>OX328112.1:21128241-22583241 GCA_946811185.2 Hippopus hippopus | reverse complement strand
TCATATACAACCAATGCAATGTGTGCACCGCGCAGATACATGGGAACAAGGCTCTTGTATCTCTCTTGGCCAGCCGTATCCCATATTTGGAATGTTATCATTTCATCGTGGATCCTGACAACTTTTGACATAAAACTGGCTGCAAAGATTTATGGTTGTTACTTTATGCACAATCAAATGTCTTTCTCACTATACATATAATGAGGGAAAGAGAGACCTCAAGTGCCAGTGTACCTTTGGTGCTCGCAATTAACCCGTTTGTTTGTTGCTTGCCAAGACCTTTCAGTGCAGTGGAACTGTCCATGGGAAGAAACCGAGCGGTTTCGTGTTTGAATCCATGCTTGGCAGATTTTTTTTGCGGCTTGATGAAAGTGTTTGCAACAGGCTTTATTTAGCATCGTTGGATAGCTAATGTAATTTTGGCTTTGTTTTGCAACTAGTGATATAGACAGAGCATTGTAATACTGGCAAAGAAACCTCAGGAGTGCTTTGGTATGTTCACTGACCACTGTGATAATATTGAAATACAAGTAAAACGTCGTAAAAGGGAAAGCGAACAAAAATTCACCACATTATCGCAATTTATTCATTTGTACTTTGGCAAACTAATAAATTACACTTCATCCGGCTGTTTCGTACATCGATGTATAGCGTCCTTATCAGTGGAATCTTTACAATTTTTTTGGCATTACTGACCGTTTGCTTAATTTGCCAATAAAACTGATAGAAGATGGCATCTTACCTCCAATTGTTTGCCTGTAGGTTTCATCAAATTTATTTCTTGAGAACCTGATTGCTAATGACGTTTTCCCGACACTTATATTTCCAACTAAAACACATTTCAGTTTGCACTCTCGCTCCAATGTACCAGTTTTGAATACATCTCTCTTTACAGTAGGTGACGTCATGATTTCTGGGCATGTACAGCCAAATTGAACACTTTGTAATACCAGATACACATTGGTAAAAGTTAACTCTGTGTTCGATCCGCTTAATAACTCCCAACTCTTCAGAATGGATCGGATATGTTTGGCTGCCTGTTTCAAAAAACGGGAGATTTTTAAGTTACTCATATTCTGTCAGATATAAAGTCCTGCCTATCACATTATCGATTTCTATTTATTTACGTCTACATACAACGGCTTTGAAAGGAGTCAAGAAAACCCTTACACTATCCCCAAGAGGATTTTGTTTAGTCAAGGAGACCCCTATACTGCAACTGAGAGTAACATGCTTGGGGTCAAGAAGACCCCTATACTTCTCCTTGCCGAATTATGGTTAGAGCCAAGGAGATTCCTATACCTCTTGGAGTTTCGTGCTTTTATTGACAGATACAAAGACTTATTGTTTATCCCAAGAGAAACATGTTTTGGAGTCAAGCAGATCCCTTTACTTGTCCTGGAAGAAACATATTTGGCGTCAAGGAGATCCCGCTTCTTCCTGACAAAACACGTTTTGAGTCAAGACTCCTATACTAATCCTGCACGAAACATACTTGGAGTCAAGCAGACCCCCGTATTGCTGTTAAGCGAAATATATTTAAAGTCAAGCAGACACCTGTACCACTCCTTGGCGAAACATGTATACTTCTCTAAAAGAAACTGATTGTAGCCAAGCACACCCCTGGACTACTTCTTAGCAAAAGATGTGTGAAGTCAAGTCGATCCCTATACTATTCCAGTGAGAATCATGTTTGGAGTCAAGCAGACCCCTATACTATTCTTCAGCGAAACATGTATGGGGTCGATCAGACTCCTAAAATACTCTTGCGAGAATTATGTTTGGAATCAAGTAGATCCTTTTACCTCTCTTGCGAAAAGTATGTTTGGAGTCAAGCAGACACCTATACTATTCCTGTGAAAATTATATTAGGAGTCAAGCAGAACCCTATCTACTCCTATGAGAATTATGTTTGTAGTCAAGCAGACCCCTATACTATTCTTCAGCGAAACATGTATGGGGTCGATCAGACCCCTAAAATACTCTTGCGAGAATTATGTTTGGAATCAAGTAGATCCTTTTACCTCTCTTGTGAAAAGTATGTTTGGAGTCAAGCAGACACCTATACTATTTCTGTAAAAATTATATTTGGAGTCAAGCAGAACCCTATACTGCTCCTATGAGAATTATGTTTGGCGTCAAGCAGACCCCTACAACTACTCCTGTGAAACTGTTTGGAGTCTAGCAGACCCCTACTACTACTCCTATGTAAACCATGTTTTGAATCAAAGAGAATCCTATACTGCTCCTAAAGGTCACATGCATAACTCTGATATGTTGGTCCATAAAGTAAACATTGCGGGTATTAATCTTTAGGCTGCTTAGCGCGACTCAGGGACATTTTGCGGACATCGTATATAAAAAACAGACTGAACAGAACGTACAATCTGGTCTTGGATTTACATTGTCCGATAAGAAGGTATGTTTCCTCAAAAGGTACAATTGAAATAGCAAAATTTGGTTTTTTAGCTCCACTGGCCGAAGGCCAGCGGGCTTATGTCATGGCCTGTTGTCCGTCGTGCGTCCGTCCGTCCATCCGTCCGTCCGTGCGTTAACTTTTTTTTAAAACGTCTTCTTCTCTGAAACTACCCATCCAATTTTGATGAAACTTCACAGAAATGATCCTGCCATGGTCCTCTTCAGAATTTCTTGAAAGAATTTAATTCCTTCAAAAACTCTGGTTGCCATGGCAACAAAACTGAAAAATTTTGAAAATCTTTGAAAATCTTCTTGTCTGAAACCGTAAGGCCAAGGGCTACCAAATTTGGCATGTAGCTTTATCTAGTGGACCTCTACCAAGTTTCTTCAATTTATAGCCCTGGGGTCAAAATTGGCCCCGCCCCGGGGGTCACAAGTTTTACATGGGCTTATTTAGGGAGAACTTTAAAATTCCTCTTCTACCTAGCCATAGGGCCTAGAGCTACCAAATTTGGCATGTAGCTTTATCTAGTGGACCTCTGCCAAGATTGTTCAAATTATAGCCCTGGGGTCAAATTAGGCCCTGCCCGGGGGTAACAAGTTTTACATGGGCTTATATAACAAGTTTTACATGGGCTTATATAGGGAGAACCTTAAAATTCTTCTTTGACCTAGCCATGGGGCCTAGGGCGACCAAATTTGGCATGTAGCTTTATCTAGTGGACCTGTACCAAGGGTGTCCAAATTATAGCCGAGGGTCAAATTTGACTTCGCCCTGGGGGGTAACATGTTTTACATGGGCGGGCTTATATAGGAAAATCTTTCGCATCTAGTTTTTTACTGGACCAAGTTAAAAGCCATAACAAAAGACAAATTGAATGTAGCTTAAATGACAATTTCTGTCTTTGATAGGGTAGGAAACATTATGCAAAAAGGAGAAAATACTGGCTGACAACATGTTGTCCTTTTTCCACAATGTTTTTGAAAGCCTCCTCATTCAGGGTCATTAACAGTCTGATTTGTGTGGTAAAGGGTTAAAAAGCCAGTGGAGCGATACAGGGCCATCATGGCCCTCTTGTTCTTTTCTTTCGGCCAGAAAGTTTATTTGAAGGTTTGAAATGCATTGAATTAAAATCATACCGTTTAAAAGAATGAAAATTATTGTGAAGATGATAATCTGTAGGGTTGGTCTAAGTGTTAGTCGCTGGCAGAAAATCAATTTCAAGACCAAATAAAAAGTTAACAAAATGTTAAGCGAACTTGCAACTTTTGGCCCACTTTTAAAATTAATTTTTCTGCCAGCGTCTAACACTCGGACCGACATTACAATAAGAGAGTGCCATCTTCACAATAATTTTCATACCTTTAAATGGTAAGGAAATTAATTTAGAGGAACGTGGTGATCCCTTGTTATTTATAAGCATGTATCCTCACATCAAGTCTATTATTTCGAGTTCAATAAATATGGAATATCATGTTGCAGTAACTTTCCTGGAGTTGTCTGCGCATGTCATATTCTTCGAAGATTCGACCTTTCTGCTATGACGCATCACCCATCCCATATACAGGAGAAAAGTGGGGCTTATACCGAAGCTATTACCCAAGCCTTAGAGGCTGTTTTAATAAATGGCCGGTGCATATAGTGGGGCAGCTTAAGTCCAAATTTCATGAATATCGTTCACTTTGTGATACAAGAACCAAATTTGGCACAGTCAAAGTCTATTATCTGAATGTTATGAAAAGTACGTTATCCACCCGAAAATCCAAGATAGCCACCAGTTTTCAAGATGGCCGCCAGTCATGTACTAACAGTGCCAAAGTTAGGCTTTTTTGTTTGAAATCCATTGCAGGAATTAATATAAAATGTTTTTGCTGTTAACGCATAAGAATTCATTGTAGTCAAGATTGTATACTCAGTTCCATAAATAAGTGTGCACTTATTTTCTTTTATTTCTCGTCGCATGTTTTACTGAAGACCAACAAATTTGGTATCTTACTTTAGTTCAGAGTCTGTAGAAAATGCCAGGTTAATCAGATTTTGACTAACAGAAAGTTTAAGTTAGATTTTTGCAGTTTAAATGAAGGTGGTACTAAAACCAAAGTTGCAAAAGTACTCAAAGACTAAGGTAACATTAAAGGTTAGGTTTTTCTTAAAGTTCTTGTAATTTTTCAATCAATATCTTATATGGCCACCTCTGCTGTCGATACAGGCAATTATTCGACGTCGCATAGACCTTACATAACGTAAAATCATTGCAATAGGAATGTTATTCAATTCCTGAACGAGAGCCTGGCATTTTCTACAGACTCTGAACTAAAGTATGATACCAAATTTGTTGGTCTTCAGTCAAACATGCGACGAGAAATAAAAGAAAATTAAGTGCACACTTATTTATGGAACTGAGTATATTAAATACTTCTGTGTTCAACAGTGAGTAAATTACTGCATAGATTGGTAATGTGATAAGCCACTGAATAAAGTTGTTTAAATATTTTTCTTTAATGTGGCCCTTCATAGAGTCTGGGGCTAATTTGAAGTTGTTTTTTATTGAAGTTATAACAGTGATGCTTATAGCAGACCATTTCAGATTTATAAGGTCTATTAATTATCACTTTCACTCCAATAAACCTCAAGTTTTTTTTTTATATATCACATACATGTATTACAAGTCTATGATATGAGGACTTATCCCGTAAATATCTTAAAAATTAAATGAAGTTTGCGTTCTGTTCATTATGTAGCGATTTCACTCCAAATGAAAAGTATCAAGATGTACACAAAAGGGGTTGACATAAATCCATTCTTGAATTAGCCTGGGTTTATTATTCTCATTATGATTCGAAGATAGTGTTTTGCAAAACAGGATTTACTTTTGTCGAACTACAGAGACTTCCTTTCAAAGCATATACTTTGTGAATGAAAAAGCATGCTATAAAGAAGGAACTAACTATACACCATGAGATCACTATCATTTCTTCCTACAGTTGGGCAGTAGATAGATATCTACCCTATCTGGCTCAAAACCCAAAATTAAGAAAAAAGGGCGAAATCTCAATGCCTTTCGAAAAATTCAATTTTTAAATCCCCCCTTTTGAAGGATAAAAAAAAAATTTGAATTTGAAAATTTTTTTTAAAAAAACATTGTGATATTTCTACAATGACAGATTTAACAAATAGGGAATCTATTCCTTTATATAACGCGAAAGTATTAGATGAATATAAAGAGTTAATATCTGAGATAGAAGACTTATTATATGAAAAATTTAAAATGGAATTAAAATATGGTTTAAATCCACATCCAATTTATCAACCAGTAATCACACCACAACCTTTACAACAACCAATTGTGCAACAACCAATAATGCAGATCCTCCACCCGTTGTTAATAAAATTAATAGGGTTTGTAAAGGAACCCTGTCCGTCACGTAATGATTATATGCTTTTTGTTGATGAGATAGAAGATGTTCGAGGGATGATGAATCCACCAATGCTTCAACCAATTTTACACCAACCAATAGACTCACGTATAATACATATCCTCCAACCATTGATAACAAAACTAGAGAGCTTAGCATTATGCGTCGATCAACCATCATATAATAAATATTTATACTTTGTCGATGAGATAAAAAGTGCTCGAAGGATAGCACAACAATTTTAGTAAAAACCGATTTATTCGGCAATAAAAAAATATAACTTGTTCGATAAAAAAGTTATATTTTACGATGTCGCCAAGCTAATGTGTCAATCTTGTTTTCCAAAACAAACCTTTTATCATCACTTGATCCTAACGCTTTTTTGTTTAACTCTTCAGTATACATATTATGACCCCTACTTCTTAAAACAGCCATCTTTCTATACTGATCCTTTTCTGTAAGCAAACACTCTTTGTAATTATTAAAATTTATCTCCTTCTTGATAACCGCTTTTTTAACACCTTTACATCTTTTATCTTCCTCACCATCTAAAGTTTTATAAGCATACATTTTTGCTCCTAGACCAACAAACTCAGTCATAATCTTACCACCTAACTCATCTTTAAACTTTCCAACTACTCTCGCATTACAATCATTTTTTAAGAAATGATCTTTAGGATAATTGCTTGTATCAAACATTTCAAACACATCTTTTTCCATATCCTTATACAAATTTTTAGTTTCTATCTCAAGAATAAAACTATCTGTATCAGTATAACACATTTTAACCTTTTCACCATACTTAGCTTTAAAGTAATTATAATAAGTTTTTTGCATATGCGTTTTACTAATATCTAAAATGCTTAATCCTGAGTAAATAGGTTTATTATATTTTAACTTAGTATTTTTCATGTGTACCGCTATTAGGTTTTCATCGAATATTGTTGTGTGGTTATAGTTTGGTTTTGCTACCAATTTCCTATAACGCTCCTTACTAGAAACCAGTTCTATCGTTACTCTATTTCTCAGGTTTTCCATAGTCTTACCAAAGACTGAATTAATCATCAACTTAAAAAAATCTTTCTCGAAATTATTTTTAGCCGCTTTTCTTAGTGTAATGTTTGTATCAATATATGATTTAAGCCATGGGCTTTCCTCAAACTTAATTCCTCGATGTATTTTAGTAATCTTTAAACCTAAACCAACCCATGTTTTTAAGGTTTCATGATGAATAATATAATTATTTTTATTATTTAAGTTTGGAATAAGTTTTTCTACTTTTTCTATCTTTAAACGTTCAGGCGCTAAAGGAAAGTCATTGTGTAAATCGTGTAATTCTTTAGGATATTCTAAATCTACTTCTAATATACACGGTATTTCTCGCCAAATTTCTAATTCTTCATTTGTCATCAAGGTACTCATAAGGAAAAACTCCTTTTCTCCTAACCAAGGGCAGCAGGGAGCTAGTAAAATATCTCGATAAAATTTTTAATTGACTTTCCTCTAAGTTGCTCGAAAGTTTATCCAAACTATAACTCATAAACTTAAAACTATCAAGGAATCTAATTTTCTGGTTTATATTTTTTCCAACCCAAATGTCTTTACTAAAACTAATATATTTCTCTTCATTGTTTGGAATACAATCAATCTTCCCTTCAGATTTGCCGAGACATTTAATAAAAAGATGAGCATCATATCCACTAAGATTATGAAGGTACACAGGTGTGAAGTTAGGATTTTTAGCTTTTAGGTTGCATTCATTATGCGCGGCGCCTCTATATTTACCCGTAAAATGACAATGATCTCTTACTCTAATATTATCTTTTGTAAACTTATTACCACAAATCCAACAGCGTGTTTGTTGTGTATGTTTCGTTTTTTCCTCTATTGTAATTTTAATAGGCTTTGGTTTTTGGTGGTACCGTTGATGAATTTCTTGTATATCATCTTTTAACTGGTTTATAAAAACTTCCTCAGCATTTTCTCCAACATAACTTCTTTTTATAGGAGCACACACAGCATCGTCAAAGCATTTTATAATATAGTAAAAACTACAAGGTACATGCTTTTGACGTTGTATAGTATTTTCTGGGTTTGGTTGGCATGTGTGTATTGGTTCCAAAACACTTTCAAAATTAGCGTATACAACAAAGGGAACCTCAAGTTTTCTAGAATGGTTTTCAAAAGCTAACATGGTACCTGGTTTTGGCATTTCTAAAGTAATAGGTTCGTGTTCGTTACAATATTGTTTATGTTTTTCCAAAAGTTCTTTACTACCAAAGTGATTCATACATCGTTTGCAATATTCTATACCACCATTGTTACTTACTTGTTTTCTCATTAAACTATTAAATTTTTTTATGAGAGCGTAGTGCATGTTTTCCTCATTTTTAATAAAAAGAAGATCAACATGTTTACTTTTTTCACATTTTGTAAGCCTAAGAGGATAAATATATTCCTGATACCCATACACGTTTACACTAATTTCAGGATTTTGTTTTTCAAACTTATCGATATCTTCAAACGAAACAGGATACTTTATTCCCTCCATGTTTAAGTCACTTTCCTTTGCTTGTAAAGCCTTGTCAACTCTTTCTGCATTATGCTCTTTAGGGTTTAGCGCTCTTGAAACACACCATAAAAAGCATTTGTCATCTTTATTTTGCATATTGATAACTGCTTTTTTGTTAGCAATCCACTTTGGCAGAGGTAACCAACCATTAGCTCTTAAAGGATCATAAACAGCTGTATGTAGTTCTAACCGCACTATACTTCCAAAAGTCCAACCACTACCTTCTCTTTGGAACTTAGCTAAATTTTCTAAAACTTCATCTATCATTCTATTCAACAAATCCTCTATTTCTCCCCCGTTTAAATTTAAATGTTGTTTACTATGAAAAGCACGTTCAACAGGACCTTGGTCAAGATTTGTCATTAACCATAATTTACACCTAAGTACAAGTTTTACCTTTGTTCGTAAATTATTTCTAAAAGTATTTATAAGAGGCGTCCACGTGTCTGCGAAAAATCTTTGTGGGTTATAATTTTCTCTACCCTCTATAACATGTTGTGTAGCATACCCTCCAAATGCGGATTGAGAAGCTCTAATCTCAAACGGTTGTCTTGGAGGGTAATTTTCTCTAACATGTTCAACAATTTCATCCAACACTTGTGGTATCTGTGTTGTCTCCACATTACCAGTTATCCAGTTACCAAAATCAGTTACTCTTCTTTGTATAGATTCCGGAACGACAGCTGCAGCTAGTCGTCTTGCTCCAGAGTAAACATTAGAAGCAGCTCGTCTAGCTGCACTCGTAAATCTATTTAGGAAACTCATCTTTATATATATAATAAAAAAACTTAAGTTAAATTTTTTTTATGTCAAAAAATTTTATTACGACTTCGTCATTGTCATAATAAAATTATTGTATGTTAATCTTATATTTATTATTCCAAGTTCTCCCATTCCAGTTCTCAATCGTTTGTGGGCAGCGATCTATAAATTTACCTGCCTTATAAATTGATGGAAAGGTTTTTATTTCATCAGTTTCAACATCCTCTAAACTAACTTTCTTAGGATTATGCATAATAGTCTTTAATCTGTCAAACTTAGGGTCTTTACTTCTTTCTTTTTTAGGTAACTTAGGCGACTCCTCCTCTGGTAACAATCTATGTTCTTTCACCAACTCAACTAACCGCTTTTTATCCCAGTATGAGTAGAAATTTATATTATTTTCTTTAAGAATTTTTTTTAAATCTGTAACTTTTATCATTTTTATATAGGAAAGAATATCTTAATACACTACGCTCATTTTATTTCCATCAGACTGGAAGTTAATTAACCTATCGCTAATAATAACAGCATATGCCTCTGTGTTCGCATCCACATTTGCACCAAAAAATGCCTTAATTTGAATATCAGTAACAGAATATTTTAATCTTTCACTCTGTTTAGAAACGTCAAACAAAAACAAAGGATAAAGAGTTCTATAATCTACGGGAGAAATATTAGGGTTCGACACCATTTCATTCATGTTATAAAACTTAGATCTAAATAGAGCAGTGTCACCATACACTCTACTAAATTGCTGTTTATCAAATGAGAGATTATAGTCAACCGCAGGGTATCTAGTAGCATTTAACATAACATAAATATTTTTAACATTTAAATTGTTAAATATAGATGCATTTTGTCTTTGGTTATTACTTTTATTAGTTTGAAAGCCGACAATGATAAAACGTGGTACCTCAGGAGATGATTTAACGGAAAGTCTCCAGGTAAATGACGTTGTCTGAGGAACCGCGATAGAGTCGCACTGTATCATTCTATATCCAACTGGTATTTTTTCTTTTTTCTCGATAATTTTATAAAGTTCCATCTTCTCTCCATCAGCAGGTAACACATGTGGCATAAACCATGATACCTTATCTAATCTAATTCTACCTTCAGGAGCAGCATTGACTCGAAAGATTGCATCATTATCATTATTTCTTGTTAACGTGATAGTTTGCTTCATTCCATACAATATTTTATCATAGTCATCACAAAAACCAAATATATGTTTTAAAGGAACTCTAAAACTAAATGAACCTATTGGATTAACAGTAGTAATGAGATACAAGTTCCTTACATTCCAACCACTGTTTTCAATATTTGCATCGGTTGTTGTATCTTTATACCAACATTGATTTAACCCTTGTGATTTAGAAAAATCATCCGGATATTTTAACAACCCAAGCATTGTAGTAGCCTGGCCAGGATTTGTTATGGATTCAATATCCATACCTGAGAGTTGATACCTAATATTTTTAAACAGGTACATCAAGGCGTTGTTTGTTAAAGCAATATCAGTGTTGTCTGTGCCTATAACATAAGCAGTGCCATCAGCATTCTTTACTAATTGTCCTTCAATAAATAAATAACTCTCACTAGGATGAGTAAAAATATCTTGGGTTTCGATACTAATTCTAATATCTCCTCCTGAGTTGTTGAGATTTGCACCAGTGATTGGTTCATACTCATGGTGTTCATACTCATCAATACTATCATCTTTTAAAATTGGTTCGGTGATTTTTAAAATGTCCATTTTATAATAACAATTATAATTTTAAATAAATTATAATTGTGTTACTTAAATTTCTAACCAAAGCTGGGGAAAAGACTTATTTTCATCATTAACAAACACACCTTCAAGTTTAATGCTTTTTGCGATATCTATTTTAGTTTTAGGATAAACTCTATTACCGTATACAAGTGTTATTTGGGGTATCCCACACTTTTGTAAACGTTCATTCACCTTTTCCTCAATCTCTTTCATCTTGATTACTTTTTCAGGAGATAACTTCACAACAGCTTTTTTATAACCATATTTCGTGTTATTAATTTCGAGGATTTCACAATCTTTTAGGTTTAAAAATGCACCTACTATAGTAATACAACTAGTATTGTATTTTTTATAATCTACACGATTAAATTTTAATTCTGGCATTATCTTTTTTATAAGTAATATAATTTCTTAACTTAATTTTTCTTCATACTGTTTTAATGCCTGCTCCACTGTTTAATCTTTTAACTAAGTCTTGAATAGCAATGGCACTTCCATCTATTAATGTACTAATGTTTTGCGTTGTAGGTGTTGCGCTATATTTTTGTAAAATTTCCTTTGATTTTGGTGTTAAAGCTTTCGTAACTAATTTTTTTCCTGCATCTACAGCCGCACTTTTTCCAACCTCTAAAGCTTTCTTTGCACCTTCCTTAGCTACACTCTTTCCTACATCAAGGGCAGAAGACGCAATTTGTTTAGCTGCACTACTAGTAAAAAGCCTCGCTAAAAAGTTAGCAACGCTATCAAAGATTCCGGCACCACCGTATGAGTACCTTTTTTTAAATCCGTGTTTTTTAGTGATGATCATTTTTTATAGTATAGACATTAAATTTTTATAAGCGTTTGAATTTAAAACACCTTGTCTTTTTAATTCATCACAAATGCTCACTAACTCGTTTCTTACACCTGTGTTGCCTGCTTCTTTACTTGCTAATAACAGGTCTAATCTTTCTAGTAATGCGTTAGGGTCACACGGGATAACAACGATACCCTTTCCTTCATAATATCTTCTTACCTTCCAAATATCTCTAAGCATACTCCACTTTTCCCCTTTACTAGATTTAGGATATCTACCTGTTGGATCGTTATTTTGATGAAGAAAGTTGGTTTTTACCATTAAATGGCTATACGTCTCAAAATCATCTTCTGTATATTTATCTTTATTTGGTTTTTTAGACATGAGTAACTCCCATAACCCAGGAGTGCCTGTATAGGAAACATCAACAAGTTTAATATTATCACCATCAATTTTAACCATTTCGCTACCAATATAAAAATTACCACCTTTATCACGTAATCCATATGTTTCATCAATTTCAGACTTAGGTTTATTTATATACTCCCCTGCAATTGGTCCAATAAGTAGTGCACCTTCTGATGGTTTATCATGAACTTTTATTGTTGGAAAAGCTGGTAACTGTTCGATACCTTCTTTAATCTCCTTTGCTGAAGCTTTTTGTGCTTCCGTAATAGGTTCAAAGAACTTTGAAAGATCAGCTTGTAATTTTCGTCTACCCGTTCTCTCTGCTAGTAAATTATCCCGAATATTCTTTCTCGTTTCAAGATACTCTTTTACAATTAAGTCCCTTTTTGCAGGATCAGCGATTTTTAAAAAAGACATTTTTTTTAATTACTAAAATAATTTTTTAACATAGTTTTCGAGACAGTTTTTTACATAGTTTTTAATACAGTTTTTTACATAGTTTTTAATACAGTTTTTAATATATAAGAGCATTATATATTTTCCTATATATTATTACATGTCAGAGGTATCACCTATTTCACAAATACACTGACACCTAACTTCAGGGAAATTAAATCGTGGCCGTATTCTTTTCACTATTCTTTTCGACAAGCCTACGAAAGGACTCTCTCGCTTCTCGCCTCCCTTTTTCGATCAAGCTTTCTTCGTTTTCAGAGGAAATCTTCTTTTTGACCTTGGTACGTATCTCTTCCTTCATTATCTTATACTTCTCTAATTCTTCCATAACTAGTTTGAATTCATCATCTGAGATATAGCCGTCTTTTAGAGCTTTAGATATATGAGAAGAAATCGTATCTAATTTAGCATCAGCTACCATCCGAATCTTTTGATGCTTTTCTCCTTTAGATCTCGAGTTTCTTACCATATATTTGCCTACTATTGAAAGAAGTCCTGTTGCCGCAGCTGTCGCTTCTAATGCTATAACAGCTGGAATAGCTACAATAGTAGATAGTAAACCGATACCACCTACTCCTGAAGTCATGGTTACCGTAATCAATACAGTATCGACGTTGTCAACGATTCTCGCTGCTCTAAAATATTTTTTAGCTAGTACATCTCTGGTTTGAACTTCTTTCTCAAGAAACTGTTGTATCTCAGATATCTTTTTCAACCTATATACATGTCCTTCCATTTGGATAGGAGTCATTTCAATCGCCCCACCTGGAGGAGCGCTTGGATTATTTCTTTCTCGAGGTAACGGAGGATAGATTTTTTTAGAGGGATGTTCTTGATCTGTATCTGCCATTTTTTTATTAAAATTATTATTTTTTATGTCAAGATTGTAAATATTTTAGATAGCAGAATAACTCTCCTTCAGGTATTTCAATTGGTTTTTGTGAGAAAATATAAATGTAGACTAAGATATCATTAGCCTCATTATCAAGATGTGCCCCATTAAGAATGGTTAAACTATCTTTCCATTTATTACTAACAGATATCACTACAACTCCTCGTGTAGTTATATAAACAAATCCTAGCGAAACTCTCATGCCATCACGAGGAGGAATCTTGATAGTTACTTGCGAGTATATTTTCCATTTTAAAGGATCATGCTTTAAGGGAGGATATCTTACTCCACGTAAATGAGGTTTCCAAAATATCGTTTTATGTTGGGTACTAATATTAGGTTTTATACCAAATTTGTGTATGTCCATTTTTATTTTGATGAAAATAATATTTATAATATAGCTCCTAAGATAGGGATATTAGCGAATGGACTATTAGGTCCGAGTAAAAGTCCTCTTCCATCATACATTTTTCCTCCTTGCTTTAAATACAAACCATCACCAACGGAAGCTAACCCTTTACCTTTGTATGGCCTTAAGTATAATCCACATCCATCAGTTTCAACTTGACAAACACATCCTCCTTTTTTAAGATAAAGACCTGACCCCATTGCTTTTTGTACACCTGTTGAGGCTAATCCAGAAAGAGCACCAACACCTAAAGCTGGTAAAACGGTTTTTGCAAGCATCGGCAAAGCTCTAGCAGCTAACCCAGCCAACATTCCGAGAAAACCCCCTTCTATTTTCGTGTTATGTTTAAGTTGTTTCGCAGACATTTTAATTGTGATACCTCTACCATCCTCATAGGCTTTAGCCATTTTTCTTGCTTGTGAATCGGTTAATGCTATAACATCATTACCTCGTAAATCTTCATAACCTAAACGAATACTTACTGAACAACCGGTTTTAACAGCATGTTGAAGCTTTTCCTTTTGTCCTTCCGATATATTTACTTTAACATTAGTGTAACTCGTCATTTTATATATAACTATTTTTTTATTTATCTCATCTCGCTTCTCTAATATGAAACCTAATTGTTAAATTTTCACCTCTAAGATTTAGTAAATTGCCATCTTGATCCGTAATATTTACCTCTAGGTTATGTATTTCATCTAATGTTATTGGTAAGTATACTAAATTAACTGGCGACTCAATTATCTTATATCCAGGTGCAACATCTGGGAAAAAAGAGTAAATAGTGTTTTTTGTTGAACCATTAACATAACTTCCTGAAATAATATCTATGTTAACGAGCAAACTATTTATACTAAGAATGTTCACTACATTCTCTGACTCGTGAAATCCTTGTGTATATTTAGCGCGAGTAAATCCTAATACTTTGGCAATGGAGTTTGGTTGATTAAAATCTACTTGATAACCATCTTCTAAGGTAATAACAGACTTTAGAGTATTGGTGTTTGCAGAAATGTTAATAGGATACCCTTCATTAACTCTATCATAATGACCCTTTTTTCTCATTTCCTGTTGAATGGTGTCATTAATGCCAACAAGGTCATAACTTCCTTCAGGTATCCTAATTTTAACCCATGAATTACCATTGTCTGGAGAATAAACGAATATATTGTTTGTTTCATCAATGTTTGGAAAAGAGTAGTATGTTTCAAGGTTTACTAAAGCTATTTCATATACTTTATCCTTTTCCAGCTGAATTGGGGGATTAAACCTCGTTCTAAAACGCGTTTTGTTGTCGCTTACTATAATTTGAAATGATGTTTTGTTGCTCGTATTTTTTACAATTTGTTCTAAAAGATCTTCCATTTTTTAAAAAAGCGAAAATATTTTTTATACTGACTTTGGTATGTAAAAATTATCAAAACCATTTCTATACTTCCCATCATGTTTTTTACTGGTTAAGTCAATGATAGCAAAACCATGAGGTCTTTCCCATGCCTTTTGACAAAAATTTCTAAACTCATCTTTAGGCATATCTTCACCTACATGATCGTTATAAATATGATTAATGTTTTTTAGGTCTTGTGGGAAAAGGCAAATAAAATTAGCGTTTTCTCTAATAGTTTGTCTCGGTAGTCTAAAATAATTTTGTGAGAGGTAAAAGCAGTCAACATTACTATGCCTTCCTCGAATATAGTAACACTCACATTTATTTTGCCTTTCTAAAAGTAAATCATCGAAAATCATTAAATTTTTATTTTCTGAGTTTAACTCTCTCGGATCAGGCACATCACTAGCATTTTCAAAGAAGTTGCAATTTATATCCGATTTGTTTTTAATCGTTTTAATCCATTCTTCAACTAAAGCTGTTGGTACAATGTTTAGTTCTTGTATCTCATCACGCATGTTAAACAACCTTAAGATACATTCTTTTGGTAGTTTTTCTTCAAAAACCTTTTTTAGTATTCGATATTCCGGTTGAAAAAGGCTTTTTCCGAAAACACTCAAATCATTGTAATCAAGCCAACCTGGTCTGAGTAAAAGGTTTAACAATAAAGTAGTTTTGCCACATCCTGATTTGCCTATAATTAAACCTCTAATATTTTTTGGTAAAAGGGAGTGATTAAATCTCCTTGATACTACTTCATTCCATGATAAGTTTATAATATCCATTTTATATAACTTTTTTAATTTTTATATATAAAATGTATTGCGTTAAATGTAAAAAACATACTGATACAAACAATATAGAATATACCGTTTCTAAAAATGGAAGAAATATGATGAGGGGTAAATGTGTGGTTTGTGGAATAACTAAAACACAATTTATAAAAGGAGAAAAAAAAAAAAAAAAAAAAAAAACTACTGGCGGTAGCATCTTAAACAAATTTATAAACAACTTACCCGTTGAAATGCATCTACCAGGACACAATTTTACAGGACCAGGTACAAAGCTAGATGAGAGGTTAAATCCTGATCTAACCCCAAAGGAATGGAGTAAACCTATAAATAGAGTAGATCAAGCTGCTTATAATCATGATGTTTGCTATCTGAAGCATGATGATACAAAAACTAGGAATGAAATATGTGATAAAGATATGTTAACAGAGTTAGAAGGTATTTACAATCCTAGTATTAGAGAAAAAATGGAAAAGGGTTTGGTAAGTAAACTCATTGGAACGAAGATGAAATTTGGAATGGGAGTAAAAAAAAAAATTCGGTAAAAATTTTAGCGGAAGAATTACATAAACCTGTAAAAAGAAATTTTAAGAAAAGGAGAGTTAGAGTAAACGGTATAGATAGGATATGAGCTGCGGATTTAGTAGACATGCAAGCATTTTCTAAGTTTAATCGTGGTGTTAAATACCTTCTCGCTGCCATTGACATCTTTTCTAAATACGGATATCTGGTGCCATTAAAAGACAAAACAGGGAAATCTGTTGCTATAGCATTAAAAAGTATTTTTAAGGAGAGAAAACCTGAAAAAATGTGGGTGGATAAGGGTAAAGAGTTTTATAACAAAGATGTTAAAGACTTGGTTGAATTGTATTCTACTGAAAATGAGGAAAAATCTAGTGTGGTTGAGAGATGGATTAGAACAATGAAAGAAAAATGTGGAAGTATTTTTCCGCTAACTCTACAAACGTTTACATCAATGTGTTAACGGATCTCGTTAAAAGATATAATAACGCGAGACATTCATCTATTAAGATGACTCCTGTAGACGCGAGTAAAAAAGAAAATGAAACGAGAGTTTGGAGAAATCTTTACCCCGATCATCTCGAAATAAAAGATATAAATCCTAAGTTTTCCGTTGGAGACAAAGTAAGGATAACTATAAAGAAAAAGACTTTTGAGAAAGGTTATACAACAAGATGGACTGAAGAGGTTTTTACAGTTTCAGAAGTAAAATATACATCACCCGTAACATATAAAATTAAGGATTTAAATGGAGAAGAAATACAAGGTACCTTTTATGAACCTGAACTGCAGAAAACCAGTCAAGAGCTGTATAGAATAGAAAAGGTTATTAAAAAAGGAAAAAAGAAATCTCTTGTAAAGTGGAAAGGTTATCCTAATGAATTTAATTCATGGGTTGGCAATAAAGACATTAGAAATATTTAACTATAAAAAAATGTCAAATATTTCGATTGAAAACGTAATTTTACCAAATAAACCGTTGAACAATTTCGAATTGGAAGGTGCCGCTAAAAGATTAAAGATTCCTTATTTTAGAGGTGTTTTTTTACTAGATACATTACCGAGAAAACCGAGTAAAAAAGAATGTGGTATAGTAAACTTTGATAAAAGTGGTGGACCTGGTACACATTGGGTCGCTTGGTATAAAAATGATAAAACTAAAATTTATTTTGACAGTTATGGTATACAACCACCTGTTGAAATTCGAGAGTACCTAAAAAGCCCAATACAGTACAATACCGATCAATTACAACAAGCTGGGCAAGTATTTTGTGGTCATTTATGTTTGTACATTCTAAAAGAGTTATCCACGGAGAATAAATTCCAAAATGTTTTAAATAAACTTTTTTAGTAATATTATAAGAAATGCCTGTTAACAAATTTGGAAGAATGGAAGATGATGGCACAATCAGTGATGGTGTGTCACTCGCTTACATAAATAATAATTTTTTACGTAAAGATGGAACAACTGTTGTTACTGGTTCTATAAACATGAATGGTAATACATTAACGAGGGTTAGTAATCCAGTAAATTCTCAAGATGTGGCAACTAAGGATTATGTTGACACCAACTCAGGGTTGTTGGATGAAAACGGTGGTTACAACGTTCCAGGTTATCTAAACCTAAATTTTAATACGATGAAAAACGTTAAGGATCCAACAGAATCGCATGAAGCTGCTACTAAAAAATATGTAGATGATGTTAATCAAGTCTTTGTTTACGGATCTGGAGGGTATAGGGCAGTTGCTAACGTTTCTATGGGTGGGAGGAGAATTTCCGACATTGGAACGCCTTTAGAACACCATCAAGCTGTAAATAAGTTTTACGTAGATACTATTGTTGAGGCGGCTACCGCGGGTGAAAAAGCTTTAACAAAAAAACAAGATGGATCTTTTTCAATGGCTGGTGAAATAGATATGAATGATCACTCGATTACCGGATTACCAAATCCTATATCCCGTGACTCCGCTGCCAATAAAAATTATGTTGATAACGGTGGGGCTATTATAAAAAACCCAGATGGAAGTTTCACGGTGGTGGCTAACATAAATCTTCAAGGTTTTTCTTTTAAAAACGCGGCACCCCCGGTAAAAGAGAGAGATTTAGCAACAAAATCCTACGTGGATAAAAAAGTCTCCCTCCCTATTATATCCGTGTGTGCCGAAGAAAATGGACCAATAGGAGACGGTAATTATGAGTTTTCATTTGGTAATGGTGCTTCAGGCAAAGATCTTGGTTTGGGTGGTTATTGTATGAGTGCTCCAGGTAGAATTATAAGAGGTAGTTTAATGGTTGTTAAAGATAACCCTAATGTACCAGAAGAGGCAAAAGTTAATATTACGGTAAACGGAATAGAGCAGGTTGATTACTCTATTATTAAAAAGAAAGATGAGACTTGTAGCTGTGTAGTTTTTTCTAAACCACTCGAAATTGATCAATGCGATATCATAAACTTTATTTCAAGATCAGACAACCCTACTGTGCGTTACTCTTACATAACTATTTTGATAGAGTTAGACTTGTAAAGTGTTAATATAACTTTTTTTTATCAACAAGTTAAACATATATTGCAATTTATATACGCAATATATATTTATCTATAAAAAGTAGAACGTGTAGTAGTTTAAAAAAGTATGTCATCAACTATCTGACTAGCGTCTTTTATTTCATCAACAAAGTATAAATATTCATTATATGATGGTTGATCGACGCCTAATGCTAAGTTCTCTAGTCTCGTTATCAATGGTTGGAGGAGATGTATTATACGTGAGTCTATTGGTTGGTGTAAAATTGGTTGAAGCATTGGTGGATTCATCATCCCTCGAACATCTTCTATCTCATCAACAAAAAGCATATAATCATTACGTGACGGACAGGGTTCCTTTACAAACCCTATTAATTTTATTAACAACGGGTGGAGGATCTGCATTATTGGTTGATATACAAAAGATTCTTCTTCTAAAGGTTGTTCAACAAGTGGTTGTTGCACAATTGGTTGTTGAGGTAAAGGTTGTGGTGTGATTATTGGTTGATAAATTGGATGTGGACTTAAACCATATTTTAATTCCATTTTAAATTTTTCATATAATAAGTCTTCTATCTCAGATATTAACTCTTCATATTCATCTAATACTTTCGCGTTATATAAAGGAATAGATTCCCTATTTGTTAAATCTGTCATTGTAGAAATATCACAATGTTTTTTTAAAATTTTTTTTCAAATTCAAAATTTTTTTTTATCCTTCAAAAGGGGGGATTTAAAAATTGAATTTTTCGAAAGGCATTGAGCTTTCGCCCTTTTTTCTTAATTTTGGGTTTTGAGCCAGATAGGGTAGATATCTATCTACTTTGGGCAATTATTGGTGCATCACTCATATGGAACAGTACAATAAATTGCAACATATTATTTGTAATATGGGAAACAATAGCTAGGAAATAACAATAAGCCTATGATGTTGATACCAAATGCAAAACAAAGCTCATACGTTTATGCACAATAATACAGTTATGTTATATCAAATTAGGCGCTTCACACAGTCAAAGTATATTGCAAAATGCATTTCTAGTTTGAATTATGACAGGTACTTTCACGTGCGTGTGTGATTGAAGGAGAGAGAGAGAGAGAGAGAGAGAGAGAGAGAGAGAGAGAGAGAGAGAGAGAGAGAGAGAGAGAGAGAGAGTGAGTGGAAGAGAGGAAAACAAAACCCATGCACAGGCCTTTTACCCATAGTAGAAATAAAAAGAGTCAGAGCATATCTATCAATCACGTAACTTATAACTGGCCAGCTCAAACACTAATAAGAAATTTGTCTCTGTTGAATGTGTACAGCATAAAAAAAAAAATCCGTAAAGCAAATGAGTAAGTGATTTGTGTGTTTGCTCGTTTATTTGTTTTGGAGTTTAGTGTCATTTTAAAAGTTTAGGTCATATCACAGTGGTCATTGCACCTACACACGTGTTTCCTGGCTTTCTCACACCAGTACTGAGACAACTGTCTTTCCAAGCCACCAGCTACTTTTTTCACATGCACCTGAGGTGAGAGGCAAAAATTCGACAGGAATAAAGTTTGCCTCAACCAGGTATCGAACCCTCAATCACAGGTCACGTGTCAGATACGCTAACCACTGAGCTACCCAGCCAGGCAATGACTTAGAGAATACATAGCCTTGAAACTGTGCAAACATAAAACAAGAACTTATAATACATATGTTGTTAGTACAAGATAATCTGAGCAATAAAAGGATTGCCATTTGAAAGATAATGATTTTATAACAAAAAACAAAATAATGACCAAAAAAATGAACAGTACATTATAACACTCAAAATACCCTTCATTTTCAGGGTAACATAAAAGGGAGAAATAGGATAAAAATGGATAAAAGAATGAAAAAAAAAAAAAAAAAAAAAAAAAGCCAGGGCTCTTTATTGCATATTTTTAGACTTGAGCAGTTTATACGAAATATACCAAACCAAAACATCTTATCTCCGACATTTATACTCAGCCCCTCAGCCTTGTTCCATAATCGTGAGATGATGCTTCTTAGTATCAAGACGCCAAACTGTTAACCTAACATACTTCTAAACAAGCAACAATGGAAAAACAACAACCTCAGTTTCCATAACAGAACCAAGTAATTACAAATATGGCTGGCATGCATGAAAATGATGAAGATGATTTAACCAAGCAAATATGAGCTCTCATTCCCTATGAAACTGTGGCCCTCTGAAAGTGAATACTGACCAACAAATGTGCTATAGCAGGTACAGCTGCCACTTTATATTATCAAATGCAAAGGGGGAATTCAACCCATCTTGGTAACATACATAGCTGGCAAATCACCTGATTACCAAATTGATGTGTCTAAAAAGTGGAGCTTATCACAAGGTTAACTAGGTATAATAGAATATTCTGATTTCGGATTTTTACTGTCATGTATATGCATTGCGCATCTAGTTAAAAAGGTAGATATGGCTGTAGGTCATACCATTTATACTTTGTCATGGCAAGGTGAATATTTAGTACTTTGATTTCATTGTCTAATAGAACTAAAATGATAAATTAACAAGAGAAGGCACTGTAGCTAAGATTTACAATGTCTTCTTAGTAAATAAGATCAAGGCAAATGTATTTTTAAACAATATTGTCCCCCCTTTTTTAGATGCGAGAGTTTAATTGTAAATACTGTATCAGAAACTTCAGTGCTGTGATTTATACTAAAAGTTTTATTTTACTGCAAGAAATATAATAAGATGATGAAAATATGCTTATCAATAAATCCTAGCTCGTTTTCAACCCAAAATAAGAAATGAACCAGATAATAGTTGAATTCTCTACAACTGATATAAAAAGTTCAACAGTATATTTGATGAACTTTTGTTATTAGTACTTCCGTTTTATTCATGGATATGGCAAAATGGTGAATTATAAATCTGAAAACACCATGTGAGTTGGTTCTAGGATGCATATAAGGCATCTTTCATCAAGGCAATGTGTTTCATTTGAAAAATATCCCCATAGTTTCTCATTATTTGACATTTTAGAAGCTTAAACCGTAAAAATTCAGTGCTTTCAGTGCTTTGATTTGCACCTAACACTCTTGTCCTTTGTAACAAGTGCAAAGAAATATTTTGATATAAGCTTATTACATCATTTTAGATCATTTAGAACTTACAAAAGGACTAAAACTACCAAAAAAACTGTTAATTGCTGATCAGCTGATCAAGGAAAAACAACCTGCTGGCTCACGGTCTAATATAATGGCTGCCATCTTGAACTCCAACTTGGAATGCTGTAGACATTATGAGGTTCTACTTTCACAAAACATTCATAATTATGTTTAAATCATGAAAACAATCAGGTCTTACAGAAAAATAAACCAAAAATTACTGTTTTGATATGCAATAAGACGGTTATAGCTAAGACTGGCGGCCATCTTGAAAAATGGCGGCCATCTTGGATTTTCAGGTGGATAACGTACTTTTCATAAAATTTAGATAATAGACTTTGACTGTGCCAAGTTTGGTGCTTGTATCACAAAGTGAACGATTTTGTGGTAATCTGCTCCACTATCAGGTTACATGCTAGCTGATCATAGCTGAATGAATCGCACCAGGTAGCGTTTTATTGAGTAAACGTTTATTTTATTTTGAAATTCAAAATAATGGTTGTCGTTTTGAAAAGTAGTCCGGTTCTGTACCCAGACTGCCCAAATCAGATAGATGTGTATAGGTAGTTTGAGGTTCATAGGAACCCCCTGAATTTTGAAATATCTTAAAAAACACTTTAAAGCTATTGTACTGAAAATTTGCATAGTTAATAATATTACCTTTACCAACTCTGGGTGAAATTTTCAGAATTTTTGATAACTTAGTTTGACCTTTTTTGCATTCAATGTAATGTTAAAAAGTATGAACAAAACAGCTTGTTGTGGGAGGTGGGAGGGTTAAAGGGTATTTGGAGTAAAGGGTTTACCAGATTATGAAAACAATTCTCATGCAAGTACAGTAACTGTGGTCGTCTGTCGTTTGAACAGCAAAAACTTCAACTTTTGAGGCCCTGATCTCATTTTTTATTTGGGTTTAATTTTATTGATTCAATATTGGAGACTTGCACACCCTTACCTACGCTTTTTCTTTTCCACGCCCAACCATAGATGCTTTCCTGAAACCCAGTCAAACTCTGGCTCACATCATGTGGTATAGCACATAACAATAAAATGAAGAAGGGTGCGTTGTAAGAAGTGGTTAAGTTTCATAAACAAGTTTTGATGTAGATGAATTTATTACGGTCAAAGGGACACAGTGTCTTTAAGACTACCACCCTATGAGTGTGACGATAATACAACTGGGCTAATTTTAGGCGAACTGAAAAAATCGTAGCGAAAAACAATTCAAAACAGACCATGAAAGACCTTTAAGTCTTAGTGTCAGGTGGTTTGGAACACATATCTCAACAGCAGTGATATAAAAACTTGAAGCCATGCCGAAAATAAAATTTAATTAAATATTGGAGAACAGACACCATATAAGAAAACATTGGATAGATAGGATCTGACATGAGTTGGCTTTTGAGATAAAATTTTATTAACGAGTCTAGGGAAATTTTATTAAGCGAGCGTTTGGCGAGCTTAATAACATTTTTCCTTGACGAGTTTAATAAAATTTTATCTCAAACGCCAACGAATGTCAGATTCTTTTTTTCTCATAACGATATTTCAGGAAATATAGATCAGATGATACAAAACCATTTATGGATACGGTAATATCCATAAAACCCAGAATCTTCTATGAAAAACGTACAAAATGACGTCAAAAATGACGTCACACAAATATGATATCAAACATATATAAGATAAGAAACTCGTAATGGGTATATTACACTGAAAACAAGGCAGGTTATGTGATAAAAATAATTTCAGACTTCAAAGTTTGAATGAAAGTGACGAGAGCGATATTTAAGGTAAAGTATAGACCTATATTATTTGTACAAAAAACAATTTCAGGGCCTCATATTTAACTAAATTGAGGTACTGAAGTCATGCACTTGTTCAGTTATGTTTGCTGTTCTGGTCACTGTGCGAAACCGTCGGAGAATGTTAAGCTTTAGAGCAAAAATTTAACACTACTGGAATAGGCAAAATGTTCTTTCTTGCAGGAAAAAAATTCTAAATTTCACTGTGAGAGTTGGTAAGGTCATTTTAAAAGACCTTGCAAAGTTTCATGAAAATTGATATGGAATTTTTCAAGATATTTCAAAATTTAAAAGGTCCCTATGAACTGCAAACTACCTTTATTGAAGAATGCCATCTAGTAGAAGATAATGACTCTCCTGGTGTTTGTGTACGGTTCGAGCAGCGTGAGAAAAATTGATATCGCGCGAGACCAAAGGTCGAAGTAAATACTAGCGTCAGGAAAATTTCTACAGCAAATTCCTTTTATTATATACTTACACCTTTGAACAACAAAATATTGCAAGTTATTGGCATATATTCGAAAACGGTGAACAAAAATTAAACAAATGATGGTGTAGTAGCCAGTAACTTCGTTTTTATCCATGGCGGATAAATATTACCGCGTAAAATTTAGACCAATCAAATTGCAAATGAAAACATAATTATACCTCGCGTGAGTTACGTCATCATTACATCACCATACCATATTTGGAACCGTATTTTACAGTGTGTAGATACGGAGTTTCTTTTTCTGTCGTGTGTGATATTTTACCCGTGTGCGACGCATGTAAGCATATTTGAAATGGAAAATTTTCAGGTGTACGAGGTGTATATTCAATCGAATGACACATTTTTTATGAGAGATACAGAATTATCGCGATCGTTGAATACAAACGCAAAGCCAGTTAAAGACGATGTGCCACCGTATATATTACCTACCACCTGCACTTTTTCTATCTTATATTCAGTCTTTCATCATCTCTTGAATTATGATTCATTTATAAAAAAGCATACAGAAACAAGTTAAACTGTCTTTCGTTTGAGACAAGATATACGTACAGCCAGCACTCGAAACTTTGAGCAAGCGTCGGTTGTGATCTACTTGGAAGATAATACGCACGTGTAATACAGGTCTGACTCTTTGTACGTTACCGCCTATAAATTTTTTGATTTTAAGTGAGTGAAATTTTGACTTTTTTACTGTTAAATGGGTGGGTCAAATTAACAACTTTTATCACTCTAACAGATTAGCAGTAGCAGGGAATGTTTAGAAATATACGTATCTATTATTTCTATACTTGTCGTCAGAACACCCCCAACCGAAAAATTTCAGTGCGATAGTCTACATGTATTGATAAAGCCTCGGGAATTTGAATTTTCAGTTATATATAGAGGAATGAATTGTGATGATAAAATCTATGTATAGTTTGAATTTTGAAAAAAAAAACCAACTTATTTTTGTCCTGTTAAAAAAGATATATTACATTAGCAGACAAGTTGTTTTAGGACATATTTAGGGAGCTCGATCTATTACAAATTACATTCTCAAATGTAAGAGGTATAAGGCAGCATTTTACAACTGACCTCGAAATAGATCAGCCTTTACTTCAATTTTCACCTCCATGACTTTGAAAAACCTAAGACTAAGACGTGTAACTGTGTTTGATAAAATAGTTCCCATGCTTATTTCATCTAGAGCAAGTTATTTCGTTGAAATGATATCCCCTGCCGAAAAAGACTTTTATTGACATAAACATATTAGAGGGATTGTGTTTTTGCATACACACGTGGCCTTTTCATTATTGGTCCATAATGTAATTATGAATTAAGCCCCCCTTTTCCATGACATGGCATTTCATCAAATAAAAGAAATAATGATTGTCTGCGGCTTATGATAACAATATGAATATGACGTTTTATAAAATTTTGTCCAATAGTTAAAGAGATACTGGTACATAATGGAAACACATTATAAAGCGCCATTTTCCATGACACTGCATCAAATCATAAAAACAAAACAAAACAAAACAAAAAAAAGATATATCTGCGGACTATCATAGGGAATACATGTATGAAGTTTCATCAATTTTTGTCAAGGATTTTAAAAGATATCTGTTTGGACGGGTGGACGAACGGACTGACATACGGTTATTGGTCTAAAATGAAATTATACATAAAGCCCCCTTTCTCCATGACATGAAATTTCATTTAAAAAAAACATATAATGATTGATTGTGGCTTACAATAAACAATAAAAATATGAAATTTCACAAAATTTTGTCCTGTAGTTAAAGCGATATTGGTCTATTATGGAAAAATACATTAAGTCCCCTTTTTCCATGACATTGCATTAAATAAAAAAAAGTTTACCGGCAGACTATCATATGAAATACATGTATGAAGTTTCATCAATTTTCGTCAAGGATTTTAGACGATTTCTGTCCAGACGGTCGGACAGACGGATGAACAGACGGACGGACAAAGGGACGGACGGACGGACGGACTGATAACGCAAAAACTACGTCCCTCCGCCATCGGCGGGAGATGATTATTATGGTAGCTTGTCCAGGTCCACTTGCGTAGCCGTAACATTTGGAGTATTGTTTGTTGCGGGCTTTTAATTCGCGGACCCCGTGACATCGTATAACTTTTTACCAAACGACAAAATTTTATACTCCTCCAAAGTGAAGGCATTTTCAGATGACAAATGTTGTTTAATTGCTAAAATTTGTCTTGGAAAGGGTATAAAACATTGTTAGAAAAGGAAAAAATGCTGTTATCAGCATTTTTTCCTTTTCCAACAAAGCTTTCAAAGGTATTTTCCTTGGGGTCGTTAAATCTCAGGATTGTGTGGTAAAGGGTTAAACGCGTGAACATTCGGAAGTTCGTTTTGGTATCATCCTTTTTCGCTGAACACTCGAGGTGGTCCTTTAATTTAAACCCTTGAGGTTTAAAGATACATCCTTACAGCTAGAGAGAGAGTGAGAGAGAGAGAGAGAAAACGCTGTTAAAACTTGAAAAAGTGTAGAAGGCTCAGCTGTGTTAACATAGATAACTTAATAATATGTATGTCGTAAGGGATAGAAAAATATAAGGTATTTGTACTCATTTAAAACAGGAAACAACAACAGCGATTGCTTGGAAGGTCTCCAAAACATTAAATGCACTTTCTATCCGTCGTCATCTGTGCAATCTTGTATCCACTAGAGGCAACATTTGGCATGAAAATATAAGAATGATTATATTTTCATAAAATAAGGATGAAATGGGTTACAACTGCCTGAAAAACGAGTGTAGATGTATCTTTAAGTAAAACAGCAGCGTGAATATCAAATACGATTTTCTATATCTAACAGGAAGTAATTTCTTATCATTATTTTTATTTAGGTGTTCTATTTTTGTCCCTACCGGCCCATAGTCACGTGAGTAACCTTTAACCCTTACGCTGCTAAGCCCGACTCACGGATCTTTTTGCGGACAGTGCAGATCAAGATCAGACTGCACAGAATGTGTTTCAGTTTGGACAGGTTTAAAAGTTTGTTGTGTGGTAAAGAAATAACCCTTAAGAGCATAGGGTGAGATAGTCCTATTTACTAGTATAAGCCCCTACGTACAATGTACATTATTTTTCGTTTTGACATTCATCGAGTGCGTAGGGTCTTATCGGTTCCTTCATAGTTCTCTTTAGCAAACTCCGACATCGAATTTTGTCGATACTGTGAGTAATTGAAGAAACACCAAAGCACTCAACATGCAGGACTGTTTTTTTCCATAATATCTCGCAAAACATCAGACTAAACAGATTAGATCCATATTTATATCTAATTTCGATCAACACTGACCTTAGAGAAACTTTTTTAGAATTGTTTGCTGCGAATTAAAAGAAACAAGAAATATCTTTAAAAAAGATAGACGGCGTAAAAGATAATGTACTGGAATATGTATATATAGCTCGAAATGAAGTAAACTAATGAAAAGTAACCTCACGAACAATTGCCTTTTTTTCCTCACTGTTTTTCATTTTGTTGAAAATTACTATTGGGTTATTGGGTAACGCTTATGAAAATATTAAATTTCCAAACAGCACAAGAAAACATACTCATACTCATATTCTTTATTTAAGCTTTAAACACTTACAGTGTTTCTAGCCATTCCAATACATACGTATTGATACAGACATCTGATACAAAGGTCGATAGATCTAGTTTCAAAATTAGATTAGGCAATGCACACTAAATTCATTTTAATTATGTTCAACAGACAAAAAAAAATTTGATGGAGGAAACGTTAACGAGCTAAATAAGTGAAATGAAAATTTCAAGCCCATACTATAAACCCATTAAGTTTCCATTTCAAAGTGATTATCGCTGTACAAGAAAACAATCATTCTCTACTACATAACTTTGCTACGGTATAAATATCAAGGCATCGGGCTAACGATTAGCGGTAGCAACGCTTGCTAATAATGGTTTCATAAATGTGCAAGCAAATATGTCAGTAGGGGCCCGCTGAATAAACACATGCATATTTTTGACAAATTGCAAATTACCATCTATCCATCTATTCATTCTTTATCAGTACCAAGAAATATGTCAAAAGCTTGTGCACTCAGCTACACGGAAAAAATTTTCACAACTGATAAATACTACAAAATTGCAAGACACTGGACGGTTACCTGTAGTCACAAGGTACAAAGTTGGCGATAAAATAACGGGTTGGTCGCCTTGCTTGATTCACTGCATCGTGTTTATCGCCGTTTCCAACATTATTTCAGTCATATCGCGACAGCCAGTGCACCTATCCATGCTTTCCTGGAGTTTCTTTTACCAGTACTCCGCACAATATTCTTTCCAAGCCACTGACTGCTTTTATACATAACCATCGTAGAAACAATTTGAGCGGTGAGAGAGGAATGAATCCTGTCGCAATGACTATCATCAATCCTCGGAAAGAAACTGGCCGAGCCGGGGATCGATTCAGTGACCCCCTGTTCTTGAGTCCTGTACGTTACCGACTGAGCAACCGGGGCTCGGCTGGTCGCCTTGCAATCAGTAATCCCTCAATAAGCTACGTAGCCTATTTAGAAAATACTACTTAAAAAAAAAAAAAGTTTTTTCTTTTTCCGTACATTTGTCTTCCTTCTTTACTGATGGTTTCCCAGCTATTGCCTTTCTTGATTCAGTAATGAATAGATTTTTAAGTCTGTTGAGATTTAAAAAATCTGAAAAGCTCCGTTTAACCCTTAGGCTGCTAAGCGTGACTAAACGACCTTTTGCGGACAGTGTAGATCAAGATCAGACTGCACAGAACGTGCAGTCTGGTCTTGGATCTACACTGTCCGATTAGGAGATATTATTGCCCAAACCATAACTTTGAAATAGCAAAATTTGGGGTTTTACTATCGACTTGAAAGTCTCATTTCAAACTTATATGATTATAGAGGATATTTGGGGATTTTTTTTTATGGTGAAAGATCGAAATTCATTTCATCGAGTGAACATCATCGGTAATATTTTCACGAGTGGCGCAGCCACGCGTGAAGATTTACCGATGATGTACACGAGACGAAATGTATTTCGATCTTTCACCGAAAAATAAAACCCACATATTCTATTCATTTCATGCGTCTAACCCTTTTTTTGTCGGAACTTTCGTCAAAATCCAGCACAGTTGTTTTCGGTAATTCCCCATGTGGCACCCCTTCCACATGAGAACGAATTACAGAAAGCGCGAGAAATATTGTTATTACGAAAATGTTCGTAAATTCCTTCTGGTTGAATGGCACGCGCTATTTACCTAGGTAAATAGTGCGCGGGAACTAACGTTTCCACCTTCAATTGAAGAGTTAGAAAAAATGAAATCGGTATTTTTCGCTGGTCGTAACCATGAAATATCAAACAATAATCCACGAATTCTTCCTCGATAAACTACCTAAAAACATGAAATAGAGATCAGCTATTTTACACATGTAAAAAATGTTGTCATTGTCATTTCTTAACGTTAAATCTACGGCAGTACAAGGGCATAGCCTGAAATTGATTGGTTACCCAATTTGAATGGTATTTTACTCCGCTTTCAATTTTTTTTTCGACATATCACTACGACATTTCACCTATTCAAGTATGTCCTGGGTTTCACAACTGCTAAGCTATGGCTGTCAAGTGTCTTGCCCAAGGACAATCCTACCAAAAACTTAGTACTTCCAGTGAGTTTCTAACTCAGGGCCTCCAGATTAAAAGTCCTTCACTCTACCACTGATCCACACAGAACCCCTACAGCCTGGAATATAGCAAAGATAATGGTTTTACGAATACGGCCTAAGCAGAGTTTCCACGTATTCGACTATTTCGTTCGCCTTTTTTATCCCCCCCCCCCCCCCCTGCCCCCGGAAAGGGTGCATTTACAAAATTTGATACTAAAGCCAGGGCTTCAGGGCTTCAAGGCTTCTTCAAGGCTTCAGCCTGGCTGTGAGCCTGGAGTAGACAAATAGAAGAAGGGGAAACAAGAAACATCTTTAAAAAGGATAGACGGCGTAAGAGACACTGGAATGCGAATATTGAAACTCTTTTGTGGCTCAATGTGAAGTAAAATAATGATAAGTACACTCATGAGCAATTTCCTCTTTTTCCTCACTGTTTTTTTTTTTTCTTATTTTGTTGACAAGTATTTGGTTATTAGGTTATGCTAATGAAAATATAAATTTCCAAATAAGACAAGAGAAGAATCCTCCTCTTCTACATTAGTTTGCTGTGGTATGAATCAAGGCCCCGGGGTATCAGTTAGCGGATATAAGCCGCAGGGGCCCGCCGAATAAACGTGCGCATTTTTACCAATCGCAAAGTACCATCTATTCATTCTTTATCAGTACCAAAAAGTAGTTGAAAAGCTAGTGCATTCAGCTTCGCCGAAAAAAGGAAATAAAGAATTGAAACAAGTTTGCTCTCAGTCATCAACACAATAGGCCTAAACCTTTATCCCCCCTTCGTACTGGATTAGAACTAAGCAACGAAAGGGAATAATGTTTATGATTGCCCTTAACTCCAAAGCTGCTCAGCGCGACTCACCGAACTTTTGTTGACAGTGTAGATCAAGATCAGACTTCACAGAACGTGCAGTCTGATCTTGGATTTACACTGTCCGATACAGAAGATATTTTTTTCCAAAAAAAAAACTTTGAAATAACATCATTCGGGTTTTTACTATCGGCTTGAAAGTTTCGTTTAACTTATTTCGCAGGATAAGGTTTAAAAAGGGTGTATAAGGGGATTTTTAACTCTTTGGCTGCTAACCACGATTCATTGACCTTTTGCGGACAATGTAGATCAAGATCAGACTGCACAGAACGTGCAGTCTGATCTTTGATCTACACTGTCCGATAAGGTGAGGTTTTTCTCCAAAAGAAAAGTTTAAAATATCATTATTTGAGTTTTCACTATCAGCTTGATAGTTTCATTTGATAACGGTTAAAAAGGGTGTATAATAAAGCTGGGGGATTTTGAACCCTTAGGCTGCCAAGCACGACTCATTGACCTTTTGCGGACGATGTATATCAAGATCAGACTGCACAGAACGTGCAGTCTGATCTTTGATCTACACCGTCCGATAAGGAGATATTTTTCTCGAAGACATAAGTTTCAAATGACATTATTCGGGTTTTTACTGTTAGCTTGAAAGTTTTATTCAACTTATTTAGCAGGAAAAGGGGTTCATACAGAAATAAAAAAAAATGTAGATCATGATCAGATTGTGCGAATGTGTAGCCTGATCTTACTTCGCACTTCTTGGCAAAGACATACATATCAAGCTGTCGGGGTAAGCAGGATGAGTATTCACACTTTATCACTTAATCCAAAGTTTTAACAATCCTCAGAAAGATGGCTTTTGAAAACATTCTGGGAAGAGAAGAAAATGCGGGTAACCAGCTTTTTCTCTTAATCCCACAACAATATATACCCTTTTTCATATACAATTTTTACCTAAAACATTGATTATTTATATATGTTTACACAGCTGACTAGATTCTACACACTATCAAGTTTTAACAGCGTTTTTTTTCTCTCTGGCTGTAAAGTTGTATCTTTAATTGTTGTCGGAAACTGCTCTCAATATTGACGGACCTAAACTGTTTTTCATCCGGTTGAGAGGTAAAAACAATAAAAGTAAGGAAGATAAAGCTAATTTCGTGTGTATTTTTGTATCACAACAGTTTAAGTGTATTATCGATAGATTGATATTTAACTCTGTTTACAGCAATATAGTTCTTTTATGTATAACACTAACTTGATTAAACTTTCATTAACAGTTTATTATAATTTGGTTTTTCGGAATACAGGTTAAAACAGGGAATTTGTGATTAGAGAATATAAACATTGTCGAGTTTGGTTTATAAGTTATCTCGCAATGGTGTAAATATGTGATTTTAAACCTGTTATCCCAAACACAAACAATAATATAAACAGATGTTGAAATTGATTTAGTATCTAATGAATGGTGTTCTACGCCGCTTTCAACATTATTTCAGTCATATCATGATAATGAACGGTTTGTTGATTGAGAGCTATAAAACAAGTAAAAAGACAATCAAATAGACAGACAAAGGACCTTAAACTTTGCAGTGCCATGGGCGAAAACAGGGGGCTTTGGCGGACGGCATAGATCAAGATCAGACTGCACAGAACGTGCAGTCTGATCTTGGATCTATACCGCCCGCTTATTTAGTAAAGCATATCGAATTATTACATAAATTTGTTATGGTTTCAGTGGATGATTTCTTTAAGACATGGAAACAGGCCGAATTCATATATTTGGCGCTGAAAGAGTAGGCAGGTAAATACAATGAACAATAAAATACTTACTTGTATCTATTTAATCCATACATAAGGGCTGTATTTATTTTGACTCAAAGAGGCAGTAAGTGTTCTGCGTATGTCACAGATACGTATTCATGAACTGATTGTTTTTTTTTCTGTGATTAACTTCCTGATATAAATATAGGTTATACTTTGTACTCAAAATGAGATTTTGTTGTCATAAAAAATGTGGGGGGAGAGAGAGAGAGAGAGAGAGAGACAGACAGACAGACAGACAGACAGAGTCAATAAATAAGAAACAGAGAGAGAGAGAGAGAGAGAGAGAGACAGACAGATAGAGACAGAGAGAGAGAGAGAGACAGAGAGAGAGAGAGACAGAGACAGACAATCAGACAGACAGACAGACCTATAAGTCTTGTAAAAGTTTATCTATAAACATTGGCGAAGGAAGTGGGACCAGTCGGAACCAGTCCCTCCCATCATTTAACACACCTAAACGTTGGGACCCAGTGGTGTAGGCTTTCGGCTAGATTGTCACTTTTGTAATAAAAGGGCTTTTTGTACTAAAATTTTCAACTTCGCTATATTCCTTCAGTATTAACCCATATACTTCTAAACGGATATAGATGGATGATTTAACCCAAAACCTTACAGAAACATCATGAAAGTTGGAAAGCCCCCTCTTTACAGAACATGGCTCATATACATTTAAACTAAACTTGACTTACTAACGTTTATTTCAAGCCATAAAAGCTGTAATTCAGTGCTCTGTGAAAAGGGGGCTAAATGCATCTGCGAAAAGCATCGACCAACTCAGCCTGCGCAATCCGCGCAGGCTGACCTGGGCCGAAACCTTTCGCTATTGGTCAATTTTCTGTATGCTCAAGGCGCAGCCTACCCCATGATTAAGTTGGTTGTTAAAAGAAGTGGCTATTATGGAACCATAAGTATTTGATGGCTTGATTGGTGCCATGGATCACGAAGATGCATTAAGCCCCCTTTTGCCAGAGCAGGGCTCATATTCAAACTGTTTTACAGATATAATTTGACAGGCCTTTTCTAGCCGACAAAAACTTGACTGTTACAAACTGATAGTAAACAACAAATGACAAATTTGAAAATGGTACAAAGAAGCTGTAGTTCTCTGATAGGGTAAAAAATCATTGTGCGGAAAGGAGAAAATGTTGCTTTTTAATCGTGTTTAAATAGACCTCACTCCCAGCGCCGTTAAAACATAGGATTGTGTGGTAAAGAGATGGGTTCTAGCCCCCCCCCCTCCCCCCCTTTTCTCGCGATTAAATTCCCGGTCTTCGGTCTTCGGCATTCTTTGTCAGCCATATTGTTTTTTTTTTGTTAGCGCTCCTTTTTTTCAACTTGAGATAAAAAACAGAAAGAAAATATCTAGGCCATATTCTGTGAAATATATATCTGCAAAAAGTATCGATTTAGGTCAAGCTGCGCAGTTCGTGCAGACTGACCCTGGTCGTAACTTTTGTTTTTGGTCAAATTTCTGCACGTGAAAGGACCAGTCTACCTCAAGATTCAGTCGGTTGTAAGACAAAGTTGGATTTCATCATTAAAAATTATAATTGGCCTGCAACACGCGAAAAGGAGCATTCGGACATTTGCTTAAAGTGTCGTCTCGGATCAGCCTGCGCAGTCCGCACAGGCTAATCCGAAACGACACTTTCCGTTTTTATGTAATTTTCTGTTTTGTGCAAGTAAACTGTACGACAAAATCTAATGTAGTCGTAAAGTGCCATCTATGATTAGCCTGCGCGAACTGCGCAGGCTGATCCGAGACGACACTTTACGCAAATGTCCGAATACCACTTTTCGCGTGTTACAAGCCATATGGTGACTTGCTTGTTATAAGCTATCACGGAGATCCATTAAAACTGCTTTTCCAAGCATGGCTCAATTGTTTTGCAGAGGCATCGTTACCGTTATAAGTTGCCTTTCATAGCTTTATTTAACTTTTGCGGACTGTGCAGATCAAGATGAGACTGCTCAAGACATTCTGGCGAAAATCAACATTGAAATGGTAATTGCACGTGACTGACACATTTACTAAGTAATCCCGTGTTTTCATGGCACTGGGTTGGAGTGCTTATGAAAATGTGGAAAAAGGATTAACGCTGGTAAGCAGCATTTTTTTGACTTGGAAAATACGATTGGAATAAGAAAATCAAATTGAGTCATGCTCTGGCAAAAGGGGGCTTATTGCATCTTCGTGATCAATGGTACAAAGCAAGCCATCACATACTTTTGGATCAGTAATATCCACTTTTTTTGACAACCAAATTAATCATGAAGTAGATTGGTCCTAGGGCATACAGAAAATTAACCAATAGCGAAAAGTTTCGGTCCAGGTCAGCCTGCGCGGACTGCGCAGGCTGATCTGGGTCGATACTTTTCGCAGATGCATTAAGCCCCCTTTTCACAGAGCATGGCTCAAATATATTAACTCATTATCACACATCCCGAGTTTTAAGGAGGAAAGCCTTTGAACACATTGTTTGAAAAGGAAAGAAATGCTGGTAACCAGCATTTTCTCCTTTTCCCATAATTTTTTTTTTATCTCAATCAAAGACAACTTCCATCACTTGAACCGCCTTTACATTATCGTCTGCCAACGTTTTCAATTTAAACAAGTCTACATTTTTGTCGTCTGCTTAGGAGTTCAGGATGGAGAAAGTTGCTTTCATGGGCGAATTCTGTATTTAATAAAATGTCGCTTTTATACAGAACGTGATACCATATTGAATCTTACAACTATAAAGTAGCGTCATTGAATTACAGCCTGCTGTACAATTATTCATATGAAACTTTATGCAATAGGTATTATATTTAGATCGAGGAAACACCTTTCTGAAATGAATCAAATCTTGTCATGGTAGAATAAGAACAAGTTCATCTGACATCATTCAAAGTGACGTCACAGCATGTGATGTACACATACCGGGTTTTGTCTTGTGATTATCCCCTTCCTTCGTATCATTCAAAGTGACGTCACATCTTGTCCTGTACCGGGTTTTGTCGTGTGACTATCCTCTTCCTTCGTATCATTCAAAGGGGCGTCACATCTTGTCCTGTACCGGGTTTTGTCTTGTGACTATCTTGTCGTTGTGTGTCGCGGAAATCCCAAGTTATATTTCAAACGTGTGACTAAACCCTAAGCACGACCTAAGGACCTTTTGCGGACACTGTAGATCAATATCAGACAGTACAGAACGTGCAGACTGATCTTGGATCTACACTGTCCGATACAGAGATATTTTCCCCAACATAGACTATATACATATACCTTTGCCCAAAAATAACATTTAGGTTACTATCGGCTTGAAAGTTTCATGTCATTTATTTAGAAGGTTAAGAGTTAAAATTTGACATTGATTCAACTTTGAATTTTATGGACCAACTTTACCACAAGCATTGCCAGATAAATGGAATATTACTCAGATATCTAAAAAAATGTTATCCAATTCGCCTTAGAGAAAAAATCCTGGCTCGGCAAGCCTCGTCAAGATAAATTCTCCCAACCTCGATAGATAACATTGATATCTTTAGACATTGACAAAACATTCATTATCTTTTCTAAATGACAGTGGTAATACAGGGTCTATATTCACTAACCCTTTTTAAGAAGGTTCTCGGTCTTAATCCCCAAGATCTTCTAAATTTGAAAGTAACACAACTTCTGATCTGAAGTCTTGTTACTTTCAAATTAACCCTTTACTAAATAATACCTGGTTTTTTACGACCCTGAGATAGAAGCCTTTTGAAAACATTGTGGGAAAAGGAGAAAATGCTGGTAACCAGCATTTTCTCCCTTTCCCACAATGTTTTCTACCCTGCTGGAAAGAAATTACAATATTTGAGTTACGGTTATTTTGTCGTCTGCAAATGCTTTCAATTTGGGCAAGTGTAAAATTTTGTCGTTTGGTAAAGAGTTAAGCAAATTCTGGAAATTAAGACTAAGAATGTTCTCAAGAATAATTGGTGATACAGACCCAGGTGAAAGACTTTAAGTAGAGACATGTGAAGATAAACCTATCAGAAATGATCACACTTGATTTAAATTTTAGTTCCTCAATTATGCAAATGACATATTAAAGATCGTCTGTCGCTTTTTTACATAACTCTATACCCTAGACAAAACAATCCAAATGTTTTAACTCTTTTCCTGCTAATTAAACTGATGAAACTTTCAAGCCAATAGTAAAACCCCCAAAAAATGTTATTTCGAACTTATTCTTTTGACAAAAATATCTCCTTATCGGACTATGTAGATCCAAGATCAGACTGTACGTTGTGTGCAGTCTGATCTTGATCAACGCTGTCCGCAAAACGTCAACGAGTCGCGCTTAGCAGCCCAAGGATTAACGACCTTGAAGGAAAGGGCTCTTAAAAACATTTAGGGAAAAGAAAAAATGATGGCTGCAAAAAATTTTCTCTTAAAGTATTCCCACAAGGTTTTCTACTCTTTCAAGGGGGGGAAAAAATGTCATTTTAATCACCTTTAATCTGTCGTCTGCAATTACAGTCAATTTGGAGGAGTCTAAATTTTTGTCGTCTAGTAAAAAGATGATAATTGGCTTGCAACACGCGAAAAGGGGCATTCGGACATTTGCGTAAAGTGTCGTCTCGGATTAGTCCGCACAGGCTAATCCGAAACGACGCTTTCCGTTTTTATGTAATTTTATGTTTTGTGCAAGTCTACTGTAGGACAAAATCTAATGTGACTAGTCGTAAAGTGCCGTCTCGAATTAGCCTGCACGAACTGCGCAGACTGATCCGAGACGACAGTTTACGCAAATGTCCGAATGTCCCTTTTCGCGTGTTGCAAGCCATATACAATTCCATACAATCAATTGCTTGTACGAGGCCTTGGCAAAAAGTTCGTGGAATTTGTTCACAACCTTTTAATTTGATGTCAGATTGTTTTCAGATTTTCACTTGTGTAATCATGGTATTATATATCAACTTCCTGATAAAAAACACACCTGTCTGATTTGACCTTAGATATATCTATTTTCGCCTTAAAAAGCAAAAAGTTTCCTGCCCCGGACTACGCCGTAAGATCACTGTTGTCATCTGTTAAAAACGATCATACTCCAAAATTGTCTGATTCAAATCTCATGAAATTACGTCAACGAAATGGATAACGCTATTTGACGTTCTGTGCAAAATTCATGATATCACTTCCGAAAAACAACTTTAGTCCCATAGTTTTTGTGAGACCTATCGAAGGAAAAGTAAGGTGAAATAGTGGTCAATGAAGAGGTAGAAACTCGCACAGCGATAAATTCTGTGTAAACTTAAGGCATAGTCCGTCTGAAACGTTTAACTTATTAAAAGGAGCTGGGGTGAAGCTACCATTGAAAAAGTCTGCAGTGTGCAAGTGGCATGCGCAGTTTAAAACACGACAAAAACGTATTGGAGCTGATCCGACAGAAAGCATCGACATGGCATTAAATGATATCCTACACGTAGTTACATGACATTAACTAACGTCATGGCGTGCTTCGGGTACCCGCTATGATTATTGTAAAAGGAATCCTCACAACTACGTTTTTCGATCAATTTATCTGAAACTTTCCAATTTTGTCCAATATGAATGAGTCTTAAACACATGAAAATTTACGCGTAATAGTACTAGATGTTTTGTTTTAATGAACAAATTCCACGAACTTTTTGTTCAGCCCTCGTAGAATATACAGTTATTTAGTGTCAAATTCATTTTTCTTTTCATCTGTAATATGAATCAGCACCTTAAATGTCATTGCAACAAAATACCCAGGATTCGCGAATAATTCAAACCCGGAAGATATCACCGTTAAACCGGAATTCCCTGTCTATTGTTGTGCATACGGGTATTTTTGTTATCGTATAGAATCGAAACAGATTAATAAAGGTAGATCTTTTTACCGTTACAGTATGTCGATATCTTTAGCATCACAACTCAATCTTTCTATCAGTGATAATGAAACAAAACAGCATTAAATGTTTTGTTCAAGTGTTATTATTTTTCTTTTTAGCGACAGCTACGTCTAGTAACAAAGTTTCAGACACTTCTTACTGTGAGTTGAGTGATGCTACACTAAGCTGCAAGTCTGTCGTTCCAAAGAACATTCCTGCCGGAGTAACAGAAGTGTTTGTACACGATTTCTTAGAAGAACAGTTGGATATATCTATGTTTGAGGATAAAAGCTGGAAATTAGTGAAAATACTGGACATTTCTGTTGCAGACCTAGTTGACTTTGAAGTATTAAATGGAAGTCTATTTCACCAACTACAAAGTTTAGAAAAACTCCGACTGAAAGCATTTAGTTTGACAAACATTTCGACTGAAGCCTTCAAGGGGCTTGTACGTCTTCAGCAACTCGAGTTTCAAGACTGTGCCTTTTTGGATGTACAAAGCTTAGCACGTGCATTGTTGATGACCAGTGAGCTATCTAGTCTCCACACCCTTGTACTCAGAGACAAACAATCTGTGTATCCAGAGTTAACATACGTAGATAAAATTTTCTTAGATAGTATTATTGAAAGAAATATAACAAACTTGGTTCTTAGTGGGCAAAATGTGGTTTTTACCAATGTAACAAACATCAAAAGTCCACTACCGGTAGTACACCTGGATGTATCTAATTTAATTTACACTGCGGACAATGAACCTTCGAAATCGGAGCTCAGTGCTTTATTAATCAACGTCGAGGTTTTAAATTCGAGCGGCACCGCCTATTTTAAGAACTACAAGTCACTCGACATAGAAACTTGTCGGAAAGACTCTGTTGTTTTTATTACGAGACTGAAGAAGCTTTACGCAGATCATTTTAAGCGAGCAATTGGAAATTGGCGGTTGAATGCAGACTTAACATCATGTAAAATAAATCTGAAATTTGTAAGTATTACGTCATCCGGTATAGCATCTATTGACTGGCAAATGAAATGGCCGATGGACAGTCCTAAGTGTGAAATCGATTTTTCTTCGAATAAAATAACAACCTTCAAAGTTTCTGGATATACCCCAGTTTTCAAACTAAACCTCTCTGACAACAAGTTAAGTGCCATGGAAGATACAGACAATTTTCCTAGAATGTTTCAAGCTTTTCAGCTGTTGGAATATGTCGATTTAAGTTGGAATGGTCTAAGCTATCTTCCATATGATGTCTTCTCCAACAGTACGTTCTTGAAACAAGTCCGTTTAGTCGGGAACTTTCTCACAGATATTGCGTTCGATGTGAGGAAAATGGTCCATCTTCGATGGGTAGATCTGAGTAACAACGACATACAATATCTAAAGCCAGATGCGATAGATGAAATGCGCGTTCTTGAGAGCACGGAGTCAAGAAATAAAAGCAACGGGGCACTCGTTTTGAATTTGAGATTCAACCCCTTAAAATGTTCATGTGAAAGTTCAGGCTTTGTTGCATGGATAACTACTAAACAGCACGAATACAAACATGATAAACATAGGAAAGTGTTTTATGATTTGAATTGTGATATGGAAGGAAAGGACGTACCAATCGATACCAAAACATTAAAAATGTGCTATTTTCTTTGCATCAGAACAACTGTTTTTGCTTCAGTTTCGGTATTTCTGGTCGTTGTTTTTGTTGTCCTGTTATTTATAGTGTTAAAGATTCGGAAAAGGAATATAGAAAAATTAATAGAAACTCTAATCGAAGACTTTCGGATGAAAGCAGAAGGAGAGCAGTATCTTGTCATGTTATCCCACAGTCAAATCGATGGCCACATTGTCTTTCATCGAATATTGAAGAATTTCGACAGGGCTCTCAAAAACATAACTGGAGTGGATAAAGAAGTAATTTGTATAGGAGATATCCATTTCAGACCTGGAATAGCCATTGTGGACGAGGTGTACCGATGTGTGCATATATCCTATGTAGCTGTATTTGTGATATCTAAAGCATTCTGTGAAAGTCCTTGGTGTATATTTGAGTTAAAGGAGGCTTTCAGTCAGTGTAAGCCAATAATTTTAATATTTCTGGAAGAAATTCCAACAGATGACATGTCGCCCTTAATGAAGGAAATTTTCAGTCGATATACAAGAGTAAAGATGGTTAGAGAGAACGGACATCTTGTTGTGAGACCGGATTGGGATGCCGTCGCTAAATCCGTCATAACTTTATCCGCAAGGGAATGGGACAGAATTTCGGGCTTCCGTGGGTTTTGTTACTCTGTTAGACGTCTTTGTTGTTTTGTGAAATATTACGGTTTGAATGAGAAGGGCATCAATTAGACCACAGGCCTTTGAAGCTCTACTGGTCTATCACGGAACACCAAAATTATCCTTGGTCGATCATCGAACACTAATAGCACATTAGTGCATCGCCTCTGTGTGTGTGTGTGTGTGTGTGTGTATTAACACTGTTTCTATAAATAGCACATTGCCGACTCCCTATATATTGTATATATACGATACAGAGGGAATCCTTAATATGCTATTTATAGTAATAGTGTTCGCTAATGAAAATTCCGTTATCCCTTGATAGACCAATGGAGTTTCAGAGGCCTATGATTAGACAAACAAAGTGTTCGTAGAAAAAATAAACACACTTATTTCGAGCTTTCCGGTAGGTTATCGAGAAATGTCGGTGAAATATTTTTTCGATATTTCATGGTTACGACCAGTGAAAATACCGATTTTTATATCCTAACTCTTCAATTGAAGGCGGAAACAGTTGTTCCCTCGCACTAGTTACCTAGGTAAAATGCGTGTGCCTCACAACCAGATGGAAACATGACGTAATTTACCTTACATTTCTCGCGCTTGACGTAATATTGTAATGCGTTGCTATGCGGAGGGGGTACGCCACGGGGAATAACAGAAAAGAACTGTACTGGATTTTGATTAAGTTCCCCCGAGAAACAGTTAAAAGCATGAAATAAATAGAATATTGCGCCACTCGTGAAAACATTACCGATGATGTTCACGACATGAAATAAATTTCGATCTTTTACCGTAAAAAACAAATATCCTCTATATATATGAGCCATGGTTTGGAGAAAGGGGATTTAATGCATCTCTGTGATGCATCATACCAAACAAGTCATCATATAATGGATCCGTAAAGTCAATTTTGCGTAACAACCGGCTAAATCATGAGGTAGAATGGTCTTTTAGCAACAACAACAACAACAACAACAACAACAACAACAACAACAACAACAATAACAACAACAACAACAACAACAAAAGTTTAGCTCTAAGTCAGCCTGTGCCAATGCTACAGTTACACCGAACCCCTTTTTCACAGAGAATGGCTCATATATATTTCTTTTTTCAGTACCCACCAAAATTAATTTTTATAGATATAATTTTGATTTGTCGTTCATTGCACCCTAAACATTTACAGTAGATTTAGAACATTTATGATATTTCTAATAATAATACAGATAATAATAATAATCTAAGATTTTATTTTCAAACTTATGTTACTTCATCTGAAATTCGCCAGATGTAGTCGACACCCCCCCCCCCCCTTCCCGGAACAGGAACATTTTTTTTTTTTTAATAAAACTTCGTCCTCTATAGGCTTATTTATAAGACAGGGTGTTTAACTTTACTTGGGATACTGCATGGCTAAGTGGTAAGGTGTAGGACTAGTCACCTGGAAGCCCAGCCAGTGGAAGCCCAGCCAGGGCCCGTATTCACCAAGCATTCGGTTAAGCTAATCAGAAGTTGTGTTACTTACAAATATAGAAAATCTTGGAGAATAGGACTAAGAATACTCTCAAGAATGGTTGGTGAATACGGGCCCAGGGATCGAGCCTCTCTGGAAGCGCTTGGTCTTTCGTGGGAGTGTCCTTCTGGTGCATTATCTCCCGCTAGATGGCATTCTACAAATACACATCTATCTAATATGGGCATTTTGGGTACAGAACCGGACTACTTTTCTACGCGACAACCGTTACTTTGAATTTTAAACTAAAATAAACGTTTACTCAATAAAACGCTACCTGGTGCGATTCATTCAGCTATGATCAGCTAGCATGTAACCTATGCACCGGCCATTTATTAACCCTTAGGCGCGACTCACTGACCTTTTGCGGACAGTGTAGATCAAGATCAGACTGCACAGAACGTGCAGTCTGATCTTGAATCTACACTGTCCGATAAGGAGATATTATTCCCCCAAACACAACTTCGAAATAGCAATATTTGGGTTTTTACTATCGAATTAAAAAACTTATATTAGTTGTTTAGCAGGAGAAGGGTAATAGCTTCGGTGTAAGCCCTACTTTTCTCTAGCATATGGGATCGGTGATGCGTCATAGAAGACAGGTCGAATCTTCGTAGAATATGACATGCGCAGACAATGTCTTCTGGTGAAACCAAGGACATGCATGAACATATGCTAGAAAATAAGCAAAATCACTGCCAGTGCCTCTGGTTTTTAAACCTTCGATATCATTTATGGAATCTCCATGATGTATACATCAGAAACAGGTAAACCTTTTACACGGAATAGCCTTCAAGCCTTCCACCGTTTTTAAGCTGTTTTGTTCATTGATTTTAACACTACATTGAAAAAAAAAAAGTCAAACCTAAGATATAAAAAATTCTGAAAATTAAGGTAATATTATTAACTATGCAAATTTTCAGAAAAATAGCTAAGGTCTAAAAAAAAAATCTTCTGTGTTTAGGGTTTCCGGACCCTACCTAGAAAATGCTGCCAGCCCTAAACCTTTTTCCATGCGGTTGAAAAAAACGTTTTTTTTCGGGTGCGATTTCAGTACATAGTCTATGTAAAAAAATCTGAAAAAGAAACAATTCCCTACATACAGCATCTCGGACCGAAACCCTAAACACTGATATTTTTTGTTAGGCCTAAAGCACTTTTTAACCATTTACCAAACAATCCCTGGTTTTCACGACCCTGGGAACGAAGGCTTTTGAAAACAATGTTGGAAAAGGAGAAAATGCTGGTGACCAGCATTTTATCCTTTTCCAACAATGTTTGCTATCCTTGACAATACCTTAAGCTCATTTTTATCTATTTTAAATTTATTGTCTGCAGATGTTTTGAATTTATAATAGTCTAAAAATTGTCGTTTTGGAAAGGGTTAAGATATTTCAAAATTCAGGGGATCCCTAACAACCTCGGACTATCTGAACATGTATTGATTTTTCTCTAGATCTGTGCGCTTTTTCAAACCAAATAGATGGGTTAATTGATGCACCGATGACTATGGTATTCCTCTATACTTTACAATATATGCCACCCTTCTGCTCCCTCATCCATCGGCGCTTCGTACCTCACTGTGCGTATGACTATTTTAATCTTGGCTATGCCTGTGAATACGACCCGGTACTGTTTGTGGATATATCGATTGAGGTTGAAGCACTTTAAATGAAATGAAGGAAACCTTAGTCTGTCTTCAAGGAACTTCTTTTTTTTTCATTTTATCCCATTCATCTAGCACTCAGGCACAATCAAGACGGATCAAACAAGAAATTCCTGACCAAGGAATCGTAGCTTAGGAGAAAGGAGCCATCTGATGACTTAATCATGTTTACGCAACAAAGTTCGCATGATAGGTCCCATTTCCTGGAAACTTGCAGGGATTAATTAATACAACGAGAACTAAAACGTTATCAAATTTGGATGTATTCCCACAATCGCTTTTGAGTAATTGTACTTTGATTATTTCACTATTTGTTCAACACACCATGCCTACTTATGCTGTCTAAGTGGGTTAGTAGCAACAACCCCCATCCCCATACTTTTTTTTTTTTGGGGGGGGGGGGTCTCTTTTTTCCCTGTTGAATCATCATTTCATCCACTCGCATATGCTAGAAAATAAGCAAAATCACTGCCAGCAGAGTGATTCAGGCCCTCATGGGCCCCTGGTATTTAACCCGATATCATTCATGGAATCGCACGTGATGGGCACTGGACAGGTATCATATTGCACGTGTTTTTTTTCCTTCAAGTTTTATTATATCACTTTAAACACTCATCTACACATAGTCAACAGTGTTTCCGAATATTGCGAAAGTGTGTTTGTGGCATATGATGGGGAGACTTTTATATTTATTGCTGTTGTGGGGAGCCTGGATATATCTCGTCAAGTGTGGTAAGTGCTTTATGTTATTTCCATTACAGTATAGAAACTATACGTGCTGCTAAAATGTGAGAGCCATGCTCTAGCAGAAGGGGATTATTGCATCTCTTTGATGCATCGGGCCATGCAAGTCATCACATAATTATGGATCCTTAAAATCCGTTTGGTAAACCCTTGACTGGGTCTGGGGTTAGAATGGTCCCTGGACATGCAGAAAAATTACAAAAAGCAAAAAGTTTCGATCCATGTCAGCCTGCGCAGGCTGACATGGGTCGATAGTTTTTGCAGATGCATTAAGGCATGGTTCAATTATTGTAACATACCAAAGATTCATCGATGCCTTCGAATATCGAGGATTGGAATTAAAGTAAAAAAAAAAAGACGTTTTTGAGAAAAAAACCTTGAAGAACATTTGATCACATGACTTTTATTATTTTCAGTGTAATGCAGTCATTGCAAATTACACTGAAAAATTTCAGTGTTATGCATATCATTGCTTATCTTGAACACATTTAAAATACAGTGGGCAAGTAGTACCGCATTTGGTCAAAGCTTTGTAATCATACGCCTCATTTCTAAAACATTGCAGACATATAGGATCTGACATGAGTTGGTTTTTGAGATAAAATTTTATTAAAAGAGTCTACAAAAAATGTTATTAAGCTAGCCTTTGGCGAGCTTAATAACTTTTTTTTTTGTGGACGAGTGTAATAAATTTTTACCTCAAAAGCCAACGAGTGTCAGATTCTTTTTATCACATAACTGTATGACAAGAATTATAGTTTATAATGTGTTAAACAGAGGCATACATGTATAACGTGTAGTGAAATTTACACGAAGCCTATGCTCCTCTTTGACAGGTACATTACGAAGGAAAAATACTTCCGAAGAAACTTGCATATATTGATTTTGTTTTTAATCTAAACGTGATTAAATTAACAACTTTATCATGATTGAGAATTTTGATCATTAATTTTCCTCCAGGAACCTAGGTCAGCAATGTTTTAGAAATGAAGCGTATAATTACAGAGTGTTGACCAAATACAGCACTATTTTCTTATCTCACGCGTGTGTAAGACAAGAAAATTCGTAATGGCTGTATTACATTGAAAACAAGGGGATTTATGTGATAAAAAACATTTCTTTGTGAAATTACCTGCTAAAATTGATAACCATGAAAAAGCTGCGATTTTAAGATCAATTTTAGATTCAAAATAGAATCATCATTATACAAGTTTCTCTGGAACTATTTTTCATCTGTGATGTATAATACACCCGTCAAGAGGTGAATCTGTTTCATGTAAATTTCAATATGCTCGAACGCGTATGTCTGCTTTAACACATTATGAACCAAAATTCACGACATAAAGTTATGTGAGCATAATACCGGAAAACGCCCCTCCACTATATCGCGAAAACCCATGAAAATCTAAATCGTGTGTCAAAAGAATGTTGATTTCTTACGGATTCATTTCCTATACATCAAATACAATATTGGTGTACGGAATAAAGCACAGAATTTCATTAATTTATCTTTTAAAACAATACTGCATGTATGCATAAGGCTGCATAGTGGAGGGGCGTTTGCCGGTATTATGCCCCTATGTGGTGAAAAGAATCTCGGATTCGTTGGCACTTGAGGTGAAATTTTATTAACTCGTCGACAAAATTTTTTTTAAGCTCGCCATAAGTTAGTTAACAACATCTTTTTCTGAACTTGTTTAATGAAAATTTCACTGAAATGCCAAACTCGTGTCAGATCCTATATTTATACAAACAATAGCCTTTCACTTAAAGCCACTTTTAGGGACCGTTTTAGGTCAACAGGATACGATTTCAACGCCATTTCCACAGAATGGTAGAGCTTTAAATGCCATTTCCAAATATGTATCCATGCATTATGGGAATTACTTACATTTGCAGTCTTTACTTTACTTAGTTTTCATTACACATGTTTTCTTGGAGGGGGGATGCAGGACTTACAAATTTGATGTTTATTGATTATTTCGATATAAATAAATGTAAATATGTAAGTCGTGCTCAGTGATAAACCGGTTAAATGAATAGGCAAAAACTATTGACCCAGGTCAGCCTGTGCAGTCCGCGCAGGCTGACCTGGGTCGAAACTTTTTGGTATCGGTAAATTTTCAACATTTCAAAGGTACATCCTACCACTAAGCCATGTTTTACGTGAATGTAAGAGAAGAAAAAGAGGTAAATAGTTGTTGAACAACTCATTGACTCATTTACGCCTGCAAACAAATGAATGAATGAATGAATGAATGAATGGTGTTTTATGGCGCATCGACATCTAGGGTCATTTAGCGCGCAAACAAGAAGTAATGAAAGGAAAGACTATGGTGTAAGAATGTGAGTCATGAGTATATGATGAAAGATGTGTTATGAAATGATACTATAGTGGAAATAAAATAGATATACAGTGATAAGAATAAAATATTCCAAATTTGAATAAAAGGTTTAAAAAATATCACAATTTTGTATTGTATAAGGTCCAATCAGTTTCAGCGTCTTGCACCAGACCATTTTGGAAACTTTGAAGTAAAAGAGACACTTCGAGAAATAAGCAATGTTTCTGTTCATCACTATGTTTTCAACTGTATTCATGTCTTCAGTTTAAAGTCGTGTTGATGATCAATATCCAAATTTTTCGAGGATGAATTTCTCACAGTGGTCCACTGCTGAACTGCTGATACATTCGCAAGGGGAGGGGGGGGGGGGGGTAATGATGGGTTAACAGAGACGGACGTTGTCAATGAGAGAGACAGAGAGACAGAGAGAGACAAGAAGAAACCGAGAGGGGGAAGCGGAAAACATATTGAGGGAGAGAAGAGGGGAGAAAGATAAAGTAACAGAGAGATATGTGAAGAGGGGGAGAGTGAGAAAAAGAGAAAGAGAGATGGAAAAGGAGGGAGAGAAAGGGAGGTACATACTGAATAGAGAAAGGAGAGACCGAGAGGGGGAAAGATAAAAAGTAGGAGTGAAAGGAAATAGAGAGAGAGAGAGAGAGAGAGAGAGATGTGTGAGGGATTAAGAAAGGGAGAAAGAAGGAGCGAGGGATGAAGAAAGAGAGAGAGAGATGAAAAGAGACAGGGAGAGAAGGAATGACTGAGGGAGAAAGACAGACAGACAAAAGTGGAGAGGGGGATGGGGGGATTGCAGGAAAAGAGATGGGGAGATTGGAGAAAAAAGGAGGAGGTAGGGGGTAGAGAGATAAAGAGAGAGTAGGAGTGACAAGGAGAGTACAAAAGGGGCAAAGAGAAATTGATTGATTGAATGTTTTTAACGCCGCTTTCAACATTATTTCATTCATATCACGGCGACACATTCATGTACGCCCTTGGTTTCACCATTACTATGAAGTGTCTTTTCCAAGGGAAAACTCCCGCGAAAAACCCTATGCGTTCAATGAGGATCGAATCCGGAACCCCGGGGAAAGAGAGTGAGGGAAAGAAGAAAGCGGGAGATGGTGGGAGAGAGATTAAGAAAAGGAGGTTGGGGCAGAGAGAGACTGAGAGAGAGAGGAAGAACATCAAGTATCATTTTAAAAAGATTGTAAGTCAGTCTTTTGGATAGATTGCAATTCAAACTAGTCAGGCTTCTTTTTGCAGATTACAGTCCTGACGACCTCTTGAATCTTAAACGGGAGATTTTCGAGAAACTGACGTCAATTGCCGAAACAGTATTGGAGTTTACGAATTCTGCCGAGGAGGAGAAAGATCAGATTCGGTCCATTTTGAATGAAGTAATTTTGTTTGTTTACGTGTATGGTGTTTAATGCCGTTTTCAATATTATTTTAGTTTTATTGCGGCGGACAATGTCCCTATCCACGCTTTTCAAGGAGTTTCTATTACCTGTGCTTCGCACCATATTTGTCCCATCCATCGTCGAAACAACGATCAGCGGTGTTCAAAACAGGAATGAATCCGGTCACAATAACTATCATCAGTCCTTGGAAAGAAATCTGCAGAGTTAGGAAGTCGAACCAGCCAACTCCTATTTTCAAGCCCTGGGCCTGGTTTCACGAAAAAAACTTAAGTCTCTTATTTTATTAAAGTCAGCAAACAGACCCATTTTCCAACTTAAGTTGACTTCGTTATTTCAGACGCATTTCACTAACACTTTCAGACTTTACAAGCATTTTCAAATCCTAGGTTGACACAACATTTCACACTCAGCTAAGTTAAATAATGGACTTAATTTATTTTAACAGACTTAAGTCCGTTATTTTGCTGAGTTGACTGTGAAATTTTGTGCCAACTAAGGATTTGAGAATGTTTCTTTAGTCTGTTAATATTTGTAAAATAAGTTTCAAGTAACAAACTCAACTTAAGACGCGAATGGTTTCCGTCCGCAGACTTGAGTAAAATAAGAGACCTAAGTTTTTTCGTGAAACCTGGCCCTGTTCATTACCGACTGAACAACCAGGAGACTCGACTTGAATGTTGTTACCGGTACTAGATAATTTTTGACCTAAGATGACCATTGACACGAGAAAATATGGTACAAGATGTATACTCAGCAGAGGAGTAAGCAGTGTGCACTGAAACTACCTGGGTAGAAATGATTACTTAAATATGGCAACATTTCCAGCCAGCTACAATTGACTCTGTCATACTTCATGTGCTAGGGGGGGGGGGGGGGGGGGGAAAGGGGGAGGGAGGAGTTTAATGTATCTTCGTAATGTATTATACAAAGCAAGTCGTCGCATATTATATCGATCCATTAAATAACCAAAAAAAGCTGGCTGAGGTAGATCTAGGATGAGTCTTTAACATGCATGAAATAGTAAATACTGGCAAAAAGTTTCGAACCAGGCCAGCCTGCGCGAATTGTGCTAGTTCCAATCCCAAGCTCGGCTAAGTTTCTTTCCGAGGATCGATGAGAGTCATTGCTTTAGGGTTCATTCCGCCCTTTCCGCTGAACATATTTTCGACAGTGTTTATGTGAAAGAGTAGCCAGCTGCCAGTGGCTTGGAAAGAATTGTATGCGAAAGTCTGGTGAAAAAAAAAAAAAAAAAATCCATGAAAGCATGGATAGGTGGAATGTCCGCTGCAATACAATTGAAGTAACTTAGTGTTGAGGACGGAGCGAAACACCATACAAACAAAGATAAAATCACCAACACCATACTTAATGTTTACTCAAGATGCCTGTGTGAAGTGACATGATCAGAATTGGTGAGATACTAGTATTACAAGAGAGAAAAAAAAAACTGAAAGGAAAACTCATTGCTGTGACTAATATAATTACCTCCCTTAATTGGAGACAGCAAGGGCGTATCACTCATGATCCAAAAAACGCATACAGTCCGCGACCAAAGTTTTAAATAACAGAATCATGAACAGATGTTGATTTTTTTGTTAGATCTGCGCCCCCTTCCAAACTATATAGATAGGGTAAAATGATGCACAGATTACTATTTGTAATAAATGAATAAATAAGTAAATGTATGCCACCTTTCTGCTCCCTTCCCCATCGGCACTTCGTGCCTCACTGTCCGTATGACTATTTTAATCCTGGCTATGCCTATGTATACAGCCGGGCAAAGTGTTCGGATTCTGTTTGTCGATATATCAACTGAGGTTGGAGCACTTGTAATGAAATGAAAGAAACCTCAATCTGTCTCCTTAAACTTCTTTTGTTTTCTTCTATCCCATTCAGCTAGCACTCAGGCCCAATCAAGACGGATCAATGAAAAAATTCCTGGCCAGGGAAACGTCGACAACAGAGAGCCAAAGTGCTACCGGCCTGTACGGTAAAGTCACCGCAAGGGGTGAAATAAATCCTGATGACGAAACAAAACGCCATGATGACATGACTGAAAGCAAAACCACTGACGTCACACAACCTACAGCAAGGGCCTCATCTGTTACACATCCAATTGTTAGAGATATAACGTAAGAACCAATTCATCAATAGTTGTTTTCGGAAACTAAAAATCTTATTTGCTCCAGAATCGCATTTCTTTTCAAGACAACTTGCATTAAATGTTAAGGGTAGGGCATCCTAATAGGATTCGTTTAACATCGCCTTACATCGCCAAAATCGTGCGGATTCGGCTAAGACTCGGGTAATCCGTAATCGATGTAGGGAAGCAGCGTCTATCGGCCGATCGATTACGGATTACCGGAGTCTAAGCCGAATCTGTACGTTTTTTCGACAATGAAAGGCAATGTTACATAAATCCCATTAGGGTTCTCTATCCTTAAGGAATGCGTGGGCCAATAGAGAAGAAATTTTAGGCGATGAGTACGGATGCTTAATGTTTTGTGGCAGGGTGTTCTTAAAGAGCTTGAATTGTTATGACACCATCAAAGTTTAATTAAGCCTTAAAGAGCCTTTCATGAATACAGTTGCCTTTGAAGCCAATGTAATCAAGGTCGGACTGCACAAAACATGCAGTCTGATCTTTGATCTACACTGTCCGCTTTGCTAAAACGCAACAGACAAAGGGAAGCCATGAAGCTACCCAACAATGATGATAAAATTTTAAAGTAGTTTCCAATTGTTCAATCAGTATCAACTTTAATGGTGAACTCAAAGCAGTCACCCTACAATAATATATTTGAACATTAAAGGTCTATGGCCCCGAACTCGTCGGTAAACATCGACGTTTTCTTAAAGGCTATTCGGCCAGGCTCGGTAGCTTCCGTCTTTAAATATGAGAGTTAAGGACCGCAGACTTACTAACTCATCGGTAAATATCGTGTAACATTTACGTTTTCGTAAAGGCTGCTCGGTCAATCTCGGCAGCTTCCGTCTTTTAATATGAGAGTTAGGGGTCGTGGACCTTAATAAAGCCTTCTTCCCTCAGGTGGTGAAATCAAGATATCGTATTTTAAAGGGTTAAATAAAATCATCCACAGACATGATTCATGTTCCGTGAAAAGGGCGCCCAATGCATCTGCAAAAAGTGTCAACTAAAGTCAGCCTGCGCAGTCCGCGCTGGCTGACCTGTGTTGAAACTTTTTGCCTACGGTAAATTTTCTGTATGTCATGCCACGGATCATTTCACCTCATAATACAGTCATTTTGCAGAGTGGATGGATTTTGTGGATTTACAATTATATGATGAGAGTTGCTTGCAGGGGCGTAGCTGCCTACACACAAACACGCAGTTGCGTACACTTTGCAAAAAGGAAGAAAAAAAAAAAAGAAAGATTACTTAGAAAAAAAAAAAAAAAATTCACCAATGGCCACCAGATCGGATCTACAATTCAAAACCTTTTTGGAGGAGGCCCTCCAGACCCTTCTGGGACCCCGCCCCCCTACCCTCGACACTTCTCGCCCCGGATAATATCTTCCGTATTACATTTGCGTGTACATGTACTTTTTTTGGGGGGGGGGCTAACTACGCACCTCGCTTAGTATAAACAATTCCGGAGATGCATTAAACCCCCCTTTTGTCTGAGCATGGCGCAATATTGGACAGTGTAGATCAAGATCAGACTGCATGCGAACGTGCAGTCTGATCTTGGATCTACACTGTCCGATAAGCAGATATGTTTCCCCGAAACAGTGGTTTCTACTATCATCTTGAAAGTTTCATCTAACTTTTTTAGCAGGTTGAGGGTTAATTTATAATTATACTGTAACAACTAGATAAACAAGCATTCAAAGTCAAGTGTATATTTTTATATTTACAAAAAGATTTGCCCGCCCGGGTGGCTCAGTGGTGAGCGTGTCGGACTCATGACCTGGTGGTTGTGAGCTCGATACCCGGTTGAGGCGAACTTTCTTTTCGGCGCATTTTCGCCTCTCACCTCTGCTGAAGCATGTGAGAAAAGTAGTCGGTGGCTTTGGAAAGAAAGTTGTGTTAGTACTGGTGTGAGAAAGCCAGGAAACACATGTGCGTCACCGACCGCCATGATATGACCTTAGCTGTTAAAGTGGCGTTAAACCCCAATACAACCAACCAACCAACCAACAAAAAGATTTCTTCGCTCTTATAGCATTAAAAAAAAACAACTTATATCACTGTAAACTTTTGTTTTAAACATTTCATCATGCTAGCACATCATCATCACAATCAGTTTGTATTTGATTGTTTATTTTGTTTAAGATATTACCATCCTAACGCTTCTAGTGCAACATGGAATAAAATTTCTTATTAGTTGATAAATAAGGATTTATACTGATATAATATTTTTGCACATTTTAACTGACCAGAAATTCCTTTGATGTCTATCTTGAAATTATTTGTTGATACTTTTGTTAGCTTCCTGAAATGGAAGGAAATTATTATCTCCCTTTGTAATGAGAATATGGTGGTTTTAGATTTATAAATGATAATTCTAAGAAGGAAAAAAAAGGAAAAAGTGTCTCGGTGAAAGTAGTACAATGATACTCATTTTTAGATAATTTTGTAAGATAATATTATAATGGAAATAGCTGTTTTCCATTAGGAGGGCACTACCTTAATTTATATTGTCTACATTGGAACAACTCGAATTGTTTTGAAAGAGATTGTATTGTATTTTATTGCATTGTGTGTACAATATTTCTATTCCATAGGTTGAAGATAACCACCAAAACTTGCCTGATGTATGGAATGGATTGCTCACCCCAAGATACCGAAATTTGCTGTGAGCAACTCTATTGTAAACGAAACTCGAATAACATCGGAAGTACCTACGGAAAGTGCCGATTTATTTGACCGGTTCAATATCGAAACTCTTTTGAACTACATAATTGCGTGGAATAATTTGACATCATACTTCGCATACTTTCGCGATAATATGAGTTGTAAATTTTTGTCATTAAAAGCCTTGTTTTGGTTGGATTGAAACCAGAGGGTCTCTGTGTATGTTATTCTTTTGATTAACCAGAAGAAAACATCAAACAAAGTAGTATTGAAAGTAGAACTTGTTTGTTCAAATACTTGCCCCCCCCTTTCTATAATGATTTCCAGGCATGTCAATCGTAGATGTGTTTAAAGTCGTATTTGTACTAAACTCAACTCTTACTATGGTTCATTTCCAGTAAAAACTGCATCTTTGCGCATATAAATGTGCCATAAGGGGAGCCGACTCTGCAATATAAGTATCATCTTGTATGATTGGCAGAAGCCCCACATTACGTAATTAAGTATAATTGACATTGTCATTGCCACTGCCTCATGACTCAACGATTGTCGGCCATTATGATTTCGTCCCGGTGGTGCTAAGAGCAGAAAGGTATTTTGGGTTTGATCACATTGACCTTGTGTCAGGCTTTACGGATCTGCATAGGAAAACCGATGGCGTCCTCGGAAAACAAGCTTTTGGACCTGGTCCTGTATTTACCATCCATTACTTAGAACATTCCCTGGCTTATTCTTCAGAAGCCTTTATAAATTTGAGAGCCTAGTGACACAACTTCTGATCGACTAAACCTTTCAATATAGAAAATCTTCGAGAATAAGACTAAGAATATTCCTAAGAATGATTGGTGAACATCCACCGACCATTCATAAGCAAATGAATGTTCTTAAGCTTACTCTCCATATTTACAAACCATTTTTAAGGGGACTCCCTTAAACGATGAATTTTCTGCTTGATTCAGCAACCTGCTGATCAGCAGATATACACTAAAACGCTGAATTGCTGAACTGCCGAAAAAATAAAGATATGATATTTATAAACTTTATTATGCATTTAAATGTCTTTTATTAGAATCTATATAATCATATTATTGATATCTAGGGGGATTTTGTTTTTAATTTCTTAATTTGATTTCTGGAGAAATGAAAGTTGAATTGGGTATTACGTTGCTGAATTGCTGACAAAAATGAACCTATGATTTTAGATGCTTCATTAAGCAAAAAACGTTAATATTTTCCAGTTGACGTTTTTGAAAGTAAAACTATTTTATCTGTGATATTTGGGCGATTTTACGAGAAAAGTAAGTTTGAGCAAGGTTTTGTTGATGAATTGCTGATAAAATGAATCTTTGATTTTAAATGATTTCTGATGCATTAACATATCATCTTACCATCAACATTAGTAATAGTAGTAGAAGTAGTGGTAGTAGTAGTCGTATTAGTAGTAGGTTTTAATGCATGAGTATGTTACAAGATAAAACATTTTTAAAAAGTCTTTTGGTTCGTGTGGTTATGAAAATTGTGGGTAAAGGAGAAAATGCTGGTTACACGCATATTCTCCTTTTTCCACAATGTGCCGTACCCTGGCAAATAGTTTCAGCTTGTTTGAATCACTTTGGAGATTATTGTCTGTAGGAACGAGTGTAGAAATTGTAGTTTGGTAAAGGGTAACTGGAAACCTGCTGGTTGTGATACTTATAACTTACAGTAGCACAGGTATACAATGTTACTACCTGCATCGGAATTATACATTGGTATTCAGTAGCATCATAAGTCATAAATTCACCCTCAGACAATTTTCAACGATAAGAGAAAGTCGACATATAGCAAATCCGCTTACTGTGATCGTTTTGGCCGGAACCAAATACATCATGCGAATCGACGCATGCGTGCTCACTTTCAGTTTGCATGGCTGGCGTAGGGACGAACAACGTAGATCTACAAATGATTTTCAGCTCTGACTTTGAACAAACCATACAAATTATGTTTGATTTCTTTATCGAAATTTCGTCAAAACTACAAAAATTGTCAGTTTGAAATGCTCTAAATACTTAAAGAAAGTTTGTTCTTTTTTTTCTATTAAATATTGCCATATGCGTATGAACATTGTTTACATAGACTGTCCCCATTTTCATTCAAGAAATGTTCATTCACAACTTGTGTCGTCCGCTGTCGAAATAAGCAAGAAAATTAAGCAATAATTCCTTATTGAAATTACATTTTTAAACTCTGTATTATATCAAATATCTTTAACTGTTCAGATAGCTAGCTAGAATTTAGCCGTAAATAATTTAAAATCATTTCGATAACGAATACACAGAACCCATAAAGTCGATTCGGCACTTTGTTAGGTACCCCCTATAGCACTATCGATGAATTCCCGAATTGTTTGAAACATATCTGTGAAACGTTTAAAAAAATGAAGATCGTGTAGTCTGTTAAAAAAAAAACCCAAAAAATATTTGACGTTTGATTTATGCAAGACTGCTTCCAAATTTTTCTCTCCATTTATCGATGGGACATAAAGAAATCCTTCGTTCACAAACGGCCCCGATCAAGTACCAACCCGTGACGTGAATTTATACTGAGGATTTTCGATCGGAAATCGTATCCTTCTCAGTGAACTGGACCTCCAATAACTTAACCTAACATCCTGGACTTTAAGCCTCAGATACTCAATTATCTTCAAGGTGTAAAAGTCCATTCATAGTCCTTCTAATATGCTTGAATTTTATTTTGTTACCTTTCATGCAAAAGAATTAAGAATGCAGAATTTTGAGATAGATGTTTGATAAAGGGTCCACAGGAATACATCTTAGTCTAGATCTATACGTCTTACTATTTAGACACGTAGATTTAAATTCTTTGATATGTTTTTTATGCTTGGAGATTGAAGTATATGTACTTTATTTAATAAAGTACATATTTATAATGAACTGCTGCTCAACCCATACTAGAGACTGTAACTGTGCTTCATGTAAACAGCAAGTAATTCAAACCTCAGAATGAAAGTATGCCTATAGTTTTTAAAGTTTTATAGAGGGACCAATTCCTTTAACCCTTAGGCTGCCAAGTGCTACTCAAAGACCTTTTGCAGACAGTGTAGATCAAGATCAGACTGCACCGAACGTGCAGTCTGATCTTTGATCTATACTGCCCAGTAAGGAGGTATTTTCCCCCCAAAAAATAACTCTGAAATAGAAATATTTGGATTTGTACTATCGACTTGAACGTTTCATTTTAGTTATGTAAAGGTAAATTTTTACTTTGCATGGCAGCTTGTCACATTGAGTGTGATCTTGGTCCATTCTGGCTGCTTCAGCTGTACCCAGGGCAGGGATTTGTAGATATCAAAAAGCAAATTATATCTGGACTATGTTTTTCCAGGTGATGAGTGATGATTTTAATTATTTTCTTCAGACCATGAAAATGGATTCACTCAAAACAGCATTGGAAGTAACAAATAGCCGCCCCGCCCGGGTGGCTCAGTGGTGAGCGTGTCGGACTCATGACCTGGTGGTTGTGAGTTCGATACCCGGTTGAGGCGAACTTTCTTTCCGGAGTATTTTCGCCTCTCACCTCTGCTGAAGCATGTGAGAAAAGTAGTCGGTGGCTTTGGAAAGAAAGTTGTGTTAGTACTGGTGTGAGAAAGCCAGGAAACACATGTGCGTCACCGACCGCCATGATATGACCTTAGCTGTTAAAGTGGCGTTAAACCCCAATACAACAACAACAAATAGCCGTTTTACCAGTGTTAATATTGAATTTCAAGTATCTAATCATGCTACATCATATTTTTTTTGCACATGTCCCTGCAGTGGTTCAATTATGCAACATGGCTCAAATTCACAAAGACATGGCTCAAAACTTCAAAAAGGAATCTACATCTATATGTAAATTAAGAAAACTTACATAATCACTGACAAAATGTCAAAATCCCATCACACTTTAACTGTAACTTTCATTATATGTGAGACTAAATTCCACCTTTTACACTGTACTTATTCACACCTGCATTTTTTGACTGAATAAAAATGGACCCAAGAATGTGAGTCTGCATATTACATGTAGGTCTCTTATGTTTTATGTGATACTCATAAAATGAACTTGAAATTATTAAATATTAGTCCATTTTTTATAGTTAAGTGTAACACTGGTTCTTTTTTTGAAACTATGTATGATAAGTTCAGACTGTGCAGAATATGAGGTCTAAGCTTGAACCTATACAGCCTGTTTTTTTTTTCTATATTTGTACCAATATAGCGGTGAAATGACATAATCCTGTTCCTTTATTTAGTGAGACTGTGGCTGATGGGTGAAGGTGTCGGTTGAGTTATCCCGGATTTTATCCTTAACTAATTGCCAGGATTTTGTAGGAGTACCTATAGACAAGACACTGCGTAGAATCAGCCTAGCCCTAGTTAAACCCAAGCCGTACACAAATAAATGGGATGTTGTCACTGTAAGACTGAAACAGTGTTGAAACTAATGTAACCAACAAAAATCAGTCAAACATCAAATTATTCTTGAAGGTACTTACAATCAATTTCATTTTTTGTGGCACTGCATGTCTTTACCTTACTTTTCTTTTGTGAAATCATTATTTTCTTGACTTGTTTCTTTTTGAAGATACACGGTGAAGTTTCATTTATGTAACAGAAGGAAGCTATATTCAATACTGATGAATTACACTTGGCCTAAATCTTTGAAAATACTAAACATACCATTTAGTTTTCACTTTTCAGACTATTACATAACATTTTTTTAGGTCAGGAGTAAAACCAAGAATTTTCTTTTTAAAAGAAAGAAGAAATCATTGTATCTGAACAATCAAATTGTTGTGTCTAGTTTTATTTAGTATTTCATTTTGAAATTAATAGTTTTAAGTTGTGTAGTAATAAGGAAGAACCCTTGAAAGGATTCCTTGGTGTTAGAGTCATGGAAAGGACAATGTGCTTTTAGTAAGAAATTACAAAAAAAAAAAAGCCATTGTTTCTATTTCCCTGAGAGAACTCCAGTGTTTTTTTTTTTTAACTCTTTACAACACAGCAAAATTTGAGACTTGTCCAAATGGAAAGCATTTGCTGATAACAGAATCAATGAGACTCAAAATCTGAATTTTATTTTTGGAAGGTCTGAAGACGGTGGGAAAAGGAAAATGCTGGTTACCATCATTTTCTCATATTCCCAAATTCTTTTCAAAAGCCTTCTTCCTCAGGGTAGTTTAAAGTTGGGGTTGTTTTGTAAGGGTTTAAACTAGATCATACTAGTTTCAAAACAATACATGCTTTATACTTCAGAATGAGGACAGTTTGTTTCCTTTGTAGCAAGAGTAGATTAAGATCAGACTACCTAGCATAGTAAAATCCCACTCTTCTAGGCACACTGTTTTAGATTTGAATTGTTTGCAGTCTATATGATTATACCCACGATATGAAAGTTTAGAAAGTGTTGTGTTTATAGTCTGACTAGGTTTGTAAAATGCTGTTTTGAAAATCAAAAACTTGATCTGAGTAGATCTACAGAAGTTTCAATATTTCAAAAGAGTCTTGCATTCTGATGATTAATAATTGTTTTAGAAATGCTTCAAATGCTATGGTAAAGGAAAATATAGTCATCATGTTTAGTGTATTTATTTAAGATCACATGTTTACAAACCCTAGGGTGAGCTGTTGATATTTTCAATCTGACTTAAAGCATAATCTCAGACAAAAACCACCATCACTAGTCCTTCTGAAAACCCTTGATTCTTAGTAGAGCCAAATATAGCTCAGCCAATTGGATAAGTTGTTTCAAAAGTTTTTCTGAACATCCTTGAAAATGGGATAATATAGCCACACTTACCTTAATTTAAACACATTGTATCCTTTATGGTATTATGGAATGGGTAAAAAATGACTTTGGTAAGAATGAAAAAAAAATCTGTTTGTCTACCAATGTTTTCAAAAACTTAAGAGCTACATTTTGTGAGACTGACAGAAATGTCAGATAAAGGTTAACCTTGCAAGAGGCCAACGTTAGATCCACATTTGATTAATTGAATGGCATTAAATGTCGCTTTCAACGTTATTTCAGTCATATAACTGCTACAACTAGCTTATCTATGTATGTCTGGGTTTCAGCAGTACTAGGCTAGGGCTCTGAAGTGTCCTGCCTAAGGACACTCCCACAGAAAAACATATGGCCATCAGGTAACAAGTCCTAAACTGTACTAGTCAGTCATGCAGGACCCCAGATCTACATTTAGAGGGGAGTTAATTTTTGTAAGATTGTTCAGATTAGTCTATGTTCACCATCTGTGCATAAATTACTTTTTGTTTTTTAATCAAAAATGGTAATTAAATGGATGCTATTTCGTTATTCATTCCTTCCCCATATAACAAGGTTTAGGCTCTTTAAATGTATCTGCAGACAACAATTCAGAAACTGATACAAATGAGCTGAAGTTCACTCTTATGATTGAAACACTGTTGGAAAAGGAGAAAATACTGTCTACCAGAATTTTGTCCTTGTCCCATGATGCTTTCAATTGCCTATTTCCTTCAGGGTTATTAACCCTTGTCTTGCTGAATAACTCAAATGATACCTTCAAGTCGATACTAAAATCCAAAAGGTTGCTATTTCCAGGTAATTTTGAGGACGATAAATATCACCTTATCTGACAGTGTAGATCAAAGATCAGACTGCACATTTTGTGCAGTCTGATCTTGATCTACACTGTCCGCAAAAGGTCAGTGAGTCGCGCTTAGCAGCCTAAGGGTTAACATGAATGTTCAGTAAAGTGTTAAACCCCAATCAAAATTTTCTCCAGATCCAGTTGTCAGATGCCAAGGAAATCTGACATGGATCCATATGTTGTATACTGGTCTAACCCCACGGATTGATATAAATGTATAGCTTGTGTTTGTATAAGAATACACTTATCTGATTTGCTATAGAGCTAGCTTTTGTAGCAATGTGGTAGAGCGTTTGCCTACAGAGTTTGGACCTGAAGGTTCTAGGTTCAATCCCAGCCTTTGGGGCTATTTAACAACTGTTACAGATACATGCTATCAGTATTCAGAATACCTTATGGTTTGTCCAAACATGGCCTACATTTGACCCTTGAATTTTGTCATACAAAGTTAAATTGGGAGAATTTTTTAGGATTTTTCTTTTTTTAGCCCTTTAACACACAATAAATCCTATGTTTTATGAGTCTTGTGTAATAGGGCTTATGAAAATAGTGTTGGAAAATAAGACATATTTCTTTTCTTTTTTTCTTCCAGAATTTTTTCTACCCTTTACAAATACAAACCACATAATCTGAGGGCTACATCTATTGAATTGTTTTTTATGCTCTAAATAGCAAGCTATTTAGTTTTTATGCCACAAATCAAATTATTTCGTAAAAGGCAAATACATACTACCAGATATATATTTGTTGAATTCAGTAAAATGATGCAATTTTGTGCGTTTGATAATGGAATTGTAGGCTACTTTAGCAATAGGTCACTGTTTTTTTTTTTATTACACCAGATATGACATCTTGATACTGATTTGAATATATAAATCCTTGTTGATGGCGCATGTTATTGATTAAGTACCATTCCCTCAAAGCTTTCCAAAACTGTGGCATGAAATCTAATAATACCCAAAGAGGCTGAGTAGCGCATTAAGGAAATATCAATTCAGATATTTTTTTTCTAAATCTTATCTTTCTTCTTTACTAATGATTTCCATCTATAATTCAGTAATTCATTTTTGAGTTTGTTGGTATGAAAATCTGAATAGTTGGTTTTAATTTGGGGTAGTCAAAAATCTTATCCTCTGGTAAGAAGTTCAACAAGAAGGCACAAAAATTTCATATTGCATTCATGTGTAAGTAGCAATATTTGTACTCTCTGATCAAATTTGCACATGATTGCTGAAACTGATTGACAGCTGTAGACCTTAACACTGTGTTTGTACAGAAATATCACTGTATATCATCATCCTATTTTGTACAGTTTCTTAAGTCTTACTCATCAACAAATCAACAAGTGAAGTGTTCTATATATTTGTCAAATAACTTTCACTTATAAATCCATCTTGGTTTTTTTTCCCAGTCCTATGCGTGTTTACAGTCCTAAATATAATACTAGCAAAAAAAAAAAAAACATCAAATTGTTGGATCAAATTAATGCTCTAATAAGTAGTAAAATAACAGTTGCTGCGCAACATACTTGGTAGAACAACTTCGACTCCCATTGCCCTTGCTTACTCTCCTAATTACTTACATATTATACATGTATTACATGTGATAAAAAAGATTAATTTTCATTACATCAAATCATAGCTTAAAACTGTTCAACAAATCCGCTTTTCAGGACTTTCAGTCCTTTGATTGAAGAACGTTCTGAGTCCTAGACTACCCCCAACTTTTTTTTTTAAATTTTGACAGTACCTGATTGGCTAAACCAAATAGTTTAGCCAATCAGAAGTTGCGTTACTTTCACATTTAGCCATCTTGGAAAATGAGGCTAAAACCTTCTTAAGAATAGTTGGTGATTCGGACCCTGGGGCCCGTTATTCTTGTTGCATTGTTATTCTTCAAAAACCGTGCTGAGCCCCGATAAGGCAGTCGGTAACGTACACAACTTGAGAACAGAGGGTCGATGGTTCAGTTTTTAGCTCAGTAAATTTTCTCTCTAGGATTGATGATAGTTATTACGACAGGATTCATTCCTCTCTTAATTCTGATCATCGTTTCTGTCGCTCCCAGGTGGCGCAGTCGGTAGAGCACAGGATATGAAAACAGGCCGGGGTTGCTGGTTTGAATCCCCAGATCGGCCAATTTTTTTCCCGATGACTGATGATCGTCATTCCGAAAAGATTCATTCTTCTCTCACAGCTGATCATTGTTTCGAAGATGCTCACGTGGGAAAGCAGTAGGTGGCTTGGGAAGAATATTGTACGAAGTACTGGTTAACAGAAACTGCAGAATCAAAAGCACGAATACGTGCACGGGCGGTGCGATGTAACTGAAGTAGTATTGAACAAGGCGTCAATCACCAATCAATCAACACGGGTATGAAACTTCATATTCAGAACCAATGGCTCTGACGAGAAAATGTTGTGTTGGTCTTCCGTTTCTGAAGATGTCGGCTGAAAAACAACCAAAAAACAGGTAAGCTTGTCATTATTTGTAATCATGTGTTCTTATATCTTTGAAATTCCAAAAAGGAGAATGTCATGCAATGCTTTGGTCTTTCAACGTGTTTTCCACACTACGGAAGTTGTAACAAGTGTACGATGTTGTCTGAATCATTTGTGGCGTGGCATAGCCAACTTTCACGGACATGCCTTATCAGCAGTCTCGCATACCAACAAATCGATGAAAATAATCGACATCATACGTAAAGGTTCAGGAGTTTCCGGAGTTTGCCGAACTTAAACCGTGTATACTATTAATCGATATTCGATACCCCGCAGCTATAAAAGATAAGAGAAACGTAACATTACGTAACAGAAGCCTGCTTCAAATTTACAATCCTTGCCTAAACTGGACATATATCTGGCGTGTTTGGTTTTTTTTGTCGGATTTCAACCTAAACCCTTTGTCAGCTAAAGGACAGTGTAGCCCTTCAAGATCAGTATCAGACTGCAAATAATGTGCATCCATATCAGACTGCTCAGAATATTGGATTACATTGGTCATCAGATACAGCAAGGTTTTTTTTAGGAAAAGACCATTGAAATGGCTATATTTAAGCAGGGATCTTATTTGAGCTTTGTTTGTCGGTTTGTAATGCATTCATTCCTCGGTTTAAGGGTTAAGTTTGGATTCTCTGAAACATCAACTGATCCCTGCTGTTCGGCCCTTAAACTGCTCTGTGCGACTAAGTGCGCTTTTTGCTGACAATGTAGACCAATAATTAGTAAACTGCACAAAAAAGTAGTCTGATCTTGAAATCTAATCCATCTAGAAGCACTTTTGCTGACAGTGTAGAATAATAACAGGCCTCACAAAACAAGTAGTCTGATCATGGACCTAATCGATTCTATGCGCAGTGCGTCGATTCTTTTTTTTTTTGTTGTTGTTAAAAAAAATCGTTGTTATTGCATTATCAACAGTTTGCTGAGTCAAGCAAAAAATAAAATCGGCATTTTGGGAGTCCCGGTTTAAATCATTCATACACTCCTGAGTCTAATCTGAAAACTTTGTTGGAGAGAGAGAAAATTCTTGTAACCAGCATTTTCTCACAATGTTTTCTACTTTTTCAAAGATAGGCAATGTGCTATATGCGGCAGTTAAATATCTTAGCAAATACATGTAATCCCATGGTTTTAGGTGTCGCCTTTTCTCACAATGTCTATCACTATTATTAATAGTTCTATCAAGATGTTTCCATTTTGAGCGAGTCTAAATGTTGCATACTCCGTTTTAGGAACAACTTAGGTCTATCTACGCAATGAACTATATTTTGATACATAAAGATGGGTACAACCTTTTTCTGGTTATGCTTTTTACAGGTTGCGTCGTTTTAAATATGGAAGAATCAAGCCCCTCACTGTTTAGGCTAATTCTTACCAATGAACAATTAAAATATAAAAGTTGTTAAAAGGGGAACGCTTGAAAGACGGGAGATACTATTTGATTGATGTAAAAAATATAGTTGTTTTGGAAAAGTCGGAGATCGACTGCAAGGTCGTTAGAAGTCGCATTTTGTACAACAATAGGTTAAATTTGTTAATTAAGTCTTCACCAAACGACAAAATTTTAGACTCGTCCAAATTTAGACTACATGTATTTTGTTAAGACAAATAAAAGGTGACTCAGACGATGAGTCCTAAAAGGATCAAAAACAGAGCGAGAAAAGGAGTAAATGCAATTACTTTTTAGCGGATTTGCTATAGCAAATCCGCTTACTGTGATCGTTTTGGCCGGAACCAAATACATCATGCGTAATGACGCATGCGCGCTTACTTTCAGTTTTGCATGGCTGGCATAGGGACGAACAACATAGATCTACAAATGATATTCAGCTCTGACTTTGAACAAATCATACCAACTCTGTTTGATTTCTTTATCGAAATTTCATCAAAACTCAAAAATTGTCAGTTTGAAATACTCTAAATACCTAAACAAAGTTTGTTCTTTTTTTTTCATTAAATGTTCCCATATGCGTATGAATATTGTTTACACAGACTGCCCCCATTTCCATTCAAGGAAATGTTCATTCACAACAGGGATCGTATATAAGATCCCTGTTCACAACTTCAACTTGTGTCGTCCGCTGTCGAAATAAGCAAGGAGATTTAGCAATAATTCCTAATCGAAATGACATTTTTAAATTCTGTATTATATCAAATATCTTTAAATGTTCAGACAGCTACCTAGAATTTGGCCATAAATAATTTAAAACCCTTTCGATAACGAATACACAGAACCCATTTAGTCGATTCGGCACCTTGCTAGGTACATCCCCCCCCCCTCGTATAGCACTAACGATGAATTTCCGCATTGTTTGAAACATATCTGTGAAACATCTTAAAAATGAAGATCGTGTAGTCTATTAAGAAAAAAATATTTGACATTTGATTTATGCAAGACTGCTTCCAAAATTTCTCTCCAGTTATCGATGGGACATAAAGAAATCCTTCGTTCACACAAACGGCCCCGATCAAGTACGAACCCGTGACATGAATTCATACTGAGGATTTTCGATGGGAAATCGTGTCCTTCTCAGTGAACTGGACATCCACTAACTTAACCTAACATCCTGGACTTTAAGCCTCGGGTACTCAATTACCTTCAAGGTGTAAAAGTCCATTCATAGTCCTTCTAATATGCTTGAATTTTATTTTGTTACCTTTTTTGCAAAAGAATTAAGAATGCAGAATTTTCAGACAGATGTTTGATGTAGGGTCCACAGGAATACATCTTAGTCTAGATCTATATGCCTTACTATTTGGACACGTAGATTTAAATTCTTTGATATGTTTTTTATGCTTGGAGATGGAAGTATATGTACTTTATTTAATAAAGTACATATAATTTATGATGAACTGCTGCTCAACCCATACTAGAGATGTCAAAGTCTGTGCTTCATGTAAACAGCAAGTAATTCAAACCTCAGAATGAAAGTATGCCTATAGTTTTTAAAGTTTTATGTAGAGGGACCAATTCCTTTAACCCTTAGGCTGCTAAGTACTACTCAAGGACCTTTAGCAGACAGTGTAGATCAAGATCAGATTGCACTGAACGTGCAGTTTGATCTTTGATCTATACTTTCCGGTAAGGAGGTATTTTCCCCCCAAAATAACTTTGAAATAGAAATATTTGGATTTGTACTATTGACTTGAAAGTTTCATTTTAGTTATGTAATGGTCAATTTTACTTTGCATGGCAACTTGTCACACTGAGTGTGATCTTGGTCCATTTTGGCTGCTTCATCTGTACCCAGGGCAGGAATTTGCAGATATCAAAAAGCAAATAATATCTGGATTATGTTCTTCCAGGTGATGAGTGATGATTTTAATTCTTTTCTTCAGACCATGAAAATGGATTCACTCAAAACTGCACTGGAAGTAATGAATAGCCATTTTATCAGTGTTAATATTGAGTTTCAAGTATCTCATCATGCTACATCATGTTTTCTTTTTTTTTTTTTGCACATGTACCCGCAGTGGTTCAATAATGTAATATGACTCAAATTCACAAAGACGTGGTTCAAAACTTCAAAAAGGAATCTACATCTATATGTAAATTAATAAAACTTACATAATCACTGACAAAATGTCAAAATCCCATCATACTTTAACAGTAGCTTTCGTTATATGTGAGACTAAATTCCACTTTTTACATTGTACTTATTCACACCTGCATTTTTTGACTGAATAGAAATGGACCCAAGAATGTGACTTTGCATATTAAATGTAGGTCTCTAATGTTTTATGTGATACTCATGAAATGAACTTGAAATTATTAAGTATTAGTCCACTTTTTATAGTTAAGTGTAACACCGTTTTTTTTTTTTGAAACTGTGAATGATAATCTAATTTCAGAGTGTGCAGAATATGAGGTCTAAGCTTAAACCTATACAGCCTATGTTTTTCTTTTATTTATATTTGGACCAATATAGCGATGAAATGACATAATCCTGTTCATTTATTTAGTCAATAGTGAGATTCTGTGAGACTGTGGCTGATTGGTGAAGGTGTCGGTTGAGTTATTCCAGATTTTATCCTCACCTACTTGCTAGGATTTTGTAGGAGTGCCTATAGACAAGACACTGTGTAGAATAAGACTGGCCCTAGTAAAACCCAAGCCATACACAAATAAATGGGATGTTGTCACTGTAAGACTGAAATAGTGTTGAAACTAATGTAACCAAAAGAAATCAGTCAAACATCAAATTATTCTTGAAGGCAGTTACAATCAATTTCATGTTTTGTGGCACTGCATGAGTTGACCTTACTTTTCTTTAGTGAAATCATTATTTTCTGGACTTATTTCTTTATGAAGATACACGGTGAATTTTCATTTATGTAACAAAAGGAAGGTATATTCAATACTCATGAATTACACATGGCCTAAATCTTAGAAAATACTAAACACACCATTTTGTTTTCACGTTTCAGACTATTACATAGCAATTGTTTAGGTCAGGAATAAAACCAAGAATTTTCCTTTTAAAAGAAAGAAGAAATCATTGTATCTGAACAATCAAATTGTTGTGTCTAGTTTTATTTTGTATTTCATTTTGAAATTAATAGCTTCAAGTTGTATAGTAATAAGGAAGAACCCTTCAAGAGATTCCTAGGCATTAGAGTCATGGAAAGGACAATGTGCTTTCAGTAAGGAATTACATACAAAAAGCCATTGTTTCTATTTCCCTGAGAGGACTCCAGTGTTTTTTTTTAACTCTTTATCACACAACAAAATTTGAGACTTGTCCAAATGGAAAGCATTTGCTGATAAGAGAATCAATGTAACTCAAAATATGAATTCTATTTTTGGAAGGTTTGAACACATTGCAGGAAAAGGAAAAATGCTGGTTACCAGCATTTTCTCATATTCCGAAATTCTTTTTAAAAGCTTTCTTCCTCAGGATCGTTTAAAGTTGGGACTGTTTTGTAAGGGTTTAACCTAAATCATACTAGTTTCAAAAGAATACATGCTTTATACTTCAGAATGAGGACAGTTTGTTTCCTTTGTAGCAAGAGTAGATTAAAATCAGACCACTAATATAGTAAAATCCCACTTTTATGGGCACACTATTTTAGATTTGAATTGTTTGCAGTCTATATGATTGTATCCACTATATGAAAGTTTAGAAAGTGTTGTGTTTATAGTCTGACTAGATTTGTAAAATGCTGTTTTGAAAATCAAAACCTTGATATCTGAGTACAGAAGTTTCAATATTTCAAAAGAGTCTTGCATTATGATGATTAATAATGGTTTTAGAAATGCTTAAAATGCTATGGTAAAGGAAAATATAGTCACCATGTTTAGTGTATTTATTTAAGCTCACGTGTTTACAAACCCTAGGGTGAGCTGTTGATATTTTCAATCTGACTTAAAGCATAATCTCAGACAAAAACCACCATCACTAGTCCTTCTGAAAACCCTTGAATTTTAGTACAGCCAAATAAAGCTCAGCCAGTTGGAAAAGTTGTTTCAAAAGTTTTTCTGAACATCCTTGAAAATGGGATAATATAGCCACACTTCCCTTATTTTAAACACATTGTATCCTTTATGGTGTTATGGAATGGGGAAAAAATGACTTTGGTAAGAATGAAAAAAAATCTGTTTGTCTACCTTTGTTTTCAAAAACTTAAAAGCTACATTTTGTGAGGCTGACAGAAATGTCAGATAAAGGTTAACCTTGCAGGAGGTCAATGTTAGATCCACTTTTGATTAATTGACTTGCGTTTAATGTCGCTTTCAACATTTCACTCATATAACTGCTACAACTAGCTTATTTATGTATGTCTGGGTTTCAGCAGTACTAGGCTAGGGCTCTGAAGTGTCTTGCCTAAGGACACTCCCACAGAAAAACATATGGCCATCAGGTAACAAGTCCTAAACTTTACTAGTAAGCCATGCAGGACCTCAGATCCACATTTAATAACCCTGAAGGAAATAGGCAATTGAAAGCATCATGGGACAAGGACAAAATTCTGGTAGACAGAATAACTCAAATGATACCTTCAAGTTGATACTAAAATCCAAAAGGTTGCTATTTCAAGGTAATTTTGAGGACAATAAATATCTTCTTATCGGACAGTGTAGATCAAAGATCTGACTGCACGTTCTGTGCAGTCTGATCTTGATCTACACTGTCCGCAAAATGTCAGTGATTTGCACTTAGCAGCCTAAGGGTTAACATGAGTGTTCAGTAAAGTGTTAAAATAAACCCCAATCAAAATTTTCTCCAGATCCAGTTGTCAGATGCCAAGGAAACCTGACATGGATCCATTTGTTGTATACTGGTCTATCCCACAGACTGATATAAATGTATATAGCTTGTGTTTGTATAAGGATATACTTATCTGATTTGCTATAGAGCTAGCTTTTGTAGCAATATGGTAGAGCGTTTGCCTACAGAGTTTGGACCTGAAGGTTCTAGGTTCAATCCCAGCCTTTGGGGCTATTTAACAGAACTGTTACAGATACACGTAATCAGTATTCAGAATACCTTATGGTTTGTCCAAACATGGCCTATATTTGACCCTTGAATTTTATGTAAAAAATAAATTGGGAGAATTTTTGAGGATTTTTCTTTCTTTTAACCCTTTAACACACAATAAATCCTATGTTTTATGAGTCCTGTGTAATAGGGCTTGTGAAAACAGTGTTGGCAAATAAGACATCAGTATTTCTTTTCTTTTTTTCTTTCAGAATTTTTTCTGCCCCTTTACAAATACAAACCACATAATATGAGGGCGCCATATCTATTGAATTGTTTGTTTATGCTCTAAATAGCAAGCTATTTAGTTTTAATGCCACAAATCAAATTATTTCGTAAAAGGCCAATAAATACTACCAGATATATATTTCTTTTCATATAAAGTGCATGGTTAAATTCAGTAAAATGATGCAACTTTGTGCATTAGATAATAGAATTGTAGGCTGGCTACTTTAGCAATAGGTCACTCTGTTTATTTTTATTAAACAAGATATGACGTCTTGATACTGATTTGAATATATAAATCCTTGTTGATGGCACATGTTAATGATTAAGTACCTTTCCCTCAAAGCCTTCCAAAACTGTGGCATGAAATCTAATAATACCCAAAGAGGCTGAGTAGTTCATTAAGGAAATATCAATTCAGATTTTTTTTTTCTTATCTTTCTTCTTTACTAATGATTTTCCAGCTACAACGCAGTAATTCATTTTTTTGTAAAATCTTGTCCTTTGGTAAGAAGTTCAACAAGAAGGCACAAAAATGTCATATTGCATACATGTGTAAGTAGCAATATATTGTACTCTTTTATCAAATTTGCTCATGATTGCTGAAACTGATTGACAGCTGTAAACCTTAACAACGTGTTTTTATAGAAATATAATTATATATCATCATCCTAATTTGTACAGTTTTTTTAAGTCTTACTCATCAACAAATCAACAAGTGAAGTGTTCTATATATTTGTCAAATAACTTTCACTTATAAATCCATCTTGGTTTTTTTTCCCAGTCCTATGAGCAATACACTTGGTAGAACAACTTCGACTCCCATTGCCCTTGCTTACTCTACTAATTGCTGACATATTATACATGTATTACACGTGATAAAAAAGATTAATTTTCATTACATCAAATCATAGCTTAAAACTGTTCAACAAATCCGCTTTTCAGGACTTTCAGTACTTTGATTACAAGTTGTTTTCAAAAGCTTTCTACCACAGGATCGTTTAATCTCGGGACTGTGTGGTACAGGGTTAAGTATTAACTCTTTACCACACGAAAAAATTTTAGACTAGTCCAAATTGAAAGCATTTGCAGACGACAAAATATACATGACTCAAAAATTGAAACTTGACTTTAGAAGAATAGAAAACATTGTGGGAAAAGGAGAAAATGCTGGTTACCAGCACTTTCTCCTTTTCTCACAATGTTTTCAGAAGGCTTCTTCCTCTGGGCGTAAAAACCAGGGATTGTTTGGTAAAGGGTTAATTATCTTTTCCTACAGAGCAATTTCAAACGATGCCATTTCTCCGGGATTTTTCATGAGTCTGCAAGGGCTTACACGTAAATGATAATTATGCAGCATGTAACTTTTTAATTCACTGTTAAAGGAAAATTCGCTTGTTTTACCCCCTTTTCACACTATACTCATAGTCTGTGTCAACTTTAATCTATCAGATCTAGTATTGTCATTCTTTTTACGGTTAATACTCTTTGCAGAAGAAACTGATTGAGTGATGTTGAAACATTATTTTTTTTTTGAAAAGTAGGAGATAACTTGTAAAAAGTTATTGCGCCCGTTTCCATATTTTCTCCTAAACAGTCAACCGCAGGGTCGTTAGAAGTCGTACTTGTACAGTCACAGGTCAAATTTATTATAATCCATATCGATTTTTACATGTCCGCGAAAGTTGGCTATGGTTGTCCGTTTTCAAACGTAGTCTGCCGTAGTAATACTATACGGTCAATTAGGTTGAAGTAAGTTGGAAGTAGGTTCAAAATTGGCAAAAAGGGGAAACATAAAAAGTCTAAGGAGGTTGAGCTACGTGTAAGTACGGTCAACTACATTCAACTGCGAGCAAAGTGGCTAGGGTATCACAAAGTCTAACTACGGCTAACTATGTTACACTACGTATAAACTACCATGGTCCTAAGTACGCGCAAGTACGGTTAGTTAGTGTCAACCTCGTTAAGCTACGGTAAAAAGTTGTGGCTGCGCCTGCTCAGTACGGGTAAGCTAGTCGTTGTGCTGTGGGAAGTTGATGAGCCAGAAATTGCTGATCACTTATTCAGCCATGCCGCCTTGGAAGAAAAGATGGTTTCCAAAACTACGGTCAACTACAGCACGCACTACGGTTAAGTACGGTTAATTACGGTAAACCATAGCCCTCTGAAACTCCATTGGTCGATCAAGGGATAACGAAATTTTCATTATCGGAAACCGTTACTATAAATAGCACATTGGGGATTCCCTCTCTATCGTATATAGTAAGACTAGAAAGGGTGTTAATGAAAATTTGAGTATATTTCGTGATATACAGGCTATGTTCTATGATCAACCAAGGAAAATTTTAGTGTTCCGTGATAGACTAATAGAGCTTCAAAGGCCTGTGGGTTAACTAAGGTCAACTATGTTCACACTACGGTCTCGGTAGGGACACAACATCGTAATTAACCGTAACTTATTTTTGAACATGTTCAAAAATTATTAACTTACTACGGAAAAATCATAAGTTCAAACTACGTTAATTACTACGTTGAACTAGGGTTATGTACAAGTGTAACTACGTTCAACTACTTTTAATACGTTCAACTACGGCCAACTATGGCCATTTCCCACCACGTTCAACTACGTAAGGTGTGACCACGGCTTTACTGATAACGAAAACTTTTGTCAGCCTTTTAATCCTTATGATGCAGAGTGGGACTTAAAGCGCCTTTGCAGATAGTACAGATCAAGATTAGACTGCATAGAACGTGCAGTCTAAGCTTGGATCTACATTATCTGATTGGCGCAACCATTTGGTTTAACTACTCAGAACTTGCATTTCTTTAAATTTGGAAAAGTCTTGAGAATTGGATAAGAATAGCATTAAGATTGGTTTGTGGGGATTTTATCCAAGGTACAGCTTCTATATAGATCTATATCTATGTCTTAATTATCCCTCGTGTGAATGTATATTATAAGCCCCGAATTCGACCCTTAACTTCGCCCTAACTCTGACCTCTGTCTACGTCCTGTGAACTAGCACTTGGTACATTTACCATGATAATTTCCCTAGAAGCTTGATAAGTGTCGTCTGTGTCCAGCCGGTCTTTGACTCGTTCATGTAAGTCAGCTTCAAGGACAGTATCTAATACACTTTCCAATCATAAAAAATGTGGCTTTCGAAGTTGTAAGGTAGAGTATTGTCCTCGTAACCGTAAGGTCCCGAGTTCGATACCCGGGAGTGGCTATCAACTTCGGGACCGTTTATTCGCTCACACATTCGGTGCGAGTACTGGTGTAGTTCCCAGGAAGCAGAATCGAGAGAAATTAGTATAAGTTGCAAGAACTTGTTTCTCAATCGATGTAAAATAAATAGATTTAAACCAAATCATAGAGAAAAAAGTTCTGCAACTTATTAAATGCTTACGGTGGCACAAAAGTGACATGGAAGATATATTTTATACTACGTGCGCACGCAGTAGCTAATACGTGCGCACGTAATAAGTAATACGTGCGCACGCAGTAGTATTACGTGCGCACGCAGTAGCTAATACGTGCGCACGTAATAACTATTACGTGCGCACGTATTAACTAATACGTGCGCACGTAATAATCGACCAATCAGTTTATAAGGATCAATAAATGTCTATCTTCCACTTCCATCTTGAAACAATGGCTTCCGTTCATGATTCTGATTGGTGGATTATTACGTGCGCACGTAATATGTAATACGTGCGCACGTATTAGCTACTGCGTGCGCACGCAGTAGCTATTACGTGCGAACGTATTAGTTATTACGTGCGCACGTAATAACTAATACGTGCGCACGTAATACTACTGCGTGCACAAGTATTACTTATTACGTGCGCATGTATTAGCTACTGCGTGCGCACGTAATAACTAATACGTGCGCACGTATTAGCTACTGCGTGCGCACGTAGTATAAAATATATCTTCCATGTCACTTTTGTGCCACCGTAAATGCTTCATTGAGCACTAGATAAACAATTTCGTAGCGACTGTTAAAAAAAAGTTTGCGTCAATAATTAAGCTGTCTCTGGCAAAAGGGGGGGTTAATGCATCTGCGAAACGTATCGACCCAGGTTTGTCAGCCTGCGCAGTCAGCGCAGGCTGACCTGAGCCAAAAGTTATCGCTATTGGTCAATTTTCTGCGTGTCCAAGGACCAGTCTACCTAAAGATTAAGTTGGTTGTTAACAAAAAGAATCATGTGATAGCTTAAAACGTCACCAGAAAGGAATACTGTAGATCAAAATCAGCCTGCACAGGCCTATTTTGTTAAACATTATCCCGAGTCAGCCTTCCCCCCCCCCCCGCACTTTCCCGCTTCAACCACCATATTTGCCGACTTTCCACGTGCGTAATCTGGACGTGTTTTGTATTCACTGTTTAGCGTGTTAGTCTCTTGTGTAAAATTCTTATTTAAGATGAGACATTGCTTGATTTTACTTATGATGGATTACTAGTATTTAATCAATAAATAAAGTCTGGAATTACTGAACATCGAGGTGGGTGAATTTATTGCTGTGGTCTGCCTTTTCTCCTTTTTTATCGTCACTTTTTGACCAGATCATCATCATACTCTCTGTCGTTGTCTATGTCACCTATTTTACCCCACCCCATACCTAACAAGGTTAAATGATGGTCGTCGTGATGTATTCAGTCGGTAATATGCGGTGCTAGAAAATTTAGGGGTTGTGGGTTTGATACCGAGCCTAGTAGCTCAGTTGGTCAGAGCCGGGATTGAAAATAGGAGTTGTGGGTTTGATGTCCAGCCCTGTGGTTCAGTTGGTGACGTAAAGTCGGTGTAAAAAGCTCAACAGAGCTTGTGTTCCTTGTTATATGTTCCCGACTTTGTAAATAAAATTTACTTGACTTGAAAATATACGAGTTCCATATCTAGCTTGGCCAAAGGGTGTCAGCTTGGCCAATTAGTTTAGGCGTAGGATCCATAGTCCACCAGTCACCGGTTCGATCTCTAGGAGAGAGATTTGGGTTTTGCGAGAGTTCCCAAGGGCAAAACACTTAAAAAATCTGTCCTAGTATCTGTGAGACGAAGGAAGTTATGAAACAGGAATAACTGATCAGCTGTCGCCGTGATATGACTAAAATGTAACCTCAAGTTCGAACCTCATTGGAAACACTGTATTTTCGTGGGAATGTCCCAGAGCAAGACAATCTAGAACTCCAGACTAGTACTGGTGAAACACAGGAAATACATGAATATGTAGGCTGTCGCTGTGATATGACTGAAATAATTTTGAAAGCGGTATCAAAACACAATCAATCACCTTCAAAGTTAAATAATTGCCACTGTGACAGAAATCGTTTCTCGGAAAGCAGCCGATAACTTCATCACCATAGACATCATTTCAAACCGTCGGTATCAGACGGAAAAATTTTAGATTTGTCCAAATTGAAAGCTTTTGCAGACGATTAAATTTTTGAGGTTTATCTGAGAAAGAACGGTAAATATTTTGGACAAAGGCGAAAATGCTTTTCACCAGTACTAGACTGGGGCTTTGCAGTGCCTTGCCCAGGAACACCTCAACAAGAACAACCTTGTATGCGTGGATCGTTCAAGAATTTGATGGTTACAAATCCAGCACCGTAGCCTTTTAGTGTTTGAACGACCATGAGAAAGAAAGCTTTGGTAAATATTGCGGTGAAAGCAGAAAATGCTTTTCCCACAATATTTTCAAGTCTAATATGGACAAATACTATGTTAGCCATATCTGAATTGTCGTCTGCAAGTACTTCCAATTTGGACAAGTCTACAATTTTGTCATCTGGTAAAGAGTACGTTAAGGGGAGCGATATATAATTTAGAGATTCTGGGGTCGATCCTCACCGGCCACACTGGGTTTTCGTGGGAGTATCCTTTAGCAACGCGGAGTACTGGTCAGCCTATTAGTCAATATGTTCATGAAACACGTAGCATACAGTATGGATCAAGATCGGACTGCACATGACAGCTAGTCTGATTATAGTCTTGAAAAATCTCATAGTTTTCATTTTTCTTTTTGCTTTTAGTTGGCGATCTAAGTTTTGATACATTATATTGCTACATGTAATTTCTTTAATCGTATTTGTTTATTTTTTTTATGCTTCTCAGCAGGGATTCTATATAATTATATACGATCCCTGTTCTCAGATAATGAACATCTATGTAAGTTTTTGTTTCTCCATATCGTAGTTGTCGTATACATTGCAAGCTATAAACATGCAAGTGCGGTTTTATGCCGAATAAAAAAAGTTATATGTACTTGTTCTTTTGAAAACGGCATAACGACAGCCTGGGTTCCAGTCTGATCATTTTTTTCCTACTATTTGACGTTACTTAGTCAGAAATGACCAAAAAAAGAAAAAATGGTATAGATATGCAGATTATGTGTAAAGATCTATGTAGACCGTGATAGGGACTCAGAAATTGTTAACGCCAGGACCCGAACTGAACAGTACCTTTTGTCACTATCTTTTCACGTGCGTTCATATTTTTTATCGTCACCATCAGTATTTCACAAGGATATTTTCAGTTATTTGCTGCGTTAGTGTTTGATTGTAGCAGACGACAAAAATTAAGAATTGTCCATTATAACCGCCAGGCGAAAGATCAAATGTGGCTTAAAAAATGGGATTTTTCTTTGAAAGTGAAGAAAACATTGCGGGGATAGAAAAAATGTTGATTATCATGATTTTCTCCATTTTCCACAATGTTTTCAATATTCTTCTGTCAGTGGTTGTTTAAACACGGACTAGTTCGATAGAAAGTTTTGCTTGAAGAATTGAACTCACCTGGCGTTGATAGCGAGACTTCCGGTTGTTTTTTTTTTAATGTTTTTACAAGACATTGTATTCAAATATAAACTACAACCTAAATCCTATAGGCTCCAAACTGGCCTAATGGTCAGGGGAGTCGACTTGGAACTCGGCGAACCGAGATCGAGACGCAACCGAAACCCAGAAAAAAAAAGAGAGAGAGGGGGGGCGAAAAGAGAAAGACAGCCGGATAGAGAAACGACAGCCTGACAGAGAACGGGTAAGAAAGACACTTGGGTAGGCGATGGTGGGACACAGGGAAATTACCTTTTACTACTCTGTGTATTTGAAATTATCATTTTTAATACAGATGTTTAAAATATGAAATAAATGTTATTAGAGTTTTTTGTAATAAATTTACAGAACTTGTTTCTCTGTACAGAGATCAAGTTTAAACAAGAAGAACAACGAAATATAAAAAGAAAATATTTTAATACTCAAAATGATAAGTTCATGACTGTATACAACATATTACCCAAAGATCAAATTCATCAATCTTAAATTAAAATGGCTATATAAAACAATGTGGAAAAAGGAGAAAATGCTGCATACCAACATTTTTAGACTGGTCCAAAGTCAAAGAAGACAAATTGAATATAGCTATGACCATGGAATTTGTCTTTCAATGGGTAGAAAACAATGTTGAAAAGAGAAAATGTAGATTACAAGCACATTCACCATTTTCCATAATGTTTTAAAAAACATTTTACATCTTTTTCTCTAACTCTTTTAACAAAAGAAAAACTTTTAGACAGGTCCAAATTGAAAGCAATTGCAGATGACATACTTGAATTAGCCGAAATGATAGCAATAGTCCATGAAAGTGTAGAAAACCTGTTGGAAAAGGAGAAAATGCTGGTAACCAGCATTTTCTCCTTTTCTCATCATGATTTCAAAAGCTGCCTTCTGTGACAGGGTTGTTAAAACTCAGGATTGTGCGGTAAAGGGTTAACAACAATGGCTGGTACGAGAAAAAGTTAAAGACAATAAACCTCATTACAATACAGAATATTTCAACTCTTTACCAAACAACAAAATTTTAGACTTGCACATGTTGCAAGTACCAGTATTTGCAGCTGACTAATTATATGTGGTATAAATGCTGTGATTTGTCTATGATCGGGTAGAAAACATGGAGGAAAAGGAGTAATTACTACTTACTAGCAGTTTCACCATTTTCCACAATGTTTTCAAGAACCTATTCAATCATGGTTTTTTAAACAATGGCTGGTTTTTATACAGGATTAACCGTTTACCACATAGTTATGACTTTTAACAAGACTGAGAAAGAATGCATTTGAAAGCATTGTGATAAAAGGAGAAAATGCTGGTAACCACCATTTTCTCCTTTTCCCACAATGTTTTCTAACCTTTCATAGACAAATCCAATCATTTGATCCACTTGTAACTTTTGTTTAAAAACACTTTCAATTTGGCCAAGTCTAAAATGTTGCCATGTGATAAAGGGAAAGAATAAACACCAACTCATCAAACTAAACACTATTTTAACTTTTTACAAAAAAAAGGTGACAAAATTTTACTATTGTCCAATTTGAAAGCATCTGCAGATAACAATTTCAAAGTGGCTCAAATGGTGCAATTTTTCTTTGATAAGGTAGAAAACATTGTCGGAAAAAAGGAGAAAATACTGGTTACCAGCATTTTCTCCTTTTGCCACAATGTTTTCAATAGACTTCTTCCCCAGGGTTGTTAAAAGTGGGTATTGTATGGTAAAAGGTTAAAGTGCCTGAATAAACCCAACAGACTCTTTCAGTCTAGAAATAAAACCCAATTAATTGCAGTTTCAAGGTTGCTTTTGTCAGCAAAGTGGACAGAGTAGATCAAAGATCAGACTGAACATGTCTGATCTAGATCTAAACTGGCCACAAAGGCAACTGTGGTTGTGAAAGGCTATTTAACTCTTTACAACACAACAAAATCTTAGACTGTACCATATTGAAAGCATTTGCAGATGACAAACAAATGTGACTCAAATATTGAAACATGTTTTGGGAAGGGTAGAAAACTTTGTGGGAAAAGGAGAAAATGCTGGTTACCAGCATTTTCTCCTTTTCTCACAATGTTTTCAAAAGCTTTCTTCTTCAGGGTCGTTAAAAGTCGGGATTGTGTGGTAAAGAGTTAAAGATTAACTTTTTACAAAACGACAAAATTTTAGTACTGTCCAATTTGAAAGCATCTGCAGAAGACATATGAAGTGTTGCTCAAGTATCTTCCAATAGATACTAAACACAGTGTAAAAGGAGAAAATTAATGCTGGTATTAAGCACTTCCACCATTTTCAACAAAGATCTCAAACACCTACTACATACAGTTTTAAAAAAAAATTGGTTTTGATAGAGGGTTAAAATCAATACAATAAACTCATCACAATACAAACTGTTTTTTGTTACCAAATGACAATATTTTTGACTATGCCAAAGGATGGGTGTTCATAAGGCTGTTTTCATGGCCACCACCCACTTTCTTTAAACTTTGTACACTGAAACCTATATACATGTTGGCTGTAATATTATGCAATATTGAATCAATTGGTAAAGGTTTGTAGGGTGTGTGCTGGTTCAAAGTGGGTGGGGTAATTCTGACACGAAGCGGGGTCTGAACAGCTTATGCTGGAACTTATGTAAAATTCTTATACTGAATGTGTTTTTACCAGTATGTCTCCTAAGGTTTTTCTCTCGAACTGAAAAAAAAAAAATCAATTTGGTAACCTATCATTTGTTTATGTACAAATAGATCTTCCAATGTCAAGTCAAACATTGGGAAATCATTTTACCTTCCTAAATACATGTATCTATCGCTTGGTAATTTTAAAGCTTGCAATTCTGGTTAAATCATTGAGGAACATAGTGAGGACTAAAAGATGAAAAAATCTGTGTAAGGGAAGTTTGAACTTCGAAAAAAAAACTTACCTTTGTACAGGTAAAAGATGAATTGTATTAGCAGACTGATGATTTTAGGACATGTTTAGGGAGTACTAGGGAGTAATAGATAAATGTATTAAATTATCAGATGTAAGAGTAGTGAGACTGCGTTTCTCAACTGATTTCTAGATAAACCAGACTCTATTTCAATTTTTCACACTCTTATAACGTAGAAAAACCTGATCCAGAAGATGTAAGTGCCCTTTCTTAAATTACTCCAATGCTTATTTTATCTAGAATAATTATTTTATGGTAGAAACATCTCCCGATAACTTGCACATATCTCCTAGCTAAGCCCTAGTGTCCGGGTTGTTTGTCTAGGTATCTTGATTCGCCGACCATGTGACATCAGAGGGAGGAGCGATCTATCGTCTGTCGTTTGGTTAATCGATTCAATATTGCATAATATTACAGCTAACATGTATAGGTTTCAGTGTATAAAGTTTAAAGAAAATCGGTAGTGGCCATGAAAACAGCCTTATGGACACCCCTCCTTTAAACCTTTTGCACATGACAGTTTAGCTGTGGCTTAAAAAAATGACAGCTTAAACAAATGGATTGGTCTTTGGCACACTAAACAAGAGGGCCATGATGGCCCTGAAGTCGCTCACCTGAGTCTTTTGGTCAAACATGACCCATTTTCAATCTCTTTCAAGATATTATGACAAACATTCTACAAAGCTTTCATATATATTGGACTGAATATTTTGTCTCTTGCTTGTACACAAGCCTTTTCTAGAATTTCTCTCAGTGACCTACTTTTTAGCCAAACATAGCCCATTTTCCAATTGTAGATATTATCAAAACAAAGATTCTGACCACCTTTCATAAGTATTGGACAGAAAATGTGGCCTTTAGAGTGTACACAAGGTTTCTCCAAGATTTGACATGGCAACCTAGTTTTTTACCCAATGTGACCAGTTTTCAATTTCATCATATTGATCATCAAGACAAAGAATCTGACAAATTTTCATAAGTATTGGACAGAAAATGATGACTTTAGAGCTACACAAGCTGTTTTAAAGATTTGACCTGTGACCTAGTTTTTGACGCAATGTGACTTATTTTCAAACTAATTCAAGATATCAATATGAAAAACATTCTGACCAACTTTCATGAGTATTTGACTTAAAATGTGGCCTCTAGAGCATACACAAGGATTTTTTAAGATTTGACCTAGTGACTAGTTTTTGACCCAACATGACCCACTTTCAAACTCGTCTGAGATATCATCAAGACAAACATTCTGACTTACTTTCAAGAGTTTTGGACTGAAAATGTGGCCTCTGGAGCATACACAAAGTTTTTCTAAGATTGACCCAGTGACCTAGTTTTTGACCCAGTGACATGACCCATTTTCAAACTCCTCTAAGATATTATCAAGACAAACAATCTGACTAACTTTCAAGAGTTTTGGACTGAAAATGTGGCCTCTAGAGCGTACACAAGGTTTTTCTAAGATTTGAGCTAGTGACCTAGTTTTTGACCCCACACAACCCATTTTCAAATTCTTCTGAGATATTATTAAGACAAACATTGACCAACTTTCAAGAGTTTTGGACTGAAAATGTGGCCCTTGGAGCAAACACAAGGTTTTTCTAAGATTTGACCCAGTGACATGACCCATTTTCAAACTCCTCCAAGATATCATCAAGACAAACAATCTGACCAACTTTCAGGAGTTTTGCACTGAAAATGTGGCCTATAGCGTGTACACAAGGATTTTCTAAGATTTGACCTAGTTTTTGACCTGACATGACCCATTTCTATACTCATACGAGATATTATTGAGACAAACATTCTGACCAACTTTCTGGAGTATTGGTCTGAAAATGTGGCCTCTAGAGCGCACACAAGGTTTTTCTAAGATTTTATCTAAGGAACTAGTTTCTGACCTTACATGACCCATTTTTGAACTAGTCTGAGATATCGTCAAGACAAACATTCAGACCAAGTTTCATGAGTATTGGACTGAAAATGTGGCCTCTAGAGTGTACACAAAGTAAAAGTTGATGATGGACAACGGAGGACTCACGACGGACACAGCACAATCACAAAAGCTCACCTTGAGCACTTTGTGCTCAGGTGAGCTAAAAAAAGTATTGTCAGACTAACAGAAAATGCTGGTTACTAGTAACTACCATATTCTCCTTTTACCCACAAATAAATGTGGCTCAAATGTTGGGATTTTGACCTTGAAAGTCTAGAATACATAGTGGAAAAAGAAGAAAAATGCTGAATATTGTTATTTTCTCCATTTCCCACTTTGTTTTCAAGAGTCTTCTTCCTCCAAGTACACAGAGTTGAGTATTAAGTCATACAGCAACAACATGTACAAGTGGCAAAAAGGATAAATTTTGTAAGGAAACTACGCATAATAGTTTAAAGCCAAATATTGTGATTTCATCCTTTTCCTTTTCGATAGAATATCCCACTGTACAGGTTGATCAAGATTAGACTGCCCGTCCTAAGCAGTCTGGTCTGTGATTTACACTGCCACAAAAGTGTGTGACACTAAGTCTTATCAGCCAAAGGGTGAAATAGCACTCTTGATTCGGAGTGTGTAATGATTCTGAACCCCTGGTTACGCATTTGTTATTCGATACGTCACCTGCAATACCTATTATCACCATTCCAATAGATTTATCTCTCTTTTGGGCACTCTTGTGCATACATAAAATATATATGTTTTTTTCCGTGAAAGGTCAAAATTTACTTCATTAAGTGAACATTCTCCGTAATATTTTCACAAGTGCTAATGATGTTCTCTTGATGAAATAAATTTCTATCTTTCACTGAAAAAAAAAAAACCCCACAAATATTCTATTTACGCCATGGGAAATTACCAAAAAACAACTGTACTGGATCTTGATGAAAGTCCTAAGAAAAAAGGGGTTAGTGGCATGAAATAAACAGACTATATTTTTTTTTTTGAATGACTGAAATTCATTTCATCAAGTGATACGTCATTGCTAATATTTTCATGAGTGACACCACCACTCCTGAAAATATTACTGATGATGTTTACTTGATGGAATAAATTTTGATCTTTCACCAATAAAAAAAAAAAACATCATCTATGTATACCAAAGTTTTGTAGGCCTAAGCCCTGTTGTTCAACTCTTTACCAGACAAAAAAATTTTAGACTTGCTCAAATTCAATGCATTTGCAGACAACAACTCAAATATGGCTAAAATGATGAAATTTGTCTTTGAAAGGAAAAAAGAAGCTGGAAAGCCAGCTTTTTCTCCTTTTCCCACAATGCTTTCCAAAGCTCTCTTCTTTAGGGTTGTTAAAAGTCAGGAATGTTTGGTAAAGGGTTAAGAAAAGACAATTCTAGAAGATCTGCAAAATTTCAAATTACAAGTCCTTTTTTTCTGGCAGTAATAGGTTTAACTCTTCACTCCAAGGTCCAATACTCCTTGCTGAAAGGATTCAGTCTGATACCCATCTCTACATCACATTGTCTTCCTGAAAATAGAAAGCAAAATTTATATTGATTTCAACTCTTCTTTAAAACCCTTCAAGTGCCTTTCAAACAATAGCTGCCATTTGCAGTCAGTGAAGATCCAAGATCACGTTGCATGTTTACTGCAGACTGACCTTGGATCTACACCAAACATCATGTTCATTTTATAAGTAGTTTCACAACTATAGTTACCTTTCCAGACAGTGAAGATCCAAGATCAGACTGCATGTTTACTGCAGACTGATCTGGGATCTAAGCTCACAACTATGCAGAGACATTCTCTCCGATAGCAGTTTTAAAGTGGCAATTTGTTGGCTTATTTTCCAAACAGAAAATCTCAATTTGTTTACTTCGCACTTGCAGGGTAAATCCTTTACCAGTATTTACAACGTAAACATGCCTGTAAGCACACAAAAATTAGTTGAGAAATAAAAGACTATGGTGCAACTGATAGTTTTACTGATTATTTCAAGCATATCACAGCAACAGCTCTTTCAAGTATGTCCTGGGTTTCAACAGCACTAGGTTAGGACTCTGTAATGTCTTGCTCAAGGTCCCTCCATTTCAAAACCCTCACCCTACCTCAAATCTGAAGTCTTACATTAATTTAACTATACCAGTTTGTAAAAAATAAAATCAATAATTGACCTTTCTGCCGATTTTGATTGACAGCTCTTATCTGCCAATCAAAACGCAGCTCTGAGTGTCATGTAAACAAAAAGGTTAGACACAATTTGTCATAACATTAGATAATTTGATCGTATCTATTTAATTATCAAAACAGCAATTGTGTTATCGGTCAATAAAAATCTGTGAAATGGTGAAAAGGTGTAGTTACCGATTCTGCGACACTGATAATCGTTATCCAGTAAATTAACAAATCTATATCTTCAAAACGTTCTGTTCCCTGGGAAAGTGTAAACTGTGTAAAGAATGAATATGTAACATAAAGCCTGACGTTCTCTTAGACGTGTTGCACCTTTGTCTCGTCATGTACTGTAACAGAACATGAGGTGATTATTGTGAACACGTGTCCGCGATCAAGTTATAAAACTTGTGCATTTTATACAGTGGGATTCTCCCATTTGCAATTTTGAAATCGATATCAATATTTTTTTTTTTTCAACTTCCTTTTGTACCACTGAAACTTCCTTTGGTGTTATACGCAAACCAGTTTGTTATATGACCACCCAATCTCATATTGTACTGTATTCATGTAACTGAGAGAAAATAAAGTATATTGTATTGTATTGTATTGAGATAGAATGCAGGGGGGGGGGGGTTAAATTCGTCCCATTTTCAAAGCCAAAAACACATCTCGAAAAATGTATTCGGTGGACAAAACTATGTAGAAGACCTCGTGTACAGCTATATCCATCATCGATCAATAAGAATCGTATGTACATGTATGTACAAAGGTATGTATAAATGTCATTTTAGGAAGTGCTTGCAAAACAAACAAGAGTGGCAAATTGTCGCAAGATACGCCCATCCCACCACCAGTTGTCGAGGGGGTATAATAATCGTAAAGGGCAGGTAATGCAACAAACATGTTTACCAAAGTCTCAAGTCAATTTGACTTGAGGTGACAAAGTTCCGTTCCAGACAAGCAAAAAATACTGTAAAAATGAAGATCAAAGTGGAATTACTCAAGATCTGGACCAGGTAGAGTTATTGTTCTTGCGCACTGTACTCCGTAATATTGCAACAAACATGCATACCAAGTTTGAAGTCACTCTGACTTGAGAAGACAAAGTTATATTCCAGACAAGCACTAAATGCTGTAAAAATGATGATCAAAGGGAAATAACTCAAAATTCATGCTAGGAAGAGTTATGGTTCTTGTGCACTGCACTTCGTAAATTTTCAACAATCATGCATACCAAATTTGAAGATGTTCAGACAAGAGATGACAAAGTTATGCTCCGGACAAGCAGAAAATGCCGTAAAAATGACGATCAAAGGGAAACAACTCAAAGACAGCATGAGGTAGAGTTATGGTTCTTTCGCACTGCACTCCGTATTATTGCAACAAACACAAATACCAAGTTTCAAGTCAATCAGACTGGAGATGACAAAGTTATGCTCCGGACAAGCAGAAAATGCCGTAAAAATGACGATCAAAGGGAAATAACTCAAAGACAGCACCAGGTAGAGTTATGGTTCTTTTGCACTGCACTCCGTATTATTGCAACAAACACAAATGCCAAGTTTCAAGTCAATCGGACTGGAGATGACAGAGTTATGCTCCGGAGAAGCAGAAAATGCTGTAAAAATGACGATCAAAGGGAAATAACTCAGACAGCACCAGGTAGAGTTATGGTTCTTTCGCACTGCACTCCGTATTATTGCAACAAACACAAATGCCAAGTTTCAAGTCAATCGGACTGGAGATGACAAAGTTATGCTCCGGACAAGCAGAAAATGCTGTAAAAATGGCGATCAAAGGGAAATAATTCAAAGACAGCACGAGGTAGAGTTATGGTTCTTTCGCACTGCACTCCGTATAATTGCAACAATCACACATGCCAAGTTTCAAGTCAATCGGACTGGTGATGACAAAGTTATGCTCCGGACAAAGAACTGGACGCCCCCCCGCCCGCCCGGACGGAAGCCTGCCCGCCCGCCAGGACGGACGCCAGCCCGCCTGGACGGACGCCAGCCCGCCTGGACGGATGCCTGCCCGCCCGTACGCCATGGGTGATCCCATAATACGTCCCGTCTTCCACAGGCGTATAAAAACAGGCATAGAAAAACCCCAGAAAAATTGCTGTTTCAATCGCCAACAAGGTCTGTTGGATAACTACCTCTCAAATTTATTTTGCTTAACCCTTTAATACAGACCCTCAGGAGAAGGGCTTTTGAAAACATTATGGGAAAGGGAGAAAATACTGGTAACCAGAATACATGTATTCTTAGTGATAAGATAAGGCTACTTCCTCGTTAACTTTAGAGATGCTTTTACTAATTTACACAATGTTAAGTACAAAAAGTCCGAATTTTGAGGGTGAAGGACTGTGCAATATGCTTCAGCAAAGTTTTGTACATCAATGAGAAAGAATGAAACACCTAAAAACTTAAACATACCTTGCAAAAGAATAATGGAATTTAAGATGTTTATTGATTTTGTGAGGCTAGTTAAGTTGTCTCAACATCATATTCAACAATTAATTACACCGAATAACATGCATATCGAATATTCATAGATTGTCTGGTTCAACAAAAAGTTTTAATTTCGGGTAAGGGAAACTGGTTGTTTGATGATTTTAAAATGTCTTAAGTGTGCCATCAATTAACAAACTTGTTAATATCATTGACGGCTGTTTGTTTTGCACTTCAATGATATACTGAGATGAAGATGGTCAAGTGGATTAGAGCGGCAATTTTGGTTTGCAATCAAACACACATCCTATCAAATTTAAAGTTTACCAACAAACCCTTTGAAATGGCAGATGTGCTAATCCACTTAAATATGGCTAAATCAAAAGTTGATTTGATTAAGGTAAGTTGCCTTTTAAAATGAACTTCTAACACAGAACAGAATAGAAGTAAGACCTTAAATTTACTGTAAGTATGCTTAAAATTGTAAGTAGCAGATGGTTTAAATCCAAGACTAGGCTGCATACTATTTGCAACCAGCCCGTATAGCTCAGTTGGTAGAGCATAGGACTCGTGATCATGGGGGTGTAGGTTCGATTCCCACGGCTGGCCATCTAAAATTACTAATAGACTTTCGGATGAGACGTTAAACCGAGGTCCCATGTGCTATCCACCGTGCACGTTAAAAAACCAGGTGTAACTTAGGATGGGTTTTGTCCTGTATCCGCACTATCCCCCGTAACAATACTAACAGCCTTCAGGGGGCTTCACCTATATGGGAAACGGGTGGCGACGATAAATAAACGCAAATTCAATTCAATACTATTTGCAATCTGATCTGTATCTACACACTCAGCATATTCTTCACGCACCAAGGGTTAAAATTAATGCCAAACTGGAACATTCATGACATGTGCCACTTTTCGGATGTGTAGAGGTTGTACTTTAAACTTAAAATACTATTGCACCTCTCAGACTCAAACAGGTATAGAGGCAGACCTCCAGATAGAGGGAGTGATTCTAATTTCAAAATTGAAAATATTAAGTATTCTCCACTAAACCCTTTGTTATGGGTACTCATTAGAATCGTCTCATCGAGACATCCACAACATAGGGTTTGGAAGAGAAATAATGGATTTAGAATACCATCACTCCCTCTTATCTGGAGCTCTGTAGAGGTGTTAATTAACTCTTAACCAGACAACAAAACTTTAGATTCGTGTATTTTGAAAACGTTTGCTGTCGAAAAAATTAACTGTTGCTCCAGTGATGAGATATGTTTTTGAAAGGGCACAAAACAGCCAAAAAAAGAGAGAAATGTTTTCAAAAGTCTCCTTCTTCAAGGTCAATAAAGGACGGGACTGTGTGGTAAAGGGTTAAATTGTAAATCCTTTTCCTAGTTTGTTTACAGTCAAATTATGTTATATACTGACGAAATGTCTTAAAAGCTTATGCCCCTTTTAGTAATTATACTCATACTCTTTATTAAAGCTTTATAACACTTACAGTGTCTCTAGCCATAACATTACATACATGATGTAACAGACATCTTTTACAAAGGTCAATAGATCTAGTTTGAAAATTACAATAGAGAAGGCATACTACGTGCATTCTAAATATGTTCAACAGACTATTTTTTGAGGGGAAAAAAGTTAACCCTTTACCTCCGAAATAAGCAAAATAAAAAATTTCAAGCGGATAGTATAAACCCAAATGTTGCCATTTCAAAGTGATTTTGGGGAAAAAATATCTCCTTATTGGGCAGTGCAGGTCCAAATCAGACCGCATGTTCTGTGCAGTCTGATTTTGATCTGCACTACCCAACGTATAGTCAGGCTCAACAGCGTCAGGCTTATCAGACAACAATAATGAAAATAAAACCGGAGCATTTTATTGAACTATGAGCTGCTTCTTAATTTATTTGCGAACTATATATATTTAGAAAGGCTTTCATAAATAAATAAATGATTGCTTTTTTCGATTAAGACATCATTAACGAATAGAATTTGCCCTCAGATGGCCATCTGCAGTATTTTTTGCTAAGATATTTCCATTGTATTTGAGTGTACTTTGGGCAAACTAATAACAAGTGGTACTCGTTTTCGATCATTCTCATTTTACAATGTGTACAAAGACGTTCTTCACAAGAGATATTATCGAACCTACCTCTCTCAATATTGAGATCATGGGATGATATTCTGAATCTGTTAAGCCCAAATTTATCTTTAAAATTGATATTTATGTTGTTTTGGTAGAACTATGTGTAACCTAAACCGTTTCGTTGTAAAATATCTTCAATTATGTACGCCCAGTTACTCCCACTATATGTATAACCATTTTCACAATCATTTAGCAGAGAGAAGTAGACCGTTTTAACAAGGGAGTTTTCTGGTTGCCTGAGGGATCCAGTACCTTAACATACTGATCTTTCTACTTACAATAAGTGGCATTTGACCTGTTTTACCATATAAGGTTACTAAAGGTGTAGATCTCCTCACATTTAAGATTCTACGGATAAAATTAGAATGCAGACCTTCTACGTCTTTTGCATCATGGTTACCCCATATTTCTGATGCAGAATTAAGAACAGATCCTTCTAGGGAATCAAAAAGAGAACATTTTTGCGATAAGGGTAAGTAAATATTTGTGTTCAAGTTTTAACCCTTTACCACAAAATCCCGAGAATTAACAATCCTGAAGTAAAAGCCTTTTGAATACATTGTAGGAAAAGGAGAAAATGCTGGTAACCAGCATTTTCTCCTTTTCTTATAAAGTTTTCTATCCTTCCAAAAACAAATTTTAAATTTTGAGTCACATTTGTCATCTGCAAATGCCTTCAGTTTCAACCAGTCTGAAATTCTGTCATTTGGTAACGAATTAACAGCATTTTTTTCTCTCTAGCTGTAAAGATGTACCTTTAAATTCATATGGCTGCAGTTCTCATCAAAATATATTCATAGACAAAAAGCCATTTTCCTCACTGTTAATAGAATGTCCATGACAGACTGTATACGTGTACATGTATATATATATGTGTGTCAAAAAATTTGGGAATTACTGATGACAGGACATTTGGCATATAGAAATGTTTGTAAAATCAGTTATTTTTTGGTACACTTGTAGTAAAAATATGTGAACAGAAAAGTTTGTGAATTTTTTGAATTTGTGAAATTGCAAGAATTTCCACATAGCAAAAATTTCCACTTGTACAGTATTTACAGACAGCAGGGATACTATATGCCACCTGCATTTAACCTATTAGATTAACCACACAACTTTTAACGACCCTGTTGGAGAAGACTTTTAAGTAATTGTGGGTTCTGGAGAAAATGCTGGCTCCTTTTCTCACAATGTTTTCTACCCTGTCAAAGAACTTCAAGTTATTCACATCACTGTTGAAATTGTTGTTTCCACTTGGACGAGTCTAGAATTTGTCGTTTGGTAAAGATTTCAAATGGCAAGAGCATCACTAGCACTTTGATTATTTAGAACAAAATTTGTAGATCTATGTAAATGTACCTCTGTCTAACATTCATCTTTGTTCAATCAGTCACAGATTTGACCCCATCTGGTGTATTACACTACTTTCAGCAGTATATCAGTAACACCATGGCAACAGCAAACTTGTTCATCTATTTTCTATGTTTCATCAAGCTTAGACTAGGGCTCTTCAATATCATTCCCCAGGGTACACCCATCAAAACCATCACTGCAAGTGAGGAACAAACCCAGGACCTCTAAATAACAAATCTGGAAATATGTTCACACTGTCACCTGTAAGTAAATAAGATATATAACAGTAAATAAACCCTCTACTAAACAACAATTAACCTCTAAAGTGCCTTTCATGACTATGTTGCCTTTGTGGCCTGTGTAGATCAAGATCAGGCTGCACAAAACATGCAGCCTGATCTTTGATCTACACTGTCCACTTTGCTGAAATACTGTAGACAAAAGCAAGCATGAAATTGCAATTATTTGGGCCATATTTCTAGGATGAAAATGTCTGATAGTTTTTTATCACATAACCTCCCTTGTTTTCAGTGTAATATATCAATTACAGATTTTCTTATCTTATACATGTTTGATATCACAATAATTACCGTGTGACATCATTTTTGACCTCATTTTGTGCGTATTTCATAGTAGTGAATAGCTTTTATGAATATTACCACAGCTGCATCTATAGATGGTTTTGCATCTTCTGATCTATAATTTGTGAAATAGCATTACCGGTATGTGTTAAAAAGAATCCAACATTCATTGGCATTTGCAATAAAACTTTATTAAACTTGTCAAGAAAAAATGTCATTAAGCTCAGCAAAGGCCCCCTTAATAACATTTTCCCTAGACTCGTTTAATAATATCTTATCTCAAACCCCAACTCATGTCAGATCCTATAAATTCGGCACACTAAGGGGTTGATATTGTTACAGTTATTACAATAGAAAGAATTTGTAAACAGAATGCTTATCAAATGTGGGTTTGCTTCTTAAAGAGTCAAAAAAAAACCAACTGCAGGAAAAAGAGAAAAAATTGTTATGATAATTGTTTTTTCCTTTTTTCCACAATATATTGTTAACCCTTTACCACACAGTGTTCCCACTAGCTTTTTATTTCAAGGGTACACTTATCCCCTGAGCTGTAACACTGGTGGTAAGATTTCATATTAGTGGGTATGACAATAATGGTTCCCAACTAGAGGTAAAGCAATCCATATTGATGATTTAGAGCAAAAATGTCCATTATATTAAGATATTTACGTAAATCTACTGCTTAAAGTCATTAAAAAGCTGAAAAGGCAGTCTGAAGTGACTCTGATTGGACAATGTTGAAGAGACATTTTGTTGTGTCATGGGTTTCTGTGTAAATTGCACTGATATATTTTTCATGTCTGTTACTTTCTGGATAGGTATGCATGATTTGAAAAAAGATTGTCAATAAGGCTAACGGGTAACTTCAAAACATAACATTTTACACAAAATAAGCAAATAAATGCCTTTTTTGTCCGTGTATTTTCTTACGTGAGGTCTCGCGTGTAACCAATATTTGTTACATGAATTTCAATTCCATAACGTGATTTACGCAAGAATTTGCGCAAGTGGGAACACTGCCACACAATCCCAAGTTTTAACGACCTTGAGGAAGAAGCCCTTTGAAAACATTGTGGGGAAAAGAGAAAATGCTGGTAATCAGCATTTTCTCCATTTCCAACACTTTTTTTCTTCCCTATTAAAGACAAATTCCATCGTTTAAGTCACAAACATATTGTCGTCTGCAAATGCTTTCAATGTTGCCTTGTGGTAAAGAGGAACATCCTCTTTCAAAGGGTCTTAAAACAGAGAACCACCTAATAAATGGTAATGAAGTTTCACTAGATTTGCACAAAGCACAACTTTTGAACGTAACTATGGCAGCCTAAGTAAACATTATGGAGAAATTTGTGGTCTTCATTCCACTACCCAATAAGTACATGTGACGAAAATGTATTTGATGTACCCTTCACCTTATGAGTCCATGCTATCCTGAGACTTGAAATCATAACAGGGAGAGAAGAAACTGGCTTGCATTTTCTCCTTTGCCATAATGTGTTGAACTCTTTCAAAGACAAATTCCATCTTTTGAATCACAATTTTTCATCTAAAATTACTTTGAATGTGGATAAGTTTATGATTTATTTATGAAGAGCAATACTTCCAACCACCAATGGGACTCCGCTCACATGATGAAGATGTGTTCACTTGCTACAGGAATTTTCAACTGTAACCTTCATTTGCTCACCTCAACCCTCAGGCTGGTAAGCATAACTCATTGACTTTTTGTGGACAGTGTTGGTCAAGATCAGACTGCATAGAATGTGCAGTCTGACTTTGCATCTACACTGTCCGATATGGACATCTTTTCCCAAATATTACCTTTGAAACTGCAAAGTTTGGGTTTTTACTATCACTTTGAAAGTTTCATTTCATTTTTTTAGCAGGACAAGGGTTAAGTTCATCAATTGATTATCATACAAGATCAACAGATCCAGACATTAAAATGTTGAGCTATCATCAATTAGACAAAGATAGGACAAAGAACTCTCATGCTGGAATGAAAAGGCTTTTTCGTCCCTGGGCTTGTTCGCCTGGGCCTGTTCTTCCAGGCCTGCTCTTCCAAACTCAGAGGATTTTCTGCCTTTCCTTTGGGGCCAAATTCGGCTCCATTCCCAATTCAAAAATGGCATTAATTTTCCCCAATTCCAGGATTTTTCCCCAAACAAAACAAATTCACCTTGGATACTGATGAATTGGGTCAGTGCTTCTATGAAGCAGATGTAGATGTAATATACCTACCTCCTGAAAAATCCCAAAAATGTAAAAAAAAAAAAAATGAAGTTTTTCGTACATCCAAAATTTAACAAATAGAATCAAAGGTGTTAATGATAAACTATCTATCACTGATTGTGACAAGTGTGCGAAGGTCTTTACAACAATAATATTCCAAACTATATGTATGTCATAAACAAGAGCCTTTAATTGTGGAAATATTGAGTATTTGTTCATATTTCTTGAGCCAGGGTTGATTTAAAAACGAAAAAAGCCCAGGTAAACGAGCCCAGGGATGAATAAGGTAAGGGCCGAATAAGCTAAGGGACGAAGAAGCCCAGAACCGAACAGAAAAAGGATTGGGTCTAGGATGAAGGCTTGTTCCTTTTTATTTCAAATTGTTTGTCATCTTTAATTTACCATCGATCCATCAATAGGATTTGCTTACCTTTCGGACTGTCTCTATTTGATCGTGTAGGTCTTTTTTTTGGACTTAAGAACCTTTTTAAAAGGCAGGACTCTGCTCGTGCAGTTAAGAACGTGTCCACCAACGTCATTTCCGTTTTAGCTGGTGCCTGGTTTAGGTGCGGCACGAAATTCCGTTATTTCCCTTATCTATACAAATCTTTCCCAAAGCTTCCCCAAAAAGACCGGAATGCATATATTTGTGCAGTCTGATCTTCATCTACACCATTCGCAAAAGCTATCTGGGTCATTCTACCGAAAACGTATAGATCTATATCGCGTCCCGTGCATTTTCTCTCAATAGAGAATGTTATTCCTGGAACTTATTCCACCTTTTTTTCACCATATAACATTGCAGTCCAGTCTGAAACAAATACGTCATTTGAATTCAAAAGAAAATAATATGAAAATACATGTAGGCAAAGCCTAGAAATGGGCGAAAGAGACTTTTTCCTCAGACATATGAAAACAATCAGTACAATAACTGATCGGTACAGATATATTCATTTGACCCTGCCAAGCAAATTTTTGATGGCATAAGATATCTGCAGACAACAAATTCGAAAGTGATACAAATATGACAAAAGTCCTCAACAGGGTAGCATTTTACTGGCATTTTATCCTTTTCCCGCAATGTTCTCAGAATCCCTCTTCAGGGCCGTTTGAACTCGGGATTGTGTAGTAAAGGGTTAACTTGTGACGAAATTTAGCCCTAAATTATCAGGAGTCGCTAATCCCAGCTGGACTAGTTTTTTTTCCCCCAAGAATCAATGATAATCACTGCGACAGAATTCATCCACCTGTTATCGCTGATCATTTGTAAGATGGGAAAACAGCCACTGGGCTGGAAAGAAGTTAGTGTAATCCTAATTTAAGGAACTTTAGGAAAGCAAGGATAGGTGCACTGGCTGCCACGATAAATAACTGAAGTAATCTTCAAAGTGGCCGAATAAACATACAAATACCCGTATTTTTCATGGCTCTGTGTACATTAAGAAATATATTATTTCTCACGTTTGACTTTAGCTAAAATAATACGTCACGGACCAAAATTCAGTCTATTATTGCCATATAATTGGCAATTAAAAGAGAGTCTTGCTGTCCCAAAAGCGTGAATAATTGTCTTGAAATGTTACATTCACTGCTGGTAAAGAATTGAAAAGAAATAGCACAAAAATGGTGAAAATCAAGAAGGGCTCCGATTATGTGGGCCAGTTCTGAATATGTAAGTCGGCACCGATTGATGAGGACTTCCTTTCAAAAATTTAGTTTTCTGCAAAAATTATTTAGGAAGTAGGCTTTGTTTTTCCGTTAATACCTTCAGTCCAAAATATAGTACTATTGTTGGATGGAACATGACCGAATGTATCAAAATACAAAGGACTGGTATTTTCACGATTGAAAAATCCTGTCGAAAATTAGTCTATCTAAATTTTGAAAATACTTTAGTGTAGATTTTGATTAACAGAATGGTCTATACATTTAAATAGCATTGTCATGCTTTCGTCGTAAGTGCAGCCCACACGTAAGCAAAAATAATGAAAAAATATTTGGCATCTTCGGAAAGCTTTTTGGTCTTGAAACAGTCATTGAAAAGCTAGATGGAAAATGTACCGACCGTAGCAGAGATGATGAATAGAAAAAAAAAAGACTTTTACAAAACGTGAGAAATACAATTGACCTATTCGCAATACACGCTTCAGGGTATATGTGTGAACACTCTTAACTCTTTTTAATACTTAACACTACACAACAGTACGTCAGGTGGGTGGGGTATATACAAGTCTTTAAAGAATCTATTTCACAAGGACGTCAAGAGCAAAATATGTTCATAGATCCCTGATTCTGATAGTACTTACTCATATCTTTCAATGTTCAGTTAACCAGATGCATATTAGATTAGAAAATGTCACATATCAGTTACCTTTAAGCCGATGATAAACAAAGGTCCATCTAAGCGAACGATCACGTTTTGTGCAGTCTAATCTTGATCTATACTGGCTGCAGAACCAACTAAAGTTGTGAACGGCACTTTAAGGGTTCATAATGAATAGCTTCGAGTTACTTATTTTTCTTTTTCCGTCCTAGATATTTGTATAAATGTCCTAAAGATTGTCGTTTGCACTTGTTTCAGAAATCTCACACAGACCCCTCCCCATTTCTAATGTAATCATTAGAAATCATTCACTTTACGCCGTAATTAGATTGAGATGCAGCTCCAATATCGTGATTTACTGAGTGTGTATGCAGTTAGCTGTTTTGAGTCATTATTTAGGATAAAAAGGAAGTTTGAACGGTCTTTGAGCGGTTTATGTAAATTTGGCACCTGTTTTGTCGTGAGTTTTCGTGTTTTGCCGTACCGAGTAATTTTGATTCAGTAAAAAGTAAAATTCTGGGGAAAAAAAAACACTGCGTATTATCCCCTTTAATTTGTATTCATTTCGTCTGCACATGCTTAAAAAGATTTCGGACATCGGACATTTTTTTCGGAGCAAGGTTTTTCAAAACTTTAAGACTTTAAATGCTTTCTTTAAGTAGACGTACACGTAAAATACATCATGAGAATTCCTTAAACTGTTCGAAAAAATGACGATACGCAGGTTTTTTTTGTTTTTTTTGTTTCACAGAATTTTACTTTTTACTTAATCAAAATTACTCGGCACGGCAAAACACGAAATCAAACGACAAAACAAGTGCCAAGTTTACATAATCCGCTCAAAGACCCTTCAAACTGCCCTTTACTGCTAAACAATGACTCAAAACAGCTAATTTGCATACAAACTCCATATATCATGATATTGAAGCTAGAATTTCAATCTAATTACAGCGCAAAGTGAATGATTTCTACATTAGAAGGGTGGAGGGGTCGGCGCGAGATTTCTGAAACAAGTGCAAACGACAATGTTTAGGACATTCATACAAATATCTAGGACGGAAAAAGAAAAATAAATAACTCGAAGCTATTCGTTATGAACCCTTAAAGTGCCTGTGATAACTTTAGTTGGTTCTGCACAGATCAAGATTAGACTGCACAAAACGTGATCGTTCGCTTGGATGGATCTTTGTTTATCATCGGCTTAGAAAATAACTAATATATGACATATTCTGCATTGAAAGATATGACTGAGTACAATCAAAATCATGGATCTATGAACATTTTTTTGGTCTTAACGTGCTTGTAAATTTGATTTTTTTAAAAAGACTTTTATATACCCCACCCACACGACATACTGTTGTGTTGTTAGGTGTTGAGAAGAGTTAAGAGTGGTCACACATATATCTTAGGCGTGTATTGCGAATAGGTCAGTTGTATTTCTAACGTTTTGTAAAAGTTTTTTTTTTTTGCTATTCGTCATCGCTGCTACGGTCGGTACATTTTCCATCTAGTTTTTTAATGACTGTTTCAAGACCAGATAGTCTTCCGAAGATACCGACTATTTTTCTTTTTTTTCTTACATGTGGGCTTCACTTACGACGAAAGCATGACAAATGCTGTATACATGTATAGACAAGTCTTAATCAAAAGCTACACAAAAATATTTTCAAAATTTAGATAGACTAATGTTCGGCAGGATTTTTCAATCGTGTCAATCTTTGTATGTTCATAAATTCGGTCATGTTCCATCCTACAATAGTACTATATTTTGGACTGAAAGGTATTAACGGAAAAGCAAAGCCTACTTCCTAAGTAGTTTTTTGCAGAAAACTAAATTTTTGAAAGGAAGTCCTCATCAATCGGTGCCGACTTACATATTCAGAACTGGCCCACATAATCGGAGCCCTTCTTGATTTTCACCATTTTTGTGCTATTTCTTTTCAATTCTTTACCAGCAGTGAATGTAACATTTCAAGACATTAATTCACGCTTTTGGGACAGCAAGACTCTCTTTTAATTGCCAATTATATGGCAATAATAGACTGAATTTTGGTCCGTGACGTATTATTTTAGCTAAGGTCAACCCACGCCACAAATGATTCAGACAACATCGTACACTTGTTACTACTTTCCGTAGTGTGGAAAACACGTTGAAAGACCAGAGCATTGCATGACATTCTCCTTTTTTGGAATTTCAAAGATATAAGAACACATGAATAAAATAATGACAAGCTTACCTGTTTTTTGGTTGTTTTTCAGCCGACATCTTCAGAAACGGAAGACCAACACATTTTCTCGTCAGAGCCATTGGCTCTGAATGTAAAATTTCCTACCCGTGTCAATGATTGTTGTTTCGACGATGGTTATGTAGAAAAACTTTCTGGTATGGAAAAGCATATTGTGCAGACTTTATTGGTAAAAGAAACCCCGGCATGTAAAGCATGGACAGGTGCACTGGCCGCCGCGAAATATATCTGTTTTGTGAAGCCTTTTGTCACTGAAAAATCATTCTGTCCGAAATAAAATAGATAGATAGATAGACAGATAGATAGACAGACAGATCTATAGATAGATAGCTGATAGAGAGAGAGAGAGAGAGAGAGAGAGAGAGAGAGAAAAGGGGGCTCAAAACGCTTCAAATGTTCAAATGGGAGAGAAGGGAATAACTAATACTGATATATTTAACAATCAAATAAGATTTACCTCCCTTGCATTATACCCCCTTCTCTCTTTCTCTCTCTCTTTCCCCCCCCCCCCCCCCCCTTCAAATGCTAGGAAATAAACCATTATGATTTTAATGCGACGTACTTCACATGATGGAGCTTCGTGCATCTTCTCAGGTGTTTAGTGAGAGCTGGAGGTATACATATAACCTTACTAAGTTCTGAAGAAAAAAAAAACGTTGAACTATTTCGATGGTTATTGCATCCCTGAATTGGTACGAGAGTTTTTGGGTACGAAGGGAATGTTGATGTGACAGACAAAACGAGGCTGATTCCAAGAAAAAATGGCTGCTGCCGTGCAGCAGTCAAGCCTTGAGCGGAGTGAAACAAAAATTACTCTTGAAATACGAACTAAGTCGGTGGAACAGACATTAATCCCACTTGTGACCCAGGTAAGAAGTTCGAGTCTGTAGTAACATTATTTGTGACAGGATGTTGTTATTTTATGCAGTAATCAATTTTTAATTTTACAGATTACCGATTTCATCGATCAGCTGTTACTGAAATTGACAGCATTATGACTAACCCTTTCCTACAGAATCCCGAGTTTTGACGACCGTGTGTGAGAAGCCTTTTCAAAACATTGTGGGAAAAGGAGAAAATGCTGGCAACCAGCATTTTCTCCTTTTCCCACAATGTTTTGTACAATATCATGGATATGATACAAGACTAATTCCATCACTTGATATACCTTCAAATTGTTGTCTGCAAGTGCAAATGCTTTAGATTTGGAAAAGTCTACTTTTTTGTTTTGTAGTAAATGTGTAATTCCAGAGACTTTTTACCAACATACAAAATCTTTCACTCATACTAAAAATTTAAAGCTTTTGTGGACAGTAAATAGGCTTTAAATGTAGCCTCAATAATGAGACGCTACGGTGATTTTTGTCATATTTGGACATTTATTGTGCACCGTACCGTCTCAAGTCCATCGTAAATTTTCCGGTAGCAAAGATAGAGCGCCATACTGACTCTCTGTTTTGTCGGTTTAATCTGAATTGCAGCGAAATTTAATCAAATCTAAGTAACTAACATGACCAAAGACAAATTATTTAACCTTTCATTACCTAAAGAGCTTGTAGAAGTCGTTTATAACATGTAAATCTCGGAAAAAACACTGACGAAATTTATTGTGCGTGGCGGCCATTTTGTGTGTATTCGGGAACGTAAACAACTCGAGTAACAGATAAAATGCACGGTTTTCTCTTATGTTCAGCGTTTAAATTGAAAATATTTGTATTTCAAATGAAGGGTTATTAAATACGCAAGCAACAGGTATGTTTAAATCCTAATTTTGTGCTCTATATACAAAATTATGAGAGTTCAAACTTGCGCACAAAATCTGTGTGGAGCTTTCATCTGATTTTGTCTTCATCGTCTCTGTACCCAGAGGCGACCAGTCAGAAAGTAACATCGCCTTTGGGGACAGTTATCTGTACTAGCTTTAAAAGTAGCTAAAGAGATGAAAATTATCTGTGAGAGTGAAGAAAACATAGGAAAAGAGGAAAATGCTATGCTGCTTGCCAGCATTTTCTCCTTTTTCTTGGAATATTATCAAATGCAGTGTTCCTAAACTCTTTAATAAGAGACAAAATGTTACCTGACCTAATTGAAAGCATTTGCAGACAACAAGATAGATGTGCCTAAAAATTGAATTTGTTTTTTTGGAAGGGTAGAAAACATAATGGGAAAAGGAGAAAATGCTGGTTACCAGCATTTTCTCCTTTTGCCACTATGTTTTCAAAATTCTTTTTTTCTCAAGGTTGTTAAAAGTCAGGATTGTGTAGTAAAGGTTTAATTTTATCTTGTTGATAAAGTTTTAGCATTTTTTTTTGCAGTTGTAGATAAATTTCATCATAACCTTTTACCTAACAATCCCCAGGTTTAGACCTGAAAGAGCAACACTTTTGAAAACTATGTGGGTAAAGGAGTTTTCTCTGTTAAACACAATGGTTTTTTTTTTTTCCCTTTTAAAGACAAGTCTCATAAGTTGAGCCATACAAAAATTCTAGTCTGAAGGACTTCATGTCTGACAAGCATAGCATTTTGTTTGATGATAAAAAGTTCATGATCATAGTGCCATCGAATTATTGAAAGGACTTAAAGACAAGGGGAAAAAACTAAAAACATTCCGATGTCAGGGTGACTTTTTTACTAGATCTAAAACACTTTGTGAAATAGTGAAAATACTGTGAAGTCTGATCTTGATCCACACTGCAAGCAGGAGGCAGTCTGATTATAATCTGCATTGCCTTGGTAAAACCCTTTTCTGTATGAGTATAGGAAAGGAAATAGAGGAAATGCAGGGAACAAGCATTTTCTCCTTTTCCCTCAATGTTTTTAAACCACCTTTTCCAAGAATTGTTATAACATTAGATCACATGTATTTTGGTTGACCGGACTTGTGTCCTTGAAGGTAGTTTAACCTTTTAAACAAACCAGTCTCAAGTTATAACTATAAAGAATAAGGTTTTTGAAAACATTATTTGAAAAGGAGAAAATGCTGGTGAACAGCAACTTTTTCTATCCTTTTAGAGCCAGATACTGTCAATCACACAATCTTTCTTACACTGAGAATACAACCTTGTGTGCTGTATGATTGATGATATGCCCATGATAAAAGCATCCAGCTGATGACCATAGAATAATAATGATGGTACAACAGTTTGCTGAGAAAGTGCCTCTTCTGTATCACAGATTAATCCATAAAGCCTGCCTTTCTCAAGTATAGTTGCCTGAAATGAGGCCAGTATAGATGAAGATCTGCAAAAAATATGCAGTTTTATCTTTGATCTACACTGTCTGCTTTACTGAGACTCTCTGGACAAGAGCTGGACCATTGTTTTGATGATAGTTATGTGGGAAAGCAGCCAGTGGCTTGGAAAGATTATTGTGCAGAGTACTATTTAAGGAAATTCCAGGAAAGCATGGATAGGTGCACTTGCTGCCATGATATACCCTAACTGAAATGATGTTGTAAATGGTGCTAAACACCATACAATCAATCAACTGGACAGGAGCAGCCTTTGATTGCAATTATTTGGATGTTATTTCTGGACTTAAATGTTTGTTAGGTTTATTTGGGGCTCTAATGGTTAGTTTTACTTCAAACTACGAAATCTGTCTTACTGATAAGTACATGTACAAGAAATGTCTTGGAGACAGATTTTGATAAAACCCAGCTGTCATTGTTATTGTTAAAGGTAAATGCAAAGGTCAAAAAGTATGATGCAGATCTTCTTTTGAAGAGCTATATATGCTAGTATAGTCTTACGAACAAGGTCCGTAACAAAGAAACAAATGAACAAATGCATGGCAGAAATACAGGGACCGGGCAGGATTCGAACCTAGAACGCCAGGACGAAAGGCCAATACCATAAGCACTGAGCCAAAGAGAATTCTCCCTAATGCAGTTGTATTGTATTTAAATCCGGATGAATCCATGCATGAAGGAGTGGTCTCCTGTAACAATAGGTACATGTGGGCCATGCTCTGTGAAAAGGAGGTTTAATGTATTTGCAAAAGTACTCAGGTCAGCCTGCACAGTCTGCGCGGGCTGCCTTTGGCTAATTTTCTGCATGTCCAAGAACCAGTTACTTCATGCTCCAGTCAATTGTTAGACAAATTGGACTTTATGGACCCATCTATATTATGTGATCACTTGCCTGGTATCATGCATCACGGAAAAGCATTAAGCCCCCTTTTGCCAAAGCATAGCTTATGTATTTCTGAGTAGTAGAAAAGAGAGGGATGGTTAACATGAAAACATGCTTTCAGCAAAACAAAGTATTTCGGAGAACAGTATTGATCAAGATATGTCTGATCCAGACAGGTATATTTTGCAGACTTTGAAAGTCATGTGCAGCCAGTTTGTTTCAGGAAATGGTAAGTTTGTACTATGTGATGTTACAGAACATGAGAAGCCTTTCTGTTGTTAATGGATAACATATGCAGATGGAATGTGTTGTTTACATTATTATAGAATTTTAATCACAGATACCCTCAATCCATACTGAATCATTAACACTTAGGCTGCGAAAGGGAACTTTTTTGGCTTTTGTGGACTGTGTAGATCAAGGATCAGACTGCACAGAACGTGCAGTCTGATCCTTGATCTACACTGTCCAGTACCATAAGATTTCTCCTATGAGTAAATCCTATAAGTCGTAAACTGTGGAGTTTAACTGTTAGCTGGAAATCTTTAGTTTAATACATGTAGCAGCTTGAGGATTAACCTTTTACTGCACAACAAAATTTCAGACCTGTCCGAATTGAAAGCATTTGCTGATGACAGTTTCAAGTTGGCTCATATGAAATTATTTTTCTTTGAATGGGTAGAAAACATTGTGGGAAAAGAAGAAAATGCTGGTAACCAGCATTTTCTCCTTTTCCCACAATGTTTTCAAAACCCTTCTCTTTCAGGGGCGTTAAAAGTCGTCACTGTGTGGTAAAGGGTTAACCTATTATAGGTAGGAAACATGCCTTCAAAATCATGCCAGGAAAACATGTATACTACCCATTCTTTTTGACACAAAATTTTACATATATTTGAAAACCCAATAGACTTTGGTACTTTCTTTAGACACAACATTTTAAAAAGTGAGTTTTTTTTTGTATAACAAAAGGGTCTTGCTAAAGACAGCATTCTAGACCCACATGAAGTTGGGGAAGAAATAGTCGATGAAAGTTACCTGAAAATTGTGGTGCACTAGGCATCCATTTCTATGGTGATGAAACAAGGGAAATTAGTTAAATATAGCTGGAGTTAAGGACCCTAGAAATGAGCAATTTCTCCATCTGTCAATTTTTATATCATTTGTATGTAACCTTTACCAAACTATCACAATGACCCTGAGGAAACAGGCCATTGGAAACACTGTTGGAAAAGGAGAAAGTACTGATAAACAGCATTTTCTCCAATGTCCACGTGTTCTGAGGCCTCAAGGACAAATTGTATCAACTGAGCTACTTTTTAAGCCCTTTCAATTTGATGAAGTCTAAAGTTTTGCCATGTGGTTAACCCTTTACCATACAATCCCGAGTTTTAACAACCCTAAGAAAGAAAGCTTTTGAAAACGTTGTGGGAAAAGGAGAAAATGCTGGTAAACAGCATTTTCTCCTTTTCCCGCAATGTTTTCTGCTGAATCACAGGCAAGTTTCACAATTTCAGCCACCTTTGATATATCGTCTGCAAATGTTTTAAATTTCAACAAGTCTAAAATTTTGTTGTTTGGTAATGGGTTAAGAGTTAGGTTCATTATTGACCCAGATTTTCATTCTAAAAGACATGTTTGTCTCCACATTTCAAGTTAATGATAGAAGGCCACATGAAAATTTGTCTCGGCTGTATATCTCTTGAACCCCTTTCCTAATTTCTAAAAATATTTCACATGCGTTTAACTTGATGAGACAATAGGCAGAGTGAAGGTTTCAGAACCTGAGTGTCAAGGTAGCTTCCTTCAGATGTAATATTGTCAAGCTGAATTTGTGGAGCTCTTGTTTGAAGATCTGATGCATCGAAATCATGTACATATCTAATGTATTATGTAAAATGCTGTAATTCAATGAAAGTTATTTACTGAATTATTCCTACTGGTTATTTCAGCCAGTACAACGGAAGTGGTTGTTAGAATTTCATTGAATTATTATTGTGGCTGTATTCGCTAACAGTTGTTCTTAATTGCATAATAATTATGAATCTAAAGGTTTTTCAACATTCCAAAGGAACACAATTTCTGATTGGCTAAACCAACATGAAATTGAAGGAAAGGAGATTATTTTCCACAATATTGATGTCTGGAAAAGGAGCAAAAGCTAGTTAGAAGAAATTACTTGTTTTCTCACAATGTTTTTGAAAGTGTAATGTAGGGAAGGGGAGCTATTTGTGCAGGAAAACGGGGGTTAACAATAATTATGGAAATGTAAGACTTTAGCTTGAAAGTTTTAGGAAGTGAAGCGTACTGGTAGTCTTAGCCCTAATTGCTTGCATAATTCTACTCAATTAGCAATTAAACCCAAACACAAGTAGTTATTTCCCTCCTTTTTCTCAATACCAGATGACAGAACTTTAGACTTGGCTATCCAGTCTGCAACATGCGAAAAGGAGCATTCAGACATTTGCGTAGTGTTGTCCTGGATCAGACTGTGCAGGCTAATTGGAGACTGCACTTTATGCCAACATTAGATTTTGTCCTACAGTAGACTTGCATGAAACAGAAAATTACACACGATTGGAAAGTGTCGTCTCGGATCAGCCTGCATGGATTGTGCAGGCTTATCAGGGACGACAGTTTACGCAAATGTCCAAATGCCCCTTTTCACGAGTTGCTGGCCAATTAACTCTTTTATCAAACAACAAAATTTTGGACTTGTCTAAATTGAAAGCATTTGCAGATGGAAAATATTGTGAATCAGACATTTAAATTGGTTTTGGGAAGGGAAGAAAATATTATGGGAAAAGGAGAAAATGCTGGTTACCAGGGTCTCAGGGTCATGAAAAGGAGGCGTACGTTGCGTGGTATAGGGTTAACCCTTTACTTTACAACAAAATTTTGGATTTGTCCATATCCAAAGCATTTGCAGACGACAAGTTGATGGTGGCTCTAACAACAAAATTTTAGACTCACCAAACGGAAGACATTTTTGCAGACAACAAAATAACTAACTCCAAATTAAAATCTGCTTTCTGGAAGTGTAGAAAACACTTTTTGATAAGGATGGGAATGCTGATTACCAGCATTTTTATCTGTTTTCCACAATGTTTTCAAAAGTCTTCTCTAGAGCTTATGGTTGTTAAAACTTAGTATTGTGTGGCAAAGGGTAAAGGCACCAGCAGTAAAGATTCTTGAAAGAGAAAGCCATCCTCATTGTGGAACCCAAATTTTCTTGACAATTCCCAGAAATAAAGCTGTTTTATTTTTGAAGTCTATGATTACTGTAGTTTGCCTAAAACTACATGTAGCAAAAGTTGTCATTAATTCTGCTGTATTGCGCTTGCAGAAGGAATTTTTCATCCCTTTTTTAACCCTTTACTTTGTTTTGGCGATGTATGTGGAAAAGCAGCCAGTAGCTTGGTAAGAATGCTTTGCTTTGCACTGGTAAAAGAATCTCTTGGAAATCATTGGTAACGAAAATCTGGGAAATCATTGGTAGGTGCACTGGCCGCCACAATTTAGCTAAAATTAAGTGTTTAAAATGGTGTCAAACAACAAAGAAGTAAACATTTCGGCCTCTTGTAAATCAGTCCTTGTTTTATTTTGCCTAAGGAGGAAGGCTTTTCAAATCATTCTCGGAAAAGGAGAAAATGCTGGTTACCTTTCCTACACATCCTATTGTTTTTGCCATATTTGATTTACCATCTACAAAATGTTTTCAATTTGGTCAAGTCTAATTTTTTGTTGTCTGGTTTAGCTCTTTACCAAATGACAAAATTTTGGACTGGTCCAAATTCAAAGCATTTGCAGACGGCAAAATAAACGTGGTTCAAAAAATGAAATTTGTTTTGGGAAAGGTAGAAAACATTGTAGGAAAAGGAGACAATGCTGGTTACCAACATTTTATCCTTTTCCTACAATGTTTTCAAAAGGCTTTTTCTTCAAGGTCGTTAAAACTCGGGATTGTGTGGTAAAGAGTTAAAGATTTAGGACATTTATAATTAACCTGAGATGCTAACAACTTTTATTTTCTCACAAAGTGGTAAAAAATTAGAATTACTTGTTCCTATTGCCCAAATAATTATTTTCATGTGAATTAAAGTGACAATAAAGGCCAAATGTAAACAAAGCAGGTGTTTAAATGCATTTGAATTTAAATCATACCATTTAAAAGTATGGAAATAACTGTGAAGATGACAACCTGTCAGAGTACAGTTGGTTCAAGTGTTAGTCGCTGACAGAGAAATTAATTTCAAAACTAGGTTAAAACCTGCCAGGTAGCTGTGTCTTTTATATTTTTTTTCTGCCAGCGACTAACTTATTACTGGACCACACGATCAGTGTCTGACCCAGGATTTGAAAAAAGTGGGGGATTGTCCCCCATCGCTCTGAAAAGCATGGGCGGTTTGAACTTTCTGAAAAATATGGGGGATCAAAATTAACTACAAAATGCAAGAAACAGAACTAAGATCTAATCTCTTTATTTGTTAAACCTTTCATTTCTATAGTACTGTGCCTTAGTCTTGTTTATACCCAACACAAAATCTTACTTTTAAACTTGAAAGTCCTAACTGTAAAGAGAAGTTAAAATGCGTCCCTACGCTTTCATTAGTTATGCTCGACTCTGCATCGCATTGGCCGTGACTTGCCTGTTGAATTGCAGAATTTTCCCAAACTAATTGTAAATCTTCTATGCCACCTGCTCTGTATTAGTATGTATTTAGATGGAAAGGCAGTACTTCACTCATACATTTATTTATTTTGATAAATAAGTGTTGGAGACATGTAATCGATATTGTTAACTTGAGAAGAAAAAATAGCAGACATTTTCTTTCGTAAAGTCAAAGACTGCGAGGTAAAAAAGAGAACTCTTGATTCATAGGAATTATCTGATGCAGTTGTGCTGGTTGTGGGAGTGATTTTTAAATTAACGTTCGAGCGTAAAGTTTGACAAGTGATCTAACTGTAATTGCAGAATTATTTTTTGCGTGCAATTGTCGTGCACTGGTCTTGAAAATGTGGGTGACTGTTGAAAAATTTGGGGGATAATCTCGCAATGGCGTGCTCTGGATCAGACACTGCACGATAACAGACTGTCATCTCCACAATATTTTCCATACTTTTAAACAGTATGATTCAAATTTAAATGTATTACGACACCTGCTTTTATATTTTTGCCTTTACTGGGCCTTTAATGTCAAACCTCAGTTTATGTTAATTTTCCATATTTATACCCTACAAAAGTTGTAATGGGACCTTTGTTCTAGTTTGCAAGGGTGTTTTCAAAGTTTAGATACAAATTTATTGAAGCGTTGAAGAATTCAACTCCATGGTAGTATGACTTGTCCAAATTGAAAGCATTAATTTTGCAGATGAGAAATTTGATGTTGCTTAAATAATCTGAAATTTTTTTTGGAAGGGTAGAACACATTGTGAGTCACTAGCATTTTCTCCTATTCCCACAATGATTTCCAAGGCCTCCTCCGTTATGTTTGTTAAAAACATGGTTAAAAAAATAGTAAAGCTCATTTTCTCTCTGCCTCATTATTACATTAGATGGAGTGAACATCAAGGAAAGTATATCAATACTCTGGATACAAACCATTTGGTATTGAGTTTCCAGTTACACACAGGGAAATAACAAGCTTTACCACTTCAGTTGACATCTGATCCTTGTGTAGCTTTTGTTCTGAACCCTTTCCCATGCATTCCGAGTTTTAACAAACATGACGGAAAAAGGCTTTCGGAAACATTGTGGGTAAAGGAGAAAATGCTGTTAAACTGCATCTTCTCTTTTTCCACAATGTTTTCTACCCTTTCAAAATACATATTCAATTTTTTGAGTCGCATTTATTTTGTTGTCTGCAAATGCTTTCGAATTAGACTGGTCAAAAATTTTGTCGGTTGGTAAAGAGGTAAGTTCAGTTAACTCTTTCCCAGACTATGAATTTTTTTTATTTGACCAAGTTGAAAGAATATTCAGATGATAAATGAATTGTGCTTTTACCCTTTACCCCAAACCCGAATTTTAACGACCCTGAGGAAGAAATATTTTGAAAACATTTTGGGAAAAGGAGAAAATGCTTGTTACCAGCATTTTCTCCTTTTCCCACAATGTTTTCTACCACATCAGAGACAATTTCCATCATTTGAACCGCATTAAAATTGTCATCTTCAAATGCTGTCAACTTGGACAAGTATTTTCTGTTGTGTGGTAAAGAGTTAAGTGACAGGATTTAGCTCTGAAAGGGTGAAAAAAAAATGGGGGAAAAGGGGATAATGCTGGTATTACCAGAATTTCTTCCTTTACCCCCATTTTGTCTTATAAGTTTTAAAGCTTCTGTCTTCAGGTCAAAAAAATAAGGGATTGTTTGGTAAAGGCTTAACTCTTTACCAAACGATCCCGGGTTTTCACCACTCTGAGAAGAAAGCCTTTTGAAAACATTGTGGGAAAAGGAGAAAATGCTGGTTACCAGCATTTTCTCCTTTTCCCACAATGTTTTCTACCCTTCCTGGAACAAATTTTAATTTTTGAGTCTCAGTTATTTTGTTGTCTGCAAATGCTTTCAATTTGGACCAGTCTAAAATTTTGTCGTTTGGTAAAGAGTTAACTAATTTCAGCCTGAATGATTTAAGTTTTTTTGCTTCCCAAAAGAATCGCAGAGGAACATTTTGTAGCTGTTTTGTCCATCTGCTCACCTGTTCTTATGTCAGGGCATCCATGATTTCCCTTTCTCAGCAATCACTTGGTTAATTATATAAAATTTCATTGGAGGCGTCATTACCAAGAAAGGATACACATTCTATTAATACGTTCTGGTTCTACAATTTTTCTGGTAGCGCAGTCGGTAGCACACAAGAGATGAGGTCAGGGGCCGCTGGTACGAATATCAAGCTTGACCAGTCTTGAATCCCAAGCTCGACAAATTTCTTTCTAAGGATTGATAATAGTCATTGCGACATTCCTGTCTCACCGCTGATCATTGTTTCCATGATGGTTATGTTGGGGAAGCAGCTAGTGGATTTGAAAAAATATTTTGTGAAGTACTGGTAACAGAAACCCCTGGAAGACATGGATGGTTGCTCTGGCCACTGGACATAACTGAAATAATGTTGAATATGGCATTAAACATCAAACAAATAATCAGTCTATGATTCACCTGTTCTTATGTCAGGGCATCCATGATTTCCCTTATTTCTCAGCAACCACTTGGTTTATTATATAAAATTTCATTGGAGGTGTCATTACCAAGAAAGGATACGCATTCTATTAATATGTTCTGGGTTTACAATTTTTCTGGTAGCGCAGTCGGTAGCACACAAGAGATGAGGTCAGGGGTCGCTGGTTCAAATATCAAGCTTGACCAGGCTTGAATCCCAAGCACAACCAATTTCTAAGGATTGATAATAGTCATTGCGACATTCCTGTCTCACCGCTGATCATTGTTTCCATGATGGTTATGTTGGGGAAGCAGCTAGTGGTTTTGGAAAAATATTTCGTGAAGTACTGGTAACAGAAACCCCTGGAAGACATGGATGGTTGCTCTGGCCACCGCGACATAACTGAAATAATGTTGAATATGGCATTAACCATCAAACAAATTATCAGTCTATGATTTTTAACTCACCTGAGCACAAACTGCTCAAGATAAGTTTTTGTGATTATGCTGTGTCCGTCATGCGTTGTCCGTTGTCCAGGCTTCAACATTGACTTTGTATACCACTCTAAAGGCCACATTATGTTTCAGTCAGTTACTCATGAAACTTTTTCAGAACGTTTGTATCGATGATATCTCGGATAAGCTTGAAATTGGGTCACATCAGGTCAACAAGAAGGTCACATGGCTAAATCTTAGAAAAACCTTGTGTGCACTCTAGAGGCCACATTTTCAGCCTAATACTCGTGTGTCTTGATCAGAATATTTTTCTTGATGATATCTCAGATGATGTTATCTCAGACAAGTCCAAAATTTGGTTATGCTGGGTCAGAAAGTATACCACAGGCTCAAATCTTGGAAAAACCTTGTGTACACTCTAGAGGACACATTTTCAGCCTGATACTCAAGAAACCTGTTCAGAATGTTTGTCTTGATGATATCTAACACAAGCTTAAGATTGGGTTGTGTTTGGTCAAAAAGTACAGTAGGTCACAAAGTTAAATCTTAGAAAAACCTTGTGTGCACCCAAGAGGCCACATTTTCAGTCTGATACTCAAGAAACCTGGTCAGAATATTTGTCTTGATGATGTTTTGGGCAGTTTTGAAATTGGGTCATGTTTTGTCAAAAAGTAGGTCACAGGACCAAGTTTGAGAAAAACCTTGTTTTCACACTAGAGGCCACATTTTCAGTCAGTTACTCATGAAACCTGCTCAGAATGTTTGTCTTGATGACATCTTGAACAAGTTTGGAATTTGATCAGGTTGTTTCAAAAAGTAGTTCACTGGGCCAAATCTGAGAAAAACCTTTTGTGCAGTCTAGAGGCCACATTTTCAGCCTAATACTCATGAAACTTGGTCAGAAAGATTTTCTTTTTGAAATCTCAGACAAGTTTGAAACTATGTCACAACAGATCAAAAAGCAGGTCACTGGGCCAAATTTTAGAAATAATTTTCAGTCTGATACTCACTAAACATTATCAGAACGTTTGTCTAGATGAGCCCGACCGGGTAGCTCAGTGGTTAGAGTTTCTGACTCATGACCTAGTGGTTGCGAGTTTGATACCCAGTTAAGGCAAACTTTTTTTCAGTGCTTTTTAGCTCCACTGGCCGAAGGCCAGCGGGCTTATGTCATGGCCTGTTGTCCGTCGTGCGTTCGTCCGTCCGTCCGTGCGTCCGTCTGTCAGTGCGTTAACTTTTTTTTAAAACGTCTTCTTCTCTGAAACTACCCATCAAATTTTGATGAAACTTCACAGAAATGATCCTGCCATGGTCCTCTTCAGAATTTCTTGAAAGAATTTAATTCCTTCAAAAACTCTGGTTGCCATGGCAACAAAACTGAAAAATTTTGAAAATCTTTGAAAATCTTCTTGTCTGAAACCGTAAGGCTAAGGGCTACCAAATTTGGCATGTAGCTTTATCTAGTGGACCTCTACCAAGTTTCTTCAATTTATAGCCCTGGGGTCAAAATTGGCCCCGCCCCGGGGGTTACAAGTTATACATGGGCTTATTTAGGGAGAACTTTAAAATTCCTCTTCTACCTAGCCATAGGGCCTAGAGCTACCAAATTTGGCATGTAGCTTTATCTAGTGGACCTCTGCCAAGATTGTTCAAATTATAGCCCTGGGGTCAAATTAGGCCCTGCCCTGGGGTAACAAGTTTTACATGGGCTTATATAACAAGTTTTACATGGGCTTATATAGGGAGAACTTTAAAATCCTTCTTTGGCCTAGCCATGGGGCCTAGGGCGACCAAATTTGGCATGTAGCTTTATCTAGTGGACCTGTACCAAGGGTGTCCAAATTATAGCCGAGGGTCAAATTTGACTTCGCTCCGGGGGGTAACATGTTTTACATGGGCGGGCTTATATAGGAAAATCTTTCGCATCTAGCTATAAGGGCTAGGGCTATCAAATTTTGCATTTAGCTTTATCTAGGGGGTCTCTATCAAGGGTGCCCAAATTATAGCCCAGGGGGTCAAATGTAGCCCCACCCCAGGGGGTCACAAGTTCTACATGGTCTTATATAAGGAAACTTTAATAATCTACTTGTACATAGCCATATTTAGGCCTAGGGCTACCAAATTTTGCATGTAACTTTATATAATGGGCCTCTACCAAGAGGGCCCAAATTTTAACTTTGGGGGTCAAGTTTGACTCCACACCAGGGGTCACAAGTTTTACATTGGCTTTTATAGTGAAAACTTGATAAACCTGTGTCATGGATCACATATTTTACAGGGCCTTTTATTCAGCAAACTTGTTTTACATGACTTTTTATTGGGCAAGATTAAAAAATCTTTTTGTTTATAACCACACATTCTAGTTTCATATTGTAGGTCTGGGGTCAAAATTGCCTTCATTCCAGGGATCGCAATTTTAACATGGGCTTCAAAATATTGTAATTTCAATTTAAACATTAATCAAGGGAAATAACTCTTTTTATGAAAGATAAAGTTCGTTACTATTTACCTCCCTTGATTATCAAGCTGCAGTGATACATGATTGGTGCTAGACAAGTTTTTTAGCTCCACTGGCCGAAGGCCAGCAGGCTTATGTTATGGCCCGTTGTCCGTTGTGCGTCCATCCGTATGTTAACTTTTTAGCTCACTTGAGCACAACGTGCTCAAGGGGAGCTTTTAGGATCACCTGGTGTCCGTCGTGCGTCGTGTGTCGTCAACAATTCTTTAAACATCAACTCCTCCTAAACCACTGGGCGGATTTGGACCAAACTTGGCTGGAATGTTCCTTGGAAGGTCCTCTTTAAAAACTGTTCACAGAATTTGATTCCATCAAAAACTCTGGTTGCCATTGCAACCAAATGGAATTTTTTAGGGAATTCTTTAAAAATCTTCTCCTCTGAAACCACGGGTCAGATTTTGAAATAATTTCACAGATATGCTCCTTGGGTGACCCTTTTTAAAACTTGTTCGTAAAATTTTGATCTGTCAAAAAATGTGGCTCTGGTGAATGGGGGCTTCTTGCACCATATAGAAATGAAGGAATTCTTCAAAATTCTTCTTCTCTGAAACCGCTGGTCAGATTTCGAAATAATTTCACAGGATTGTTCCTTGGGTGACCCTTTTCAAAAACTGTTCGTAAAATTTTGATCCGTCAAAAAACGTGGCTCTGGTGAATGGGGGCTTCTTGCACTATACAGAAATGAAGGAATTCTTTAAAAATCTTCTCCTCTGAAACAGCAGGTCAGATTTTGAAATAATTTCACAGGATTGTTGCTTGGGTGACCTTTTTCAAAAATGTTCGTAAAATTTTGATCCGTCAAAAAATGTGGCTCTGGTGAATGGGGGCTACTTGCACTATATGGAAATTTAGAAATTCTTAAAAATTCTTCTTCTCTGAAACGACTGGTCAGAATTTTACTTAATAGCCAGTGGAGCGATACAGGGCCATCATGGCCCTCTTGTTGCCTCTCACGTCTGATGCATGTGAGAAAAGTAGTCAGTGATTTGAAAAGAAAGTTGAGTCAGTACTGGTGGGAGAAAGCCGGGTAACACATGCGTAGGTGCACTGACTGCCATGATACGACCCTAAGCTGTTAAAATGGCATTAAACTCCAATACAACCAAAACAATCATTTGTCCGGATGATATTTCTGACAAGTTCAAAAGTAGGTCAATTTGGTCAATAAGCAGTTCACTTACATGCATGGGTTTAACATCATTAAAACCAGGATCTCTCCAGCTTTATCAACCATAGATGACTTTACTCTGGTGAGCGCTTTAGGGCCATTATGGCTGTCTTATTCCTTGAGTTATGGTCCTTTGTCATTGGGTCAGTTTCAGCTGTTTCTCATTGGTTGCCCCTGTGGAAATAAGGGAGGCCATAGCTGGCAAACTATCAATTGAAAAAGATAGATATAGATGAGAGAAAAAATAATTTTCAGTGGTATTTTCCTTGTTGGGCTACATGGCCTCTTTAGGTATTTTTAGATTTCTTGCCAGAGTTTCGCAAAAACTTTTGGGAATGTCATATGATCAAAAGCATGCGCTGATTACGAGGATTATATTCAAATCAGTACTAAGACACATGGTGATCAGTATGCTGATGTCATTTCTGATGAGGTAAAGATTAACAAAGTTACCTATTTCAAAACGACCATCCCGATATTTAAATGCCAAAATCACACCTTTTTACTTTATGTACTGTTTCTATAGACTGCAAAGAAAAATATATCTAGTTGCATTTACGAGTGTTTGCAAGAAATTTTGATTTACGACGTAAAAACTAAAGAAGCCCCTTGAATTGAAGGAAGCTGTGCACTTTTGAAACTTTAAAAACAAGTTAATTCCTGTACAATGTGTTTCTAATCAACCTGTTTTTAATTTGCATTCCTTACATAATTTGTAGCTTCAATTAGCCGGTTACAATAGATTGCTACGTCTTAACCACTCTGACAAAGAGCTTTTGAAAACATTGTGATGATTGGAGAAAATCCTAGTTGGCAGCATTTTCTTCTCTTTCCACTATGTTTTCTGCCATTTCAAAGACAAATCCTATCACAAAAGCGGCTTCCCTTCTGGGGTTGTTAACACTTGGGATTGTGTGGTAAAGGGTTACAGAAAAGAGCTGAATTATTCACCTTTGATACACTAATGCTTCATAGCTAATTTCAGATCAAATAGGGACTAAAAATTATGTACTCTTTCTTACGGAAGGAAACTTTTGTGTTTTCTAGACAGACTGTGGATTCAAATCTGAGGAAACAGAACTCACTATTTAATAACCCTGAACTCTTTACCAAACAACAAAATTTTAGACTTGTCCAAACTGAAAGTATTAGCTGAAGACAATTTCATTGCGGCTCAAATAATACAATTTTTCTTTAATAGGGTAGAAAACATTGTGGGAAAAGGAGAAAATGCTGGTTACCAGCATTTTCTCCTTTTCCAACAATGTTTTCTAAAGGCTTCTTCCTCAGGGTCGTTAAAAGTCAGCATTGTGTGGTAAAGGGTTAAAGAGTCTTTCAGCTATAGTTGCCTTAGCAGCCATATGAGATTTAGATCAAATTGCACAGAATGTGCAGTTTGATCTTTGATTTACTCTCTCTGCTGTGCTGGGACACTTTGAACAAGAGTAGCCTTTAAAGTCTGAAATTTTGTGGTGTGGTAAATAGTTTACAAGACTGAAATTGTTATTAAGGTTAATTAGGTATTCTGCAGGTTAAATGGTGTTTTATGCTGCTTTCAACATTGTTTCTGTGATTTTACGGCAACAGATTACTTTTACTTTTGTGTCCATGGTTGTGTCCTGGGTTTCACCAGAACAGGGCTGGCAGTCTGAAGTTGCCTTGTCCAATGACATTACTGTGAAAAAAGAAAGTGCCTTCTATTGGAATGAAACCTTGGGAACGATTTACAACATTCCTATCAGAGGAAATGGGCTGTTAATACTCAGATACCCAATAATCCCATTGTTGAACTACCCCTAAAAATAGGTTTTGAAAAGATTGTGGAAAAAGGAGAACATGCAGGAACAGTAACTTGCATTTTCTTCTTTTCCAAAATTTTAAACTCATTAACGAACAAAATAAACTTTTAGACATAGCCAAATTGAAAGTTATTGCAGATGACAAATTAAAGGCAACTCAAAAATTGAAAGTTGTTTTTGGACCAGTAGATAACATCATGGATAAAGAATGCTGGTTGCCAGTATTTTCTTCTCTTTTTACAATATTTTCAAAGGATTTTGTCTTTAGGATGGTAGTAAAACAGTTTGGTAAGGGGCTACAGGAATAAGAATGAGGATGAAAGTGATAGTGTATCATGTTTAAAACCCATTACCCCACAATCCTAACTTTAAATGACCCCGAAAAAGAAACCTTTTCAAAACATTGTGGGAAAAGGATAAAATGCTGGTTACCAGCATTTTCTCCTTTTTCCACCATGTTTTCTACCCATTTAAGGCACGTTGAATCATTTGACGCACATATAATTTTTGGTCTGCAAATGCTTTAGATTTGGACTGGTCTAATGTTTTGTCGTGTAGTAAAGAGTTAACCCTTTACCAAACAATCCCTGGTTTTCACGACCCTGAGGAAGAAGCCTTTTGAAAACATTGTGGGAAAAGGAGAAAATGCTGGTTACCAGGATTTTCTCCTTTTCCCACAATGTTTTCTACCCTTCCCAAAATAAACTTCAATTTTTGAGTCACGTTGATTTTGTTGTCTGCAAATGCTTTCATTTTGGACAAGTCTAAAATTTTGTCATTTGGTAAAGAGTTAAACAGATTATATGAAAACTAGAAGATACATGTAGATGTATGTTTGAAAGCACTGTACCAATTTCGTCATAATATTTTGAAAAGGTATCCAGAACAGGTGTTTTATAAATTGCCAGTGTATGGTCAGAACCGTTACCAAAGGATCCAGCGTTTTAATCCTAAATCACCACAGGAGCAAAAGATATACAGAGCCTGTCTAAATTGAAAGCATTTACAGTCAACCATTTAATTGTAGCTCAAATGATGGACTTCGTCTATGTTGGAGTAGAAAACAGTGCGAACAAAGGAGAAAATGCTGGTTACCAGCATTTTCTCCTTTTCCCACAATGTTTTCAAAAGACTTCTTTCTCAGGGTCCTCAAAACTCATGATTGTGTAGTGAAGGGTTAACAAGTTACCATCCTGAAGAAAAAGGTAGAAAATGTTATCAGCTTTTACTCTTTTTTCCCACAATGTTTTCATAAGCGTTCTTCCATAGGGTCATTAAAAAATCAGGGTTGTGTGGTAAAGGGTTAAATAGAGTAGGAAACATTGTGCTGAAAGGAGAAATTGCTGGTTACCAGTGTTTTCTCTTTTTCCCACAATGTTTTCAAAAGCTTTCTGGCTCAGGGTTGTTAAAAATGCTCGATTGTAAGGTAAAAGGGTTAGACTTAAAGGTTTGCACTAATGAGGATGTCAAGTGCTTGCTTTTCACATGGCCATATATATATAATTGGTATTGCCATCAATGAAGTTAAGGATAGGGCACCTTAATGGGATTCATGTTACATCACCTTTCATGGCTAAAATATCGTACAGATTCGGCTAAGACTCGGGTAATCCGTAATCAATGCGTCTATCTGCCGATGGGTTATGGAATACTCAAGTCATAGCCAAATCCGTACGTTTTACAGCAATGAAAGGCGATGTTACACGAATCCAATTTGGGTGCCCAATCCTTAAGATATTTACCACATGACAAAGTTTTAGACTTGTCCTTTTTGAAGGGAATTGCAGAGGTATTAGACATGCCTTTAACTCTTTACCAAACAAGCACTAGTTTTCACGACCCTGGGAAGAAAAGCTTTTAAAAACCTTGTGGGAAAAGGAGAAAATGCTGGTAACCAGCATTTTCTCCTTTTTCCACAAGGTTTTCTATCCTTTCAGAGACAAATTTTAATTTGAGACTTTTAATTTGTCGTCTGCTAATGCTTTCAGTATGGACCAGTCTGGATCAGTCTAACATTTTGTTGTTTGGTAAAGAGTTAAACGATTTGATTTGTCTTCTGAAGGGTAGAAAACATGATGGGAACATAAGAAAATGCTGGTCCGCTGCATTTTCTCCTTTTCCCACAATACTTTTTAAAAGATTTTTTCCTGAGAGTGGAATAAACCTTAATTGGGATTGTTTTGTGACGGGCTGAGCTTTTTGAAAAAAATTTGTACCACAATTTAAAAAAGGCTTACCATTTACCAAATAAACCAAGATTTGAACAATGCTGAAGACTAAAGCTTTAGAAAACATTCTGGGAAAAGGAGAAACTGTTGGTTACCAGGAAAACAGTTACCAGCATTTTTGGGAGACAAATCCCATCATTTTAGACACAAATCTACCGAGTTAAAAGTTTGTCAAGTGCAAGTGCTTCCAATTTGGACCTGTCTAAAATTTTGTTGCCTGTTAAAAGGTTAACACTTTTCCATTCACATCACTGAAAAATTGATATGAGCCATGCTCTGTGAAAAGGGGGCTTAATGCATCAGCGAAAAGTATCGACTCAGGTCAGCCTGTGCAGTCCGCGCAGGCTGACCTGGGCCGAAATTTTTCGCTATGGTCCATTTTCTGTATGTGCAAGGACAAGTCTTCCTCATGATTGAGTTGGTTGTTATAAAAAGTGGCTGTTATGGATCCATAAGTATGTGATGGCTTGAATTTTTTACGATGGATTATGGAGATGCTTTAAGCCCCCTTTTGTCAGAGAATGGCTCATATATTTCTAGATAACCACCCTAGTTAATCATAAAGAAAAGACAAGGATCACAGAGAAGAATGCCAAAGCTCTCGCCAAAGTCGGAGAAGCTGTTCAGCTTGCTGTGGAGAGGTTTGTTCAAGTTGGAGAGTCCATTGGTGAAGAACATCCGGAACTGCGCATGGACATGTGTGAAACTTGTATGGAGGCTAGACAGGCTGGTAAGTATACATTATTAGTTGTACGGTCAGGTGGCAGGGGACTTGGAAACTTGTTCACGGCTGTGGAGAATAATGTCGCCCCGAGCCTGCCTTCGGCTCGGGGCGACATTATTCTCCACAGCCGCGAACAAGTTTCCAAGTCCCCTGCCACCTGACCGTACAACGAATTTATTATACTGCAAAGTTTTACCATTCCAACATGTGTTAAGCGAAATTTACCTTGTTTTTTAGTTTAAAAAATTGAGTACGCTGACGAGGTAGAATTACCTTTCTTAGTGCCCCAATTCAATGAAAACTGACGTCACTGGGAACTGACGTCACTGAAACCTTGGATATACGTGCTAAAACGTGCAGCTTGGCGCATAATCTTGATGTTAATCTTGATCGACGCCGCCAATTCGGATGTTGAGTTGAAAGTGTAGTCATGTCTACGGGGCTCCTGAAAGGGAAACTGCTTTTACGTGGGTTTTGCCAGTGGACATGATATATATGTTCGGGGCATATTATCCAATCAGATCACGAGAAATTTCTTTGCAGTATAACATATTTGCTCAGCCCTGTAGCTCAATTTGTAACACATAGGCTTGAAACCCAGGGGTGGCTAGTTCAGTATTGAGCTGAGCCCAATTCTTTCTGTGGATTTTTGATAAGTGATTAAGTCATCTTAATAGAATTCTTATGTCCTTTGTTATTGAACATTGTGCCTACAGTTTTTATGTGGGAGAGCAGCCAGTGGCTTGGAAAGAATGTTATCCAAACACTTGCTGGTTAAAAAAACTCTAGGAAAGGATGGATTGGGGCACTAGAGTCCGCAATATTTCTAAAAAGATATTGAAAAACAATATTATACATAAAACAAAGCATCCATATTCCTTGCATATACAATAATTCCTTGAAATGCAACACATCAGCCATGATCAGGAACAGATAAAACAATGGATGAAAGGCTTAGTCTAAATATGTTAGAAACCAGTAAGATGGAAAGACAGGCTGGTAAGTACAATACAGTTCAACCTGCACCTTTAGGATAGTCAAATTGTGCTTGTTAGAGACAGGTGCTTGTTAAGTGCAGGAACATTTCAGCATATTGTCCTTCTCTGGGAACTCTATGTACTCTCACTTATCCAAACAATCCCAACCTTTAATGCTGTTATCTAGCATTTTCTTCCATTCCCACAATGTGTTCTACCCTTCCAGAAACAATTTTCGATTTTTATAGTATACTTTGTCATATGCAAATGCTTTCAGTTTGGACATGTCTAAAATTTTGTCATACGGTAAAGAGTTTTAAATACAGTGTGCTTGCTAAATAGAGGTTTCCACTAAGACTTACTGTAAACTATGATTATTTTTTTCTCCAGGAAGTGCAATACAGAAATTAACAGTTGTCAATAGTGGAAGCCATGAGGGTGGGGGACGATTATTTACAGACAAAAATCAGATGGTGCGGGCAGCCAGGAAACTCCTCTCAGCAATCACCAAGGTTTTATTAATAGCAGATAAAGTGATAGTCAAGCAGCTCCTGGTCTCAAAAGATAAGGTAACGACAGTAACTTTGTAATAAACCGAGCCTCAGTTTACTGAGAGCCATGGATTACGGAAAATACCCTTTGGAAAAAAAAAATTTGGCACATTTTGGGTCCGTGCACTTATACTAGAACCATGCTCTGGTAAAATGGGGTGTAATGCATCTCTGTGATGCATCATACCAAGCAAGTCATCACATAATAATGGATACATAAAATGTATTTTGTCAAACAATCCATTGGATCTGGAGGTAGAATGGTTATATGCCATGCAAAAAAATTTACAAGTAGCAAAAAGGGTCAACCCATGGTAGCCTGTACAGACTGCGCAGGCTGACATTGGTCTATATTTTTTGTAGATTCATCAAATCCCCTTTTCACAGAGAATGGCTCATTATTTTATTAAGTTGAACGATGTATCCTTGGACAGTACTTAGCTGTTCTGAGGACAAAGTCTGGGTTTTACGTAGTAGTGTCCTTGGGCAAGACTTAGCCTAGTTCTGGTAAAACCCTAAAAAATACATATATATGTGAGCTGTCACTGTAATATGACTGAAATAATGTTAAAAGTGGAGTAAAACACCATTCAATCAATCAGTCAACTAAGGACAAAGTGCTTTTGATCAATCTTTGCGTCTGTATTTTTGGAAGATAGTGGTACCATACAAACCTAATTGATGGTTGCTGAAGAAAACTTGGATGTATTAAACACTTGATATCTTCAATATTCTTATGAAAAGTGACATAGTCTATTGTCTGTTTTTAGCTTAGCTGTTTTCTGAGAAAATGTTGTTATTGTCATAGCCCTGTTGTCACTGTATCAGCATTGTGCAAAAACTTCGATATTTTATAAAATCTTTGTTATTATTGAAGATATTTACTTAAAACTTGGACAGCTGGTTAACTTTAAAGAGGGGGACCCCAAACAACCAGGGCAGGTAACCACCAAAGTATTTTTGTCATACTTTTGCCCCTTTAACTTGTAATTTGAAGAGAAAATCAAGCAGCTGCAGCCTAGCATTGGCACCCACATGTGATGCTCTTGTTTTTTCACAGGTCTACACTAGTCTGTCAGAGCTGGAAGGAGTTGATAACTTCACAGACTTTGTGAAAGCTTTCAGTAAATTTGGCAATAATATGGTTGAGCTGGCCCACCTTACAGGAGACAGACAGAATGTTCGTATAGATTACCTCTACTGAATACATATATTGCATTTTCTCAAAGGCTGCAAATGCAACCCGCTTCAAGATCAAGAGACACTTCGTTCATATTCTATAATAAAGCAGTGGACAGTGTACATCAGAGATCAGACTGTTCTTAATCAACACTGTCCACAAAAGCTTCTGGTGTTGTCTATGGTATGGAAAGATTTAAACGTTTACCTCATATTCTTGAGGTTTAATGACCCTGTGAAATTAGGCTTTCGAAAACATTCTTGAACAAGGAGAAAATGCTGGTAACCAGCATTTTCTCCTTTTTCCAAAAATGTTTTCTACTCTTTCAACGACAATTTACTTCATACGAGGGCTGTTCGATATGTAATGTGTATTGTACGATATCTCAAAAGCATTCAACTCAAATAGTGAAATGAACATTGCATCCCTTCAAAATATTCTCCGCGGTTTGAAATACATAATTTCAATCTCTGAATCCATTTCTGAAATGTGTCACGGTATGCTGATTTAGGTAGACCTCTGAGGCACTGACTGATGGCTGAGCCAAGGGCTTGTCGGGACTTGTAATGACGACCAGATAAGAACTTTTTAAGTTTTGGTAAAAGAAAAAAGTCGCATGGGGCTAGATCTGGAGAGTATGGTGGGTGTGGCAAGACAGTAACCTTCTCCGACTTCAAAGATTGCTTCACAGGCTCAGATGTATGTGATGGAGCATTATCATTAAGTAGACGAACATGCCTAAATCCTGACACAGGGCGTCGTTTAAGATAATATTTGAGCTTTTTTAGTATAACATCTCGGTAATACCGACCTGTAACAATTTTGCCCTTCGGCACCGGAATTTGTACGGCTATACCATCACATGAGAAGAATATGCAATAAAGAACCTTCTTTGTGCTTATGCTTCTTTTGGCAACTACAGGCCTTCTACCGTGTTTAGTTAGCCATATTTTGTTTCCAATTTTTCTTACTGGTTCGAAATAGTGAACCCATGTTTTGTCACCAGTAACAATGTTTGCAAATTGTCTTTGATTGAATTTGGGAAACATTTTGAGCAATTGCTTAGCAGTTTGTACTCATACCCGTTTTTGGTCATCTGTTAATACATGCGGTATCCATCTGGCAGAAATCTTTCGTACTTTCAAAATACGCTTCAAAATGAAATGCACCCGCGATAGCGATATGCCAACAGCGTTGGCAATATCACAAATCGTGTATCTGCCATCACTTTCACTTATTTCCCTGACTTTTGAGACTTTTGCCTTGCCTGTTACAGTCACAGGTCGGCCAGATTTTGCTGCATCTTTGATGGACTCTGTGCCAGTCAGAAATTTCTTTCTCCACCTAGGAACTGTCTCATAAGATACCTTATCAGACCCATAAACTTCCCCCAATTCAGTAAAAATCTGCATTACCGAATGACCGAGTTTTGTGCGAACTTTAATATAAGCTCTAATTTCTTCAATATTCTTAATCCGTTTCCCAACCATTTTTACAACAGTGGTCATCGACTAGCCCTAATGAAATGACTGTAAGTTTAAAACTATGTGGAGCTAAAGGCTCGTGTTTATACCGTTGGAAAGGTATTGAATAGACCTATTCAAGCGTATCATCATCCACGAAATCGTTGAAAGCGTTATCGCACTGTGGTACAATACACATTACAAATCGAACAGCCCTCGTATGAGCCACGTTTATTTTGTCATCTAAAAATGCTTTTAATTTGGACAAGTCTAAAATGTGTTCATTTGATAAAGTAATAAACTTAAAGATGAAGTGGTAGTGATAGGTATAAAAACCAGAATTTGGGCTGTTTTTAATCAAAATTTCTTACAAATATCAGACAAGATCAAACTGCAAGTTGTCATTGTAAGGGGAGAAACCACTGTGGGAAAAAGAGAAATTGCTGGTTACCAGCATTTTCACCTTTGTCCACAAAGTTTTCAAAAGGCAGCATGCTGCAGATTCTTGACACACAGGATTATCTGATAAAGATTCAATAGTGACAGATTTAATTTTTGTTGCTTCAGGACCTAAAGAGTGATAAACACAAAGCTCAGATGGCCTCAGCTAGAGCAGTCTTAGAGAAATCCACCATGATGTTACTACCATCCTGTAAAGTAGGTTGATTGAATCATCCAGTACCTCATTACACTCTGAGCTATTAGTTGCTATACAGGCAAAGGCTAGATACTATCCTCTGGGAAGGCTTAATAAAAACCTCTGTGGAAGTCACATACATTGCCTGTGTAATTATATATGAGCCATGCTCTGGAATCAGGGGACTTAATGCATCTCTGTGATGTATTAAACCCAGGTAGTCATTACATAATTAAGGATGCATAAAATCCTTTTTTTCATAACCAACTGAACCAGAATGATCCTTTAATGTACAGAAAATTTAAAGGTAACAAAAAGATTCTACCAATGTCAGCTTGTGCAGGCTGACATGGGTCGATAAATTTTGCAGATGCATAAATTTTCACAGAACATAGCTCAATTACGCTGAGCAAACAGCAGCCCAAATAAAACTGATCTGTGGTTGCCTGAGGAAGCAATCTTTAGATAATACACACCAGGTCAGGTTGCTCAGTCTGTAACATATAAGCTTGAAACCCAGAGGTATCCAGAAAGCAGATTGAACAAAATTTAGTTCGTTGCCTGCAAATGCTTTTAATATGGACAAAATTTGGACTGACGGTAAAGAATTAGTTGGATGTAATCAACCTCTCTTTACTTCTCCAGACATGTTTAAGACATCCAGAATGCTACTCAGCTCGACAGAATCGACACGGTCTGTTTATCCAGATGAGAAAGGCCCTAAATTTGATCCACAATGTTGTGTCAGATACATCCTACCAACAGGGGGCGCAAGCTAATGGTACTGGTTCCCCAATGAATGTAAATGGAACAGATTTTGGGGTACCAGTAGGAATGAATATTAGTCCAACAGCAAATAGAGTTCTGAAAGACTTTGAGGTAAAATTAGAAACCAACTAAATATAATTTAGTCTTGTTTCTTGCTTTTCTTTTTAAGTAGAGTATCTTTTTTCACTCATGTAAGCTTAATATCTGATTCCTTTCCTAACAATAGTTATTGAAACTACAATTAGCCTCATTAACAATCCTTTGTTTTAACAGCCCTGGGAATAAAGACTTTTGAGAACATTGTCATGAAGGGAATAAATGTTGGTAACTAGCAATTTCTCCTTTTCCTACAATGTTTTCTTCCGTTTTCAAGACAAAACCCATCTTTTGAGCCAAATTTGTCATCTGAAAGCGCTTCCAATTTGAGCAAGTCTTAAAATTTTCTTATTTGGTAAAGAGTTATAGGTCCTGTCGGTCTGCTTTATGACACATTATGTTAATGTATGGCCATGCGTATACACAAAATTGCTGCTCCATATTGTTCAAATTTTCTGATACACTTTTGTGACAAATATAGAGACCAGTGTTTTTTTTTTCCCTTCCTCTTCAAAGTAAGTTTTTCAAGTATTGATTCCTAAATTCATGAATTTTGGTGTGACAAGGATCATTCCTAATTATATGTAAGATCCATGATGTAACATTGTATCTTAATTTTGTTTTAACAGGATCAAGTTGAAATGGTACGAGTGACTCATATTAACCAGTATTTTGCGGACAAACTAAGGAGTGCCTTAGATATTGTTGTGGAGACCACGCAAGAGTTTACCGACTCGGCATATACGTCACATGACCACCGAGAGAAGATCGTTGAGATTACAGATAATTTGCAGCAGGCTGTTCATGTGTTAATCAAAACTGGATCTTTATTGGTAAATTACAGCTTTATGCTTAACTCTTTACCAAATGACAAACTTGTAGACAGGGCTAAATTGAAAGCATTTGCAGACAACAATTGCAATGTTGCTCAAATGGTGCAATTTTTCTTTGATAGTGTAGAAAACATTGTGAGAAAAGGAGAAAATGCTGGTTACCAGCATTTTCTCCTTTTCTTACATTGTTTTCAAAAGGCCAACTTCTCAGGGTCGTTAAAACTTGGGTGTGTGTGGTAAAGGGTGAAGGCAATATTTCATCGTGTGGCTAAGTTATTACCCTTTGTAAAATAAAGGAAACGCAAGATTCTCTAATTGAAATTACAAATCCAGATCTAGCTGCATTTGGGTCTTTGATGAACACTATCCATAACTGCAATTTTAACTCTTTACCAAACGACAAAATCTTAGACTGGTCCAAATTGAAAGCATTTGCAGACGACAAAATTAATGTGACTCAAAAATTGAATCTTGCCTTTTGAAGAGTAGAAAACATAATGGGAAAAGGAGAAAATGCTGGTTACCAGCATTTTCTCTTTTTCCCACAGTGTTTTCAGAAGGCTTCTTCCTCGGGGTCGTTAAAACCAGGGATTGTTTGGTAAAGGGTTAAGGTCGTTTTTTTGGTCAGGGTAAATTACAATTTTGCAGACAGTGTATGTCCAAGACCAAACTGCATGTTCTGTGTAGTCTGATCTTAATTTATATTGTAAAAGTAACAAAAGTTGTGCTAAGAGGTCAATTGATTTTGAGGCATGCTCTTGTAAAAAGGGATTTTTTTGCATCTCCATGATGCATGATACCAAGCAAGTCATCACATAATTAGGAATCCATAATATCCATTTGGTATAAAAACCGACTGAATCATGATGTACACAAGCCCTTTGACATGCAGAACATTTTTTTTTATTACAACTTTATTCCTACTCTCTACATAATATACAAACATTTTTTTCAATATGTATTACAATTGTTTTTAATCAGTATAATGTGTTAGATATGCAGATAATTGATCAATAGCAAAAAGTATGGATCCAGGTCAGCCTGCGCGGACTGCGCAGGCTGACCTTGATCAATACTTTTTGCAGATGTATTGAGACTCCCTTTTCACAGAGCATGGCTCATTTATTTACATGTGTTTGTAATAATTTCAGAGACAGAAGGATGTTACGTCGGGTCAGGAACTGGAAACTGCAATATTAAAGACATTGGATGTTTCTAAAACATTGAGGAAACAGGTGGGCATGATGATTTTGATGTACACACAAAGTCTTTTAGTTGTGTTTAACCCTTTACCAAACAATTTTAGTTTTTGTGACCTTAAGGAAGAGGACTCTGATATATTTTGGGTAAAGGAGAAAATGCTAGTGACCAGTATTTTTTCTTTTTCCCTCTTTGTATTTCTCAAGGAAAAATCTCATTATTTCAGCCTTTTACAGTTTGTAGTTTACAAATACTTCCAATTTAGTTGGGTCTAAAATATTTTCTGCTGGTGAAGAGTTTTAATCAAACTTGTAGGATGAATGATAATTGATTGCTCCTTCTCCAGTGTCAGTAATGATCTATGTATTCACTTTTTGTCTCAGTTTGAAGTCAGAAAAGACTTATAAGGAATTGAGCACATGTAGCTTTAAAGGTCCAAAATTTTTCATTTTGGCAAACCACCAAGACTGAGTTAATGAGAATATGCCAGTATGTCTATCCATAGGGGTCAGTGTAATTTTAAGATCAGACTATGTCTACAAATGCTTTCAATTTGGACAAGTCTAAACTTTGGCCATTTGGTCCAGAGTTGAATGATTTTGGTTGTGTTTATATATACATGTATACTGCAGCTCTTTTAATGACAAATTCTAACATGTGAGGTGCATGTTTGATGCCCGTAAATGCTTGTGTTTTGGACAAATCTAAACTTTTGTCACCTGGTAAGGAGTAAAATGAGACATATATATATTTCCAGTTACAAGAAGGTGCCATGGAACAGGCGTCAGAACTGTTTAAAAGCAATGAAGATCACTTGTTACTGAAGAATCTACGCCTCGCAGGAATGGCTGGGGAGATTGGTTCCGTCGATGAACTCTCAGTCAAGTTCGAGGAGCACATTGAACAGCTAGAGGAGGTCTTGATTTTCTTTCATTTGTACTTGAGCCATGCTCTGTGAAAAGGGGGTTTAATATGTCTGCAAAAAGTATCAACCCATGTCAGCCTGCGCAGTCTGCCCAGGCTGACCTTGGTTGAACCTTTTTGATCTGCAGGTGAAAGGATCAGTTTACCTCCAGATTAAGTCAGTTGTGAGACACAATGGGTGCTATGTGATGACTTGCCTGGTATAATTCATCACAGAGATACATTAAAACCCCTTTTGCCAGAGGTCTGCTCCGGACCTTACAAATATGGCTTTTTGTGCCCCTGTTGAGTTTGAAGAGCATGATTGGTGAGCAAAGACCCTATAACTTTTTCATGAATATTTCAATTGAAACAGTAAAACCTGTCTGAGTGGCCATCTATGTTTAACAACCAGCCTGAATTTACCCTTTATCATACAGTCCAGAGTTTTTAACACCCTGAGAAAGAGGGCTTTTGAAAGTATTTTGGGAAAAGGAGGAAACGCTGGTGACCATTATTACCACAATGTTTCCAACCTGAACTGAGACAATTCCAACCCCCACCCTATTTTGGCCATATTTCATTTGTTTTGGACCAGTCTGAATTGATAAAGATTTAAGCAATACAAGTTGAACTTTTGTTTGTTATTCACAAGCCTTTTATTTCTTGCAGGTGTGTAAATTATTCCGTCACATTGCTACAACAGATCCACTTGTTATCACAGCTGAACATAATGAGATGATGTTGCGATCTATGGGACCACTGGTATGTCATTACATGTATACTTAATATTGCTAGTCAGAGTTCTTGGGCATATATGATAGGAAAATGAACGAGTCTATCATGGGAACCCATGCAGTGTCTGTAACGTAGCAAAATCATTAACTTATCCATAACAGGAAAAGGAAATGAGAAGTGAAAGGCTTGAAATACTTATTAGCCATTGCATGGCAGTGACTAGACCTCTGTCAGTACAGAAAGCTGAGTTTGATTGAATTTCACATATGGTGCCATTGAGTTTTGTTCTCACATGGTCCCTGTAGCAGGCGTTGTCAGTGCATGTCATATTCTTCGAAGATTAGACCTGTGTGCTCAGACTCGTCTCTATCCTGTACAGGATGAATATTAATACACAGTGTGTAAACTAACACTCTGCCACTAAAAGTGTAGCAATGGGGAAAATGGCCATAAACAATACTTCTGTGAAAAAATAGCTTGTTTTTTACTTTAAATATCTTATAAATTTAATTATTTCAAACTGAAAAAATAGTCTTTAAAAAAACCATTGTGTTCTGCAAATCTATGTATAAAGTTTCTAAATATAGATTTAAGGAAACCCAGGGTTTGTGCATCTGGGTTTTTCCAGACTTATCAATGAAAACTGTACTGGGGCTATTTTCTGAGCCTATAGGGGCTGTGTTTATAAATGACTGGTGTATAGGTTATATGCTATCAAACCATGAATTGTAGGATGTAGTGTTTTATTGAGTAAACATTTATTTTATTTTGAAATTCGCTGTCTTGATCGCTGTCTTGAAAAGTAGTCCAGTTCTGTACCAAGAATGCACTAATCAGATTGGTTTGTATTTGAAAAATGCCACCTAGGGGAAGATAATGCAGTGGTAAGGCTAAACACACCTTTAACTTGAAGAGTTCCACTCATGGAAATACAAACCAATATTTTGCGGAGTACTGGTACAAGAAACTCCAGGAAAGAATGGATAGGTGCACTGGCCGCTGCAATATAACTGAAATTATGTTGAAAATGGTGTTAAACACCATACACTCAATTAAAAAAAATTTTAGTTTTTGACTCACATTTAATCTGTTGTCTGCAGTTTCTCTCAATTTGGACAGGTCTAAAGTTTTGTCATTTGATAAAGAGTTAAAAAAGACCAAAAGTGTTAAAAAAAACACTGCAGAACCCCATTGCTTAGTAGGTAATGCACAGGTATGATAATGAAAGAATGATTGATTTGAATCCCATCTAAGCCGAAGTCTTTCCAAGGATTGATGATGATCATTGTGACAGGATTTGTCCCTCTCTCACTGCTGATACTTTAGAATGCCTTTCATGATTATACATGTAGTGACATCTGCAGACTGATAAGGATAAAATTAAACTGCATAAAATACACAGTCTTTCAGTCTGAAAACATCACGTATGATGTATATGTTAATTTGTCTTCTCACAGGTTGAGCAACATTTATTTTGTCATTTTCAAATGCTTTGGATTTGGACTAGTCAAAATTTTAGTTGTTTGGTAAAGAGTTAGATGATGACCCCCAATTTATTTTCAGATTTTACATGCAGCCAGGACTCTAGCCCAGTACCCGGGGAGTAAAATTGCCAAAGAAAATCTAGATCTGTTTGCGGATGCTTGGGAATCCCAGATCAATGATTTATCCATTCTAGTCAAAGAAGTGAATGATTTCTGTCAAGGGAAGACGGACAGACTGGTGTACTTGTCTTTACCACGGCCTGGGGTAAGTTTTTAGGGAATGCCTGACAATGCAAAATAATTTATTAACCCTTATCCTGCTTTATAAGTGAAATGAAACATTTAAGTTGATGGTAAAAACCCAGAATTTGCTATTTCAACTTTTTTTTTGGGGGGGGGGGGAATATGTCCTTATTGGAGAGTGTAGATCAAAGATCACACTGCACATTGTGCAGTCTGATCTTGATCTGCACTGTCTGCAAAAGGTCAGTGAGTTGCACTTAGCAGCCTAAGGATTAACTGCGGTATTTTGGCTTTCAAGGAGTGAAATCTCATTTGTTCTTCATTAAAACCTATGTTGTGGGAACTCATTAGAGATTTCTAATGAGTGCCAAAGCCTCGGGCCCTGTTTTACTAAGGTAGTTACGAACAAAATTTGCGTAAGTTTTATGTAGCTATAGTATAGTGGCATTAATCTGCTACGAGATAAGAGATAACTATCATGATTATTTTAGAAAACTATTGCGATAAATCAAGTTTCCTGGAAATTCTATCTTTTCATTTTATCTAGATAAAATTTCCAGAAAAATTTGATTTATCGCAATAGTTTTCTAAAATAATCATGTTAATTATCATGTATCTCTTGACAGATTAATCCCACTTTACTATAGTTACATAAAACTTACGCAATTTTTGTTCGTAACTACCTTAGTAAAACGGGGCCCAGGGCCTCTGTTCACCAATCCTTTAATTTACTGTCTTAGTCTTATTCTAGGTTTAGAAAGTAACACAATTCGTGATTTGCTAACCATTTGGTTAAGAGAAGTTGGCTGATTGCCCATACCCAGGTTCTTCTGAACTGTAGATTCATTCTAGTGATACATTTCCACTATCTGGCAGTCAGTATCAGCCTCCTGTGTTTTAAAACCTTGAGGTATAATGTTGGTTTCTTTATTTGTAAGCATGGAAATTCTCAGTTGTTTGTTGAGACAGATTTAATATGTTGTCTGCAGTTGGGTCCTCTTCAGACAGGTCTCAAACTTTGTCATTCTGTTTGTTTGTCATGGAATTTAATGCCCTTGTAACAGCTTAGGTCATATTACGGTGGTCAGTGCACCTATGCATGTGTTTCCTAACTTTCTCACACCGGTACTGACACAACCTTGATTCAAAACTACTGACTACTTTTATCACATGCATCAGAGGTGTGAGGCGAAAAATTTTGTCGTTTAGTAAAGAGTTTTCAGTAAAGCCTGAAGATATTAACCAATCTTCCTGTAGCATAGCAGTTTCTGAAGAAAACGTGATATTGTCATAGCCCTATTCTCTGATACTCTATTTTTGTCATGTAAAGAGGGCCATTTTCTGATTTATTGTATACCTGAAAGTTTTCCGGAGAATATACATGTGTCGCACACGAATAAAATACCACACAGGACAGAAAAAAAATCTGTATCAACACACTGTGAAATATGCTTCTAAATATGGTATGATGATGTAATAATGATGTAACTCATGCGCGGTATATGTCTGTATTCATTTGCAATTTGATTGGTCAAAATTTTACGCTGTATTATTCATCCGCCATTCATAAAAACAAAGTGGCTGGCTACTACACAATTATTTGTTTTATCTGCAATAATTTGCAATATTTTGTTGTTGAAAAGATGTAGGTATATAATAAAAGGGATATTATGCTGAAGTGACTTTCCTGGTCCATGTTTGTACTTTTCGCTGCATAAAAAAATTTTGGCATCTCGCTTGACCTTCTATCTCACACGATACCAAATATTCTTTTCTATATTGCCTGTCCAAGGACCATTCTACCTCACAATTTAGTTGGTTGTTAGACAAAATGGGTTTTATTGATCCATGATTATGTGATAACATGCTTGATATAAAGCATCACAGAGATGCATTAACCCTTTACCAGTCAATCCCTGCTTTTTACGACCCTGAGATAGAAGCCTTTTGAAAACATTGTGGGAAAAGGAGAAAATGCTGGTAACCAGCATTTTCTCCTTTTCCCACAATGTTTACTACCCTGCTAGAAACAAATTTCAGTTTTTGAGTTACTTTTATTTTGACGTCTGCAAGTGCTTTCAATTTGGACCAGTCTAAAATTTTGTCGTTTGGTAAAGAGTTAAACCTGTTTTTGTCAAAACATGGCTCATTTCTAAAAATAAGTGCCATGGAGCATTGAGCATCTGGTGCTCTTAGTTTTTGATTATCATCATAAGACATACAGATAGGAAAGCAGGATGTTATGAGCAATATCTCTTTCATTCTTCACTTTATCCTGTACCGTACAATCCTGACTTTCAATGACCCTGCGAAAGATTTTGAAAACATTGTGGGAAAGGGAGAAAATGATGGTTAGCACCATTGTCTCCTTTTCCCACAATGTTTTCTACATTTTCAACGACGAAACCCATCTTTTGAGCATTCATTTTGTCGTCTGTAAATACTCGAAATTTAGCAAGTCTTAAATTTCGTCATGTTTTAAAGGATAAATCCACCAAGAATGTCAAATATTGCTGTGGCAGCAAGTGTAGATCAAGATGAGAACATGACCAGAATGTTGGGCCTGATCTTGGATCTACACTCTCCCCTTATTTGTATCATATTCTGGCCAAAACAATCTTGAAATTGCTATTAGGGGCCATTTTCCTAATTGAAGATGTCCATTTCCTACTTGGTACTTTAAGCATTAACTTTGGTAGTGCTACAATTATGGTTCTCTGCATGTATTTAGCTTTACAATCTTGAATCATTCCTTCCCATTTTAAGGCATCACAACCCATTCAGTCAGTAAGTACAGATGTTATGGTATTCGTAATGATGTCAATGTGAAAAACAGGTTTTCTTGCTTTCCGCCTTATAGATTTTTGTTAGTTTTTTCTTGTCTAGAGATTTTTTTTTTCTTGCTCACTTCTGCATTGTTTTTCAAAACAACTACCAAATAATTGATGGTGTCCACTTTGGCTCTGCTTACACTTTAACATAAGGCCAAAACAAAAAATATGTGCGGGTCGGGTTACATACGCCAGAGAATTAGAGTTAATAGGAAGGAAAATTATTCTTTAGTGAGTCGTGTGGTGAGCAGTCTCTGCTTCTACCCCCCTACTTGATACATTTTATTTTAATCATTGAGTTACCAGTAACCCTTTACCAAGCAATGTCATGTCTTTCTGACAATGTCGAAGATGGCTTTTGAAAACATTGTGGAAAAATAAGAAAATGCTTGTACCCAGCAGAGGTTATGCTTTTTACCTCTTCAAAGACAAAAAATGAAACAAATTTGATTTGTTGTCAGCAAGCTTAACCTCCATAGAGCTCTGTGCTGGCTAGTTTACGAATTCCTTTGGGCCCTTTTATTTTATAAAGTGATGGACAGTTTAGTTCTAAGATCAGATCGCATCTTTGAGATGTGATCTTGATCTATACTATTGGTAAAAGCACTTCAGATATTTGAGAATTGAATAGATGTACTTAAATCACCAAAAAAAAAAAAAGCAAGAAAACTTTTTTTATTGAATACTTTTTCACTTGTAAATTGTGTTTGGTTTCTCAGAGATTTTTTTATATTTATGGTCAACTGTCACACCCGAGTAATTTGTGAAATGTACCTTATGATGTCTTTTTCCACATTTGTCTACATGTAGTACCAATAGTTTTTATTTGTTCATTTATTTATTTATCCATTGAATGTTTGTAGACAAACTTAATTTGTACTTTTCTTCTATATCCAATATGGCATTAAATGTCATGATTGATCTGCACACAAATTTTAATAAAATCATGGAAGGAATTGATATGAGTAAAGTTTGACAACATGTAGGTTTGAGCTTGATCTGCACTGATATATTGAGTTTTTTTGGCCCAACACAACCCAAAAATTGATATATGTATTTTGAATTATTCATTCAAGAAAATGTTTTTTTTTATGCTCAGCCATCAAATGCATAGTTTAGGTATATGCTTAACTCCTTACCAAACAACAGAATTTTATATTTGTTCAAATTGAAAGCATTTGCAGACAACACATTAAATGTAGCTTAAATGATGGAGTCTGTTTTTGAAAGAGTAGAAAACTTTGAAAGAATAGAGAAAATGCTGGTTACCAACATTTTCACTTTTTCTCAGAATGCTTTCAAAATGCTTTTTTCTTGGGATTGTTAAAGATGGGATTGTTTGATAAAGGATTTTTGTTTTTGATCGGGTAGAAAACATTGTTGGAAAAGGAGAAAATGCTGGTTACCAGCATTTTCTCCTTTTCCCACAATGTTTTCAAAAGCCTTCTCTTACAGGGTCGTTAAAACTTGAGATTGTGTGGTAATGGGTTAAAGTTCATTGTTAGGGAAGGTCTATTGCTTTTTCTTTTTGCTTATTATTATGAGAGAAAAAGGAGCTTGGTTGTGTCTCTGCTTTGGAATTTTTGCAATACTGTATAAGTGGAAATATTTGCAACATGGAAATTTTTTTGCGATTTCGTGAATTTAAAAAATTCGCAAACTTTTTTGTTTGCATGTTTTACCACAAGTATACCAACAAATAGCGAGTGTCTTGAATTCGCAAACATTTCCATACACAAAATACCCTTAATCGGTAATACGCAAATTTTTCGGCACACATATATATCCATGTAATACTATGCAGTAGATTTCTATGATTTTTGCAAATTGCCCCCATCTTAAGCAAAAAATTCTGTCTTTTTACAACCCTAATGAAGAGGACTTTTGAAAATATTGTGGGGGAAAAAAACAAAATGCTGTTAACTAGCATTTTAGCATTTTATTGGTTTTCAAGATGTTTGCTAGTCTATTGAAGACAAATCCCATCATTTTAATCACATTTACAATGTTATTTGTAATTGGTTTCAATGTTGAGTCTAATGGGGTTGTTTTTATTTTAGTAAAGCAATTTCAAGTAATAATTAGATTAATTGTTATGAACCAACTATATACATTTTTATGCTTCCCGAAGGGTGAGCATATAGTCGCCGCTTCGTCTGTCCGTCCGTCCATCTGTACGTCCATCCATCCGTCCAAAGCCATTTCTCCACAACCCATGGACCAAATTGGATGAAACTTAATATATAAACTCCTTAAGATATTGCGCTGATGTGTTTTTCTCGGTTTTCCAATTTGAGGCTGTGTCTTGGAAAAAGGGGGTTTCTTGTAAAATTCCAATTTTTACTAATATCTCCTTCAGTTTTCGACAAAATTTCATGAAACTTCACGTTTATATTGTTTATTAAAAGCTTCACCATGTGCCCTTGATTTTTTATCTGTGCAAAACCATATTACGGGAAAAGGGTGGTTAATGTCTTTTAACTTTAGGTTTTGTTTTTTTTTTTGACTCTGAAATTAAACATTTCCCAGTTTCTTCAAGACTATTCAAGATATCAGGTCAAGATCATTTTGGTTGTAACATTTCTTGAAAAGAAGTCCCTAGTAACATTGGCAAATGCAGTTTGGCAGACGGAACCAAACACAAGTAGCCTGTTTCACCCCCACCCTCCTCTCCCGTGACCAACCATTTACCGACAGTCTTCACTTTCCTAAAAAGAGACCTGTTCGGGGAGTATAATCCGTCTACGACGGGTCTTGTTTAGATATGTTCACTTGAAAGGAAAAGTAAACAAGGAGGATTTAGTTTTAACCAATTAGTTTCCTTTTTAAAAATCTTTGATATGTTCATTGTTCTTCCTGAAACACCCTCTATCATATACATGTGTAAGGAAAACCTTTAGTGTTAAATTTCTGTATTGTTGTGTCAAGTAATGTCAGTTATGTAGTACACATTTTTTATTTCTACTTCTATTTCACCTGTTATAGAACTATATCATTAAATTGTTTTTCTAATGTAATAGATGTATCTAATTTCACTGAAGTCTGTAGAGTAACACATTTCACTCCTTTATTATTCTGTTTATTTGTGTTATTCTTATTATATTAATTTATCTGTTTACTAGACATCATAGTTTCAGACATGCCCAAATTGAAAGTATTTGCAGATGACAAATCACATTTAGCTGAAATGATGAGATTTGCCTTTGAAGAAAACAATGTTGGGAAAAGGTGAAAAATGCTGGGTACTGATATTTTCACCTTTCCATACAAAATGTCATAAAGCCTTCTTTTTTAGGGTCATTAAAACATCAGATTGTTTGGTAAAGTATTAAGATATACACTTAACAATTTTATGGGGGCCATTCCTGTAAGTTCCGTTATTTCCCTTGCCAGATAAAGACTAAAGGTAACCAAATAAAAGATTGGTCCTTTTACCAGTATTCCTTTGTTTTTATCCTTGATTCCCTTGGGGATGTTGCAATAAACATATTTTGATTTATGATCATATGTAAGGTTCCCATGTAATTCTAAAGCAAATTCTGTTCTTAATTATCAGAGAAATATGTACATATTGATTTGTATAACAATCTAACCAGATTCTGTAGAGATATTATTCTAAAAACATGTCTGTGTAGTGCAAGAAAATCAAGAATAAAAACCAAGTAACCCTCTAATCAGGACCATTGTAGTACTAGAGAGGAATCAAGGGAAGTACGAGGGGTGTTCAAAAAGTTTCGGGACAAGTACTGCCATTCTTTTATATTTTGATATTTTTTAATGAGTTTTTCGGTAATGATAGCTACAACCATATTCTATAGGTTGGTTGAAACAAATAAACGAAGATACACGAAACGCGTGATGTATTGTCACCATAGCAACATCAAGTCGACATGAGTGGGGCACCTTGATGCACCGAATAAAAAGTTTGTCTTTACAAACGTCTGAAATAGTCATGGTTATTCAAAATACTCCACGGCATGCTAAATGCACCTCTGATGCCTATGTACGCACAAATTAAAACAATTTTTGAAGTCTGATGATGGAATGTTCCTTATACATTCCCTGACCACGACAGGAAGGTCATCGACATTGTCGAAGCAGTGGCCGCGTAAGTAACGCATGATAGTGGGGAATAACCAAAAATCACACGGTGCAAGTCAGGGGAGTATGGTGGATGCGCAATAGTGTTAATCTGTCTATCAGCAGGTGCTTTCTTGGTAGTTGATGAGGTATAAGGTGTGGCGTTGTTGTGATATAAGTAGAATGTGCCGGGTTCTTTTGGTCGTTTCTCCTATACAGCACTGATCAACTCATGTCCGTGCACCTGAAACGAGCTTATGGTTGAACCTATGCATCTATGTACATGCAATAACGAAATTATGTTTATCAATCACTGGTTTCACTAACCATTTCTGTCATCATATAAAATAGAAGATCATTTTATGTACAATGTAGTTAAAAAATTAAAAGACCGTACCTTCGAGTAATACTGTGCTGTGACTGTCTGCCCAATCGGCAGTGTGTGGCAGAGAATAACTCCGTTCATTTCAATAAAATAAAACGTTTCACCATTGCTTTTGTAGGGGAGGGTGAATTAGGGGTTTTCCACACAGAACTGTCTTGCTTGGTCTCTTGATCATACAAACCAATCCAAGTTACATCGGCCGTAATAATGAATACCAAGAACCAGTCACCACGTTCTCTGTACTGTTTCAGGAAAGCCTTACTGTCGGCGACTCACTGTAGCTTTTTATGGCTGGTAGTAGACAGGACACCCAGCGGGCGAATACTTTTGTCATACACAATTCAAAAACATATTGGAGTGCTTATTGTGATAGATACTTGCCATTAAAAAAAAGTTATTTTGTGCGGTGACGTCAAGGTGCCCCGCTCACGTCGACTTAACGTTGCTATAGTGACCATTCATCACGTGTGGCGTATATCTTCGTTTATTTGTTTCAATTAACCAATAGAATACGGTTGTAGCTATTACTACCGAAAAAAATCATTAAAAAATCTTAATAAATAAAAGAATGACGCCAATTGTCCCGAAACTTTTCGAACACCCCATGTAACTGAAGAATAGCCCTCATTGAAAGATGGTGGTTGGGTACCAATCTCAAAAAATGATAAATATTAAGGACTTGGATGTTTTTTTTTTTTTTTGGAAACAATGCATTCTAGGAATGTGACTGACTTTGAAACATAGATAAGATTCAAAATAGATTGATTCATATACAGTAAAAAGGAAAAAAGAGAAAAGATGTCTCTCTGCTAATATATTTACCTGCAAGATATTACACATTTAAACTCTTAAATTGAAAAAGGTCTACACTAAGTGCTTTGGTAGACAACATGGATAAACACCAGACTGAACAAAATGCAGTGATTATTGATCTACATTGATAGCAAAGGGGTGTTACCTATTGACTGAAAGTACACGTAGATGTTTACTAAGAGATCAAGAAGTAACTGTCTCATTTGCAACTTTAACTCTTTACCACACAACAAAATTTTGGACAAGTCTAAATTGAAAGCATTTGCAGACAACAAATTCATTGTGGCTCAAATGATGAACTTTGCCTTTTAAAGGGTAGAAAACATTGTGGGAAAAGGAGAAAATGCTGGTTACCAGCATTTTGTCCTTTTCTCACAATGTTTTCAAAAGGCTTTTTCCTAAAGGTCATTAAAACTCTGAATCATGTGGTAATGGGTTAATGTGTATATGTATTTGAGCTATACTCTGTCAGAAGGGGGTTTAATGCATCTGCTAAAAGTATCAAAGTATCAACCCTTGTCAGCCTGTGCAGTCCACGCAGGCTGACCTGTGTTGAAACATTTTGCTTTTGGTCAATTTCCTGCATGTCCTAGGACCACTCTCCCTCAGGCTTCAGTCAGTCATTTGACTTAATGGATTTTATGCATCCATAATTATGGGATGACTTATTCCGTATAGTGCATCACAGAGATATATTTGAACTAAAGGTTATACATGAGGGGTGCTTTGGGAAAAGGCGGTTTCATGGAAATTCAAAAAGCATGATTCTAAGCAAGTTGTTGCAAAATATGGCTCAACTTTTGTAAAAACAATCAAAGTATGAGCTAGAGCAGTCCTTTAACATGCAGAAAACATACCAAAAGGAAAAAAAATTGACCTTGATGAGCAGAATGCGCAGACTGACATGAATCGATACGTATTGCAGATGTATTAAACCAGCTTTTCAAAGAGTATGACTCACTTAATTAAATTCTTTCACCATTTTTCAAGAGGAAATGTACTTTCAGTTTATCATATTACCCACTGTTTCCTTGAAAGAGAGCATTTGATGATTGATTGAGTAAACTTTTCCTCATTTGCGACATACCCTAAATATGTCAAATTTGATATTTCAGAAACATGGAACAACTTCTAAGCTTTTAAGACCAGCAAAACTGGATGCCGAGGTAAGGTTTTCTTTGTGTGTTCAAATGTCAATTTTTATCCCAAAAAGCATCACTTTATATGTTTTTGTAGACAATGCATATTAAAATTATATTGCCTTGTGGTTAGTGTGAATCAAGACCAAGAACAGGGGATCAGATCCTTGATTTACATTTAGATTCCTATTTGGTGAAAATTGTAGCATATCACAGAGCTCCAGATAAGAGGGAGTGATGGTATTCGAAATCCATTATTTCTCTTTGAAACCCTATGTTGTGGGTACTCAATAGAATGATTTTAATGAGTACCCATAACATAGGGGTTAGTGTAGAATGATTAATATTTTCAATTTTAAAATCAAAATCACTCCCTCTCTCTGGATCTCTGATATCATGCATAAAGGTGGCTCAAATGATAGGATTTGTTTCTGATAGATTGGACTGTAGAAAACATTGTGCAAAAAGGAGAAAATGCTGAGGGCAAGCACATTCTCATTTACGTGTTATGTTTTTGAAAGCGTTCTTCTTCATAGTTGTAGAAACAAGACTTATCTCTTATCTTTTTTACCATACAATCCTGATCCTGAAGAACAAAGCCTTTGAAAATGTGATGAAAAAGGAGAAAATGCTGGTAACCTGCATTTTGTCCTTTTCCAACATAGTTTTCTATCCTCTCACAGAGTCTTTTCATTTGAGCCACATGTAATTTGTTATATGCAAATGCTTTCAATATTGAACAGTGCCACATGTAATTTGTTATATGCAATTGCTTTCAATATTGAACAGTGCCACATGTAATTTGTTATATGCAATTGCTTTCAATTTGGACCAGAGCCAGTATTTTGTCATTTGGTTAAGAGTTACAGGATTTACTCTGTGTTCATCAGAGTTGGAGCTCAAACTTTGAAGTTTCATCAGTACTTCAGATTGTAGGTGACTACCAGGTTACAAAAATAATGACTGGTTGAATTTGAAACCAGTTGCAGGGAACAGTTTCAAACGTTCAGTTCTTCTCTGATAAGTAGGAAACATTGTGGAAAAAGGACAAGATACTTGTTTCTAAATTTTTCTTCCTTAATTTTGTTAAAAATGGATTTTGAAAAAGGGTAAAGGCTAATGTGGAATAAAAAAAAAAAATAGCTTTAGATATAGAGAAGTTACCTAAAACAGTAGCTTAAGTTTACATGTCACAGTTTTGAAATTTCTTGCTCTGTTTAGGGTGAGCATGAAAAATGGAGTTTAGTTAGCACTGCCCAAAGCCTCAAATGTACTTTTCCTCTTCATCCTTTATTTTGCAAAAACTTTTTGGAATTTAGTATTTTTGTAAACCGATACTGTCATATGTTTCAGGAGCAAGCAAAGATTGCAAAGCTAGGTCTAGAGATGAAGTTGATTACATCGGAAATGGACGCAGAGACAGACAAGTGGGAGGAGCCAGATAATGATATTGTTAAACGAGCTAAAAATATGTCAAGGTTAAACATAAGACTGCTTTATAAATTGTTGATCAGTTTGTTATGGTTTTTACTCAGCTTTCAACAGTATTATAGTGAAATCCTTTACCATACAATTCCAAGTTTTAACAAACCTTAACTCTTTACCAAACGACAAATTTTTGGACTGGACCAAATTCAAAACATCTGCAGACAACGAATTAAATCTTGGTAATATGGTGATTTCCGACTTTGATAGGGTAGAAAATATTGTGGGAAAAGGATAAAATGCTGGTTACCAGCATTTTCTCCTTTTCCCACAATGTTTTCTATAGGCTTCTTTCTCAGGGTCGTTAAAAGTCGGGATTGTGTGGTAAAGAGTTAAGGATAAGACTTTTGAAACATCTCTTTTTCCCACCATGTTTTCTACCCTATCAAAGAACTTTGGTACACTGGTATTACTTTCAAATATGTCACCTGCAGATGATTTCAGTTTAGAAGAGACTAGAATTTGTTGTTCAGTAAAGAGTTAAGTCTTTATCACAAAATGAAATTTTAGACTTCTGCACATTCGAAGCAGTTGCAGGAAAAAGAAATATGGCTCAAAGGATGATATTTGTCTTTGAGAGGGTAGGAACTGCAGAAAAAGGAGAAAAAGCATCTAAAGTCTTCCTCCATGTAGTTGCTGAAACATATTGTCTGGTAAATTATTATGTATGCCTTACCTTGGTTCCATAAGTTCAGTATAGCTAGTTGTACATGGGAAAGCCTGTAGGCAAGGCATGGCGGAGGACCAGACTGGTACTGTTGAAGCCTAGAAAAGATGTTGATATGTGAGCTGTTCCAGTGTTTTGACTGAAATAGTTTTGATAGTGTCACAAAACACCATCAGTCAGTTGGTAATTAGTGCAAGGCTGGGGCTCTGTTGTCTTGCCTTGTGACTATGCCAAAGAAATGAAATTTTTTCTGTCAGTAGAAAAGAAATACGAGCCTTGCTGTGTGAAGAGGGAATTTGATACATCTGCAAAAAATAATTGACCCACACCAGCCTGTGCAGTCCGGTCAGGTTAACTTTGATAGAAACGTTTTTGCTATTGGTCAGTTTTCTACATGTCAAGGGACCATTCTACCTCATGATTCAATCGCTTTTTTAGACCAAATGGATTTTATGAATCCATATTTATATGATGACTTGCTTGGTATGATGCATCATGAAGATGCATTAAACCCCCTTTTGTCACAGCATGACTCATCTAAATGATTCAACCTGTTGACACAGATTTTTGGCAGACTTCTGAAACATCACCATAAATTTAGGTGTCACACGTGTATAATTGAGATTACACTTTTTTTTTGGCAAAAGGAAAACTTGCTCATTAAGATTCAGTCCCTGAACTCTTTACCAAAAGACAAAATTTTAGACTTGTCCAAATTAAAAGCATTTGCAGATGACAAAATTGAAATTTATTTTAGGAGGGGTAGAAAACATTGTGGGAAAAAGAGAAAATGCCGGTTACCAGCATTTTCTCATTTTCCCACAATGTTTTCAAAGGCTTTCTTTCTCCAGCTTGTTAAAAGTCAGGATTATGTGGTAAAATAAATCCGAATTCTTATTTCAGTATGGCATTTTCCATGTATTTGTTCACACGAGGAGAAGGTCCATTAAAAACAACACAAGATCTGTTTGTCCAGGCAGAGTACTTTGCGGAGGAGGGAAAGAAGCTTTATAGAACCGTGAGAGACTTTGCTAACAGGGTAAGATTTGTCAGTGTTAGTAGTCGGGACCTACTAGTATTCATTGAAAGCAAGAACTACTTCTCAAATTTTTTGTATGCATGAAATCTTTACCCATGGAAAAAGCACTCTATCCGTCGATATTTCGATATTTGCCAAGGTATTGAAGAATAGAATATTTTTTTTTAATAGTGTTTTATTTATTCCCTGAGTAATTCGTAGTCATTGTGTTAAATTTTTACCAGACAACAAAATTTCTAGATTGACTCATATCAAATGCTTTTGAAAATAACAATTTAAATGTGGCTCAAAGGTTGAGATTTTTCTTTGTAATAGTAGAAAAGATTGTGGGAAAGGAAATTATGCTGGTTACCAAGCTCCTTCTTTCACAATATTTTCAGAATAAATCTGTTGCAAGACATACGAGTTGTGTGCATGTAATAATATGTTTCTTTTGGCAAAATAGCCAGTGTTTTTCAATGAATCTGATGGGAAAGGCCTTTGAAAACATTGTTGGGAAAGGAAAAAAGCTGGTTACCCAGTCTCCACCACACCATAAAGCGTTCAAATCTGTTGCAGATGACAAATTGATATGGCTGAAATAATTTGATTTGATTCGTCTTTGATGAAAGACTTCAAAACCTTGAGGGAAAAGGAAATAATGCTGGTTACAAGAATTTTTCTTTTCAAACAGTGTTTTTAAAAGCCTTTTACCTCAGAGTTCCTTAAAACACTAACTTTATTTGGGAAAGGATGAAAGTGTGTGTACCGGTATTTCTTGCAGGTCCCAATGTGTCCACAGAAAGAGGACTTGTTCAGCCATGTAGAAAGAATTCCAACTTGCTGTCAGAATCTTCATACCACACTAAAGGCAGCAACCTTTGGCAAATCTGCTACATTTAATAAGGTAAGCCAACATTCTTACCAAACAATCTCAGGGTTTGACTCTTTACCGATGATTCTGAGTTTTTGCGACTCTAAGGAAGAAGGCCTTTGAAAATATTATGGGAAAAGGAGGAAAGGCTCCCCTTTTCCCCACTATTTTTTTCTAACTTTTGATGGAATAATTTCATGTTTTGAGTAACATTTGATATGGTGTCATAAAGAGACTAGAATTTTGTCATGTGGGAAAGAGTTAATGATGTTAAAGGAAGAAGCCAGCTTTCAAAAAGGTTGACTTGTTGAAGAAAACAATAAAGTCAGACCACTTAAACACTGTACATTATTATTATTTTGTTTCATATGAATAAAATTGACAACCACATGGTTTTATTGCAGGTGGATGGAGCCATACAGGAGACCAAAAATCTCATGAATGCTATTGCCAAAGTTGTCACTGTCTGTTTTGTGTGTGCTACAAAGGTTGGTATTGCTTGAAAACATCCTTTATTGTTTTTTAGTCACATTAGCTACCCTTGTGGTATAAGGGCTGATTGATAAGTTGTCTATTCCCTTTCTATTTAAGGCTATTTAGTCGAGGAGTGGTGTCATTTGGTCAGTTTATGTCGAAGAAGTAGCACTCTAAACAAGGCAAGTGACTTTTGAAAAATGTACAGAATCTCTGGAAGAGCAGTGATTCAATATTTGCATAAGATTATGGCTGAACATCTGCCGTATTTTCTTGATTTCACTCCATCAGACTCTCATCTGCTCCCAAAATTGAAAAAGTCCATTTCCTGTACCCATTTTCAGTCAGATGATGACATCAAACATGCAGTTGAGGACCTGATGTATGGTCAAGAAAAGAAAAGTAATGCAATATCTCCTTGACTCACAAATGATCAATCAGCCCTCGAGCATGTGTTATGGTGGTGATTTTTTTTTTTCGCTAAACATCAGCAGCTGTAGGCTGTTTTTAGAAAAAATACCTTTGAACCCATGAATAGTTGTAAGTTTACTTTTTTGCTTACTATTGCAGTTCAGTATAGATTACAGAAAATCACCGGTAGGTGGATCCATGGGCTGGCGAAACCAAAGGTCATTTGAAGGTCAAGGTCCAGGTCAGAAATCCTATGATGGGCGAAGGTCATATGAAGGTCGTTCCCATAGTGAGACTGAGTCCATGTTCTCCTCACCGCATTCCCAGTCTGAGAGCCGACTTTTTATGCGTGGTTCTAGTTTTGAAACGTAACATTTGTTCAGCTCTGCATTTTTATTTTGTCATTGATGGTTCTCTTAGCCATTCCCATAAAAACTATTTATATACATACTGCTAAATTATTCAACTAACAAAAATTGCAGAAACATTTAGGAGAAAGGAAAATAGCTTTCTCTGTGTAACTGATTCATGGAAAGCATTGTGGAGATAAAGAGATCATTTGCTTTTGATAAGCAATAGCTCCTTTCCCCAAAATGTTTTCAAAATGTGTCTTCTGCTATGGCGTAAAAATGTCATTTTGATATGGCATTGGTTGAACTCTTTACCAGAAAAAAAATTTCAGATTCTTCAAAAATTTCAGCATTTGTAGTTGTAAAATAAAATGAAGTTGAAATTGATGAAATTTATCTGTGAAAGGGTGGAAAACATTGTGGGGAAAAAAGGAGAAAATGCTGGTTACCAGCATTTTCTCTTTTTCCCCCACAGTGTTTTCAAAAGGCGTTTTCGATAGGTGCTCATTAATACTCTGGATTGTTTGATCAAGGCTTAGATTTTGAGCTTATGGTAGTGTCCAGCAGTGACATCATTCCTAATCTTTTATCACCTTTCAGCATATTTCTAGTTTCTTTCTTTAGAGGAGTAAGTGTTATTCTTTACATCAAATGATTCCTTTTGTGGCAGAACATTAAAAGCTTTGTTAGAATTATAGAGTGTAATATGTTAAATATTCATTTGTGTGAGGTAAAATTAGGGCAACATTCATAGTAACTGTTAGATGGCTTTTCCCTCAATTCTTTGGACAAATTCCGTCCTTTCATCCATATTTAATCCTTTTCTGAACAAAAATTTTTTTTAGACTTGTCTGTATTGAAAGCACTTGCAGACAACATATTAACTCATTACCAAACGACAATATTTTAGACCAGTCCAAATCGAAAGCATTTGCAGACGACAAAATAAAAGTGACTGAAAATTTGAAATTTGTTTTGTGAAGGGTAGAAAACATTGTGGGAAAAGGAGAAAATGCTGGTTACCAGCATTTTCTCCTTTTCCCACAATGTTTTCTAAAGGCTTCTTTCTCAGGGTCGTCAAAAGTAGGGATTGTGTGGTAATGGGTTAAATGTAGCTCAGATGGTATGCTTTGTCTGCCAAAAGGTGGTAAACATTGTTGGAAAAGGAGAAAATGCTGGTTATCAGCATTTTCTTCATGATAAAAAGGCATTACACAAGAAAAGACAGAAGAAAAAAATATCTTTCTGCGAAATTAAATATCCAAAGAACATATGACTTATACACAACAAAATGCCAGACAAAATGCCATGACAAAAACCAGTCAAACAAACATTGTGGGGAAAAAGGGAAAATACTAGTAACCAGCATATTGCACTTTCCCACAATGTTGCCAAATGTGTACTTCCTCAACATTGATAAGGGCAGAATTATTTGATAAAGGGTTAATCTACGCCTGTTTTTTCCCTCTGCAAGAGTAAGTGATATACTTTACATTTCATCAATGTGACCATTTTAGTAGCAGAACATTTAAGCCTTTACCACATGAAAAATGTTTTAGACCAGTCCAAATTGAAAGCATTTGCAGATGAAAATGAAAATGAAAAGGGGGGGGGGTCAAGTGATGTACCTTGCCTTTGACAGAATAGAAAATTTTGTGAGAAAAAGAGAATATGCTGGTTACAGGCATTTTCTCCTTTTCTAAAGGATTTTTTTCGCAGGGTCATTAAAATTGGCAATTGTTTGGTAAAGGGTAAAAGCTTTGTTAGAATTCTGGAATCATAAAGGTAAAACATTCACTTGTCAGAGATGATTTGGTGCAGTATTGATATTAGTTATCAGATTGCTGGTCTCTCAATGTTTTTGGCAAATTCCATCCGATTAATTTGATCCATATATAGTCTGTCAGCAGTGAAATACTTTTATTCCAAAAAACATATCTGTTCAAGCTCCTACTCAGAATTAATTGATGCACAATCAAGAATTGATTGATACACAGTCAAGAATTGGTTGATACACAGTCAAGAATTGATTTATACACAGTCAAGAATTGGTTCATACACAGTCAAGAATTGATTTATACACCGTCAAGAATTGATTGAAACACAGTCAAGAATTGATTGATTCCAGTCAAGAAATGGTTTATACATAGTCAAAAATTGATTTGTACACAGTCAAGAATTGGTTGGTACACAGTCAAGAATTGATTGATACACAGTCAAGAAATGATTGATACAAAGTCAGGAATTGATTAATACATAGTCAAGAACTAATTGATACACAGTCAAACTTGTCTTGGCCGCCTATATTAATCCTTTACCACACAGTCTTGACTTTTAAGATCTTGAGAGAGAAAAATATTGAAAGCAATGTAGACCTGTCCAAATTCAAAGCAGTTGCAGATGAGAAATAAACATTTTCTCCTTTTCCCACAATGTTTTCAAAAGCGTTCTTCCTCAAGGTCATTGAAAATCGGATATGTGTGGTAAAGGGTTAAGCAAGTTTTTTTAACTGCTTGCATAATGCAGGTTTGACTGTGTATTGGATTGATTACATATTTAAACTATCCAGGTTTCACTTTATAGTTTGTGTCTTGCCATTGTTTTTATGTATTGTGTTTCATGTATATTCATGAGTGTATGTGTATTATCATCTATAATTTATTCCTGAATTTATAAATTCAAATTCTAATCAGAAAAAAGAAACAGAAAGTCACACCAGCCCCAACCCATTATACCTCGGACCATAGATGGCAAAGATATGAGCGAAGCTCTGGCAAAATGGGGTTTTATGAATGTCCATGATGCACTATATCAAACAGTCATCACACAGGGAACCATAGAATCCAAATTGTCTTACAACTACTAAATCTGGAGGTAGAATGGTCCTTGGTTATGCTGAAAAATAACAAATAGCAAAAAGTTTCGACTCAAATCAGTCTGCAAAGACAGCACAGGCTGACATGGGTTCATGAATGTTGCAGATGCATTTAACTCCTTTTTCACAGAGCATGACTCATATGTCTCATTATCACAATTTCACTTCATAAGACGGAATTTCACACACTTACACTTTATCAGACAACAAAAGTTTAGCCTTGTCTAAGTTGAAAGCATTTTCAGTAAACAGATATTACACTTAACATGAAATTTGTCTGTCATAGAGTAGAAAAATATTGTAGGAAATGGAGAAAATGCTGGTTACCACAATTGTGGCAAAAGGAAAACATCCTAGCATTTTCTCCTTTTATCATGATGTTTTCTACCCTATCTGAGACAATTCGTTTCAATTGAGACAAATCCCGTCATTATAATGACGGTTAATTTATTGTCTGCAAATGCTTTTATTTTGGACAGTTTTAATATTTTTTAATTCTTAACTCTTTACCACATAATCCCGAGTTTTAACAATCATAGGAAAGGAGGCTTTGGAAGACACTGTGGGAAAAGGAGAAAATGCTGGTAACCAGCATTTTCTTCTTTTTCCACAATGTTTTCTACTCCATCAAAAACAAAGTCCTTCATTTGAGCCACATTTAAATTATTGTCTGCACAAGCTTTGAATTTGGACAAGTCAAAAAATTTGGTCGTTTGGTAGAGGTAATTCTTTACCACATAACAAAATTTTAGATTTGTCAAAATTGAAAGCATTTTTAGATGACAAAATAAATGTAACTCAAAAACCGACATTTGTTTTAGGGAGGGCAGAAAACATTATGGGAACGGGAGAAATCCTGGTAACCAGCATTTCTCCTTTTCACACAATGTTTTAAAAAGGCTTCCTCCCCAGGTTCGTTAAAATTCGGGATTGTGTAGTAAAGAGTTAAATGATAAGTTTCAGACTTTTCTAAATTGCAAGCATTATTATGATAAGTTGAAAGGTGAAACAAATGACCTGAAATTTTTTGATTGGATAGAAAACGTTGTTTTCAAAAGCATCCTTCAGGTTCATTAAAACTCAGGATTGTATGGTAATGGGTAAAGAGTTTAAAGTTTTCAGCAGTATGGAGGTTTATGTGTGTTTTAACCCTTTACCATACAATCCCAACTTTCAACAACCCTGAAAAAGAAAGCTTTTGAAAACATTGTGGGAAAAGGAGAAAATGCTGGTTACCAGCATTTTCTCCTTTTCCCACAATGTTTTGTATACTTTCCAAAACAAATTTCAAATTTTGAGTCGCGTTTATATTGTCGTCTGCAAGTGCTTACAATTTGGATTAGTCTAAAATTTTGTCATTTGGTAAAGAGTAAATGGTTGTAAAGTATGTTAAACAGCTTGTTTTTCTTTTAATTTTCAAAGCTAACCACCAAAATATGTCATGTATTAGAAAATGTGCAATAGTTTTTATTAGCTCCACTGGCCGATGGCCAGCGGGCTTATGTCATGGTCCGGTGTCCGTTGTGCATTGGTGCGTCCGTGCGTTAACTTTTGTTTTAAACTTCTTCTTCTCTGAACATACCTATCCAATTTTGATGAAACTGTACAGAAATGATCCTGCCATGGTCCTCTTCAGAATTTCCTGAAAGAATTGATTCCTTCAAAAACTCTGGTTGCCTTGGCAACAAAACTTGAAAATATTGGAGATCTTTGAAAATCTTCTTGTTTGAAACCATAAGGCCTAGAGCTACCAAAAATGGCATGTAGCTTTATCTAGTAGACTTCTATCAAGTTTCTTCAAATTATAGCCCTTGGGTCAAATTTGACCCTGCCCCGGATCACAAGTTTTACATGGGCTTATATAGAGAAAAATTTAGAAATCTTCCTGTACCTAGCCATAAGGCCTAGGGTTACCAAATTTTGCATTGGGCTTTATTTAGTGGGCCTCTAACAAGGGTGCCCAACTTACAGCCCTGGGGTCAAATTTGACCCCATCCCGGGGGTCACAAGTTTTATATGGGCTTATATAGAGAAAACTTTAGAAATCTCCCTGTACTTAGTCATAAAGCCTAGGGCTACCAAATTTTGCATGTGGCTTTATCTAGTGGGCCTCTACCAAGAGTGCCCATATTATAGCCCTAGGGTCAAATTTGATCCAACCCCAGGGGTCAGAAGTTTTATGTGGGCTAATATAGTGAAATCTTTAGAAATCTTTTTGTTACTAAACATAAGAACTAGGGCTACCAATTTTAGTCCTGCCTCAGGGGTCTTATGTTCAAAACCAATTGGCCAAGTATTGTAATGTTTGGCATGTAGGGATTTTACGTATTAGCCAGTGGAGCGATACAGGGCCATCATGTTCCTCTTGTTGAAATTATAATTGTTTCATAAAATGCAGCTGTGTTAACTCATTACAAAACAATAAAATGTTAGATTGCTTTAATTTCAAAGCATTTGCAGAAAACAAATTATAAATAATTCAAATGGTGAGCTTTGTGTGTGAACGGTTCTGGAATGTTGTTTGAAAAGGAGTAAATGCTGTTCACCAGCATTTTCTGCTTTTATAACAATGTTTTCGAAAATCACTCCCTGGAGGTCCTTCAAAATCGGGATTTTATTAAAGAGGTATCTTTTTACCTCTTTTATGCATTTTCTCCATTTCCTACAATGTTTTCAATAGCTATCTTCTCCAGGGTTGTCAAGACATGGGACTGGGTTGTAAAGCGTTCAGAATACTATACTAATACAATTTCTTATACCCCAGCTGTTGACAGATTTTTAAATCGTTTTCATTGTATTTTTTCATGTCTGTTTTGTAAAATGTAACACATCTCATCTTTTAGAAAAAAATACTTGACCTAAGTAAGGTTGATTTTAGATGCCTTGTTATACCCCACACCTACGAAGTAGATGGGGTATACTGGTTTCACCATGTCTGTCTGTCCATCCGTCCGTCAATCCGTCTCTTTATAGACTTTTTTGTTTCCATGCTCTATTTCAAAAGCTACATCTTCTTTCAAGGACTCTGAAACTTTATACAAGTGTTGCTCATGACCCAAGGAGGTGCCTATTGGTTTGGGGGTCACATTGGTCCAAGGTCAAGGCTGCTGAATAACTTTGAAAATAGTTTTTTTTTGCTCAAACTCAAAAGCCCATTGATCCAAGGTGTCCTATTGTTTTTATGTCACATGGGTTAAAGGTCAAAGTTACAGGCGATCTTTGTTATGAAAATAATTTCCGTTCTCTGATTGTGCTGCTTCAGTGACAAGGTTCTGATGAGGGTATTTGTCCGCTTTGCAACAGTTTTAGTGTCTGAAAAGTTTCTATTTTGGCAAGATGTACATGGTGCATTTTAATTCACTACTTTCATCTCTTGTTGGACATACATGTATTGAGCTCTGCTCTGTGCACAGGGGGTTTAACTCATTACCAAACGACAAAATTTTAGGTTTGTCCAAATTGAAAGCATTTGCAGACGACAAAATAAAAGTAACTGAAAATTTAAAATTGTTTTGTGAAGGGTAGAAAACATTGTAGGAAAAGGAGAAAATGCTGGTTACCAGCATTTTCTCCTTTTCCCACAATGTTTTCCAAAGGCTTCTTTCTCAGGGTAGTCAAAAGTAGGGATTGTGTGGTAATGGGTTAATGCATCTGCAAAAAGTATTGGCCCAGGTCAGCAGGTTTACCTGCATTGAAACTTTCTGTTTTTGGTAAATTTGCTGCATGCCAGAGGACCAATCTACCTTCATTCTGTTGTCAGACAAAATGGATTATACAGATCAATAATAATGAGATGACTTGCTTGGTAGAATGCATCACAGACATGCATTAACACTTTACCAAACAATCACGAGTTTTACCAACCCTTTGAAGATTTTTTAAAACTTTGTGGGAATAAGAGAAAATGCTGGTAAGGCAATACACATGTAACTTGTTTAACTTTTTACCAAACAACCTTGCATATTAACAACCCAGCGGAGAAAGGCGTTTGGAAATAATGTGTGAACAGGAGAAAATGCTGGTAACCTTCATTTTCTCCTTTTCTATCAATGGTCTCTACCCATCCAAAAAAAAAAACTCGCATTGATTGAACCACATCTAACTTGTCATCTACAAATACTTTCAATTTGGATGAATCGGGAGTTATTGTCGCCCAGTAAAGAATTTGCACAGCTGTATTGTGTATATGGACTTTATTCCATGGCAAAATAAATGAACCATGCTTGCGAAAATGGGGGTTGAATGTATCTGCAAAAAGTATCAAACCCAAGTCATCCTGCGCAGTTCACGCAGGCTGATCCAGATCAAAACTTTTTGCTGTGGGTCAGTTTTCTGGATTACAAAGGACCATTCTAACTCTTGATTCAGTCAGTTATAAGACAAATGGATTTTATGGGTCAATAATTATGTGATGACTTGCCTGGTACAATGCATCATGGAGGTGCATTAAACCCCCTTTTGGCAGAGCATTGCTCAATTGGTAAGAAATTAAACTTTATTTTACAATAAACCATTTCAGTGCCATAGGCTAAAACAGTTGCATTCTCAAACAGCAAGATCAAGATAAGAATGCACAAAATGTGTATGTGCAGTCTAATCTTGGTATGCACGAAATGTGAATGTGGAGTCTAATCTTGGATGTATATCATCTGCTGTTTTAGTCAAGGCTATAAGATAAGTTTTAACACCTTACCACACAACAAAATCTTAGACTGTACCAAATTGAAAGTATTTGCAGATGACAAAACAAATTGACTCAAAAATTGAAATTTGTTTTGGGAAGGGTAGAAAACTTTACGGGAAAAGGAGAAAATGCTGGTTACCATCATTTTCTCCTTTTCTCACAATTTTTTCAAAGGCTTTCTTCCTCAGGGTTGTTAAAAGTCGGGATTGTGTGGTGAAGAGTTAAAGACGGTGAGAGTTTCAGTGAATTGTATTTCTAGTCCATAAAAGAGGTTTAAAGCCTCCTTCCTAAGTTGTTAAAACTTAGATTGTTTGATATAGAGTTACATAAAATAGAATAAAACCTTAAATCTGCATAAATGTCATGTTAGATGTAAAACTCTTTCATCAGATTATTCAAGTAATTTTCACTATTTTTCACAACATTTTACACACATGTTTAAGTGTTCATCCAGGTATGTTCACTCATATATTTTTAGCTTATCCAAGCACGAAGTGCTCAAGGTGAGCTTATTTGATCTTGCTGTGTCTGTCATCCTTCGTTCATTTTTGTGTCATGCGGTCGTCAACAATCACCTTGTGTGCACTCTAGAGGCCATATTTTCAGCCTGATACTCAAGAAATTTGGTCAGAATGTATGTCTTGATAAAATCTCAGACAAGATCAAAATTGGTCAGGCCAGGTCAAAAAGTAGGTCATTGGGCCAAATCTTAGAAAAATTTTATGTGCACTCTAGAGGTAACACTTTTAGCCTGATAACCCATGAAACATGGTCAGAATATTTGTCTTGATAGTATCTCAAACATGTTTGAAATTTGGCCGTTTCAGATCAAAAAGTAGGTCACTGGGCCAAATCCTAGAATATTCTTGTGTGCACTCTAGAGCCACCTCTTCAGCCTGATACTTATTAAACTAGGTCAGAGTGTTTGTCGTCATACTGTCTCGAACAGGTTTGAAATTTAGTAATATTGGGTCAAAAAGTAGGTAACTGGGCCAAAATGTAGAAAAACCTTGTGTGCTTTGTAGAGGCCAAATTTTCAGCCTCATACTCTTGAAACTTAGTCACAATGGTTTCCTTAATGATGTCCCAGGCAAGTGTGAAATTAAGCCACATGGAGTCAAAAACTAGGTCACAAGGTCAAATCCCAGAAAAACCTTGTATATGCTCTAAAGGCCACATAATCAGTCTAATACTCTTGAAACTTGGTCAGAATGTGTGTCTTCATGATATCTGTCTAATACTCCTGAAACATGGTCAGAATATGTGTCTTCATGATATCGCTGGTGTGTGAAAATGGGTCATGTAAAGGTTGAAAACTAGGTCACTGGGCCAAATTTTAGAAAAACCGTTTATGCACTTTGTAGGCCACATTGTCAGCCAGATACTGGTGAAACTTGGTCAGAATGTTTTTCTTGACAATATCTTTGAATACTTAAAACTTGGGTCCATGTCGGGTCAAAAAGTAGGTCACTATGCATAATCAATGAAAAACCTTGTTTGCAGTCTAGAGGCAACATTTTTAACAAGATTCTCATGAAACTGCAACAGTGTCTGTCTGAATAATATCTTGGACAAATTTGAAACTGGGTCACATCGTGTACAAAAGTAGGTCACTGGGCAAAACCTTTGAAAAACCTTGTGTGCTTTCTACATTTTCAGCCTGATACTCATGAAAATAATTAAGAGTGTTTGTTTTGATGATATCTGAGACAACTTTGAAATTGGGTCAAGCTGGTCAAAAAGTAGGTCACTGGGCCAAATCTTAGAAAAGCCATGTGTGCACCATAGAAGCCACATTTTCAGTCCTATACATATGAAACCTGGTCAGATTGATATCTCTGACAAGTTAAAAAATATGTCAGTTTAGTCAAAAAAAAAAAGTAGGCCGCATACACTCATGTGTTTTACATGATTAAAACTAGGATCTCTTCAGCTTTATCATCTTGAGATGACTTTACTCAGGTGAGCCCTTTAGGGCAAATGATCCTCTTGTTTGTATAATTGATGAATTTAGACAATTAAATTGCAAGAACTACTTTTCTTAGTGCTTTACAAATGTTCCATTGTTTTAAAAATCCTGAGCAAAAAGGCTTTTGAAAAAATGATGAGTAAAGGAGAAATTGCTGGTAATCAGCATATTTTCCCATTCCCTCATAAATTTCTAACACTCAAACAAGTTATTTGTTACATGGAAATGCTTTAAATGTACTTTTTACTGTTTGATTATTAAAATGGACTTGTGTAATTGGCAGAATAGACTGAAACTTTACAAATATGTGTATGTGAGTCATGCTCTGTGAAAAGGGGTAACGCATCTGCAAAAAGTATCGATCCATGTAAGTGTGTCAAAGGACCATTGTTTACCATGCTTTAGTTGGTTTCAACTCTTTACTAAACAACAAAATTTTGGACTCAACCAAATTGAAAGCGTTGCAGACGTCAAATTAATTGTAGTTCAGATGATGGCTTCTGTCTTTGATAGGGTAGAAAACAGTGTGGGAAAAGGAGGAAATGCTAGTTACTATCATTTTCTCCTTTTACCACAATGTTTACAAAAGCGTCTTCTTCAGGATTAATAAAAGTCGAGATTGTGTGAAAGGGGTTAAGATATATAGGATCTGACATGAGTTGGTGTTTTAGATAAAATTTTATTAAGCGAGCCTTTGGGGAGTTGAATAACATTCTTCCTTGACGAGTTTAGTAAAATTTTATCTCAAAGGCCATCGAATGTCAGATTCTTTTTATCACATAAGGATGTTTCACAAATTATAGATCAGAAGATGCAAAACCATCTATAGATGCACCGGCAGTATTATCCATAAAACCTATTCACTTTTATGAAGTATGTATAAAATTACGTCAAAAATGACGCCAGACAGTTGTGATATCAAACATATTTAAGATAAGAAAATTTGTGGTGAGTATATTACACTGAAAATAAGGGAGATTATGTGAAAAAAAAATCAATATCATGTAACAACTTGTTTGGTACAATGCATTACGGAGTTGCAATAAACCCTCTTTTCCCAAAGTGCTGCTCAGGTATTTAAAGCTTGTAAATACATGAAGACCAGTTTTAATCCAAGAATAAAATACGTATGAGTGATGCTGTGTGAAAAGGGGGTTTAATGCATTTGCAAAAGGTATCAACCCTTGTCAGCCTTATCAATCCTTTTGCTATTTGTAAATTTCTGCTAGTCTTACCATTCTTTTTCATGATTCATTTGGCTGTGAGACAAATATGGACTTTATGGATCCATAATTATGTGACGACTTGTTTGGTTAAATCCATCATGGAGATGCATTTAATCCCAGTTGTCAGAGCACCTTTCATGTTTTTTTTTTTTGTATTCTAATCTTGAGCTACTTTATTCACAGAATCACTTTACAGTTGACCCCTTGCATGCAAGGATTTCACATAAATGTTGTTCATGGCTTGATATGGTCAATGTGCTTGTATTTTGAAATAGAATTATTATTTATACAATAAAACAAATCCATATTCATTTCACCATTCTATACATGATGGGTATTATTCATATATTTATGTGTGATTTTAACTTCTATATTGTGTTGGTAAACTTTTATTTTGCAATGCAATAAAATGTTTTATTTCTGAAATTCTGAGCCTGTATTTTGATTATGAATGCGTACGAGTTTTATAGACCATGAACATGTATCTACATTCTATACCAAACCTGTTAGCAGAGTCAGTAGCATACACGGCTTGAAACCAAGTGGTCTCTGGTTTGATTCCCAGCTTGGCCAATTTCTTTCTGAGGATTGTTGATATCATTTCAACAGACAGGCTTTATGCCTTTCTTTCTGCTGACAATTGTTGAGCCGGCTTGCACTGAGCAAGACATAGTTGTCACAGTGTTGCTCTGGTGTGTGTGTGTGTGTGTGTGTGTGTATGCGTCCGTCTGGATTTGTCCTGGCCAGAACTTCCATATTTCGAAATGCTTTGGCAAAATTGTTCTCTTTTATGAGTAGAAGTGTCATTTGAAACATTTGTTCAGGTAGGTCCAATGTCAAGGTCACACTTAAAGGTTAAAAGATAAAATTGTCATACAGAGAGCATGTCCAAGCTACAGCTCCTACAGTTACTGATGAATTTAAGGATAATTTGGCACAACTGTTTTCCTTAACCAGTAGAAGTGCCATTTTTACCATTTGTTTAGGTAGTTCCAAGGCCAAGGTCACAGTTAAAGGTCAGATGATAAAATTGTCATTGATAGAGCATGTTTGAGCCATAAATTCTACATTTCAGATGGATTTCAAAATAATGACACAATTATTCTCCTTCATGAGTAGATGGGCCATTTAACATATTTGATCATACCTAGGTCTAATGGCAAGGTCACACTTTAAGGTCAAATGAAAAAAATATAAAAAGACCTTGTCAAAGCCGTAGCTTCTACACAAATGGATGGATTTCCAAATAAAGTTTCACAACTGTTCTCCTTAATGAGGAGACGCACAATTCTAAAAACTTGTTCCGGTTCAAGGTCAAGTTCACACTTGGTGGTCAAATGATAAAATTTTCAACAACTTTTCTACTTAATGAGTAGTGTCTCAGATTTATTCTCTTCGGTAGTTTCAAGGTCAAGGTCATACTTGAATCAAGCTTTTACTTGTTCATAAATATGGAATACTCCTACTCATGCAAATTTTTTCCAGGTGCAGCTTATGAGGATCTTTATCAACTCCCCCATAGCAGGTTTGACATGTTGCCCCTGAGCTCCACTGGCAGAAGGCACTGTGTGTCAGTCCGCCCGTCCATTCGTCCGTTCCTCCATTTGTTAACTTTTATTTCAAACATCTACTCTGAACCTACACATCCAATTTTGGTGAATTTCACAGAAATGATCCTGCCATGGTCCTCTTCAGAATTTCTGAAAGAATTTGATTCCTTCAAAAACTCGGGTTGCCATGGCAACAAAACTGAAAAATATTGAAAATCTTCTTGTCTGAAGCCATCAGGCCATGGCTACCAAATTGGGCAAGTATCTTTATCTAATAGACCTATACCAAGTTTCTTCAAATTATAGCCCTGGGGTCAAAATTGGCCCTGCCCCGGGGTCACAAATTTTACGTGGCTTATACAGTGAAAACTTTAGAAATCTTCCTCTACCTAGCCATTAGGCCTAGGGCTCCCAAATTTGGCATGTAGCTTTATCTAGTAGGCCTATACCAAGTGTGCCCAAATCATAGCTCTGGGGTAGAATTTTGCCCCGCCGCAAGGGTCACAAGTTTTACATGGGCCTCCATAGGGAAAACTTAAAAAAATCTTCTCGTGCCTGGCCAAAAGGCCTAGAGCTACCAAATTTTGCATGTAGGTTTATCCAGTGGGCCTCTACCAAGAGGGCCCAAATTTTTATAGCACTTGGAGCAACTTTGGCTCCGCCCCAGGGTTCACAAGTTTTACATGGGCTTATATAGTGAAACCTTTAAAAATCTTCTCGTTACTAACCACAAGACCTAGGGCTACCAAATTTTGCATGTATAGTTATCTTACAGACCTCTACCTAGAATATTCAAATAATAGCCCTTGGGTCTTGACTCTTTACCAAACGACGAAATTTTAGACTTGTCCAAATTGAAAGCATTTGCAGACGACAAAATAAATGTGACTCAAAAATTGAAACTTGACTTTAGAAGAGTAGAAAACATTGTGGGAAAAGGAGAAAATGCTGGTGACCAGCATTTTCTCCTTTTCCCAAAATGTTTTCAGAAGGCTTCTTCCTCTGGGTCGTAAAAACCAGGGATTGTTTGGTAAAAGGTTGAGTGGCCTTGCACCACAAGCTACAAGTTTTACATTAGTTTATATAGTGAAAACTTTGAACATCTTGTTTCTGATCGTGAGCTATAGATCTATGTAATATTTTATGGGTGTTATCACCTAGTATGCCTCTTCCAGAATTGTCCTTATCCCATGGGTCATTGCTTATCGAGTGAAAATTCTAAAAAACTTCTTGCTTCAAACCATAAATCCTAGGGCTACCGTATGTTAATGTTGTAATGTTTGGTGTTTAGGGATTATTACTTATTAGCCAGTGGAGTGATAGAGGGTCATCATGGCCCTCTTTTTATTTGATGTTGTGTGTGTGGGGAAGCAGCAGTGCCTTGGAAAGAATTTTGTGCAAGTGTTGGAAAAGGAAACTCCAGAAAAGCACAGATAGGTGCACTGGCATCCCGAATACAGTTGAAATAATGTTGAAATGGCACTTTGAGGCAGTTTAATAAAATCTATCTCCTGTTTATGCAAACGAGATAAACTGTTCCAAAGTGTTACTGTATGTGGATATGAATAAAATCTGGGCTTACAAATTTTAAGCCACGACTAAACCCTGAAGATGAGGGCAGTAGCAAACATTGTAATTATACAGGAGAATGATGGTATGCTGCAATTATTCCTTTTTACAAGATTGTTTTTTACCCATTCAGGATAAACTTTTCCAATTGAACCCTATCGTCTACACAGGCCATCAGTAATGGACAAGTCATTCTGTATATCATCCTAGAAAATGCAAGGGGGGCACTTTCTAAGTATATAAGAATGTGTTCTTTAAATCATAAAAAATACTATTATTGGTGAAAAATAGTCGCTCCTTTTCTCACAATGTTTTTGAAAGTTAGTTTAAGGTACTAATATACATCTCTGCATTATTAAGCACTGGTTAAAAGTAGATGCAGTTTCACAACTTAATTGACAACTGATGTAACCAAGGGAACCCTGATGGCCTTAAATCACTCCCTTAGTAAACAAGAGGACCACAAAGCTCCTATATTGCTCACATCATTATATGTCAACCAATTCACCTTCTTTTGCTGATATGGGGGCCACCTTTGACCAAGAGGCACTATTTAAACATATTTGATAAAGGAACATCCATTGATTATTTGATCCAGAAGTTTCTGGGGAGAAGTCATTTATGTAATTGTGGATAGACAGATAGCAAGTAATCACCTATTTTTTATGTTTCTTTGTCTGTCTGTAATTGGATTTTAATGCCGTTTTAACCCCTTTGGTCATATCATGGCAGCCAGTGCACCTATGCCATGTGTTTTCTGACTTTCTCACACCAGTCCTGACACAACTTTCTTTCCAAGCCACTGACTACTTTCTCACATGCATCATAGGTAAGCGGCAATAAATCATAGAAAAGAAAGTTTTTTGCAGCTTGGTATCGAACCCACAACCACCAGGTCAAGAGTCAGATACACCAACCATTGAGCTACTAGGCCTGGCCCGATTTTATACCCCGTGCTCAGGTAAGATAAAATATGTACATATATACATGAAATAAATGCATTTTTTGGAACAATAAATAAAACGAGAAAAACATTTTGTGATAGGTATTTATCAATAAAGTACTAAAATAAACATACCAAAACAAGATTCAAGTCATAACCACAGCACAGAGATGCAGACGTAAGCTAATTAGCCCTTTACCACACAATCCCAGGATTTAACAACCCTGAGGAATAATTCTTCCGAAAACATAGTGGGGAAAAAGAGAAAATGCTGGTTACCAGCATCATCTCTTTTTCCCACAATGTTTTTTACCCTTTCAAAGACAAATTCTATTGTCTGAGCTAAATTGAATTTATTGTCTGCAAATGCTTTTAATTTGGACAAGTCGAAAAATTTGTTGTATGTAAAAAGTTCATAAAGCTTTCTCCCTGTCATTTCCTTTAAAAACGTGACAAATTGAAAAGAAGGAATGTTCAAAACCAGCATTTTCATTGCTTCATAATGCTTGTATGATTATCATTTTCTGACCTGTTACATCATACAATTACAGATCACATTGTTCAAGATATATTTGAATCACTAACTGCAAATACTTTCAATTCAGAAAAATCAAGAATTTACAGTCTCGAAATAGGTTACCTATTTACCAACAATCAGGTATTTTAATAAACCTCTTAAAAATGAGTTATGCTCGGGCAAATAAGGGCTGAATGCATTTCTGTGATGCATTTTACCAAGCTAGTCATCACATACAGGTAATAAAGGATCCATAAAGTCCTTTTAGTCTAATGATTGACTGAATCTGGATGAAGAGTGTTCCTTGGACATGCACAAAATTTACAAAATAGCGCAAAGATACTGTCCCAAGTCAGCCTGATGGACTGCGCAGGTTGCCATGGGATATTTTTTGCTGATGCATTAAGTCCCCTCTTCACAGACCACGGCTCAAATATATCTCTCTTCAATATCGCCGAGCCCCGGTAGCTCAGTCGGTAGCGTACAGGACTTGAGAACAGGGGGTCGTGAGTTCGATCCCCGGCTCAGCCAATGTCTTTCCGAGGATTGATGATAGTCATTGCGACAGGATTCATTCCTCTCTCACTGCTGATCGTTGTTTCTGCAATGGTTATGTGGGAAAGCAGCCAGTGGCTTGGAAAGAATATTGTGCGGAGTACTGGTAACAGAAACTCCAGGAAAGCATGAATAGGTGCACTGGCCGCCGCGATATAACTGAAATAATGTTGAAAACGGCGTTAAACACCATACAATCAATCAATCAATCTTTTCAATATCGTACTGGATAGTGTTTAACGCCGCTTTCAACATTATTTCAGTCATATCATGGCGAGAGCTCACATATTCATGTATTTCCTGGGTTTCACCAGTACTAGATTAGGACTTTGAGGTGTCTTGCCCATGGACACTCCCACAAGAAACCCAGTGGATCCAGTGGGGCTCGAACCTGAGTCTCCCAGGTCACGAGTCCTACACTTTACCACAGAGCCACTGTTTTCAATGTGGAAAAGAGTAAAGTTTTGTCATCTGGTACAGGAATCTTCCCACAATCTTTTCAAAAGCTTGCTTTTTCAGGGTTGTTAAAACTCAGGGTTGTGTGGTAAAGGGTTCATATGTTAATTCAAAACCCCTTTTTTGAAAAAAATAGTAACAAGTTCATCAAAGAGACATGTGTGCAAAATTTCATACATATGAACATCAGAATACAGGCACACTTGCTTGATAGGGCTGTAAGTCAGTGTAAGCTTGAAACAAAAATATAAAAACAAACCTCATATGGTATTTCATAGGACTTATCATGTGTAACTGTTTGAGAGTTTGTTTACTAGAGTGAAAAATATCAATTATTTTTTATTTATTTTATTTATTTCTCAATAAAGCCTTAACTTAACCCTTTACCACACGACAAAATTTTAGGCTTTTCCAAACCAAAGCAAGTGTAGACTACAGCTTAAATGTGGCTAAAATTGTTGAAGTTGTCTTTGATAGCCTAGAAACATTTTGGGAAAATGAGAAAATGCTGACTACCTGCATATTATCCTTTTCCCATAATGTTTTCAAAGGTCGTTAAAAGTCGGGATTGTGTGCTAAAGTGTTGAAGGGGGGCTATTCAGACTTATATAATTTCACCATAGTTTAAAATTGATTATTCATCAAATTAAGTATGGCGGGAATAGATGACACTAACTATCAATAAGAAAGGAAAGAGAAATGAAAAAATACTTTTCAGTGGTATTTCCTTAACCCTTTACCGCACAATGCCGACTTTTAACAACCCTGAGAAAGAAGCCTTTTGAAAACATAGTGGGAAAAGGAGAAAATGCTGGTAACCAGCAATTTCTCCTTTTCCCACATGTTTTCTACCCTATCATAGAAAAATTGCACCATTTGAGCAACACTGAGGTTGTTGTCTGCAAATGCTTTCAATTTGGACAAGGCTAAATTTTTGTTGTCTGGTAAAGGGAAAATGGGCAATGTACTATCTTAAGGTATGTTTAGCTTTTGTTCCAGAGTTTTGCAAAGGTTTGTGGGAATGTCACATGAACAATACTTACACCTCCATTAAAATGTTGTAAAAGAAAAAAACAAAATCATATGTAAAAAAGGACAGACCTTGTTCAACATTAATGTTTAGATCACTGATCATAAAGATTATTTTTCAAATTATTCTGTACATTAATGATAAAGAAATTAACAAATAAAGAGGAAAAAGATATAAATTACAAAAAAAAAAAATGTAAAAATGAGATTTTTTACCAAATTTCTATGCATTCATTGAAATATATTCTTTTTAATGTATCAAGTAATTGATTTTTCTTCATTTTCAAATTTCTATATATAGAAATTCAACAATGATATAATCAGTAAAGCTACATTAGAAATCAATAATGATATAACAAAAATAGTCACATCTTTTTGGCATGCCAAGATGATGTCACACAATATAAGCAGGTCTAGTCAAGTACATGTACCATTCATACAAATACTAATGAACTCTTAACAAAGGGTCTCTTGAATAGAAGATTACAGAAAAATTAGTGGGAAAAAAAAACCACCATTTTTTATCTATTGCATGAATAGTAAAGTTTTGGAACACAAAAGAAGAATGGTGCAGACCTCATTTCATGCTACATATATAACACATCTGAGCATTACTATTAACATCAAAATAAGAGCACAGCATGTGGATGCCAATGCTTGGTACCAGTTGCTTTTTGAGATGATGATAATGCTGCAGAGAAAATGGGGCTTAATTGTGTCAATATCTTCAGTAATGATAGAGACATCATAAAAAGTCAAGGGTTTTGCAAGATGATGTAGACAACCAGGGTTTTCACGGTCATTCTGGTGCAGGGGTCATTTGACCCCATTTCAAATGAATAAAAGAAGGCAAACAAATAAATTTAGGGGTGCATCTAGAAAATTCAGGGGCCCAAACTCAAGATACAAGGGGTCATGGAAAACCCTGGACGACTATGACGCAGATGACCAAAGCAAAGGACTATGACAATACCTTAAGGTTTTCTTCTAAACCAGCCCAGCTAACAAATCATTATCACTTAAAACTGTACATTTTCATCCATAAAACTTGCATATACAATACATGTACCAACAATCTTAAATTGTAATATGATCAGGGGTCAAATTTAACTTTTTTTTCAACTAGCAAATATTTGCTAGTGACCATTTTTTCTACTAGCCAAAACCAATTTTGTACTAGCAATATTTTAACCCATTGCCACTCAGTCCCGTGTTTTAACGACTCTGAAATGAGAAACTTATGAAAACATTGTGGCAAAAGGAGAAATTGCTCATAATGAGCAATTTCTCCATTTCCCACAATGTTTTCTACATTATTAGAGAATTAACTTTCCTTTGTACCAAATGCAGACGCTTTCAATTTGGGAGAGTCTAAATACTGTTGAGTGGGTCTTCTCTGTTTGCACATACAATATTATAGCTCAGACTCTACACATTCTGCATGGCAAAGAAATATCCTTTGTTTGGACAAACTGTTTGATCATTAATTTATATTAAATAAATAGTCCGGCGATGTCACGGAATCCGGCCTATTGCCGAAAAAAATGGATATTTTCCGCTCCATATTCTCAGCGAGGCAATGCAGACGTATAAACAACGTCAGAATCATCTACGCGCTTTAAATATCGGATACATGTATTTACAATATCGCAGCAAGCGTCTCCACGAATACCGGTCACGTGGTCGGTGATACTCTCAAAGGATAGTCTACACCGCATACGACAATTCAGTTTACACGAAAAACGATCGCATTTATGGATTAATTCAGATTTTTAAGCGGTAGGTTTGCCCATTTTCCGGCGCACTCGCAAATTATTTCGAGTGCTAGAATTTGGCACTCGCATTTTTTCATTTCAGCTCGCATTTTGCGAGTTTGCGACCGTTAAATTTGAACCTTGATGATAACCAAGAAAGATAAATTGTTTTAAACTACAATTGAGCCAAGCCAACAGCAACCATGGGTTCTTTGCCATATCAGAATTATATCAGTAAATCTGAAATATTGTCAGGCAAAGTATCATTAAGACCAATTTGTAGAGAATTCCAACCTGGGATTTTGAAAAAGACTGTAACTCTTTACCAAATGACAACATTTTGGATGTGACCAGGGATCGTATATACACATATATGTATATGTATATAAGATCCCTGATGTGACTAAACTGAAAGCATTTGCAGACGAAAATTTAAATGTGACTCAAATGATGGAATCTGTCTTTGTTTGGGTAGAAAATATTGTGGGGAAAAGGGGAAAATGCTGGTTATTAGCATCTTCTCCTTTTTCCCACAATGCTTTCAAAAGCCTTCCGTCATTACAATTTGTTACTTTGTGGTAAAGAGATAAAGATTTTCAATATTTTCCTATTTTGCTGCCATGGCAACCAGAGTTTGTAATGGAATCAATCAAATTCTTTGAGGAAATTCTGAAGAGCACCATGTTCCGATGGCTCATTTCTGTGAAATTTGATCAAGATGTTTGAAATAAATTTATGCACATATGTATGCACACAAACACAGTGCCATGATGCAACATTTCAACAATATTTTATTCCCTGTCTGCAAATGCCTTTAATTTGGACGAGTCTAAAATCTGGTTGTTTGGTAAAGTACTACTACATAAGTAATCTGAAAACGCTTCAGCAGAGGCATTGCTGATGACCTTAAAATTTGATGTCTTGTACAGTATTTCTATGTTAATGAATTAATCTCGCAAGCAATTATTTCTCTTTCTGATATTTTGTATCAATTCTGTACCATACAACAAAGTTTTGGACTCAACTGAATTGAAAAACATTTGCAGATGACAAATGTTGCAAAATTGATGACTTCTGTCTCTGATGGGGTCGAAAACATGGTGGGAAAAGGAGAAAATGCTGGTTACCAGCATTTTCTCCTTTTCCAACAATGTTTCCAAAAGCCTTCTCATTCAGGGTCGTTAAAAACTGGGATTGTGTGGTAAGGAGTTCATTTATTTTTTTTTAACAAAAAGAGTCCAATGCAGGACCTAAAAAGTTGTCTCAAAAAGCGAAGGCACTAATACTAAAACTCTGTTCTACTTTTTGCAGTCTTTGGTTTACTTGTCGTAGACTCTGACTTCCTGTTCTTTTCCGCTCTTCGCTGTCGAAGAGTATTTAATATATCACAGGCACTTTGAATTTCGATGAATTTTTCTTGAGCCTCGGTTTTTTCCTTCTCTGTTTTGTACTTGTCTGGATGCCATTTTTTCGATAGTTTACGGCACACTGTTTGTATTTCTTCTGGCGTAGCATGTCTGTCTAGCTCGAGTGTCTGGGGTTAAAAGAAAACAAACTGTGTGCTTATGCTTGTACCAAACAATCCCAGTTTGGAAAAACATAGAGATAGTGGACTTTTGACAGCATTATTTGAACAACCCTGAAGAGGGAGGCTTTTGAAAACATTGTGGGAATAGGAGAAAATGTAAGTACATGTATATGCCTGTATTTTCTCCTTCCCCCCAACATGTTTTCTACTCTATCAAAGACAATTTTCATCATTTGCGTTACCTTTCTCCACAAATTTGTCTACCTTATCAAAGATAAGTTCCATCATTTGAGCCACATTTTAACATGTATATGTAGTCTGCAAATACTTTCAATATGGACATGTTTAAAATATTGTCATCAAGAGTTAACCTTTTACCGCAAAATGCTAACTCTTAATCCCACAGGAAAGAAGCCTTTTGAAAACCTTGTGGGAAAAGGAGAAAATGCTGGTAACCAGCATTTTCTCCTTTTCCCACGATGTTTTCTACTCTATCTAAGAAAAAATGCACCATTTGAGCCACATTGAAATTGTTGTTGTTGCAAATGCTTTCAATTTGGATAAGGCTAAAATTTTGTTGTCTGGTAAAGAGTTAACCCTTCAACCAGATGACAAAATCTTCAGTCTTGTCTAAATCAAAAGCATATGCAGACGACAAATTAACTCTTAATCAAAATACAAAACTTGTCTTTCAAGGGATAGAAAACGTTGTGGGAAATGGAGAAAATGCTGGTATTCAGCATTTTCCCCTTTTCGCACACTGTGATCAAAGGTCTTCTTTCTTCAAGTTGTTAAAACTCGGGATTGTGTGGAAAAGAGTTAATCATCTGATTTCACAACACAAATAACTTTTTTTGTCTTGCAGCACACACTCTTTGAAAAGATTGTAGTGAATGGAGAAATTGCTTGTAAAGATAAATGGTGCAAGCTAGTTTCAGGAGGAAATGATTAAGTATGCTTATTTATATTTTATCTTTCTTAACACTGTAATGTTATTTATCCACTGTTACAACAACCAGTATAGTATACCAGTCATGCTCTGAGAAAAGGGGCTAAAATGCATCTGCAAATTGTATTGAGTCATGTCAGATGAAACATTTTGCTATTGATAATTTTTTTCTGCATGTCAAAGGACCATTCTACTTAATGATTCAGTTGACTTTAACCTTTTACCACATAATCCCAAGTTTAAACGACTCTGAAAGAGAAGCCTTTGGAAAACATTGTGAGAAAAGGAGAAAATGCTAGGTAACCAGCATTTTCTCTTTTTCCCAAAATGTTATCTTCCCTTATAGAAACAAATTTTAATTTTTGAGTCACATTTATTTTGTTGTCTGCCAATACTTTGAGTTTGAACCAGTCTAAATGAGGGGACAACTTGCTTGGAGTAATGCAGGAGGAAGAGGTATTGAACCCCATTGTCCAAGAGTACGAGGGTTGTCCCAAAATGTCGTAGACAACACTATTTTTTATGGAATCCAACATCAGATTTCAGTAAAATTTGCATGTTGTATCCGTTAGTCATTTGTGCATATTCATGTATAGAATAAAAAATCAAGATCGCAAAAAGTACATTTTATGAAGTTATTTACAAGAATGGGGTACCTAACCCGGCGCACACCAAAAATGTGACTGGATTTTATGAGCATGCTACATCTTTACCTGTCTGTAATTCCAAACATGGTCATAATTGCAGGAAATCATTCGACATGGATTAAAGTCGTTCCATTCGACATCATTACACCAAAAGATGCTTATGTAATGTTACTTTGAAAAAAGTTATAGGATAAAACCTAGTACGGTGGTTAATTCCAACATGCTGAAAATGGCAACGTCAAAGGACATGGCTGCAAAGCAGAATGTTATCGAATATTGTGTACAATTAGATACGACTCTTACGCAATCACTACAAATCTTTGTCAAGATATCTTGTATTTAAATGGCACAAGAGATTTGCTGATGGATGGACAGAGAAGCAGTGCCCTACAGTCCAGACTTGGCACCCCTAGACTTTGCTTTGTTCCCCTATTTAATGTCTCAGTTGAGGGGACATAGATTCGAAAACTTCAATGAACTGCGACAGGAAACTCTGCAAGTGTTGAGCAATTTGAAAAGCAAGTAGATTGAAGAAGTATACGATAAGTGGGTCACATGCCACCGTAAATGCATCAAGCACCACGGAGAGAACTTTGAAAAGGAAGAAATTGTTTTCTAGGGACGTCATGACGTTGACGTTAGTGTGCGCCGGGTATGTATGGGTAGCTTATTTTAAATCGTGATAAATTGAGCAATTCTTAAGGTAGTTAGTTTATATTTCACACACATATGCACAAAACTCTTGTAAAGAACTCCGACACTTGCTGAATCTATTGTGTTAACACTGATTGTGTTATAGCCTTTGTCTACGCTATTTTGGGACAGCCCTCGTACTTCTTGTATGTTTTACTTGGATCATACATGCTATTGTATGGATTACAGAAAATAATGTATGAATACACTGCAGTTCTATAAATTATGCTAGTTGTTTTGTTGTGCGGGAAAACAAAATTTATGTTCTATTTGAGAAATCAATATATGCAACATTACTTACCGAATATGCACTAGCTTCCCCAGTGGGGTCCATTCTTTCTATTAACTGTTCATAACAGGTTCCCCAACCATTGACCTGACAAAAAGTATATAGATCACTGAGAGTTTTCTTCATTTCTTTCCAAGCCGGGGACCGGAAAAAGTTATTCACAGCTTCATATATAGGAACCTGTTCCCCCTCACTCGTAGTCACATGAACATTGAAATACATCACTGAAGTCCACATGGAGAAGTATATAAAACCAGCCATCGATAACACAAACACTCGTTGAAAAAAGCTGCAGCATCCTGTCCTTCGTTTCTTGTGTGGGTCCCATTTGGAATTTTGGTGCGCAATCACAGCTGCTGCTAGAGGTGCCATGGCAAGAGATTGTCTCCCCATTAACAGCCAAGGTGTTCCAATGCATGCTCCTAGAAAACACCATTTAAATGGCGTCTTTTGATATCCGATGGTGTATACCAAATGTACCCCTGAAATGTAGAACTTTTTAGTCTTCACCTTTTACAAAACTGTTTTAACAATCCCAAGTTTTAACAACCCTATGGAAGAAAGCCTTTGGAAACATTGTGAGAAAAGAGGAAAATGTTGGTAACCAGCATACGCTCCTTTTCCAACAAAATGGCCACAGTGTCTTCTGCCACATCAAAGACATGCATTTTCTGTAAATGCCTCAGAGCATAGAATTACGATACAAATAATGGGAGTTAAATTAGTGTTTGAAATCAATATTACACTTTATTTTATTTTGATGAATGACTTTCACGAGACAAGTCAGCTGTAGAATTAGGCTCAGAAACATTAAGAATAGGTTTGTTGCTATATTAGGTTATACATGGCCAAGTTTTGTCCAAAAAAAAAAGTGCCTGCTATAATTGTGTAACAACTTCCTCCCCCCAAAAAAATGTCTTTGGCCTGATTTCAAGTAGCAAAACAAAATGCCAAAGTATCTAATTCCTTGAAGGAACAGTATTTTTGGTGGGTCTAAGAAGACATGTATAGCAAAAGGTTTATGTAAAAACTGCATTGGGGGATATTTTACTTACCTAGAGCTGATCCTAATATGGGCAAAATAACCTTTAAAAGCTGTCCAAGAAAGATTTCATTAAGAACCATTTCTGGTATCACAAGCCGCAAAAGATAGGCCAACAAATTACCTGCAGGAAAAACAATGAACTTGTTGATTAAATGTTTACCAAACAACAAAATTGAAGACTTATCAAAACTTCAAGCATTTACAGACCAAATAAAATAAGGCTCAGACAATGAAGATTTCTCTCAACTGGTAGAAAACATTTTAAGAAAAGGAGAAAAAGTTAGTTATTACAATTTTCTCCTTTTCTCATGGTGTTTTAACCCTTTACTACACAATCCTGACTTTTAACAACACTGAGAAAGAAGTCTCATGAAAACACTGCAAGAAAAGAAGAAAATGTTGGTAACCAGCATTTCTCCTTTTCCAACAATGTTTTCTACCCAATCAATGACAGAAATCATCATTGTAGCAATATGTAATATAAATTTGGGTCAGTCCAAACTTTTGTTATTTGGTAAAGAGTTAAACAGCCTCTACCGTAGGTTAGTTATAACCAGGAAAGAATAACAAGTAACTTCAAAATCTGTCATTTTACACAAGATGAGCGGATAATGGTCTATTTTGTCCACGTATTTTCTAACGTGAGGTCTCGCAAAAATTTGCGTGAGTGGACACTGAATTTGTTACAGAATTTTACAAAGTTGAATCTTTTTGATCCGCTAAGTTTATGTATGTGTCATTCAACTCAACTCAAATTACTACTTGATAGATAGTAGAGTTAGAAGAATATGATAGAACTTTGTAGCAGAGTGTGGGTGACTTTATTTTCACTTCAGCTCAGTTTTAAGCTTGTTTGTATCCCCCCCTTTTTTTTTTATTAATTTCATGGGCACTGACAAAAATTCTCATAATTTTTAAAAAAATCTCATTAAAAAAATCTATATGGGATTTTTCTCTCATAGCTTTCGTCGGACAGGCATATCCCTGCCACTGAGTCACGCAGGACACCTGATGGATAGATGGGTAAGTGGGTGGTCTCAGTGAAACTCAAAGAGAATATATGTTACCCCCAACTTGGTGACTACAAGTACTGTACCTCCAATTTATTTTTGTGTTTGTTTCTCCGTGAAATCACATTTAATATATATATATATGTGTGTGTGTGTGTATATATATATATAAAACACACGTTGGAGCTCAGATTATAGGTAAGTAAATGTCAAACAGAGAAGTAGACGAAGGGATAGACAGAAAGGTGTCGGCTGAAGAAAAACAGGGAGACAGATAAAGGGACAGTCTATGAGATACCCATACCTATCGCCATAGCGCCACCAAATCTTGCAATACTAAATGGCGGCTTCACTTGCCGTCTTCTCCTGTCTGCAAATTCATTAATGAATCGCGGATCTCTGTTACTGGAATACAAGTACTCTGGAAGCCTCCATATATCACGAAACCACCCGAGGCCGAAACCGCCGAGAGACATCCACCACACGAACGCATGCTTGTCACGCCCGAGATAAAAATGATGGAGACCAAAAAGACCTCCAAGTAACCAACAAAAATATGCTAACACAATGTTGGCCATGTTTCTACTGTTATTGAGCCTGAGAGCATGAAAATTTCGTTTCCTAGATTTGAGATACGCGCAAAAGGCGGATGTAAGGTGGAAACTTTCTATTACGCATGCGTATGCAACGTTTTCGGAAAATTGGGCTTCTATTTTTAGCCTTAAACTGTGTCAATCGACTATCCCACCGAACATTTACAATATTTCACCACAATTTAAATTGTGTTTACCTTGATGTGAGATTTTGTTGGTAGACTGTAAAGGTCAGTCTCTGTGAAATGAAATAGGAAATAAATGATTTTAATAAGTGAACCATGCTTTCTCCCACTTAGAAATTGGCCAGGATTCCAAGTTGTTATTGGATTTTCCCAATCCCATAATCCAATTGTTTGTTTACAGTTGGACAGCAACAAGAAAGTACATGCTATGGATAGAAAAAGGGGCCACTTGACGAAAAATCCTCAAGATGCTGTTGACAGCCTCATTTGGATAAAAGTAAATGTCGCGTTTGGTTGTTATTTTATCTCTTTGGCAAGCGATCTAGTATTTATCGACTGTGATGGATACATTTTTTTCGAAACGACGAGGGTAAAGAAGAAAATAGGAATGACAGACAACTCGCCCCAAGGACAACTCGCCCCAAGACAACTCGCCACACAAAAAACTCGCCCAAGACAACTAGCCCCACATTTAGAAGACAAGTCGCCCCAAACTGAAGAGAACTCTTCCCACACCGAAGACAACTCGTCCCAAGTTCATGAAAACTCGGACTAGCTCACAGAATTCGAAGAATCTTACCCAAGTCAAAAAAAATCGCCTACAATCTAGCAAACTACTGAAGTCCCGAGCATAAAAATTCCTTTCAGACTGGTTATCAGTTCATGAAAATAAAAATCTATTTGCCGCTAATATATTACAATACAGGTATTAATTTACTGAAATACAAAAGTAATTATCTAGGATTAAGAGATGTAATTCAAACGGCTTATTGTCAAACATATCTATAGATCTACCAGATAAAAGCAATCATGAAAGACTTACCATCAAACGAACGACTGGTAGGCCGGTTTATCCATCTGTTTTTCTATGTGTCTAACGATTGATTGATTGATTGATTGACTGATTGATTAATTGATTGATTGAAAAAAAACGGGTATATTGACAGTATGATAGGATATTCATTCCTTGTGCTGAATATTTCAGGGATGTCAAACTGATCCAAGTTAGCATCATTCATGCTAACTTAAATGTTGTGTAAACGACAGAGGTAATCTTCAATCACTTGAACATAAGAACAAAAGAAAGAACAAAGGAAAGAAGAGAGAGAAAGATATATAGATAACAAAGAAAGAAATACGATAAAAATCATAACAGGTTTACACCTCTATCTTATATACGAACAGGTGATAGTAATAACAGCAGGGCGAGTTGTCTTCGATGTGGGGCGAGTTGTCTCATAATTTGGGGCGAGTTGTCTTCTGAAGACGGGGCGAATTGTCTTGTGGCGAGTTTTTTGTGGGGCAATTGTCTTGGGGCGAGTTGTCCTGCACCCGAAAATAGGATCCGACAGTATAGATCTCCTCTGCCCACAGTGTTTTTTACCTTTAACAAGGCATTTACCTCTTTACCACACAATCCCGAGTTTGAGTGATTCTGTGCAAGAATGCTCTTATGAACATTGTGGGAAAGGGAAAAAATGATGGTAATCCCCAAGTAATGTTATTAACCTTTCAAACACAAATCCCATTACTCAAGCCACATTTAATACTAGTATGTCATCTGCAAATGAGCTATGCTTAAGGGTCTTTTGTATCTGAAAAAGTATCAACCTATGTCAGCCTGTGCAGTCAGTGAGTCAGCACAGGTGGACATGGGTATTAGGTTTCTGCTATTCCTATATATGGCCTGCAACGAGCAAAAAGGGGTATTCAGACATTTGCGTAAAGTGTCATCTCGGATCAGCCTGCGCAGTCCGCGCAGGCTAACCCGAGATGGCACTTTACAACCACATAAGATTTTGTGCTACAGTAGACTTGTGTAAAAGAGAAAATTACATAAAAATGAAAAGTGTTGTTTTTGATTAGTCTGCGCAGAGTGCGCAGGTTGATCAGGGACAACACTTTACGCATGTGTCTGAATGCCCCTTTTCATGTGTTGCAGGCCATATTGCTCTAGTCTGCATGTCTAAGACGTCTGCCTGATGAACCAGTCGGTTGTCAGATAATATGGATACTATGGATCCATGATAACCTGCCTGGTATTATGCCTTGTGTACATAACATTATTAAACTCCCTTTTCCCAGAGCTCTGCCAAATTGCCTTTCATAAGGACAAGTTCAACATTTCATTGTCATGTAATAAGGGATGGAGCAGTGGGTATTGCTCTCTGTTTGGACTTTGCAGTTGTTTTACTATTTTGGCTATTTTTCAGCTGTTGAAGCTACCAGTACAAATTTGTCATTAACATAAGCCTTGTGGTGGTTTTCATTGAAAGTCGTTTCAAACTGGTAAATTCTCCATTGAAAATTTTGTCTCATTGTTTTGTTTGTTGTCCCTTATTCTGAGATTTTAAACCAGTTCTGTGCAGCTTTGACTTTTCTGATGTTTTTGCTTTGATAGCTTTGGAAAAACATGGAAGAAAAAGGGAGAATTGTATGTAACAAGCAATTGCTCCTTTCCTACTTTTTTTTCAATCCTGTTAAAAACAGATACTTTGTTCCTTCATATGGTTGTCCTTTCTGAATGTTTTATAAAAATAGCCTTCACAGTCGTGGGTTAATCACATAGTATCTATGTTTATCTACAGAGACCCTAAATCTAGACTTTTGAAACCGTTTACCAAATAATCCCATGTTTTCAAAAGCTTTTGGCAGAAGGTTTTGGGAAACATTGTGGAAAAGTAGAAAATGCCGGTAACCAGTGATTTGTCTTTTTACCATAATGTTTCCTAACAAAAACCAGTCCCTTCGTTTGAGCCAAGTTTAAAATGTTGTCTGCCAATAGTATCAATATGAATGATGCCAATGAAAATATTGTTGTCTGGTAAAGGGTTAAAAATTGTGTAAGGGGGGGTCTAACACTTAACACTTTACCACACAGTCTCCAGTTTTAACGACCCTGAGGTAAAAGCCTTATGAAGAAAACATTGTGGGAAAAGGAGAAAATGCTGGTGACCAGCATTTTCTGCTTTTCCCACAATGTTTTCTACCCCCATCAAAGTCAAATTCCATCATTTTAGCCACAGTTTTAATTTTCATCTTAAAAAGCTTTCAAAGTGGACCAGTCTACATTTTGTTGTGTGGTAAAGGGTTAACCCTTTACTACACAATCTTTAACAAAGTTAATAACCCTTGGAAAAAAAGCTTTTGAAAACTTATTGGAAAAATGAAAAAAAGAAATTGCTGTACCCAGCATTATTTCATTTTCCCACAATGTTTCCTACCCTATGAAAGATAAATTTTATGTTTTGAGTAACATTTAATTTGTTGTCTGAAAATATTTTGAATTTAGACATGGAAAAAATCTTGTCATCTGGTAAAGACATCAAAATTTCAGACTTGTCAATTCCAAAGCATTTGCTTACATCAAATTAAATTTTACTAAAATTGTTGGAGTTTTCTTTGAAAGGGAAAACAAGAAGATTGTGAGAAAAGGAAGAAATACTTTTACCAGTTTTTTCTCATTTTCCCACAGCATTTCAAAAAATTTTTGCTAAGAATCACTTAAAGTCATGACTGTGTGGTAAAGGGTTAATTAAATGATCTGAATTCTAACAACCCTGAGAAAGAAGGTTTTTGCAAACACTGTTAGAAAAGGAGAAAATATGGGTAACCAGCATTTCCTCCATTTGCCAAAATTTTCTTTCAAAAACTAATCTCATCAATTGAGGCACATTTAATTTGTCATCTGCAATTGTTTCACAATTTGGACAAATTATAAAATTTTGTCATTTTGTAACGAGTAAAAAAAAAACTGTTCTATGAATTGTTTATTTTCACTTTGTAGGTTGTTGGGATTGGTAACACAGGAGTGGGAAAAACCTGTTTGATCAAACACTTTTGTGAAAGTAAAGTAAGTTTAGAATTACAATATTCCCTGAAATTACTGTATGTCTATTTATTATCAGTCAAGCAGATCTTGTTTTCCATTATACACACATATGAGCCATGCTCTGTGAAAAGGGGGTTCGATGCATCTGCGAAAAGTATTGACCCAGGTCAGCCTGCGCAATCTTGCGCAGGCTGACCTGGGCCGAAACTTTTCACTATAGTTCAATTTTCTGTATGCCAAAGGACCAGCTTATCTAATGATTAAGTTGGTTGTTAAAAAAAAGTGGATATTATGGATCCATAACTATCTGATGACTTGCTTGGTTATAATGCATCGGACATGCATTAAGCCCCTTTTTGTCAGAGCATGGCTCAATTATATTTTAACCAAATGAAAAATAGGAAGCACATGTACCGGTACATGTATAGTTGGTAAAAATGATGAAAAAAATGATTCATTGTCCTCGAATTTTTTGGGGGCGCATGGGGGGAGTACTGTAAATGTTTTTTCTAGTTACTTTTTCTGTGTTTTTTTAACCAGAGAATCCCATGTTGAATCCTTCACCAAACAATCCCAACTTTTGATGACTCTGAGGGAAAAGGCTTTTAAAAACATTGTGGGGAAAGGAGAAAATGCTGGTAACCAGCATTTTCTCCTTTTCCAACGATTGTTTCTACCCGTCCAGAAACAAACTTCAATTTTTGAGTCACATTTGAGACTACAAATGTTTTTAATTTGAACATATCTGAAACTTTGTGGTTTGGTAAGGAACAAATAACCACGAGGAACAAGACTTTTGAAAAAAAAAGTTAGAAAATAAGAAAATGCTGGTAACCAGCATTTTCTCCTTTTCCAACATTATTTTGTAACCTTTCTAAGAAAATTCCCATCGTTTGAGCCACATTTAATTTGTCATCTGCAAATGTTTAACTCTTTACTGCACGAGCAAAATGTGGACTTGTCCAAATTAAAAGCATTTGCAGACGACAATTTAAATGTAACTCAGAAGATAAAATTTGTCTATGATGGGGTAGAAAACATTGTGGGAAAAGGAGAAAATGCTGGTTACCAGCATTTTCTCCTTTTCCCACAATGCTTTCAAAAGGTTTCTTTCTTCGAGTCGTTAAAAGTCATCATTGTGTGGTAAAGGGTTAAGATGCTTGGTCCCATCATTCGTTTATCTTGTTCTTTATCTTAAGATGATCTTGCTTGTAATAAGCAACTGCTCCTTTTCCTCCAATATTTGAAAAAAATTATAAATCTGAGAAATGTTAACCTGTTATCATGCAACCCTGTGTTTTACCATCCTGTAGAAGAGGAAGACTTTTTAAAACATGAGAAAAGGGGAAAAATCTGGTTACCAAGATTTTCTCCTTTACCATTTTCTCATTTTCTATCTTTTCATCCACAGATCAAGAGATTAGACACTTAAATTTGTTATCAGAAAATGATTTCAGTCCAGGCATGTCTAAAATTTTATTTTTTTGGTAAAAACTTAACCTCATAGTGCTAAATAAATCAAATGTAGATTCTAAGCCAGTACTTGAGATACAGATATTGCAGTGTCAAATGATGCTTTTGTCAGAATAGATGGCAAAGAACCAGACAATGTGTCAGTGCAGTCTGATCTTGATGTGCACTGTCCAAATAAGCAATTCTATTCCAGGTTTAGAGCTACATCTTTGATATTCTTGTTTGTTTTAGTTCAGTGGTGGTTACCAGCCTACAGTTGGAGTTGATTATGGTTTCAAAATACAAAATGTGAAAGGCTATGAATGTAAGTTTTATTTCCATGATGGTATGGGCACATTCAACATTTGTCAAACAATCATATACTTTAAAAACCCTGAAAAATAAAATTTTTTGACTTTTTGGTGGTAACATAACTAAGGCCTGGGCTAAGCTTCCCTCTATGCACCTGTTTCAGTTGCCTTACTATCCAAAATAGCATCCATGCAAAAACTGATATTGTTGCCAGGGTTGCAGGGCTTCTGCCTTGCTACATGCCTGCTAGGAAGGTAATGCATTTTTCAAAAGAGTTAAAACTCTTTACCATACAATAAAATTTTAGACAGATCCAAATTGGAAGCATTTCCAAAAGACATAGTAAATGTGGTGCAAGTAATGGGATTTGTCTGTAAAAGATAAGAAATCATTGTGTGAAAAGAAGAAAATGCTGGTTACCAGCATTTTCTTCTTTTCCCACAATGTTTTCAAAAGCTTTTTTTTTCAGAGTCGTTAAAACTCGGGATTGTATGGTAAAGGGTTAAAATAGATCACTAATAAACATAAGTAATTGAGCCGCACTCTGAGAAAAAGGGGGTTTAATGCATCCCTGTGATGATTTATAACAAACAAGATATCATATCATTATGGATCCATAAAATCCAGTTTGTCTAACAAACGTCTGGATCATGAGATAGACTGGTCCTTTTACATGTAAAAAATTGACCAATAGCAAAAAACTTTAGACCCAGGTCAGGCTGCGCAGATTGCGCAGACTGACCTGGGTCTATACTTTTTGAAAATGCATTAAACCCTCTTTCCATAGAGCATAACTTATTTATTACTGTTTTATGTCACTTACAACACTAATTCGGTCCATTCACATCAACCACTCACTTCTTTAATTTTTTCCTGGGTTTCTCTAGCACTAGGCTGGAACTCTTAAATGCCCTGTCAAAGGACACTCTCTTTGGCCTGCACTTTGATCATACCAGGATGTTTTAACAGAGGCACTTGTTTTGTGACAAATGTTACCATCTATATCATGATATTTAAGTTTTATGATATGAGCTGTGTTCTAGGAGATGGGGGTTTCATGCGTCTCTGTGATGCATTATACCATGCTAGGCATCACATAATTATGGATCTATTAAATCCATAGATAGGTAAAGTTAGCTACTAGTAGTCAGCTACTAGTAGCCAGCTACTTGTTCAGGTAAAGTTAGCTACTAGTAGCCAGCTACTTGTTCAGGTAAAGTTAGCTTCTCGTAGCTAGCTACTAGTAGCCAGGTACTTGAGCTGGTAAAATTGGTTATTTGTAGCCAGCTACTGGTAGCCACCTTCTAGTAAGCAGACACTTGTAAAGGAAAATCTGGCAATTCGTACCCAGCGACCAATGTATAGGTAATTAAAATGGAGGTTTTTATTAGTTTCCTAAAGGTACAAGTAGCTGGCGAACCAAATGTCGACACCTGAAACAAAATGTTTTTCTTCCATCCAGAATACTATATAAATACATCACAAAAATCGAAATCAAATAATTTCCTGTATTAAAGGGTCAAGCTACGAGATCTGTCAATAGGAAATTTTTTCACATTTGTTATATTTAGGGATTCAAAATGTACAAGTAGCTGACGAGATTAAGACAGACATTTCAAAATATTTCAAAGAATCACATTCACTGTACTACGGAGAATTTGAAAATATCATTTTCAATTCATTTTTAATTATTAAAGGGGCCAGCTACTCGTCATGAAAATTGGGACATTTTTCAGTTTCACTTAGAAAGGGATTCAAAGGTACAAGTAGCTGGCAAGTCTAAGACATGTTTTTGTAATTAAGTGCTTGTTTTGAATAAAGTAGACTATAAATACGTCAGAAAACTCAAAATGAAGCATTTCCAGTTATTAAAGGGGCCAGCTACTTGATATGAAAACGGGAAAATTTTGCACTTTTGCGAAATGATGATTTAAAATGTACAAGTAGCTGGCTAGATTTAGAGAATTTTTCAAAATATTTCAACGAATCATGTTGAGGATACTTAGGAGAAATTACAAATTTCAAAATCAATCCATTTTTTTTTTCATGAAAGGGGGCAGCTACTTGTCAGGAAAATGCGGATATTTTTCAATTTTACTTAGTGTGAAATCAAAAGGTACAAGTAGCTGGCGAGCCTAAGAGTGAATTTTGAAATTAAATGCTTGTTTTGAATAACAGAGACTATGAATGTATGAGAAAACTCAAAATTGAATCATTTTTGATTATTAATTAAAGGGGCTAGCTACTTGATTTAAAAACGGGACAACTTTGCTGTTTTTCGAAATCATGATTTCAAATGTACAAGTAGCTGGCTAGATTTAGAGAGATTTTTCAAAATATCTAAACAAATCATATTGAGGTTATTTAGGGGAAATTAAAGGTATCAAAATCAATCCATTCTTATCATTTAAAGGGCCCAGCCAGGAAAATGTGGATATTTTTCAATTTTACTTAGAGTGAAATCAAAAGGTACAAGTAGCTGGCGAGCCTAAGAGCCAACTGTGAAAGTAAATGCTTCTTTTGAATAACAGATACTATGAATGTATGAGAAAACTCAAAATTGAATCATTTCCGGTTATTAAAGGGGCCAGCTACTCGTCGTGAAAATTGGGACATTTTTCAATTTCACTCAGAGAAGAATTCAAAGGTACAAGTAGCTGGTGAGTCTAAGAGCTGTTTTTAAAATTAAATGCGCGTTTTACATAAAGGGGATCATAAATGCACTAAAATTGTCAAAATTTAAGCATTTCCAGCTATTAAAGGGGCTAGCTACTTGATTTGAAAACTGTACAACTTTGCAGTTTTTCGAAGTAATGATTTCAAATGTTCACGTAGGTAGCGAGATTAAAAGAGATTTTTCAAAATATTTCAACAAATCACTTTGAGGACAGTAAGGAGAAATTAAAAATATCATAATCAATCAATTCTTATCCATTTAAGGGTCCAGCTACTCGTCATGAAAATGCAGATGTTTTTCCATTTTACTTAGAGTGATTTTTGAAATTGAAAAACTCATATTGAATAAAAGAGAGTATAAATGCACGAGAAAACACGAAATTGAAACATTTCTGGTTATTAAAGGGGCTAGCTACTTGATCTGAAAATGGGACAACTTTGCACTTTTGCGAAATCATGATTTAAAACGTACATGTAGCTGGCTAGACTTAGATTTTTCAAAATATTTAAACAAATCATATTGAGGATACGTAGGAGAAATTAAGAATCAATCAATTCTTATTCATTCTAGGGGCCAGCTACTCGTCATGAAAATGCGGATATTTTTCAATGTTACTTAGAGTGAAATCTAAAGGTACAAGTAGCTGGCGAGCCTAACAGCGAATTTTGAAATTAAATGCTTGTTTTGAATAACAGAGACTATGAATGTATAAGAAAACTCAAAATTGAATCATTTCCGGTTATTAAAGGGGCTAGCTACTTGATTTGAAAACTGGACAACTTTGCTGTTTACCGAAGTAATGATTTCAAATGTACAAGTAGCTAGAGAGTTTGAAAGAGATTTTTCAAAATATTTCAAGAAATCATTTTGAGGACACTTAGGAGAAATTAAAAATATTGAAATCAATCCATTATTATCCATTTTAGGGGCCAGCTTCTCGCCAGGAAAATACGGATATTTTTCAATTTTACTTAGAGTGATATCAAAAGATACAAGTAGCTGGCCAGCCTAAGAGCGATTTTTGACATTGAATGCTTGTTTTTGAATAAAGATGACTATAAATGCATGAGAAAACTCTTAATTGAAACATTTCCGGTTATTAAAGCGGCCAGCTACTTGATCTGAAAATGGGACACCTTTCCACTTTTGCAAAATAATGATTAAAAACGTACAAGTAGCTGGCTAAATTTAGAGAGATATATTTTAAACTAGTTTAACGAATCATATTGAGGATACTTAGGAAAATCTAAAGATATTAAAACCAATTCGTTGTTATTTGATAAAGGGTCCAGCTAATCGTCGTGAAAATGCGGATAACTTTCAATTTTACTTAGAGTGAAATCAAAAGGTACAAGTAGCTGGGAAGCCTAATTGGGACTTTTGTAATTAAATACTTATTTTAAATAGATTAGACTATAAAGGTGTCAGAAAACTCAAAGTTGAAGCATTTCCGGTTATTAAAGGGGCTGCTACTTGATATGAAAATGGGCCAATTTTGCACTTTTGCGAAATGATGATTTAAAATGTACAAGTAGGTGGCTAGACTTAGAGAGATTTTTCAAAATATTTCAACAAATCATATTGAAGATACTTTGGAGAAATTAAAGATATATGAAAATCAGTCCATTTTTATTCATGAAAGGGGGCAGCTACTTGTCATGAAAATGCGGATATTTTTCAATTTTACTTAGAGTGAAATAAAAAAGTACAAGTAGCTAGCGGGCCAATGAGTGATTTTTGATGTAAATTGCCTACCTTTCATATGGGGGTCGAATGATAATTCGACAGCGGCTTACGCTATTGTGGGTCTGCAAACTTTTGCTTTGAAAGCTAGGTCAGTTCGATACAATCAGAATTTGCTGGAAGTTGTTCATGGTCTCTCCTCATTCTGAACCCTTCTGTATTCGGCCAACTGCTGTCGTTTATGGAGTGACACCACTGCGAACTCCTTCCAGGTCATAGTAGTCAAAAGTAGTCCCATTTGAAAATTTGACAGCAAGCACTTCTGCTGCATTGTTTTATCAGAGAAAATAAAAGGACATGCTTAAAATGTGTTTCTGTTGTTAAATTGATGATTCCTGTGGAAACTGAGTGCAAGTTTGTTATTTCATGGGGAACTATTTTGTGTCCGTGCCCACGTAAAGGAACATGGTCTACACCAGGAAGGGCTTTTTTTCACTGTGATTTTTCAAGGGTATTTGTGTTTGAGGTGGAATAGCAAAAAACGCAATCGGTTGAGGTGCCAATTTTTGGTAGATGAAAGACGTTTAAAAAATGTAAAAAAAAAATACTAGTATTATTATCTCCCGTCTACGATTTTGTCATTGCCCATCATTCACTAATAGCTTTTGAAATATCTCTCTTAATCCTTTACCACACAATGCCGACCCTGGGAAAGAAGCCTTTTGAAAACGTTAGTGGAAAAAAAGAGAAAATGCTGTTAACCAGCATTTTCTCCTTCTCCCACAATGTTTTCTACCTAATCATAGAAAGTTTGCACCATTTTAGCCGTATTTAAATTGTCGTCTGCAAATGCTTTGAATTTGGACAAGTCTACATTTTTGTTGTTTGGTAAAGAGTTAAGATTCTGCCAGCTACTTGTGCATTTTGAATCATTATTTCGCAAAAGCGCTAAATCGTCCCGTTTACAAATCAAGTAGCTGGCCCCTTTAATAACCGGAAATACTTTATACTAATTAACCTCAATATGATTCGTTGAAATATTTTGAAAAATCTTTATTCTCGATAGCTACTTGTACATTTGAAATCATTACTTCGAAAACAGCAAAGTTGTCCCGTTTTTAAATACAGTAGCTGGCTTTTTAATAACCGGAAATGATTCAATTTTGATTTTTTCTCACACATTCACAGTCTCTGTTATTCAAAACAAGCATTTAATTTCAAAATTCGCTCTTAGACTTGCCAGCTACTTGTACCTTTTGATTGCACACTAAGTATAATTGAAAAAATCAGCATTTTCATGACGAGTACCTGGCCCCTTTAAATGATAAGAATGGATTGATTTTAATACCTTTAATTTCCCCTAAATATTCTCAATATGATTTGTAGAAATATTTTGAAATATTTCTCTAAATGTAGTCAGCTAATTGTACATTTTAAATCATGATTTTGTAAAAGTGCAAAGTTGTCCCATTTGCAGATCAAGTAGCTGGCCCCTTTAAAAACCGGAAATGTTTGAATTTCGAGTTTTATCATGCATTTATAGTCTCTTTTATTCAAAACAAGCATTCACTTTCAAAAATCGCTCTGTGGCTCGCCAGATACTTGTACCTTTTGATTTCACTTGAAGTAAAATTGAAAAATATCCGCTTTTTTTATTACGAGTAGATGGCCCCTTTAATGAATAAAAATGGATTGATTTTGATATCTTTAATTTTTCCTACGTATCCTTAATATGATTTGTTCAAATATTTTGAAAAATTTCTCTAAATCTAGCCAGCTACTTGTACATTTTAAATCATGATTTCGCAAAAGTGGAAAGTTGTCCCATTTTCATATCAAGTAGCTGGCCCCTTTAATAACCGGAAATGCTCCCATTTTCAGTTTTCTCATGCATTTATGGTCTCTTTTATTCAAAACGAGCATCTAATTTCAAAATTCGCTCTAAGGCTTGCCAGCTACTTGTACCTTTTTATTTCACTCTAAGTAATATTGAAAGATATCCGCATTTTAATGACGAGTAGCTGGACCCTTTAATGAATAAGAATGGACCGGTTTTAATATCTTCAATTTCTCCTAAGTATCCTCAATATGATTCATTAAATTAGTCTAAAATATATCTCTCTATATTTAGCCAGCTACTTGTACGTTTTTAATCATTATTTCGCAAAAGTGGAAAGGTGTCCCATTTTCAGATCAAGTAGCTGGCCCCTTTAATAACTGGAAATGTTTCAATTTAGAGTTTTCTCATGCATTTATAGTCATCTTTATTCAAAACAAGCATTCAGTGTCAAAAATCGTTCTTAGGCTCGCCAGCTACTTGTACCTTTTGATTTCACTCTATGTAAAATTGAAAAATATCCACATTTTCATGACGAGTGGCTGGCCCCTTAAATAGATAAGAATGGATTGATTTCGATATTTTTAATTTTTCCTAAGTATCCTCCAATTACTTGAAATATTTGAAAAATCTCTTTTTAACTCGCTTGCTACTTGTACATTTGAAATCATTACTTCGGTAAACAGCAAAGTTGTACAGTTTTCAAATCAAGTAGCTGGCCCCTTTTATAACCGGGAATGATTCAATTCTGAGTTTTCTCATTCAATCATAGTCTCTGTTATTCAGAACAAGCATTTAATTTCAAAATTCGCTCTTAGACTCGCCAGCTACTTGTACTTTTTGATTTCACACTAAATATGATTGAAAAATATCAGCATTTTCATGACGAGTATTTGGCCCCTAGAATGAATAAGAATTGATTTTTTTTATATTTTTAATTTCTCCTACGTATCCGCAATATGATTCGTTGAAATATTTTGAAAAATATCTCTAACTCTAGCCAGCTACTTCTACATTTTAAATCATGATTTCACAAAAATGCAAAGTTGTCCCATTTTCAGATCAAGTAGCTGGCCCCTTTAATAACCGGAAATGTTTCAATTTCGAGTTTTCTTGTGCTTTTATACTTTTTTTTATTCAATACGAGTATTCAGTTTCAAAAATCACTCTAAGGCTCGCCGGCTACTTGTACCTTTTGATTCGACTCTAAGTAAAATGGAAAAATATCCGCATTTTCATGACGAGAAGCTGGCCCCTTAAATGGATAAAAATGGATTGATTATGATATTTTTAATTTCTCTTAAGTGTCCTCAAAGTGAATTGTTGAAATATTTTGAAAAATCTCTTTTAATCTTGCTAGCTACTTGTACATTTAAAATAATTACTTCAAAAAACTGCAAAGTTGTCCGATTTTCAAATCAGTAGCTGGCCCCTTTAATAGCTGGAAACTCTTAATTTTTGACTATTTTAGTGCATTAATCATCCCATTTATGTAAAACAAGCATTTAATTTTAAAAACAGCTCTTAGACTCGCCAGCTACTTGTACCTTTGAATTCCTCTCTGAGTGAAATTAAAAAATGTACCGATTTTCACGACGAGTAGCTGGCCCCTTTAATAACCGGAAATGATTCAATTTTGAGTTTTCTTATACATTCATAGTATCTGTTATTCAAAACAAGCATCTAATTTCAAAATTTGCTCTTAGGCTCGCCAGCTACTTGTACCTTTTGATTTCACTCTAAGTAAAATTGAAAAATATCCGCATTTTCATGACGAGTACCTGACTCCTTTAAATGATAAGGATGGATTGATTTTAATACCTTTAATTTCCCCTAAATAAACTCAATATAATTTGTTTAAATATTTTGAAAAATATCTCTTAATCTAGACAGCTACTTGTACATTTGAAATTATGATTTCGAAAAACAGCAAAGTTGTCCCGTTTTTAAATCAGTAGCTGGCCCCTTTAATAATTGGAAATGATTCAATTTTGAATTTTCTTATACATTCATAGTCTCTGTTATTCAAAACAAGCATCTAATTTCAAAAGTCGCTCTTAGGCTTGCCAGCTACTTGTACCTTTTGATTTCACTCTAAGTAAAATTGAAAAATATCCGCATTTTCATGACGAGTAGCTGGCCCCTAGAATGAATAAGAATTGATTGATTCTTAATTTCTCCTACGTATCCTCAATATGATTTGTTGAAATGTTTTGAAAAATCTGTCTAAATCTAGCCAGCTACTTGTACATTTAAATCATCATTTCGCAAAAGTGCAAAGTTGTCCCGTTGTCATATGAAGTAGCTGGCCCCCTTAATAACTGGAAATGCTTCAATTTTGAGTTTTCTGACGGATTTTTAGTCTACTTTATTCAAAACAAGCACTGAATTACAAAAAACAGCTCTTAGACTCGCCAGCTACTTGTACCTTTGAATTCCATTCTAAGTGAAATTGAAAAATGTCCCAATTTTCATGACGAGTAGCTGGCCCCTTTAATAATTAAAAATGAATTGAAAATGATATTTTCAATTTCTCCGTAGTACAGTGACTGTGATTCTTTGAAATATTTTGAAATTTCTGTCTGAATCACGTCAGCTACTTGTACATTTTGAATTCCTAATTAAAAACAAATGTGAAAAAAACTCCTATTGACAGATCTCGTAGCTTGACCCTTTAATACAGGAAATTATTCGATTTTGATTTTTCTGATGTACTTATATAGTATTCTGGATGGGAGAAAAACATTTCGTTTAAGGTGTCGACATTTGGTTTGCCAGCTACTTGGCTAATAAAAACCTCCATTTCAATTACCTATACATTGGTCGCTGGGTACGAATTGCCAGATTTTCCTTTACAAGTGACTGCTTACTAGAAGGTGGCTACCAGTAGCTGGCGACAGATAACCAATTTTACCAGCTCAAGTGGCTGGCTACTAGTAGCTGGCTACTAGAAGCTAACTTTACCTGAACAAGTAGCTGGCTACTAGTAGCTGACTACTAGTAGGTAACTTTATCTGAACAAGTAGCTGGCTACTAGTAGCTGGCTACTAGTAGCTAACTTTACCTATCTTTAAATCCATTGCATCTTACAACCGATTGAATCTTGTGGTAGAATTGTCCTTTGACATGCAGAAAATTTAACTGCACTGGCTGACCTGGGTTGACACTTTTTGCAGATGCATTAAACCCCCCTTTTTACAGAGCAAGGCTCATATGGTACGTTATACAGGGCAAAAATTATCAGAAAACAAGTGTTTGTGTTTCCTTATTAGAAATCAAATGCCTTTGCCACTGAAATATGGGCTTCATCTTCAAATCATTCTTGGCTACCCCTGGTATTAGTCTAAAACTCTTATACATTGTAGATATATCATTGCTGCCAGAGAGAGAAAAAAAAAGCTGTTAAAACTTGGTAGTGTGTAGAATGGCCCAGGATTTAATCAGCTGTGTGAAACAGATAAATTACCAATATTTATATATATATATATATATATATGGTGTAAAGGATAAAGAAATTGTAGCGAGATGTCTTCTACTTAAAACTGGAAATGACAACAGTAAATTCTTTGAAGGCCTCCCGAAAATGAAATGCGCTTTCTATCATTCGTAATCTGTGCAACCTTGCAACCGTCAGGGGCGACACTTGGCATGAAGATACAAAAATGATTACTGGTATAGTTTGATAAAATGAATTGGGTTAAAAACTAGCTGAAAACCAGTATAGATGTATCTTTAAGTCTGATAAAGAGAATCATTGATCATAGTTTATACGTTTCAGTGAGGGTTCATCTGTGGGACCTGTCTGGAAGCCCAGAATATATTGATGTCCGAAACGAACTTTACGGCCAATCGGATGCCATTTTCCTTGTGTTTGACGTGACACACCAAGCCTCTTTCGAGAGTTTAGACACATGGATGAAAGAAGTCAACAAATACAGTGGAGGGTTTCATGAAATTATACTTGTCGCTAATAAGGTGAGGGAACTCCATTTGTAGATTGATTTTAACCCCTAAAGTGCCTTTTACACGTAAAATTACCTTTGCGAACAGGGTAGACATGCAGTCTGATCTTTGATCTACATTGTCAGTCAAGCTGAAGCATTATAGACAAAAGGAATTTTTGTATTTTGGTCATATTTCTAGATTGAAAATGTCTTTTGGGTTTACATGTATTTGGGATTAATTTGTAACCTTGCTGGGCAAGGGTTTTAGCCCAGCTGAGACCCCAAATCATTTCCTTTTTTCTTTTCTTTCACTTTAGAGCCCTAGACTAGTACTGGTAAAACCCAGGATTCACTTGATAATGTGAGCTGTCGCCTTGATATGACTGAAATAATGTTAAAAGTGCCATAAAACACCATTCAATGAACCAACCAACCAACCAATCAAACAATCAATCAATCAATCAATCGATCAATTTTCTTTATTAGTTCATAATGGACGAAAGAAAAATTCCCCAAATCTAGCTGATGACTCAACTCTTCACCAAACAACTTGTCCAAATTCAAAGCATTTGCAAACGAAAACTAAAATGTGATTCAGTTGATGGGATTTGACTTTGGGAGGGTAGAAAACATTGTGAGAAAAGGAGAAAATGCTGGTTGCCGGCATTTTCACTTTTTAAGACAATGTTTACAAAAGTCTCCTTTCTTAGGGTCAATAAAAAAGGTGATTCTTTGTTAAAAGGTTAAACTTAAATTCTTTGTCCTATTTTGTTAAAGAGTTGGGGGGATAGTTCCATTTCCACAAAATTTATTTTAGTTTCATGCCTATGGAATTCTTTCTTCGTAAACCAAGGGGCGACTACTTTACCAATAAGATCCATGTGGTGATTGTCACTTTGGCTTGCAAAGAAGATGGAATTCTAACATGTGACACGAGGGTTGGCTGTTTATTTCTTTACCACGCAACATAATTGTCAACTTACCCAAAATGAAAGCCTTTGCAGACTATGATTCAGATGTCAAATGATGGAATTTGTCTTTAATAAGATAGAAAATATGGCGGGAAAAGGAGAAAATGCTGGTTACTAGCATTTTTTCCTTTTTCCCCACAATGTGTTCAGAATGCTTCTTCCTCAGAGGGATTGTATGGTAATGGTTTAAATTCTACTAGAAGGAAATTTTTGTTATTGGAGCTTATTTTGTAAACAGAACTATTTGATGTTGATTTAATTATTCTCTGAATGTTTTCAACTGGTTTCCTTAACCCTTTACCAGACAGCCAAGATAATTTCAGACCTATCAAAATTGAAAAGCATTTGAAGACCACAAATTTAATGTGACTAAAATGGCGGGATTTGTTTTTGAAAGAATTTTTTGAAAAATATTGTGGGAAAGGAGAAAATGCTGGTAAAAAGTGCTGGTAACCAGCACTTTCTCCTTTTTCCACAGCATTGTCTGGTAATAAGTTAGGGTCAGTAACTGCAAGTAGAGCCGTTCAGGCCCACACGTGACTCTTGTTTCTCATCTGAGAAGTAACAGTAACATCTTAGTGATACTTTTGGAGTATTTTTGGATCTTTACTATAAAAAGGCAGAAAAAATTGTGGGACAAGGACAAAATACTACTTACCAAGACTTTATCTTGTTACCACAACCGCCCTAAAACATTTGTTCTCATGATTGTTAAATCTAGGGGTTCGCTTGGTAAAGGCTTTAATCAAACTCTATAGTATAAGGTTATCCTGTAGAACTATTTTATCCTTTTTCAGTGTGACAACAGGGCAGGAAAGCGAGTTATTTCAACACAAGATGTCAAAAAGTGGGCATTAGCTCACAAAATGAAGTAAGGAAAATATTCTCATTCATTCCTTTAGCTCGCATTAAAATTTTAGACTTGTCCAAACCTCTTAAGTTTAGTGTATACAAACTCAATGACTTTTTACTAAATTTCAGCTATGTATATACAAACTCATTTAAGCTTTACTAAATTTCAGTGGGTACCAATTTAGTGAATCTTTACTAAATTTGAATGTATATGAATCGTTTGAATCTTTAGTCAACATCAATATATGCAAAGCCATTGGATCTTTACTAAATTTCTGTGTAAACAACACAATTGGATCGTTACTAAATTTTAGTGTAGATGATAAGGTATAGTGCTACAAAACGTTTGGACTTTTACAAGTTTCCAGTTTACATAAAACTTTTAAACACTGACTACATTACAGCAGTTATGGAAACATACAGTATGATCTTTGTTCTACGGTGTCCATTTTGCCGGCCACCAGACAAACAAATCCATAAAATTGCAATCATTTGGGTCTTATTTCTACACTGAAAATGTCTGTTGGTTTTATTTGGCGCTATATGAGTAAAAGTAACACCATTTCATGAAGTCGCTGATTTTTCTTTTTTTTCAATTTCAGTGTATATGAGGCCAGTGCTGCAACGGGGGAAGGGGTTCAAGTCATGTTTGATGAAATGCTGAACAATGTGTTACAAAAACGGAAAGCATCAGGACTCCTTCCTAAACTGGATGAAAGCTGATTTAGTTCATGTAATTTCAGAGGCTTAATTCATTACCAAATGACAAAATTTTTATTAACGGCTTTTGTCCATGAAAGGGTAGGAACAGGGAATGCAGGTTACCAATAATGTTTCAAAGGTCTTCTTCATTGGCGTAAAAACTAGAGATTTTTTGGTCAAAGCATAACCCTTGCCTAAATAAATTTCAGTTTTGCTTTTAAGGTAGAACTTTTGAAAACTTTGTGGGTAAAGGAGAAAATGCTGATATACAGCATCTTTGCCATTGCTTACAGTGGTTTGTACCCTTTCAAAGATAATTCAAAGCAATTAAGTCACATTGTACATCTGCAAATGCATTCAAAATGAATGAGTCTAAAAATTTTGGCATATGCTTAAAACATACCCACTATCATTAGAATCTTTTGATATTGTAAAAGTCGGCTAAAAAGATGAAAAGCTGGAATATACCAAAAACGTGGAAATTACTCTTTTTGAGCAATTATTTTCACTTTGTTTTCAAAACTCCCTATGCCTCACATGTTTCAAAATATTTTTAAAATACCTGGGAGATCAAAGGGATGGGAGATAGTTACTTATTACATATTTTTATCTGATTTTTATATGTTATAATAATAATGATAGTGGTAGACACATAAATTAACTAAATGGAAAAAAAAAATCATTCAGGGGACATATTCTTCAACTTCTATAAATTCAATCATGATTCTAAGTTCCTAAACCAGCAGTCTGTTGTTGAAATAGAATAGCCCAGCCAATTACGTGGCCTTTTTGGGTACTTAGAACGGATAAATGACAAAAATTTCACATATCTAACTCAAGACGTACCTTAAGAGTTTCTGCACACCAGTCTGAATTTTAGCCTAGACAACTGTTCACCTGTTACACTTAATTCAGTGTAATTCTTAAAAAAATGAAAATGAAATAAGGTTACCTTTAAGAAAACTTATTTTCAATAAACGGAACCAGAACCCTTTTTCGAGGGTCAAAGAGAATAATTTTCACTCTATTGCCAATGTATACAGCAAACAACAGTGATGCTATGGACACCTTTAGGTCCTTGCCATAGCCTTGATATCATTGGTAAAACAATGCTTTCTAGAACACCAATTTGCTAATAATATCCGTGGAAAAATGACGGCCGATGTGGCTGTGACAGATATGCCCGTGGTTTGCATCCCGACAATTTACCATCTTTGTGCTTACGATAGTAGAGAATATGTTTCATATTCATATGAAGGTTGTCCCAATACTCCGTGACAAATTTTTTAAACGAGCCATTTTTAGCGCCAGGACATTCATTTTCGCACATTTCATCCATGAATATGTTATTTCACGTTCTATGAAGTCTCCAATAAAATGTTAGCTTTATTTTTACTTTAAATTCACAAAATTTGATAAGGAGGAGTCATTTCCCGGCGCAAGCCATTTTATTCATTTACGTTTTTGTATGACCTCCAATCATGTACGAATATTTTCGATATTTGATTTTATTTCTGCTTCATATTACATGGACGTTTTCTTCTGAATTTTTGATCTCATCACAGAAAATTTGAATGTGATCGAGTAAACAACTGACGATATACAAACAAACGAAAAAGATCAGTAGAAAATAGGAAATTTGAAATGACGACGTCAGAAGATCGCGCGGCGCAGTGAACAGTTATGAAATTTTGTGCTGATTTTGGAATGACACTCGACTAGACTATAGAACAAATTTGGCGTACTGAAAAATTTAAAAACATTTCTCGAGCACTGGCTTACAAGTGGCATGGCTGTAAAACAGACTTACGGGTAGGTGAATGCTAGGAAGAGGAGAAAGCACGAAGTGGTGGGCCGATTTCTTTAGATGAAGAGTCGTATAATTTTGTAATAAAGAGATGCATTTTCGCAGATCGGAGACTTACAGTCAGAGAGATACCGTCGTCATTCAAGGTCTTCGGTCTACAGAATACTTAAGGACAAACTGAACATGTCACGAGTCTGCGCGAGATGGGTTGTATGTCTGCTATCTGATGATAACAAACAGAAGGTTCATACGTCCCTAGAGTTTATTGCTCGAGTTGAAGAAGACGACGCTCAGTTGGATCCCCTTTTTATAGCAGATGAGAGGTGATTAGACTACTTCAAACCCGAAGGAAAGCGACAGTCCAGTGTGTGGAAGACACCTGGGACCCCTCTATCCATTAAGGTGAAGATTTTTACCCGGATTTAAAACTTTGCTTGCTTTCCACAGCTTAAGGAGGATTTACGAAGTCGCAAGTTCGATTTCAGCAATGAGCTAATGTCTGCTGTATTTGCTTTTAACAGAGTAACAGAGGTCTGACAGAGATTTGGTTTAAGACAGTTTTTGAACGGTGATGATTAAATTACATGGTGAATGCGTTGAATTTCAAGGAGATTACTTTGACCAGGGATCGTATATAACATCCCTGCTTTGACAAAGGCTCTTTAACTTAAAGCTGACGTCGTTATTAACGCTTGACGTGCGCCGCAGTGTGGGTACTTGTTGTGGTATTTATACTATAATTTTCTTATTTGTAAAGATTTTTGTGTGATTTTTTATATATTGAAAACATATCGAAAAATTGCATCTGTAGCGTTTCATTTTCTTTTGCTAATGAAATTGTCACGGAATTTTGGGACAACCCTCGTCCTTTTTTTCCCGAAGAGTTTTGGATGTATGGTGCTTTTGCCACTGTCTAACAATTATCGAAAGTGTGTATCAAAGCTTGAATCCTAATTACAAAATGTCTTAGTTGTAAACTACAAATGGAAACTTACAGGTGGTTTTTTTTGTGATGTAGGATCACAAACATAGAAGAGGATATTGCAACTATTTTTTTTTTCAGGTGTGTGTGTCAGGTGTGCGTGTAGCGAGAGCTGATTTGCTTTAACGACGTTATAGAAAGAAGTGCACACTCACTTGAGGGGGTGTAAAAAATTATCTCGGCAATTTTTGTAATAACATCTGTATATATTATCTTTATCATTGTCTTATTCATATACAAAGTATCGTAAAACACATATCACAACTATCCCAGTAAAAAGTATTTGAGAGACTGATGTTTAAGTGTTACATAGAAAAGGATAGAAATAAAAAGTTTGTCGTCTTTTTAAAACATCGTGACAGGTTTTAGCAACCTAGTATAATGTATACCTCAAGTCATCATAGCCCAGTCCCGCTAGCTCAGTCGGTAGCGTACAGGACTTGACAATAGGGGGTCGCTGGCTAGGCCAGTTTCTTTCCGAGGATTGATGATAGTCATTGCGACAGGATTCATTCCTCTCTCACCGCTGACCATTGTTTCGACAATGGTTATTCGGAAAGCAGCCAGTGACTTGGAAAAAATATTGTGCAGAGTACTGGTAAGAGAAACTCCAGGAAAGCATGGATAGGTGCACTGGCCGCCGCGATATAACTCAAATATGTTGAAAACTGCGTTAAACAACATATAATCAATCAGTCAATCCATCATGTCACCATAGGCTACATGTAACATTCTAATGCATGCTGCTCATCAACAATGGTACCGGAAAAGGGACATTTTTGATTCGCAATGGACAAGCCTTCATATTGTCCCGTTTCTAACGTTAGAGATGCAATGCCACATCTAAATTTACCAAATGCGCTTCTATGTCTTGGCGGTAGAATAAACAGTATTAAACTTGCTTTGTGAATAGATTCATTCAATTCCTTGCAGAATTTTGTGAAAAGAGCACCTTCTGACTAACGAAAAGACTTTTCATTGCCACAATTTCGGCATAAATAATCAATGTTTTTAAGACCTTTTTGACTGAAAACTTGCCCATGAAGCAACACGTTTATTTGTCAATCAGGTTGCATGAGTAGCTCATCTAGTCAAGAATATCGCAATACGTTTCCACTGCCGAACGTACGGTAGAAGGGGTGGCATCTCATCGGTGTGATATGATAACCTCTTTGTCCGAAAAAGATCTATGTCTAATCAAACAGATCAAAATTTGGTGCGACCTCGGTACTCTCTCAGAATACTTGTGTGTGTGCATGCACATAGTCATTTGCAATATCTGCTTTTAGTCCAATAGGAACATCTTGCTATGCGCAGTGGTACTATAAGTACATGAGAAAAACATGATGTCTAAAAAGATGCACACATATGAAAGCACGACCGATATCGAAAACACATCTTTGATAAAAAAATAGAAATAACAGTTTTAAAAGGTCACATATTCAATTCATGAAACATGTTCAGATTTAAATTGTTCAATTAACATGTAGAATTAATTGCATCAATTGATTTTAATCATATTTTTTAAGAACCTGGGCGTTGACAGGTAAAGAGTTGACACATCGCTCCGGATCGTCTATTATAATCATTATCTCTGCTCGATTTAATCTCAGTAGGTTAATCAAGTGCAAAATTGTATGAACTCTTAAAAGTAAACGATATCTTTTTCCAAGGCTCGCTTTGGCGTATCAAAATACTTCGAGTCGTTTTCATATGCGCTGTATTATCCAAAACAATGTGCCATGTAAATGCGCTATACTCTGTAAAAATGGGGCTTAGAGTTTCTGCAAAAATGTCGACCTATGTCATTCTGCGCAGTCCGTGCAGAAGCCTTCGGGTTCAGAACCGTTCGGCTAAAAATAGATTCCGAAATTTACCTCCTCCGAAATGATTGCATCATTTATAAAGATAAAGAACAATTCCAAGCGACTGAACGGACAGGCAGTACTACTACTAGTACTTTGTCTTTACGGCTGTTTAGTTAATATCATGTAAATGTGAAGAAAAAAAAACATCATTTGACAAAAGAAGTTTGACGTCTGGAATTTTGGTTAATTCAGGTATGAGGGTAAATTGTACAGGGCATTGTAAAAAAAAATCCCAGACTGTTACAATTTGAATAATGAAAGCATGACGTGACGTTTATAAAATTTTGTACACCGTAACTCTTTGAAAGGATTCATACATTGTGTAAATTTTCTAACAACTACTTCAACATCAAGTACATATACATGTATAAAACGAACCCTAATACAACACTTTACCAAGCTCTTTGTATATTATGTACTGAGGTTTTCAAAATCAATGACCACTTTTAATTGATCAAAGTCTTGATTTACAGTTTTCGTTTAAGAAAAGAAAGCGTTCTATTATACTAACCCTGAGGCTGCTAAGCGCGACTTACTGACCGTTTGCGGGCAGTATAGATCAAGATCAGACTGCACAGAACGATGGGGAGATATCTTTCCCTCCAAAATAACTTTGAAATGGCAAAATTAAGGTTTTCACTATCAGCTTGAAAGTTTCATTTCTCTTATTTAGCAGGATAGTATTAAAAAATGGTGTGATTTTAGATCATACGTACAATAACAGCAACACAGCGGTACCGGAATATGAATATTTAAACTCTATTGTGTTTCAGTTTTATGAAAAAAGAGAAATTATGAAAGGTAACTTCGCCAGCGAATACTTTTTTTTTTTTTTTTTCTTCGTTTTTTGCATATTTTTGAAAAGTGAAATTTTCTGTCTGATTTATTTCTCAAGATGTCAATCTAAATCATCTTTGTAAAGAAGTAGTTGCTGCTAAAAATGATTTGTATCAAAACATAAAACTAATATGCAACGGGTGTAGTGTTTCATATATATATATATATATACCTCTTTCCGTGACACGCGTAGACATACGTTAATGGAATACAGGATAAAGCCTGAGAAGAAAAAAAAAAAAAACATTAAATTACCGATTAGCACAAGAAAATGATTATTCCCCTGACATATTTACCGGTAGTTGCTATGTTGTCAATGAGCGCCCCGGGGTTTCGATTGGCTGTACCAACGCTTCTATACTATGGTGGTGTATGTGTGCCCCAAAATAGGCCTGTATGAGTCCGGAGAATGACCATGTCCACATATTATAGCAACGGCTAATTACCAATAATTTATTCGAATATTTCAATACCAAAAAGTTGGCCAAAAAGCCATCGCGTTCAGCCACGCAAAAGAAATAAACGCAATTTTATCGACGAAAGAAGAAAGATAAGGTTGCATGTGTGTGGTTCCCTTGTAAAGTTACCTCACACAAGAACTGTAAATGTCAGTGTCCGTACAACCACCTATAACAACTCAGTAGCGGCCAGACATAAACAAATCGGGGGTCACAACACGGGTAAATTTAACTGATACTATTTCATAGTATGAATATAATAATGATTCTGACAACGTCTTACGACATGGTTTGCCAAAGTTCGAGTTGTTGGTAGAAAAGTAAAGTGTAAAACTAGAACTGAAGTTGCTTATGCATGTATTTTGACCCCGGTTTGTGTATTTCAGGCTGCTGGTGGGCCGAGGAATCAAATGCAGCATCAGCAAGATATGTTTATCAGATAATTTTTAAATTGTAAAATATTATTGATAATGAAGAAAAGTAGTGAAGAAAAATATTATGAAATACTGTCACCTTTTGATGATACTCTATGTTTACGGTGTGTTATACGGTCTGTTAACTCGGAATTGTTGAAGCAACATGCCGTAACCCTTTAAATAGATGACGAAATTTTAGATTTATCCAAATTTAAATGACGTTATTTGTGTATATGACAAATGCGGCTAAAATAATTAAATATGTCTTTGAAAAGCTTGTGGAAAAAGGAGAAAATGCTTCTTTTCCCACAAGGTTTTCAAATGCCCTTTTATTGTAGGGCCACGAAATACAGGATGGTATGGTATAGGCTTAGCTGGCCTTGATGAAGATGTACATCATTTTCTTTATTTACAGTGTAAATAAAATGCTATAGGATTTTTTAATCTGTCTTGGCTAGGTTTGTTTTTATTAGAGTATAAAGCCGTTTTAACAGCTCAGGTCATATCATGGCGGTCATTGAACCTGTGCATGTGTTTTCTTGCTTTCTCACACCATTACTGACACAACTTTCTTTCCAAGCTACTGAATACGTTCCTCACATGCATCAGAGGTGAGAGGCGAAAAATCGCCGGGGGAAAAAAAAAAAAACGGGTATCGAGTCCGCAACGACCGGTTCACGAGTCAGATACGCCAACCACTGAGCTACCAGGCCGGATCTGTCTTTGTTAGGATACTGAAGAGTTTGCAAAGGATCTCTGAAGTCAAGGCGAATGTTTTCAAGCCACTTTCAACATTTAATAATTTGATTTACCGCCCGCAAAAGCTGACTCTGTGGACGATTCTTAGGGCAAATATTGCACTACTGGAAAGAGTGACGTCACGCACAAACTCGTGGATACTGTTTCCTCATGAACGTTTCATTTTGCAGTAATTTTTTATCTAAAAAAGTGTCTTTCGGCAATTTTTGAAAATGAACCTTAGTTACATATGAGTTATGCTCTGTGAAAAGGGGACTTAATGCATCTTCGAAAAGTATCGACCCAGGTCAGCTTGCGCAGTCCGCGCAGGCTGACCTGGGCCGAAACTTTTCGCTATTGGTCAATTTTCTGTATGTCAAAGGCCAAGTCTACCTCATGATTAAGTCAATTGTAAAAAAAAAAAAGTGGCTATTATGGATTCATGAGTATGAGATGGGTGGCTAGTATCATGCACCACAGAGATGCATTAAGCCCCCTTTTTGCCAGAGCATGGGTCATATGCTTTTTTTTAAAATCTGAAACATTGCATTTATATGAAAAAAAAGGTCTTTACCCAAGCAATTTTCAAGTATAAGATTGCTCAAAATCAAACGATCGGTTACACCTTATCCTGCTGATTAACTGAAATGAAAACAAGCCGATAGAAAAAAAAAAAGTTTCGGACAGTGTAGTTCCAAGATTAGACTGCACTTTCTGTGCAGTCTGATCTTGATCTACACTTTCTGCAAAAGGTCCTTGAGTTGCGCTCAGCAGCCTAAGGCTTAAAGCAACTTCAAGAACACATATTTTTCCGATAAGTATATTGTTTTTTTTTTTTAGTAAGTTACATACTGTCTTTAGTAATTCTCATACAGAACCTTGTGTCTTACCCTACGTTTACACCATGTTCCCGGCAGCAACGACAGCCCCGTTTCTGACAACCGTGGACAAAAAAGGGATTGACGTGATACAACGGAGAGGAACGGGATAAGCAAACTTGATCGCATCAGAACTTACGAGCTCGTAATAAGCCGTAACAAGACTCAGAGCGATCTGTGTTTGGACGTGGAAGCCCCTTTTTAGCGGATTTGCTATATAGCAAATCCGCTTACTGTGATCGTTTTGACCGGAACCAAATACATCATGCGTAACGACGCATGCGCGCTCACTTTCAGTTTTGCATGGCTGGCATGGGACGAACAACGCAGATCTACAAATGATATTCAGCTCTGACCCTGAACAAATTGTCTCTGCAAATTAAAATTAGAATCGATTTCAGAATGGTTGTGAATACGGTCTGAGGATGTCGTCTCCATAAAGAAAGACAGAAAACTCGCGGGGAGGAGGGGGGCGGGGTCCAATCATTCGTCTCTTGAACTTACTGTAACAAACTTTTTACTTATTACAGAGAAAGACGGGAATATACCAGGATCTAGATACACGATCTTCATTTCTAGTTTTGTGTGAGGACTACGCTGAACATTGCTCCTTGGTAAGTAAAACTTTTTCGTGCTAAAATCAACTGAACTTCGCTCCATTGTAAGTTACCTGTGCTAGTAAAACCTTTCGTGCACATCTCAGCTGAACATTGCTCTTTGGTAAATTATTTTGGTATGTAAAACGTTTCGTGTTCAACCCAACTGAACTTTGCTACCTTTTATAAGTTACCTTTGCAAGTAAAACTTTTTTTTTGTGCTCATCTCAGCTGAACATTGCTCCTTGGTAAGTTATATAGGCAAGTTAAACCTTTCGTGCTCATCTTAACGGAACATTGCTATTTGGTAAGTTCTCTTGGCAAGTAAAACCTTTTGTGCTCAACTCAGCAGATCATTGTTCCTCGGTAAATTATATAGGCAAGTGCTTATAAAACCCTACGTGACCAATTCAGCTGTACATTGCTCCTTGGTAAGTTACCTTTGTTCCTTTCGTGCTCAACTCATCTTTACATGAAGTTTTAAAAGTATTATACTAGTATGTGGGATTTGATACACCTGAAAAAATAACTTCAGTTTTAAAGTTTTTTTTCCAATTTCAAAACTTTGATTCTCCATAGTTTTTTTTTTGTTATTAAATGTATAGAATAAAAGAAATAGAACTATCATCTATCAACTGTTCTGGCGAAAAAAGTGATATACTTTCAGCGGTGTAAGAAATATCTTAAAACGTATTAGATACTTTTGATGACTTACCTTTTTACATTGTGAAAAAAAAAAAAAAATGTGTGTAATTACACATATTCTTTAAGTAATGGTAGGCAAACTTTGCATTGTTTATAGATCACAAACTATTTATAACAATAGCAAAAAGTTTATATTTCAACGACAACAATAACACCCCGAAAAACATAATGTTTCGCGGTGTAAGACATAAGTGGTCAAAATACTCAGGTAAAAAGATTGAAAAATTAACAATTTTTACAGCGAGGAACCATGCAGAAAGACGGTAGAATGCTAGAAATCACCCCAGAGCCTCACGAACCCGAACCCCAGTTACATAAGGCAAGAACAACCAGCAAGAAGCTTCCCATCATATCTAGTACCAGAAAGCCCGAAGTACCCGGCACCATTGCTATTCCTAAAAACGAGACTTCCGTCGGTTCGTATTTAACTTTGTCATTCTGTAGTGTCAGTATTCACCAACCATAATTAATCCTTAGGGTGCTAAGCGCGACTCACTGACCTTTTTCGGACAGTGTAGATCAAGATCAGACTGCACAGAACGTGCAGTCTGATCTTGGATCTACACTATCCGATAAGGATATAACTTTCCTCCAAAAATACCTTTCAAACAGCAATATTTAGGTTTTTACTATTGGCTTAAAAGTTTCAGTTCTTTTACACAGCAGGATAAGGCTTAAGAAAATTCTTGACGTTACGGACATTTTGGTTTGGTATTGAGATATTTTCCGGCCTTATGTATTTTGATGGTAGACCTTAAGCCTTCGGCTGATAAGGGCGACTGAAGGACCTTTTGCAGACAGTGTAGATTAAGATCAGACTGTACAGAAGAAGCAGTCTGATCTTGGATCTTTACTGTCCGATTAGATACCTTTAAAATAGCAAAATTTCGGCCTTTACTAAAGGCTTGAAAGTTTCATTTCACTTATTTAGCAGAGATAGGGTTAAACTGCATATTGTAGATCATTTCTGGATAATTTGAAGAGAAGAAGAATTGGCTTGTTACTCAACCGTTGTTGTTGTTTTTCCCGTTTTCCACACTGGTTCGTTACAATTTTTGCCCGCGAATCGATTGACCGAACGGAGTTTAACCCCGCTTTCAACATTATTTCAGTCATATCATGGCGACAGCTCACATTTTCATGTATGTCTTGGGTTTCACCAGTACCAGGCTAGGACTATAAAGTTTCTTGACTGAGGACACTCCAACGTAAAGCCCAGGACGTCCAGTGAGGCTCGAACCCGGGTTCTCCAGATTGCGAGTCCTACACTTTACCACTGAGCCACGCTTCCCGCGAATTGAATGTGTAGATGCCCATGTAAGACAGCCATGTAAAATATGGGCAATAAACATTTCAAAGCCTTAAATAAACAGAAAAAATGCGCTAAGGTGCTGTGCAAAAAGCAGAAAAAGCGCAATTTGAGCGTTTTGTGCGCTTGCCTAAATGTTATCAAAAGTGGTCTGTTGCAATACGAAAAAAACTGAAAGTAACTTGTTTGGTAGTAGTTGCAACCCAATCCATGCTTAACCCTTTTTCTACTAAATAAGTGAAATGAAACTTTCAAGCCGATAGATTTAATAAAAAAGCAAAATTTTGATATTTCAAAGGTATAATTGGGTAAAGATATCTTCCTATCGGACAGTGTAGATCAAAGATCAGACTGCATGTTCTGTGCAGTCTGATCTTGATCTACACTGTCCGCAAAAGGTCATTTAGTCTCGATTAGTAGCCTAAGGGTAAAAGTCAAGTTTGTTACAGATTACTGGCCGAGTTCAAATCCAAAAATTGTCGCCAAACGGAGGAAAAGAGCCATACCTACTGGGTGTGACATTGTCGAGTGTTTTGGTATCGTGGATGAAACAGTCTGGGAATTGTAAGTCGTGTTTTATGTCTGTTATTGGCCGCACTCTAACCTCGTGTGTTTTAGATGGCATTTGTCAACCATTAAGGTCTACGGCCCCTAACTCTCATATCAAAAGACGGAAGCTGCCGAGATTGTCCGAATAGCCTTTACACAAACGTCGATGTTACACGATATTCACCGATGAATTAGGGGTCGTAATCCTAAAAATTATCATTATTATTTTGAATCTAATCCAGAAAGTGATAGAATTTGAGCCAACCTCAGTAAAAATTAGGGTTTAAGGCATCTGCAAAAAGTATCAATTCAGGTCAGTCTATGCAGTACGCGCAGGCTGACATGGGGGGAACCTTTTTACTGATCGTAAATTTTTTGCATGTCCAAGGACCACTGTATTTCCAGATTTAGTCAATCGTTTGACTAAATGGGTGGTATGGATCCATAATTTTTGCTGACTTGTTTGGTAAAAAGCATCTCGGAGATGCATTAAACCCTTTTTGCCAAAGGAGGGCTCAAATATTATCTTTTTCAAAAGTATCGGATGCCCTGGTCCAAAAGCCTTGATCTAATACTTTTATGATGTCGTATTTTACCTGTTGGTTTCTTGTGTGTTTCTTGCAGCCTTGTGGTCGTAAAAGTTATCAGTTGATTGGTTAGTTCTTCTCTAACATTTCTAACCACACAATACCGAGTTTTAACAGTTTGAGGGGTAAGGTTTTGAAAACAATGTTGGTAACCAGCATGCTCTCATTTTTCCACAATGTTTTCTATCCTTCCAGAGACAAATTCCACAATTTGAACCATGTTTGATACGCCATCCGCAAATGCTTTGGAGTTTAACAAGTCCAAGATTTTTCGGTGAAAGATCGAAATTTATTTCATCGAGTGAACACCATTGGTAATATTTTCACGAGTGGCGCAGCCACGAGTGAAAATATTACCGATGGTGTTCACGAGATGAAATAAATTTCGATCTTTCACCGAAAAAAACAAATATTCTATTTATTTCATGCTTTTAAACCTTTCTGGGAGGAGCTTTATCAAAATCCAGTACAGTTCTTTTCCGTTATTCCCCGTGGCGTACCCCTCCCGCATAGCAACGCATTACAATATTACGTCAAGCGCGAGAAATGTAAGGTAAATGACGTCATATTTCCATCTGGTTGTGAGGCACGCGCAATTTACCTAGGCAACAAGAATATGAAAATCGGTATTTTCACTGGTCGTACCCGTGTAATATCGAAAAATATTTTCACTGCCATTTCTCGATATCCTACCGGAAAGCATGAAATAATGTGTAGTGTTGTAAAGATTTTTTATCAGACATTCTTAGACTTGTCCATATTGAAAGCATTTACAGGGGAGGGGGGGGGGCACAGTGAAAAAAGTTTGAATGATGGAATTTGACTTTTAGAGAAGTAGGAAAAATCGTGAAAAAAAGGAGAAATACTGGTTACCATGAAAAAGCAGTGAAAATTCTGATAAAGGAGAAAATGCTGGTGAACAGCATTTTCTCCTTCTCCCTCAAAAATGTTTTCAATAGCTGTTTTTCTAGGGGTCATTAAAACATAACATAGTTTTATTTTGTTTTAAGCTTTCTGGATTTAACTGGCGATAACACGACAGCAGCTGAAGAAGGCATAACTGCGGAGTACCTCGCACTTTACACTCAGGTAACTGTTCTCATTATGTACCTGAAAATTTTCCGGCTCAAATACCTGCGTCGTACGTGGATAAAATATCACACACGAAAAAAAAAGGCGTATCTAGACATTGTGAAATACGGTTCCAAATACGGTATGATGACGTCACTCACGCGCGCACTATGTTTGTATTGATTTGCAATATGATTGGTCAACATTTTAAGTTACAACATTTATCCGCTATTCATAACAAAGAAGTCAACGAAGCTACTACAGCATTATTTTGTTTACTGTTTTCGAATAAAATGTCATCAATGTGCAATATTTTGTTGTTGAAAGTTAAAAATTGTAGGTATATAATAAAAGAAAAATCATGCTGTAGTGACTTTCCTTTCTCTAGTATCTGCTTTTCGCTGCGCAAGAAAATTATGACAACTCACTTGACCTTCGGTCTCGCGTGATATCAAAATTTTCACGCTGTTCGAATCAAATACAAGCACCAGGAAAGTTACTACAACATAATTTTCCGTAATTATCCATTAGGCTGCTAAGCGCATCTTAGGACCTTTTGCGGATAGTGTAGATCAAGATCAGACTGCACGAAGTACCTCGCTCTTTACATTCAAGTAAGTGATCTTAAACGCTTATTTTTTACCAATTTTAACCGTTAGATCGCTGAATAAATCTGTGAGATAATTTTTCAGTCAAGCAAAAAGACCCAAACAAATACAAATTCGTGGACATTATTCTAGATTATTACAATCCAGAAAGAACAGTGTAAACGAAAGAAAGACGGCGTAAGAAATATAAGTTTGAATAAAAAATTGAAACTCTTTTGTGGTTTGATATGGAAAGAAATAATGAAAAGTAACCAATTGTCCTTTTTTTTCCCTCTGAGTTTCCATACCAGTCATGTGTCTTTTCAATCTTTATCAAACAAAAGAGTGATTTTTCCTTTCGTTACAATGTAAGAAAACGATTACAAGACACAAAAATAACATACAACGATTAACAAAAAGAGTGTTTAGTTGACCAAAGCAGTTTAAACCATATTCATTTATTTTATTTATTTATTTTATTTAGCACTGAATGTACATAATATGGTTTTAATAGACACAACATATTCAAATAAAAAGTCGACTATGGTGGAAATGCATAGAACCATATCAGGTTCATCAGCTCCAAGGATATTACAAAAAAGGGAAAGGATCCCTTATTTCCATTGTGGTCCTTAAGTGTTGACGGTCCGATATGGAGAGACATGGGAATGAAATATTTCAAAAGACATACATTTTGATACATGCTTAACGCACAAAGTAAATCACAGAAGGGCTGAATACTCTTTTAGGAAAATGACAAATCACAAGATACTTATACATATCACAGTTAAGACTTGAGTATCACATTCTATGACATAAAAACCAAAAAATATTAATGTTTGAAATATAGCAGACAGTTTAGATTCAAAAATAGGTTGTACATACTGTGCATACTGATCCTGAGTTTCACTGCCTGACATAATATCTACATTTACTACGACAAAAAATGTTCTGTAAAACAAAAAACGACAAAAAATGTTCATAGTTCTCTGAAACTCCATTGGTCTATCAAGGGATAACGAAATTTTCATTATAGGACACCGTTAATATAAATAGCACATTGGCAATTTCCTCTTTATTGGAAGCCGCTCGAAAGCGGCTTTCAGTAGGAATGTACCTAAACTATTTACCAGGTAGATGATCAGTAATTATTCGATAGGTCATAATTTTTGTAAAATTTCTAATAATGTTGTGTTGTTGTGATAGAATTGCTCCACATGACTCTTTCTTAAGTATTCCAACAGACCTACATAAAATTCAAACCTGGTTTTCTTGCAGTATATAGTTCATTGCCAAATAACAATAAAAAAATACAGAAAGATAAACATCCTTTAATTGACCAGTAGATAACTCCGCCTACTACTATAAATCGATAGCTGATAAATTACGTATTATCCAATCAAAATCGATAATCCGCGCGCACCTTTTTCTATACCTACATCCGGGCGTTTTTCTTAGACAAACAAACCGCATTTCTTTAACTTTCCCTATAGAATATATTGGCGATCTTTTCTTTTTTGAGATATAAAATACATCTAATGATGACAATGATGAGGTTTCTGCAACAGTGACGTTGCATATTAACTACTACGAACACTTTAAAAATTGGAAGAAGAGTAAAATTAAAATGAAAATTAGAGAAAATTAGGACTGGAGATTATAATTTTTTCATAGATTCAACAGATCGCAAAGATTCATATTGAATCAAATTTTGAGCTTTTAAGCTTTTGATTGTATTTATTTAAAACAAATTCATATTCATGCTATACTTCTGTGAATGTCATTGCATACAAATTATGCCTTTTCCCTGGTATAAATAATGTCATTGGCTGTGTTAGTTTCTCGCCATTTCCCACGTCGTACATGTCACACACCATATTTACGCGACGTTGGCTGGTCTCAACCTGTCTCAACCTGTGTATCGGTGGTTTAAAACAGGGGTATGTGTATATACGGTCCCTGTTTAAAATGATGAAGTAAAAGGATCTGGTTCATACCACTAAAAGAAGTCAATGTCAAATCAACTAGAAATTATCAAAATCACAGATGTAGCACGTACTTGGGTTTATTGATTAAAAATGATAATAAGTTGGCCCATATTTCACACCTTGATATTAAAATTCGAAGATTGTCATTAAGTATTTCTCCGCATGAAATACGGACTGTGATTAACCCTTTTGACAATTCACACACATTTATCCAGGTATTTAGTTACTTGATCATGTGCTATACTTGCATTCTTATACTTTCACACTTTGAACCCTATGTGTGCAGGTATTATGAAAATCGAAGGGCAAGAGTAAAGTAGACCACTGATCATGAAGAATATTTAAACAGAAACAGCAAAACAAATAAATCATTCGAGTAGAAACAATCGGTTAATCAGTAGGTAACATTTGGACCTAAAAAGATATTTGAAGTTAACATAGCTTTCATACGAAAAAGAGAAATGTACATAACATGTATTAACCCCCAGAGGGCTAATTAAATGAAATGAAAAACATTTTCAGGCGGGGAAAAACCCTAAAACTGGTAACTTAAGGCCATTTTATCATTAAATCTACAATGACTAATCTAAACGTTATCTGCGTTGTCTGCAATAGCACTTTAAAAAATGTTCTTCGTGCTCTATGGGTTTATTTTCTGATACTCGTTACTTCTATTAATCTAAAACCACTTCTGGTTTTCAAATGGTAATATAATACATTTGTAAAATATTTGTATTCGATTTTACTTTTTTTAAACCGATTTTTTGGTCAAAATGTGGTTTTATATGGCAGAAAATGTATATGGTGATATACATATCTATAGTGTGTCCACTATGTTGCTTACGAAATAATGTCTAAGGGGCGGGGTCACGCGATAGGGGCGGAGCGTCGACTCACTTGTCTACTGGTCAATTGGCTAGTCCCCCGAAGTTTTCAAACATATAGGATTCCTTCTATTTTCCCAAACGAAATTGTTATGCTTTCCGTTTATCACAAGCTTTCCCACCTCTCAATGGTTTTTGCATTTGTCTACTTTTTTACAAAACACAATAATGATGATTATGATATAGAGAGCATCTTAGAATATGATAATCAGAAGCAATTTTATGTACAGGTTTTTCGTCCAATCTTAATTTGTAAAGGATAAAACGGCGGTTAACCTTTGATCAAGGTATAGACTGGTTGCCTCCCTACACAAGAGGCGTCTACATCAGCTATTTATAGAATACTTGAGAAAAGATAACCCTTTTTCTTCCCTTCGTCGACACTTTAGCCGAATGGTTTTTTGTTACACGAAACATCTACCTTCTGAGACCTGCAAAATTTAGCATTTACTGTATTATGTGTCGAAGCTGTTATGATCAGACTGTACGTGCTGTACGGTATGGTCCTGATCTACAGAAGCCTTGAAACCAGGCCTGCTTGAAACATGACGTATGGATCGTGATGTACATTGACTACAGTAATTATTATGATGGTGCCTGGTGCTCTAAGGGTTGAAGCTGCTCGAAAATGACGGAAATAGATGAAGATCAGACAGCACATAGCCCGTGTAATATTTTTTTAATATTCTATAAGATATTTCGTAAACATAAAAGAAAACCTTGTTTGTTTTCCTTACTCAGTGTATTTATTTCGTTGTGTAGTCGAAGGGTTAAATTTATTACAGAACCTATTACTGTGAATATACAACTTCTTACGTCGCTGCTGGTCAAAGGTTTAGAATAGCTCTTGAAATTTACATTAGAAGTTTTACACTAGGTATGTACAAGGCCTATGCAGAAACGGTTCAAACTACTGTTTATTAAACGAAATATGTATAGTAATAGTTATCATGTTGTGGTTGAATAGATCCAGATCTTTAAAGACTTAAAAAATGTTTGTGTGTGTGTGTGTGGCTGCCATTTCAGGAATAAAAGAAACGTGGTTTGTGCCAACTGTGCAGGCTATGATCAGAATAATTTTGGAGATGCCATGCAAAAGTTTTTGTTTCTGGAGTAGAAATGTAAAGATTCACTATGTTACAAGCATGCCAAGATACTTTTTGACAAGCAATAAGATCATCTTTTAAATAAAAGTTGTTGAATATTTTTTTATTTTTTTTTTCTTTTTTGTTGTAAAAAAAAAAAGAAACACAAAGAAGAGATCACTGATAAAAATTGTAAATACATGTAAACATCATATGTGAATAACGATCTTAATATCACTTTGAATAATTGGTAACTTAAATAATTCTGTAGTATTGCCTTTAATGCCGCTATAGAAGTTTCCTTTCTTAAATCATTAAATAAATGGAAAATGCTGTATATGAATGCACAATTTCTCCATTTTCAAATTTCGAGTAGAAATTTAAAAATTCCAATGGTTTTACGTGTTTTTTTTTCCACAAATAAACATCACTTTATAATATTAATATAATAACAAGATTATTTAAGATTCCTCTCTAAACTTCTTTTTTTTTTTTTAAAGAATTAGAATACATGTACATATTATTTTCTGTTTCTCTTTTCCTTGCATTTTAGTACCATTTGTCATGATTTTTCGCTGGTGGGAGTTAAGGGTAAAAACAGATACAAAAAATATAATCACAATTTCTCAAGAGAGTCAATATTTCTGAAATTGTCCACCAAAATATTGCGGCTTTTATGATGCTGTGCATCATAAATTTGTCTTGTTGTATATAGTATGACAAGTTGTTTTACTATTTACGGTATAGATTGAGTCGCCAATGTGCTATTTATAGAAACGGTGTTAATGAAAATTTGAGTATATTCCGTGATATACATGCGATGCACTAATGTGCTATAAGTGTTCGATGATCGACAAAGAAAAATTCTAGTGTTCCCTGACAGACCAGTAGAGACAGGCGATGCACCAATGTGCTATAAGTTTCGATGATCGACAAAGAAAAATTTTAGTGTTCCCTGACAGACCAGTAGAGCTTCAAAGGCCTGTGTTTAAACGGATGAACTTGCAAACTTTGGCCAGTGTACAGAATAAGAAGAACGGGAGTATTGGTGACTGAATAACTGAATGAAAGAATCGAACAATCGGGGGTATGAAAGAACGCGTGAATGAACGAATGAAGAAAGAATGAATGATTGGACAAACAAACTGTTTAATTTTACCTGTCTGTTTTCAGGCTGACCTTCACTTTGATTTTGTCTCAGAAAGGAAACCCGACGCTTGCATACGACTGTATTTGTCCGGTGTCATATTCAGAAGGTAAGGGTTCTAACCCTTTAAGCGCCTTTCACAACTATAGTCGCTTTTGCGGCCAGTGAAGACCAAGATCAGACTGCACAAAACGTGCAGTCTGATCTTTGATCTACACTGTCCGCTTTGCTTAAACACTATAGACATAAGCAACCATCACATTGCAATTATTTGGCTCTTAATACTGGAATGAATAACTCCTTTGGGCTTATTCGGTGCTCTAATGGTTAAGGCGTAGCTGAAGGCTTTTGAACTACTTTTTTGGCATAGCTGAATGTGCTGGCTTTTGACCTACTTTTTGATACTGATAACAACTGAATAAATAGAAATTTGTGATTGGTCAAACATGTAGACATGTTTATTCTAAGGGCCCTTTAGGTAAAAAAAATGTAGACATGTTTATTCTAAGGGCCCCGGCCCATTTTCTGGTAAATTTACGCCGTCTGGAAAAAAGCAGTGAGTCGAGCTAAGAAGACAGAGCGTTAACTTTGTACTTCGTGTGTAAATACATCTTTGTACGCACTTCCCCGTGTCTAAGACTAAAAAAGATAACTCTTAAAAGAGCAGTGGCATGTATTCTTTTACCACACAACCACACAATCCCCAAAATTGGCCCCAACATTTACATATTTCCTAATTTTCTTCTCTAAAACGTCATTTTCGCGTTTGAAAACAAGTATTAAAAAGCATGCTCCTTCAATATTACAAACCTATCTAATTTAGAGTTGGTAATATGCTATTTTTAGACTTCGGGTGAGTCATGGTCCTTCGGAAATCTATTCCAGGGCTTCGTCAACGGGATACCTGGTTTGATAATGTGCGGTGCTCAGTTTGTACTGGAGTGCTCAAGGAAACACCTTCTGATCTTCCTACAGCATAGACTTGACTCAGTGTTTTACCAGGTATGTGATGTTCTCGAATTTTGTAAAGATTCTCCATTTACTTACTATTCGAGAAGGAAGTCGCTATACCGCCGACGGCTATATACTTTTATCACATAACTCCCCTTGTTTTCAATGTAATACAGCCATTACAAATGTTCTTGTCTCACACAGGGGTGAGGTAAGAAAATAGTGCTGTATTCGGTCAACAATCTGTAATTATACACCTCATTTCTAAAACACTGCTGACTTTGGTTCTTGAGTGAAAGTAACGGTCAAAATTCGTAATCATGATAAATTTATTAACTTAATCACTTTAAGATTCAAAACAAAATCAATATATGGAAGTTTCTTTGGAACTATTTTTTGCTCGTAATGTACCTGTCAAAGAAGCGAATAGGCTTCATGTAAATTTCATTACACCTTATACATATATGCCTATCTTTTAACACATTATGGACTATAATTCTTGTTGTACAGTTATGTGAAAAAAGAATCTGACATTCGTTGGCGTTTGAGGTAAAAAATTATTAAACTCGTCCACAAACAATGTTATTAAGCTCACCAAAGGCTCGCTTAATAACATTTTTTGTAGACTCGTTTAATAAGATTTTATCTCAAACACCAACTCATGTCAGATCCTACATATCTCTACTCAGAATGTATACGTCGGCTTCTGTTTCTGTGTTTGGAATGAAATTGGTCTTGTCTGCGATTACCTGAAAAACAATTCTCGACATATTTAATACCACTAGGAGATAAAAAACGCGTGAACCCCTGGTTTCGGCACACTACCGACTGAGCTTTCCGGTCTTGGTTCATGTATTTGTTTTTATTTGTTCGTTTGTACTGGAGTTTAAGCCATTTTAACAGCCTAGGTCATATCAAGGTGGTCAGTGCACGTATACATGTGTTTCCTGGCTTTCTTACACCGGCACTGACACAACTGTCTATCCAAGCCAACGACTACTTTTCTCAAATGCATCAGAGGTGGGAAGCGAAAAATCACTGGAAAAAAAGTTTGTTTTATCCAGGTATCAACCTGCAACCACCTAGTCATGAGTCAAATACGGTAACCACTGAGCTACCCTGCCGACCGGTTCTTGTACACATTTAGATCTTTCGTCCAGACAAAGTTTCTATCAGTTAACAATCCGAATTTGTCGAAGCAACTCAACACACATTTTAACATCATCATCATCATCATCATCATCATCATCGTTTATTTCTTCTTTATCTATTTCAGGCGAGATATTATTTGGAATGAAAATGGGGATAGTTTCTATTTCGCCGTCTTCAGAAGTAAGAGAAACTAGAACTTAAAAACATGATAATTAAACCTTTACTACACAATCCTAATGACCGTCTTTTGAAAACAATGTGAGAAAAGGAGGAAATACTGGTAACCAGCATTTTCTCCTTTTCCTACAAAGTTTTTATCCTATCAGGGACAAATTTCGTCATGTTGCCCACTTTGTTTTTGTCGCTTGCAAATACTTTCAACTTGGACCAGTCTAAAATTTTATGGTTTGGTAAAGAGTAAACTATTCTGGAAACATTTGCAACATTTCTGTGTTGAATTTTGAACTAGCCTACCCGTTGATTCACAAACATGAGTGCGCGGCATCGCTGACTACATTTTGGGGATCTTTTTTTTTCGGGGTGTCTACTTTGATACGATGGTCAAGGCTTTAGCATAGATTTGTAATGAGGAAAATGCTTGTTGAATTTCATCTAGCGGATCCAGTGGAGCGGGGAGTGTCCTTGGGCAAGCAACTGCAAACCACTAGCATGGTGCTGGCGGAATCCAGGAATTACACAAATAAATGAGTGGTCTCAGAGACACCGAAAGTCCTAGGGTACATTAATCAGTTCAATATTTTTTGCGCACATCATATCCCTTTCTTACATTAGATAGGTAAAGTTAGCTACTAGTAGCCAGCTACTAGTAGCTAGCTACTTGTTCAGGTAAAGTTAGCTTCTAGTAGCCAGCTACTAGTAGCCAGCTACTTGAGCTGGTAAAATTGGTTATTTATAGCCAGTTACTGGTAGCCACCTTCTAGTAAGCAGTCACTTGTAAAGGAAAATCTGGCAATTCGTACCCAGCGACCAATGTTTAGGTAATTAGAATGGAGGTTTTTATTAGTTTCCTAAAGGTACAAGTAACTGGCGAACCAAATGTCGACGCCTTAGACGAAATGTTTTTTTTTCTTCCATCCAGAATACTATATAAATGCATCAGAAAAATCAAAATCAAATAGTTTCCTGTATTAAAGGGTCAAGCTACGAGATCTGTCAATAGGAATTTTTTCACATTTGTTTTTAATTAGGGCTTCAAAATGTACAAGTAGCTGACGAGATTAAGACAGACATTTCAAAATATTTCAAAGAATCACATTCACTGTACTACGGAGAAATTGAAAATATCATTTTCAATTCATTTAAGGAATGAAGAGAATACATTTTTTTTTTTTTTTTTTGTTTTCATGGAGGTATGAAAACAAAAACCTAATCACACTGTGTTTTTTTTTTTTTTTTTTCATACCTCTTCATTCCTTATAATTCAATATCACAGACAACAAATATGCACTTAAATAATTCTAACTGCTCTTTTTTTGAAAATCCAACATTGCGTATTTATTTACTGTCCTTTTCATTGATATTTCATAGCGCGGTAAAACTGCTCCTTCATGACGTAAAAATGACGTAATTCATGACGTCATTATAGAATTGAACATTTGCAGATTGAGTGGATTTATTATTAGAAGTTCAATACGCTAGAATTAAGTTGAAAATAAGATTGTTTAAACCCAGCAGAGTAACAATGCGTTTTCAGCTCTCTCTTTGAATCTACTGTTGGATTTTTTTTTTTTTTTTTTTTTTTCAGTATTCAAAAAAAAAAAAATATATTCAGCTTGCAATTTGAACTTCGGACTCGATATAAAATCAGAACGAAAAACATTATGAAATCTCGTATACATGTTTGTTTACATTAGTTTGACTGCAAAAGTAGTTCGGCACTGCTGATTTTTTTTTTCATGGAGCTATGAAAATTTTTTTTCAGCCAATCAGAACTCGCCAATGTTCATGAAAAAAAACTAATATTGAATTATTTTTAATTATTAAAGGGGCCAGCTACTCGTAGTGAAAATTAGGAGATTTTTCAATTTCACTTAGAAAGGAATTCAAAGGTACAAGTAGCTGGAGAGTCTAAGAGCCGTTTTTTGTAATTAAGTGCTTGTTTTGAAAGACGTAGATTATAAATGCCTCAGAAAAATCAAAATTGAAGCATTTCCAGGTATTCAAGGGGCCAGCTACTTGATATGAAAACGGGACAATTTTGCACTCTTGCGAAATGATGATTTAAAATGTACAAGTAGCTGGCTAGATTTAGAGAGATTTTTCAAAATATTTCAACGAATCATATTGAGGATACTTAGGAGAAATTAAAGATATCAAAATCAATCCATTTTTATTCATTAAAGGGGGCAGCTACTTGTCGGGAAATGCAGATATTTGTCAATTATACTTAGTGTGAAATCAAAGGGGACAAGTAGCTGGCGAGCCTAAAAGTGAATTTTGAAATTAAATGCTTTTTTTTTTAGCTTTATTTACCACGTCAATAGGTACGTGGGGGTCGTGGTCATCCCCCACCATACCTTACATAAGCTGTTGGTAGACAGTGTTAGTTTCATTTCTAACCATATAAACGTATTTACCAACATTTAAATGTATTTACAATAACTTCATGAAAGAAAACATTTTCTTATAAAAACATACACTAATATATATGAGACATTCTCTGGCAAAAAGGTGCTCGATGCCTCTCCGTAATCCATCATGCCAAGCAAGCCATCATATACTTTTGAAGCCACAACAGCCACTTTTTTTCTCAAAACCGACTTAATCACTAGGTAGAATGGTCCCTGGACATACAGAAAACAGACCTTTAGCGAAAAGTTTCGGTCCAGGTCAGCCTGTGCGAACTGCGCAGGCTGACCTGGGTCGATACCTTCTCGCAGATGCATTAAGCCCCCATTTCACGGAGAACGGCTCACATACATTCATCTTTTCAAAAAGGTAGCATTATGAAAAATGAAATAATTTCAGTTTAAAATCTGTGACAATAAAGCGTGTGTGTGCGTGTGTGTGGTTGGGGGGGGAGGGTGTGTGTGTGTGTGAAAAACAAAAATATGATGAAACTGATTGGTGCAAATTAAAAAAAATGGCATCACTGATTGTGTGTTTAAAAAACTGTGCTTATTCTGAAATCGATAGTGTTTTATGGAAGGCATTCTAAGATATGTTCCACAATTGTCATGTTATAGTTTTCAAGCCCAGTCGTTCTCGTATTACTATGGATATTCACAGCGGTAGTAAGAAAATTCCTCATACCAATAAGTGACGGTTTATAAGTTTTATTTCTACAAAAGTAAATATATTTTTTAACTTCTAAAAGCAAATTGTCTAACAAAAAGTTTGGTTTATGTGAGCCCAAAAGAAAAATTCTACTATTTATTTGTAAATTGTGGTCAAAATTTTTTAATATTGTTGTAATTTTATTCATCAAAGGCGTTATATAATCACAATTATAGAACAAATGTAAAAGTATTTCTTCATGTGTTCCACAGAAAGTACATAAGTTAGTATCGATCAAGTTCATTTTGAAAAGTAGCGAATTTGTTGGGAGGATCCTGTGAACTATTCTTGTCCGGAACCATTGTGTATAAGTATCTTGAGTACATTTAAAAACACTTCCGTGAACTAGATTCCAATCAATTTCTAAATCATTGTATATTGAGTTCCACTTGACTGTACATGACGGAGTTTCTCTGTTCTCAATTAATTTGTTGTAAATATGTTTGTTTATCTCTTTTTTAGTTAATATTTGAAAAAAATAACAGTTAATGCTAGAGTTATGGTATTCATTTAGAAATTTCTTTTGAATTAGTATATGATGCTTCGACAAGAAGCTCTTAACTGAGTTTAATAAACTGTAGTACCTTAAGAAATTTGTTTTATTATTGGTAAGTTTATTGATTTCATTCCAAATTTTAAAATGACCATTTTCATTTAAAAGGTCTTTGATATATCTTATACCGGCAGTGTACATTATGGAATCATAGACGTAATTTGACTCGATTATGATATTGTCATTATAAAACAATGGCATATTAATTATATCTACCCAATTTGTAAATTTACATTTCAATATATAGGTAGTAAAAGACTGTAGGACATCAATCCAAAAATCGTTTTTAATAGTTTTCACGATTTGTTTACAATACGAAATACCTAAATTGAATAATTTTCGTGTATCAAATATTCCATTAATAAACATATAACAGTCGCCTTTACCACTAGCAACAAGTTTTTTTAACCATTTAATTTTCATACTCATGTTATAGCTATTCACATCTATCATTTTTAGACCCCCTTCTGTGTACTTCTTTATAAAAATACTCCATTTTATTTTAGCCGTGCCATCCCATACGAATTTTTATAACATATCATTTAAACTTTTCATGTATTCATCCGATGGTGACGGTAAACTAATAAACAGGTTGGTAAGTAAGGAGATTAAAATGCTTTTAACTACAGTTATTTTTCCAATAGGAGTTAGTTTTCTCCTATTCCAGTAGGATATACTATTTTTAATGCTTTGTAGTTTTGGTTCAAAATTGTTTTTTATCATTTGTTTCAGATCAACATTGAAATGTATCCCAAGTAATTTAAATTGTGTTTCCCCCCAAGATAGTTTCCATTTTGTTTTAATAGATCTTGAACTCTATTTCATGCATCCAATCCATATTAGCTTCGTTTTATCGAAATTGACCTTCAGGCCTGAAATATGTGAAAAATTTTCGAGTAACTGTAATGTACTTTTGAGCGATTTTTCTGAACCATCTAAAAAAAGGGTTGTGTCGTCTGCAAATTGTGATATTATGTATTCTCGTTGTTTAACTTTTATTCCTGTGATTTTTTTTTTTCATTTTTTATTTTGATGTTAAGAATTTCTGTACAAAGAATAAAAATGTATGCTGAAATTGGATCTCCTTGTCTGCAGCCCCTTTTGACCATGAAATAATCCGAAAGAAAACCGTTAACTTGAACACATACTTCCGTATTATACAAAAATAACTTAATCCATTCTCGAACCATTTCACCAAAGTTAAAAAAAGATAACGTTTTTTCAATAAAGTTAAAGGATAAGGAGTAAAAAGCTTTCTCAAAATCAATTAACATTAACAATCCAGGTATTCTATGTTCTTCACAATATTGCATAATATCATACACTAATCTGGTATTTTCCCCTATGAATCTATCTTGTAAAAAACCCGTTTGATCACTTGAAATTATATCATTTAAAACATTCTTAATTCTTTTAGCAATACTTCCAGATGCAAGTTTATATAGGACATTTAAAAGCGTGATTGGTCTCCAGTTTTTTAAAAATTGTCTTTCTTTATTTTCTTTCGGAATACAAGTTATTGTTCCCAGTTTAACATTCCGTGAAAATGATTTAGATATAAACGCGTGATTTAAAGCTTTTACTACAAAATGACCAATGTTATTAAAAAAAAACTTATAAAAATTTGAAGTAAATCTGTCATTTCCGGGGCTCTTATCATTTTTCATATTCTTTAGAGCATCTGTGACCTCATTGTATTGTAGCAGTCCTTCAATATCCTTTTTCTGTTTTTCATTTAATTTTTTTACAGAACACCCTGCTAATTGTTCAGAAAGATCGAAATCAACAAAGTTATTTAGTTCAGTATATAAATTTTCATAAAATCGTTTAGTTTCTTTTAAAATTTCTTTTTGATCAAAAATGTGAGTTCCATCTTCTTTTTTTATATAATGCATAGTTTTTGAAGCTACATGCTGTTTCTCTAAATTACAAAAATAATTAGTTACTTTTTCTCCGTTGTCAATCCAGTTTGATCTTGATCTAATGAAAAAAACATTTAGCCTTTCCTTCCTTAAAGTTTCCAATTCTAATTGTAGTGAACATAGCCTGTCTTTCTTTGTTTCATTAAGATTATTTTCTAAATAGGAAATTTCTTTTTCAATGGAGTTTTCTCTTATGCATTTTGTTTTGGCTTTATAAGTAGAAAATGAAATGGTTTCCCCGCGTATTTCCATTAACAATGTTTCCAAAAAAAGTTGATCATCTATTATAAATTGTAACTGTGATTTATCAACGTTTAGAACATTTTCAGTACTGTATACTGGCAAGCAATATTGCAAGATTACGCTATCTATTTTTTTGTTTATACAATCGACATATTCTTTATCTTTTAATAATGAATTATTGAATTTCCAAAATCCTTTTCCATGCTCCTGCTTTGAAAACTGAAGTTCAAGCGCAATTATTGAGTGATCAGACCTGTAACTTATATCTGTATCACAGTTTCTAACAAATGAAAGAAGGTTTTGATCAATTAAGAAAAAATCTAACCTTCCCTCTTGTAATGGTGATATTAAATGCTTGTTTTGAATAACAGATACTATGAATGTATAAGAAAACTCAAAATTGAATTATTTCCGACTATTAAAGGGGCTAGCTACTTGATTTAAAAACGGGACAACTTTGCTGTTTTTCGAAATCATAATTTAAAATGTACAAGTAGCTAGCTAGATTTAGAGAGATTTTTCAAAATATTTCATCGAATCATATTGAGGATATTTAGGGGAAATTAAAGGTATCAAAATCAATCCATTCTTATCCTTTGAAGGGGCCAGCTACTCGTCAGGAAAATGCGGATATTTTTCAATTATACTTAATGTGCAATCAAAAGGTACAAGTAGCTGCCGAGCCTAAGAGCGAATTTTAAAATTAAATGCTTGTTTGGAATAACAGATACTATGAATGTATAAGAAAACTCAAAATTAAATCATTTCCGTTTATTAAAGGGGCCAGCTACTTGATTTGAAAACTGTACAACTTTGCTGTTTTTCGAAGTAATGATTTCAAATGTACAAGTACCTTACGTGATTAAAAGAGATTTTTCAAAATATTTCAACAAATCTTTTTGGGGACACTTAGGAGAAATTAGAAATATCACAATCAATCCATTCTTATCCATTTAAGGGGCCAGCTACTCGTCATGAAAATGCGGATATTTTTCAATTTTGATTAGAGTGAAATCAAAAGGCACAGGTACAGTAGCTGGCGAGCCTAAGAGCGATATTTGAAATTGAATGCTCGTATTGAATAAAAGAGAGTATAAATGCACGAGAAAACTCGAAATGGAAGCATTTCCGGTTATTAAAGGGGCCAGCTACTTGATCTGAAAATGGGACAACTTTGCACTTTTGCGAAATCATAATTTAAAATGTACAAGTAGCTGGCTAGACTTAGAGAGATTTTTCAAATTTTTTCAACAAATCATATTGAGGATACATAGGAGAAATTCAAAATATCAAAATCAATCCATTTTTTTTCATTTTAGGGGCCGGCTACTTGTCAGGAAAATGCGGATATTTTTCAATTTTACTTAGACTGAAATCAAAAGGTACAAGTAGCTGTACTAAGAGCAAATTTTAAAATTAAATGTTTGTTTTGAATAACACATACTATGAATGTATGAGAAAACTCAAATTGAATCATTTCCGGTTAGTAAAGGGACCAGCTGCTAGTCGTGAAAATTGGGACATTTTTTAATTTCACTCAGATAGGAATTCAAAGGTACAAGTAGCTGGCGAGTCTAAGAGCTGTTTTTTAAAATTAATTGCTTGTTTTACATGAAGGGGATGATAAATGCACTAAAATGGTCAAAATTGAAGCTTTTCCAGCTATTAAAGGGGCCAGCTTCTGATTTGAATATGGGACAACTTTGCATTTTTTCGAAGTAATGATTTCAAATGTACAAGTAGCTAGCGAGATTAAAAGAGATTTTTCAAAATATTTCAACAGATCACTTTGAGGACACTAAGGAGAAATTACAAAAAATCAAAATTAATCCTTTCTTATCCATTTAAGGGGCCAGCTACTCGTCATAAAATTGCGGATATTTTTCAATTTTACTTAGAGTGAAATCAAAAGGTACAGAAAGCCGGCGAGCCAAAGAGCGATTTTTGAAAATGAATGCTCGTATTGAATAAAAGAGAGTATAAATGCACGAGAAAACTCGAAATGGAAGCATTTCCGGTTATTAAAGGGGCCAGCTACTTGATCTGAAAATGGGACAACTTTGCACTTTTGCGAAATCATAATTTAAAATGTACAAGTAGCTGGCTAGATTTAGAGAGATTTTTTCAAAATATTTCAACAAATCATTTGAGGATACGTAGGAGAAATTAAAAATATCAAAATCAATCTATTCTTATTCATTAAAGGGGCCAGGTACTCGTCAGGAAAATGCGGATATTTTTCAATTATACTTAGTGTGCAATCAAAAGGTACAAGTAGCTGGCGAGCCTAAGAGCGAATTTTGAAATTAAACGCTTATTTTGAATAACAGAGACTATAAATGCCTGAGAAAACTCAAAATTGAATCATTTCCGGGTATTAAAGGGGCCATCTACTTGTCGTGAAAATTGGGACATTTTTTAATTTCACTCAGAGGGGAATTCAAAGGTACAAGTAGCTGGCGAGTCTAAGAGCTGTTTTTAACATTAAATGCTTGTTTTACATAAAGGGGATGATAAATACACTAAAATAGTCAAAATTAAAGTATTTCTAGCTATTAAAGGGGCCAGCTTCTGATTTGAATATGGGACAACTTTGCATTTTTTCGAAGTAATGATTTCAAATGTACAAGTAGCTAGCGAGATTAAAAGAGATTTTTCAAAATATTTCAACAAATTACTTTGAGGACACTTAGGAGAAATTAGAAATATCAAAATTAATCCTTTCTTATCCATTTAAGGGGCCAGCTACTCGTCATGAAAATGTGGATATTTTTCAATTTTACTTACAGTGAAATCAAAAGGTACCGAAACCCGACAAGCCTAAGAGCGATTTTTGAAATTGAACGCTCGTATTGGATAAAAGAGAGTATAAATGCACGAGAAAACTCGAAATTGAAACATTTCCGGTTATTAAAGGGGCCAGCTACTTGATCTGAAAATGGGACAACTTTGCACCTTTACAAAATCATGATTTAAAATGTACAAGTAGCCGGCTAGACTTACAGAGATTTTTCAAAATATTTCAACAAATCATATTGAGGACATTTAGGAAAAAATAGAGATATCAAAATCAATCCATTCTTATTCATTAAAGGGGCCAGGTACTCGTCATGAAAATGCGGATATTTTTCAATTTTACTTAGAGTGAAATCGAAAGGTACAAGTAGCTTCCGAGTCTAAGAGCGAAATTTGAAATTAAATGCTTGTTTTGAATAACAGAGACTATGAATGTATATGAGAAAACTCGGATTTGAATCATTTCCGGTTTTAAAAGGGGCCAGCTACTTGATTTAAAAACTGGACAATTCGCTGTTTTTCAAAGTAATGATTTCAAATGTTCAAGGAGCCAGCGAGAATAAAAGAGATTTTTCAAAATATTTCAACAAATAATTTTGAGGACATTTAGGAGAAAATAGAGATATCAAAATCAATCCATTATTATCCATTTAAGGGGCCAGCTACTCGTCATGAAAATGTGGACATTTTTCAATTTTACTTAGCGTGAAATCAAAAGGTACAAGTAGCTGGCGAGCCTTAGAGCGATTTTTGACATTGAATGCTTGTTTTGAATAAAGAGGACTATAAATGCATGAGAAAACTCTAAATTGAAACATTTCCGGTTATTAAAGGGGCCAGCTACTTAATCTGAACAGGGGACACCTTTCCACTTTTGCGAAATAATCATTAAAAACGTACAAGTAGCTGGCTAAATATAGAGAGATTTATTTTAAACTAATTTAACGATTCATATTGAGGATACTAAGAAGAAATTAAAGATATTAAAACCAATCCATTCTTATTCATTAAAGGGTCCAGCTACTCGTTATTGAAATGCTGAAATTTTTCAATTTTACTTAGACTGAAATCAAAAGGTACAAGTAGTTAGCAGGCCAATGAGCGATTTTTGATATAAATTGTCTTCCTTTCATATGGGGGTCGAATGATAATTTGACACCGGCTTACGCTATTGTGGGTCTGCAAAACTTTCACTTTGAAAGATAGGTCTGTTCCATACAATCAGAATTTACCAGAAGTTGTCGTTCATGGTCTCTCCTCATTCAGAACCCTTCTGTATTTGACCAACTGCTGTCGTTTATGGAGTGACACCACTGCGAACTTCTTCCAGGTCGTAGTAGTCAAAAGTAGTCCCATTTGAAAATTTGACAGCAAGCACTTCTGCTGCATTGTTTTATCAGAGAAAAATGAAAGGACATGCTTAAAATGTGTTTCTGTTGTTAATTTGATGATTCCTGTGGAAACTGAGTGCAAGTTTGTTATTTCATGGAGAACTATTTTGTGTCCGTGCCCACGTAAAGGAACATGGTCTACACCAGGAAGGGCCTTTTTTTCACTGTGATTTTTCAAGGGTAGTTGTGTTTGACGTGGAATAGCAAAAAACGCAATCGGTTAAGGTGCCATATTTTGGTAGATGAAAGACGTTTAAAAAAATGTAAAAAAAAAAAAAAAAAAATTACTGGTATTATTATTTCCCGTCTACGATTTTGTCATTGCCCATCATTCGCTAAAAGCTTTTGAAATATCTCTCTTAACCCTTTACCACACAATGCCGACATTTCACGATCCTGGGAAAGAAGCCTTTTGAAAACATAGTGGAAAGAAGGAGAAAATGCAGGTAACCAGCATTTTTTCCTTTTCCCACAACGTTTTCTACCTAATCAAAGAAAGTTTGCACCATTTGATCAACATTTAAATTGTCTGCAAATTCTTTGAATTTGGACAAGCCTACATTTTTGTTGTTTGGTAAAGAGTTAATATCGCCAGCTACATGTACATTTTGAATCATTATTTTGCAAAAGTGCTAAATTGGCTCGTTTGCAGATCAAGTAGCTGGCCCCTTTAATGACCGGAAATACTTTAATTTTGAGTTTTCTGGCGCCTTTCTAGTCTTCTTCATTCAAAACAAGCATTTAATTTCAAGAAATCGCTCTTAGGCTTGAAAAATATCCGAATTTTCATGATGAGAAACAGGCCCCTTAAAATGATGAGAATGGATTGATTTTGATATCTTTAATTTCCCCTAAATATCCTCAATATGATTCGTTAAACTATTTTGAAATATCTGTCTAAATCTAGTCAGCTACTTGTACATTTTAAATTATGATTTCGAAAAAGTGCAGAGTTGTCCCATTTTCAGATCAAGTAGCTGGCCCCTTTAATAACCGGAAATGCTTCAATTTTGAGTTTTCTCATGCATTTATAGTCTCTGTTATTCAAAACAAGCATTTAATTTCAAAATTCTCTCTTACGCTCGCCAGCTACATGTACCTTTTGATTTCACTCCAAGTAAAATTGAAAAATATCCGCATTTTCCTGACGAGTAGCTGGGCCCTTTAAATGATGAGAATAGATTGATTTTGATATCTTTAATTTTCCCTAATTACCCTCAATATGATTTGTTGAAATATTTTGAAAAATTTCTTTTATTCTCGCTAGCTCCTTGAACATTTGAAATCATTACTTCGAAAATAGCAAAATTGTCCCGTTTTTAAAGTAGCTTGCCCCTTTAATAATCGGAAATGATTCAATTTCGAGTTTTCTGACACATTCATAGTCTCTGTTATTCAAAACAAGCATTTAATTTTAAAATTCGCTCTTAGGCTCCCCAGCTACTTGTACCTTTTGATTGCACATTAAGTATAATTGAAAAATATATGCATTTTCCTGACGAGTAGCTGGCCCCTTCAAAGGATAAGAATGGATTGATTTTGATATCTGTAACTTCCCCTTAATATTCTCAATATGATTCGTTGAAATATTTTGAAATATCTCTCTAAATCTAGTCAGCTACGTGTACATTTTAAATCATGATTTTGTAAAAGTGCAAAGTTGTCCTGTTTTCAGATCAAGTAGGTGATCCCTTTAATAACCGGAAATGTTTCAATGTTGAGTTTTCTCATGCCTTTATAGTCTCTTTAATTCAAAACAAGCATTCAGTTTCAAAAATCGCTCTTAGGCTCGCCAGCTACTTGTACCTTTTGATTTCACTCTAAGTAAAATTGAAAAATATCCGCATTTTTTTATGACGAGTAGCTGGCCTCTTAAATGAAAAAGAATGGATTCATTTTGATATCTTTAATTTCCCCTTCGTATCCTCAATATGATTCGTTGAAATATTTTGAAAAATTTCTCTAAATCTAACCAGCTACTTGTACATTTTAAATCATGATTTCGAAAAGGTGCAAAGTTGTCCCATTTTCAGATCAAGTGGCTGGCCCCTTTAATAACCGCAAATGCTTCAATTTTGAGTTTTCTCGTGCATTTATCGTCTCTTTTATTCAAAACGAGCATTCAATGTGAAAAATCGCTCTTACGCTCACCAGCTACTTGTACCTTTTGATTTCACTCTAAGTAAAATTGAAAAAAATCCGCATTTTCATGACGAGTAGCTGGCCCCTTTAATGAATAAGAATGGATTGATTTTGATACCTTTAGATTCTCCGAAGTATCCTCAACTTGATTTGTTAAATTAGTTTAAAATATATCTCTCTCAATTTAGCCGGCTACTTGTACGTTTTTAAGAATTATTTCGCAAAAGTGGAAAGGTGTCCAGTTTTCAAATCTAGTAGCTGGCCTCTTTAATTCCCGTAAATGATTAATTTTGAGTTTTCTCATCCATTCATAGTCTCTGTTATTCAAAACAAGCATTTAATTTCAAAATTCATTCTAAGGCTCGCCAGCTACTTGTACCTTTTGATTTCATTTTAAGTAAAATTGAAAAATATCCGCATCTTCATGACGAGTAGCTGGCCCCAAAAATGAATAAGAATTGTTTTTGATATTTTTAATTTCTCCTACGTATCCTCAATATGATTCGTTGAAATATTTTGAAAAATCTCTCTAAATCTAGCCAGCTACTTGTACATTTTAAATCATGATTTCGCAAATCTACTTGATTTAAATTTAAAAAAAATTTTTAAATGCGAGTTAAAATGCTGCTTGTGTAGAAGATGTTGTGGGGAAAGGCAATATTTTTTGTTATGAGCAATTACTCCTTTTACAATAATATTTTCGAAAGCCGTCCCGTTCAAATGTTAAATCGAGTATATATCTGGAAAAGGGTCGACAATTTCATCTGTTATACACATGATTTTGTGCTAGAAATAATACATCTTACTGATTAATTTGACTCTTGGATGTTTTGTGTCATTTTCATTGTTCCAAGGGAGGTAATTGAGTTCGAATAGAGGGAAAAGTAACCTGGCAACCTATCTTTTTTTTGCATTTTTTGATAAAGGATATAATCATGTATATTTCTGAGAAAAATGAGAAAAATCTTTGCGCTAGATTCTTTTGAAGGTCAAATAATGTTCTGATTTTCTGTGATAAAATAAGCGTTTTTGTGGGCTAAGGGTTTTATTGAAACATAGATAGAGTATCATTAATTTGAAATATCTGTTAATTTCTCATCAAAGTCAGAGGATCCATTGGTTCACTATGAATTTAAAACACAGAGAACATGACTTGACTGAAATTACAGATTTTAATCACAAATTTCTGACGTATGCTGCAATAATTGGGTTTTTGTGTAATTTGAAAAAAAGGGTTATGCTCTTCGTGGGCTCAGAACTTTTTGGTTCATCAGGTAACGTCTGATTATCTCTTCGCATATTAAAAGAACATACTTTGAAGTGTTTCTGTGTCAAATTTCACGAAATTCTCTGCGCTAGAAATAACTCGCTGAAACGCCTTTAAAAAGTAGCTTCAGTATAAAATGTATCTCAAATGTGAAATATAGCTCAGATGTCAAATATGGCTCAAATGTGAAATGTGTCTCAAATGTTAAATGCAGCTTTAGTATAAAACGTATCTCAAACGTAAAATGTAGCTCAAACGTCAAATGCAGCTCAAATATTAAATGTAGATTAAGTATATATATATATTTTTTTTTTGTAATTCAAACGTACAATGTAGCTAAAACGTCAAATGCAGCTCAAATCTGAAAGTTAGCTTGAATATGAAATGTAACTCAAATGTAACATGTAGTTCAAATGTGAATGAAGCTCAAATATGAAATGTAGCTCAAATGTAGCTCATATGTGAAATGTTACTCAAATATGAAATGTAAGTGAAATATGAAATATAGGTCAAATGTTACGATCCGACTTTAACACGAAAGAAAATAGGCTGGGAATCAAGATAAAATTAATTTTAACCGATGCTTTTTCTTTTTTTCTCGATGATTCTTAAGACCCTCTTCCGAAAGAGTGGTAACACTGGGGACCTTTCGGTAGTTTATTCCTCGGATTCTTTCTAGTCATTAAAGTATATGTCACAAATTTGTAAACAGTGAATATCCATGATTAGGCAATATTATTCCCAAGAGAGAGAGAGAGAGAGCGAGAGCGAGAGAAAGGGTGAGAAAGAAGGAGAGAAAGAGACAAAGAGTGAGAGAGAGACGGAATGAGAGAGAGAGAGGGAGACAAAGAGAGAAGAGAAAGAGTGATAGAGCAGAGAGAGAGAGAGTAAAAGAGAGAAGAAGAAGAAGAAGAAACATTAACAAAACAAAACACAAACATGCAAGCAAATCCGATTATCTTATTTATTTATTTATATATGCCAGTAATTATAATTTTTTTTGTTTCATATCAAGACAACCACACAAAATTTTTAGATGGGTTGGGAAGCAAAGTGTAGTAAAATCTGAGTTTTTTTAAGTTTGAGTGGAATCATTTCAGTGGAAAATTTTGCTTGGAGAGGCAATCCCTCACGAATTTTGCAGAAAGTTCTATTATTCTCTAGCCCGGTCGGATAGCTCAGTGGTTAGTGTATCTCACTTGTGACCCGGTGGTTGAGGGTTTGATACCCGGTTAAGGCAAATTTTCTTTCCGGCGATTTTACGCCTCTCACTTCTGTTGCATGTGAGAAAGGTAGTCAGTGACTTGGAAAGAAAGTTGTGTCAGTACTGGTGTGTGAAAGCCAGGAAACAAGTGCGTCGGTGCACTGGTCGCCGTGATATGACTAAGCTGTTAAAAGGGCGTTATACTCCAATACAATCATTTAATACAATCAACGCATTATTCTCTAAGCCTTTCAGCGCCAAAGGCAAAAACAGGTTCTACTGCAGACGGCAAAGATCAAGATAAGACTGCACAGAACGTGCAGTCTGATCTTGGATATTTACCGTCCGCTGGTTTAGTCAAACCTATAATTGGCTTGCAACACGCGAAAAGGGGTATTCGGACATTTGCGTAAAGTGTCGTCTCGGATCAGCCTGCGCAGTCCGCGCAGGCTAATCCGAGACGGCACTTTACGTCTACATTAGATTTTGTTCTTCAGTAGGCTTGCGCAAAACAGAAAGTGTCGTTTCGGATTAGCCTGCACGGACTGCGCAGGCTGATCCGGGACAAGACTTTACGCAAATGTCCGAATGCCCCTTTTCGCGTGTTGCAGGCCATATGATAAAAAAAAAAATCAATTTCTGTGGATTGTATTTCCAGTCGTCGAAAAGGAACCAGTCTATAATTGAGCCATGCTCTCTGAAAAGGGCCTTTATGCATCTGCGCAATTCGCGCAGACTGACCTGGGTCGATGCTTTTTTGCTATTGGTCAATTTTCTGCATGTTAAAGGACCAGTGTACTTGATGATGCAGTCGGTTGTTCGAGAAAATAGATTTTATGGATCCACAATTATATCATGACTTGCTTGGTATCATGGTTCAAGGAGATGCATTAAGCCCCCTTTTGCCAGAGCATGGCTGTATTATATTTTACGGTGAAAGAGCTAAAAAAAGACTACACTTTTAAAATAACTACCCGATGAATTCAGCTGTTTTTCTTTATATCCAGTAAATTGTTTCGAGGCATGCTCTGTCAAAAGGGAGCTTAATTCATCTCCGTAATGCATTACAGCAAGCAGGTCATCATACAATTATGGATCCATAAAATTAATTTTGTCTAACAATCGGCTTGATCGTGATGTAGTATGGTCCTTGGACATGCAGAAAATTGACCAATAGCAAAAAGTTTCGGCTAAGGTCAGCCTGCGCGGAATGCGCAGGCTGACCTGGTCGATACTTTTTGAAGATGTATTAAGCCCCCTTTTCACAGAGCATGGCTCAATTATTATCTACGCATAAAAGTGGAAATACTTGTAAAGTAGGAGGTTAGAGACACATTGTTGTTGTATTGATAAAGGGTTTACTTTTCTCCCCTTTCAAATCTTCGCATGCACCTATATTCTGCTGTATTCGAGGCATCTAAATGTATTTTGCTATATTCGAGGCACCTACATATTTTCTGCTACATTCGAGGCACCTAAGTGTTTTCTGCTTTATTCGAGGCACCTAAATGTTTTCTGCTACATTCGAGGCAACTAAATGTTTTTTGCTTTATTCGAGGCACCTAAATGTTTCCTATTCGAGGCAAATAAATGTTTTCTGCTTTATTCGAGACACTCAAATGTTTTCTGCTATATTCGAGTCACCTAAATGTTTTCTGCTATATTCGTGGCACATAAATGTTTTCCACTCACTCTCTAAAAATAAACAACATTCGTTACGTTCTTCTTTTACGTGTTTAACTTCGAATGCATGAGGTTTTACTACAAATAGGAAGGCTGTTCAATAAATAATTGGAATTTCGTTGTAAAAATAAAAGTAGTCGACCAATTACAATCATTTTTTGCCTACATATTGATAAATCTATACTCGAATAACCCTCCAAATTTCAAACAAATTCATATAGAAATACATTTTCAACAGAGAATTACAAAACACATGTAAACGTATATTGCCGGGCTCCGGACGTGAAAAAGTAACGTCAACGTAAAAAAATTACAAGTACGTAAAAAGGCTTGCAATATCCGAACGGGGTGGGGTGCTTTTCAGTTCTTTAACAACTAATTTCATGGTTAAAGTCTGTACCGAAAAATAAGTTAAAACACATTAAAAAAAGAAGGAAATGCTGGTAACCAGTTATATCCAAGAAATAAAACCAGCTTGTTTGTATCGATTTCGAATTTGTCGTGTGCAAATGCCTTCAATTTGAAAGCATGTCTTTTTTTTCATTTTGGAAAGTATTAAGAATTATTTTCGCTTGCGATACACACACACACACACACACACACACACACACACACACACACACACACACACACAAATAAGATACTGAAGGGAATAAAAGAGCGCTTTGCCTAAATTGTTGAGTGAGGTTGACCCTTGTTGAACACTAATGCAACGCCTAAGTTAATTTGTCATTTATTACGACAGACTGATTTCACACAAGGCGAAAGCAGTGCGCTGCTCTGTCTCGGTGGTTGTTACGTTATTTACACAATTGATATCGGCTTGTTTATATGAAAAGGTTCTGAAAAACATCGTGCAAGATTGAGTTCCACCAGAGTCATCCGGCTGGTTATTTCGCCAATCTGAAACTAAAAGGAAAAGGATACACTACGTTAATATTTGAACAATGATCTGTAAAAAATGAGTCTACAAAGTATGTACCAGTCCACACAGGCTGACCTGGTTCGTGACTTTTTTCAACGGGTCAATTTTGTGCATGTCGAAAGACTAGTCTACCTCATAATCTAGTCGGTTGTTAGACAAAATGGATTTGATGGATCCATAATTATGTGATGACTTGCTTGGTATAATACTTCACGGAGATGCATTAAAACGCCTTTTCTCTGAGCGTGGCTTGTTTAACAATGACACAAACATATGTTGAAGTAAGAAATACAGTCAAACCCTTTTTTTTCACCGCTTAACCTGCTAAGTTACATGAAACTTTCAAACCGATAGTAAAAAACCCCAATAATGCTATTTCAAACTTATTTTAGGAAAAAAAAATCTCTTAATCGGAAAGTGTAGATCCAAGATCAGACTGCACGTTCTGTGCAGTTTGATCTTGATCTACACTGTCCGCAAAAGGTCAGTGAGTCGCGCTTAGCAGCCCAAGGGTTAATTAGTATTGGCGACAGTTTGCTTATTCACCTGTTTTCTTGATTTTACCAGTAATGGGCCAGGGCTCTGAAGTGTCCTGCTCAAGGACACTCCAACAAATGACCCAGGGCAAAAGTAAGGATCTAACATTTCAATAATAGATCAATAAAATCCTATTTGCCAAACAACGGACTGAATAATGAGGTAGCGTAGTTCTTTGACGTGCAGAAAATTTACAAATAGCCAAAAGTTTCGACCCATGTCAGCCTCCGCGGACTGAGCAGGCTGACATGAGTCGATACTTTTCGCAGATACATGAAACTCCCTTTTCACAGAACATAGTAAGAACCTCAACACTACATTTTAAAGTTTATTTCACCGGACAAATCTGGCTACTGGAACAGTGTAGATTACGATCCGAATGCACGTTCTTTGCAGAAAATTTTTTAGAAATGTCAAAATTGCAATGTCCAAACCCATTTATAAACGATAATTTTCAGTGTGACTGAAACAGTTGTTTATGTCTTAAAAATATTAACGACGTATATCACAATTTTTTCTAACGGACAGATTTTTTGAAACTTTGCACATACAAAGTTCATCGTGTCTCTGGGAGATTAAAGTCAGAAAAGATATCGTTTCTGAGAAATTTGCCTTTGAAAGGTGTATACAGTTTCAAAATTCAGATTATATTGAATTCAACACTTTTTTCTTTTTTTTTAAATAGTCAGTTACACAGGAAATTTACCAAAATTAAAATATACAAATATACATCATTTTGATGAAATTTCATTTAGTTTTGCACAAAAAATATATAAAAGCCTGCTTTTGAGCATGTTAAATTTAAATTATGTGCATGTTATATGAAGGCAATTGATTTAAAAAGGGAGACAATTTGACCGAAGTAAAGGTTAATCTTTAATAAATACATACTTTCTAAAGGACAGATTTTTCTTAAAATTTCCATACATATAGTATTCATAATTCTAAACAATAAGAAAAAATGAAAAATGGTGCCTATCCGTGCTTATTTCGTCAGAAAATAATGTTAAAGGTCACTGTGGAAGTTAATTTTTTCCTGGAAAAAAATAGGATAAAAACTCAGCAGACAAAGTTGGAATAGGAGAAAATGCTCATTAGGAGCGATATCTCCTTTTCCAACAATAATTTCGAAAGTGGAAACGGCTATACTTCGACAGCCTTAAATTTCTCGCTTTTGTTTGCTTGTTAGGCGGTAACGCCGTGTCAATAGTATTTTAATTATTTCACGGTGACAATTCATAGATCCATTTTTTCTCTCTTGTAATACCCCCGAAGAAAGTGCTACCTGTTTTAGTGCACCAATAGTGTTACCATATGTGCGAAAAATACATAGGTGCACTTTTGATTGACTATCCATGACAAAAACACATGCGCAGTACAGATGCGCACGAACATTTGTGATATACGTCGTTAAGAAGCACTGAAGGAAAAGGAAAAAATTCTGGTTGCTATCATTTTCTCATATTTCCCAAATGTATTCAAAGACTTTCTTTCTGAGGGTCGTTAAAACTCGTAATCTTTTGAGCGAAGTTTTACAAATCGATGAGTCAGCAGTAACAACGTAGTTTGTTAAATCACTAGCCTGTTATTCGTAAGCAATAACCCACTGTAACTATCGAGTTATTAAATCAGCGTCTCAACGTGTCGATGTTTCTTTTTTTAGATGCTTGGCGCCGAGGAGCTCGGTAGCGCAGCCGCTAACGTACAGGACTTGAAGCCGAAGGGGTCGATGGTCCGAATCCCCAGCTCCACTATTTCTTTTCGAGGACTGATGACAGCCATCGCGTTAAGTTTCATTCCTCTCTCACCGCTGACTATCGTTTTGACGATCGTTATGTTGGAAAGCAGCCAGTAGCTTGAGGGAATTTTGTGCAGAGCACTGGTTAAAAAAACAAAAAAGAAACTCCAGGAAAGCAAGGAAAGATGCACTTTCCGCCTCAATATAAATGAAATGATGCTGAAAACAGCGTGAATTACTATAGGAACAAACAAATTAACAAATTCGACTTTCGGCACTAGCGAGCTATATGTAGTTTGAGGTTCACAGGGACCCCCTGAATTTTGAAATATCTTAAAAAATGCTTTAGCTATTGTACTGAAAATTTGCATAGTTAATAATATTACCTTTACCAACTCTTGGTGAAATTTTCAGAATTGTTGATAACTTAGTTTGACTTTTTTGCATTCAATGCAATGTTAAAAAGTACAAACAAAACAGCTTAAAAACGGTGGGAGGGCTGAAGGCTATTCCGAGTAAAGGGTTTACCTGTTTATGAAAACAGTTCTCATGCAAGTACAGTAACTGTGGTCGTCTATTGTTTGAATAGTAAAAACTTCAACTTTTGAGGCCCTGATCTCGTTTTTTATTTGGGTTTTATTTTAATGATTCAATATTGGAGACTTGCATACACTTGTTTACACTTTGTTTTCTTTTCCACGCCCAACCGTAGATGTTTTTTTTTTTTTTTTCGGAAACCCACTCAAACTCTGGCTCACATCATGTGGTATAGCATACAACAATAAAATGAAGAAGGGTGCATTGTTTGAAGTGGTTAAGATCCATAAACAAGCTCAAAAGTATAGTTGTAGATGATTTTTTACGGTCAAAGGGACACAGTGTCTTTAAGACTACCACCCTGAGTGTAATTTTAGGCGAACTGAAAAAATCATAGCGAAAAACAATTCGAAACAAACCATGACAGACCTTCAAGTCAAAGTGTCACGTGGTCTGGAACACATATCTCAACAGACATGGAGTAAAAACTTGAAGCCACGCCGAAAATAAAATTTAATCAAATATTGGAGAACAGATACCACATAAGAAAACATTGGACAAATCATTTTAGACTTCAAAGTTTGAATGAAAGTGACGAGAGCGATATCTAAGGTAAAGTACAGAACTATATTATTTGTACAAAAACAATATCAGGGCCTCAAAAAGCTTCAGAGCAAAAATTTAACACAACTGGAATAGCCAAAATGTTCTTTCTTGCACAAGAAAAAATCTAATTTTCACTGTGAGAGTCGGTAAGGTCATTTTAAAAGACCTTGGAAAGTTCCATAAAATTTGATAAAAGATTTTTCAAGATATTTCAAAATTTAGGGGGTTCATATGAACTTCAAACTACCTATACCAATCGCGCGCAAGCTCGGCTGAACAAGCACTACTTACCGAGTAGTGGGTCTCCGGTATTTCGCCAGACTTCGTTGCCATTTGTGGTTGTTTGGAAAAGATCATTCCAGTAACCTGAAGGTAGATAGATAGATAGACAGATACATACATACATACATACATTCACAGAAAGCCAGACTGACAGACAGATAAGGTTTGTTTTTTGAAGGATAGAAAACATGGTGATAGAAGAGGACTAAAGGTTCTTGAATTCATGATGCAAAAAAAGAAAACGACAAACGCTCACAAAAAAGTTTGGGGTGGGGGTTATTGTAACTTTGCTTGTACTTACTTTGACAGCATGGTACGAAGGCATGGTGAATTGAACAAATAGTGAAATAATCGAAGTTAAATCTCTCAAACCAAGTGTTGCGAATTCAGGCAAATTCGATAAGATTTTAGTACTCATTGTATGAAAAGTCACTTCAAGTTTCAAGGAGATCGGGACCAATAACGTGGACTTAATCGAGTAAGCAAGATTAAGTCATCAAATGGCTACTGCTCTTAAAATGGTCGCTGAAATTTCTTCATTCTGATAGTTACTTTTTCTTTACTAGTTGCCGTTTTTTATTTTCGAAATCAATATGGTCTAAGCTATTGATGATACAAAGAAACTGTACAAGTTTCACAAAACTTCGACCACAAATGCAGACTTTATCGCGTAAAAAAGACTAACAGACGGACGGACAACGGAAACCAAACCATGACATATTAAACTCTGCTGGCCTTTGGCAAGTAGACCTGTTATCCTTTCTCACCACGTTTTCAATAAGGAATAGTTTTTTTTTTTCCGGTGGAAGATCGAAATTCATTGCATCGAGCGAAAATCATCGGTAATATTTTCACGATAGGTGCTGCGACGAGTGAAAATATTACCGGTGATCTTCACAAGAACAAATTAAATTTCGATCATTCAACGGAAAAATTAAAAAAAAAAAAACCCCACAATTATTCAATTTATTTTATGCTTCTAACCCCCTTTTTGTTGGGGCTTTGTAATTCCCCATGGCCAGCCCCTCCCCCCCCCCCCCCCAATAGGAACGCATTAAGTTATTAAATAAAGCGCAAGAAATATAGGGAAAATGCGCATAAATTACTTTATATTTTCGTAATAGGTTAATCTTATAGTCGCAATCGTATCGCTTCTACTTATAATCTATCCACAGACCAACTTAAACATTCCACACATTATGCTTCTGTTTCATTTTTGTCATTTTTTTCTCTGTGTTCCTCATCTTTTTTTTTCCACAATGATTACATAATTAATATATTACTTCATGTCATCTGTGTATTTTTCCATTATCTACTGGGAAAAGAACCAAATAAGCTATGTTTTAGTTCCTATCCTATTGACTTGTGTTGTATTTTATGACATAGTGTAAATTACTTAACAATAAAATATGTTTAAACTAATAAACTATTACCGTCTGGTTGAATGGCACGCACTGTTTACCTAGGTAACCATTGCGCGGGAACTACTGTTTTCGCCTTCAATTGAAGAGTTACAGAAATATCTACGGTCAATTTCACTGATCGACCAAGAATTACCAAACCTTATAATCCACCATTATTTCTCGATAAATCACCGGAAGGCATGAAATAAAAAGCTTTCTTTCTCAGGGTTGTTAAAACGGAATTGTATTGTAAAGGGTGAATAAAGATAAACTCGCCTTGAGGCCTTTCTTACCATGGGTTGGTTGAATGGTACGATTTGTCATAAAATCCTTCAAGAAATTCAATTCTTGAACGGTATCGACCTGGACCAAAGTGCTCGAATCTTCCGAAGTGTCGAAAGTATCACAGAAAGTCTGAAATAATATCAATCAATTAATTTTACAATAATTGTAATTTAATAAAACATGAAATACATGTAAATTTCATTTCTACGCTATATTGTGTAACTCTAACCCTTAGGCTGCGAAGCGCGACTCAAGAACCTTTTGCGGATCAAAATCAGACTGCACTGAACGTGCAGTCTGATCTTAGATCTACACTGTCCGATGAGGAGCGATCTCTCCCCCCATTGGGAAAAAAAAAAAAAAAAAACCCTGTGAAATAGCAAAATTTGGGTTTATACTATCGGCTAAAAATTTACTTTTCACTTATTTAGTAGGATAAGGTTCAAAACAGCCAAGTATATGAAATGTATTTCAAAGGCTGAAATACACGACACTAAAACGCAGAGAGATTCCTAACTTACAGGCTTGACAAGCCAAGCGGACGATATAGATTCAAGATCAGACGGCACGTTCTGATCTTGGTCTTTACCGCCCATAAAAGCTACTTTTTTGCTTATGTAGCTGAAAAAAATTAAATTCATTTAATTGAACTTGTGACCAGGAAATCCTTCCATTCCTTCTGGTAGGATTTATGTTTGGGCTGTCTTTGGGCAGAGTTTTGCAGAGTAAAGTCTCTTCACATACGAAATCCAGAAAATATGGCTTGCAACACGCGAAAATGGGTATTTGGACATTTGCGTAAAGTGTCGTCTCGGATCAGCCTGCGCAGTCCGCGCAGGCTAATCCGAGACGACACCTTACGACTACATTAGATTTTGTGCTACACTAGACTTGTGCAAAACAGAAAATTACATAAAAACGGAAAATGTCGTTTCGGATTAGCCTTCGCGGGCTGCGCAGGCTGATCCGAGACGACACTTTACGCAAATTTCCGAATCCCCCTTTTTGCGTGTTGCAGGCTATATGTGTGAATGGCGTGTCATCACAGCATGGCTACAACATTCAAAATAAATGGTAAAAGAAATAAATGGGCCAAACACGTAAAGAGATTTATAACTGTTGAGTTTTGATTATGGAAATGTGTAAATGTTTATCAATTCCGGCCGATATCACTATTTTACCAATTGCAATGTTCTGGCGTTTTCATTGGACAAGCCCTGTCACATGATAACCATATTTCTATGAAGAGTTTCAAAATCTTTCGTAGGGCAAGTGTACACTCATAGATGACATTAGGATGACATCTTCACACTCGCTAAATTATCAAAAGAAAAGTGTAATAGCCTAATGCAGATCGAAACTCTATTTTAATATTAATAATGAAAATAATAATAATTCTCTTTGTTTCCTCCTGTGGAGATTAATCAAACGTTCTTGTATATGCGAACATAGCATCGAACAAGAAATGGAGGAAAAAAAATATGAAAAGAAGGCATAACGTATATTGCATACGAGTCATGCTCCGGATAAAGGGGGTTTAATGCGTCTATGTGATCCATGGTACCAAGCAAGCTATCACATACTTATGGATCCATAATAACCACTTTTTTAACAACCGACTTAATCATGAGGTAGACTGGTCCTTGGACATACAGAAAAATGACCAATACCGAACAGTATCGGCCCAAGTCAGCCTCCGCGGGCTGCGGAGGCTGACCTGGGTCGATACTTTTCGCAGACGCATTGTGGCCCCTTTACACAGAGTATTGGTCATATTTAAACAGCACTGTCGTGTAACCGTATATTTATTTGTTTATCTGCCATATTGCAGATATTCCAGAGTGTGACCTGTGTATTATTTGTATATGGTCCGTGGGAACATCTGTAAATAAACTCTTTCGTTTTTAATCTAAAATAAATGTTGTTATTAATAAATATAGACGGGCTTGCGCCAAAAATCATCATCAGAAAATCTTTGTTTGATGCAAACACTAATTCAGTACAAATTTTTGTTCTAACATTGCGGGATAAATCTTCAAGGAGATTAATGTTTAGTAAATCCGTTGATGCGCATTCAACCTGGCTGTGCTTGACTTTTACATCAGTCACTGCAAAATCAACGCCATATCAGTACCATTCGTTCCTACCGCTTTCAATGTACCGTAAGTAAGGGACATAGAGTACAAACAAGATAGCTTCTCTCGTGCAAAAGATCACATCACCCAAAATTGGATATGGACCGAATTTATATCCGAAAAAAAAAAGAAGGTTGAAAAGGTCCCGCTCAGTTGAAAACAACATACCAGACCGTCGCAATAGGGCATAACATTTTGCCACACAATCACGAGTTTTAAAGACGCTGGCAGAGAAGGCCTTTGAAATCATGGTGGGAAAAAGAGAAAAATGTTGGTAACAACTCTCTCTCTCTCTCTCTCTCTCTCTCTCTCTCTCTCTCTCTCTCTCTCTATATATATATATATATATATATATATCTCTCTCTCTCTCTCTCTCTCTCTCTCTCTCTCTCTCTCTCTCTCTCTCTCTCTCTCTCTCTCATCATCATCATCAGGAAAATCTTATCAATTCAGTGAAGCACGGTATTTCCTGAGGTCAGGAGATGGAAACCGAAAATACAGTTAAAGAGACAGTCAAAAAGGGCAAATTACAACTAAATGATAATCGTAAGTGATTTTGATTTCTTTAAAGTATTTATTAATTCCCTTTAACACCCAAGTTGCCAGAACTCAGTAAAATTTTTCATAGGAGTAAATGGAAATAAATAAATACCAACAGCAGCGGATTAAAAGAAAAATCTGTGAATCGCAAGTGTGGGTTTACCATTGGCTAGAAATTTTTATTCGATTTATTTAGCAGTTTAAGGGGTATTTTAATTGAAGAGGCAAATTTACATTTTGTGCATGGTTTTTCAATAGATTATTGGAAAATTAGTAATGAGCCGTGCTCTGGCAACAATGGGGTTTAATACATCTCCGTGATGCAGTATACCAAGCGAGTCATTACATAATTATGGAACCATAAAATCCATTCAGTCTAAAAATCGACTGGATTCGGAGGAAAAATGATCCTTTGATATGCAGAAAATTTACAATTAACAAAAAAGTTTCGACTCATGTCAGCCTGCGCAGACTGCGCAGGCTGACATGAGTCGATACTTTTTGCAGATGCTTTTAGCCCCCCCCTCCCCGTTTTTTTTCTATTTAATCTATTGTTACAGTAGATATCATGCATAATGTGTAACCTACCACTGCAGCGGCATAGAAGAGCTCACTTTGTCCAAACAAATAACAACTGCTGCCGAATTCCTCCCAGTTTGCGGGGCATGCTGAAACGTAAAAGCGAATGTAGAAGGTTCAGTATCTCCTAAGGCTGAAAGGCAAACAAACCAGAATTTTGTGTGAAAACCTCAATGATAGCTAAGAACTGAACATGTACCACATGAAAACGTATAACTAGCTTTATTTAATATGCTATGCATTATAAAAGGAGCTTGTTTCAACCAAATGCGTGGCGCTAACATATTTTGCGAGATTATTGGATTGATTGTATTAGAACATAACCCCGATTTAACAGCTAAGGTCATATCACGGCTGTCAGCGCACCTACGCATGTGTTCCCTGGCTTTCTCATAGCAGTACTGATACAACTTTCTTTCCAAATCACTAACCACTTTTTTCACATGCATAAAAGGTGAGAGGCAAAAAATCGCCGGGAAAAAATGCCTCAACCAGGAATCGAATTCACAATCACCAGGTCACGAGTCAGATACGCTAACCACTGAGCCATCCGGCCGGGCCCCTCTGAATCTGTAATAAGCTTCTACCTATTTATGGTTTAAATAGTATAATCTCAAACCAAATAAGCCACTAAATTTCGAGAAAAGATAAAACTCTTGTCAACAATAATGGAGACAATGCTCTGTGAAAATGGGGCTTAATACATCTGCAAAAAGTATCGAGATCGGAAGTGAGAAAGTCACTTAAATCGAGCACTCGACCAAATTTGATTTTTTCCTAAAGTACCACTATTTACATTTATTCTTCCGTTTGCAACCATGGATTTTTTTTTTTTTTTTGTGGGGTGCGTAGGACCAGATTCGTCGGCACTTATATGTATATGATGTGCAGTCCGACCGTTCACAACACTCTCTGCATCTCTGCCAATAGTTTGTGTCGTAAAGACCAAAAGAATTTGCCAACAAATCTAATGAAACGTGTTTTTGTAACTGTCAACAAACTAAAACCTCATAGACATCAGTCTTAGAGAATTCGTAGATTCCATCTCCTGTCTAAAATATATGAGCCATGCTCTGGCAAAAAGGGACCTAGTGCATCTCCGTGATGCATAATAATAAGCAGGGCATCACATAATTCTGGATCCATAAAATCCATTTCGTCCAACAATCGCCTGAATCATGCGGTACACAGGTCCTTTGACATGCATGAAATTGACCAAAAACAAAAAGTTTCGGCCCAGGTCAGCCTCCGTAGTCGGCGCAGGCTGACCTGGGCCGATACCTTTTGCAGATGTATTAAGCCCCCTGTTCACAGAGCATGGCTCAATTATTGCTGACAAGAGTTTTATCTTTCCTCGAATATAGGCTTGTTTTATTGGAAGCCGCTCGAAAGCGGCTTCCAGTAGGAATGTACCTAAACTATTTACCATGTAGATGATCAGTAATTATTCGATTGGTCATTGTTTTTGGAAAATTTCTAATAATGTTGTATTGTTGTGACAGAATTACTCCACATGACTCTTTCTTAAATATTCCAACAGACCTACATGAAATTCAAGTCTGGTTTTCTTGCAATATATAGTTCATTCCCAAAAAACAATAAAAAATACAGAAAAATAAACATCCTTTAATTAGCTAGTCCCCCGAAGTTTTCAAACATATAGGATTCCTTCTATTTTCCCAAACGAAGTTATGTTTTCCGTCTATCGCAAGCTTTCCCACCTCTCAATGGTTTTCGCATTTGTCTACTTTTTTACAAAGAAAATAATGATAATTATGATATAGAGAGCATCTTAGAATATGATAATCAGAAGCAATTTTCTGTACAAGTTTTTCGTCCAATCTTAATCTGTAATGGATAAAACGGCGGTTAACCTTTGATCGAAGTACAGACTGGTTACCTCCCTACACAAAAGGCGTCTACGTCAGCTATTTATAGAATACTTGCGAAAAGATAACCCTTTTTCTTCCCTTCGTCGACACTTTAGCCGAATGGATTTTTGTTACACGGAACATCTACCTTATATGAGATCTGTAAAATTTAGCATTTACTGTATTGTGTGTCGAAGCTGTTATGATCAGACTGTACGTGCTAAACGGTATGGTCCTGATCTACAGAACCCGTGAAAAATGTATGGATCGTGATGTACATTGACTACAGTAACTATCATATTGTTGCCTGGTGCTCTAAGGCTTGAAGCTGCTCGAAAATGACGGAAATAGATGAAGATCAGACAGCACATAGCCCGTGTAATATTTTTTTTAATATTCTATAAGATATTTCGTATACATAAAAATCTTGTTTGTTTTCCTTACCCAGTGTATTAATTTCGTTGTGTAGTCGAAGGGTTAAAGTTATTACAGAACCTATTACTGTAAATATACAACTTTTTACGTGGCTGCTGGTCAAAGGTTTAGAATAGCTCTTGAAATTTACATTAGAAGTTTTACACTTGGTTTGTATAAGGCCTATGCAGAAAATGGTTCAAACTACTGTTTATTAAACGAAATATGTATAGTAATAGTTATTATGTTGTGGTTAAATAGATCCAGATCTTTAAAGACTTAAAAAATGTTTGTTTTTTTTCATGTGTGTGTGTGTGGCTGCCATTTCAGGAATAAGGAATAAAAGAAACGTGGTTTGTGCGAACTGTGCCGGCTATGATAGAATAATTTTAAATAAACATTATCACTTTATAATAATAATAATAATAATATAATAACAAGATTATTTAAGATTTCTCTCTAAACTTCTTTTTTTTTTTAGAATAAGAATATGTGTACATATTATTTTCCGTTTCTTTTTTCCTTGCATTTTAGTACCATTTGTCATGATTATCCATTGTTGGGGGGTTGGGGTAAAAACAGATACAAAAAATGTAATCACAATTTCCTAAGAGAGTCAATATTTCTGAAATTGTCCACCAAAATATTGCGGCTTCTATGATGCTATGCATCATAAATTTGTCTTGTGGGGTTATTGGAAGCCGCTCGAAAGCGGCTTCCAGTAGGAATGTACCTAAACTATTTACCATGTAGATGATCGGTAATTATTCGACTGGTTATAATTTTTGGAAATTTCCTAATAATGTCGTGTTAGTGTTACAAAATTACTCCACATGACTCTTTCTCAAATATTCAGTCAGACCTACATGAACATCAAGTCTGGTTTTCTTGCAATATAAGTTCATTCTCAAATAACAATGAAAATATAGAAAAATAAACTTCCTTTTATTGGCTAGTCCCTCGAACTGTTCCAATTTAAAGGATTCCTTCCTTGTTCCCAAACGAAATTATAATGCTTTCCGTTTATCATAGGCTCTTCCACCTCTAAACGGTTTTCGTATTTGTCTACTTTTTTGCAAAACAAACTAATGATAATTATGAGATGGAGAGAATCTTAGAATATGATTATCAGAAGCAGTTTTATGTACAAGTGTTTCGTCCAGTTTTAATCTGTAAAGATAATAAGGCGGTTAACCTTTGATCAAGGTATAGATTGGTTACCTCCCTACACACTAAGAGCTGACATCAGCTATTTATAGAATAGGCCTACTTGTGAAGCGATAACCCTGTTTCTTCCCTTCGTCGACACTTCAGCCTCACGGAATTTTGTAACATGGACGATCTACCTTATGAGCCCTGTAAAATTCAGCATTTAATGTATTGTGTGTCGAAGCTGTTATGATCAGACTGTAAGTTTTGTACAATAAGGTCCTGATCTACAATACCCGTGAAAAATGTATGGATCGTGATGTACGTTGTCCACAAAAAATACCAAAGTGGTGCATAGTGCTCTAAGGGTTGAAACTGTTCGAAAATGACAGAAATAGATCAAGATCAGACAGTACATAAGCCTGTGTAATATTTTTTAAATATTTTATAAGATATTGTAAACGTAAAAATTTCTTGTTTCAATTTCCTTACTCAGTATATTAATTTCATTCTGTGTAGCTGAAAGGATAAAGTTATTACCAAACCTATCACTGTGCATATACAACTTTTTACGTCGCTGCTGGTCAAGGGTTTGAATGGCTCTTGAAGTTTACATTAGAAGTTTTATAGGTTTTTCCAAGGCATTTGTAGAAAATGGTTCAAAATAATTTTTATTAAACGATATGTATATAGCAATAATTACTATGTTGTTGTTGAATATATCCAGATCTTTAAAGACTTAAAAAAATAATTTTGTTTCTTTTTAGTGGTTTGTGCCAACTGTGAAGGCTACGATCAGAAGAATTTTGGAAATACTATGCAAAGGTCTCTAATTCTGGAGTAGAAATGTAAAGATTCACTTTGTTACAAGCAGGCTAAGACTCTTTTTTGACAAGCAAAATGATAATGTTTTAGAAGAAAGTTTTTTTTTTTTTTTCTTTTTTTTTTTGTAAAAAAATGAAACAGAAAGAAAATATCACTAAAAAATTGTAAATACATGTAGATCTACGTGAATAACGATCTAAATATCACTTTGAATAATTACTAACTTACATAATTATGCAGTGTCGCCTTAGATGCCCCTACAGAAGTTTGCTTTTTAAAATCACTTTAATAATGAAAAATTCTGTACTTGAATTCATGCGCAATTTCTCCATTTTCAAACTTTGAGTAGAAATTTGAAAACTCCAATGCTTTTACATGTTTTCTCACATACGCATCATCACTTTAAATGATAATGATGATTATGATGATAATAATGGTATAAGATAATTTAAGATTCCTATCTTAACTTCTGCCTTTTTTTATCCTGCATTTTAGTATCATTTGTCATGATCTTCCGTTTTGGGGGGGGGGGGGGCAGATACAAAAATGTCATCAAAGTTTTTCTAGAAAGTCAATATTTCTGAAATTGGCCACCAAAAGATTGCGGCTTCTATGATGCCATGCATCATAAATTTGTCTTGTTTGCTTTGGGATTATACTATATAAACCATAAATAGATATAAGCTTATTACAGATTCAGAGGGGCCCGGCCGGGTGGCTCACTGGTTAGCGTATCTGACTGGTGACCTGGTGGTTATGAGCTCGATTCCCGGTTAAGGCAATTTTTTCCGGTGATTTTTTGCCTCTCACCTCTGATGCATGTGAGAAAAGTAGTCAGTGACTTAGAAAGAAAGTTGTGTCAGTACTGGTTTGAGAAAGGCAGGAAACATATGCAACCTGCCACTGTGAACCCATGGTCACATTTACGGTCATGCACGTTGTTGTCCGTAGTTGATTTCAAACGTAGTCTGCCGTAGTGTTACTACGTTCAACTAGGTTGAAGTACGTTCGAAGTAGGTTCAAAATCGACAAAAAGAGGAAACATAGAAAGTCTAGGTATGTTGAATTACGTGTAAGTACGGTCAACTAGATTCAACTGCGAGCAAAGTGGCTAGGGTAACTAGGGTATCACTACGTCTAACTACGGCTAACTACGTTACACTACGTATAAACTACGTCCTTAGTACGTGCAACTACGGTTAGATAGTGTCAACTACCTTAAGCTACAGTAAAACGTTGTGGCTTCGCCTGCTTAGTACGGGTAAGCTGCAATCATTGTGGTTTTGGAAGTTGATGAGCCAGAAACCTCAGATCGCTCATTTGCCTCATGCGGCCTTAGAGGAAAAGATGTTCTTCCAAAACTACGATCAACTACAGTACACACTACGGTTAAGTAGGGATAATTAAGGTTTACTAAGGTCAACTACGTTCAAATTACGGTCACAGTAGGATCACAACATCGTAGTTGACCATAACCAATTTTTAAACATGTTCAAAAATTATGTACTTAACTACGGGCAAATCATAAGTTCAAGCTACATGTACGTTCATTACTACTTCGAACTACGGTTATCTACGTGTAACTACGTTAAACTGCCTTTGATACGTTCAACTACGTACGGTATGACCACGGTTTTAGCTGTTAAAACTCCAATAAAATCAACCAACAGATTCAGATGAGACTTCACGTATATACAGTCTGATCATGGTCCAAGATATTTGAAAATGCCCTGACGGTCGTCTAAGTCCGAGAAGGTTTAGCTGACGCTACTTAATTCTTTACTAAACAATCCCTTTTTTTTAAAGACCCTGAGGAAAAAGGCTTTTTGAAAATATTGTAAAGAAAAAAAATTGCCGGTTACCAGCATTTTCTACTTATCCCACTATGTTTTCTACCCTTTGAAGGAAACATTTCAGATTTTGAGTTAGTTTTAATTTGACGGCTGCAAATACTTTCAAATTTTGGCAAGTCTTAAATTTTGTCATTAGATAAAGGTTTAAATACACAGATAAGAAACGGAGATATAGAACATGAATAAACATACCTGGGACACAGACGCTATCGTTAACCCTAAAACCAGTGGTGCATTCACATACATCGGTACTGGGTAGGCAAATGGCGTTGGCATCTAAGCACTGTCCCCTCTCACAAGTCTCATTAATAGCAAGCTCTTTAAAAAAATAAAATAAAAAAGAAGATATGTTCGTTACCATCCTCGTTGACACAGTTTCGATTCATTCTATAATCGACCCTGGGTTATTTCACTAGCGTTTTCTCGTTCTCATGAATAATTCATGAAGCATTTTGATTGGTAATCTCAGTGTTTCCTTGAGAAAAATTGAACTATTTTTATCACATATACGACGTCATTTCTATTTTTTACTTGTCGATACCCAATCACATCACTCGTTGCAAATCATGCTTAGCGATGCTTTAAATATGGCGACGCCCATCAACACCACAATCGAGAAGCGATTATAAGAGATTTTCGGCGTAGCACCGAAAGATTGTCAGTTAAAATCTTACACACAGCTTTATAGTGTCGTCCCTGTATAGCACAGATCGTCAGATAAGAAGTATTTTAAATTACCTAGACTCCTCTTAGTACAAAATGACCGACTCTCGCAACAGTCGACACGTAGAAATGGACGACGGAAAGGAAAACACCGTGCAAATATTTAAATTAAATTCGGGCACAACTCGACATTTCTGCTATAGTACGTGCAACAGTGATAGCAGATATGCTAAAAGACCACACATGAAAAAGGTCGAATAGATGCCCTTCCAAAAGCCGAAAACCAACAAGGAATAATGTGAAAGATGGCTTCCTGCTTGCGGATGGCAGGATTTTCACGGTTGAAAAAATGAAGAAATGGACTTATATTTGTACATTTAGCATTTCACTGGCTGGGCTGGACCTAACGATAAGCATCCTGATCCCATACCAGCTACGTTTACACCGCAAGAGGTAAGATCCTGGTGTCTCCTTATTAAAGAAAATACGATATTTTGGCCCCGATGCCATTGTATGTTAAATCTGTGTCCTTCCTCTTGTTTGTGTACATGTATTATGTTAACTTCATATTAAGCTATCATATTCATTATTTTTCTCTTCTAGAATGTCCCTAAGCTTGATTTTTTTTTTCTCTTTGCTTTAACCTGTTTTTTACGACCCAGACGAAGAAGCCCTCTGAAAACATTGTGGGAAAAGGAAAAATGCTGGTAACCAGCATTTTCTCCTTTTCTCAGAAGATTTTCTACTCTTCTTAAGTCAGTTTCAACTTTTGAGTCACGTTTATTTTGTCGTCTGCAAATGCTATAAATCTGGACAAGTCAAAAATTTTGTGGTTTAGTAAAGGTAAAATCCATAGAAGATTTGAAAGCATTGCAGAAAAATGATAAAATACTAGAAACCAGCATTTTATAGTTTTCCATCCACTTACTTTGTCTTTTATGTGGTTTAACTCATTACCAAACGACAAAATTTTAGGTTTGTCCAAATCGAAAGCATTTGGAGACGAAAAATTAAAAGTCACTGAAAATTTGAAACTTGTTTTGTGAAGGGTAGAAAACATTGTGGGAAAAGGAGACAATGCTGGTTATCAGCATTTTCTCCTTTTCCCACAATGTTTTCTAAAGGCTTCTTTCTCAGGGTCGTCAAAAGTTGGGATTGTGTGGTAATGGGTTAAGCGACATAATTTTGTTCCATGAAAATATGTTAAACTATGGAATCAGTCAAAATTTTTATAGATCTAGTCTTGTTAAAGAATTGACCCTTAAGCTGCTAAGCGTGACTTGCTGACCTTTTGCTGACAGAGTAGATTTAGATTAGATTATGCAAAAAATCATTATGATCTTGGATATATACTGTCCAACGAGATATTTTTCACCAAAATGGTAGTTTGGCTTTTTACTATCAGCTTGACAGTTTTATTTAACTTCTGTAGAATAATGAGTCAATGAAAGTTGTGTTTTATATTTCAGGTTGATCATTTCTCACGCAAAAGGAAAGCCCCAACAGCATGAGCCGCACTTGTCAGTAAGAGACAGCTTTTTGAAGCAGTGGAAGCCCTTCATTCTTTGCAAGACAGTTTCAACTAGGCAGACTTGAGTGTGGAGTCATCCACAGAATGGTCAGAAGGAAAACAGATTGTAACTGTGAATTGTAGCCCCTATTCCAAATTAAAATCTGTGAAATACTTAGGACAAGACAGTTTCAACTAGGCAGACTTGAGTGTGGAGTCATCCACAGAATGGTCAGAAGGAAAACAGATTGTAATTGTGAATTGTAGCCCCTATTCCAAATTAAAATCTATGAAATACTTTGGAAATATAATTCATTTAGATCTAGATCTTCTGAAGATTTTCCATCTATCACTGTGATAGGGCTTACAGTTTAAAAAAATACACAGTGCTGTTCTGCTAAAAAAGTACACAGTGTTGTTCTTGCATAACAACAACTTCTATTTGAGAAATAGATGTAATGGTCCTAAAAAAAAACTATGTACACAGTGCCATAAATTTATTGCCTTTTGGTATTGTGCTAGTGTTCTGGGGCAGGGCATTTTGAAGCCAAAGTAATAAAGAAACTTTAATATATGAGCAAACGTTTGCCTTGATACAACAGAGTTGTTTTGAAGAGTTACCAAAAACATGATTCAGGGATACAGAAAACTAATTCAATTAATTATTCATGTTTTCTGCCGCTGTTTCAGAGCATACATGAATGTTATGCATTCATGAATGTGATGCATTAAATTTGTGAGAGGGAAAATGTAGGAAACCTAGTTGTTCTCCTTTTCATACAATGTTTTAAATCCTCATAAAACTACAAAATGTTAGACTTGTCCAAATCTAAAGCATTTACAGACAACAAAATAAATGTGACTCAGAAATTGAAATTAGTCTCTTAGAAAACATTGTGGGAAGAGGAAAAAAGCATTTTTCCCTTTTTCACTACATTTTATGAAGTCTTTTGGGTAATGAAATCTTGGGATTGTTTGCATGAGTGTTAAAGAAAATGCCCTCATAATTTGTGTTACTTTACCAAGTTGGCAACTCTACGAATGCCTAAAAGATTGAAATGTCATCTTGTGGAAGTTAAATGATATGACATTTTTGAGAGTGCTTATTTAACTCTTTGCCACACAACAAAGTTTTAGACTTGTCCAAGTTGAAACATTTGCAGACGAAAAAATAAATGTGACCTGCAAATTGAAATTTGACTTCGGTAGAGTAGAAAACATTGTGGGAAAAGGAGAAAATGCTGGTTACCAGCATTTTCTCCTTTTCCCACGTTTTCAGACGGCTTCTTGCTCTTGGTTGTAAAAACCAGGGATTGTTTGGTAAAGGGTTAAAAAAAGATAAAGTTGGAACAAGAAATACGTGCTTCACAATCAAGTTTTGTTTTTCATCATCAATTATTTACGTACAACAGTTACGTGTACTGGAGTTTTACCTTGGTAATTCATACTGCAAGTTTACCATAAAGGAACATTCTTGAAAAGTACATTTACAAGTATGGATTATCAACATGAACTTAATCTTTACCAGATAACACAATTTCACACATGTCATAATCTAATTCTTTACCAGATGACAAAGTGTTAGACTAGTCCAAATTGAATTTTGAAGCATTTGCAGACAACAAAATCAGTGTTACTGAAAACTGAAATTGGTTTGTGGATAAGTAGAAAACATGGTGGAAACAATAGAAAATGCTGTTTACCAGCATTTTCTACTTTTCTCACCATGTTTTCAAAGGCCTTTTTTCTTCTGGATTGTTTGGTAAATGGTGAAAAACTTTTACGACTTGTATACATGTGGCTAAAATAATTGATTTTGGCTCTCAGCAGGTGAAAACATTGTGGCAAACGGAGAAAATGCTGGTTCAAAAGCCTTTCTCCTTGGAATGATTAAAACGTAGGATTGTGTGGTCAACATGCATTATTGATTGTACAGCAAGATACATTCTTAAAATAAAATTTTAGGAAAAACTGAAGGACTTGGATATTGCAAGCATTTCTTCCCTTTTTCCATTCTGTAATCTGTTTTTGATACAGTAACAAAAAGACCAATTTTTAGCAAAGGGTTATGATATAGTAGATGATCATTTGAAAACAATGAAGGAAAGGCTTTAAGCAAGCACTTAGAGCCTGCAAATTTTACTGATACTGTAGTTTACAGGAACCAAGGTAATTTGTTACCTTCTTTCAGACATTATTTTATCCCTATTCTGCAACTACATGTACATGTATATCTTTGTTAAGAAAAGTTGATGCTACAGGTGTAAAGAGTCTCATTGCAAGAACTCAAAGGTTCAAGTCTGTACCACATGAGAAAATTTTAGACTGGTTTACAATGTAAGCATTTGCAGATAACAAGTTAAATGTGGCTCAATTGATGGAAAGCATGGAAAACATTGTAGAAAAAGGAGGCAATGCTGGTTAACTGCACTGTCTCCTTTTTCACACTGTTTTTAAAGCTTTTAACATCAGTGTCATCAACACTCAGAGTTGTTTAGTAAAGTATTAAAGATTTGCAGGCATGAGCCACCTTGGAACCCTCATTTCAAAGTATTCTGGTAAAAGTATGTTATGATGAAATTTCAGCAATTTTGATTTAAGATTATTCCAAAAAGTATAGCCTCTGTCAATTCTTTGATGATATTAACCTGTAGGTGTCCACACAAAAAAGTTCCAGTAACTGACATTACAGACAGCCATTCGCATTTGAACTTGATAATAAAATGCATGGTTCTCTTTATGATGCACTGACCCATGCTTTAATTTGTAACAAAGTTGATTTTTCTGTGGTTCTGGATAGTTTTCAATATCCAAAGGATGCAAACTTTGCAAACAATAGGGACACTTGACCTCCAGAATGCTCACTAACTTATCTTCTTCATAAATAAGGCCATCTGGGCTACATTCAAATTCAGGGGAGTTTGGATTTACCCAAAATCCACTCCTTGTTGCATGCTGTCCTGGGCTAAGATATATATTTCACAAAAGTTTGCATCAGCAACCTGTCCATTATCGATTCCATACTTAAGTGATTTAAGTCTTGGTGGCCCTTTCACCGGTAGAGAATACTGCCCTCTTTTTGTCACAGCACTACATACTTCGGCATTTGATGCCGTGATTCTCAAGTATCTATGTGAATGCCAGTTAACTGAATCGATATAATCTTTAGTTCCTATGATTTCCATAGAGACATCACCTGTAGTATGTTCTCTCAATGCAGTTAGGCAGTTTGTGTTTGCCTATGTAGGAATACGGTGTCAACTTCGTTCATGGTATTTTACCCCCATCACTCTTTTAAGCATCGAGTCAGTTCCTTTATTTGGTAATGATAAAATGAAATTGTTAACAAATGCTTGCTGATTCTGAATATAGTCTGTCGGTCTTGGATAATGCTTAAGTATCCTGTCCGCTTTCAGTTTTTTTTTTTTGACGTAATGTAAAGCATTCCTTAGGGTCACGTTTCGTTTACCCTTCCTTGCTGCACCCACACAGTTTGCTCGTGCAGCTAGGTGTATCATAATTAAACTGCATTTTTCTAATGCAAACAGGAGAGCAGCAGTGCGATTGCATCTGTTCATTGCAGAATGGCATACCTCACCGGAGACCAGCATGCCGACGGCCGCCATATTTGTTGACAACCTTGGGTGTTTTTCCAAGGTTATTTTTAGTAAATGACGAAATGAAATTGTCCTCCCTACTATGTTATCGATGTTTCGATTGGCTATTAGGGTACTTCCCGACCATATGAATATTCATTAGAAACGAGAATTTGCTAGTCAATTTTCCCAGGGGTAATGCATGTAGAGTAACGTAATGCTTAAACCTGGGTTCCGAGGATGGTTCGTTACCAAAGAGGGCAATAAATTGAGTATGGTTAAATGGATTGAATTTGTATTTTAAAGCGTAGAAAAAAAACCTGCGTCACTTGCATTTTTACTCTTTCTTTTAATGCGTTGAAACAGAGGATCTTACATGACTGTTAATGTATTATCATTTTTTTATCACATAACCTCCCTTGTTTTCAGTGTAATATACCCATTACGAATTTTCTTATCTTATACACGTTTGATATCATATTTGTGTGACGTCATTTTTGACGTCATTTTGTACGTAGTTCAAAGAAGTGAAAAGGTTTTATGGATATTACCGCGAGTGCATCTAAAAATGGTTTTGCATCATCTGATCTATATTTTGTGAAATATCGTTATGTAATAAAAAGAATCTGACATTCGTTTGCGTTTGAGGTAAAATTTCATTAAACTCGTCAAGGAAAATGTTATTAAGCTCGCCAAAGGCTCGCTTAATAACATTTCCCTAGACTCGTTTAATAAAATTTTATCTCAAAAGCCAACTCATGTCAGATCCTATATATCATCATTTTTTATCAAACGAGTTGACTACAGTAATATGAAGCAAGCCTTGGCGATCGTCATATATATGGTAGTGAAGGGGTTTGATAAAAATGATAGTGCACAAACACAAACGTGAGATTCTATTTATCACATAAAACGAATGACAGACAAAAAGGTATCGTGCATCATTACCTTCATCCTATGTACCGTTCATGGTTTCATGTTTACAAATGTAATTCAGTTTAAAATGTGTACATACAAAAGAAGATACCTGTGTGACATTTACATCGAAAATGGAATGAAACAATTCGTTGGGGGGAAAAAATCGAAACAATCACAATGGTGTTGACTTTAAACATCTTATGATGTATTTCTTGCAGTTATTAAACATGAAAATCATAACATTTTCCACACATAGACGTCTTAGCAACAACGACGTCATTTTCCCACCAACCGGTGAATTAGTACAAATTCCGGCATGTGCTGTGGTTTGTTTCCCCTGCTTCACACACTTATAACTACAAAAATTTCCAGTACCGGGACCCTAAAAACGATAATACACTAGTGTATTATCAAAAATAAGTCATAGATTTATTACACTGCTGGAGCAGGTTTTATGTGACAAAAAGCACTCTTCCTTAGGTTCGGACAAGCACGCACATTCTCTAAATGGTCAGTTGACAAGTATAGCACCATATTTAGGGTGATTTTTTACATTACAATTATTAATTTCGTGCGCTGGTCCTTATATAGAGAAATTTACACTCTTTTTCATATGAAATTGATATGTTTTGTTTGTTTGAATGGTGTTTTACGCCGCTTTCAGCATTATTTCAGTCATATCACGGTGACAGCTCACATGTTTTCCTGGGTTTCACCAGTACTAGGCTGGGGCTCTGAAGTGTCTTGCCCAAGGGCACTCCCGTGAAAAACCAAGGGAGCCAGTGAGGCTCGAGCCTGGGTCCTCCAGGTTACAAGTCCTACACTTTACCACTGAGCCACATAGGACCCCATATTTTATTGAATTTATTAACCCTTCACCAAGTAAATTGCCTTGGAAAACGCAGAAAATGTGGAAAAGAGAGACAATACTAGGTGCCACAATGTTTTAAAAGCCTTTTTGTCATAAAAGGTCGGTAAAGCACGGGATTGTTTAGCAAAGGGTTTATATTATATTGAATTTATTTATCCATTACTTTTTGTCTCCCTTTTCAACATTTCCAAGACAATTTACTTCATTTGAGCCACAATTGTTTTGTCACTTGCAAATGCTTTCGTTAAGGAATAGTCCATTTTCCTTTCTTTTATTTTTTTGTTTGGTAAAGGCTTAAACCAGTTACCTTTTTATACCTAATAAGATTATGCAAGGTACCAACTGTCTTTGCAGTGGATAATATCATTGGACATATAATGCTAACGAATAGTTTTACGCTGGTGCAGCTGATGTGCTTCACAGTGCAGAAATACATGAGTATAGTTTTCTATTACATAAGCTTAGCATCGACAAATTCTTACATGGTGCCAACAAACGGATTTTAGGTCTTTGTCTTCCGGACAAAGCTCGATGGGCTTACCGTTACTTTCTAAGGAAGAAAAGAGAAGTGTGCGACATCAATAAAGAATATAAAACAGCCTTACTCTGTACACAATCTCCGGTACTAGTGTCTAGATAACGATCAGATGGACATCTACATGTTGAAGGAGAACCAGAACATTCAACATTGCTACCTCTACATTGGTCCGTTCCAGTGCAATTCTCCCCAACACATTTCACTGAAATAAAATGATTAGCATTCCTATCATATTTTTTATTTTTCCTGTAAGTTCATTTTTTTTTTCTTTTTTCGCTTTAAGTAACCCTTTAAAAGATAGGCAACGATACTTAAAAATCTTTAGAAAACCTTAAGAAGTTACATGAAGGCTACGAGTTCTGGGGTTCAAATAGAAATATTCTCACTTTTCATAGCAGCATGTTCAACATAAAACGCGTTACGTATGCAAAATCATTAAGCGTTGAAAAGTCAATAAAGAAACTGTATCTGTTTTTAATTTCAAGCCTAAAACAGGATTCTATTCCTGAATTAACTTATGTAATATGTAAAATAATAACACGATAAAAGAAGCATTTAATCTTTCCTGCTTTTTTAATATCTTTTCGTAAAAGAAAAACAGAACTAACCTTTACAAGACACTCTTAAATTTGAACTACAATAAAGTCTTTTTAATAGAAAAAGGTACAATTAATTTCTTATCTTTACTATTGAGGGTACAGACTACACAGGTACATTTAAAAAAAAAATCTGATCGAAGGTGGTTAAAAAAAAATACTGAGGCTATCTTACATGGCTCACAGGTTCCGCTGTTTTCATAATAATCCGAGTCACATGCGCAAGTCCCACTGCAAACTGCATTTGGATCTGAACAAGCGTCTGGCTGTGGACATGTAGCGTTGAGAGCGACCTCTGTCAATGTAACACCAAAGTCACGATTAATCATTTTCCTTTCTTAAACAAACACCTTTTGTTAAATGCAATGCATCTGGCTTCTATGCGTTACAATGAGAATAATACAAAACAAGAATGCTTCCATTACTCTAAGTTATTCTATAAACTGATTTTCACATGGACTTCCATGTTCTGTGAGTTTTCTTTATCTATTTACGATAACTCGCCTTTGTAAGTGAATTACCCTGACGTAAAAACACAAATGACATTACTGTTCACCTAGTCATTTGAAAAAGAGAAAAATAATATTAAAAACGACCCACATACTTGCTGAACAGTTTCCAGCCGCGGTTGCCCCATTGCTATCGTAAAATCCTTCTTGGCATTCACACACATTCGTGGTAGAGTCACATACAGAGTCGGAAGGTCCACACTGACCAGGCTCGCAACTAGATCCAAGGTCTTTATCTGCAATAATTAACATAAATGTATCCAGTTCTATTATCCATAGTTTACGAATGCAGACTTACTCCAACGTTGTCAGTAATATGACTTTTCCCACATTTGAAATAAGAACAGTTGCTTTTATCGCAGAAAACAGTTTTGCAGATTGTTTTTATTGCCACGTGTAAAACAGCGCTTCTCCAAAGCATCTGTATGGAAATACATCAGCACTAGCCATCAAAAGCACCCAGTTACCAAATTTAGCCTTTAAACAGACCCCAAAAGTATAAAATCTATTCCATAACCTGTATTTCATCCTTGGCATCTGTTTTGAGTCCTATATTTACCATGTATTAACTACCATGACGATCCATGTTCTGTTGAGATGTCCACTCAACAAAATACAAATCTGTAAAAACCAATGACAAACGGTCTTACACGACGAAGAAACCCTTTGCTTTACAGAGAAAACAAGTAAAAGCCACTAACCTTTGTACCTAATGATGTGGAAATGTCCTCTTTCTTAAGTATTCAGTTCAAAAAGTACAAACTCTAGTGATTTACAACCGTTTCGGGTGTTATTTCACAGCTCCAACTTTATGACAGACTTTCGACCGGCAATATTACATAATGAAACATAACTCTATTTGACCGTGTTTGTTATTGTTGCTTACATGTATTTTTCATCCAGGTTCTTTCATGTATTTTAGTAATATTGATTAGTATTACTTTGGTTAATTTACTAGTAATAGTCAGTGTAGATTTGCTTCCTACAGATTTTGTTAGCGTAGCCATTTCAAAATATTACCGCAGAGTGACTGCAGGATTATTTTCAGTATTTGTATAGCCTGCTTGTTTTTATATGATTGAATTTTGATCTTGCATTATTATTATATTATTCTATGTGTAATTTTAGCTTCTATCATGAATTAAGCAGAAACCAACACGAAGAGAAAATGTGCTATTTTACGTCAAGTATCCTTGATGCAGAAGGTGACAGTTTCTCATGTATGCTTACGCACAGGTTTTGTTGCATCTGCTTTTTGTCCAAGTTATATTTTGGCATCTGCTTACTTTATGTAAGTTCTGCTGATCTCATAAGCAGTACATTTTTGTTTATACATTTATGTTTTAAGACTATGCCATGCTTATTTGTAAGAGGGTAAATCAAAATGCTTTCATTATTCTGTATGCTGATTGGTTCATTCTGGTCAGGTGACCAGTCTTGTAAAGTTACATAAGGCGGCAGATTTCAAATGTCGGCATCTTCCTCAGATCACCTGAGCTGTTGACAACATAAAGAAAACTTCGAAACCACGACATTCTAGAACCTACCAGGTAATAAAAAGGTTTCATAAAGGATTTTAAATATTCAGCTCTAGTCTTCTAATTGTCCAAGGACAATAATCAACAATTTGAAAGCAGATATCTTTTGAAAATTAGTCCGATAGATCAGACCGTTACATACGGGAATCAAAGTACTGAAGTAATGTCGAGCCATATGCCTTTAACAAAAACTTGTTTTGTATCCATACCAATGTATTGAGATGATGATTGTATAATTTTATCATTGATTTGATGACGTGGGATCCTCATTCCATTTTTACAGAGGGTCCAGGATACGAGCCCATATCTACATATGACTACAGAAGACCTGTGCGACAGTACCTTATTGTCTGCATCCAGGGACCAAAGTAGCAGATAAACCTGTATATATTGTTCTTATAACTTGCTTATCTTTTACATTTTTTTTACCCTTATTAGCTAGATCTAGAAAGTTAAAAATGGCCGACTCTGACTCAGAAGTAGAATTTAGTCTCAGAGAAACTGTAACTGTTGATGATGAGCCCGATCATCTAACACTAGTGCCTGAAGAAGAGGAAGAAAATGTGGCTAATAATTTCTCCATTGTAGAGAATTCACCTGATGAAATAGACCTCCAACGTGACCCTAGTACCGATGAAGGAGGCAGAGAGGATGACAATATTACCCAAGCTACAGACATGACTTCTATGCAAAAGACCCGAAAAGCAGTACAGGGGCCTCCGTTTAGCCAAACAACAGAACGCAATCCTACACAGTATTGTCGATCCAGAGACAGGAGAGAAAAACTTTTGAAAACACCAGACTTTATCTAGAAAGTGACTCAGACATCGATGATCATACCATGCCTAACTTCCACCGACCCAGATCACATGTAGCAACGAGGAGAAGGTCTGTCGATAGCCAAGGGATTGGTACATATTATAGTCACGTACCAGCTTTTAACCATGTTGCTGGGCAAAACAAAGGCACTGAACCGTTAACTCATTATATGCAAAGTTACAGAGGACCTACTCCAGCCCGATCCTCGAGCCTTCCTATCCTTAAACCAGATGTGTTTAATGGTGAAGCAGACTAGGACTCATATATTTCCTACTTTCAAAACTGTGCTGACCTTGGTCTGATCATGATAAAGCTCTGACACTTGCTCTTGCCTGATAGGACCAGCCCGAACCTTTTATCTTGGTTGAAGAGAACCAGAGAGAAGATCATATTCGGTCCTTGTCCAGAAGTTAAACGAGAGATGTGGAGGTTATTTGACCAAATTCGAAACAAGAAGGCGCCTAGTTGGCGAAACCTCTGCCTCTTATGGAGATGATCTTCGCGTCATAGCGCAAACAGCATATCCAGATATAAGCCCTGAAGCACAAGATAAGCTTGCTCTTCATCAATTTTTTTTTTAACTATAAGTCCAGACTTGAAATACAGATGTATTGACAGAAGTTGCCGAACAGTTGAAGAAGCCGTTTAGATTGTTGAGAGGTATGAATCCATTATAGGAACTGAAGAGAAGAAAAAGAGAAATGTGAGAGCTGTTAGTACTACTAACTCAGACAGCAAATGCCAGAGTGAAGACCAGATCAGATTCCAGGAACAGATAGAAGAATTAACAAATCGCCTAAAGAAAATCGAGTCAAGAGTTACATACAAATCGCCTAAAGAAAATCGAGCCAAGAGTTACATGCAAACCAAAGAGGAAAGCTCCTCCTGCTGACTACACTGGTTGTTTCAACTGAAGTTCCATAGAACACTATGCTAGAGACTGTCCTACAAAACCTGCCCAAGATAGGAAATGGTCGGAAAACTCCAAGCCGCTGGCTTGAGCGACCCAGGGCCAGCGGAATCTTGTGGGTCGTTAGAGGAAAATTTTACTGAAAGAGTAGGAAAGCTAGCAGCCAGAGAAAACCTATGGGATAATGGACTTTATACAAGTTGTTGTATTTTTGCTGATGAATTTTTGTTTTTAATAGATAATGGTTCCTCTGCCGCATTGTTGTCCAAGAATGTATATGATAAGCTCGGTACAAGTAATACACCACTAATGATCACAGTTAGTGACAAAATGTTTGGAGCCAAGGAGATCCAGATTTTTGGAAAGACAACTTTGCTACTGTCCTTTAGGAAAGCCATTTCCACACTGATGTAATAGTATGTGACATCATACCAGATGGTATTCTAGGCCAAGACTTTCTATTGAAGCATGCCAGTAGGATTGGTTATAAAAGCCTAATATCACTACAGAACAAGAATCCATAAAATGTTGGATCGGGGGAGAAGCTGAGACAAGAAGCAGAGTTCTTACCCTCGATAAGGTCCACAAACCACCTATGTCACCTATGATTGTTGGAGTTTGATCAGAAGAATCACATAATTTCCCAGAACTAGCACTTATCATGGCACCTCATGAAGGAATAAGGAATACAAGATTATTTGTTGCCGAGGGAATAATTGAAACCAAGAACCCAACAATGTATGTCAGACTCATTCACCCAACAAAAGAGGTTGTAAATTTACCCCAAAATGTTCCAGTTTGAATATGTGAATCTTTATTTGAAAGTCATACTGCCTACCAACAAGCTTATGCCGACCCCAAAAGCCAGGAAGAATTACCAGACCATTCAGTTGACATCTTAGAAAGAAGTAGCACTTACTTAGACGATGACCAAAGGTAAAGGCTTTCAAACTACTCTATGATTACCAGCATGTTTTTGCCAGGTCCTCAGAAGATCTAGGTAGAACTGAAAGAGTTGTGCACAAGATAAATACAGGAAGCGCTTAACCTATTAAACAACCTCCAAGAAGACAGTCACTTGGAAAGCGGAATATTGAGAAGGAGGAAATCCAGAAGATGCTTAAGAAGGGAGTCATAGAACCACCCAATAGCAGTTGGGCCTCTCCGGTTGTCTTTGTAACCAAAAAGCATGGTTCAACAAGATTCTGTGTTGACTATCGAAAGCTGAATCACTGCACAGTCAAAGATGCTTATCCAATTCCAAGGGTAGACGACTGCTTGGATGCATTAGCTGGTTCAAAATGGTTTAGTTGCATGGACCTTAATTCTGGATTCTGGCAAATCGGACTGGACAAAAATGCCAAGGAGAAGACTTCTTTTGCCACTGGACTTGGTCTTTACCAATTTACAGTTATGTCTTTTGGTCTCGTTAAAGCTCCATCTACCTTTGAAAGGTTTATGGAAGATGTAATGAGGGGACTTCAGTGGGAAGATTGCCTTTTATATATGGATGATTTGATTGTTCCATCCCAGACTTTTGATGAAGGTCTTGTAAGACAGCCAACCTGATACTAAAGCCATCAAAATGTGTTTTCTTTCAGAAACAAGTGAATTTTCTAGGTCACATTGTGTCTGAGAATGGTGTTTCAACTAACCCTGAAAGGATTGAGGCTATTAAAACTTGGTCAGGACCTAGAAGTGGAAAGCAAGTGCGCAGTTTCTTAGGACTCTGTTCTTACTACAGAAAATTTGTCAAAAATTTTGCTGCGATTGCCAGGCCACTACACAAGCTTTGTGAGAAGAAAACTCCATTCTTATGGTCAGATGAAACTGAAGCAGCCATCTTGTTTCATCACCTATATTAGCATACCCCGAACTTGGAAAGAAATTTATCCTGGATACAGATGCCAGTGAATTTGCAGTTGGTGCTGTACTGTCCCAAGAACATGAGAACCAAGCGTGAGTTATAGCGTACATGATTCAAAGTCTAAATGCACATGAAAGAGCCTACTGTGTCACTAGAAAAGAGCTACTTGCTGTTGTTACTGCACTGAAAAAGTTTCATATATATCTTTATGGACAGGAGGTCCTATTAAGAACAGACAACTCAGCAGTAACCTGGATGAAAAACCTAAAAACTCCAACCGGTCAAATGGCCAGATAATTCAGGAACTTGGTACCTACAACCTAGTTGTTACGCATCGTAAAGGAAAGAAACACTCAAATGCTGATGCTCTCTCCAGGAAACCATGTGAAGTCTGTCAAAATACAGACAGCGAGACCGAAACTGTCCTTGAAGATTCAGTCCAATGTCAAGAAGAATTCAACATATTAAGCAGAGTAATTACTGTTTCTAATTCTGAAAGTGGAGATGTTGAGTCTGACTTATGGCATCCAGATACAATAAGGAGTAAGCAAATGAATGATGATATTGTTGGATTTGTCTTCCAAAGGTTAGAGCAAGGCGGTAGTAAACCTGAGTGGAAAGAAGTTGCGCAGAGATCCCCAAAGCTAAAGACCCTTTTGAGCCAATGGGATATATTGTTGATTTCTTCCTCCATGCTTTACAGGAAATAGGAGATCCAACCTCATCGTAAGCTTCAGCCAGTAGTACCAAAAGATCTTGAAACCAGGTTTCTTGAGATGAACCATGACATACCTTCAGCAGGCCATTTAGGATGGAAACGAACATTAGAGAGAATTTCAGAGAGCTACTATTGGCCTGGTGTGAAGGCAGGCGTTCAAAAGTACTCTGAATCCTGTGATACATGTGCAGCTCGAAAAGCCAGTAAAACCAAAAGAGCACCCTTTGGACAACTTCTTACTAGGGCCCCAATGGAGAAAATATCCATGAATATCCTTGGGCCTCTTCCTCTCACTCCAAAAGGAAACAAGTATATCCTTGTGATGGTTAATGAGTTTACAAAATAGACCGAAGCTATTCTCATGCCAAACCAAGAAGCAAAGACTGTAGCCAAAACCTTAGTTGATGAATTTATCAGCAGATTTGGTGTATCTCTTGAAGTCCATACAGATCAGGGGCGAAACTTTGAATCCAGCCTTTTCAGGCAAATGTGTGACCTTTTCCAAATATACAAAACGAGAACCACAAGTTTCAGACCTCAAGCCAATGGAACAGTGGAAAGATTTAACAGGACACTCACAAACATGCTTACTGCATACTGCAATAAAACCCAGAATCTATGGGATAACTACTTGTCAGAAGTTATGATGGCCTATAGATCAACGACTCATTCTAGTACCAAAATAACCCCGAACATAATGGTTTTGGGGCATGACATGAATATGCCAAGCCAAGCATTTCTGCCAAGGCCAGAAACATATGACCCCACTGGTATTGATGAACATGTTAAAATTCTGCAAGAAGCTTTAGCTGATGCCCATGATACGGCATGTAAGTTCCTTAGGAAGCAATCGATATAGCGAAAGAAAATTCATGACCGTAGTATCAAAGTCGAAGGAATTTAAGCGAGACATCCTCGGGTTTGTACCAAGCTGTCAAACAAGTGGAAAGGTCCTTATCTAATCGAGAAGAGGATAGATGATTTGACTTACCTAGTGCGTGTCTTTTCATCTAAATCATTGAAGGCCATTCATGTAGATAGAATGTTACCTTATAAGGGAAGGTCTTTACCGAAGTAGATGGTACAGCTTGTTCATACTGTTTAATATAACAGTCCCTATGTTTGTGTACTGTTGTTCCTTCTGTGATAATGTAAATGTTGAGTTGCAAGTTTGTCCTCTGAAAAGACTTAGTTCCTTTTTATATTCCCTTATGTTTATGTGGCTTTCACTTGTCTGTAGATGTGTCCGAGACACATCGAAGTAAGTATACATTTTGAATGTATACCATGTATATCGGGGATATACAAGAAGTCAAACCCTTATCCATGCTGTTTCGGTAGGGCCAAAGGGAGGCTGTGCACTGTAAGGGTCTGGTACATTGTACTGAGCAGCATACCTTGTATTTGTACAGGCAGGTTGTGAAGGTAGCCACTGATGTAATGCCCACATATTGTTAATATCCTAAGTTACCGCAGTCATCAAACCCGTCAGTAAAATGTTTACATTGTACGCGGACCGTTTTAAGTATACCGGTAGTTTCCGCCGAAACCAGCTTTTGCTTTGATCATAAGCATGATTATATGCTTCCGGAAGGTAATGTTCCACCCTTGGTCTGAAAGAAGTGTGTAAGAGACTAATTCAAGCAAAAACCAATTTTTCAATATAATTCTAAATCATTTTACGTAAGACTTTGCCTGTTGTAAGCGTTCACGTCAAATGATGAGAATCCAGAAGAAACAAGTAGGACTTGTTTTTTCCTTTCCTTACAGTCCAAAATGTTCGTCTGGTGGGATTGCGAGAGGATTTGTCCAACAAACGACGCCTTGAAGGTTCATGTTGCCACCCATTGGTTCACAAGAGTCTATTGCCCATGGTGTTTTGACCAGCAAAGACACTATAGACGAATGGTTGACCTCCACCAGCATGTTAAGAATGCGCATGCAACGATTTTTTAAGAAAGAAGGCGAAGTACCATTCATGAAGGAGAAGAGCGGCTTTTACCTGGCAGACAACCCAAAGGAGTACAGAAGGGCCATGGGCTCTGTGTCTCTAGATATAACTCCCGCTGCTATTTTCCTGAAAGAGGCTTTGGAGGATTGGTGTAGGAACTTTAAAGGGGTGTTGGAAGACCTTTGACTACATGGCGACAGCTATGGGCCCAGTTTGGCGGGATCTTCTCTCCAGAACAGGAACCATCCTTTGACTCTGGTTACACTCCAGCAAGGCCAGACCTGGACACGGTGTACTTCATCGACCTAGCGGCGACAGGGGCGACAGCAGTCATGTATGGTCCCACTGGGGATGGCTGCTCCGCCTTTTGGAAGACCACTTTCACAGAGCAAGTCATCAATGATGCCAAGAAGAGGGATCGGCTCCTAAGGCGAATGAAAGCCATTTCCATTAAGTCCACATACCCACCTCCACCAATGTTCTGGGAGGACGACAGCACTGATGGCCTTGGGGATGCAGATGGTAAATGTGAAAAAGATAGATAAGCAGAAGAACTGTAAGAAAAGGCCCCTTGACACAGGACCAACAGGTGACAAGGCGGAGGACATTCTTGATGAACCACCTGCGGAGAAAGAACATAGACAGCTCAATTTCACCCCTCCCACTCAGACTGACGAGCCCTCAGAACAAATCCAAGAGACCTCCTCTGACGGACCAGTGACAGACACGGTGACCGCTTTTCCCACAGAAACCCCTCCAACCACTCTACAAGAAAGAGCACTAGCCCTTTTAACCACAGGTGTCATGCCCCTTTTGTCACCAGCAAGAAGAGACTGGATGACTGGTGTGGAGAAACAACTGCCTATTCCAGGTAGTTTGTCCGTATTGCCCCCAGCAGAATGGAAAACGATGTCCGCCGACATTAAGCTTCTTCTCCGGGAAACAGTCTCCACCCTGCTGGCAACTATAATTTTCCAAGCTATCCCTGAGGATCGAGGCCTTCTACTTGACACATTTCAGTTTCTCGCACTCCCTGGCACCAGAGAAAGGAAACTTGTATCCTCTTCCCAGATGATGAGACATTCAAGTTTTACCACTGTTCGAAAGATAGCTGCTGGTGAATACCACTTATCGGATGCAAACACCTTTATCCAACATTCGAAGCTGCATGTCTATCAAGTCACAAGTCTGAAATATACAACCTACTTATCGACGCCATAAAAGAAGTTCCTTTGCGCATCCGGTAAATTACGTTCCAAAATCCAGGAGAATTTTTGTAACTAAGTTGGGGGGAGTGTAAGGAAATACATCCGTACTAGCCATCAAAAGCATCCCACTTACCAAATTTAGCCTTTAATCAGACCCCAAAAGTATAAAATCTATTCCATAACCTGTATTTCATCATTGGCACCTGTTTTGAGTCCTATATTTACCATGTATTTACTACCATGACGATTCATGTCCTGCTGAGATGTGCACTCAACAAATTACAAATCTGTGAAAACCAATGACAAACGATCTTTCCAGACGAAGAAATCCTTTGCTTTACAGTCAAAACAAGTAAAAGCTACTTACTTTTGTAACTAATGATGTGGAGATATCGTCTTTCTTAAGTATTCAGTTCCAAAAGTACAAACTCTAGTGATTATCAACATTTTCAGATGTTATTTCACAGCTCCAACATGATGACAGACTTTCGACCAGCAAGATTACACAAGAAACATAACTCTATTTCACCGTTGTTGTTAGTGTTGCTTACATGTATTTTTCTTCCAGGTTCTTTCATACTACTTGTTTTAGTAGCATTGATTAGTATTACTATGGTTAATTTGCTGTTAATAATCAGTGTAGATTTGCTACCTACAGATTTTGTTAGCGTAGCCATTTCAAAATATTACCGCAGAGTAACTACAGGAACTATTTTCAGTATTTGTATAGCCTGCTTGTTTCATGTGATTGAATTTTGATCTTGCATTATTATTATATTATTATATGTATGATTTTAGCTTCTAGCATGAATTAAGCAGAAACCAACACGAAGAGAAATTGTGCTATTTTACGTCAAGTATCCTTGATGCAGAAGGTGACAATTTCTCATGTATGCTTACGCACAGGTTTTGTTGCATCTGCTTTTTGTCCAAGTTATATTTTGGCATCTGCTTACTTTATGTAAGTTCTACTGATCTCATAAGCAGTACATTTTTGTAAAGAGCTGTTTATACATTTATGTTTTAAGACTATGCCATGCTTATTTGTAAGAGGGTAAATCAAAATACTTTCATTATTCTGTATACTGATTGGCTCATTCTGGTCAGGTGACCAGTCTTGTAAAGTTATATAAGGCGGCAGATTTCAAATGTCGGCATCTTCCTCAGATCACCTGAGCTGTTTACAACATAAAGAAAACTTCGAAACCACGACATTCTAGAACCTACTAGGTAATAAAAAGGTTTCAAAAAGGATTTCAAATATTGAGCTGTAGTCTTCTAATTGTCCAAGGACAATAATCAACAATTTGAAAGCAGATATCTTTTGAAGATAAGTCCGATAGATCAGGCCGTTATATACGGCAATCAAAGTACTGAAGTAATGTCGAGCCATATGCCTTTAACAAAAACTTGTTTTGTATCAATACCAATGTATTGAGATGATGATTGTATAATTTTATCATTTATTTGAGGAAGAACCTGTCGCATAGGTCACGTCCCTGGTATTCATATATTAAACTTTGAGCCTTTAGCCTATAAAATGTACTTTTAAGCCTTACCATAATATTGGAGAGAGACATTTAGAGCGGGAGTACCATTCCACCCACACATTTCATATCACCGTTAATAAAATTGATAAGCCACGTCAAGTGAACTTTCTATTGAGAGAAAACCTCGTGTCGTGTTTCATTTATAGTTCCATCGTGTTACCGCTTTTTCAACCTGACTATAACGACCTTCAGACAGACCGCTAAAACTTTACGCATTCATACTATTGTCGATTTGAATCGTCGATAAGCAGTGGGCCGTCAAACAACTTCGACTATATGAGATTGATTTTTGTTCAACTCCGAAACCAAGCATTGCTACTGCAGTGTCTCAGCCCGTCAAAGAAGAACTGAGTGGAAGAATAATGACGGTATTATTCCGGCAACCAAATCCAACGAGATTATTTCGAAATTTCAATACAAATACGCTACTTACTCAAGACACAGTCTCCAGTGCCAATGTCTAGATAACGATCAGATGGACATCTGCATGTTGAAGGAGAACCAGAACATTCAACATTGCTTCCTCTACATTGGTCCGTTCCGGTGCAATTCTCCCCAACACAATTCACTGAAAATAGAATTATTTGTATTCCTATAGTACAAACTTGTCCTCAACTTGTGAAAGAGACGTTTTACATAAATGGGTCTTGTTTGTGCTTAATACTTCAATTTTTCCCCTGCATTAACAATTCATGAATAACATGGCTTTCAAACCCAGAGATCTTTTTAAAACATCAAAGGGTTATAATGCGGCTTAAAGTGTTATCGCTCAGATAGACTTAACAAATTTCTTTTTTCCAGTACTATAAAAAAAAAAGACTTTTATACGCATTCTCAAGTATTTAGCAGCCTTCCAGAGCTTACAGTAACAATTCAAACAAAATCTTTTTCGATTTTGATTTCACAGAGACTTCCTGAATACCTTAGAATACTTTTTTCATTCGTGTACTCCTAAGAATAATATACATGTTGGTAAAGGATAATTCAGTTTTCATTCTATCTGTAAAACTGCCTTGAAGAGAAATGCACAGCAAATTGAAATCCTAAACACACTCGTTTCATTACTTTTTGGCATAATGAAAACTTTTATTGGTTTATTACTCAAAAAGTTGCAATTCATGTTGGACACTCCATACAGAAAATGCAGACTTACAGCGTCATTTAGGAACAAACTTAAGCAAAAATCTCTGTCCATGCAAGAAAAAGAATACACATAACAGAGGATTTCTTACATGGCTCACAGGTTCCGCTGTTTTCATAATAATCCGAGTCACATGCGCAAGTCCCACTGCAAACTGCATTTGGATCTGAACAAGCGTCTGGCTGTGGACACGTAGCGTTAAGAGCGACCTCTGTCAATGTAACACCAAAGTCACGATTAATCATTTTCCTTTCTCAAACAAACACCTTTTGTTGAATGCAATGCATCTGGCTTCTATGCCTTACAGTGAGAATAATTAAAAACAAGAATACTTCCACTACTCTTAGTTGTTCTATAAACTGATTTTCACATGGAACCCTTGTTCTGTGAGTTTTCTTTATCTCTTTACGATAACTCGCCTTTGTAAGTGAATTACCCTGACATAAAAACACAAATGACATTATTGTTCACCTAGTCATTTGAAAAAGAGAAAAAGAATATTAAAAACGACACACATACTTGCTGAACAGTTTCCACCCGCGGTTGCCCCATTGCTATCGTAAAACCCTTCTTGGCATTCACACACATTCGTGGTAGAGTCACATACAGAGTCGGAAGGCCCACATTGACCAGGCTCGCAACTAGATCCAAGGTCTTTATCTGCAAAAATTAACATAAATGTATCCAGTTCTATTATCCATAGTTTAAGAATGCAGACTTACTCCAACCTTGTCGGTAATATGACGTTTCTCACATTTGAAATAAGAAGAACAGTTGCTTTTATCACAGAAAACAGTTTTGCAGATTGTTTTCATTGCCACGTGTAAAACAGCGCTTCTCCAAAGCATCCATACTGTGGTCGATTTGAATCGTCGATAAGCAGTGGGTCGTCAAACAACTTCGACTGTGTAAGATTGATATTTGTTCAACTCCGAAACCAAGCATTGCTACTGCAGTGTCTCAGCCCGTCAAAGAAGAACTGAATAGAAGCACGATGACGGTATAATTCAGGCAACCAAATCCAACGAGATTAGTTCGAAATTTCAATACAGGTACGCTACTTACTCAAGACACAGTCTCCGGTTCCAATGTCTAGATAACGATCAGATGGACATCTGCATGTTGAAGGAGAACCAGAACATTCAACATTGCTTCCTCTACATTGGTCCGTTCCGGTGCAATTCTCCCCAACACAATTCACTGAAAATAGAATTATTTGTATTCCTATAGTACAAACTTGTCCTCAACTTGTGAAAGAGACGTTTTACATAAATGGGTCTTGTTTGTGCTTAATACTTCAATTTTTCCTCTGCATTAAAAATTCATGAGTAACATGGCTTTCAAACCCAGAGATCTTTTAAAAGAAACTTAAAGGATTATAAGGCGACTTCAAGAGATATTGCTCGGGTACACTTAACATTTTTTTTTCCAGTTCCCAAAGAAAAAGACTTTTCTACGCATTATCAAGTGTTTAGCAGTCTTCCAGAGATTGAAGTAACAATCCAAACAAAACTTGACTTTGATTTTTAAGAGACTTTCTGAATACCTTAGAATACTTTTTTTTCTTCGTGTATTCCTATCGATAATATAGGTACGGATAAATGATAATTCAATTTTCATTCTATCTGTAAAATTGCGTTGAAGAGAAAGGCAAAGCAACTTGAAATCCTAAACACACTCGTTTCATTAGATTTTGGCAAAATAAAAACTTTTATTAGTTTATCAGTCAAAAAGTTGCAATTCATGTTGGACACTCCATAGAGAAAATGCAGACTTACAGCGTTATTTAGGAACAAAGTTAAGCAAAAATCTCTGTCCATGCAAGAAAAAGAATACACGTAACAGAGGGTATCTTACATGGCTCGCAGGTTCCGCTGTTTTCATAATAATCCGAGTCACATGCGCAAGTCCCACTGCAAACTGCATTTGGATCTGAACAAGCGTCTGGCTGTGGACATGTAGCGTTGAGAGCAACCTCTGTCAATGTAACACCAAAGTCACGATTAATCATTTTCCTTTCTTAAACAAACACCTTTTGTTGAATGCAATGCATCTGGCTTCTACGCCCTACAGTGAGAATAATTAAAGACAAGAATACTTCCACTACTCTAAGTTGTTCTACAACCTTTTTTTTCACATGGAACCCTTGTTCTATGAGATTTCTTTATCTCTTTACGATAACTCGCCATTTTGAGTGAATTACCCTGACATAAAAACACAAATGACATTATTGTTCACCTAGTCATTTGCAAAAAGAGAAAAAGAATATCAAAAACGACACACATACTTGCTGAACAGTTTCCACCCGCGGTTGCCCCATTGCTATCGTAAAACCCTTCTTGGCATTCACACACATTCGTGGTAGAGTCACATACAGAGTCGGAAGGCCCACATTGACCAGGCTCGCAACTAGATCCAAGGTCTTTATCTGCAAAAATTAACATAAATGTATCCAGTTCTATTATCAATAGTTTAAGAATGCAGACTTACTCCAACCTTGTCGGTAATACGACGTTTCTCACATTTGAAATAAGAAGAACAGTTGAATTTAACACAGAAAACAGTTTTGCAGATTGTCTTCATTGCCACGCGTAAAACAGCGCTTTTCCAAAGCATCCATACTGTGGTCGATTTGAATCGTCGATAAGCAGTGGGCCGTCAAACAACTTCGACTGTATAAGATTGATTTTTGTTCAACTCCGAAACCAAGCATTGCTATTGCGGTGTCTCACCCCGTCAAAGAAGAACTGAATAGAAGCACGATGACGGTATAATTCAGGCAACTACATCCAACGAGATTAGTTCGAAATTTCAATACAGGTACGCTACTTACTCAAGACACAGTCTCCGGTTCCAATGTCTAGATAACGATCAGATGGACATCTGCATGTTGAAGGAGAACCAGAACATTCAACATTGCTTCCTCTACATTGGTCCGTTCCGGTGCAATTCTCCCCAGTACATTTCACTGAAAATAGAATTATTTGTATTCCTATATTACGGACTTGTCCTCAACTTGTGAAAGAGACGTTTTACATAAATGGGTCTTGTTTGTGCTTAATACTTCAATTTTTCTAATGCATTAAAAATTCATGAATAACATGGCTTTCAAACCCAGAGATCTTTTCAAAAAAACTTCAAGGGATTATCAGGCAGCTTCAAGAGTTATTGCTCCGATACACTTAACGTTTTTCTTTTCCAGTACCTAAAGAAAAGACATTTATACGTATTCTCAAGTATTTAGCAACCTTCCAGAGATTGAAGTAACAATCCAAACAAAACTTGACTTCGATATTTAAAAGACTTTCAGAATACCTTAGAATGCTTTTTTTTATTCGTGTACTCCTATCGATAATATAGGTACGGGTAAATGATAATTCAATTTTCATTCTATCTGTAAAACTCCGTTGAAGAGAAAGGCACAGCAACTTGAAATCCTAAACACACACGTATCAATAATTTTTGCCATAATGAAAACTTTTATTAGTTTATCAGTCAAAAAGTTGCAATGGATTTTGGAAACTCAATACAGAAAATGCAGATTTAGAGCATTATTTAGGAACAAACTTAAGCAAATCTCTGTCCATGCAAGAGCAAGAATACACGTAACAGAGGGTATCTTACATGGCTCGCAGGTTCCGCTGTTTTCATAATAATCCGAGTCACATGCGCAAGTCCCACTGCAAACTGCATTTGGATCTGAACAAGCGTCTGGCTGTGGACACGTGGCGTTGAGAGCGACCTCTGTCAATGTAACATCAAAGTCACGATTAATCATTTTCCTTTCTTAAACAAACACCTTTTGTTGAATGCAATTCTACGCCTTACAGTGAGAATAATTAAAGACAAGAATACTTCCACTACTCTAAGTTGTTCTACAACCTTTTTTTTCACATGGAACCCTTGTTCTATGAGATTTCTTTATCTCTTTACGATAACTCGCCATTTTGAGTGAATTACCCTGACATAAAAACACAAATGACATTATTGTTCACCTAGTCATTTGAAAAAGAGAAAAAGAATATCAAAAACGACACACATACTTGCTGAACAGTTTCCACCCGCGGTTGCCCCATTGCTATCGTAAAACCCTTCTTGGCATTCACACACATTCGTGGTAGAGTCACATACAGAGTCGGAAGGCCCACATTGACCAGGCTCGCAACTAGATCCAAGGTCTTTATCTGCAAAAATTAACATAAATGTATCCAGTTCTATTATCAATAGTTTAAGAATGCAGACTTACTCCAACCTTGTCGGTAATACGACGTTTCTCACATTTGAAATAAGAAGAACAGTTGCTATTATCACAGAAAACAGTTTTGCAGATTGTTTTCATTGCCACGTGTAAAACAGCGCTTCTCCAAAGCATCCATACTGTGGTCGATTTGAATCGTCGATAAGCAGTGGGCCGTCAAACAACTTCGACTGTATAAATTTGATATTTGTTCAACTCCGAAACCAAGCACTGCTATTGCGGTGTCTCAGCCCGTCAAAGAAGAACTGAATCGAAGCACGATGACGGTATACTTCAGGCAACTAAATCCAACGAGATTAGTTCGAAATTTCAATACAGGTACGCTACTTACTCAAGACACAGTCTCCGGTTCCAATGTCTAGATAACGATCAGATGGACATCTGCATGTTGAAGGAGAACCAGAACATTCAACATTGCTTCCTCTACATTGGTCCGTTCCGGTGCAATTCTCCCCAACACATTTCACTGAAAATAGAATTATTTGTATTCCTATAGTACAAGCTTGTCCTCAACTTGTAAAAGAGACGTTTTACATAAATGGGTCTTGTTTGTGCTTAATACTTCAATTTTTCTAATGCATTAAAAATTCATGAATAACATGGCTTTCACACGCAGAGATCTTGTAAAAAAAAAGAAACTTCAAAGGATTATAAGACGGCTTCAAGTGTTATTGCTCGGATACACTTAACGTCTTTTTATTTCCCTGCCCAAAGAAAAGAGTTTTTTACGCATTCTCAAGTCTTTAGCAGCCTTCCAGAGATTGAAATAACAATCCAAACAAAACTTGACTTTGATTTCTAAGAGACTTTCTGAATACCTTAGAATGCTATTTTGATTCGTGTACTCCTATCCATAATATACATGTAGGTACGGGTAAATGATAATTCAATTTTAATTCTATTTGTAAAACTGCGTTGAAGAGAAAGGTACAGCAAGTATCAATCCTAAACACACCAGTTTCAATACTTTTTGGCATAATGAAAACTTTTATTAATTTTTCAGTCAAAAAGTTGCAATGGATTTTGGAAACTCCATACAGAAAATGCAGACTTAGAGCATTATTTAGGAACAAACTTAAGCAAATCTCTGTCCATGCAAGAGAAAGAATACACGTAACAAAGGCTATCTTACATGGCTCGCAGGTTCCGCTGTTTTCATAATAATCCGAGTCACATGCGCAAGTCCCACTGCAAACTGCATTTGGATCTGAACAAGCGTCTGGCTGTGGACACGTGGCGTTGAGAGCGACCTCTGTCAATGTAACATCAAAGTCACGATTAATCATTTTCCTTTCTTTAACAAACACCTTTTGTTGAATGCAATGCATCTGGCTTCTACGCCTTACAGTGAGAATAATTAAAAACAAGAATGCTTCCACTACTCTTAGTTGTTCTATAAACTGATTTTCACATGGAACCCTTGTTCTGTGAGTTTTCTTTATCTCTTTACGATAACTCGCCATTTTGAGTGAATTACCCTGACATAAAAACACAAATGACATTATTGTTCACCTAGTCATTTGAAAAAGAGAAAAAGAATATTAAAAACGACACACATACTTGCTGAACAGTTTCCACCCGCGGTTGCCCCATTGCTATCGTAAAACCCTTCTTGGCATTCACACACATTCGTGGTAGAGTCACATACAGAGTCGGAAGGCCCACATTGACCAGGCTCGCAACTAGATCCAAGGTCTTTATCTGCAAAAATTAACATAAATGTATCCAGTTCTATTATCCATAGTTTAAGAATGCAGATTTACTCCAACCTTGTCGGTAATACGACGTTTCTCACATTTGAAATAAGAAGAACAGTTGCTATTATCACAGAAAACAGTTTTGCAGATTGTTTTCATTGCCACGTGTAAAACAGCGCTTCTCCAAAGCATCCATACTGTGGTCGATTTGAATCGTCAATAAGCAGTGGGCCGTCAAACAACTTCGACTGTATAAGATTGATTTTTGTTCAACTCCGAAACCAAGCACTGCTACTGCGGTGTCTCAGCCCGTCAAAGAAGAACTGAATCGAAGCACGATGACGGTATACTTCAGGCAACCAAATCCAACGAGATTAGTTTGAAATTTCAATACAGGTACGCTACTTACTCAAGACACAGTCTCCGGTTCCAATGTCTAGATAACGATCAGATGGACATCTGCATGTTGAAGGAGAACCAGAACATTCAACATTGCTTCCTCTACATTGGTCCGTTCCGGTGCAATTCTCCCCAACACATTTCACTGAAAATAGAATGATTTGTATTCCTATACTACAAACTTGTCCTCAACTTGTGAAAGAGACGTTTTACATAAATGGGTCTTGTTTGCGCTTAATACTTCAATTTTTCTAATGCATTAAAAATTCATGAATAACATGGTTTTCAAACACAGAGATCTTTAAAAAAAAAAACTTCAAAGGATTATAAGACGGCTTCAAGTGTTATTGCTCGGATACATTTAACATCTTTTTATTTCCCTACCCAAAGAAAAGACTTTTATACGCATTCTCAAGTATTTAGCAGCCTTCAAGAGATTGAAGTAACAATCCAAACAAAACTTGACTTTGATTTCTAAGAGACTTTCTGAATACCTTAGAATGCTATTTTGATTCGTGTACTCCTATCCATAATATACATGTAGGTAAGGGTAAATGTTAATTTAATTTTCATTCTATTTCTAAAACTGCGTTGAAGAGAAAGGTACAGCAAGTTTAAATCCTAAACACACTAGTTTCAATACTTTTTGGCATAATGAAAACATATATTAGTTTATCAGTCAAAAAGTTGCAATGGATTTTGTAAACTCCATACAGAAAATGCAGACTTAGAGCATTATTTAGGAACAAACTTAAGCAAATCTCTGTCCATGCAAGAGAAAGAATACACGTAACAGAGGGTATCTTACATGGCTCGCAGGTTCCGCTGTTTTCATAATAATCCGAGTCACATGCGCAAGTCCCACTGCAAACTGCATTTGGATCTGAACAAGCGTCTGGCTGTGGACACGTAGCGTTGAGAGCGACCTCTGTCAATGTAACATCAAAGTCACGATTAATTATTTTCCTTTTTTAAACAAACACCTTTTGTTGAATGCAATGCATCTGGCTTCTACGCCTTACAGTGAGAATAATTAAAAACAAGAATGCTTCCACTACTCTTAGTTGTTCTATAAACTGATTTTCACATGGAACCCTTGTTCTGTGAGTTTTCTTTATCTCTTTACGATAACTCGCCATTTTGAGTGAATTACCCTGACACAAAAACACAAATGACATTATTGTTCACCTAGTCATTTGAAAAAGAGAAAAAGAATATCAAAAACGACACACATACTTGCTGAACAGTTTCCACCCGCGGTTGCCCCATTGCTATCGTAAAACCCTTCTTGGCATTCACACACATTCGTGGTAGAGTCACATACAGAGTCGGAAGGCCCACATTGACCAGGCTCGCAACTAGATCCAAGGTCTTTATCTGCAAAAATTAACATAAATGTATCCAGTTCTATTATCCATAGTTTAAGAATGCAGACTTACTCCAACCTTATCGGTAATACGACGTTTCTCACATTTGAAATAAGAACAGTTGCTATTATCACAGAAAACAGTTTTGCAGATTGTTTTCATTGCCACGTGTAAAACAGCGCTTCTCCAAAGCATCCATACTGTGGTCGATTTGAATCGTCAATAAGCAGTGGGCCGTCAAACAACTTCGACTGTATAAGATTGATTTTTGTTCAACTCCGAAACCAAGCACTGCTACTGCGGTGTCTCAGCCCGTCAAAGAAGAACTGAATCGAAGCACGATGACGGTATACTTCAGGCAACCAAATCCAACGAGATTATTTCGAAATTTCAATACAGGTACGCTACTTACTCAAGACACAGTCTCCGGTTCCAATGTCTAGATAACGATCAGATGGACATCTGCATGTTGAAGGAGAACCAGAACATTCAACATTGCTTCCTCTACATTGGTCCGTTCCGGTGCAATTCTCCCCAGTACATTTCACTGAAAATAGAATGATTTGTATTCCTATACTACAAACTTGTCCTCAACTTGTGAAAGAGACGTTTTATATAAATGGGTCTTGTTTGCGCTTAATACTTCAATTTTTCTAATGCATTAAAAATTCATGAATAACATGGTTTTCAAACACAGAGATCTTTTTAAAAAAAAAAAAAAAAACAACTTCAAAGGATTATAAGACGGCTTCAAGTGTTATTGCTCGGATACATTTAACATCTTTTTATTTTCCTACCCAAAGAAAAGACTTTTGTACGCATTCTCAAGTATTTAGCAGCCTTCAAGAGATTGAAGTAACAATCCAAACAAAACTTGACTTTGATTTCTAAGAGACTTTCTGAATACCTTAGAATGCTATTTTGATTCGTGTACTCCTATCCATAATATACATGTAGGTAAGGGTAAATGTTAATTTAATTTTCATTCTATTTCTAAAACTGCGTTGAAGAGAAAGGTACAGCAAGTTTAAATCCTAAACACACTAGTTTCAATACTTTTTGGCATAATGAAAACATATATTAGTTTATCAGTCAAAAAGTTGCAATGGATTTTGTAAACTCCATACAGAAAATGCAGACTTAGAGCATTATTTAGGAACAAACTTAAGCAAATCTCTGTCCATGCAAGAGAAAGAATACACGTAACAGAGGGTATCTTACATGGCTCGCAGGTTCCGCTGTTTTCATAATAATCCGAGTCACATGCGCAAGTCCCACTGCAAACTGCATTTGGATCTGAACAAGCGTCTGGCTGTGGACACGTAGCGTTGAGAGCGACCTCTGTCAATGTAACATCAAAGTCACGATTAATTATTTTCCTTTCTTAAACAAACACCTTTTGTTGAATGCAATGCATCTGGCTTCTACGCCTTACAGTGAGAATAATTAAAAACAAGAATGCTTCCACTACTCTTAGTTGTTCTATAAACTGATTTTCACATGGAACCCTTGTTCTGTGAGTTTTCTTTATCTCTTTACGATAACTCGCCATTTTGAGTGAATTACCCTGACATAAAAACACAAATGACATTATTGTTCACCTAGTCATTTGAAAAAGAGAAAAAGAATATTAAAAACGACACACATACTTGCTGAACAGTTTCCACCCGCGGTTGCCCCATTGCTATCGTAAAACCCTTCTTGGCATTCACACACATTCGTGGTAGAGTCACATACAGAGTCGGAAGGCCCACATTGACCAGGCTCGCAACTAGATCCAAGGTCTTTATCTGCAAAAATTAACATAAATGTATCCAGTTCTATTATCCATAGTTTAAGAATGCAGACTTACTCCAACCTTGTCGGTAATACGACGTTTCTCACATTTGAAATAAGAACAGTTGCTATTATCACAGAAAACAGTTTTGCAGATTGTTTTCATTGCCACGTGTAAAACAGCGCTTCTCCAAAGCATCCATACTGTGGTCGATTTGAATCGTCAATAAGCAGTGGGCCGTGAAACAACTTCGACTGTATAAGATTGATTTTTGTTCAACTCCGAAACCAAGCACTGCTACTGCGGTGTCTCAGCCCGTCAAAGAAGAACTGAATCGAAGCACGATGACGGTATACTTCAGGCAACCAAATCCAACGAGATTATTTCGAAATTTCAATACAGGTACGCTACTTACTCAAGACACAGTCTCCGGTTCCAATGTCTAGATAACGATCAGATGGACATCTGCATGTTGAAGGAGAACCAGAACATTCAACATTGCTTCCTCTACATTGGTCCGTTCCGGTGCAATTCTCCCCAGTACATTTCACTGAAAATAGAATGATTTGTATTCCTATACTACAAACTTGTCCTCAACTTGTGAAAGAGACGTTTTATATAAATGGGTCTTGTTTGCGCTTAATACTTCAATTTTTCTAATGCATTAAAAATTCATGAATAACATGGTTTTCAAACACAGAGATCTTTAAAAAAAAAAAAAAAAAAACAACTTCAAAGGATTATAAGACGGCTTCAAGTGTTATTGCTCGGATACATTTAACATCTTTTTATTTTCCTACCCAAAGAAAAGACTTTTATACGCATTCTCAAGTATTTAGCAGCCTTCAAGAGATTGAAGTAACAATCCAAACAAAACTTGACTTTGATTTCTAAGAGACTTTCTGAATACCTTAGAATGCTATTTTGATTCGTGTACTCCTATCCATAATATACATGTAGGTAAGGGTAAATGTTAATTTAATTTTCATTCTATTTCTAAAACTGCGTTGAAGAGAAAGGTACAGCAAGTTTAAATCCTAAACACACCAGTTTCAATACTTTTTGGCATAATGAAAACTTTTATTAGTTTATCAGTCAAAAAGTTGCAATGGATTTTGTAAACTCCATACAGAAAATGCAGACTTAGAGCATTATTTGGAACAAACTTAAGCAAATCTCTGTCCATGCAAGAGAAAGAATACACGTAACAGAGGGTATCTTACATGGCTCGCAGGTTCCGCTGTTTTCATAATAATCCGAGTCACATGCGCAAGTCCCACTGCAAACTGCATTTGGATCTGAACAAGCGTCTGGCTGTGGACACGTAGCGTTGAGAGCGACCTCTGTCAATGTAACACCAAAGTCACGATTAATCATTTTCCTTTCTTAAACAAACACCTTTTGTTGAATGCAATGCATCTGGCTTCTACGCCTTACAGTGAGAATAATTAAAAACAAGAATGCTTCCACTACTCTTAGTTGTTCTATAAACTGATTTTCACATGGAACCCTTGTTCTGTGAGTTTTCTTTATCTCTTTACGATAACTCGCCATTTTGAGTGAATTACCCTGACATAAAAACACAAATGACATTATTGTTCACCTAGTCATTTGAAAAAGAGAAAAAGAATATTAAAAACGACAAACATACTTGCTGAACAGTTTCCACCCGCGGTTGCCCCATTGCTATCGTAAAACCCTTCTTGGCATTCACACACATTCGTGGTAGAGTCACATACAGAGTCGGAAGGCCCACATTGACCAGGCTCGCAACTAGATCCAAGGTCTTTATCTGCAAAAATTAACATAAATGTATCCAGTTCTATTATCAATAGTTTAAGAATGCAGACTTACTCCAACCTTGTCGGTAATACGACGTTTCTCACATTTGAAATAAGAAGAACAGTTGCTATTATCACAGAAAACAGTTTTGCAGATTGTTTTCATTGCCACGTGTAAAACAGCGCTTCTCCAAAGCATCCATACTGTGGTCGATTTGAATCGTCGATAAGCAGTGGGCCGTCAAACAACTTCGACTGTATAAGATTGATATTTGTTCAACTCCGAAACCAAGCACTGCTATTGCGGTGTCTCAGCCCGTCAAAGAAGAACTGAATCGAAGCACGATGACGGTATACTTCAGGCAACTAAATCCAACGAGATTAGTTCGAAATTTCAATACAGGTACGCTACTTACTCAAGACACAGTCTCCGGTTCCAATGTCTAGATAACGATCAGATGGACATCTGCATGTTGAAGGAGAACCAGAACATTCAACATTGCTTCCTCTACATTGGTCTGTTCCTGTGCAATTCTCCCCAACACATTTCACTGAAAATAGAATTATTTGTATTCCTATAGTACAAGCTTGTCCTCAACTTGTAAAAGAGACGTTTTACATAAATGGGTCTTGTTTGTGCTTAATACTTCAATTTTTCTAATGCATTAAAAATTCATGAATAACATGGCTTTCACACGCAGAGATCTTTTAAAAAAAAAGAAACTTCAAAGGATTATAAGACGGCTTCAAGTGTTATTGCTCGGATACACTTAACGTCTTTTTATTTCCCTGCCCAAAGAAAAGAGTTTTTTACGCATTCTCAAGTCTTTAGCAGCCTTCCAGAGATTGAAATAACAATCCAAACAAAACTTGACTTTGATTTCTAAGAGACTTTCTGAATACCTTAGAATGCTATTTTGATTCGTGTACTCCTATCCATAATATACATGTAGGTACGGGTAAATGATAATTCAATTTTAATTCTATTTGTAAAACTGCGTTGAAGAGAAAGGTACAGCAAGTTTAAATCCTAAACACACCAGTTTCAATACTTTTTGGCATAATGAAAACTTTTATTAATTTTTCAGTCAAAAAGTTGCAATGGATTTTGGAAACTCCATACAGAAAATGCAGACTTAGAGCATTATTTAGGAACAAACTTAAGCAAATCTCTGTCCATGCAAGAGAAAGAATACACGTAACAAAGGCTATCTTACATGGCTCGCAGGTTCCGCTGTTTTCATAATAATCCGAGTCACATGCGCAAGTCCCACTGCAAACTGCATTTGGATCTGAACAAGCGTCTGGCTGTGGACACGTGGCGTTGAGAGCGACCTCTGTCAATGTAACATCAAAGTCACGATTAATCATTTTCCTTTCTTTAACAAACACCTTTTGTTGAATGCAATGCATCTGGCTTCTACGCCTTACAGTGAGAATAATTAAAAACAAGAATGCTTCCACTACTCTTAGTTGTTCTATAAACTGATTTTCACATGGAACCCTTGTTCTGTGAGTTTTCTTTATCTCTTTACGATAACTCGCCATTTTGAGTGAATTACCCTGACATAAAAACACAAATGACATTATTGTTCACCTAGTCATTTGAAAAAGAGAAAAAGAATATTAAAAACGACACACATACTTGCTGAACAGTTTCCACCCGCGGTTGCCCCATTGCTATCGTAAAACCCTTCTTGGCATTCACACACATTCGTGGTAGAGTCACATACAGAGTCGGAAGGCCCACATTGACCAGGCTCGCAACTAGATCCAAGGTCTTTATCTGCAAAAATTAACATAAATGTATCCAGTTCTATTATCCATAGTTTAAGAATGCAGATTTACTCCAACCTTGTCGGTAATACGACGTTTCTCACATTTGAAATAAGAAGAACAGTTGCTATTATCACAGAAAACAGTTTTGCAGATTGTTTTCATTGCCACGTGTAAAACAGCGCTTCTCCAAAGCATCCATACTGTGGTCGATTTGAATCGTCAATAAGCAGTGGGCCGTCAAACAACTTCGACTGTATAAGATTGATTTTTGTTCAACTCCGAAACCAAGCACTGCTACTGCGGTGTCTCAGCCCGTCAAAGAAGAACTGAATCGAAGCACGATGACGGTATACTTCAGGCAACCAAATCCAACGAGATTAGTTTGAAATTTCAATACAGGTACGCTACTTACTCAAGACACAGTCTCCGGTTCCAATGTCTAGATAACGATCAGATGGACATCTGCATGTTGAAGGAGAACCAGAACATTCAACATTGCTTCCTCTACATTGGTCCGTTCCGGTGCAATTCTCCCCAACACATTTCACTGAAAATACAATGATTTGTATTCCTATACTACAAACTTGTCCTCAACTTGTGAAAGAGACGTTTTACATAAATGGGTCTTGTTTGCGCTTAATACTTCAATTTTTCTAATGCATTAAAAATTCATGAATAACATGGTTTTCAAACACAGAGATCTTTAAAAAAAAAAACTTCAAAGGATTATAAGACGGCTTCAAGTGTTATTGCTCGGATACATTTAACATCTTTTTATTTCCCTACCCAAAGAAAAGACTTTTATACGCATTCTCAAGTATTTAGCAGCCTTCAAGAGATTGAAGTAACAATCCAAACAAAACTTGACTTTGATTTCTAAGAGACTTTCTGAATACCTTAGAATGCTATTTTGATTCGTGTACTCCTATCCATAATATACATGTAGGTAAGGGTAAATGTTAATTTAATTTTCATTCTATTTCTAAAACTGCGTTGAAGAGAAAGGTACAGCAAGTTTAAATCCTAAACACACTAGTTTCAATACTTTTTGGCATAATGAAAACATATATTAGTTTATCAGTCAAAAAGTTGCAATGGATTTTGTAAACTCCATACAGAAAATGCAGACTTAGAGCATTATTTAGGAACAAACTTAAGCAAATCTCTGTCCATGCAAGAGAAAGAATACACGTAACAGAGGGTATCTTACATGGCTCGCAGGTTCCGCTGTTTTCATAATAATCCGAGTCACATGCGCAAGTCCCACTGCAAACTGCATTTGGATCTGAACAAGCGTCTGGCTGTGGACACGTAGCGTTGAGAGCGACCTCTGTCAATGTAACATCAAAGTCACGATTAATTATTTTCCTTTCTTAAACAAACACCTTTTGTTGAATGCAATGCATCTGGCTTCTACGCCTTACAGTGAGAATAATTAAAAACAAGAATGCTTCCACTACTCTTAGTTGTTCTATAAACTGATTTTCACATGGAACCCTTGTTCTGTGAGTTTTCTTTATCTCTTTACGATAACTCGCCATTTTGAGTGAATTACCCTGACATAAAAACACAAATGACATTATTGTTCACCTAGTCATTTGAAAAAGAGAAAAAGAATATCAAAAACGACACACATACTTGCTGAACAGTTTCCACCCGCGGTTGCCCCATTGCTATCGTAAAACCCTTCTTGGCATTCACACACATTCGTGGTAGAGTCACATACAGAGTCGGAAGGCCCACATTGACCAGGCTCGCAACTAGATCCAAGGTCTTTATCTGCAAAAATTAACATAAATGTATCCAGTTCTATTATCCATAGTTTAAGAATGCAGACTTACTCCAACCTTATCGGTAATACGACGTTTCTCACATTTGAAATAAGAACAGTTGCTATTATCACAGAAAACAGTTTTGCAGATTGTTTTCATTGCCACGTGTAAAACAGCGCTTCTCCAAAGCATCCATACTGTGGTCGATTTGAATCGTCAATAAGCAGTGGGCCGTCAAACAACTTCGACTGTATAAGATTGATTTTTGTTCAACTCCGAAACCAAGCACTGCTACTGCGGTGTCTCAGCCCGTCAAAGAAGAACTGAATCGAAGCACGATGACGGTATACTTCAGGCAACCAAATCCAACGAGATTATTTCGAAATTTCAATACAGGTACGCTACTTACTCAAGACACAGTCTCCGGTTCCAATGTCTAGATAACGATCAGATGGACATCTGCATGTTGAAGGAGAACCAGAACATTCAACATTGCTTCCTCTACATTGGTCCGTTCCGGTGCAATTCTCCCCAGTACATTTCACTGAAAATACAATGATTTGTATTCCTATACTACAAACTTGTCCTCAACTTGTGAAAGAGACGTTTTATATAAATGGGTCTTGTTTGCGCTTAATACTTCAATTTTTCTAATGCATTAAAAATTCATGAATAACATGGTTTTCAAACACAGAGATCTTTAAAAAAAAAAAAAAAACAACTTCAAAGGATTATAAGACGGCTTCAAGTGTTATTGCTCGGATACATTTAACATCTTTTTATTTTCCTACCCAAAGAAAAGACTTTTATACGCATTCTCAAGTATTTAGCAGCCTTCAAGAGATTGAAGTAACAATCCAAACAAAACTTGACTTTGATTTCTAAGAGACTTTCTGAATACCTTAGAATGCTATTTTGATTCGTGTACTCCTATCCATAATATACATGTAGGTAAGGGTAAATGTTAATTTAATTTTCATTCTATTTCTAAAACTGCGTTGAAGAGAAAGGTACAGCAAGTTTAAATCCTAAACACACTAGTTTCAATACTTTTTGGCATAATGAAAACATATATTAGTTTATCAGTCAAAAAGTTGCAATGGATTTTGTAAACTCCATACAGAAAATGCAGACTTAGAGCATTATTTAGGAACAAACTTAAGCAAATCTCTGTCCATGCAAGAGAAAGAATACACGTAACAGAGGGTATCTTACATGGCTCGCAGGTTCCGCTGTTTTCATAATAATCCGAGTCACATGCGCAAGTCCCACTGCAAACTGCATTTGGATCTGAACAAGCGTCTGGCTGTGGACACGTAGCGTTGAGAGCGACCTCTGTCAATGTAACATCAAAGTCACGATTAATTATTTTCCTTTCTTAAACAAACACCTTTTGTTGAATGCAATGCATCTGGCTTCTACGCCTTACAGTGAGAATAATTAAAAACAAGAATGCTTCCACTACTCTTAGTTGTTCTATAAACTGATTTTCACATGGAACCCTTGTTCTGTGAGTTTTCTTTATCTCTTTACGATAACTCGCCATTTTGAGTGAATTACCCTGACATAAAAACACAAATGACATTATTGTTCACCTAGTCATTTGAAAAAGAGAAAAAGAATATTAAAAACGACACACATACTTGCTGAACAGTTTCCACCCGCGGTTGCCCCATTGCTATCGTAAAACCCTTCTTGGCATTCACACACATTCGTGGTAGAGTCACATACAGAGTCGGAAGGCCCACATTGACCAGGCTCGCAACTAGATCCAAGGTCTTTATCTGCAAAAATTAACATAAATGTATCCAGTTCTATTATCCATAGTTTAAGAATGCAGACTTACTCCAACCTTGTCGGTAATACGACGTTTCTCACATTTGAAATAAGAACAGTTGCTATTATCACAGAAAACAGTTTTGCAGATTGTTTTCATTGCCACGTGTAAAACAGCGCTTCTCCAAAGCATCCATACTGTGGTCGATTTGAATCGTCAATAAGCAGTGGGCCGTCAAACAACTTCGACTGTATAAGATTGATTTTTGTTCAACTCCGAAACCAAGCACTGCTACTGCGGTGTCTCAGCCCGTCAAAGAAGAACTGAATCGAAGCACGATGACGGTATACTTCAGGCAACCAAATCCAACGAGATTATTTCGAAATTTCAATACAGGTACGCTACTTACTCAAGACACAGTCTCCGGTTCCAATGTCTAGATAACGATCAGATGGACATCTGCATGTTGAAGGAGAACCAGAACATTCAACATTGCTTCCTCTACATTGGTCCGTTCCGGTGCAATTCTCCCCAGTACATTTCACTGAAAATAGAATGATTTGTATTCCTATACTACAAACTTGTCCTCAACTTGTGAAAGAGACGTTTTATATAAATGGGTCTTGTTTGCGCTTAATACTTCAATTTTTCTAATGCATTAAAAATTCATGAATAACATGGTTTTCAAACACAGAGATCTTTAAAAAAAAAAAAAAAAAAACAACTTCAAAGGATTATAAGACGGCTTCAAGTGTTATTGCTCGGATACATTTAACATCTTTTTATTTTCCTACCCAAAGAAAAGACTTTTATACGCATTCTCAAGTATTTAGCAGCCTTCAAGAGATTGAAGTAACAATCCAAACAAAACTTGACTTTGATTTCTAAGAGACTTTCTGAATACCTTAGAATGCTATTTTGATTCGTGTACTCCTATCCATAATATACATGTAGGTAAGGGTAAATGTTAATTTAATTTTCATTCTATTTCTAAAACTGCGTTGAAGAGAAAGGTACAGCAAGTTTAAATCCTAAACACACCAGTTTCAATACTTTTTGGCATAATGAAAACTTTTATTAGTTTATCAGTCAAAAAGTTGCAATGGATTTTGTAAACTCCATACAGAAAATGCAGACTTAGAGCATTATTTGGAACAAACTTAAGCAAATCTCTGTCCATGCAAGAGAAAGAATACACGTAACAGAGGGTATCTTACATGGCTCGCAGGTTCCGCTGTTTTCATAATAATCCGAGTCACATGCGCAAGTCCCACTGCAAACTGCATTTGGATCTGAACAAGCGTCTGGCTGTGGACACGTAGCGTTGAGAGCGACCTCTGTCAATGTAACACCAAAGTCACGATTAATCATTTTCCTTTCTTAAACAAACACCTTTTGTTGAATGCAATGCATCTGGCTTCTACGCCTTACAGTGAGAATAATTAAAAACAAGAATGCTTCCACTACTCTTAGTTGTTCTATAAACTGATTTTCACATGGAACCCTTGTTCTGTGAGTTTTCTTTATCTCTTTACGATAACTCGCCATTTTGAGTGAATTACCCTGACATAAAAACACAAATGACATTATTGTTCACCTAGTCATTTGAAAAAGAGAAAAAGAATATTAAAAACGACAAACATACTTGCTGAACAGTTTCCACCCGCGGTTGCCCCATTGCTATCGTAAAACCCTTCTTGGCATTCACACACATTCGTGGTAGAGTCACATACAGAGTCGGAAGGCCCACATTGACCAGGCTCGCAACTAGATCCAAGGTCTTTATCTGCAAAAATTAACATAAATGTATCCAGTTCTATTATCAATAGTTTAAGAATGCAGACTTACTCCAACCTTGTCGGTAATACGACGTTTCTCACATTTGAAATAAGAAGAACAGTTGCTATTATCACAGAAAACAGTTTTGCAGATTGTTTTCATTGCCACGTGTAAAACAGCGCTTCTCCAAAGCATCCATACTGTGGTCGATTTGAATCGTCGATAAGCAGTGGGCCGTCAAACAACTTCGACTGTATAAGATTGATATTTGTTCAACTCCGAAACCAAGCACTGCTATTGCGGTGTCTCAGCCCGTCAAAGAAGAACTGAATCGAAGCACGATGACGGTATACTTCAGGCAACTAAATCCAACGAGATTAGTTCGAAATTTCAATACAGGTACGCTACTTACTCAAGACACAGTCTCCGGTTCCAATGTCTAGATAACGATCAGATGGACATCTGCATGTTGAAGGAGAACCAGAACATTCAACATTGCTTCCTCTACATTGGTCTGTTCCGGTGCAATTCTCCCCAACACATTTCACTGAAAATAGAATTATTTGTATTCCTATAGTACAAGCTTGTCCTCAACTTGTAAAAGAGACGTTTTACATAAATGGGTCTTGTTTGTGCTTAATACTTCAATTTTTCTAATGCATTAAAAATTCATGAATAACATGGCTTTCACACGCAGAGATCTTTTAAAAAAAAAGAAACTTCAAAGGATTATAAGACGGCTTCAAGTGTTATTGCTCGGATACACTTAACGTCTTTTTATTTCCCCGCCCAAAGAAAAGAGTTTTTTACGCATTCTCAAGTCTTTAGCAGCCTTCCAGAGATTGAAATAACAATCCAAACAAAACTTGACTTTGATTTCTAAGAGACTTTCTGAATACCTTAGAATGCTATTTTGATTCGTGTACTCCTATCCATAATATACATGTAGGTACGGGTAAATGATAATTCAATTTTAATTCTATTTGTAAAACTGCGTTGAAGAGAAAGGTACAGCAAGTATCAATCCTAAACACACCAGTTTCAATACTTTTTGGCATAATGAAAACTTTTATTAATTTTTCAGTCAAAAAGTTGCAATGGATTTTGGAAACTCCATACAGAAAATGCAGACTTAGAGCATTATTTAGGAACAAACTTAAGCAAATCTCTGTCCATGCAAGAGAAAGAATACACGTAACAAAGGCTATCTTACATGGCTCGCAGGTTCCGCTGTTTTCATAATAATCCGAGTCACATGCGCAAGTCCCACTGCAAACTGCATTTGGATCTGAACAAGCGTCTGGCTGTGGACACGTGGCGTTGAGAGCGACCTCTGTCAATGTAACATCAAAGTCACGATTAATCATTTTCCTTTCTTTAACAAACACCTTTTGTTGAATGCAATGCATCTGGCTTCTACGCCTTACAGTGAGAATAATTAAAAACAAGAATGCTTCCACTACTCTTAGTTGTTCTATAAACTGATTTTCACATGGAACCCTTGTTCTGTGAGTTTTCTTTCTCTCTTTACGATAACTCGCCATTTTGAGTGAATTACCCTGACATAAAAACACAAATGACATTATTGTTCACCTAGTCATTTGAAAAAGAGAAAAAGAATATTAAAAACGACACACATACTTGCTGAACAGTTTCCACCCGCGGTTGCCCCATTGCTATCGTAAAACCCTTCTTGGCATTCACACACATTCGTGGTAGAGTCACATACAGAGTCGGAAGGCCCACATTGACCAGGCTCGCAACTAGATCCAAGGTCTTTATCTGCAAAAATTAACATAAATGTATCCAGTTCTATTATCCATAGTTTAAGAATGCAGATTTACTCCAACCTTGTCGGTAATACGACGTTTCTCACATTTGAAATAAGAAGAACAGTTGCTATTATCACAGAAAACAGTTTTGCAGATTGTTTTCATTGCCACGTGTAAAACAGCGCTTCTCCAAAGCATCCATACTGTGGTCGATTTGAATCGTCAATAAGCAGTGGGCCGTCAAACAACTTCGACTGTATAAGATTGATTTTTGTTCAACTCCGAAACCAAGCACTGCTACTGCGGTGTCTCAGCCCGTCAAAGAAGAACTGAATCGAAGCACGATGACGGTATACTTCAGGCAACCAAATCCAACGAGATTAGTTTGAAATTTCAATACAGGTACGCTACTTACTCAAGACACAGTCTCCGGTTCCAATGTCTAGATAACGATCAGATGGACATCTGCATGTTGAAGGAGAACCAGAACATTCAACATTGCTTCCTCTACATTGGTCCGTTCCGGTGCAATTCTCCCCAACACATTTCACTGAAAATAGAATGATTTGTATTCCTATACTACAAACTTGTCCTCAACTTGTGAAAGAGACGTTTTACATAAATGGGTCTTGTTTGCGCTTAATACTTCAATTTTTCTAATGCATTAAAAATTCATGAATAACATGGTTTTCAAACACAGAGATCTTTAAAAAAAAAAACTTCAAAGGATTATAAGACGGCTTCAAGTGTTATTGCTCGGATACATTTAACATCTTTTTATTTCCCTACCCATAGAAAAGACTTTTATACGCATTCTCAAGTATTTAGCAGCCTTCAAGAGATTGAAGTAACAATCCAAACAAAACTTGACTTTGATTTCTAAGAGACTTTCTGAATACCTTAGAATGCTATTTTGATTCGTGTACTCCTATCCATAATATACATGTAGGTAAGGGTAAATGTTAATTTAATTTTCATTCTATTTCTAAAACTGCGTTGAAGAGAAAGGTACAGCAAGTTTAAATCCTAAACACACTAGTTTCAATACTTTTTGGCATAATGAAAACATATATTAGTTTATCAGTCAAAAAGTTGCAATGGATTTTGTAAACTCCATACAGAAAATGCAGACTTAGAGCATTATTTAGGAACAAACTTAAGCAAATCTCTGTCCATGCAAGAGAAAGAATACACGTAACAGAGGGTATCTTACATGGCTCGCAGGTTCCGCTGTTTTCATAATAATCCGAGTCACATGCGCAAGTCCCACTGCAAACTGCATTTGGATCTGAACAAGCGTCTGGCTGTGGACATGTAGCGTTGAGAGCGACCTCTGTCAATGTAACATCAAAGTCACGATTAATTATTTTCCTTTCTTAAACAAACACCTTTTGTTGAATGCAATGCATCTGGCTTCTACGCCTTACAGTGAGAATAATTAAAAACAAGAATGCTTCCACTACTCTTAGTTGTTCTATAAACTGATTTTCACATGGAACCCTTGTTCTGTGAGTTTTCTTTATCTCTTTACGATAACTCGCCATTTTGAGTGAATTACCCTGACATAAAAACACAAATGACATTATTGTTCACCTAGTCATTTGAAAAAGAGAAAAAGAATATCAAAAACGACACACATACTTGCTGAACAGTTTCCACCCGCGGTTGCCCCATTGCTATCGTAAAACCCTTCTTGGCATTCACACACATTCGTGGTAGAGTCACATACAGAGTCGGAAGGCCCACATTGACCAGGCTCGCAACTAGATCCAAGGTCTTTATCTGCAAAAATTAACATAAATGTATCCAGTTCTATTATCCATAGTTTAAGAATGCAGACTTACTCCAACCTTATCGGTAATACGACGTTTCTCACATTTGAAATAAGAACAGTTGCTATTATCACAGAAAACAGTTTTGCAGATTGTTTTCATTGCCACGTGTAAAACAGCGCTTCTCCAAAGCATCCATACTGTGGTCGATTTGAATCGTCAATAAGCAGTGGGCCGTCAAACAACTTCGACTGTATAAGATTGATTTTTGTTCAACTCCGAAACCAAGCACTGCTACTGCGGTGTCTCAGCCCGTCAAAGAAGAACTGAATCGAAGCACGATGACGGTATACTTCAGGCAACCAAATCCAACGAGATTATTTCGAAATTTCAATACAGGTACGCTACTTACTCAAGACACAGTCTCCGGTTCCAATGTCTAGATAACGATCAGATGGACATCTGCATGTTGAAGGAGAACCAGAACATTCAACATTGCTTCCTCTACATTGGTCCGTTCCGGTGCAATTCTCCCCAGTACATTTCACTGAAAATAGAATGATTTGTATTCCTATACTACAAACTTGTCCTCAACTTGTGAAAGAGACGTTTTATATAAATGGGTCTTGTTTGCGCTTAATACTTCAATTTTTCTAATGCATTAAAAATTCATGAATAACATGGTTTTCAAACACAGAGATCTTTTAAAAAAAAAAAAAAAACAACTTCAAAGGATTATAAGACGGCTTCAAGTGTTATTGCTCGGATACATTTAACATCTTTTTATTTTCCTACCCAAAGAAAAGACTTTTATACGCATTCTCAAGTATTTAGCAGCCTTCAAGAGATTGAAGTAACAATCCAAACAAAACTTGACTTTGATTTCTAAGAGACTTTCTGAATACCTTAGAATGCTATTTTGATTCGTGTACTCCTATCCATAATATACATGTAGGTAAGGGTAAATGTTAATTTAATTTTCATTCTATTTCTAAAACTGCGTTGAAGAGAAAGGTACAGCAAGTTTAAATCCTAAACACACTAGTTTCAATACTTTTTGGCATAATGAAAACATATATTAGTTTATCAGTCAAAAAGTTGCAATGGATTTTGTAAACTCCATACAGAAAATGCAGACTTAGAGCATTATTTAGGAACAAACTTAAGCAAATCTCTGTCCATGCAAGAGAAAGAATACACGTAACAGAGGGTATCTTACATGGCTCGCAGGTTCCGCTGTTTTCATAATAATCCGAGTCACATGCGCAAGTCCCACTGCAAACTGCATTTGGATCTGAACAAGCGTCTGGCTGTGGACACGTAGCGTTGAGAGCGACCTCTGTCAATGTAACATCAAAGTCACGATTAATTATTTTCCTTTCTTAAACAAACACCTTTTGTTGAATGCAATGCATCTGGCTTCTACGCCTTACAGTGAGAATAATTAAAAACAAGAATGCTTCCACTACTCTTAGTTGTTCTATAAACTGATTTTCACATGGAACCCTTGTTCTGTGAGTTTTCTTTATCTCTTTACGATAACTCGCCATTTTGAGTGAATTACCCTGACATAAAAACACAAATGACATTATTGTTCACCTAGTCATTTGAAAAAGAGAAAAAGAATATTAAAAACGACACACATACTTGCTGAACAGTTTCCACCCGCGGTTGCCCCATTGCTATCGTAAAACCCTTCTTGGCATTCACACACATTCGTGGTAGAGTCACATACAGAGTCGGAAGGCCCACATTGACCAGGCTCGCAACTAGATCCAAGGTCTTTATCTGCAAAAATTAACATAAATGTATCCAGTTCTATTATCCATAGTTTAAGAATGCAGACTTACTCCAACCTTGTCGGTAATACGACGTTTCTCACATTTGAAATAAGAACAGTTGCTATTATCACAGAAAACAGTTTTGCAGATTGTTTTCATTGCCACGTGTAAAACAGCGCTTCTCCAAAGCATCCATACTGTGGTCGATTTGAATCGTCAATAAGCAGTGGGCCGTCAAACAACTTCGACTGTATAAGATTGATTTTTGTTCAACTCCGAAACCAAGCACTGCTACTGCGGTGTCTCAGCCCGTCAAAGAAGAACTGAATCGAAGCACGATGACGGTATACTTCAGGCAACCAAATCCAACGAGATTATTTCGAAATTTCAATACAGGTACGCTACTTACTCAAGACACAGTCTCCGGTTCCAATGTCTAGATAACGATCAGATGGACATCTGCATGTTGAAGGAGAACCAGAACATTCAACATTGCTTCCTCTACATTGGTCCGTTCCGGTGCAATTCTCCCCAGTACATTTCACTGAAAATAGAATGATTTGTATTCCTATACTACAAACTTGTCCTCAACTTGTGAAAGAGACGTTTTATATAAATGGGTCTTGTTTGCGCTTAATACTTCAATTTTTCTAATGCATTAAAAATTCATGAATAACATGGTTTTCAAACACAGAGATCTTTAAAAAAAAAAAAAAAAAACAACTTCAAAGGATTATAAGACGGCTTCAAGTGTTATTGCTCGGATACATTTAACATCTTTTTATTTTCCTACCCAAAGAAAAGACTTTTATACGCATTCTCAAGTATTTAGCAGCCTTCAAGAGATTGAAGTAACAATCCAAACAAAACTTGACTTTGATTTCTAAGAGACTTTCTGAATACCTTAGAATGCTATTTTGATTCGTGTACTCCTATCCATAATATACATGTAGGTAAGGGTAAATGTTAATTTAATTTTCATTCTATTTCTAAAACTGCGTTGAAGAGAAAGGTACAGCAAGTTTAAATCCTAAACACACCAGTTTCAATACTTTTTGGCATAATGAAAACTTTTATTAGTTTATCAGTCAAAAAGTTGCAATGGATTTTGTAAACTCCATACAGAAAATGCAGACTTAGAGCATTATTTGGAACAAACTTAAGCAAATCTCTGTCCATGCAAGAGAAAGAATACACGTAACAGAGGGTATCTTACATGGCTCGCAGGTTCCGCTGTTTTCATAATAATCCGAGTCACATGCGCAAGTCCCACTGCAAACTGCATTTGGATCTGAACAAGCGTCTGGCTGTGGACACGTAGCGTTGAGAGCGACCTCTGTCAATGTAACACCAAAGTCACGATTAATCATTTTCCTTTCTTAAACAAACACCTTTTGTTGAATGCAATGCATCTGGCTTCTACGCCTTACAGTGAGAATAATTAAAAACAAGAATGCTTCCACTACTCTTAGTTGTTCTATAAACTGATTTTCACATGGAACCCTTGTTCTGTGAGTTTTCTTTATCTCTTTACGATAACTCGCCATTTTGAGTGAATTACCCTGACATAAAAACACAAATGACGTTATTTTTCACCTAGTCATTTGAAAAAGAGAAAAAGAATATTAAAAACGACAAACATACTTGCTGAACAGTTTCCACCCGCGGTTGCCCCATTGCTATCGTAAAACCCTTCTTGGCATTCACACACATTCGTGGTAGAGTCACATACAGAGTCGGAAGGCCCACATTGACCAGGCTCGCAACTAGATCCAAGGTCTTTATCTGCAAAAATTAACATAAATGTATCCAGTTCTATTATCAATAGTTTAAGAATGCAGACTTACTCCAACCTTGTCGGTAATACGACGTTTCTCACATTTGAAATAAGAAGAACAGTTGCTATTATCACAGAAAACAGTTTTGCAGATTGTTTTCATTGCCACGTGTAAAACAGCGCTTCTCCAAAGCATCCATACTGTGGTCGATTTGAATCGTCGATAAGCAGTGGGCCGTCAAACAACTTCGACTGTATAAGATTGATATTTGTTCAACTCCGAAACCAAGCACTGCTATTGCGGTGTCTCAGCCCGTCAAAGAAGAACTGAATCGAAGCACGATGACGGTATACTTCAGGCAACTAAATCCAACGAGATTAGTTCGAAATTTCAATACAGGTACGCTACTTACTCAAGACACAGTCTCCGGTTCCAATGTCTAGATAACGATCAGATGGACATCTGCATGTTGAAGGAGAACCAGAACATTCAACATTGCTTCCTCTACATTGGTCCGTTCCGGTGCAATTCTCCCCAACACATTTCACTGAAAATAGAATTATTTGTATTCCTATAGTACAAGCTTGTCCTCAACTTGTAAAAGAGACGTTTTACATAAATGGGTCTTGTTTGTGCTTAATACTTCAATTTTTCTAATGCATTAAAAATTCATGAATAACATGGCTTTCACACACAGAGATCTTTTAAAAAAAAAGAAACTTCAAAGGATTATAAGGCGGCTTCAAGTGTTATTGCTCGGATACACTTAACGTCTTTTTATTTCCCTACCCAAAGAAAAGAGTTTTTTACGCATTCTCAAGTCTTTAGCAGCCTTCCAGAGATTGAAATAACAATCCAAACAAAACTTGACTTTGATTTCTAAGAGACTTTCTGAATACCTTAGAATGCTATTTTGATTCGTGTACTCCTATCCATAATATACATGTAGGTACGGGTAAATGATAATTCAATTTTAATTCTATTTGTAAAACTGCGTTGAAGAGAAAGGTACAGCAAGTTTAAATCCTAAACACACCAGTTTCAATACTTTTTGGCATAATGAAAACTTTTATTAGTTTATCAGTCAAAAAGTTGCAATGGATTTTGTAAACTCCATACAGAAAATGCAGACTTAGAGCATTATTTGGAACAAACTTAAGCAAATCTCTGTCCATGCAAGAGAAAGAATACACGTAACAGAGGGTATCTTACATGGCTCGCAGGTTCCGCTGTTTTCATAATAATCCGAGTCACATGCGCAAGTCCCACTGCAAACTGCATTTGGATCTGAACAAGCGTCTGGCTGTGGACACGTAGCGTTGAGAGCGACCTCTGTCAATGTAACACCAAAGTCACGATTAATCATTTTCCTTTCTTTAACAAACACCTTTTGTTGAATGCAATGCATCTGGCTTCTACGCCTTACAGTGAGAATAATTAAAAACAAGAATGCTTCCACTACTCTTAGTTGTTCTATAAACTGATTTTCACATGGAACCCTTGTTCTGTGAGTTTTCTTTATCTCTTTACGATAACTCGCCATTTTGAGTGAATTACCCTGACATAAAAACACAAATGACATTATTGTTCACCTAGTCATTTGAAAAAGAGAAAAAGAATATTAAAAACGACACACTTACTTGCTGAACAGTTTCCACCCGCGGTTGCCCCATTGCTATCGTAAAACCCTTCTTGGCATTCACACACATTCGTGGTAGAGTCACATACAGAGTCGGAAGGCCCACATTGACCAGGCTCGCAACTAGATCCAAGGTCTTTATCTGCAAAAATTAACATAAATGTATCCAGTTCTATTATCCATAGTTTAAGAATGCAGACTTACTCTAACCTTATCGGTAATACGACGTTTCTCACATTTTAAATAAGAACAGTTGCTATTATCACAGAAAACAGTTTTGCAGATTGTTTTCATTGCCACGTGTAAAACAGCGCTTCTCCAAAGCATCCATACTGTGGTCGATTTGAATCGTCAATAAGCAGTGGGCCGTCAAACAACTTCGACTGTATAAGATTGATTTTTGTTCAACTCCGAAACCAAGCACTGCTACTGCGGTGTCTCAGCCCGTCAAAGAAGAACTGAATCGAAGCACGATGACGGTATACTTCAGGCAACCAAATCCAACGAGATTATTTCGAAATTTCAATACAGGTACGCTACTTACTCAAGACACAGTCTCCGGTTCCAATGTCTAGATAACGATCAGATGGACATCTGCATGTTGAAGGAGAACCAGAACATTCAACATTGCTTCCTCTACATTGGTCCGTTCCGGTGCAATTCTCCCCAGTACATTTCACTGAAAATAGAATGATTTGTATTCCTATACTACAAACTTGTCCTCAACTTGTGAAAGAGACGTTTTATATAAATGGGTCTTGTTTGCGCTTAATACTTCAATTTTTCTAATGCATTAAAAATTCATGAATAACATGGTTTTCAAACACAGAGATCTTTTAAAAAAAAAAAAAAAACAACTTCAAAGGATTATAAGACGGCTTCAAGTGTTATTGCTCGGATACATTTAACATCTTTTTATTTTCCTACCCAAAGAAAAGACTTTTATACGCATTCTCAAGTATTTAGCAGCCTTCAAGAGATTGAAGTAACAATCCAAACAAAACTTGACTTTGATTTCTAAGAGACTTTCTGAATACCTTAGAATGCTATTTTGATTCGTGTACTCCTATCCATAATATACATGTAGGTAAGGGTAAATGTTAATTTAATTTTCATTCTATTTCTAAAACTGCGTTGAAGAGAAAGGTACAGCAAGTTTAAATCCTAAACACACTAGTTTCAATACTTTTTGGCATAATGAAAACATATATTAGTTTATCAGTCAAAAAGTTGCAATGGATTTTGTAAACTCCATACAGAAAATGCAGACTTAGAGCATTATTTAGGAACAAACTTAAGCAAATCTCTGTCCATGCAAGAGAAAGAATACACGTAACAGAGGGTATCTTACATGGCTCGCAGGTTCCGCTGTTTTCATAATAATCCGAGTCACATGCGCAAGTCCCACTGCAAACTGCATTTGGATCTGAACAAGCGTCTGGCTGTGGACACGTAGCGTTGAGAGCGACCTCTGTCAATGTAACATCAAAGTCACGATTAATTATTTTCCTTTCTTAAACAAACACCTTTTGTTGAATGCAATGCATCTGGCTTCTACGCCTTACAGTGAGAATAATTAAAAACAAGAATGCTTCCACTACTCTTAGTTGTTCTATAAACTGATTTTCACATGGAACCCTTGTTCTGTGAGTTTTCTTTATCTCTTTACGATAACTCGCCATTTTGAGTGAATTACCCTGACATAAAAACACAAATGACATTATTGTTCACCTAGTCATTTGAAAAAGAGAAAAAGAATATCAAACACGACACACATACTTGCTGAACAGTTTCCACCCGCGGTTGCCCCATTGCTATCGTAAAACCCTTCTTGGCATTCACACACATTCGTGGTAGAGTCACATACAGAGTCGGAAGGCCCACATTGACCAGGCTCGCAACTAGATCCAAGGTCTTTATCTGCAAAAATTAACATAAATGTATCCAGTTCTATTATCCATAGTTTAAGAATGCAGACTTACTCCAACCTTGTCGGTAATACGACGTTTCTCACATTTGAAATAAGAACAGTTGCTATTATCACAGAAAACAGTTTTGCAGATTGTTTTCATTGCCACGTGTAAAACAGCGCTTCTCCAAAGCATCCATACTGTGGTCGATTTGAATCGTCAATAAGCAGTGGGCCGTCAAACAACTTCGACTGTATAAGATTGATTTTTGTTCAACTCCGAAACCAAGCACTGCTACTGCGGTGTCTCAGCCCGTCAAAGAAGAACTGAATCGAAGCACGATGACGGTATACTTCAGGCAACCAAATCCAACGAGATTATTTCGAAATTTCAATACAGGTACGCTACTTACTCAAGACACAGTCTCCGGTTCCAATGTCTAGATAACGATCAGATGGACATCTGCATGTTGAAGGAGAACCAGAACATTCAACATTGCTTCCTCTACATTGGTCCGTTCCGGTGCAATTCTCCCCAGTACATTTCACTGAAAATAGAATGATTTGTATTCCTATACTACAAACTTGTCCTCAACTTGTGAAAGAGACGTTTTATATAAATGGGTCTTGTTTGCGCTTAATACTTCAATTTTTCTAATGCATTAAAAATTCATGAATAACATGGTTTTCAAACACAGAGATCTTTAAAAAAAAAAAAAAAAAACAACTTCAAAGGATTATAAGACGGCTTCAAGTGTTATTGCTCGGATACATTTAACATCTTTTTATTTTCCTACCCAAAGAAAAGACTTTTATACGCATTCTCAAGTATTTAGCAGCCTTCAAGAGATTGAAGTAACAATCCAAACAAAACTTGACTTTGATTTCTAAGAGACTTTCTGAATACCTTAGAATGCTATTTTGATTCGTGTACTCCTATCCATAATATACATGTAGGTAAGGGTAAATGTTAATTTAATTTTCATTCTATTTCTAAAACTGCGTTGAAGAGAAAGGTACAGCAAGTTTAAATCCTAAACACACCAGTTTCAATACTTTTTGGCATAATGAAAACTTTTATTAGTTTATCAGTCAAAAAGTTGCAATGGATTTTGTAAACTCCATACAGAAAATGCAGACTTAGAGCATTATTTGGAACAAACTTAAGCAAATCTCTGTCCATGCAAGAGAAAGAATACACGTAACAGAGGGTATCTTACATGGCTCGCAGGTTCCGCTGTTTTCATAATAATCCGAGTCACATGCGCAAGTCCCACTGCAAACTGCATTTGGATCTGAACAAGCGTCTGGCTGTGGACACGTAGCGTTGAGAGCGACCTCTGTCAATGTAACACCAAAGTCACGATTAATCATTTTCCTTTCTTAAACAAACACCTTTTGTTGAATGCAATGCATCTGGCTTCTACGCCTTACAGTGAGAATAATTAAAAACAAGAATGCTTCCACTACTCTTAGTTGTTCTATAAACTGATTTTCACATGGAACCCTTGTTCTGTGAGTTTTCTTTATCTCTTTACGATAACTCGCCATTTTGAGTGAATTACCCTGACATAAAAACACAAATGACGTTATTTTTCACCTAGTCATTTGAAAAAGAGAAAAAGAATATTAAAAACGACAAACATACTTGCTGAACAGTTTCCACCCGCGGTTGCCCCATTGCTATCGTAAAACCCTTCTTGGCATTCACACACATTCGTGGTAGAGTCACATACAGAGTCGGAAGGCCCACATTGACCAGGCTCGCAACTAGATCCAAGGTCTTTATCTGCAAAAATTAACATAAATGTATCCAGTTCTATTATCAATAGTTTAAGAATGCAGACTTACTCCAACCTTGTCGGTAATACGACGTTTCTCACATTTGAAATAAGAAGAACAGTTGCTATTATCACAGAAAACAGTTTTGCAGATTGTTTTCATTGCCACGTGTAAAACAGCGCTTCTCCAAAGCATCCATACTGTGGTCGATTTGAATCGTCGATAAGCAGTGGGCCGTCAAACAACTTCTACTGTATAAGATTGATATTTGTTCAACTCCGAAACCAAGCACTGCTATTGCGGTGTCTCAGCCCGTCAAAGAAGAACTGAATCGAAGCACGATGACGGTATACTTCAGGCAACTAAATCCAACGAGATTAGTTCGAAATTTCAATACAGGTACGCTACTTACTCAAGACACAGTCTCCGGTTCCAATGTCTAGATAACGATCAGATGGACATCTGCATGTTGAAGGAGAACCAGAACATTCAACATTGCTTCCTCTACATTGGTCCGTTCCGGTGCAATTCTCCCCAACACATTTCACTGAAAATAGAATTATTTGTATTCCTATAGTACAAGCTTGTCCTCAACTTGTAAAAGAGACGTTTTACATAAATGGGTCTTGTTTGTGCTTAATACTTCAATTTTTCTAATGCATTAAAAATTCATGAATAACATGGCTTTCACACACAGAGATCTTTTAAAAAAAAAGAAACTTCAAAGGATTATAAGGCGGCTTCAAGTGTTATTGCTCGGATACACTTAACGTCTTTTTATTTCCCTACCCAAAGAAAAGAGTTTTTTACGCATTCTCAAGTCTTTAGCAGCCTTCCAGAGATTGAAATAACAATCCAAACAAAACTTGACTTTGATTTCTAAGAGACTTTCTGAATACCTTAGAATGCTATTTTGATTCGTGTACTCCTATCCATAATATACATGTAGGTACGGGTAAATGATAATTCAATTTTAATTCTATTTGTAAAACTGCGTTGAAGAGAAAGGTACAGCAAGTTTAAATCCTAAACACACCAGTTTCAATACTTTTTGGCATAATGAAAACTTTTATTAGTTTATCAGTCAAAAAGTTGCAATGGATTTTGTAAACTCCATACAGAAAATGCAGACTTAGAGCATTATTTGGAACAAACTTAAGCAAATCTCTGTCCATGCAAGAGAAAGAATACACGTAACAGAGGGTATCTTACATGGCTCGCAGGTTCCGCTGTTTTCATAATAATCCGAGTCACATGCGCAAGTCCCACTGCAAACTGCATTTGGATCTGAACAAGCGTCTGGCTGTGGACACGTAGCGTTGAGAGCGACCTCTGTCAATGTAACACCAAAGTCACGATTAATCATTTTCCTTTCTTTAACAAACACCTTTTGTTGAATGCAATGCATCTGGCTTCTACGCCTTACAGTGAGAATAATTAAAAACAAGAATGCTTCCACTACTCTTAGTTGTTCTATAAACTGATTTTCACATGGAACCCTTGTTCTGTGAGTTTTCTTTATCTCTTTACGATAACTCGCCATTTTGAGTGAATTACCCTGACATAAAAACACAAATGACATTATTGTTCACCTAGTCATTTGAAAAAGAGAAAAAGAATATTAAAAACGACACACTTACTTGCTGAACAGTTTCCACCCGCGCTTGCCCCATTGCTATCGTAAAACCCTTCTTGGCATTCACACACATTCGTGGTAGAGTCACATACAGAGTCGGAAGGCCCACATTGACCAGGCTCGCAACTAGATCCAAGGTCTTTATCTGCAAAAATTAACATAAATGTATCCAGTTCTATTATCAATAGTTTAAGAATGCAGACTTACTCCAACCTTGTCGGTAATACGACGTTTCTCACATTTGAAATAAGAACAGTTGCTATAATCACAGAAAACAGTTTTGCAGATTGTTTTCATTGCCACGTGTAAAACAGCGCTTCTCCAAAGCATCCATACTGTGGTCGATTTGAATCGTCAATAAGCAGTGGGCCGTCAAACAACTTCGACTGTATAAGATTGATTTTTGTTCAACTCCGAAACCAAGCACTGCTACTGCGGTGTCTCAGCCCGTCAAAGAAGAACTGAATCGAAGCACGATGACGGTATACTTCAGGCAACCAAATCCAACGAGATTATTTCGAAATTTCAATACAGGTACGCTACTTACTCAAGACACAGTCTCCGGTTCCAATGTCTAGATAACGATCAGATGGACATCTGCATGTTGAAGGAGAACCAGAACATTCAACATTGCTTCCTCTACATTGGTCCGTTCCGGTGCAATTCTCCCCAGTACATTTCACTGAAAATAGAATGATTTGTATTCCTATACTACAAACTTGTCCTCAACTTGTGAAAGAGACGTTTTATATAAATGGGTCTTGTTTGCGCTTAATACTTCAATTTTTCTAATGCATTAAAAATTCATGAATAACATGGTTTTCAAACACAGAGATCTTTAAAAAAAAAAAAAAAAACAACTTCAAAGGATTATAAGACGGCTTCAAGTGTTATTGCTCGGATACATTTAACATCTTTTTATTTTCCTACCCAAAGAAAAGACTTTTATACGCATTCTCAAGTATTTAGCAGCCTTCAAGAGATTGAAGTAACAATCCAAACAAAACTTGACTTTGATTTCTAAGAGACTTTCTGAATACCTTAGAATGCTATTTTGATTCGTGTACTCCTATCCATAATATACATGTAGGTAAGGGTAAATGTTAATTTAATTTTCATTCTATTTCTAAAACTGCGTTGAAGAGAAAGGTACAGCAAGTTTAAATCCTAAACACACCAGTTTCAATACTTTTTGGCATAATGAAAACTTTTATTAGTTTATCAGTCAAAAAGTTGCAATGGATTTTGTAAACTCCATACAGAAAATGCAGACTTAGAGCATTATTTGGAACAAACTTAAGCAAATCTCTGTCCATGCAAGAGAAAGAATACACGTAACAGAGGGTATCTTACATGGCTCGCAGGTTCCGCTGTTTTCATAATAATCCGAGTCACATGCGCAAGTCCCACTGCAAACTGCATTTGGATCTGAACAAGCGTCTGGCTGTGGACACGTAGCGTTGAGAGCGACCTCTGTCAATGTAACACCAAAGTCACGATTAATCATTTTCCTTTCTTAAACAAACACCTTTTGTTGAATGCAATGCATCTGGCTTCTACGCCTTACAGTGAGAATAATTAAAAACAAGAATGCTTCCACTACTCTTAGTTGTTCTATAAACTGATTTTCACATGGAACCCTTGTTCTGTGAGTTTTCTTTATCTCTTTACGATAACTCGCCATTTTGAGTGAATTACCCTGACATAAAAACACAAATGACATTATTGTTCACCTAGTCATTTGAAAAAGAGAAAAAGAATATTAAAAACGACAAACATACTTGCTGAACAGTTTCCACCCGCGGTTGCCCCATTGCTATCGTAAAACCCTTCTTGGCATTCACACACATTCGTGGTAGAGTCACATACAGAGTCGGAAGGCCCACATTGACCAGGCTCGCAACTAGATCCAAGGTCTTTATCTGCAAAAATTAACATAAATGTATCCAGTTCTATTATCAATAGTTTAAGAATGCAGACTTACTCCAACCTTGTCGGTAATACGACGTTTCTCACATTTGAAATAAGAAGAACAGTTGCTATTATCACAGAAAACAGTTTTGCAGATTGTTTTCATTGCCACGTGTAAAACAGCGCTTCTCCAAAGCATCCATACTGTGGTCGATTTGAATCGTCGATAAGCAGTGGGCCGTCAAACAACTTCGACTGTATAAGATTGATATTTGTTCAACTCCGAAACCAAGCACTGCTATTGCGGTGTCTCAGCCCGTCAAAGAAGAACTGAATCGAAGCACGATGACGGTATACTTCAGGCAACTAAATCCAACGAGATTAGTTCGAAATTTCAATACAGGTACGCTACTTACTCAAGACACAGTCTCCGGTTCCAATGTCTAGATAACGATCAGATGGACATCTGCATGTTGAAGGAGAACCAGAACATTCAACATTGCTTCCTCTACATTGGTCTGTTCCGGTGCAATTCTCCCCAACACATTTCACTGAAAATAGAATTATTTGTATTCCTATAGTACAAGCTTGTCCTCAACTTGTAAAAGAGACGTTTTACATAAATGGGTCTTGTTTGTGCTTAATACTTCAATTTTTCTAATGCATTAAAAATTCATGAATAACATGGCTTTCACACGCAGAGATCTTTTAAAAAAAAAGAAACTTCAAAGGATTATAAGACGGCTTCAAGTGTTATTGCTCGGATACACTTAACGTCTTTTTATTTCCCTGCCCAAAGAAAAGAGTTTTTTACGCATTCTCAAGTCTTTAGCAGCCTTCAAGAGATTGAAATAACAATCCAAACAAAACTTGACTTTGATTTCTAAGAGACTTTCTGAATACCTTAGAATGCTATTTTGATTCGTGTACTCCTATCCATAATATACATGTAGGTACGGGTAAATGATAATTCAATTTTAATTCTATTTGTAAAACTGCGTTGAAGAGAAAGGTACAGCAAGTATCAATCCTAAACACACCAGTTTCAATACTTTTTGGCATAATGAAAACTTTTATTAATTTTTCAGTCAAAAAGTTGCAATGGATTTTGGAAACTCCATACAGAAAATGCAGACTTAGAGCATTATTTAGGAACAAACTTAAGCAAATCTCTGTCCATGCAAGAGAAAGAATACACGTAACAAAGGCTATCTTACATGGCTCGCAGGTTCCGCTGTTTTCATAATAATCCGAGTCACATGCGCAAGTCCCACTGCAAACTGCATTTGGATCTGAACAAGCGTCTGGCTGTGGACACGTGGCGTTGAGAGCGACCTCTGTCAATGTAACATCAAAGTCACGATTAATCATTTTCCTTTCTTTAACAAACACCTTTTGTTGAATGCAATGCATCTGGCTTCTACGCCTTACAGTGAGAATAATTAAAAACAAGAATGCTTCCACTACTCTTAGTTGTTCTATAAACTGATTTTCACATGGAACCCTTGTTCTGTGAGTTTTCTTTATCTCTTTACGATAACTCGCCATTTTGAGTGAATTACCCTGACATAAAAACACAAATGACATTATTGTTCACCTAGTCATTTGAAAAAGAGAAAAAGAATATTAAAAACGACACACATACTTGCTGAACAGTTTCCACCCGCGGTTGCCCCATTGCTATCGTAAAACCCTTCTTGGCATTCACACACATTCGTGGTAGAGTCACATACAGAGTCGGAAGGCCCACATTGACCAGGCTCGCAACTAGATCCAAGGTCTTTATCTGCAAAAATTAACATAAATGTATCCAGTTCTATTATCCATAGTTTAAGAATGCAGATTTACTCCAACCTTGTCGGTAATACGACGTTTCTCACATTTGAAATAAGAAGAACAGTTGCTATTATCACAGAAAACAGTTTTGCAGATTGTTTTCATTGCCACGTGTAAAACAGCGCTTCTCCAAAGCATCCATACTGTGGTCGATTTGAATCGTCAATAAGCAGTGGGCCGTCAAACAACTTCGACTGTATAAGATTGATTTTTGTTCAACTCCGAAACCAAGCACTGCTACTGCGGTGTCTCAGCCCGTCAAAGAAGAACTGAATCGAAGCACGATGACGGTATACTTCAGGCAACCAAATCCAACGAGATTAGTTTGAAATTTCAATACAGGTACGCTACTTACTCAAGACACAGTCTCCGGTTCCAATGTCTAGATAACGATCAGATGGACATCTGCATGTTGAAGGAGAACCAGAACATTCAACATTGCTTCCTCTACATTGGTCCGTTCCGGTGCAATTCTCCCCAACACATTTCACTGAAAATAGAATGATTTGTATTCCTATACTACAAACTTGTCCTCAACTTGTGAAAGAGACGTTTTACATAAATGGGTCTTGTTTGCGCTTAATACTTCAATTTTTCTAATGCATTAAAAATTCATGAATAACATGGTTTTCAAACACAGAGATCTTTAAAAAAAAAAACTTCAAAGGATTATAAGACGGCTTCAAGTGTTATTGCTCGGATACATTTAACATCTTTTTATTTCCCTACCCAAAGAAAAGACTTTTATACGCATTCTCAAGTATTTAGCAGCCTTCAAGAGATTGAAGTAACAATCCAAACAAAACTTGACTTTGATTTCTAAGAGACTTTCTGAATACCTTAGAATGCTATTTTGATTCGTGTACTCCTATCCATAATATACATGTAGGTAAGGGTAAATGTTAATTTAATTTTCATTCTATTTCTAAAACTGCGTTGAAGAGAAAGGTACAGCAAGTTTAAATCCTAAACACACTAGTTTCAATACTTTTTGGCATAATGAAAACATATATTAGTTTATCAGTCAAAAAGTTGCAATGGATTTTGTAAACTCCATACAGAAAATGCAGACTTAGAGCATTATTTAGGAACAAACTTAAGCAAATCTCTGTCCATGCAAGAGAAAGAATACACGTAACAGAGGGTATCTTACATGGCTCGCAGGTTCCGCTGTTTTCATAATAATCCGAGTCACATGCGCAAGTCCCACTGCAAACTGCATTTGGATCTGAACAAGCGTCTGGCTGTGAACACGTAGCGTTGAGAGCGACCTCTGTCAATGTAACATCAAAGTCACGATTAATTATTTTCCTTTCTTAAACAAACACCTTTTGTTGAATGCAATGCATCTGGCTTCTACGCCTTACAGTGAGAATAATTAAAAACAAGAATGCTTCCACTACTCTTAGTTGTTCTATAAACTGATTTTCACATGGAACCCTTGTTCTGTGAGTTTTCTTTATCTCTTTACGATAACTCGCCATTTTGAGTGAATTACCCTGACATAAAAACACAAATGACATTATTGTTCACCTAGTCATTTGAAAAAGAGAAAAAGAATATCAAAAACGACACACATACTTGCTGAACAGTTTCCACCCGCGGTTGCCCCATTGCTATCGTAAAACCCTTCTTGGCATTCACACACATTCGTGGTAGAGTCACATACAGAGTCGGAAGGCCCACATTGACCAGGCTCGCAACTAGATCCAAGGTCTTTATCTGCAAAAATTAACATAAATGTATCCAGTTCTATTATCCATAGTTTAAGAATGCAGACTTACTCTAACCTTATCGGTAATACGACGTTTCTCACATTTGAAATAAGAACAGTTGCTATTATCACAGAAAACAGTTTTGCAGATTGTTTTCATTGCCACGTGTAAAACAGCGCTTCTCCAAAGCATCCATACTGTGGTCGATTTGAATCGTCAATAAGCAGTGGGCCGTCAAACAACTTCGACTGTATAAGATTGATTTTTGTTCAACTCCGAAACCAAGCACTGCTACTGCGGTGTCTCAGCCCGTCAAAGAAGAACTGAATCGAAGCACGATGACGGTATACTTCAGGCAACCAAATCCAACGAGATTATTTCGAAATTTCAATACAGGTACGCTACTTACTCAAGACACAGTCTCCGGTTCCAATGTCTAGATAACGATCAGATGGACATCTGCATGTTGAAGGAGAACCAGAACATTCAACATTGCTTCCTCTACATTGGTCCGTTCCGGTGCAATTCTCCCCAGTACATTTCACTGAAAATAGAATGATTTGTATTCCTATACTACAAACTTGTCCTCAACTTGTGAAAGAGACGTTTTATATAAATGGGTCTTGTTTGCGCTTAATACTTCAATTTTTCTAATGCATTAAAAATTCATGAATAACATGGTTTTCAAACACAGAGATCTTTAAAAAAAAAAAAAAAAACAACTTCAAAGGATTATAAGACGGCTTCAAGTGTTATTGCTCGGATACATTTAACATCTTTTTATTTTCCTACCCAAAGAAAAGACTTTTATACGCATTCTCAAGTATTTAGCAGCCTTCAAGAGATTGAAGTAACAATCCAAACAAAACTTGACTTTGATTTCTAAGAGACTTTCTGAATACCTTAGAATGCTATTTTGATTCGTGTACTCCTATCCATAATATACATGTAGGTAAGGGTAAATGTTAATTTAATTTTCATTCTATTTCTAAAACTGCGTTGAAGAGAAAGGTACAGCAAGTTTAAATCCTAAACACACTAGTTTCAATACTTTTTGGCATAATGAAAACATATATTAGTTTATCAGTCAAAAAGTTGCAATGGATTTTGTAAACTCCATACAGAAAATGCAGACTTAGAGCATTATTTAGGAACAAACTTAAGCAAATCTCTGTCCATGCAAGAGAAAGAATACACGTAACAGAGGGTATCTTACATGGCTCGCAGGTTCCGCTGTTTTCATAATAATCCGAGTCACATGCGCAAGTCCCACTGCAAACTGCATTTGGATCTGAACAAGCGTCTGGCTGTGGACACGTAGCGTTGAGAGCGACCTCTGTCAATGTAACATCAAAGTCACGATTAATTATTTTCCTTTCTTAAACAAACACCTTTTGTTGAATGCAATGCATCTGGCTTCTACGCCTTACAGTGAGAATAATTAAAAACAAGAATGCTTCCACTACTCTTAGTTGTTCTATAAACTGATTTTCACATGGAACCCTTGTTCTGTGAGTTTTCTTTATCTCTTTACGATAACTCGCCATTTTGAGTGAATTACCCTGACATAAAAACACAAATGACATTATTGTTCACCTAGTCATTTGAAAAAGAGAAAAAGAATATCAAAAACGACACACATACTTGCTGAACAGTTTCCACCCGCGGTTGCCCCATTGCTATCGTAAAACCCTTCTTGGCATTCACACACATTCGTGGTAGAGTCACATACAGAGTCGGAAGGCCCACATTGACCAGGCTCGCAACTAGATCCAAGGTCTTTATCTGCAAAAATTAACATAAATGTATCCAGTTCTATTATCCATAGTTTAAGAATGCAGACTTACTCCAACCTTGTCGGTAATACGACGTTTCTCACATTTGAAATAAGAAGAACAGTTGCTATTATCACAGAAAACAGTTTTGCAGATTGTTTTCATTGCCACGTGTAAAACAGCGCTTCTCCAAAGCATCCATACTGTGGTCGATTTGAATCGTCAATAAGCAGTGGGCCGTCAAACAACTTCGACTGTATAAGATTGATTTTTGTTCAACTCCGAAACCAAGCACTGCTACTGCGGTGTCTCAGCCCGTCAAAGAAGAACTGAATCGAAGCACGATGACGGTATACTTCAGGCAACCAAATCCAACGAGATTATTTCGAAATTTCAATACAGGTACGCTACTTACTCAAGACACAGTCTCCGGTTCCAATGTCTAGATAACGATCAGATGGACATCTGCATGTTGAAGGAGAACCAGAACATTCAACATTGCTTCCTCTACATTGGTCCGTTCCGGTGCAATTCTCCCCAGTACATTTCACTGAAAATAGAATGATTTGTATTCCTATACTACAAACTTGTCCTCAACTTGTGAAAGAGACGTTTTATATAAATGGGTCTTGTTTGCGCTTAATACTTCAATTTTTCTAATGCATTAAAAATTCATGAATAACATGGTTTTCAAACACAGAGATCTTTAAAAAAAAAAAAAAAAAACAACTTCAAAGGATTATAAGACGGCTTCAAGTGTTATTGCTCGGATACATTTAACATCTTTTTATTTTCCTACCCAAAGAAAAGACTTTTATACGCATTCTCAAGTATTTAGCAGCCTTCAAGAGATTGAAGTAACAATCCAAACAAAACTTGACTTTGATTTCTAAGAGACTTTCTGAATACCTTAGAATGCTATTTTGATTCGTGTACTCCTATCCATAATATACATGTAGGTAAGGGTAAATGTTAATTTAATTTTCATTCTATTTCTAAAACTGCGTTGAAGAGAAAGGTACAGCAAGTTTAAATCCTAAACACACCAGTTTCAATACTTTTTGGCATAATGAAAACTTTTATTAGTTTATCAGTCAAAAAGTTGCAATGGATTTTGTAAACTCCATACAGAAAATGCAGACTTAGAGCATTATTTGGAACAAACTTAAGCAAATCTCTGTCCATGCAAGAGAAAGAATACACGTAACAGAGGGTATCTTACATGGCTCGCAGGTTCCGCTGTTTTCATAATAATCCGAGTCACATGCGCAAGTCCCACTGCAAACTGCATTTGGATCTGAACAAGCGTCTGGCTGTGGACACGTAGCGTTGAGAGCGACCTCTGTCAATGTAACACCAAAGTCACGATTAATCATTTTCCTTTCTTAAACAAACACCTTTTGTTGAATGCAATGCATCTGGCTTCTACGCCTTACAGTGAGAATAATTAAAAACAAGAATGCTTCCACTACTCTTAGTTGTTCTATAAACTGATTTTCACATGGAACCCTTGTTCTGTGAGTTTTCTTTATCTCTTTACGATAACTCGCCATTTTGAGTGAATTACCCTGACATAAAAACACAAATGACGTTATTTTTCACCTAGTCATTTGAAAAAGAGAAAAAGAATATTAAAAACGACAAACATACTTGCTGAACAGTTTCCACCCGCGGTTGCCCCATTGCTATCGTAAAACCCTTCTTGGCATTCACACACATTCGTGGTAGAGTCACATACAGAGTCGGAAGGCCCACATTGACCAGGCTCGCAACTAGATCCAAGGTCTTTATCTGCAAAAATTAACATAAATGTATCCAGTTCTATTATCAATAGTTTAAGAATGCAGACTTACTCCAACCTTGTCGGTAATACGACGTTTCTCACATTTGAAATAAGAAGAACAGTTGCTATTATCACAGAAAACAGTTTTGCAGATTGTTTTCATTGCCACGTGTAAAACAGCGCTTCTCCAAAGCATCCATACTGTGGTCGATTTGAATCGTCGATAAGCAGTGGGCCGTGAAACAACTTCGACTGTATAAGATTGATATTTGTTCAACTCCGAAACCAAGCACTGCTATTGCGGTGTCTCAGCCCGTCAAAGAAGAACTGAATCGAAGCACGATGACGGTATACTTCAGGCAACTAAATCCAACGAGATTAGTTCGAAATTTCAATACAGGTACGCTACTTACTCAAGACACAGTCTCCGGTTCCAATGTCTAGATAACGATCAGATGGACATCTGCATGTTGAAGGAGAACCAGAACATTCAACATTGCTTCCTCTACATTGGTCCGTTCCGGTGCAATTCTCCCCAACACATTTCACTGAAAATAGAATTATTTGTATTCCTATAGTACAAGCTTGTCCTCAACTTGTAAAAGAGACGTTTTACATAAATGGGTCTTGTTTGTGCTTAATACTTCAATTTTTCTAATGCATTAAAAATTCATGAATAACATGGCTTTCACACACAGAGATCTTTTAAAAAAAAAGAAACTTCAAAGGATTATAAGGCGGCTTCAAGTGTTATTGCTCGGATACACTTAACGTCTTTTTATTTCCCTACCCAAAGAAAAGAGTTTTTTACGCATTCTCAAGTCTTTAGCAGCCTTCCAGAGATTGAAATAACAATCCAAACAAAACTTGACTTTGATTTCTAAGAGACTTTCTGAATACCTTAGAATGCTATTTTGATTCGTGTACTCCTATCCATAATATACATGTAGGTACGGGTAAATGATAATTCAATTTTAATTCTATTTGTAAAACTGCGTTGAAGAGAAAGGTACAGCAAGTTTAAATCCTAAACACACCAGTTTCAATACTTTTTGGCATAATAAAAACTTTTATTAGTTTATCAGTCAAAAAGTTGCAATGGATTTTGTAAACTCCATACAGAAAATGCAGACTTAGAGCATTATTTGGAACAAACTTAAGCAAATCTCTGTCCATGCAAGAGAAAGAATACACGTAACAGAGGGTATCTTACATGGCTCGCAGGTTCCGCTGTTTTCATAATAATCCGAGTCACATGCGCAAGTCCCACTGCAAACTGCATTTGGATCTGAACAAGCGTCTGGCTGTGGACACGTAGCGTTGAGAGCGACCTCTGTCAATGTAACACCAAAGTCACGATTAATCATTTTCCTTTCTTAAACAAACACCTTTTGTTGAATGCAATGCATCTGGCTTCTACGCCTTACAGTGAGAATAATTAAAAACAAGAATGCTTCCACTACTCTTAGTTGTTCTATAAACTGATTTTCACATGGAACCCTTGTTCTGTGAGTTTTCTTTATCTCTTTACGATAACTCGCCATTTTGAGTGAATTACCCTGACATAAAAACACAAATGACATTATTGTTCACCTAGTCATTTGAAAAAGAGAAAAAGAATATTAAAAACGACACACTTACTTGCTGAACAGTTTCCACCCGCGGTTGCCCCATTGCTATCGTAAAACCCTTCTTGGCATTCACACACATTCGTGGTAGAGTCACATACAGAGTCGGAAGGCCCACATTGACCAGGCTCGCAACTAGATCCAAGGTCTTTATCTGCAAAAATTAACATAAATGTATCCAGTTCTATTATCAATAGTTTAAGAATGCAGACTTACTCCAACCTTGTCGGTAATACGACGTTTCTCACATTTGAAATAAGAACAGTTGCTATAATCACAGAAAACAGTTTTGCAGATTGTTTTCATTGCCACGTGTAAAACAGCGCTTCTCCAAAGCATCCATACTGTGGTCGATTTGAATCGTCAATAAGCAGTGGGCCGTCAAACAACTTCGACTGTATAAGATTGATTTTTGTTCAACTCCGAAACCAAGCACTGCTACTGCGGTGTCTCAGCCCGTCAAAGAAGAACTGAATCGAAGCACGATGACGGTATACTTCAGGCAACCAAATCCAACGAGATTATTTCGAAATTTCAATACAGGTACGCTACTTACTCAAGACACAGTCTCCGGTTCCAATGTCTAGATAACGATCAGATGGACATCTGCATGTTGAAGGAGAACCAGAACATTCAACATTGCTTCCTCTACATTGGTCCGTTCCGGTGCAATTCTCCCCAGTACATTTCACTGAAAATAGAATGATTTGTATTCCTATACTACAAACTTGTCCTCAACTTGTGAAAGAGACGTTTTATATAAATGGGTCTTGTTTGCGCTTAATACTTCAATTTTTCTAATGCATTAAAAATTCATGAATAACATGGTTTTCAAACACAGAGATCTTTAAAAAAAAAAACTTCAAAGGATTATAAGACGGCTTCAAGTGTTATTGCTCGGATACATTTAACATCTTTTTATTTCCCTACCCAAAGAAAAGACTTTTATACGCATTCTCAAGTATTTAGCAGCCTTCAAGAGATTGAAGTAACAATCCAAACAAAACTTGACTTTGATTTCTAAGAGACTTTCTGAATACCTTAGAATGCTATTTTGATTCGTGTACTCCTATCCATAATATACATGTAGGTAAGGGTAAATGTTAATTTAATTTTCATTCTATTTCTAAAACTGCGTTGAAGAGAAAGGTACAGCAAGTTTAAATCCTAAACACACCAGTTTCAATACTTTTTGGCATAATGAAAACTTTTATTAGTTTATCAGTCAAAAAGTTGCAATGGATTTTGGAAACTCCATACAGAAAATGCAGACTTAGAGCATTATTTGGAACAAACTTAAGCAAATCTCTGTCCATGCAAGAGAAAGAATACACGTAACAAAGGCTATCTTACATGGCTCGCAGGTTCCGCTGTTTTCATAATAATCCGAGTCACATGCGCAAGTCCCACTGCAAACTGCATTTGGATCTGAACAAGCGTCTGGCTGTGGACACGTAGCGTTGAGAGCGACCTCTGTCAATGTAACACCAAAGTCACGATTAATCATTTTCCTTTCTTAAACAAACACCTTTTGTTGAATGCAATGCATCTGGCTTCTACGCCTTACAGTGAGAATAATTAAAAACAAGAATGCTTCCACTACTCTTAGTTGTTCTATAAACTGATTTTCCCATGGAACCCTTGTTCTGTGAGTTTTCTTTATCGCTTTACGATAACTCGCCATTTTGAGTGAATTACCCTGACATAAAAACACAAATGACATTATTTTTCACCTAGTCATTTGAAAAAGAGAAAAAGAATATTAAAAACGACACACATACTTGCTGAACAGTTTCCACCCGCGGTTGCCCCATTGCTATCGTAAAACCCTTCTTGGCATTCACACACATTCGTGGTAGAGTCACATACAGAGTCGGAAGGCCCACATTGACCAGGCTCGCAACTAGATCCAAGGTCTTTATCTGCAAAAATTAACATAAATGTATCCAGTTCTATTATCAATAGTTTAAGAATGCAGACTTACTCCAACCTTGTCGGTAATACGACGTTTCTCACATTTGAAATAAGAAGAACAGTTGCTATTATCACAGAAAACAGTTTTGCAGATTGTTTTCATTGCCACGTGTAAAACAGCGCTTCTCCAAAGCATCCATACTGTGGTCGATTTGAATCGTCGATAAGCAGTGGGCCGTCAAACAACTTCGACTGTATAAGATTGATATTTGTTCAACTCCGAAACCAAGCACTGCTATTGCGGTGTCTCAGCCCGTCAAAGAAGAACTGAATCGAAGCACGATGACGGTATACTTCAGGCAACTAAATCCAACGAGATTAGTTCGAAATTTCAATACAGGTACGCTACTTACTCAAGACACAGTCTCCGGTTCCAATGTCTAGATAACGATCAGATGGACATCTGCATGTTGAAGGAGAACCAGAACATTCAACATTGCTTCCTCTACATTGGTCCGTTCCGGTGCAATTCTCCCCAACACATTTCACTGAAAATAGAATTATTTGTATTCCTATAGTACAAGCTTGTCCTCAACTTGTAAAAGAGACGTTTTACATAAATGGGTCTTGTTTGTGCTTAATACTTCAATTTTTCTAATGCATTAAAAATTCATGAATAACATGGCTTTCACACGCAGAGATCTTTTAAAAAAAAAGAAACTTCAAAGGATTATAAGACGGCTTCAAGTGTTATTGCTCGGATACACTTAACGTCTTTTTATTTCCCTGCCCAAAGAAAAGAGTTTTTTACGCATTCTCAAGTCTTTAGCAGCCTTCCAGAGATTGAAATAACAATCCAAACAAAACTTGACTTTGATTTCTAAGAGACTTTCTGAATACCTTAGAATGCTATTTTGATTCGTATACTCCTATCCATAATATACATGTAGGTACGGGTAAATGATAATTCAATTTTAATTCTATTTGTAAAACTGCGTTGAAGAGAAAGGTACAGCAAGTATCAATCCTAAACACACCAGTTTCAATACTTTTTGGCATAATGAAAACTTTTATTAATTTTTCAGTCAAAAAGTTGCAATGGATTTTGGAAACTCCATACAGAAAATGCAGACTTAGAGCATTATTTAGGAACAAACTTAAGCAAATCTCTGTCCATGCAAGAGAAAGAATACACGTAACAAAGGCTATCTTACATGGCTCGCAGGTTCCGCTGTTTTCATAATAATCCGAGTCACATGCGCAAGTCCCACTGCAAACTGCATTTGGATCTGAACAAGCGTCTGGCTGTGGACACGTGGCGTTGAGAGCGACCTCTGTCAATGTAACATCAAAGTCACGATTAATCATTTTCCTTTCTTTAACAAACACCTTTTGTTGAATGCAATGCATCTGGCTTCTACGCCTTACAGTGAGAATAATTAAAAACAAGAATGCTTCCACTACTCTTAGTTGTTCTATAAACTGATTTTCACATGGAACCCTTGTTCTGTGAGTTTTCTTTATCTCTTTACGATAACTCGCCATTTTGAGTGAATTACCCTGACATAAAAACACAAATGACATTATTGTTCACCTAGTCATTTGAAAAAGAGAAAAAGAATATTAAAAACTACACACATACTTGCTGAACAGTTTCCACCCGCGGTTGCCCCATTGCTATCGTAAAACCCTTCTTGGCATTCACACACATTCGTGGTAGAGTCACATACAGAGTCGGAAGGCCCACATTGACCAGGCTCGCAACTAGATCCAAGGTCTTTATCTGCAAAAATTAACATAAATGTATCCAGTTCTATTATCCATAGTTTAAGAATGCAGATTTACTCCAACCTTGTCGGTAATACGACGTTTCTCACATTTGAAATAAGAAGAACAGTTGCTATTATCACAGAAAACAGTTTTGCAGATTGTTTTCATTGCCACGTGTAAAACAGCGCTTCTCCAAAGCATCCATACTGTGGTCGATTTGAATCGTCAATAAGCAGTGGGCCGTCAAACAACTTCGACTGTATAAGATTGATTTTTGTTCAACTCCGAAACCAAGCACTGCTACTGCGGTGTCTCAGCCCGTCAAAGAAGAACTGAATCGAAGCACGATGACGGTATACTTCAGGCAACCAAATCCAACGAGATTAGTTTGAAATTTCAATACAGGTACGCTACTTACTCAAGACACAGTCTCCGGTTCCAATGTCTAGATAACGATCAGATGGACATCTGCATGTTGAAGGAGAACCAGAACATTCAACATTGCTTCCTCTACATTGGTCCGTTCCGGTGCAATTCTCCCCAACACATTTCACTGAAAATACAATGATTTGTATTCCTATACTACAAACTTGTCCTCAACTTGTGAAAGAGACGTTTTACATAAATGGGTCTTGTTTGCGCTTAATACTTCAATTTTTCTAATGCATTAAAAATTCATGAATAACATGGTTTTCAAACACAGAGATCTTTAAAAAAAAAAAACTTCAAAGGATTATAAGACGGCTTCAAGTGTTATTGCTCGGATACATTTAACATCTTTTTATTTCCCTACCCAAAGAAAAGACTTTTATACGCATTCTCAAGTATTTAGCAGCCTTCAAGAGATTGAAGTAACAATCCAAACAAAACTTGACTTTGATTTCTAAGAGACTTTCTGAATACCTTAGAATGCTATTTTGATTCGTGTACTCCTATCCATAATATACATGTAGGTAAGGGTAAATGTTAATTTAATTTTCATTCTATTTCTAAAACTGCGTTGAAGAGAAAGGTACAGCAAGTTTAAATCCTAAACACACTAGTTTCAATACTTTTTGGCATAATGAAAACATATATTAGTTTATCAGTCAAAAAGTTGCAATGGATTTTGTAAACTCCATACAGAAAATGCAGACTTAGAGCATTATTTAGGAACAAACTTAAGCAAATCTCTGTCCATGCAAGAGAAAGAATACACGTAACAGAGGGTATCTTACATGGCTCGCAGGTTCCGCTGTTTTCATAATAATCCGAGTCACATGCGCAAGTCCCACTGCAAACTGCATTTGGATCTGAACAAGCGTCTGGCTGTGGACACGTAGCGTTGAGAGCGACCTCTGTCAATGTAACATCAAAGTCACGATTAATTATTTTCCTTTCTTAAACAAACACCTTTTGTTGAATGCAATGCATCTGGCTTCTACGCCTTACAGTGAGAATAATTAAAAACAAGAATGCTTCCACTACTCTTAGTTGTTCTATAAACTGATTTTCACATGGAACCCTTGTTCTGTGAGTTTTCTTTATCTCTTTACGATAACTCGCCATTTTGAGTGAATTACCCTGACATAAAAACACAAATGACATTATTGTTCACCTAGTCATTTGAAAAAGAGAAAAAGAATATCAAAAACGACACACATACTTGCTGAACAGTTTCCACCCGCGGTTGCCCCATTGCTATCGTAAAACCCTTCTTGGCATTCACACACATTCGTGGTAGAGTCACATACAGAGTCGGAAGGCCCACATTGACCAGGCTCGCAACTAGATCCAAGGTCTTTATCTGCAAAAATTAACATAAATGTATCCAGTTCTATTATCAATAGTTTAAGAATGCAGACTTACTCCAACCTTGTCGGTAATACGACGTTTCTCACATTTGAAATAAGAAGAACAGTTGCTATTATCACAGAAAACAGTTTTGCAGATTGTTTTCATTGCCACGTGTAAAACAGCGCTTCTCCAAAGCATCCATACTGTGGTCGATTTGAATCGTCAATAAGCAGTGGGCCGTCAAACAACTTCGACTGTATAAGATTGATATTTGTTCAACTCCGAAACCAAGCACTGCTATTGCGGTGTCTCAGCCCGTCAAAGAAGAACTGAATCGAAGCACGATGACGGTATACTTCAGGCAACTAAATCCAACGAGATTAGTTCTAAATTTCAATACAGGTACGCTACTTACTCAAGACACAGTCTCCGGTTCCAATGTCTAGATAACGATCAGATGGACATCTGCATGTTGAAGGAGAACCAGAACATTCAACATTGCTTCCTCTACATTGGTCCGTTCCGGTGCAATTCTCCCCAACACATTTCACTGAAAATAGAATTATTTGTATTCCTATAGTACAAGCTTGTCCTCAACTTGTAAAAGAGACGTTTTACATAAATGGGTCTTGTTTGTGCTTAATACTTCAATTTTTCTAATGCATTAAAAATTCATGAATAACATGGCTTTCACACACAGAGATCTTTTAAAAAAAAAGAAACTTCAAAGGATTATAAGGCGGCTTCAAGTGTTATTGCTCGGATACACTTAACGTCTTTTTATTTCCCTACTCAAAGAAAAGAGTTTTTTACGCATTCTCAAGTCTTTAGCAGCCTTCCAGAGATTGAAATAACAATCCAAACAAAACTTGACTTTGATTTCTAAGAGACTTTCTGAATACCTTAGAATGCTATTTTGATTCGTGTACTCCTATCCATAATATACATGTAGGTACGGGTAAATGATAATTCAATTTTAATTCTATTTGTAAAACTGCGTTGAAGAGAAAGGTACAGCAAGTTTAAATCCTAAACACACCAGTTTCAATACTTTTTGGCATAATGAAAACTTTTATTAGTTTATCAGTCAAAAAGTTGCAATGGATTTTGTAAACTCCATACAGAAAATGCAGACTTAGAGCATTATTTGGAACAAACTTAAGCAAATCTCTGTCCATGCAAGAGAAAGAATACACGTAACAGAGGGTATCTTACATGGCTCGCAGGTTCCGCTGTTTTCATAATAATCCGATTCACATGCGCAAGTCCCACTGCAAACTGCATTTGGATCTGAACAAGCGTCTGGCTGTGGACACGTAGCGTTGAGAGCGACCTCTGTCAATGTAACACCAAAGTCACGATTAATCATTTTTCTTTCTTAAACAAACACCTTTTGTTGAATGCAATGCATCTGGCTTCTACGCCTTACAGTGAGAATAATTAAAAACAAGAATGCTTCCACTACTCTTAGTTGTTCTATAAACTGATTTTCACATGGAACCCTTGTTCTGTGAGTTTTCTTTATCTCTTTACGATAACTCGCCATTTTGAGTGAATTACCCTGACATAAAAACACAAATGACATTATTGTTCACCTAGTCATTTGAAAAAGAGAAAAAGAATATTAAAAACGACACACATACTTGCTGAACAGTTTCCACCCGCGGTTGCCCCATTGCTATCGTAAAACCCTTCTTGGCATTCACACACATTCGTGGTAGAGTCACATACAGAGTCGGAAGGCCCACATTGACCAGGCTCGCAACTAGATCCAAGGTCTTTATCTGCAAAAATTAACATAAATGTATCCAGTTCTATTATCCATAGTTTAAGAATGCAGACTTACTCCAACCTTGTCGGTAATACGACGTTTCTCACATTTGAAATAAGAACAGTTGCTATTATCACAGAAAACAGTTTTGCAGATTGTTTTCATTGCCACGTGTAAAACAGCGCTTCTCCAAAGCATCCATACTGTGGTCGATTTGAATCGTCAATAAGCAGTGGGCCGTGAAACAACTTCGACTGTATAAGATTGATTTTTGTTCAACTCCGAAACCAAGCACTGCTACTGCGGTGTCTCAGCCCGTCAAAGAAGAACTGAATCGAAGCACGATGACGGTATACTTCAGGCAACTAAATCCAACGAGATTAGTTCGAAATTTCAATACAGGTACGCTACTTACTCAAGACACAGTCTCCGGTTCCAATGTCTAGATAACGATCAGATGGACATCTGCATGTTGAAGGAGAACCAGAACATTCAACATTGCTTCCTCTACATTGGTCCGTTCCGGTGCAATTCTCCCCAACACATTTCACTGAAAATAGAATTATTTGTATTCCTATAGTACAAGCTTGTCCTCAACTTGTAAAAGAGACGTTTTACATAAATGGGTCTTGTTTGTGCTTAATACTTCAATTTTTCTAATGCATTAAAAATTCATGAATAACATGGCTTTCACACACAGAGATCTTTTAAAAAAAAAGAAACTTCAAAGGATTATAAGGCGGCTTCAAGTGTTATTGCTCGGATACACTTAACGTCTTTTTATTTCCCTACCCAAAGAAAAGAGTTTTTTACGCATTCTCAAGTCTTTAGCAGCCTTCCAGAGATTGAAATAACAATCCAAACAAAACTTGACTTTGATTTCTAAGAGACTTTCTGAATACCTTAGAATGCTATTTTGATTCGTGTACTCCTATCCATAATATACATGTAGGTACGGGTAAATGATAATTCAATTTTAATTCTATTTGTAAAACTGCGTTGAAGAGAAAGGTACAGCAAGTTTAAATCCTAAACACACCAGTTTCAATACTTTTTGGCATAATGAAAACTTTTATTAGTTTATCAGTCAAAAAGTTGCAATGGATTTTGTAAACTCCATACAGAAAATGCAGACTTAGAGCATTATTTGGAACATACTTAAGCAAATCTCTGTCCATGCAAGAGAAAGAATACACGTAACAGAGGGTATCTTACATGGCTCGCAGGTTCCGCTGTTTTCATAATAATCCGAGTCACATGCGCAAGTCCCACTGCAAACTGCATTTGGATCTGAACAAGCGTCTGGCTGTGGACACGTAGCGTTGAGAGCGACCTCTGTCAATGTAACACCAAAGTCACGATTAATCATTTTCCTTTCTTAAACAAACACCTTTTGTTGAATGCAATGCATCTGGCTTCTACGCCTTACAGTGAGAATAATTAAAAACAAGAATGCTTCCACTACTCTTAGTTGTTCTATAAACTGATTTTCACATGGAACCCTTGTTCTGTGAGTTTTCTTTATCTCTTTACGATAACTCGCCATTTTGAGTGAATTACCCTGACATAAAAACACAAATGACATTATTGTTCACCTAGTCATTTGAAAAAGAGAAAAAGAATATTAAAAACGACACACTTACTTGCTGAACAGTTTCCACCCGCGGTTGCCCCATTGCTATCGTAAAACCCTTCTTGGCATTCACACACATTCGTGGTAGAGTCACATACAGAGTCGGAAGGCCCACATTGACCAGGCTCGCAACTAGATCCAAGGTCTTTATCTGCAAAAATTAACATAAATGTATCCAGTTCTATTATCCATAGTTTAAGAATGCAGACTTACTCCAACCTTGTCGGTAATACGACGTTTCTCACATTTGAAATAAGAACAGTTGCTATTATCACAGAAAACAGTTTTGCAGATTGTTTTCATTGCCACGTGTAAAACAGCGCTTCTCCAAAGCATCCATACTGTGGTCGATTTGAATCGTCAATAAGCAGTGGGCCGTCAAACAACTTCGACTGTATAAGATTGATTTTTGTTCAACTCCGAAACCAAGCACTGCTACTGCGGTGTCTCAGCCCGTCAAAGAAGAACTGAATCGAAGCACGATGACGGTATACTTCAGGCAACCAAATCCAACGAGATTATTTCGAAATTTCAATACAGGTACGCTACTTACTCAAGACACAGTCTCCGGTTCCAATGTCTAGATAACGATCAGATGGACATCTGCATGTTGAAGGAGAACCAGAACATTCAACATTGCTTCCTCTACATTGGTCCGTTCCGGTGCAATTCTCCCCAGTACATTTCACTGAAAATAGAATGATTTGTATTCCTATACTACAAACTTGTCCTCAACTTGTGAAAGAGACGTTTTATATAAATGGGTCTTGTTTGCGCTTAATACTTCAATTTTTCTAATGCATTAAAAATTCATGAATAACATGGTTTTCAAACACAGAGATCTTTAAAAAAAAAAACTTCAAAGGATTATAAGACGGCTTCAAGTGTTATTGCTCGGATACATTTAACATCTTTTTATTTCCCTACCCAAAGAAAAGACTTTTATACGCATTCTCAAGTATTTAGCAGCCTTCAAGAGATTGAAGTAACAATCCAAACAAAACTTGACTTTGATTTCTAAGAGACTTTCTGAATACCTTAGAATGCTATTTTGATTCGTGTACTCCTATCCATAATATACATGTAGGTAAGGGTAAATGTTAATTTAATTTTCATTCTATTTCTAAAACTGCGTTGAAGAGAAAGGTACAGCAAGTTTAAATCCTAAACACACCAGTTTCAATACTTTTTGGCATAATGAAAACTTTTATTAGTTTATCAGTCAAAAAGTTGCAATGGATTTTGGAAACTCCATACAGAAAATGCAGACTTAGAGCATTATTTGGAACAAACTTAAGCAAATCTCTGTCCATGCAAGAGAAAGAATACACGTAACAAAGGCTATCTTACATGGCTCGCAGGTTCCGCTGTTTTCATAATAATCCGAGTCACATGCGCAAGTCCCACTGCAAACTGCATTTGGATCTGAACAAGCGTCTGGCTGTGGACACGTGGCGTTGAGAGCGACCTCTGTCAATGTAACACCAAAGTCACGATTAATCATTTTCCTTTCTTAAACAAACACCTTTTGTTGAATGCAATGCATCTGGCTTCTACGCCTTACAGTGAGAATAATTAAAAACAAGAATGCTTCCACTACTCTTAGTTGTTCTATAAACTGATTTTCACATGGAACCCTTGTTCTGTGAGTTTTCTTTATCTCTTTACGATAACTCGCCATTTTGAGTGAATTACCCTGACATAAAAACACAAATGACATTATTGTTCACCTAGTCATTTGAAAAAGAGAAAAAGAATATTAAAAACTACACACATACTTGCTGAACAGTTTCCACCCGCGGTTGCCCCATTGCTATCGTAAAACCCTTCTTGGCATTCACACACATTCGTGGTAGAGTCACATACAGAGTCGGAAGGCCCACATTGACCAGGCTCGCAACTAGATCCAAGGTCTTTACCTGCAAAAATTAACATAAATGTATCCAGTTCTATTATCCATAGTTTAAGAATGCAGATTTACTCCAACCTTGTCGGTAATACGACGTTTCTCACATTTGAAATAAGAAGAACAGTTGCTATTATCACAGAAAACAGTTTTGCAGATTGTTTTCATTGCCACGTGTAAAACAGCGCTTCTCCAAAGCATCCATACTGTGGTCGATTTGAATCGTCAATAAGCAGTGGGCCGTCAAACAACTTCGACTGTATAAGATTGATTTTTGTTCAACTCCGAAACCAAGCACTGCTACTGCGGTGTCTCAGCCCGTCAAAGAAGAACTGAATCGAAGCACGATGACGGTATACTTCAGGCAACCAAATCCAACGAGATTAGTTTGAAATTTCAATACAGGTACGCTACTTACTCAAGACACAGTCTCCGGTTCCAATGTCTAGATAACGATCAGATGGACATCTGCATGTTGAAGGAGAACCAGAACATTCAACATTGCTTCCTCTACATTGGTCCGTTCCGGTGCAATTCTCCCCAACACATTTCACTGAAAATACAATGATTTGTATTCCTATACTACAAACTTGTCCTCAACTTGTGAAAGAGACGTTTTACATAAATGGGTCTTGTTTGCGCTTAATACTTCAATTTTTCTAATGCATTAAAAATTCATGAATAACATGGTTTTCAAACACAGAGATCTTTAAAAAAAAAAACTTCAAAGGATTATAAGACGGCTTCAAGTGTTATTGCTCGGATACATTTAACATCTTTTTATTTCCCTACCCAAAGAAAAGACTTTTATACGCATTCTCAAGTATTTAGCAGCCTTCAAGAGATTGAAGTAACAATCCAAACAAAACTTGACTTTGATTTCTAAGAGACTTTCTGAATACCTTAGAATGCTATTTTGATTCGTGTACTCCTATCCATAATATACATGTAGGTAAGGGTAAATGTTAATTTAATTTTCATTCTATTTCTAAAACTGCGTTGAAGAGAAAGGTACAGCAAGTTTAAATCCTAAACACACTAGTTTCAATACTTTTTGGCATAATGAAAACTTTTATTAATTTTTCAGTCAAAAAGTTGCAATGGATTTTGTAAACTCCATACAGAAAATGCAGACTTAGAGCATTATTTAGGAACAAACTTAAGCAAATCTCTGTCCATGCAAGAGAAAGAATACACGTAACAGAGGGTATCTTACATGGCTCGCAGGTTCCGCTGTTTTCATAATAATCCGAGTCACATGCGCAAGTCCCACTGCAAACTGCATTTGGATCTGAACAAGCGTCTGGCTGTGGACACGTAGCGTTGAGAGCGACCTCTGTCAATGTAACATCAAAGTCACGATTAATTATTTTCCTTTCTTAAACAAACACCTTTTGTTGAATGCAATGCATCTGGCTTCTACGCCTTACAGTGAGAATAATTAAAAACAAGAATGCTTCCACTACTCTTAGTTGTTCTATAAACTGATTTTCACATGGAACCCTTGTTCTGTGAGTTTTCTTTATCTCTTTACAATACCTCGCCATTTTGAGTGAATTACCCTGACATAAAAACACAAATGGCATTATTGTTCACCTAGTCATTTGAAAAAGAGAAAAAGAATATTAAAAACGACACACATACTTGCTGAACAGTTTCCACCCGCGGTTGCCCCATTGCTATCGTAAAACCCTTCTTGGCATTCACACACATTCGTGGTAGAGTCACATACAGAGTCGGAAGGCCCACATTGACCAGGCTCGCAACTAGATCCAAGGTCTTTATCTGCAAAAATTAACATAAATGTATCCAGTTCTATTATCAATAGTTTAAGAATGCAGACTTACTCCAACCTTGTCGGTAATACGACGTTTCTCACATTTGAAATAAGAAGAACAGTTGCTATTATCACAGAAAACAGTTTTGCAGATTGTTTTCATTGTCACGTGTAAAACAGCGCTTCTCCAAAGCATCCATACTGTGGTCGATTTGAATCGTCGATAAGCAGTGGGCCGTCAAACAACTTCGACTGTATAAGATTGATATTTGTTCAACTCCGAAACCAAGCACTGCTATTGCGGTGTCTCAGCCCGTCAAAGAAGAACTGAATCGAAGCACGATGACGGTATACTTCAGGCAACTAAATCCAACGAGATTAGTTCGAAATTTCAATACAGGTACGCTACTTACTCAAGACACAGTCTCCGGTTCCAATGTCTAGATAACGATCAGATGGACATCTGCATGTTGAAGGAGAACCAGAACATTCAACATTGCTTCCTCTACATTGGTCCGTTCCGGTGCAATTCTCCCCAACACATTTCACTGAAAATAGAATTATTTGTATTCCTATAGTACAAGCTTGTCCTCAACTTGTAAAAGAGACGTTTTACATAAATGGGTCTTGTTTGTGCTTAATACTTCAATTTTTCTAATGCATTAAAAATTCATGAATAACATGGCTTTCACACGCAGAGATCTTTTAAAAAAAAAGAAACTTCAAAGGATTATAAGGCGGCTTCAAGTGTTATTGCTCGGATACACTTAACGTCTTTTTATTTCCCTGCCCAAAGAAAAGAGTTTTTTACGCATTCTCAAGTCTTTAGCAGCCTTCCAGAGATTGAAATAACAATCCAAACAAAACTTGACTTTGATTTCTAAGAGACTTTCTGAATACCTTAGAATGCTATTTTGATTCGTGTACTCCTATCCATAATATACATGTAGGTACGGGTAAATGATAATTCAATTTTAATTCTATTTGTAAAACTGCGTTGAAGAGAAAGGTACAGCAAGTTTCAATCCTAAACACACCAGTTTCAATACTTTTTGGCATAATGAAAACTTTTATTAATTTTTCAGTCAAAAAGTTGCAATGGATTTTGGAAACTCCATACAGAAAATGCAGACTTAGAGCATTATTTAGGAACAAACTTAAGCAAATCTCTGTCCATGCAAGAGAAAGAATACACGTAACAAAGGGTATCTTACATGGCTCGCAGGTTCCGCTGTTTTCATAATAATCCGAGTCACATGCGCAAGTCCCACTGCAAACTGCATTTGGATCTGAACAAGCGTCTGGCTGTGGACACGTGGCGTTGAGAGCGACCTCTGTCAATGTAACATCAAAGTCAGGATTAATCATTTTCCTTTCTTAAACAAACACCTTTTGTTGAATGCAATGCATCTGGCGTCTACGCCTTACAGTGAGAATAATTAAAAACAAGAATGCTTCCACTACTCTTAGTTGTTCTATAAACTGATTTTCACATGGAACCCTTGTTCTGTGAGTTTTCTTTATCTCTTTACGATAACTCGCCATTTTGAGTGAATTACCCTGACACAAAAACACAAATGACATTATTGTTCACCTAGTCATTTGAAAAAGAGAAAAAGAATATCAAAAACGACACACATACTTGCTGAACAGTTTCCACCCGCGGTTGCCCCATTGCTATCGTAAAACCCTTCTTGGCATTCACACACATTCGTGGTAGAGTCACATACAGAGTCGGAAGGCCCACATTGACCAGGCTCGCAACTAGATCCAAGGTCTTTATCTGCAAAAATTAACATAAATGTATCCAGTTCTATTATCCATAGTTTAAGAATGCAGATTTACTCCAACCTTGTCGGTAATACGACGTTTCTCACATTTGAAATAAGAAGAACAGTTGCTATTATCACAGAAAACAGTTTTGCAGATTGTTTTCATTGCCACGTGTAAAACAGCGCTTCTCCAAAGCATCCATACTGTGGTCGATTTGAATCGTCAATAAGCAGTGGGCCGTCAAACAACTTCGACTGTATAAGATTGATTTTTGTTCAACTCCGAAACCAAGCACTGCTACTGCGGTGTCTCAGCCCGTCAAAGAAGAACTGAATCGAAGCACGATGACGGTATACTTCAGGCAACCAAATCCAACGAGATTAGTTTGAAATTTCAATACAGGTACGCTACTTACTCAAGACACAGTCTCCGGTTCCAATGTCTAGATAACGATCAGATGGACATCTACATGTTGAAGGAGAACCAGAACATTCAACATTGCTTCCTCTACATTGGTCCGTTCCGGTGCAATTCTCCCCAACACATTTCACTGAAAATACAATGATTTGTATTCCTATACTACAAACTTGTCCTCAACTTGTGAAAGAGACGTTTTACATAAATGGGTCTTGTTTGCGCTTAATACTTCAATTTTTCTAATGCATTAAAAATTCATGAATAACATGGTTTTCAAACACAGAGATCTTTAAAAAAAAAAACTTCAAAGGATTATAAGACGGCTTCAAGTGTTATTGCTCGGATACACTTAACGTCTTTTTATTTCCCTGCCCAAAGAAAAGAGTTTTTTACGCATTCTCAAGTCTTTAGCAGCCTTCCAGAGATTGAAATAACAATCCAAACAAAACTTGACTTTGATATCTAAGAGACTTTCTGAATACCTTAGAATGCTATTTTGATTCGTGTACTCCTATCCATAATATACATGTAGGTACGGGTAAATGACAATTCAATTTTAATTCTATTTGTAAAACTGCGTTGAAGAGAAAGGTATAGCAAGTTTCAATCCTAAACACACCAGTTTCAATACTTTTTGGCATAATGAAAACTTTTATTAATTTTTCAGTCAAAAAGTTGCAATGGATTTTGGAAACTCCATACAGAAAATGCAGACTTAGAGCATTATTTAGGAACAAACTTAAGCAAATCTCTGTCCATGCAAGAGAAAGAATACACGTAACAAAGGGTATCTTACATGGCTCGCAGGTTCCGCTGTTTTCATAATAATCCGAGTCACATGCGCAAGTCCCACTGCAAACTGCATTTGGATCTGAACAAGCGTCTGGCTGTGGACACGTGGCGTTGAGAGCGACCTCTGTCAATGTAACATCAAAGTCACGATTAATCATTTTCCTTTCTTAAACAAACACCTTTTGTTGAATGCAATGCATCTGGCTTCTACGCCTTACAGTGAGAATAATTAAAAACAAGAATGCTTCCACTACTCTTAGTTGTTCTATAAACTGATTTTCACATGGAACCCTTGTTCTGTGAGTTTTCTTTATCTCTTTACGATAACTCGCCATTTTGAGTGAATTACCCTGACATAAAAACACAAATGACATTATTGTTCACCTAGTCATTTGAAAAAGAGAAAAAGAATATCAAAAACGACACACATACTTGCTGAACAGTTTCCACCCGCGGTTGCCCCATTGCTATCGTAAAACCCTTCTTGGCATTCACACACATTCGTGGTAGAGTCACATACAGAGTCGGAAGGCCCACATTGACCAGGCTCGCAACTAGATCCAAGGTCTTTATCTGCAAAAATTAACATAAATATATCCAGTTCTATTATCCATAGTTTAAGAAGGCAGATTTACTCCAACCTTGTCGGTAATACGACGTTTCTCACATTTGAAATAAGAAGAACAGTTGCTATTATCACAGAAAACAGTTTTGCAGATTGTTTTCATTGCCACGTGTAAAACAGCGCTTCTCCAAAGCATCCATACTGTGGTCGATTTGAATCGTCAATAAGCAGTGGGCCGTCAAACAACTTCGACTGTATAAGATTGATTTTTGTTCAACTCCGAAACCAAGCACTGCTACTGCGGTGTCTCAGCCCGTCAAAGAAGAACTGAATCGAAGCACGATGACGGTATACTTCAGGCAACCAAATCCAACGAGATTAGTTCGAAATTTCAATACAGGTACGCTACTTACTCAAGACACAGTCTCCGGTTCCAATGTCTAGATAACGATCAGATGGACATCTGCATGTTGAAGGAGAACCAGAACATTCAACATTGCTTCCTCTACATTGGTCCGTTCCGGTGCAATTCTCCCCAACACATTTCACTGAAAATACAATGATTTGTATTCCTATACTACAAACTTGTCCTCAACTTGTGAAAGAGACGTTTTACATAAATGGGTCTTGTTTGCGCTTAATACTTCAATTTTTCTAATGCATTAAAAATTCATGAATAACATGGTTTTCAAACACAGAGATCTTTAAAAAAAAAAAAAAAAAAAAAAAAAAAATTCGAAGGATTATAAGACGGCTTCAAGTGTTATTGCTCTGATACATTTAACATCTTTTTATTTTCCTACCCAAAGAAAAGACCTTTGTACGCATTCTCAAGTATTTAGCAGCCTTCAAGAGATTGAAATAACAATCCAAACAAAACTTGACTTTGATTTCTAAAAGACTTTCTGAATACCTTAGAATGCTATTTTGATTCGTGTACTCCTATCCATAATATACATGTAGGTAAGGGTAAATGTTAATTTAATTTTCATTCTATTTCTAAAACTGCGTTGAAGAGAAAGGTACAGCAAGTTTAAATCCTAAACACACTAGTTTCAATACTTTTTGGCATAATGAAAACATATATTAGTTTATCAGTCAAAAAGTTGCAATATATTTTGTAAACTCCATACAGAAAATGCAGACTTAGAGCATTATTTAGGAACAAACTTAAGCAAATCTCTGTCCATGCAAGAGAAAGAATACACGTAACAGAGGGTATCTTACATGGCTCGCAGGTTCCGCTGTTTTCATAATAATCCGAGTCACATGCGCAAGTCCCACTGCAAACTGCATTTGGATCTGAACAAGCGTCTGGCTGTGGACACGTGGCGTTGAGAGCGACCTCTGTCAATGTAACATCAAAGTCACGATTAATTATTTTCCTTTCTTAAACAAACACCTTTTGTTGAATGCAATGCATCTGGCTTCTACGCCTTACAGTGAGAATAATTAAAAACAAGAATGCTTCCACTACTCTTAGTTGTTCTATAAACTGATTTTCACATGGAACCCTTGTTCTGTGAGTTTTCTTTATCTCGTTACAATAACTCGCCATTTTGAGTGAATTACCCTGACATAAAAACACAAATGACATTATTGTTCACCTAGTCATTTGAAAAAGAGAAAAAGAATATCAAAAACGACACACATACTTGCTGAACAGTTTCCACCCGCGGTTGCCCCATTGCTATCGTAAAACCCTTCTTGGCATTCACACACATTCGTGGTAGAGTCACATACAGAGTCGGAAGGCCCACATTGACCAGGCTCGCAACTAGATCCAAGGTCTTTATCTGCAAAAATTAACATAAATGTATCCAGTTCTATTATCCATAGTTTAAGAATGCAGATTTACTCCAACCTTGTCGGTAATACGACGTTTCTCACATTTGAAATAAGAAGAACAGTTGCTATTATCACAGAAAACAGTTTTGCAGATTGTTTTCATTGCCACGTGTAAAACAGCGCTTCTCCAAAGCATCCATACTGTGGTCGATTTGAATCGTCAATAAGCAGTGGGCCGTCAAACAACTTCGACTGTATAAGATTGATTTTTGTTCAACTCCGAAACCAAGCACTGCTACTGCGGTGTCTCAGCCCGTCAAAGAAGAACTGAATCGAAGCACGATGACGGTATACTTCAGGCAACCAAATCCAACGAGATTAGTTCGAAATTTCAATACAGGTACGCTACTTACTCAAGACACAGTCTCCGGTTCCAATGTCTAGATAACGATCAGATGGACATCTGCATGTTGAAGGAGAACCAGAACATTCAACATTGCTTCCTCTACATTGGTCCGTTCCGGTGCAATTCTCCCCAACACATTTCACTGAAAATACAATGATTTGTATTCCTATACTACAAACTTGTCCTCAACTTGTGAAAGAGACGTTTTACATAAATGGGTCTTGTTTGCGCTTAATACTTCAATTTTTATAATGCATTAAAAATTCATGAATAACATGGTTTTAAAACACAGAGATCTTTAAAAAAAAAAAAAAAAAAATTCAAAGGATTATAAGACGGCTTCAAGTGTTACTGCTCGGATACATTTAACATCTTTTTATTTTCCTACCCAAAGAAAAGACCTTTGTACGCATTCTCAAGTATTTAGCAGCCTTCAAGAGATTGAAATAACAATCCAAACAAAACTTGACTTTGATTTCTAAAAGACTTTCTGAATACCTTAGAATGCTATTTTGATTCGTGTACTCCTATCCATAATATACATGTAGGTAAGGGTAAATGTTAATTTAATTTTCATTCTATTTCTAAAACTGCGTTGAAGAGAAAGGTACAGCAAGTTTAAATCCTAAACACACTAGTTTCAATACTTTTTGGCATAATGAAAACATATATTAGTTTATCAGTCAAAAAGTTGCAATATATTTTGTAAACTCCATACAGAAAATGCAGACTTAGAGCATTATTTAGGAACAAACTTAAGCAAATCTCTGTCCATGCAAGAGAAAGAATACACGTAACAGAGGGTATCTTACATGGCTCGCAGGTTCCGCTGTTTTCATAATAATCCGAGTCACATGCGCAAGTCCCACTGCAAACTGCATTTGGATCTGAACAAGCGTCTGGCTGTGGACACGTGGCGTTGAGAGCGACCTCTGTCAATGTAACATCAAAGTCACGATTAATTATTTTCCTTTCTTAAACAAACACCTTTTGTTGAATGCAATGCATCTGGCTTCTACGCCTTACAGTGAGAATAATTAAAAAAAAGAATGCTTCCACTACTCTTAGTTGTTCTATAAACTGATTTTCACATGGAACCCTTGTTCTGTGAGTTTTCTTTATCTCTTTACGATAACTCGCCATTTTGAGTGAATTACCCTGACATAAAAACACAAATGACATTATTTTTCACCTAGTCATTTGAAAAAGAGAAAAAGAATATCAAAAACGACACACATACTTGCTGAACAGTTTCCACCCGCGGTTGCCCCATTGCTATCGTAAAACCCTTCTTGGCATTCACACACATTCGTGGTAGAGTCACATACAGAGTCGGAAGGCCCACATTGACCAGGCTCGCAACTAGATCCAAGGTCTTTATCTGCAAAAATTAACATAAATATATCCAGTTCTATTATCAATAGTTTAAGAATGCAGACTTACTCCAACCTTGTCGGTAATACGACGTTTCTCACATTTGAAATAAGAAGAACAGTTGCTATTATCACAGAAAACAGTTTTGCAGATTGTTTTCATTGCCACGTGTAAAACAGCGCTTCTCCAAAGCATCCATACTGTGGTCGATTTGAATCGTCGATAAGCAGTAGGCCGTCAAACAACTTCGACTGTATAAGATTGATTTTTGTTCAACTCCGAAACCAAGCACTGCTATTGCGGTGTCTCAGCCCGTCAAACAAGAACTGAATCGAAGCACGATGACGGTATACTTCAGGCAACCAAATCCAACGAGATTATTTCGAAATTTCAATACAGGTACGCTACTTACTCAAGACACAGTCTCCGGTTCCAATGTCTAGATAACGATCAGATGGACATCTGCATGTTGAAGGAGAACCAGAACATTCAACATTGCTTCCTCTACATTGGTCCGTTCCGGTGCAATTCTCCCCAACACATTTCACTGAAAATAGAATTATTTGTATTCCTATAGTACAAGCTTGTCCTCAACTTGTAAAAGAGACGTTTTACATAAATGGGTCTTGTTTGTGCTTAATACTTCAATTTTTCTAATGCATTAAAAATTCATGAATAACATGGCTTTCACACGCAGAGATCTTTTAAAAAAAAAGAAACTTCAAAGGATTATAAGGCGGCTTCAAGTGTTATTGCTCGGATACACTTAACGTCTTTTTATTTCCCGGCCCAAAGAAAAGAGTTTTTTACGCATTCTCAAGTCTTTAGCAGCCTTCCAGAGATTGAAATAACAATCCAAACAAAACTTGACTTTGATATCTAAGAGACTTAATTGTCATTTCTAAAAGACTTTCTGAATACCTTAGAATGCTATTTTGATTCGTGTACTCCTATCCATAATATACATGTAGGTAAGGGTAAATGTTAATTTAATTTTCATTCTATTTCTAAAACTGCGTTGAAGAGAAAGGTACAGCAAGTTTAAATCCTAAACACACTAGTTTCAATACTTTTTGGCATAATGAAAACATATATTAGTTTATCAGTCAAAAAGTTGCAATATATTTTGTAAACTCCATACAGAAAATGCAGACTTAGAGCATTATTTAGGAACAAACTTAAGCAAATCTCTGTCCATGCAAGAGAAAGAATACACGTAACAGAGGGTATCTTACATGGCTCGCAGGTTCCGCTGTTTTCATAATAATCCGAGTCACATGCGCAAGTCCCACTGCAAACTGCATTTGGATCTGAACAAGCGTCTGGCTGTGGACACGTGGCGTTGAGAGCGACCTCTGTCAATGTAACATCAAAGTCACGATTAATTATTTTCCTTTCTTAAACAAACACCTTTTGTTGAATGCAATGCATCTGGCTTCTACGCCTTACAGTGAGAATAATTAAAAAAAAGAATGCTTCCACTACTCTTAGTTGTTCTATAAACTGATTTTCACATGGAACCCTTGTTCTGTGAGTTTTCTTTATCTCGTTACAATAACTCGCCATTTTGAGTGAATTACCCTGACATAAAAACACAAATGACATTATTGTTCACCTAGTCATTTGAAAAAGAGAAAAAGAATATCAAAAACGACACACATACTTGCTGAACAGTTTCCACCCGCGGTTGCCCCATTGCTATCGTAAAACCCTTCTTGGCATTCACACACATTCGTGGTAGAGTCACATACAGAGTCGGAAGGCCCACATTGACCAGGCTCGCAACTAGATCCAAGGTCTTTATCTGCAAAAATTAACATAAATGTATCCAGTTCTATTATCCATAGTTTAAGAATGCAGATTTACTCCAACCTTGTCGGTAATACGACGTTTCTCACATTTGAAATAAGAAGAACAGTTGCTATTATCACAGAAAACAGTTTTGCAGATTGTTTTCATTGCCACGTGTAAAACAGCGCTTCTCCAAAGCATCCATACTGTGGTCGATTTGAATCGTCAATAAGCAGTGGGCCGTCAAACAACTTCGACTGTATAAGATTGATTTTTGTTCAACTCCGAAACCAAGCACTGCTACTGCGGTGTCTCAGCCCGTCAAAGAAGAACTGAATCGAAGCACGATGACGGTATACTTCAGGCAACCAAATCCAACGAGATTAGTTCGAAATTTCAATACAGGTACGCTACTTACTCAAGACACAGTCTCCGGTTCCAATGTCTAGATAACGATCAGATGGACATCTGCATGTTGAAGGAGAACCAGAACATTCAACATTGCTTCCTCTACATTGGTCCGTTCCGGTGCAATTCTCCCCAACACATTTCACTGAAAATACAATGATTTGTATTCCTATACTACAAACTTGTCCTCAACTTGTGAAAGAGACGTTTTACATAAATGGGTCTTGTTTGCGCTTAATACTTCAATTTTTCAAATGCATTAAAAATTCATGAATAACATGGTTTTCAAACACAGAGATCTTTAAAAAAAAAAAAAAAAAAAAAAAAATTCAAAGGATTATAAGACGGCTTCAAGTGTTACTGCTCGGATACATTTAACATCTTTTTATTTTCCTACCCAAAGAAAAGACCTTTGTACGCATTCTCAAGTATTTAGCAGCCTTCAAGAGATTGAAATAACAATCCAAACAAAACTTGACTTTGATTTCTAAAAGACTTTCTGAATACCTTAGAATGCTATTTTGATTCGTGTACTCCTATCCATAATATACATGTAGGTAAGGGTAAATGTTAATTTAATTTTCATTCTATTTCTAAAACTGCGTTGAAGAGAAAGGTACAGCTAGTTTAAATCCTAAACACACTAGTTTCAATACTTTTTGGCATAATGAAAACATATATTAGTTTATCAGTCAAAAAGTTGCAATATATTTTGTAAACTCCATACAGAAAATGCAGACTTAGAGCATTATTTAGGAACAACCTTAAGCAAATCTCTGTCCATGCAAGAGAAAGAATACACGTAACAGAGGGTATCTTACATGGCTCGCAGGTTCCGCTGTTTTCATAATAATCCGAGTCACATGCGCAAGTCCCACTGCAAACTGCATTTGGATCTGAACAAGCGTCTGGCTGTGGACACGTGGCGTTGAGAGCGACCTCTGTCAATGTAACATCAAAGTCACGATTAATTATTTTCCTTTCTTAAACAAACACCTTTTGTTGAATGCAATGCATCTGGCTTCTACGCCTTACAGTGAGAATAATTAAAAACAAGAATGCTTCCACTACTCTTAGTTGTTCTATAAACTGATTTTCACATGGAACCCTTGTTCTGTGAGTTTTCTTTATCTCGTTACAATAACTCGCCATTTTGAGTGAATTACCCTGACATAAAAACACAAATGACATTATTGTTCACCTAGTCATTTGAAAAAGAGAAAAAGAATATCAAAAACGACACACATACTTGCTGAACAGTTTCCACCCGCGGTTGCCCCATTGCTATCGTAAAACCCTTCTTGGCATTCACACACATTCGTGGTAGAGTCACATACAGAGTCGGAAGGCCCACATTGACCAGGCTCGCAACTAGATCCAAGGTCTTTATCTGCAAAAATTAACATAAATGTATCCAGTTCTATTATCCATAGTTTAAGAATGCAGATTTACTCCAACCTTGTCGGTAATACGACGTTTCTCACATTTGAAATAAGAAGAACAGTTGCTATTATCACAGAAAACAGTTTTGCAGATTGTTTTCATTGCCACGTGTAAAACAGCGCTTCTCCAAAGCATCCATACTGTGGTCGATTTGAATCGTCAATAAGCAGTGGGCCGTGAAACAACTTCGACTGTATAAGATTGATTTTTGTTCAACTCCGAAACCAAGCACTGCTACTGCGGTGTCTCAGCCCGTCAAAGAAGAACTGAATCGAAGCACGATGACGGTATACTTCAGGCAACCAAATCCAACGAGATTAGTTCGAAATTTCAATACAGGTACGCTACTTACTCAAGACACAGTCTCCGGTTCCAATGTCTAGATAACGATCAGATGGACATCTGCATGTTGAAGGAGAACCAGAACATTCAACATTGCTTCCTCTACATTGGTCCGTTCCGGTGCAATTCTCCCCAACACATTTCACTGAAAATACAATGATTTGTATTCCTATACTACAAACTTGTCCTCAACTTGTGAAAGAGACGTTTTACATAAATGGGTCTTGTTTGCGCTTAATACTTCAATTTTTCTAATGCATTAAAAATTCATGAATAACACGGCTTTCACACGCAGACATCTTTTAAAAAAAAAGAAACTTCAAAGGATTATAAGGCGGCTTCAAGTGTTATTGCTCGGATACACTTAACGTCTTTTTATTTCCTTACCCAAAGAAAAGAGTTTTTTACGCATTCTCAAGTCTTTAGCAGCCTTCCAGAGATTGAAATAACAATCCAAACAAAACTTGACTTTGATTTCTAAGAGACTTTCTGAATACCTTAGAATGCTATTTTGATTCGTGTACTCCTATCCATAATATACATGTAAGTACGGGTAAATGATAATTCAATTTTAATTCTATTTGTAAAACTGCGTTGAAGAGAAAGGTACAGCAAGTTTCAATCCTAAACACACCAGTTTCAATACTTTTTGGCATAATGAAAACTTTTATTAATTTTTCAGTCAAAAAGTTACAATGGATTTTGGAAACTCCATACAGAAAATACAGACTTAGAGCATTATTTAGGAACAAACTTAAGCAAATCTCTGTCCATGCAAGAGAAAGAATACACGTAACAAAGAGTATCTTACATGGCTCGCAGGTTCCGCTGTTTTCATAATAATCCGAGTCACATGCGCAAGTCCCACTGCAAACTGCATTTGGATCTGAACAAGCGTCTGGCTGTGGACACGTGGCGTTGAGAGCGACCTCTGTCAATGTAACACCAAAGTCACGATTAATCATTTTCCTTTCTTAAACAAACACCTTTTGTTGAATGCAATGCATCTGGCTTCTACGCCTTACAGTGAGAATAATTAAAAACAAGAATGCTTCCACTACTCTTAGTTGTTCTATAAACTGATTTTCACATGGAACCCTTGTTCTGTGAGTTTTCTTTATCTCTTTACGATAACTCGCCATTTTGAGTGAATTACCCTGACATAAAAACACAAATGACATTATTTTTCACCTAGTCATTTGAAAAAGAGAAAAAGAATATCAAAAACGACACACATACTTGCTGAACAGTTTCCACCCGCGGTTGCCCCATTGCTATCGTAAAACCCTTCTTGGCATTCACACACATTCGTGGTAGAGTCACATACAGAGTCGGAAGGCCCACATTGACCAGGCTCGCAACTAGATCCAAGGTCTTTATCTGCAAAAATTAACATAAATATATCCAGTTCTATTATCAATAGTTTAAGAATGCAGACTTACTCCAACCTTGTCGGTAATACGACGTTTCTCACATTTGAAATAAGAAGAACAGTTGCTATTATCACAGAAAACAGTTTTGCAGATTGTTTTCATTGCCACGTGTAAAACAGCGCTTCTCCAAAGCATCCATACTGTGGTCGATTTGAATCGTCGATAAGCAGTAGGCCGTCAAACAACTTCGACTGTATAAGATTGATATTTGTTCAACTCCGAATCCAAGCACTGCTATTGCGGTGTCTCAGCCCGTCAAACAAGAACTGAATCGAAGCACGATGACGGTATACTTCAGGCAACCAAATCCAACGAGATTATTTCGAAATTTCAATACAGGTACGCTACTTACTCAAGACACAGTCTCCGGTTCCAATGTCTAGATAACGATCAGATGGACATCTGCATGTTGAAGGAGAACCAGAACATTCAACATTGCTTCCTCTACATTGGTCCGTTCCGGTGCAATTCTCCCCAACACATTTCACTGAAAATAGAATTATTTGTATTCCTATAGTACAAGCTTGTCCTCAACTTGTAAAAGAGACGTTTTACATAAATGGGTCTTGTTTGTGCTTAATACTTCAATTTTTCTAATGCATTAAAAATTCATGAATAACATGGCTTTCACACGCAGAGATCTTTCAAAAAAAAAGAAACTTCAAAGGATTATAAGGCGGCTTCAAGTGTTATTGCTCGGATACACTTAACGTCTTTTTATTTCCCTGCCCAAAGAAAAGAGTTTTTTACGCATTCTCAAGTCTTTAGCAGCCTTCCAGAGATTGAAATAACAATCCAAACAAAACTTGACTTTGATATCTAAGAGACTTAATTGTCATTTCTAAAAGACTTTCTGAATACCTTAGAATGCTATTTTGATTCGTGTACTCCTATCCATAATATACATGTAGGTAAGGGTAAATGTTAATTTAATTTTCATTCTATTTCTAAAACTGCGTTGAAGAGAAAGGTACAGCAAGTTTAAATCCTAAACACACTAGTTTCAATACTTTTTGGCATAATGAAAACATATATTAGTTTATCAGTCAAAAAGTTGCAATATATTTTGTAAACTCCATACAGAAAATGCAGACTTAGAGCATTATTTAGGAACAAACTTAAGCAAATCTCTGTCCATGCAAGAGAAAGAATACACGTAACAGAGGGTATCTTACATGGCTCGCAGGTTCCGCTGTTTTCATAATAATCCGAGTCACATGCGCAAGTCCCACTGCAAACTGCATTTGGATCTGAACAAGCGTCTGGCTGTGGACACGTGGCGTTGAGAGCGACCTCTGTCAATGTAACATCAAAGTCACGATTAATTATTTTCCTTTCTTAAACAAACACCTTTTGTTGAATGCAATGCATCTGGCTTCTACGCCTTACAGTGAGAATAATTAAAAACAAGAATGCTTCCACTACTCTTAGTTGTTCTATAAACTGATTTTCACATGGAACCCTTGTTCTGTGAGTTTTCTTTATCTCGTTACAATAACTCGCCATTTTGAGTGAATTACCCTGACATAAAAACACAAATGACATTATTGTTCACCTAGTCATTTGAAAAAGAGAAAAAGAATATCAAAAACGACACACATACTTGCTGAACAGTTTCCACCCGCGGTTGCCCCATTGCTATCGTAAAACCCTTCTTGGCATTCACACACATTCGTGGTAGAGTCACATACAGAGTCGGAAGGCCCACATTGACCAGGCTCGCAACTAGATCCAAGGTCTTTATCTGCAAAAATTAACATAAATGTATCCATTTCTATTATCCATAGTTTAAGAATGCAGATTTACTCCAACCTTGTCGGTAATACGACGTTTCTCACATTTGAAATAAGAAGAACAGTTGCTATTATCACAGAAAACAGTTTTGCAGATTGTTTTCATTGCCACGTGTAAAACAGCGCTTCTCCAAAGCATCCATACTGTGGTCGATTTGAATCGTCAATAAGCAGTGGGCCGTGAAACAACTTCGACTGTATAAGATTGATTTTTGTTCAACTCCGAAACCAAGCACTGCTACTGCGGTGTCTCAGCCCGTCAAAGAAGAACTGAATCGAAGCACGATGACGGTATACTTCAGGCAACCAAATCCAACGAGATTAGTTCGAAATTTCAATACAGGTACGCTACTTACTCAAGACACAGTCTCCGGTTCCAATGTCTAGATAACGATCAGATGGACATCTGCATGTTGAAGGAGAACCAGAACATTCAACATTGCTTCCTCTACATTGGTCCGTTCCGGTGCAATTCTCCCCAACACATTTCACTGAAAATACAATGATTTGTATTCCTATACTACAAACTTGTCCTCAACTTGTGAAAGAGACGTTTTACATAAATGGGTCTTGTTTGCGCTTAATACTTCAATTTTTCTAATGCATTAAAAATTCATGAATAACATGGTTTTAAAACACAGAGATCTTTAAAAAAAAAAAAAAAAAATTCAAAGGATTATAAGACGGCTTCAAGTGTTACTGCTCGGATACATTTAACATCTTTTTATTTTCCTACCCAAAGAAAAGACCTTTGTACGCATTCTCAAGTATTTAGCAGCCTTCAAGAGATTGAAATAACAATCCAAACAAAACTTGACTTTGATTTCTAAAAGACTTTCTGAATACCTTAGAATGCTATTTTGATTCGTGTACTCCTATCCATAATATACATGTAGGTAAGGGTAAATGTTAATTTAATTTTCATTCTATTTCTAAAACTGCGTTGAAGAGAAAGGTACAGCAAGTTTAAATCCTAAACACACTAGTTTCAATACTTTTTGGCATAATGAAAACATATATTAGTTTATCAGTCAAAAAGTTGCAATATATTTTGTAAACTCCATACAGAAAATGCAGACTTAGAGCATTATTTAGGAACAAACTTAAGCAAATCTCTGTCCATGCAAGAGAAAGAATACACGTAACAGAGGGTATCTTACATGGCTCGCAGGTTCCGCTGTTTTCATAATAATCCGAGTCACATGCGCAAGTCCCACTGCAAACTGCATTTGGATCTGAACAAGCGTCTGGCTGTGGACACGTGGCGTTGAGAGCGACCTCTGTCAATGTAACATCAAAGTCACGATTAATTATTTTCCTTTCTTAAACAAACACCTTTTGTTGAATGCAATGCATCTGGCTTCTACGCCTTACAGTGAGAATAATTAAAAACAAGAATGCTTCCACTACTCTTAGTTGTTCTATAAACTGATTTTCACATGGAACCCTTGTTCTGTGAGTTTTCTTTATCTCGTTACAATAACTCGCCATTTTGAGTGAATTACCCTGACATAAAAACACAAATGACATTATTGTTCACCTAGTCATTTGAAAAAGAGAAAAAGAATATTAAAAACGACACACATACTTGCTGAACAGTTTCCACCCGCGGTTGCCCCATTGCTATCGTAAAACCCTTCTTGGCATTCACACACATTCGTGGTAGAGTCACATACAGAGTCGGAAGGCCCACATTGACCAGGCTCGCAACTAGATCCAAGGTCTTTATCTGCAAAAATTAACATAAATGTATCCAGTTCTATTATCAATAGTTTAAGAATGCAGACTTACTCCAACCTTGTCGGTAATACGACGTTTCTCACATTTGAAATAAGAAGAACAGTTGCTATTATCACAGAAAACAGTTTTGCAGATTGTTTTCATTGCCACGTGTAAAACAGCGCTTCTCCAAAGCATCCATACTGTGGTCGATTTGAATCGTCAATAAGCAGTGGGCCGTCAAACAACTTCGACTGTATAAGATTGATATTTGTTCAATTCCGAAACCAAGCACTGCTATTGCGGTGTCTCAGCCCGTCAAAGAAGAACTGAATCGAAGCACGATGACGGTATACTTCAGGCAACTAAATCCAACGAGATTATTTCGAAATTTCAATACAGGTACGCTACTTACTCAAGACACAGTCTCCGGTTCCAATGTCTAGATAACGATCAGATGGACATCTGCATGTTGAAGGAGAACCAGAACATTCAACATTGCTTCCTCTACATTGGTCCGTTCCGGTGCAATTCTCCCCAACACATTTCACTGAAAATAGAATTATTTGTATTCCTATAGTACAAGCTTGTCCTCAACTTGTAAAAGAGACGTTTTACATAAATGGGTCTTGTTTGTGCTTAATACTTCAATTTTTCTAATGCATTAAAAATTCATGAATAACACGGCTTTCACACGCAGAGATCTTTTAAAAAAAAAGAAACTTCAAAGGATTATAAGGCGGCTTCAAGTGTTATTGCTCGGATACACTTAACGTCTTTTTATTTCCCTACCCAAAGAAAAGAGTTTTTTACGCATTCTCAAGTCTTTAGCAGCCTTCCAGAGATTGAAATAACAATCCAAACAAAACTTGACTTTGATTTCTAAGAGACTTTCTGAATACCTTAGAATGCTATTTTGATTCGTGTACTCCTATCCATAATATACATGTAAGTACGGGTAAATGATAATTCAATTTTAATTCTATTTGTAAAACTGCGTTGAAGAGAAAGGTACAGCAAGTTTCAATCCTAAACACACTAGTTTCAATACTTTTTGGCATAATGAAAACTTTTATTAATTTTTCAGTCAAAAAGTTACAATGGATTTTGGAAACTCCATACAGAAAATACAGACTTAGAGCATAACTTAGGAACAAACTTAAGCAAATCTCTGTCCATGCAAGAGAAAGAATACACGTAACAGAGGGTATCTTACATGGCTCGCAGGTTCCGCTGTTTTCATAATAATCCGAGTCACATGCGCAAGTCCCACTGCAAACTGCATTTGGATCTGAACAAGCGTCTGGCTGTGGACACGTGGCGTTGAGAGCGACCCCTGTCAATGTAACACCAAAGTCACGATTAATCATTTTCCTTTCTTAAACAAACACCTTTTGTTGAATGCAATGCATCTGGCTTCTACGCCTTACAGTGAGAATAATTAAAAACAAGAATGCTTCCACTACTCTTAGTTGTTCTATAAACTGATTTTCACATGGAACCCTTGTTCTGTGAGTTTTCTTTATCTCTTTACGATAACTCGCCATTTTGAGTGAATTACCCTGACATAAAAACACAAATGACATTATTTTTCACCTAGTCATTTGAAAAAGAGAAAAAGAATATCAAAAACGACACACATACTTGCTGAACAGTTTCCACCCGCGGTTGCCCCATTGCTATCGTAAAACCCTTCTTGGCATTCACACACATTCGTGGTAGAGTCACATACAGAGTCGGAAGGCCCACATTGACCAGGCTCGCAACTAGATCCAAGGTCTTTATCTGCAAAAATTAACATAAATATATCCAGTTCTATTATCAATAGTTTAAGAATGCAGACTTACTCCAACCTTGTCGGTAATACGACGTTTCTCACATTTGAAATAAGAAGAGCAGTTGCTATTATCACAGAAAACAGTTTTGCAGATTGTTTTCATTGCCACGTGTAAAACAGCGCTTCTCCAAAGCATCCATACTGTGGTCGATTTGAATCGTCGATAAGCAGTAGGCCGTCAAACAACTTCGACTTTATAAGATTGATATTTGTTCAACTCCGAAACCAAGCACTGCTATTGCGGTGTCTCAGCCCGTCAAACAAGAACTGAATCGAAGCACGATGACGGTATACTTCAGGCAACCAAATCCAACGAGATTATTTCGAAATTTCAATACAGGTACGCTACTTACTCAAGACACAGTCTCCGGTTCCAATGTCTAGATAACGATCAGATGGACATCTGCATGTTGAAGGAGAACCAGAACATTCAACATTGCTTCCTCTACATTGGTCCGTTCCGGTGCAATTCTCCCCAACACATTTCACTGAAAATAGAATTATTTGTATTCCTATAGTACAAGCTTGTCCTCAACTTGTAAAAGAGACGTTTTACATAAATGGGTCTTGTTTGTGCTTAATACTTCAATTTTTCTAATGCATTAAAAATTCATGAATAACATGGCTTTCACACGCAGAGATCTTTCAAAAAAAAAGAAACTTCAAAGGATTATAAGGCGGCTTCAAGTGTTATTGCTCGGATACACTTAACGTCTTTTTATTTCCCGGCCCAAAGAAAAGAGTTTTTTACGCATTCTCAAGTCTTTAGCAGCCTTCCAGAGATTGAAATAACAATCCAAACAAAACTTGACTTTGATATCTAAGAGACTTAATTGTCATTTCTAAAAGACTTTCTGAATACCTTAGAATGCTATTTTGATTCGTGTACTCCTATCCATAATATACATGTAGGTAAGGGTAAATGTTAATTTAATTTTCATTCTATTTCTAAAACTGCGTTGAAGAGAAAGGTACAGCAAGTTTAAATCCTAAACACACTAGTTTCAATACTTTTTGGCATAATGAAAACATATATTAGTTTATCAGTCAAAAAGTTGCAATATATTTTGTAAACTCCATACAGAAAATGCAGACTTAGAGCATTATTTAGGAACAAACTTAAGCAAATCTCTGTCCATGCAAGAGAAAGAATACACGTAACAGAGGGTATCTTACATGGCTCGCAGGTTCCGCTGTTTTCATAATAATCCGAGTCACATGCGCAAGTCCCACTGCAAACTGCATTTGGATCTGAACAAGCGTCTGGCTGTGGACACGTGGCGTTGAGAGCGACCTCTGTCAATGTAACATCAAAGTCACGATTAATTATTTTCCTTTCTTAAACAAACACCTTTTGTTGAATGCAATGCATCTGGCTTCTACGCCTTACAGTGAGAATAATTAAAAACAAGAATGCTTCCACTACTCTTAGTTGTTCTATAAACTGATTTTCACATGGAACCCTTGTTCTGTGAGTTTTCTTTATCTCGTTACAATAACTCGCCATTTTGAGTGAATTACCCTGACATAAAAACACAAATGACATTATTGTTCACCTAGTCATTTGAAAAAGAGAAAAAGAATATCAAAAACGACACACATACTTGCTGAACAGTTTCCACCCGCGGTTGCCCCATTGCTATCGTAAAACCCTTCTTGGCATTCACACACATTCGTGGTAGAGTCACATACAGAGTCGGAAGGCCCACATTGACCAGGCTCGCAACTAGATCCAAGGTCTTTATCTGCAAAAATTAACATAAATGTATCCAGTTCTATTATCCATAGTTTAAGAATGCAGATTTACTCCAACCTTGTCGGTAATACGACGTTTCTCACATTTGAAATAAGAAGAACAGTTGCTATTATCACAGAAAACAGTTTTGCAGATTGTTTTCATTGCCACGTGTAAAACAGCGCTTCTCCAAAGCATCCATACTGTGGTCGATTTGAATCGTCAATAAGCAGTGGGCCGTGAAACAACTTCGACTGTATAAGATTGATTTTTGTTCAACTCCGAAACCAAGCACTGCTACTGCGGTGTCTCAGCCCGTCAAAGAAGAACTGAATCGAAGCACGATGACGGTATACTTCAGGCAACCAAATCCAACGAGATTAGTTCGAAATTTCAATACAGGTACGCTACTTACTCAAGACACAGTCTCCGGTTCCAATGTCTAGATAACGATCAGATGGACATCTGCATGTTGAAGGAGAACCAGAACATTCAACATTGCTTCCTCTACATTGGTCCGTTTCGGTGCAATTCTCCCCAACACATTTCACTGAAAATACAATGATTTGTATTCCTATACTACAAACTTGTCCTCAACTTGTGAAAGAGACGTTTTACATAAATGGGTCTTGTTTGCGCTTAATACTTCAATTTTTCTAATGCATTAAAAATTCATGAATAACATGGTTTTCAAACACAGAGATCATTTAAAAAAAAAAAAAAAAAAAAAATTCAAAGGATTATAAGACGGCTTCAAGTGTTACTGCTCGGATACATTTAACATCTTTTTATTTTCCTACCCAAAGAAAAGACCTTTGTACGCATTCTCAAGTATTTAGCAGCCTTCAAGAGATTGAAATAACAATCCAAACAAAACTTGACTTTGATTTCTAAAAGACTTTCTGAATACCTTAGAATGCTATTTTGATTCGTGTACTCCTATCCATAATATACATGTAGGCAAGGGTAAATGTTAATTTAATTTTCATTCTATTTCTAAAACTGCGTTGAAGAGAAAGGTACAGCAAGTTTAAATCCTAAACACACTAGTTTCAATACTTTTTGGCATAATGAAAACATATATTAGTTTATCAGTCAAAAAGTTGCAATATATTTTGTAAACTCCATACAGAAAATGCAGACTTAGAGCATTATTTAGGAACAACCTTAAGCAAATCTCTGTCCATGCAAGAGAAAGAATACACGTAACAGAGGGTATCTTACATGGCTCGCAGGTTCCGCTGTTTTCATAATAATCCGAGTCACATGCGCAAGTCCCACTGCAAACTGCATTTGGATCTGAACAAGCGTCTGGCTGTGGACACGTGGCGTTGAGAGCGACCTCTGTCAATGTAACATCAAAGTCACGATTAATTATTTTCCTTTCTTAAACAAACACCTTTTGTTGAATGCAATGCATCTGGCTTCTACGCCTTACAGTGAGAATAATTAAAAACAAGAATGCTTCCACTACTCTTAGTTGTTCTATAAACTGATTTTCACATGGAACCCTTGTTCTGTGAGTTTTCTTTATCTCGTTACAATAACTCGCCATTTTGAGTGAATTACCCTGACATAAAAACACAAATGACATTATTGTTCACCTAGTCATTTGAAAAAGAGAAAAAGAATATCAAAAACGACACACATACTTGCTGAACAGTTTCCACCCGCGGTTGCCCCATTGCTATCGTAAAACCCTTCTTGGCATTCACACACATTCGTGGTAGAGTCACATACAGAGTCGGAAGGCCCACATTGACCAGGCTCGCAACTAGATCCAAGGTCTTTATCTGCAAAAATTAACATAAATGTATCCATTTCTATTATCCATAGTTTAAGAATGCAGATTTACTCCAACCTTGTCGGTAATACGACGTTTCTCACATTTGAAATAAGAAGAACAGTTGCTATTATCACAGAAAACAGTTTTGCAGATTGTTTTCATTGCCACGTGTAAAACAGCGCTTCTCCAAAGCATCCATACTGTGGTCGATTTGAATCGTCAATAAGCAGTGGGCCGTGAAACAACTTCGACTGTATAAGATTGATTTTTGTTCAACTCCGAAACCAAGCACTGCTACTGCGGTGTCTCAGCCCGTCAAAGAAGAACTGAATCGAAGCACGATGACGGTATACTTCAGGCAACCAAATCCAACGAGATTAGTTCGAAATTTCAATACAGGTACGCTACTTACTCAAGACACAGTCTCCGGTTCCAATGTCTAGATAACGATCAGATGGACATCTGCATGTTGAAGGAGAACCAGAACATTCAACATTGCTTCCTCTACATTGGTCCGTTCCGGTGCAATTCTCCCCAACACATTTCACTGAAAATACAATGATTTGTATTCCTATACTACAAACTTGTCCTCAACTTGTGAAAGAGACGTTTTACATAAATGGGTCTTGTTTGCGCTTAATACTTCAATTTTTCTAATGCATTAAAAATTCATGAATAACATGGTTTTAAAACACAGAGATCTTTAAAAAAAAAAAAAAAAAATTCAAAGGATTATAAGACGGCTTCAAGTGTTACTGCTCGGATACATTTAACATCTTTTTATTTTCCTACCCAAAGAAAAGACCTTTGTACGCATTCTCAAGTATTTAGCAGCCTTCAAGAGATTGAAATAACAATCCAAACAAAACTTGACTTTGATTTCTAAAAGACTTTCTGAATACCTTAGAATGCTATTTTGATTCGTGTACTCCTATCCATAATATACATGTAGGTAAGGGTAAATGTTAATTTAATTTTCATTCTATTTCTAAAACTGCGTTGAAGAGAAAGGTACAGCAAGTTTAAATCCTAAACACACTAGTTTCAATACTTTTTGGCATAATGAAAACATATATTAGTTTATCAGTCAAAAAGTTGCAATATATTTTGTAAACTCCATACAGAAAATGCAGACTTAGAGCATTATTTAGGAACAAACTTAAGCAAATCTCTGTCCATGCAAGAGAAAGAATACACGTAACAGAGGGTATCTTACATGGCTCGCAGGTTCCGCTGTTTTCATAATAATCCGAGTCACATGCGCAAGTCCCACTGCAAACTGCATTTGGATCTGAACAAGCGTCTGGCTGTGGACACGTGGCGTTGAGAGCGACCTCTGTCAATGTAACATCAAAGTCACGATTAATTATTTTCCTTTCTTAAACAAACACCTTTTGTTGAATGCAATGCATCTGGCTTCTACGCCTTACAGTGAGAATAATTAAAAACAAGAATGCTTCCACTACTCTTAGTTGTTCTATAAACTGATTTTCACATGGAACCCTTGTTCTGTGAGTTTTCTTTATCTCGTTACAATAACTCGCCATTTTGAGTGAATTACCCTGACATAAAAACACAAATGACATTATTGTTCACCTAGTCATTTGAAAAAGAGAAAAAGAATATCAAAAACGACACACATACTTGCTGAACAGTTTCCACCCGCGGTTGCCCCATTGCTATCGTAAAACCCTTCTTGGCATTCACACACATTCGTGGTAGAGTCACATACAGAGTCGGAAGGCCCACATTGACCAGGCTCGCAACTAGATCCAAGGTCTTTATCTGCAAAAATTAACATAAATGTATCCATTTCTATTATCCATAGTTTAAGAATGCAGATTTACTCCAACCTTGTCGGTAATACGACGTTTCTCACATTTGAAATAAGAAGAACAGTTGCTATTATCACAGAAAACAGTTTTGCAGATTGTTTTCATTGCCACGTGTAAAACAGCGCTTCTCCAAAGCATCCATACTGTGGTCGATTTGAATCGTCAATAAGCAGTGGGCCGTGAAACAACTTCGACTGTATAAGATTGATTTTTGTTCAACTCCGAAACCAAGCACTGCTACTGCGGTGTCTCAGCCCGTCAAAGAAGAACTGAATCGAAGCACGATGACGGTATACTTCAGGCAACCAAATCCAACGAGATTAGTTCGAAATTTCAATACAGGTACGCTACTTACTCAAGACACAGTCTCCGGTTCCAATGTCTAGATAACGATCAGATGGACATCTGCATGTTGAAGGAGAACCAGAACATTCAACATTGCTTCCTCTACATTGGTCCGTTCCGGTGCAATTCTCCCCAACACATTTCACTGAAAATACAATGATTTGTATTCCTATACTACAAACTTGTCCTCAACTTGTGAAAGAGACGTTTTACATAAATGGGTCTTGTTTGCGCTTAATACTTCAATTTTTCTAATGCATTAAAAATTCATGAATAACATGATTTTCAAACACAGAGATCTTTAAAAAAAAAAAAAAAAAAAAAATTCAAAGGATTATAAGACGGCTTCAAGTGTTACTGCTCGGATACATTTAACATCTTTTTATTTTCCTACCCAAAGAAAAGACCTTTGTACGCATTCTCAAGTATTTAGCAGCCTTCAAGAGATTGAAATAACAATCCAAACAAAACTTGACTTTGATTTCTAAAAGACTTTCTGAATACCTTAGAATGCTATTTTGATTCGTGTACTCCTATCCATAATATACATGTAGGTAAGGGTAAATGTTAATTTAATTTTCATTCTATTTCTAAAACTGCGTTGAAGAGAAAGGTACAGCAAGTTTAAATCCTAAACACACTAGTTTCAATACTTTTTGGCATAATGAAAACATATATTAGTTTATCAGTCAAAAAGTTGCAATATATTTTGTAAACTCCATACAGAAAATGCAGACTTAGAGCATTATTTAGGAACAACCTTAAGCAAATCTCTGTCCATGCAAGAGAAAGAATACACGTAACAGAGGGTATCTTACATGGCTCGCAGGTTCCGCTGTTTTCATAATAATCCGAGTCACATGCGCAAGTCCCACTGCAAACTGCATTTGGATCTGAACAAGCGTCTGGCTGTGGACACGTGGCGTTGAGAGCGACCTCTGTCAATGTAACATCAAAGTCACGATTAATTATTTTCCTTTCTTAAACAAACACCTTTTGTTGAATGCAATGCATCTGGCTTCTACGCCTTACAGTGAGAATAATTAAAAACAAGAATGCTTCCACTACTCTTAGTTGTTCTATAAACTGATTTTCACATGGAACCCTTGTTCTGTGAGTTTTCTTTATCTCGTTACAATAACTCGCCATTTTGAGTGAATTACCCTGACATAAAAACACAAATGACATTATTGTTCACCTAGTCATTTGAAAAAGAGAAAAAGAATATCAAAAACGACACACATACTTGCTGAACAGTTTCCACCCGCGGTTGCCCCATTGCTATCGTAAAACCCTTCTTGGCATTCACACACATTCGTGGTAGAGTCACATACAGAGTCGGAAGGCCCACATTGACCAGGCTCGCAACTAGATCCAAGGTCTTTATCTGCAAAAATTAACATAAATGTATCCAGTTCTATTATCCATAGTTTAAGAATGCAGATTTACTCCAACCTTGTCGGTAATACGACGTTTCTCACATTTGAAATAAGAAGAACAGTTGCTATTATCACAGAAAACAGTTTTGCAGATTGTTTTCATTGCCACGTGTAAAACAGCGCTTCTCCAAAGCATCCATACTGTGGTCGATTTGAATCGTCAATAAGCAGTGGGCCGTGAAACAACTTCGACTGTATAAGATTGATTTTTGTTCAACTCCGAAACCAAGCACTGCTACTGCGGTGTCTCAGCCCGTCAAAGAAGAACTGAATCGAAGCACGATGACGGTATACTTCAGGCAACCAAATCCAACGAGATTAGTTCGAAATTTCAATACAGGTACGCTACTTACTCAAGACACAGTCTCCGGTTCCAATGTCTAGATAACGATCAGATGGACATCTGCATGTTGAAGGAGAACCAGAACATTCAACATTGCTTCCTCTACATTGGTCCGTTCCGGTGCAATTCTCCCCAACACATTTCACTGAAAATACAATGATTTGTATTCCTATACTACAAACTTGTCCTCAACTTGTGAAAGAGACGTTTTACATAAATGGGTCTTGTTTGCGCTTAATACTTCAATTTTTCTAATGCATTAAAAATTCATGAATAACATGGTTTTAAAACACAGAGATCTTTAAAAAAAAAAAAAAAAAATTCAAAGGATTATAAGACGGCTTCAAGTGTTACTGCTCGGATACATTTAACATCTTTTTATTTTCCTACCCAAAGAAAAGACCTTTGTACGCATTCTCAAGTATTTAGCAGCCTTCAAGAGATTGAAATAACAATCCAAACAAAACTTGACTTTGATTTCTAAAAGACTTTCTGAATACCTTAGAATGCTATTTTGATTCGTGTACTCCTATCCATAATATACATGTAGGTAAGGGTAAATGTTAATTTAATTTTCATTCTATTTCTAAAACTGCGTTGAAGAGAAAGGTACAGCAAGTTTAAATCCTAAACACACTAGTTTCAATACTTTTTGGCATAATGAAAACATATATTAGTTTATCAGTCAAAAAGTTGCAATATATTTTGTAAACTCCATACAGAAAATGCAGACTTAGAGCATTATTTAGGAACAAACTTAAGCAAATCTCTGTCCATGCAAGAGAAAGAATACACGTAACAGAGGGTATCTTACATGGCTCGCAGGTTCCGCTGTTTTCATAATAATCCGAGTCACATGCGCAAGTCCCACTGCAAACTGCATTTGGATCTGAACAAGCGTCTGGCTGTGGACACGTGGCGTTGAGAGCGACCTCTGTCAATGTAACATCAAAGTCACGATTAATTATTTTCCTTTCTTAAACAAACACCTTTTGTTGAATGCAATGCATCTGGCTTCTACGCCTTACAGTGAGAATAATTAAAAACAAGAATGCTTCCACTACTCTTAGTTGTTCTATAAACTGATTTTCACATGGAACCCTTGTTCTGTGAGTTTTCTTTATCTCGTTACAATAACTCGCCATTTTGAGTGAATTACCCTGACATAAAAACACAAATGACATTATTGTTCACCTAGTCATTTTAAAAAGAGAAAAAGAATATTAAAAACGACACACATACTTGCTGAACAGTTTCCACCCGCGGTTGCCCCATTGCTATCGTAAAACCCTTCTTGGCATTCACACACATTCGTGGTAGAGTCACATACAGAGTCGGAAGGCCCACATTGGCCAGGCTCGCAACTAGATCCAAGGTCTTTATCTGCAAAAATTAACATAAATGTATCCAGTTCTATTATCAATAGTTTAAGAATGCAGACTTACTCCAACCTTGTCGGTAATACGACGTTTCTCACATTTGAAATAAGAAGAACAGTTGCTATTATCACAGAAAACAGTTTTGCAGATTGTTTTCATTGCCACGTGTAAAACAGCGCTTCTCCAAAGCATCCATACTGTGGTCGATTTGAATCGTCGATAAGCAGTGGGCCGTCAAACAACTTCGACTGTATAAGATTGATATTTGTTCAACTCCGAAACCAAGCACTGCTATTGCGGTGTCTCAGCCCGTCAAAGAAGAACTGAATCGAAGCACGATGACGGTATACTTCAGGCAACTAAATCCAACGAGATTAGTTCGAAATTTCAATACAGGTACGCTACTTACTCAAGACACAGTCTCCGGTTCCAATGTCTAGATAACGATCAGATGGACATCTGCATGTTGAAGGAGAACCAGAACATTCAACATTGCTTCCTCTACATTGGTCCGTTCCGGTGCAATTCTCCCCAACACATTTCACTGAAAATAGAATTATTTGTATTCCTATAGTACAAGCTTGTCCTCAACTTGTAAAAGAGACGTTTTACATAAATGGGTCTTGTTTGTGCTTAATACTTCAATTTTTCTAATGCATTAAAAATTCATGAATAACATGGCTTTCACACGCAGAGATCTTTTAAAAAAAAAGAAACTTCAAAGGATTATAAGGCGGCTTCAAGTGTTATTGCTCGGATACACTTAACGTCTTTTTATTTCCCTGCCCAAAGAAAAGAGTTTTTTACGCATTCTCAAGTCTTTAGCAGCCTTCCAGAGATTGAAATAACAATCCAAACAAAACTTGACTTTGATTTCTAAGAGACTTTCTGAATACCTTAGAATGCTATTTTGATTCGTGTACTCCTATCCATAATATACATGTAGGTACGGGTAAATGATAATTCAATTTTAATTCTATTTGTAAAACTGCGTTGAAGAGAAAGGTACAGCAAGTTTCAATCCTAAACACACCAGTTTCAATACTTTTTGGCATAATGAAAACTTTTATTAATTTTTCAGTCAAAAAGTTACAATGGATTTTGGAAACTCCATACAGAAAATGCAGACTTAGAGCATTATTTAGGAACAAACTTAAGCAAATCTCTGTCCATGCAAGAGAAAGAATACACGTAACAAAGGGTATCTTACATGGCTCGCAGGTTCCGCTGTTTTCATAATAATCCGAGTCACATGCGCAAGTCCCACTGCAAACTGCATTTGGATCTGAACAAGCGTCTGGCTGTGGACACGTGGCGTTGAGAGCGACCTCTGTCAATGTAACATCAAAGTCACGATTAATCATTTTCCTTTCTTAAACAAACACCTTTTGTTGAATGCAATGCATCTGGCTTCTACGCCTTACAGTGAGAATAATTAAAAACAAGAATGCTTCCACTACTCTTAGTTGTTCTATAAACTGATTTTCACATGGAACCCTTGTTCTGTGAGTTTTCTTTATCTCTTTACGATAACTCGCCATTTTGAGTGAATTACCCTGACATAAAAACACAAATGACATTATTGTTCAACTAGTCATTTGAAAAAGAGAAAAAGAATATCAAAAACGACACACATACTTGCTGAACAGTTTCCACCCGCGGTTGCCCCATTGCTATCGTAAAACCCTTCTTGGCATTCACACACATTCGTGGTATAGTCACATACAGAGTCGGAAGGCCCACATTGACCAGGCTCGCAACTAGATCCAAGGTCTTTATCTGCAAAAATTAACATAAATGTATCCAGTTCTATTATCCATAGTTTAAGAATGCAGACTTACTCCAACCTTGTCGGTAATACGACGTTTCTCACATTTGAAATAAGAACAGTTGCTATTATCACAGAAAACAGTTTTGCAGATTGTTTTCATTGCCACGTGTAAAACAGCGCTTCTCCAAAGCATCCATACTGTGGTCGATTTGAATCGTCAATAAGCAGTGGGCCGTCAAACAACTTCGACTGTATAAGATTGATTTTTGTTCAACTCCGAAACCAAGCACTCTACTGCGGTGTCTCAGCCCGTCAAAGAAGAACTGAATCGAAGCACGATGACGGTATACTTCAGGTAACCAAATCCAACGGGATTAGTTCGAAATTTCAATACAGGTACGCTACTTACTCAAGACACAGTCTCCGGTTCCAATGTCTAGATAACGATCAGATGGACATCTGCATGTTGAAGGAGAACCAGAACATTCAACATTGCTTCCTCTACATTGGTCCGTTCCGGTGCAATTCTCCCCAGTACATTTCACTGAAAATAGAATGATTTGTATTCCTATACTACAAACTTGTCCTCAACTTGTGAAAGAGACGTTTTATATAAATGGGTCTTGTTTGCGCTTAATACTTCAATTTTTCTAATGCATTAAAAATTCATGAATAACATGGTTTTCAAACACAGAGATCTTTAAAAAAAAAAAAAACAACTTCAAAGGATTATAAGACGGCTTCAAGTGTTATTGCTCGGATACATTTAACATCTTTTTATTTTCCTACCCAAAGAAAAGACTTTTATACGCATTCTCAAGTCTTTAGCAGCCTTCCAGAGATTGAAATAACAATCCAAACAAAACTTGACTTTGATTTCTAAGAGACTTTCTGAATACCTTAGAATGCTATTTTGATTCGTGTACTCCTATCCATAATATACATGTAGGTACGAGTAAATGATAATTCAATTTTAATTCTATTTGTAAAACTGCGTTGAAGAGAAAGGTACAGCAAGTTTCAATCCTAAACACACCAGTTTCAATACTTTTTGGCATAATGAAAACTTTTATTAATTTTTCAGTCAAAAAGTTGCAATGGATTTTGTAAACTCCATACAGAAAATGCAGACTTAGAGCATTATTTAGGAACAAACTTAAATCAAATCTCTGTCCATGCAAGAAAAAGAATACACGTAACAGAGGGTATCTTACATGGCTCGCAGGTTCCGCTGTTTTCATAATAATCCGAGTCACATGCGCAAGTCCCACTGCAAACTGCATTTGGATCTGAACAAGCGTCTGGCTGTGGACACGTAGCGTTGAGAGCGACCTCTGTCAATGTAACACCAAAGTCACGATTAATCATTTTCCTTTCTTAAAACAACACCTTTTGTTGAATGCAATGCATCTGGCTTCTACGCCTTACAGTGAGAATAATTAAAAACAAGAATGCTTCCACTACTCTTAGTTGTTGTATAACCTTTTTTTCTACATGGAACCCTTGTTCTGTGTGTTTTCTTTATCACTTTACGATAACTTGCCATTTTGAGTGAATTACCCTGACATAAAAACACAAATGACATTATTTCTCGCCTAGTCATTTGAAAAAGAGAAAAAGAATATCAAAAACGACACACATACTTGCTGAACAGTTTCCACCCGCGGTTGCCCCACTGCTATCGTAAAACCCTTCTTGGCATTCACACACATTCGTGGTAGAGTCACATACAGAGTCGGAAGGCCCACATTGACCAGGTTCACAACTAGATCCGAGATTTATTTCTGTAATAGAATTTTGTGTGTGTCTGAGTGTGTATTAAGTTACATGTATATGGCACTCTTCGGAGACTTTGCATGCATTCACTGACAGTTAATGTATCGCTTGATATGTCTTATTTTTCTACTGTGTTTAACATTCTTTTACTAACAAATCATCCCATCTGAGCCACATCTAATTTTTCACCCGCAAATGCTTTCAATTAAGACTAGTCTAAAATTTTTCCACCAGGTAAAAAGTTTAACACGGATGAATTGATGCTAAATAAAGATTAGATTTGAATACTAAAGCTGATAAACGGGGAAGATTTTACTCACTTGGCACACAATTTCCTGTTGTAATATCATGATAACGGTCGGACGGACATCTACATGTGGCCGGGGATCCTGAACATTCCACATTGTCTCCTCTACATTGATCTGTTCCGGTACAATTCTCCCCTACACATTTTACTGAAAATGCAAATAAAACGTTATAAATAATATCTATTAGATTGTGTGCAGAAGTTTGTAAATTCAGATGTCATTACAAAATATTTTTGAAAGAAAACATAAAGTACATATGAAACGCAGACCAGACCTTTGGTACAGAAGTCATACAGACAGACAAACAAATACCTTAATATGGGTCACAAGTTTCGATTTTAGCAAAGGAAAAAAAAAGGTCACACATTTGTAAGAAAACGAAGTAGGGGAGATACATGGATCAAGAAACAAATGAACAGGCACACTCACGTGGTTCACAAGTTCCACTGTTCTCATAATAATCTGACGCACACATACATGTTACGCTGCAAATCGCATTGGTATCTGCACATGCATCTGGCTGTGTGCAGGAAATGTTAAGTGCGAGCTCTGAAAGAAGTAGATATTGCAAACATAAAGAACTTTTAAATAAAAGTTATGAAATGCATGTCTCCTTTTTATCATTAATGTTATTGCCAGTCTCATTTTTTATTCAAAAGTCTGAGATAGAAAAGAACATCCATGCATGAATTTTAATATTACGGAACATCCGTCATGCTTACCAAACCATTCCATACAATTAACTTTTTAAACACCGTCCGATCAAATTCGATCTCCGTTCGATCACACTGAAAGGGTACAATCTTTATTTTCGCGGATATCACTCGATCAGTTTAACTATACTTTACTGTGCTGTAGTCTACATGCAATTAGTAATATTAAGTAATCTATAATTCAGTGTGAACATCACCATCCTTCCAACTGTTTTCCTCAGCAGTCTTCAAAGAAAGTCTAAAACAGTCACAATTTAGTAACGGTTCAATTACAAATCTGTAGCATAAAACTCCACAGGGTTCAGATCATGAAAAATTCGTTTAACCTACTTGCTGAACAGTTTCCACCGGCCATTACTCCATTGGTATCATAGAATCCTAGCTGACATCTACATGTATTGTTGGTCGAATCACACACAGAGTTCTCAGGTCCGCACTGGCCATTCTCACAAGCGTCACCAAGGTTTTTATCTGAATAATTCCAATAAAGTGTAACGAGTCATTATTCTGTTTTTCGCTAGACTGTTTTTGGTCTACGTTATCAATCAATACTATAAAATCCTTATGAGCTTCGCAATATTTGCTGTTGCTTAGTCTAGGACAGTAACATAACGAAAATTAGCCAATGCTTGCTGCCACTCATTTTTTCGTCTGTAATAGTAAATTATTAGGAAGAGCATGAAAGTAAAATCTGGAAGCAATCTATACGGATATATTTGTTGGAAAGAGATTAAAAGGCATAGTATACATTTTTTTCAAGCATCGAGTCTACATAGCATAATAGAATTGTATTCCAATGTATGCTTTAGGTTTTTGTTGTTGTTCGATTTTTTAGTAAGATATTACTAAAAGCTTAAAATCTGCTTCTTCTCCAAAAGCTTAGATGGTATAAAAAGGCATGCGGATTTCAAGTACCGGAAACGCAGTTCCCTGTAGCAAAGTCGAGATAGCGGTCCGAGAGACATCTACAGGTGGCCGGGGATCCAGAACATTCCACGTTGTCGCCGTTACACTGGGCCGAGAACGAACAGTTCTGGCCAATGTATTTCACTGAAGATAGAAAAAAACATTACAAAAACTCACTTACAATCCTGTACAATATATTGTTAATGCTAAATTTTAGACAATTAGATGCAAGAAGTTTAGGACGGTTTCTTTTTTGGTTTAGTATCGTTTTAGCACATTATCTACATTCACATTCTTAACCTGTAGGATACAACTCTTTACTGTTGATTGGTATGGTATGGTTTAGATATTAGATTGAACACCAGATTACGCAAAAAATGAACAAATGACTACAAAGCCCATATAAATTATTATCTGCTGCGAGTGTGCAATTCAAACGAAGTCTTGTCCGCATGACAAAAACTATCTTCCAAACACACTGATTGTGTGCAGTTATTATATAACACCTAAGATACTGTACATGTGCACCTACGTAGGAAACAAGATCCAGTCTCGTTGTAGTATCCCGTCAAACAAGCACAGGTCCCTCCGTCACAAAATGCATTTGGATCCAAACAGGAATCATTTTGAGGACAAGCTTCTCCAACACTAACCTCTGTAAATAACAATTAATAAATCCATGTGCAAAACCAAAAACATAAGTTTGTACAGATCAATTCAAGTGTTGTCATACAAATAGATTACTCGCATTTTTACATGTGTCTTTAATTTTCGACTTGTCAAAAGCATTTTGATCTAAACAGGGATCAGTTTGAGCAAAAGCTTCCCCCGCAATCTCATTTGTAAATATTGATTAAAATTCATTTCTTTTTTTTTTTTCAAATGGAAACATGCTACTTGCTACCATATACACATGTGATTCGCAGGAAGTTCCTAAATTGCACAGTGCCTTTTAATTTTAACCGGAGAACATCTCCTAATCTCAGTTAAATTGGAAAGAATTATATGGGGAAAGCAAGGAATATCGTGCTTTTAGCAACTGCTCCTTTTCTCTTATTTTTTTCGACATTCATGATATACGAAAAAATACTTAAGCACATTTTGGAAATCTTTAAAGTATTTCAAGGCGTTCTTATAAGTTCCTACTTTTTTTGTAGAACACAATCGGGCGGCACAAGATATGTAGTCTGATGAAATAAAAACATTTTGGGATATACCAAAAAGCTTTTGGGCAAGTAAGATTTGAAATCGCAATAATTTTGGGCTTCTTCATTCGACATAAAGAGTCCTTACATTAAACCATAACCTTACGGCACGTTTATTCAGACTTGTATTGGTCCACACTTTCCACCAAAAATATGAAAAAAAAAAGTAAGTTTAGATTCAGCACCTTATGGGTTTGATAGACAACATTATAAATCCTTACTTGGTTGACATGTTCCTCCTACGACATCTGCATTGTCATCGTAATACCCGTCCCTACACCGACATGTATTGCTGTCCACATCACAGGTGGCGTTAGAGTCAGCACAATCATTGAGGGTTGTACAGTTTATACCAAGCTGTCCTGCGTAAGCATAAAAAATAAACTAATCTTGACTACTAATACAAGCAGTGCCAAGTTGTCTATAAAAAGAATGAGATTTTACCATTTAAATAAATAAGTGGTTTTTCAAATGTTTTATATAATCATGGAAATACCATATCTTGTTTTAGACCGTCGCATAATACAGCGTGGTTGGCAGAGTCTATAGTTTGTAAAATCATTGAAATATCGTATGGTATTTAAGAGAATCGCATATAACAGAGTGGTTTCTTTATACAGGGGATTCTATAAGGGTTTACAAATGTTATTTCAAAGGCCATATGAATGATTTCTCCTTTCGTTTAAAATTGTGTTTTTACCCTAGATGCACAACTTGTCACATGGTTGGCAAATATATTCTATCCACGTTAATTAGATGGCTAGTCTTGGAATCAAGAACAATTTTAGATGTCGTTTATAAACACGGCAAAAGAAAACCTTTCATGACTCAATAGACATCCCTCATTATTTTACAGTCCCTGCCCTCTTCCAATTTTTCCCATCCTATACCAAGGAATCCTGCGTCTGAATGAATATGGAAAACGTATTTTGTTTTTGACTCTTTAAATATCTGATCTCTTTATTTAAGCAAGGATTATTTTTCTGTCTGCATATGTTTTAGATGCCGACACGACGGCAGTTCTTATACAAGTAGGGAAAAAAAGCCAGTGTGAAGTGATAATCGAAAAAAATCCTGAGAAACTTAAAAATGAATCATGCCATACTGAACAAACACGACTAATTCTGCTCCCTCGGGTCGAATACTTTGACATATATTTCAGAAACAGAAAAATTTGCTTGTAACAAGCAATTGCACCCCTTCTCACAATGCTTTAGATACAATCAAATAAGATTTGGTTTTTTTCTTGAAATGTTTATGCTGTGTGTAATTTTTGCCTGGTATATGCTTGTTAGTTTGAAAAAAAATCTATGTACGAATATATATCATTATTTTTGCAGTCAGAAAATCAACAAAGACGACTGAGACGATTTTTAATCATAAACGAACACAAAAATGAAAAGTTACACTTACTTGGTGGAATGAAACATTCACCCTTGAGGCAATACTGAAATAAATAAATAAATAAATAAAATGCAGTTATCATCTTAGTGCCAAGTAAGCAAAAGCATGTGAGCCATGCTCTGTTAACAGGGGGTTTAATGCACATGCAAAGAGTACCGACCCAGGTAAGGCTGAGCAGTCCGCGCTCAGTTTGAACTTTTGCTGGTAGTAAATTATCTGCGTGTCCAAGGACCACTCTACCACAGGATCCGTCCGCGTGTTAAAGAAAATTGATGTCATGGATTCATTACTACGTAAGGACTTGCTTGGTATCATGCATCGCGGAGATGCATTAACATAACCCCCCCCCCCCCCACGTATGCCAGAACGCCGCTCGTGTACATAGCATAGGCAGTATTCTGATCTCGATCTACTTTTCTTGCAAAACTTAAAGGAAAAATTGGATTAAAGCCTAATGCGCCATTTGCTTGGCAGTCAACAGATTACTTTCTCCGTCAAGTGTTTTGATCGGAAAGACTGGTATTCTAACCACATAGCATACAAACATGTCTACATGTTTTGCACAAGTTAATATTCTGGTTACCAAATATACAAATCTTACATACAGTGACAGCAAAACTGAGGGCTAGTTTGCGATAGAAAGAGGTACATGTATCTGTTGCCATGCCCATTGACGGACGGTCAGACAGACGGACGGTCAGATGGACAGGCCTAATAAAATAAGGATACATGTATACCGGGATGTAATTAAGAATAGTCTTGATTTTACTTACTGCATCAAGATCTCCACACGCAGTCCCATCATAAGGCCTGTTTTGACCTGAGCATGTGCCGTCAACAGTACTTGTACAGAATATTCCAGCTCCACACATATCCGAAAAGAACGTCTGCAAATAACAACAACTGCATTAGTTATTGGTCGATGAGCGTACGGGCAGGAACATGGCAGAAGAATATTTTCTTTTTGTTTACTGTGAACCCATAGAAGAAGACGAGTATCATTATGTCATGTTTTGTTCTCTGTACGGCGACTTGCCTAACAAAGTTTTATCTAAAAGATACGACAGACTGTTCAAAAGCCCTATCAATTATAGTGCTGTCTCAAAATATAGTATTACGAAATATACATGTAGTGTAGCGAAGTACGTTTTCATTAAATGTACGCACAAAGGCTTAAAGGCTCTCATTAAACAGAATTATAACCACTTTGCCCTGAATAGTTTCAATAACTCCAGTTGCGACTTTTGTACATATGATCCATGAAAATACTCATAGTAAAATGAATTAGAAAATATTCTAAGCGATAGTTTTCATGATACCATAAATTAGCGTAGTGTGGTCTTTTTATCTGTCCCAATGATTCATTAGGACTGTTAACACTTTGCCACTTTGTTCATACTCTACATGTAATCCAATGGCATGGTGATCAATATATCGCTTTTAATGATATAAAATTGTATTATCAAACATGTAAACCTGTATAATTTTCCAGCACGCAGATAAAAAAGAACAGGTTGGGAGAAAAGCCCGTGTCTCGAACGATGTAACTCGTGTGTGGACTACTTTCAGCTTGGTTTCTCATTTAATTTGGCAAATGTACCGCTGTTCAAAAAATGTAGTTTCACCTACTTAACCGGTATTTATGGTTAATCTATTACCATGTAGGAACGAAAATGTCATAGTTGCAATATTTCGTCGTGAAAATTTGTAAGTATATAATTTGCGCGACCTTATTCGAGATATTCGGGATATTCTTTCCATGATTTCCTGGAGATTCTCTTACCAGCACATCGCGCAAAATTCTTCCAAAGCCGCTGGCTGCTTTTCCATAAAACTATCGTCGAACCAATGATCAGTGCTGACAGAGGAATGAATCCTATCGCAACAACTATCATAAATTCTTGGAAAGAAATTCGACTAGCTGGGGATCAGAACCAGAGCTCCCCTGGTTTCAAATCCTATACGCTACCGACTGTGCTACCCTGACTCGACGAAAATCAAATGAGTTGTCTCCCTGAAATGACCGAGATAATACTGAAAACAAGTTAAAACACAATTCAAATTACAAAAAAAAGGGACTGAAAATTAATCTTTTTAGGGTAATGAAGAAGGGGTGAACTTAGATGTACTAACCCTATTTTGTCCTGATGGGTCACAACGCACCGAGCCCACACCAAACCTTTGGACGCACTGCTGCTCCCAGCTGTAAAGCACTCCAGCCAGGGTTCGATTCCTGAATGCATCGTACTCCGTGTCGTTGAAATCGTTGGTCGAAAGACAAGCAATTGGTTGGCTGAAATTATAATGTGCATGAAGAATAAGAAATTAAAGCAGAATTTCTTCTCTATATTATCTTAACACTTAACCTGCTAAATAAATCAAATGAAACTTACTAGGGGAAAGCAAAAACCCAAATGTTGCTATTTCAAAGGTTTTTTTGGGAGGAGGAGTGGGGGGAAAATATCCCCTTATCGGAAAGTGTTGATCCAAGATCAGACTGCATGTTCTGTGCAATCTGATCTTGATTTACACTGTCCGAAAAGGTCCTTGGTTCGCGCTTAGCAGCCTGCACAGGGTTAATATGGGTGAACAAGTAATGAGGTGACAAGGGTTTGGCGCTACATGTAGTTGTAGGGTTTATTTTCCATCTACCAGTAAATAATCCATACTCTGGAAAAAGGGGCTTCAATTCATCTCCACGATGCATTATACCAAGCAAGTCATCAAATAATTATGGATCGGTAAAATACATTCCGTCAAACAGCTTACTGAATCATGGAGTAGAATGGTCCTTGGACAAACAGAATATTAACTAATAATAAAAAGTTTAGATCCAGGTAAGCTTGGACAAGCAGAAGTTTAACTTAGAGTCTAAAGTTTCGATCGAGGTAAGCTTGCGCGGAGAGCAGGCTGATATGGCTTTATACTTTTTGCGTATGCATTAAATTCCATATTCACAAAGCATGGCTCAAGTATAATACGTCATGTAAAAAAAGACACACGATAGTTCCACAGCATACAAAAAGACAGATTCCTCCACCATATATTCTCGAAACAGAGACGCGCGCAGTATACACACATGACAGAAGCACATTACAGTCCTTCGGCTTTGTAAAATAGACACAGACAATAGTTCCACAGAAGAAACACAGAATAGAAGAAAACAATTGTTTCATGGTATACACACAAACCAGAGACACGTGATAGTTTCGCGGGATATACACAAAACAGACACACATAATATTTCCGGTTTATACACAAAAACAAAGACACACACTAAAGAGAGACACATAATAGTGTCGTCGAAAACACACAAAACAGAGACACACGATAGTATAGCGGAAAACGCATAAAACAGAGACAAGCGATGGTATCGTGATATACACAAATAACAGAGACACACAACTGTATCGCGGTATACACATATACATGTCACAGAGACATGCGATGGTATCGCGGTATACCCAAATAACAGAGACACACGATAGTATCGCGGTATACACATATACATGTAATAGAAACATGCGATGGTATCACGGGACATGGTATAGGTCAGCGATATACACTCCAAACAGATGCACGACATTAATACGGTATACAAAAAAACACAGAGACACACGATAATATCACAGTATATATACACAAAATAGAGACGTGACAGTAATGCGGTTTACACCCAAAGCAGAGACACAGGATAGTATCACAGTGTACACGCAAAACAGAGACAGATAGTTGTTCCGTGGTAGGTATATACCTGTTTATATAGGCCTCTATCACGTCCAAGGTGCATGTCGAAAAGTACCATGCGTTCCTATACTTCAGCTTATCTGGACTTATAATCGACTGTGTTGCCATGATATACCCGTCTGTGTCAACACACCCACTATTTGAATCATCGTCCGCTCCAAGCCTGAAACATTCGAGTATCTTCGAAAAAATGAAACTGTCCATTAAGTAACAAAACGATAAAATGAGATGTTTCACTAAATTTATGCTTTTGTTAGTAATTCCAGCTGCCTGGCATTGAGCTGGCTTTTACTCTGAAAGCGCAGGATAAAGGAAATTGGCTCTCTCAAACAGAAAAATGAATCAAAACATTGCATTTTCGACGCTGGTTTTGTCAGAGTATTTCACAAGGTAGCGGACCGTGTAGATCTAACATCAGGTTACATGTTCTATGAAGCCTTATTTTTATCAACAGTCTGCTAAATGCAGTCTGTCTTCGATCTAGTTTGTCTCCAACAACAACAGTTACTAACTTATGCGTTCTGCTCTACGGGTTAAAAGATCACGCAACACTTTTAATACCTACCCCTCGGACACCTCGTTAGCAATTAGAAGTTCAACTTTTTCGCCGAATGCTTCAACAATCGATGAAGTGTACTGTTGATTGTTAGCGTCGCATGCCACACCTTGAAATGCCAAACCTGTTGCGAAGAAGACAATTACATATTAAGGTATCTACTGAGCGTCTATAGATATACAAGAAACACTGAACATCCATGCATAAGTAAACAGATAGAAAAAATATATGAATTATCCTCTGTGTCAGCAATAGATGTATGCGTTACATTCAAGTGATCATTTTTTTTTAATCCTCATCACCTAAGATTCCACTGCAAGGTAAAGAATGTTATTTTTTTAAACACAATAGTGGATGGTATAATTCAACCCAAATTTAAGGCCGCTGGACATGATGCATGGATCTGTCGACAAAACTGAACTCAAAAGACAGTTAAATATGATTTACAGTAGCATTTCATCAAAATTGAATCATAATCCGTGCAATATATCAAATCAAAAACGAAGTTACTCCCTCTCAGGATTGTATTACTGTACAAGCTATATCTTCAAGGTCAATATTCACCAAACATTCTTTACAACATTACTGGTTTAATTCTATATTAAGAAAGTGACGCAACATTTGATTGGCTAAACCAAATGGTTTAGCCAATCAGAGGTCGTGTTACTTTCAAATTTAGAAAATTCTTGAGAATGAGGCAAAGAATATTCTGAATAAGAATTGCTGAATACGGACCCAGAATTATCATGAAGTACTAAGAAATCTGTTTTCAGAGACCACTAAAAGAAAGTAATCGGTTCGAGTGTCAGTCGATGGTAAAAATGAATTTTAAAAACAGGTAAAAAGTAAACAAGACATAAAGCGACTCGGAAACTATTTACCTAGTTTTAGAATTCATTTATCTGCCAGCGAATAACACTAACACCGACTGTACAATGACAGATTGTCATATTAACAACAATTTCCATACTTTTAAATTGTATGATTTAAAATTGAATGCATTTGAATACCAGCATTGTTCGCATTTGGTCGCAACTGCGCTTTTAATCCTCGAACCACAGAAGACCCCGACAAGAAAAACAGAGGTAATTGCTCATGATAAACGCTTGTTGCTATTCCCTAAATTGTCAACGGCGTTTGCTTTCAATCATATTTGTGCTGTGACAGGTAAGCTGATGAAAAATAACACAGAAATGTTTCTAGTGTATTTCAAGAAGTGTCAATGATTATTTTTTAATCTTTAAGTTTTTCTTACTTCTGTAGACGGCAAAAAAAGTATTTCCCCCACTTGGATTCCAAACAATATCTCGCCTGAAAAAAAGATAAAGAAAGAAATAAACAACGATGATGATGATGATGATACCAACAGTGATAAATATATATTATGTTTAAGATCTAAATTGATGCTTGTTAAATTTTCTTAACCAACAGCGACTACAAAAGAGAAAATATCGAAATCGATTGCATTTCTTTGTCTTTTGACGTAAGATCGTGAAACATGCAAGTCGGATCTGACGTACATTGACTTTTTAAAAATCGGACGGTTACTAAACTGCGATCGTTTTGTCAAAGACATGTTAATTCAATCGCTTGATAGCTGGGTTCTATGATAAGTTTTATCAGTGCGATCGGCATCAGAAAACCAGTGCAAATCGTAACTTGGACAATTAGTAACTGAGACAGCTCTTTCCCAGGACAAATTGTACCGAGGATAACTTGTACCTAGGATAATCTATACCTGGGACAGCTCTTATCACAACTACTGGTACCGAAATACCTTGTAGCCGAACAATTTTGTATCTAGGACGATTTACTCAGGACGATTTGTGTTTGAGACAACTCGAGTCTTAGACAAAAACAGCTGTGGTGATTAACTCTTTTTTAAGAATCTTTGGTTGCTCCCGTTAAGTTTAGGCATAGAACTTTGCGACTGCCGACAGTTAGGAGAGGGAAGGGGATTTCCAATATACAAGTGTTAGGAAATGATTTTCTTCGATCTTTTGTAGTGCATTAGTATTAGAAACAATATTGGATTTGGTATAAATCGCATTGATACCACTGGTCGTGGGTAATATTTTTTCCTAGGTACCAATTGTTCTGGTATGACTTGTACCCGGTACAAGTTGCCCTAAGTACCAACTTTCCGACACGCGAATTGGGCATGAGAGATGTCGTAGGTGCGAGTGACCTGGGTAAACTTGAAACCCTTTTCAATGATGTACGATGCAGAGGATTACTATGTTTACTACATATGCCTTCCAAAAGGTTTTAAGGCAGAAGATCGCAAAGAAAATCGCGTTTGCTTTGCCCCTCCACATGGCAGAACGCATATTCAGCTCTTTCGTGATTAAAAATCGCCGGCATACTTACTTTTCAGTATCGAGGTGGTACAGATGTACTGACAGCGGGTTTTCGAGATGGGGTGCAGATATTTTGTTCACACAATTTCATAATGGAATCATGATGCAACACTATGCAAATTATTGGGTATAATGGATGGATTTTGACTTGAGTCGGGTTAAAAAGCACCTCACAAAGCAGTACTTTTAATGCTTTGATTGTGATTGCAAGCAATTTTTGGATTAAGCTTCCTAAGCAAAAATAATTAGACGATCTCATAATGTTAGGATGGGTCAAGTATATATTCAATAAGCATAACAGACATTGTAAATTCTTATCTAAGTCGTATACGACCTTGTGTTTTAAAGGTTGATTGATTGATTGATTGATTGAATGAATAAATGTGTGTGAGTGAGTGAGTGAGTGATGGATGGATGGATGGATGGATGGATGTTGGGCGCCATTTCTAACATTATCTTAGTCAAATCTTGGCAACAGCTCTCTTATTTATGTATTTCATCAGTACTGGACTAGGGCTCTGAAATGTCTATCGGCTACCAAACACAGACACGGGCAGCCGACGTTTAAATGTCCATTGATTTTATGGTGTTTAAAGCCGTTTTCAACATTATTTCAGCTATATCGCGGCGGCCAGTGCACCTATCCATGCTTTCCGGGAGTTTCTTTTACCATATTCTTTCCAAGCCACTGGCTGCTTTACTACTTAAACATCGTCGAAACAATGATCAGCGGTGAGAAAGGAATGAATTCTGTCCAATGGCTAACATTTGGCCGAGCCGGGGATCGAACCAACAGCCTACGTTTAAAGTACGAGTAAAAGTTGATATTAAGCCGTCCATGGTATAGTGACATCCTGCTCGAGCAGTAAGTAAATCATGGATGTATACGAAAAATCAAGAACATCACATACCTGGTAAAACACTGCGTCAAGTCTATGCTGTAAGAAGACCTGAATGCGTTTCCTTGAGCACCGCACGTTATCAAACCAGGGACGGCGTTGACGAAGCCCTGGATTAGATTTCCGGCGGACCATGACTCACCCGAAGTCTGAAAAAGGCAGCATATTGCAAACATTTTAATCGTTAGACTTTTTCGATAAACTGGGTTATGTCGCTTTTTTTCAGTATTTCAATCATTTCACAGCTCATTTTCTGCCTGCACTGGTGCTTGACGTGGGATATGTAGTGCCTTACCAAAGGACTTGCTCACGTAATCAACGCAGCTGTCGGGGATCGAACCATGGTTTTCTAAAAATAAAAGAGCCCTGCTATGTGAAAAAGGATTAACTTTTTTCTATCGGTCAATTGTCTGTCATGTGTGCATGCTTGCACACTAACTATCCTACTTCAAGTTTTAGCTAGTACACCACAACTTCACTTTTTTTAATCACTGTATACTTCAGATCAAATTACTACTCTAAAACAGTAATAAAATAACAGTTGCTGTACAGCACACTTGGTAGAACAACTTCGACTTCCATTGTCCTTGCTCAATCTATTTATTGTTTACATTTTATAGATCTATATGTATTACATGTGATAAAAGATTTTAATTCTCTTACATCAAATCATAGCTTGGAACTGTTCAACAAATCCGCTTTTCAGGACTTTCAGTCCTTTGATTCGATAAACTGGGTTATGCCGCTTTTTTTCAGTATTCCAATTATTTCACAGCTCATTTTCTGGCTGCATGGTGCTTGAGCTGGGTTATGCATTGCCTTTGACTTGCCCACGTAATCAACAAAGCTGTCAGGGATCGAACCATGGATATCTAATTATAAAAGAGCCCTGCTATGTGAAAAAGGGGTAACTTTTTGCTTTCGGTCAATTGTCTGTATGTACGGGAAAATTCTAACTCAGGGATCAGTCGTTTGTTATACAAAATGGCTGCATAATTACGTGATGACTTGCTTGATTTAACCCTTTACCACACAATCCCGACTTTTAACGACCCTGTAAAAGAAACCTTTTGAAAACATTGTGGGAAAAGGAGAAAATGATGGTAACCAGCATTTTTTCTTTTTCCCACATTGTTTTCTACCCTTCCCATGACAATTTCATTTTTTTTTTCAGTCACATTTTTTTGTCGTCTGCAAATGCTTTCAATTTGGACCAGTCTAAAATTTTGTCGTTTGGTAAAGATTTAATGCATAACGGAAATGATTTAAGCCCGCTTTTTGCAAAGCATGACCCAAATACGATTCAGCCGTAAAATTTACCTTCTGAATGTGAACACCAGATAAATAAAGGCGTATGCAAGCGCCGGGTTTCCTTGTTGAGACGAAATCAAAGTGAAGGTCAGCCTGAAAAATAAATGGATAGAATGAGACATATTGAGCGTACGACCGTGTTCCTTCCTTCCTTCTTTCCTTCCTTCCTCCCTCCCTTCCTTCATTTCTTTCTTCCTGCCTCCCTTCCTTCCTTCCTTCCTTCCTTCCTTCCTTCCTTCCTTCCTTCCTTCATATATTCATTTATTCATTTTTTCTTTCAATTGTTTTTCAATTTATATAATGACAAATATATGGCTCTAGTGGTTCATTTTTTTTTCAGACCTTTAGCTTTACAAAAGCCTTCCCCGTCTCGGGAAAAGGAGAGAATGCTGGTAGGCATTTTCTCCTTTTTCCCACAATGTTTTCAAACGCTTCTTTGTCAAGGTCATTAAAAGTCGGGATAGTGTGATAAAGGGTAAGCGTTTAAAATTCAATAAACGTGAGCATTTGAACCGCGGTCACATCTTACGTACATGTAGTTGATCGTAGAGGGGAATGGCTGTAATTGTCCGTAGTTGAATGTATCAGACGTAGTTGAACGTAGTAACACATGGATAACTGTAGTTCAACTTATGATTTGCACCTAATTTTTCAACATGTTCAAAAAATTGGTTACGGTTAACTACCCCACTGTGACCGTAGTTTGAACGTAGTTGACCTTATTTAACCGTACTTGACCCTAATTAACCGTAGTGTGTACTGTAGTCGACAAATAGGTTTGGAAGAACATCATGTCTTCCTAGGCGGCATGGCAGAATAAGCGATCAGCAATGTTGGCTCGTCAACTTCCAAAAGCACAATTACTGTAGCTTACCCGTACTGAGCAGGCGCAGCAACGACGTTTTACCGTAGCTTAACACTAATTTACCGTAGTTGAGCGTACTAAGGACGTAGATTATACGTGGTGTAACGTAGTTAGACATAGTGATACCCTAGTTAACCCTAGCCGCTTTGCTGGTAGTTAACCGTACTAATTTATACTTAACCTACTATTAAAGAACACGTACCTGAGTGTAAAGTGCGAGGTATTCCGCAGTTATTTCTTCCTCTGCTGCTGTCGTGTTACCGCCAGTTAGACTAAGAAAGCTTAAATCAAAGTCAGATAAATAACGTTAGATAGATTTATTTCTGTATAAAATATATGACAACATAAAAGCACTATACTTGAGATGGAACGGACCTGATAATGAAAATATGTCAAACTATATTTAAATAAAAAGGATGACACAAAAAAGGTTATAAAACAAGAAAGCTTTCGGCATCCCTGATTTGTTGGGACAGTTCATTCCAGAGCAAAATCGCTCTATAGGGAAAATACTTTTTGCCAAAGCCTTTGACCCTTGGAATCGAAAAGCGCCAAATTTCTTTGTAAAATGTTCTAAGTAAGCATTTTGCCATTGGCAGTTACTCTAAGTCAAGTACTATATTGATGGGTGTCGCTAGTAGGAGTAAAGTGCTCATGTATATATGGAGGTGCTGTATTAGCATTAATCTTAAAGACATGGTTCAAGGTTGTAAAGTCGAGCCTTTTAAAAACAGATAACCAGCCTAGTTTTGAAAAATATTCATTTTTTTTCAGTGCGAGTTCTGAAATCAAGATTCAATATAAATCTAATTAGTTTGTTTTGTGTGGTCTGCAGTTTATTTCTTAATGCCTGTGTAATTGAGTAAAACCACACAGACGCAGCATAGTCCAAGTGACACCGAATAATAGACACAACCAATAACTTCTTGGTATGATAAGAAAATATTTTTTTTTTTTTTGCGTGAGAACTTAAGACGTCTATTTGCTTTACTTAGAACCTTTGACCCATGTGACCCAGTTAGAGCTCGGAAACGATTTTTAAACAAAGTTGATCTGTGACCTTGACCTTAGACCCATATGACCAGAAAGCAATAGGACACCTCCTTGAGTCATGAGGAACACTTGTATAAAGTATCCGGGTCTAGGTCAAACGGCTTTTGAGTAAGAGCAAGGAAACGAAAACAACAGTGACGTATCAACGGACGTATGGAAAGACATAGTGAAACCAGCATACCCCCTCTTCTTCGTGGGGGTATAACAATCTCTTGCTTTTTAAACCCACAAGGAAGAAGATATGAGAAAATTAAGGAAAATGATGAAATGCCAGCATTTTATCCTTTTCCCCCATTGATATTTTCTTTTCATCTTTTCAACTACAAATTATATCCTTTAAAAGAATCCTTAATACACTTAGTTTACTTTAGTGTAGTTTATGGTGTCTATGGTCGTAAGGTGGAGCGTCGGCCTCATAACCATAAGGTCCCGAGTTCGATACCCGATATTTTGGGATTTTTCAATGGCTCACATTCGCGAGCACTGGTGTAGTTCCCAGGAAGCAGAATAGAGAGAGATTAGTATAAGTTGTAAGAACTTGTTTCTCAATCGATGTAAAATAAATATCTCAGATGAATGCGTTTGATTGTACTTAACGCATGATGCCATTTATTTTTGTGAATGCGAGGTCCGTAGGATTAAACGCGCTTTGAACTAGTCTCAAAAATATCTACATTTCAAATAAGTCCTTCTCAATTCAGCACAACAAGGTAACGCATGTACAGGAGCTTGTAGTGCGGCCAATAACAAATATAAAACACGACTTACAATGCCCAGACTGTTTCATCCACGATAGCAAAACATTCGACAATGTCACACCCAGTAGGTATGGCTCTTTTCCTCCGTTTGGCGACAATTTTAGGATTTGACCGTGGCCAGTAATCTGTGGATAAAAGTCACTTTTTTTCAGAAGAGACTGCTTTGCAAACCTATATACAAGGAATTTCTGCTTTTGTCGTTATGTTTTCAAAGTGGTCTACTCCACTACGGGAAAGTTAGTCAGCTAGGTGTCACCTGTTATATGTAACACATGTAACAGGTGACACCTAACAGAGTAACTTTCCCGTGATGCAGTAGACCCCTTTGAAAACATAACGACAAAAGCAGAAATTCCTTGGAACAATTGATTTCTCCTTGTAGCACAACACTATAATATAACATTTGATATCATGTATTGCAGCATAGATAGCGACGAATGAGTGTTTTGAAAGTCGTCTGCAAGTTTGCTACAGGACAAGATAATGTATTCAAAGAAGTATGGTGAAAACAACAACAACAACGACGACGACAAATCTTTAAAGGGTAAGCAGCAATTTCTCTCACCCTCTCTTTTTCCACAATGCTTTCAATACGGAAAAGTCGAAAGAATTTACAGCTGGTTAAGGGTTAACTCTTTAGTGTACAGATTAATTTGAGCCATGCTCTGGACAAAGCGGGGTGTAATGTATCTCCTTGGTGCACTCCATAAAACCCCTTTTGGCTAACAACCGACTAAATCATGAGGTAGACTGGTCCTTTGACACGCACAAAATTTACTACCAGCAAAAAGTTCCGATTCAGTTCAGCTTGCACGGACTGCACAGGCTGACCAGAATAGATCCCTTTTTCTGATGCATCAAAACTCTGTTTCACAGAGCATGGCTCATTACTTAACATTACTAGTGAAGGAAAAGAAAAGTTTCTTTTTCAAAAGTATGAAAACCATTTTCGGGAACGGAGCAAATGCTTGATACTTCTCCACAAATGTTTTCGAAACCCATTGGTTGCAGGTCCGTGGTTTGTACAATGGTTGTTAAAAATACGTATACTGGTGACATCTCACCGTTCTATTACAAAAGATAACTCACAAATCAACAAGCCATTCTTTATACTCGTATTATTCTTTGTTTAATCTCAATATTTTTCTAGTAATGGTGTAGCCAATCAGAAATTGCCTAATATTTCAATTTGAAGGATATTTAGCTTGATACTGTGAACGCAAATCATAACGGTTGCTGATCAAAGATCCTGATGATATTTGTGTCATTTTTTTTTTTTTTTTTTGAAAAAAAAAAAAAAAAAACGTACCGACGGAAGTCTCGTTTTTGGGAAGAACAATGGTGCCGGGCACTTGGGGCTTTCTGTTACTAGATATAATTGGAAGCTTCTTAGAGCTCGTTATTGCCCTATGCAGTTGGGGTTCGTTAGGCTCCGGGATGATTTCTAACATTCTACCGTCTTTCTGCATGGTTCCTCGCTGTAAAAAAATTGTAAATTTATTATTCCGTTTGTCAGAGAATCTCGACTGTCTATGTGTTTCAAAAGGAGATAATACATTGTTATTATTATTATCATTATTATCATTATTATTGTTGTTGTTGTTATTCTTGTTATTCTACTTCTTCTTTTTTTTTTTTTTTTCTTCTTCTTCATCTCCTTTTTCTTCTTTATTTTTTGGTGTAGTAGATGTTGTTGATCTATTGTTATTGTTAAAATGTAAACTTCCTTTTTATGGTCAGTTTCTGAACTTTATAAGCAACAATAAAATAAGCAGTTAAGTAAAAATATATAGTTTTTAAATAATTGTCTCTAGGAAGATATCAAAAGGTACGTATTACTGTATTAAACATTTCATGCTGCTTTGAAAGCGTATAATTTGTAATCAGAATAGTTGTCGGGTGATTGCTTTATACATATTTACTTCATAAGAGAAAAATAATGGAAACAAACTGTATGGTTTTGACAAAATAAATAATTGAAAAAGAACAGATGCTGCAATACTGAAGAGGTTATACTAAGAGGATGGTCAAATCTCTCTCACATATTTTGAAACTTCATGCTCGGTTGAGTTGAATGCCAAAGTTTTTACATGCCAAGATAACTTGCCAAGGAGCACTGTTCAGCTGAGTTAAGCACGAGAAGTTTCATTTGCCAAGATAACTTATCAAGGAGCAATGTTCAAGTGAACTCAGCATGAAAGATTTCGTTTGCCAAGAACAGGTGACCACGGAGTAATGTTTAGCTGAGTTGATCACTAAGATTTTACCTATCAAGATAACTACCATGGAGCAATGTTCAGATGAGCTGAGCAAGAAAAGTTTCATTCACCAAGATAACTTACCACGGACCAATGTTCAGAAGGAATTGTGTATGGAAGGTTTTCCTTTCTGAGATAATTTACCAAGGAGTAATATTCAGCTGTGTTGAGCACGAAAGGTTTTCCTTACTAAGATAACATACTAAGGAGCAATGTTCAGCTGAGCTTTTCGCAAAAGGTTTTACACGGCAAGATTACTTACCACTGAGCAACGCTCAGCTGAGTTGAGCACGAATTGTTTTACAGGCAAAGACAGCTTACCAAGGAACAACGTTCAGCTTGAACACAAAAGGTTCTACACGCAAAGACAACTTACCAAAGAGCAATGTTCAGTCAGGTTGAGCATGATAGGTTTTTCTTGCCAAGATAACTTGCCAAGGAGCAATGTTCAGCGTAGTTCAGCACAAAGAGTTTCGTTTGCCAAGGTAACTTACCAAGGAGCAATGTTCGGCTGTGTCCAGCACGAAAGGTTTTATTTGCAAAAGCATCTTTCCAAAGAGCTTTGTTCAGCCTTGAATATCACGAAAGGTTTAACTTGCAAAATTAACTTACCAAAGAGCCTTGTTCGGCTGTGTTCCGCACGAAAGGTTTAACTTGCAAAGGTAACTTACCAAGGAGCAATGTTAGGCTGTGTTCAGCACGAAAAGTTTACCTTGCCAAGGTAACTTACCAAGGAGCAATATTCGGCTGTGTTCAGCACGAAAAGCTTTACTTGTCAAGATTAACTTACCAATGAGCAATGTTCAGCGTAGTCTTCACACACAACTAGAAATGAAGATCGTGTATCTAGATCCTGGTATATCCCCGTCTTTCTCTGTAACAAGTAAAAAGTTTGTTACGATTGATTCATGGGGCGAAAAATTTGGACCCGGGGAGGGGGGAGGACCAATTTTTCGCCCCATGAATCAACCTTAAAAAAAACTTGAGTTTCTTTCTTCTTCTAAAAGGAGACTAAACTTGGGCCGTATTCACCACCATTCTGAGTTCTTATCAAATTCTAAAGATCGATTACTAGCTCAATGACTGAGTCGCTTGAGACAGAATGCCTCAGTCAATCAGATTAATAGATATGATGACTTAAGCATGGCTCATAGATATATTATCTCTGGCACCGCTCTGGAAAAAAGGGGTTTGATGTATCTCTGTGATACATTTTACCGGGGAAGTAATCACATAATTCTGAATCCATATTTTTTTTTCCCTAATAAGTAACTGAATTATGAAGCAAAATGGGTCCTTTCACATGCAGAAAATTGACGAATGGCAAAAAATTTGACTCAGTTCAGCCTGCGCAGATACATTAAATATCTTTTCACTGAGCTTGATTAGAACGAAAGTTATGTATCATTTTTGATATAACCAGCAAGTAAAGCATTGAATGAATTGAAGGTTAATCTTCAAATTTTAACCATTTCACCGCCCTCTAACTTGTATAGTTGGCCGACACGTAAATAGGTCTGCGTGCATTTCTATTAGCATTCATTGCGGTATTCTTGACAGAAATTATTCATAGCGAAAAGCAGGGAACAGGACAAACTGAGACTGTTTGTTTTTTTCATTGTTGTGAGGGGAATGCATAGATCATGGTCAGACTCCACAGAGCGTACATCTTGATCTTGGATCTTTTGTGTCCTCTTGCTAACCCCTTGACCTGCTAAGTTAGTGAAATCAAATCTTCAACCTGATAGTGCCGAGTCCCGGTAGCTCAGTCGGTAGCGTGCAGGACTTGAGAACAGGGGGTCGTGGGTTCGATCCCTGGCTCTGCCAATTTCTTTCCGAGGACTGATAATAGTCATTGCGACAGGATTCATTCCTCTCCCACCGCTGACCATTGTTTCGACGATGGTTATGTGGGAAAGCAGCCAGTGGCTTGGAAAGAAATTGTGCGGAGTACTGGTAAAAGAGACTCCAGGAAAGCATGGATAGGTGCACTGGCCGCCGCGACATAACTGAAATAATGTTGAAAACGGCGTTAAACACCATACAATCAATCGATCAATCAACCTGATAGTCAACACTCAAGTGTTGTTGTTCTAAAGTTATTTTTGGGGGAAATATTATCTCCTTATCGGACAGTGTTTATCCAAGATCAAACTGCTCGTTGCTCAAAATGACAAGTTAATGATAAAAAAACTAAACAAATCTTACCCCTAAGTCATGTTGAAGCGGCCCACTTTGATCCGACAGAATGATGTGTGACGTCATGAAAGCGTTTCGTTTCAGTCGTAGGTGAACATCACGGTCGATGAAGTTCAAGGTGAATTCCATGATTTGCGGGAAAACAACATGATCCACAGCATCACGTTTACGTCTCGTGATTTGTGTGTCTTGGGATATGGTTATAAATTCTGGCTCTACTACATCTGAATCTGTTGTTGAATATAAGGATTTTTTAATCAATGAGCTGTTTACATGTATACAAATAACGTTTAGAGAGGACATTTTTTCCTCTTATTGCTTCAAACCATATTTGGAAACCTTTTTGACATCACGAGTACACGTCTGATAATTTGCTTTTTCAGGGTCCATGCTACGGTGGCACAAAAGTGACATGGAAGATATATTTTATACTACGTGCGCACGCAGTAGTATTACGTGCGCACGTATTACTTATTACGTGCGCACGTATTAGCTACTGCGTGCGCACGTAGTATAAAATATATCTTCCATGTCACTTTTGTGCCACCGTACCATGCTCATGATAATCAACATGTTTCGAGCCCAGTATCGTTAAATATAATTCTTCTGCAGTAAAGAAGAAATTACCGCAAGTCAAGACTAACTTGATAAGAGGGTTGTATGCTTGAACTACGTCTTCGTTTATCACAATGTTTTTAAGATGCGTCTGACGCATGACACAAAGCTTCTCTCTGAGAGAAGAGATCAGTCAAGTTATGTAATACAAGGGCGTAGTGCATAATTATAGCGTTAATAAGCGCGTAATGTTGATAAGAGCGGGATTAGATCGAGCGCTTAGCACGACTTTGTAAGCAATGTTAACTATGATGCGACTGTCTGTATGGGACGGTACAGATCAAGATCAAGTTGCACCGAACAAGCAAGCTGATCTTTGATCTATACTTTCCGCTATTTTGTCAGGTATACAGCAAGTACGTCCTTACAATTTCAAATGCTGGTTTCGTTTTTTTTTTTTTTTAATATTAAGGATTGATAAATTCCATTTATCCATTTGGAGCCTTTTTGTCACATTTTTCTCTTTATTTGGAAGCACAATGCTTCTTAAATCCTTTATCTGTATTCAGCTACCATTTTTAAGAGAATTCTTAGTCTAAACTTTCTAATTTTGAAAGTAACACATCTTCTGCTTAGCTAGATAATTTGGTCTAGCCAATCAGATGTTGTGGTACTTTTTAAATCTTTATTTAGACTAAGAATGAACTAAAAAATGGTAGGTTAATATGGAACATGGTTTTGCCCTTGATTTAGATCTGAAGCCAGGACGAATTATTCGAGCATCTTTATGCATCGCTTTCCTCTTGATTTTTTCAGAATACATGTTTGCTACTACAGACAAAATTTCTGTGTTAAAAGCAGATGGCCACTGTTATGGTTGGACTTCTAGAGGCATACGTTGCAGATCGAAGATCAAACTCAGAGAGAGAGAGAGAGAGAGAGAAGGAGAGGGAGAGAGAGAAACGGACAGACTGAATAGATAAAAGCTGTTTAATTACTCTTCGACAACTAAGGTCTTTTAGCGTAAGTGGAAGGTAATGATAAGACAGACAGACAGACAGACAGACAGGCAAGCAGGCAGACAGACAGACAGACCATACCGTCTGAAGTCTCTGCGTCATGATCAAATTTTACAATCTTTTCCTCTCCGCAGCATACTGTTTGAAGTACAGCCACAAGCCATATACATAACAGTCGAAATGATGCCTTTGTCTTTCTAGTCATGGTTCTGTGTAAAAAAAATTAAAAGCAACAAAATCTGTTGAACTTTTGATTATTCGAACGTTGCTTTATTCTGAGCTAAGAAGAAGCGGATTTCCGTTGAATAGAAAACGAGGTTCAAGTTCTCAAAGCCTGTAGGAGCAATCAGGATATCCCCTTTGTACTTTTACTAAACGAAATTTTTTTGGACTTGTCAAAATGGAAAGCCTTTGCAGACAAAAAACAAAAATGTTACTCAAAAATTGAAGTTTGTTTTTGGAAGCCCTGAGAGAAAACATTGTGGAAAAAAAAAGAAAATGCTGGTTACCAGCATTTTCTTCTTTTTCAACAATGTTTTTTAAAGGTTTCATCCTTAGGGTCGATTAAAGACGGTATTGTATGGTAAAGGGTTATTTTTGCGTGGTAGCTTAACATTAATGTACTTATTAAAGGTCCAATAGCGACCAACAAAATTAAGTAGGTGTTAAAATACATTTCAACTTAAATCATACTATTTAAAAGTATGGAAAATATTATGATTTAAATTGAAATGCGTTTATACACCCGCCTTTTTTTTTTCACTTGGCAGCTATTGTTACTTCAAGTAATTATAACTAACATATTGTAATTGGATAACTGGAAAAAACAAAGTATTTTGAGGCATCAGAGGAAAATGGGCATAACTTTCACCATTAAAGGTAAAAGAAAAATAAGCAATTAGAAAAAGAATAGAATAAAGTGAATAAATAAATGAATAAATCTGAATAAAAATAGATAATAAATAAGTATTGCTATTACTGATTCTACTACTACTACTACTGAAATGATGATAATAAATCAAACCTGTCGTGCCCCCATCAAGTCGAAGGCTATAACCAATGCTCTTTTTGTCTGTGGATCAGGTTTTTATACGTCTAGAACACAACAACAAATATTGCGCAATTATTTTTTCGCTACCCGCGTAATTATTTATGTTTCTGTCGGACCAGGGGTTTTATTTACTTACATTTCTTTACAGTTCAGCTAATAGTAATGATGATCTTTTGTAAACAATGAAACATTTTTTGACAAAAGGAAATATTTTACGAAACCATTTTTCCCCTTATTTTTTTTTTTTTTTTTTTTATTGCTTTTGAATCTGCTCACGAAGCATGTAAAATTTTGGAGACAAGCAGCAAAGAAATTTTTGTGATAGCCCCGAGTGTTTTTATTTTTGTGGAGGAAAGAAGAATTATTGACCCTTTGATTTTCAACTGAAGAATGCGTTTATAAAAAAAATATCTAAATAGTGCGGTTGAAATCATGGCGTCCAATCATCTCTTTAGACGAAAAATTATTACAAAGTTCAAAAGGTGGAGATTATTTATGGAACATGAACAGAATGGAAAACATACTTATAAGTTTTTTCCTTCTTTTCCAAAGGTTTTCATCTGCATGGTCATATGTCCTTATACATGTACAGAAAAGGGATAAAACTTTAAGCCTTCTATAGATAACTGTAGTCTGAAATGTTTAACAGTATGGATCAAAGACCAGCTACTACTTTATCTTTAATTAGATTTTAATTGAGCAATACTCTGGCAAAACGGGATTGGATATTTCTCCCTGATGCTTGATACCAAGCAGGTCATTACATAATTATGGATCCATAAAATCCATTCTATAAAACACCTGACTGAATAAAAAAGCACACTGGTCTTTTGACATGCAGAAAATTAAGAGAAAATGCAAAAAGGTTTCGACCCAGGTGTGCCTCACGGACTGTGCTAAACTGGGTAGATGATTTTTGCAGATGCACTAAGAACGCTTTTTATACAGCATGGGTGTTGGCAAAACAGCTTAAATTTTGTTCGATATTTCAGGGGTTGTAAGAAAAGGGTTTATTTGTACTAGTAAATGGATCACCCTCTTACCTCCCTTTGAAGCACGATTCATAGTGTTTGTTAATTCAACGTCTACCGCCAGAATTTTTGTTCTACGGTTATATCTAGATTAAGTACATATACTGGTGCTGAAGTATTAAAGACCTTGATTTCCCATCGGTCATATTACGAGGATTCTGCAAAAAGTTTTGTCACTATTAGCTCCCGTAGTCTTTTCACAGGTATTTTTTAAAATCTTTACTGTCTGCGAATGGTGGGCCCAAAAGCCAATTATATCCGTTTATTTTCTGCAAATTGATCCAAAAATGTTCAAGTTATTTCAGATTGAAATACATTCAGTCATATACACAGACCAGCTTACTTGTCGCATGGTAAACTGGACTAAAAGACTGTAATCTATGGCTAGATCTATATTAAATACCGTAGTAGGATTGTTTCAGGTTGAAAGTAGATATTTGATGATTTGTAGAAGGCTTTTAAAACTAGGTATTTATCTGTAAAAGATGATACCCAGTCCGGTACGCCGAAGACCTCTACCAAGCCAAACTTCTTGGCAGTGCGAGTTATCCATGCCTACTATTTACATATATGCCAAAAGAGTACCATTTGTCTGCTTTTATGGATTTATTGAAAACTGTTTCTCTACGGTTAATGTTTTGCATGTTTGAAATTGAAATAATTTTGACAAAACACCGTTTAAGAAATATGAACCCGGTGACAGAACATTGTCAGTCCCAACACTGTTACGCGTTCTGTCTTCTTTGGCCATCTTCGCTACACGCATTACAAGTGTCCTTTTCTTAGCTTCTTCCTGCCCTACTTTGTTTATACTGGTCACGTTGTAATAAGTCAATATTAGTTTTTTTCATGAACATTGGCGAGTTCTGATTTGCTAAAAAAAAATTTTCATAGCTCCATGAAAAAAAAAAAAATTAAGCTGTGCCGGAACTACTTTTGCAGTCAAACTAATGTAAACAAACATGTATACGAGATTCCATAATTTTTTTCTGTCTGATTTTATATCCAGTCCGAATTTCAAATTGCTAGCTACATCTATTTTCTCTGAACATTGAAAAAAATATCCAACAGTAAATTCAAACAGAGAGCTTAAACTCATTGTCACTTTGCTGGGTCGTAAACAAACTTACCTTCAACTTACTTCTAGCGTATTGAACTTCTAATAATAAATCTACTAAATCTGCCAATGTTTAATACTATATTCTAACATGACACGTGAATTCGGCTCTATAAACACAGTGCAACGAAAGCGTGGTATAATTTACGTTATTCTATGTAGAGTGACGTCATTCTATATAGAGTGACGTCATTCTGTATAAAGTAAGCAAGTAAGTTATTCAATGGAATATAATCTGCATCCGCGTTTTTACTCTGAGTATGAACTTGTTTTCCTTTGATTAAGAGTTGGTCATGTAAAAATACTTCTTAAATGACTTCATGAATTTACGTCATTACTACGTCATGAACGAGCAGATTTACCGCGCTATGAAATATCAATGAAGTGGACATTGAATAAATATGTAATGTTGGATTTACAAAAAAAAAACAGTTACAGTAAAATTTAAGTGCATATTTATTGTCTGTGATATTGAATTTTATCACATAAAACCTCCTCCGCCAGTGTATTAAACCCATGAGTTATTTTTGATAATACACTAGTGTATTATCGTTTTTTGGGTCCCGGCTCCGATCAATTTTCAGTCATGAGCGCATGAAGCCAGAGAAACCAACCACAGCATGCGCGGGAATTTGTACCGCTTCACCGTTTCATGGAAAAAAATGACGTCATTGTTGCAAAGCCGTATCCGCCGCTGGAAGTTTTTTTTTCGGTGTAATTAACAAAGAACTATTTATTTGTGTATATACAGATTTGAAACCAAACTACAACTGTACACATGGACCTGTGAACGGTATAGAGGCTAGAGGTGATGATGTGGGATATCTTTCTGTCTGTTATTTGTTTTATGTGATAAATAGAATCTCACATTCGTGTTTATATGCATTATCATTTTTATCAAACTCGTTGACTAAAATGTATTTGACGCTCGCAAGGCTCGCGTCATACAATTTTAGTCAACTCGTTTGATAAAAATGATAATGCATAAACACTCATGTAAGATCCTCTATATAAGGAATGAAGATTTTTTTTTTTTTTCATGGAGGCATGAAAAAAAAAACCTAATCACACTTTTGTATGAAACCGCTTCGCGGTTTTCATACAGTGTGATTAGGTTTTTTTTTTTTTCATACCTCCATGAAAACAAACAAAAAAAAAAATTCTCTTCATTCCTTAAATAAATTTTATAAACACATTTGAGCCATGAACTGTGAAAAGGGGCTTTAATGCAACTGCAAAAAGTATTGACTCGTGTCATACTGTGCAGTTTATGCTATTTGTAAATTTACTGCAATTCAGTCGGTTGTTAAACAAAATGGATGTTATGAATCCATGACTATCTTGCTCGGTATGATGCAACACGCAAATGCATTAAAGCCCCTTTTCACAGGGCATGGCTCATATACTTTCAGTTTCAGAAGCTCACTAGAAGCTAAATGTTGTTTAAAATGATAAGGCTGTAGACTTAATTTTTGGAAATTTCAAGCTTTGCTTTATTAAGCGAACTCTAAATATTTTCAATCGGTCAGTTTAGGATATATCAACATTACCCCAAGGTACGGTTGATGTATTGTTGTATAACTGTTTTGATGATCCTTAAAAGATATTCGAATAGATGAAAAACCCATTCATGTGCAAAATGATAAAAAAAAGGTTTGCTTTTCCTATTCATAGGCCCTTGACGTTTTTATTGGGTATTTCAAAGACAGTCGAAGTTTTCATTCGTCGATCATCAAAGACTGTTTCTTAAAAAAAGCGCATAGGCGCATCACCTCTCTTTCGCGTGATAGTAACACTATATTTGGCTTGCAACACGCGAAAAGGGGCATTCGGACATTTGCGTAAAGTGTCGTCTCGGATTAGCCTGCGCAGACCGCGCAAGCTAATCCGAGACGGCACTTTACGACTACATAAGATTTTGTGCTATAGCAGACTTGGGCAAAACAGAAAATTACATTAAAACGGAAAGTGTCGTTTCGGACTAGCCTTCGCTGGCTGCGCAGGCTAATCCGAGACGACAATTTACGTAAATGTCCGAATGCCCCTTTTCGCGTGTTGCAGGCCATTTATGAGCCATGCTTTGGCAAAAAGAGGTTTAATGCATCCCCTTGATGCATTATATTAAGCAAGTCATCATATAATCATGGATCAATAAAATCCAATTAATCAATTTATCAAAGCAAAAGGTTTCGACACACGTCAGACCTACGTCGATACTTTTTGCAGATACATAAACTCGTCTTCTATTTGGAAGGCGACAACAGTAACAAATACACTTTACCACGCAAATTTCCAAAATTCTATTTCTGTGAAAAGCCGCCTTGAGAACACCCATCTCCTCAAACTTCCTTTCATTGACCAACGAGTACTCCCATTCGTTTCTCTCTTTTTCTATCTTTGCTTTGAATCATACCGGTGGATCTGTCGTACTTTAAAAGCTGGGGAGGGAATATGAACAGTTATCCTACACTCTTTGTCTCTCAGCATCTCTCATTCTGTCCCTTCGTGTTTTTTTTTTTTTTTTTTTTCTTTTTCAATATTGTGAAAGGCTGAACAATAAAAAAAGCACATCAAAAAGAAGAAGATGAAACACGTCTATCAAACCGTGGTAATTAAAAAAAAAAAAATAATAAGAAATCAGGTTTTGTATTCACCAACCGTTTTCAAGGACATTCTTAGGCTCATTCTTAAAAAATTTCTTAATTTGAAAGTAAGGCAACTTCTGTTTGGCTAAACCAAATGGTTTAGCCAAGAAGAAGTTGTGTTACTTTCAAATTTAGAAAATCTTGGGGAATAAGACTAAGAATCTTCTAAAGAATGGTCGGTCAATACAAACCCAGACATGACAGATTTCTATATTCAAGAAAAACTGGCTTTGATAACAAGCTTAGATAACAGTATAGAACTAGACGGTACCGCGCATCACATGTGTTGACCTTCTACATAAATTATATTTTCAAACTTTAAAGGAAGGATTTGTGTTAGCAGCACTGAGACTTTCTTTGGGACTATTCTTGGACTAGGTACTTGTAAGCCCCTGCCATGTAATGATGAACCCTATTGAACACATGAATCAGTCGGCTGACGCCGTGATAGGATGGAAGAATTGTTGAAAGCCGAGTAAGGCATCACCCACCTTAACTGCGGAGGATCTGAGAAAAACTTTGAATACCTACAGACGGGATTTGGGTTGCCACAGCATTTTGTTAACACTGTCAGAAAAAAATGATGATCTTTATAGACAGCTAACCCTAACAGGTTAACCAAACAATTCCGTGTTTTCACGACCAAGCAGAAAGGACATTTGAACACTATGTGGGAAAAGGAGAAAATGCTGGTAACCAGCATTTTCTCCTTTTCTCCATAATGTTTTTCCACTATCATACACATATCCATTAATTTGAGTCACATTTATTGGCATCTGCAAACACTTTTCAATTTGTACAAGTCTAAAATTTTGTCACCTGTTAGAGGGTTACGGGATGTTGCTTCAACACCCGATCCTAAGATGACAGATCGTAAACAAAACGCTAGATCATAATGTTTTTATTCACTTTCATATCAGTAATATTTAACAATAACAATTATCTAACAAAACATACTTTGCTGAAGTTTAATTCGTTTATTTTCTCGTTACAGGTGATTCAGCGGACACTTAACATTTGCAGTCCCATAGCAAGGTCACTGTAATTTGGGGTCATAAGCTCTCGGAATCTTTTCTGTCTGCTAATGTTATCTGGCGTCGACGGTCTCGCTCGCATTTCTTCCGATTCCTTCGCTTAGATTTTGGAATGTTTCATTATAGGTTTTACACTTACCATTAAAATCGCGTCATTTTCCTTTCGTTATAATAATACCTTTTCACAATTCTTTTCACGAAAGTGCAACGTATCACTAATGGAATCAAAGATACATCCTTACTAATTTTCAGCAAGTTTTTAACCTATGTCATCATTATTTTTTAACTATAACCATTCTTGTATCTTCATACCAAATGTTGCCCTTGACGGTTGCAAGATTGCATACATGTAGTTTACTACCAATAGAGAATGCATTTCATTTTCTGGAGGCCATTTAAGAAATCACTGTTTTGACATTTAAGTTTTTAAATTCGACTATTTCAGATATATGTATTTATCCTGTACACTATATTTATTGAGGATTTTTTTTTTTTTTTTCGGTGACAGATCTAAATTTATTTCATCGGGTGAACATCATCGGTAATATTTTCACGAGTGGCGCAATTCTATTGATGATTTTATTTCATGCTTCTAACCCCTTTTTGGTTTGGACTTTAGTCAAAATTTAGTACAGTTGTTTTGGTAATTCCCCGTGGCGTACCCCCTCAGCATAACAACGCATTACAATATTACGTAAAGCGTGAGAAATGTAGGGTAAATTACATCATATCTCCCTCTGGTTGAACGGCACGTGCTGTTTACTTTGGTAACTAGTGCGCCGGAACTTCTGTTTTCGCCTTCAATTGGAGAGATTAAATGCATAAAATCGGTATTTTTCAATGGTCGTAGCCATGAAATATCAAACCATAATCCACCATTGTTTCTCAAAAAACTACCGAAAAGCATGAAATAAATATAGGTATTTTATCCATGTTTACACAGCAGACTAAATTCTGAACCAATTCCTCTCTGACTGTATGGGTGTATCTTTAAAATAGCTATTTGATTTCGAAAACAGCAGTAAAACAATACTGAGGACTAAAAATTTGAAATTAATTGTGGAAAAAATTAACAGTTCTACGTGTCCTTAGCCAGAAAATTCTGATGCACTTTACAAACGTCGATTTTTTTTTTAAATGCGACAATCTGCGAATTTATTATCTAGAACTCATAAATGCTGAACTCAAAATCAACTCTCAACCACAGATAAACAACGTAAAACGTCAAGTTTTTTAATTTGCAATAGTCCATTTCAAAATCATACAATAATCAGAAATTAAACAACCGGAAGACAAAATAATCATATGCATGGCACACTTGCTAGAGTAGAGGGGTCAGCAGTCTTTCATATCTAAGAGCGTCTCAATGGATTCGCTCATTTGATTGGTGGTATTTTTTGAAGCTTCCAATGGGGCCCTGGTTTTCTATATATGATAGTTTTGGTATCTGTGTTACCTGTCAACATTCAAGATTGTCGTAAATGACAGATGTAAAAGGGGATGGGGGAACAATCGCACAAAATTAGAAGAGTATGTAACAGGATAAGGAAGTCCGCAGATTTCTTGAATATAATGAGCACCGAAAGCCCTCAATTGCCCGCAAGGAGACAGTTCTACACCTTTTCAGCTATGATTGACGGGAAAACAGGTCATTTCGAACTGAAAAAAAAACAAGTTTTGGATATTTTGTGAAGTGTTGAATTTGTTGGAAGGTTTTAGTGGGAATGCATGAGAAATAGATACATTTTGGTCTATAAACAAACGAAAAGTCAGGTGCTTGTATCCCACGAACCATGAACTAATCTAAAACACAGTTAGTGTCCAGTTAATATCTCATTAAATTCCAAAGTCCCGTTCCACTTACATGTATTTCTAACTTAACATTGTATTCCATTAAGGATTAGAAGATAAAACAATTGTTGTGAAACTGACATGAAAATGATGAAGCAAACAAATTTGACATTCAGATAGATCATACATTTTGATAGCTTACTTAATAGATTGTAATGTGAGAAAAATTTAGCTGTTTAAAAGTGATCAAAACTTTCAAAAAAAAAAAACCTTTTTACATTCATGTCGTTGGTGAGGTCGGAAAAACTGACGAAGTAATGACAACACTAGGTATTCTTATGTCAAGCGTGAAGCAATGATAGCTAATTTAAGTAATTAAAGGACTGAAAGTCCTGAAAGGCGGATTTGTTGAACAGTTTCAAGCTATGATTTGATGTTAGAAAATTAAAATCTTTTTTCACATGTAATACATCTAGGTCTATAAAATGTAAACAATAAATAAATTGAGCAAGGAAAATGGAAGTCGAAGTTGTTCTACCAAGTGTGCTGTACAGCAACTGTTATTTAACTACTGTATTAGTGTAGTAATTTGATCCAAGTATACAGTGATTAAAAAAAAGTGAAGTTGTGGTGTACTAGCTAAAACTTGAAGTAGGATGGTTAGCGTGCAAACATGCACACATTGTACGATCTTGAAAAAAGAATATTTTTCAAGGCTAACATCAGCATAAACTGAAGAAGTTTTAGAGATAATTATGGTTCTATATAAAAGGTCTGTCTAATTTACACTTGTTTGTTTCGTCAGAAATCTAAGATCTTTCTAAAGCTTTCAAAATCATTCAAACATTTAACTTTTTTTTTTAGCAGAATGGTGTAGTGTAGCTACATGTAAACATACTGGAAAGTACAAACATGTTGAAATAAACCAAGATGGATTTATACAAGTAAAAATTATTTGACAAATATATAGAACACTTCAGTTATTGATGAGTAAGATTAAAAAAAAACATACAAAATAAGACAGTTTTTAAGGACAATGATATATAATGATAATTCTGTATAAACAAAGTGTTAAGGTCGACAATTGTCAATCAGTTTTAGCAAACATAAACAAATTTGATCAAAGAGTGCAATATATTGCTACTTACACATTTGTGCAAAATGAAATTTTTGCACCTTCTTGTTGAACTCTTGACAAGAGGACAAAATTTTTGCCTGTCCCAAATTAAAATCAACTATTCAGATTTTCATACTCTTACCAAACTCAAAAATGACTTGTCACTGAATTATAGCTGGAAAATCGTTGCTAAAGAACAAAGATAAGATTTAGAAAAAAATATCTTAATTGGTATTTCCTCAGTGAGCTACATAGCCTCTACGGGTATTATTAGATTTCATGCCACAGTTTTGGAAACCCTTGTGGGAATGGTACATAATCCACAACATGCACCATTGACAAGGATTCATATTCAAGACATTATATCTGGTGTAATAAGAATTAACAGAGTGACCTATTGTTAAAGTACAATTTCATTATCAAACGCCCAAAATTGCATCATTTTACAGAATTTAATTGTACACTTTATGAAAATGGAAAATTTTTCTGGTAGTATTCGTTTGCCTTCTACAAAAATTTTGATTTGTGATATAAAAACTAAATAACTCCATATTAAGAGCATTAACAAACAATTCAATAAATATGGCTCAGATTATGTGGTTTGTATTTGTAAAGGGAAAAAATTCTAGAAGAAAAAAAGAAAAGAAATACTGATGTCTTGTTTTCCAACAATGTTTTCATGAGCCCTTTTACACAGGACTCATAAACCATAGGATTTATTGTGTGTTAAAGGGTTAAAAAAAAGAGAAATCCTCAAAAATTCTCCCAATTTAACTTTGTATGACACAAAATTCAAGGGTCAAATATAGGTCATGTTTGGACAAACCATAAGTATTCCGAATGCTGGTTATATGTATCTGTAACAGTTCTGCTAAATAGCCCCCCAAGGCTGGGATTGAACCCATAATCTTCAGGTCCCAAGTCGAACGCTCTACCACATTGCTGCAAAAGCTAGCTCTATAGCAAGACAGTATAAGTATCCCCTTATACAAACACAATTTACATCAATCTTGGGATAGACCAGTATACAACATATCCATGTCTGGTCATGGCATCTGAAAGCATTATGGGACAAAGACAAAATTCTGGTAAGCAATATTTTTTTTTAAGTATTTTCTCCTGTTCCAATAGTGTTTTCAATTATATGAGTGAACTTCATTTCATTTACAGGTATCATTTTCTGTTGTCTGCAGATGCATTTAACTCTTTCCATACTATAGACAACACTAGAAGCTTTTGTGGACAGTGTAGATCAAGATCAGACTGCATAGAACATGCAGTCTGATCTCTGATCTCCACTGTTCACTGCTATATTGTAGATTATGTTTTTTGATCTTGCAGAAGAAATGTATTTTTAGCCTTTGAGACAATGCAATTAATTTGTTTAGTAGTGAAAGAGTTAAAGTGCCTAAAACTTGTCATATGGGGAAGGAATGAATAATGAAATGGCATCCATTTGATTACCATATTTGATTAAAAAACAAAAAGTAACTTATGCAGAGATGGTCAATGTAGACTAAACTGAACAATCTTACAAAAATTAACTCCCATCTAAATGTGGATCTGGGGTCCTGCATGGCTCACCAGTAAAGTGTAGGACTTGTTACCTGATGGCCTAGGTCCCAGCCTCACTGGATGCACCATGTTTTTCTGCAAGAGTGTCCTTAGGCAAGACAATTCTGAGCCCTAGCCTAGTACTGCTAAAAGCCAGACATACAGAAATAAGCTAGCTGTAGCAGTCATATGACTGAAATAATGTTGAAAGTGACAGTAAACACCATTCAATTAATCAAATGTGGATCTAACATTGGCCTGCAAGGTTAACCCTTATCTAACATTTCTGTCAGCCTCACAAAATGTAGCTGTTAAGTTTTTGAAAACATTAGTAGACCAACAGATTTTCAGTTTTCATTCTTACTAGTCATTTTTCCCCATGCCATAACACCATTAAGGATACAAGGTAAGTGTGGCTATATTATCCCATTTTGAAGGATGTTCAGAAAAAACTTTTAAACAACTTACCCAATTGACTGAGCTTTATTTAGCAATTTTAGCCAACTAAAAATCAAGGGTTTTCAGAAGAACTAGTGAAGGTGGTTTTTGTCTGAGACTTTGCTTTAAATCAGATTGAAAATATTAACAGCTCACACTGGGGTTTGTAAACATGTGAGCTTACACAGATACACTAAACATGATGACTATATCTTTCTTTTCTATAGCATTTTAAGCATTTCTAAAATCATCATTATTCATCATTATACAAGACTCTTTTAAAAGACTGAAACTTCTGTACTCAGACATCAAGGTTTTGATTTTTACTGTAGCATTTTACAATTCTAGTCTAAACACAGCAATTTCTAAACTTTTATATAGTTGGTATAATCATATAGACTGTGAACAATTCAAATCTAAAATAGTGTGCCTATTAGAATGGAAATTTACTATGTTAGGCAGTCCGGTCTTAATCTACCGGTACTCTTGTTACATACCATACAGACTGTCCTCATTCTGAGGTATAAAGCATGCATTGTTTTGAAACTAGTACGGTTTAGTTTAAAAAAAAAACACAGGAGTCCTCTCAGGGAAAAAGAAACAATGGTATTTTGTATGTAAGTTCTTACTGAAAGTACATTGTCCTTTCCATAACTCTAACACATAGGAATCCCTTCAAGGGTTCCTCCTAATTACTACACAACTTCAAACTATTAATTTCAAAATAAAATACAAAATCAAAGTAGAAATAATATTTTGATTGTTCAGGTACAATGATTTCTTCTTTCCTTTCATAAGAATGTTCTTGGTTTCATTCCTGAACTCAAAAATGTTATGTAATAGTCTGAAAGGTGAAAACTAGTATTTACATTAGTGTCAACACTGTTTCAGTCGGACAGTGACAACAATTCATCTATTTGTGTACCTCTTGGGTTTTACTAGGGCTAGGCTGCTTCTCTGCAGTGTATTGTCTATGGGTATTCTACAAAATCCTAGCATCTAGGTGAGGATAGAACCCGTGATAATCCATAAGTGGTCAATACTGGTCAATAGTGGTTGACTGAATATTTGTAGAGGTCATTTGGAAATTTTAATGGTCAGATGAGTTTTAACAGGGCAGTTATGCTAATTAGTGGATGATTTGTTGTGTGGTTTTTTTTTTTTTTTTGTCAGATAACTTGATTTCATCAATATGAAAGAGAGGAGTGGAAAAACTGTTTTGTCCCTGCCAAGGGTACTCATCAGCTGACCTTTGCCACTTTTCCAAAACTGTGTAGAAGTTCCTAATAAGGTCTTTAGGTTTCATGTTTGACACCTTAAGTGATTGCTTGATGATAAGATATTATCATGATTGCAATATAAGTCAGTATTTCACGCTTTGGGAATAAAGCCTGGTGTCAATGATATTACCCTAAATAGGGACACATGATTTGTCCCTTTGGTAATTTGATTTAAGCCACACCCACTAGGGGTAGAAAGGGGCAACTTTTAAACCTTTTAATGTGTTTTGACAGCAATTCAAAGTTGTAGGTAGACACTTAAATGTACTTCAACGACAATGATGTATCCTTAACCATTGTTTATTTAATCAGTTAGAGCCTTCTTCGTGTGTACCTCAATATTCCTATAGATTAATGACAGACCTGTATATTTCACATGTTTGCTTATGTATGACTGTTTTTTTTTTTCTGCAATTTTACATGAAAATTATATATTAGCTGCTTTTTTATGCTACCTTTGAACTTTTATGAACAAAGACTATGTTAAATTATCTATATTTTTAAAACCTAAGTGTGTTTGTGGTGGGAGAGAGAGAGTGTGTGTGTTTGTAGAACTATAAGCATTATCTAACCTGCAAGGAATGATGATAGATAAAAATTGTTTGCTTGAAAAGAACCGACCTCTGTGCATGTTCAATAAGGAAAGTCATTCCAACAACCTCTTCAGTTGACCAGCAGTAGTGTCTTTTGAATTATGATCAAATAAAAAAGGACCTTATTAATAAAAACTATGATACTGATGATAATATGTAATAAAGCTTCATGTACAGGATATAAGAGGACAGCTTTTAATATTAATTTAGAAACCAGACGGGTATGTAAGCCAGTGATTTAATCAACGAAATCAACCACTTCAATCGACCACCAATCGGCCACTTGTGACCAGTATTGACCGGTTATAACCGGTTAAAACTGCAAGCCTGGTCAATACTCATATTGACCTGCTCTTTGCCAACCTTGCATACTACATAACTAAATCATTGCAGGGATATGTGCAAAAAATACCTGATGTAGCATTATGAGATACTTGAAATTCAATATTTACACTGGTAAAAAGGTTATTCATTACATCCAATGCATTTTTAAGTGAATCCATTTTCATGGTCTATAGAATAGTATTAAAATCATCACTCATCACCTGGCAGAACATAGTTCTTTTTTTATATGTGTGAATCCATGCCCTTGGTACAGCTGAAGGTACATTAGCAGCCAGAATGGTTCAAGATCACACTCAGTGTGACAAGTTGCCATGCAAAGGTAAAAATGACCTTTATATAATTAAAATGAAACTTTCAAGTCAAATGTACAAATCCAATTATTGCTATTTAAAGTTATACTTTGGGGAAAAATACTTTCTTACCGGGCAGTATGGATCAAAGAGCACTTTCTGTGCAATCTGACCTTTTTTTTTTTTTTTTTTGCAGGTTTTTTTTTTTTTTTTTTAAAGCTTTATTTACCACGTCAATAGATACGTGGGGTTCGTGGTCATCCCCCACCATACCTTACAATCTGATCTTAATCAACACTGTCTGCAACAGGTCCTTGAGTAGCACTTAGCAGCCCAAGGGTTAAAAGAATTGGGTCCCTCTAAAAGTTTAAAAACTATAGGCATACTTTCATGCTAAGGTTTGGATTACATGAAACACAGTCACCGTCTTAAATACGGGTTGAGCAGCAGTTCATAATAAATATTTATAAGTAAAGTAAAAATATTTTCAACTTGCTCTGTACATGCACTTCTAATTCAAAGCATCAAAAATATAACAAAGAATTAAAATCTGTATGTCTAAATAGAAAGATGTATAGATTCATTCCTGTGGATCCTTTATCATAAATTTATCTGCAAATTCAGCATTCTTTTTTTGCTGTTCAAAACGTAACAAAATAAAATTCAAGGTATCAGAAGGACTATAAATGGAATTTTACATCTTGAAGACAAATTGTAAGCCTGTCTGAGTCTCTGAGGCTTCAAGTTAGTGGATGTCAAGTTCACTGAGAAGGACACGATTTTTTATCAAAAATCTTCAGCATAAATTCATGTCCCGGGTTCGTACTTGATCGGGGCCGTTTGTAAAGGAAGAATTTCTTAATGTCCCTTCGATAACTAGAGAGAAATCTTGGAAGCTTTTCCAATGCAGTCTTGCATAAATCAAACATCAAATAATGTTTTTTTGATAGATTGCATGATCTCCATTCCTTCAAACGTTCAGCAAAAATGTTTCAAACAATTCGGAAATTCATCGATAGCGTTATACGAATGGCGGTAACATGGTGCCGAGTCGACTTTTTGGGTTCTGTGTATTCGTTATCGAAAGGGCTTTAAATTATTTAAGGCCAAATTCTAGCTGGCTGTCTGAAGAGTTAAAGATATTTGATATAATACATAGTTGAAAACGTAATTTTATCGAGGAAATACTGCTAATTTCCTTGTTTATTTTGGCAGCGGACGACACAAGTTGTGAATGAACGTTCTTGAATGAAAACGAGGGCAGCGTAAACTATGTTCATGCGCATATGGCTATATTTTGAAAAAAAAAAAAAGAACAAACTTTATTTCAGTATCTAAAATATTTCAGACTGACTTTTTTTTTAGTTTTGGCGAAATTTCGATAAAGAAATCATACTTAATTTGAATGATTTGTTCAGAGTCAGAGTTGAATATCATTTGTAGATCTGCGTTGTTCGTCCCAATCACCAGCCATGCAAAACTGGAAGTAAGCGCGCATGCGTCGTTACGCATGATGTATTTGGTTCCGTTCAAAACGATCACAGTAAGCGGATTTGCTATATAGCAAATACGCTAAAAAGCTCAAGTGACCTCGCTTTCTACCAGTTTACATATAGTTATCATAACCATAGAACAATTCAATGAAAAACGCATGTTAGTCAATAGAAATTTGGAATTTGATGAAAAACTTATGGTCACCAACTGTAGAGTATCTTGAATGGACGTTTTCATGTTATATTGATTTTATTGTTACCTAAAACAAGATCAGTGAGGCTTGCTGAGGTTTTATCTTCTTTCACTTGACAAGTTTAATAATTCAATTTAGCATGAATACCCATATATGATCCTATGTATGACTAAACATGATCAGAAATTGTTTTGGAAAACCCTGAAATTCATATGGTCCTATCTGGAGTCAACTAGGGCAAATAGCAAGATTTGTTATGCAATATCTTTAGCGAAAAAAAGTAAGTCTATCCTAATTCTAAAGTAGATAATTCATACTGACAATGTTCACATTTCACATGAACAATTCAATAATAAAACATCAATTGAAAAAAAAAAAAAAAAATATGCAGTTGACACTACCAATGAATAACGGGAAAAGGCAGAGGTTGTGGTGAAAATGATGGACAAAGCAATAGGTTTAAATATGATATTGAAAATATGTGATTTGGGATTATATATATTTCATATGAATATAATATAAATATTATAGACATTACACTGCTCATGTTTAACATGCAAAGACGTCCCTATACCTTGACAACTTTGAATAAGGTAGGCCTACTGACAAACCTGTTTTTAGCAGCCACATAAAGGGATCGAAAACACTGGCTGTTAACCGTTAACCTGCTAAAGAAATGAAATGAAACTTTCAAGCCGATAGTAAACATCCAAATGTTGCTATCTCTAACATATAATATCCCCATATCGGACAGTGTAAATCTAAGTTCACGCTCTGTGCAGTCTGACCTTGATCTACAATGTCCACAAAAGGTCTTTAAGTCGCGTTCAGCAGCCTTAAGTTTAAGGTCTTCACAAGAAGAAATAAAAAAAAAAAAAAATTAGAATTGTCCATATTGAAACCATTTGCGTGTGTAAAATGTGATTCAAATATTGAAATCGGTCTCCGAAAGGGTAGAAAAGCACTAAAGGAGAAAAAGAAATTGCTGGTAACCGGTTTTTCTCCTTTTCCTATGATGCTTTAAAAGTTTATTTTAACTGAATTGTTAAAACACCATATTGTTCAGTAATATTTTAACATAGGTTGGATGCTTAACCTTTTGCCGAATGAGCAAAATTGGATTTGTCTAATCTGAAAGCATTTGCAGGCGACAAATATAAAGTGGCTCAAATTATGAAATGTCTCTTTACCAAACGACTTAAAATCTCGGATTTGGCTAAATACTAGTAACATTGTTATGAAGAAAAGTAGCCGATGGCTTGGAAAGAATATTGTGCGGAGTATTGGTAAAAGATAACTCCAGAATAGCATGGATAGGGGCACTGGCCGCCACGATATAAATGAAATAATGTTGAAAACGGTGTTAAACACCATACAATCCAATCTGAAATCAATCTGAATACCATGGTCATTTAGCTTCAATTCTATGCACAAAGACAATTTTCAATGTATCTACGTGAACTTGTGATTTAAATTTCCATACATTTTATTTTTTTTATTGACTAAATGGGACTGCTTCACAGTATAGTATCCCATAACAAAATATCACTTTTTCAAAGCAGATAACCATTTTATCTTGCGGGCTTAAAAGGTTTTTTGTGGCGATGAGTCGCTTTACGTAAAACAAGTTTATCCAGCGCCTCCAGCGTATTTATTGAATATTTTCTTTGTGTGAAATAGATTGCGTACACATAGATTTTGGCAATTTATATTTTTTTGTCAAATAACATCTACATAATGAAAATATTTCACAAAATAACTTCGGAAAAAAATCAAAGGAAATTTCTGTTCTAATTCATGGAATGAAAAAGATATCAATATACATACATGTACATGTATACACTGCAACTGATGTCGCCGCGCAATTTAATGAGCGATGGCGAGTTATGGGCAAACTCGTAACGAGCAAAGCTCGTTCAACGGTCACACCGTTTTAGATTTTTCAAAAGCAAATTCCGACGTTATAGTTTTAATTTAAATGGTGGTGGCGAAAAAAAAAAAAACCCGTAAGATCTCCGGTTGTTCGTAAATCGCTACATGCATCACAATATTCAACTTCAAATAAAAATAAATCTGAAACATGTATATATTTATTGCATCCTTCTAACCCCCCCCCCCCCTTTTTTTTTTGTTGTTGGTACTTTCATAAAAATTCAGTACAGTTGTTTTCTGTAATTTGCCGTGGCGTACCGCCCCTCTCACAAGAACGCATTACAATATTACGTAAACCGCGAGAACTGTAGTGTACACGCTAAATTAAGTCATATTTCTGTCTGGTTGAGAGGCACACACTGTTTACGTAGGAAACTAGTGCGCGGGAAGTACTGTTTCCGCCTTCAGTTAATTTACGAGTGACGGATACATTTACGGTTAATTTCATCGGTCGTAACTACGAATTGTCAAACCTTATAATCCGCCATCATTTCCCGATAAATCATCAAAGGGTATGAAATAAACTGTTTTCTACCTCATGATCGAGCCGTTTCGAACAACAACACAGTGTCGAAGGATTTACGATAGAAACGCGGTTTTGACTATTTTAGATACTCGAAAAAAAGATTGCAGTTTCTAAGTGCTTTATTTTTTGTAGATATACATATTCCGGTTGTATGTATATTACATTTAGCTCTTAAGCGTAAGGGTTTTGAAGTCGTGCAACACTGGTATGCTAATTAGGGATCTCTACGTAACAGTCGTGCGTTCCGAATGCGACTATTAGACTGTACAACTCGCACCACATCGTGCAACATTGCACCTCTTTTACGACTTTAAGACACTATGCGACTACTTTAAACCAAATGGTTCAGCCAATCAGAAGTTGTGTTACTTTCTTAATCGAGAATAAGACTAAGTATGAAATTAAGAATAGTTGGTGAAGACAGACCCTGGTCTCAATTTAGCACAAGTTGGCTTCTTTACAATAGAAGCCAGGAGAGGTCAGCATCAATGTTTTCAAATAGTTTATTGGCTTTTAATTTCAATATATTTTGGTACTTGTAAACAAACAATCTCTTATGCTTTACATGACGGTCATCTGACCTTCTTCCCGCGTTTTCAAGTCGCATGATCTTGTCCAGCGGTCTTCTTCTTTCTCTTTTTTAACGAAATTCTTCTTTTTTTTTTTCTTCTGCTTAGATTTATTTGCTTAATGAAAAAGTACAATTATTTGAGAGGTCATTTGCAACCATGGTAAATTAATATAACAAATCTTTTCTGAAATTTGTCATATAAAAATAAACCACGTCCATTTCCTGTTTCGGTTTTTTGATTTCGCTTTATTTACAAAACCATGACGAAACAGACTGTGTATCAAAACAATTTCACAAGAAAAATGGGTATAGACAGCAAATTCTGTGGCAGTCTGCCTTTTAAACTCACCACTATTGAAGAGGTCTGATGACCTCTCCAATAACAAGGTCATATATGTACAGGAGCTAGTTGAGCGGCCAATATCAAGCATAAAACACGACTTACAATGCCCAGACTGTTTCATCCACAATAGCAAAACACTCGACAATGTCACACCCAGTTGGTATGGCTCTTTTCTTTCTCTTCGGGTCTAATTTAGGATTTGCCCGCGACCAAGATTCTGTAAGTGAAACAAAACTGAGATCGCTTTGCAATCACCATACAACAAATGACCTCCTCCACCAGACGGTTCTACTCGTATTGTGGAAAACATTTCAACAAAAGATCAAATCCCTTGAATAAAGCAAATTCTTCTGTTGGCACACTCTGTTCGCGTAAAAATTTCTTTCATATATTAACTCTTTACCAAACGACAAAATTTTAGACAAAATTGAAACCAGACAACATACTCAAATGTGACTCAAAAATAAAAAAGGAGGGAAAGAAAAACATTGTGGGAAAATGAGAAAATGCTGGTATCAGCATTTTCTCACAATGTTTTCAAAAGCCCCTTTCCTCAGGGTCATTAAAATGCAGGATTCTTTTGTAAAGGGTAAATAATTCAAAGGCTTATTGTCCCTATTTTACATGCGTGTCTAAAAAACCGCCCGCAAGTTCATTTTACAAGGATATGATGTGAACGAACAAGTATGGCAAACGGAAAGTAAAAACAACAACAACGATTGTTGTGAGAGTGACGGGAAATTTCCCCCAATCACTCAGAAGTTAATCGCAGCAATATGCAAAAGGGCTGCTAAGTTATACACTACACAAGGTAAGTACCTCAATACTGGTATCAAATCAAAATGTCCATACTCAGAAAAACAAGAAACACCTTTAAAAAAGGTAGACGGCGTAAATCTGCCTGCAAATAGGCAGGGGCCCTTGAAATAAACATGTCTACATTTTTTACCAATCACAAATTTCTATCTATTAACTTCTGATCAGTATTAAAAAGTAGGTCAAAAGCCAACACATTCAATTACGCCGAATATCTCGGGAATTGACAACGGACGAGTGCGATATTGTGAGCTTTTTCAACATGCTCGAACTCATAGAGGATATTCATTTTTACGGTGAAAGATCGAAATTTATTTCATCGAGTGAACATCATCGGTAATATTTTCACGAGTGGCACGAGATGAAATAAATTTCGATCTTTCATCAACAAAAAACAAATATCATATTTATTTCACGCTTCTAACCCTTTTTTGGGGGACTTGCATCAAAATCCAGTTCAGTTAAGTGCGATATTGTGAGCTTTTTCAGCTTGCTCGAATACATAGAGGATATTCATTTTTTTACGGTGAAATATCGAAATTTATTTCATAGAGTGAACATCATCGGTAATATTTTCACGAGTGGCACGAGATGAAATAAATTTCGATCTTTCATCGACATAAAACAAATATTATATTTATTTCACGCTTCTAACCCTTTTTTGGGGGACTTGCATCAAAATCCAGTTCAGTTCTTTTCGATAATTCCCCGTGGCGTACCCCCTTCGCATAACAAGCATTGCAATACTACGTAAAGTGCGAGAAATGTCGGGTAAATTACGTCATATTTCCATCTGGTTGAGTGGCACGTGCATTTTACCTAGGTAACTAGAACGCGGGAACAACTTTTTCCGCGTTCAATTGGAAGTTAAAAAATAAAATCCGTATTTTTCACTAGTTGTAACCATGAAATATCGAAAAATATTTCACCGTCATTTCTAGATAAACTACCTGAAAGCATGAAATAAAGTAATGAATTCTTTTGGACGAGTAAGATACATCAGAACTAGTGTATACAAGTACTTTGAACAAGGCGATATACTTCAATGACGATGTTGTGTCTTTTATATACATACAAAAAATCCAAAACAACAGTACAGAATGTTTATTATGATTTTTGGAATTACTATTTATGAGCCATGCTCTTGGAAAGGGGGCTTGATGCATCTCCGTGATGCATGATACCAAACAAGTCATTACTGGCTTGCAACACGCGAAAAGGGGCATTCGGAAATTTGCGTAAAGTGTCGTCTCGGATCAGCCTGCGCAGTCCGCGCAGGCTAATCCGAGACGACACTTTACGTCTACATCAGATTTTGTTCTTCAGTAGACTTGCGCAAAACAGAAAAATACATAAAAACGGAAAGTGTCGTTTCGGATTAGCCTGCGCGGAGTGCGCAGGCTGATCCGAGACGACACTTTACGCAAATGTCCGAATGCCCCTTTTCGTGTGTTGCAGGCCTTAACTATGGATCTGTAAATTCCATATTGTATAACAACAGAATTAATCCGGAGATAGAATGGTTCTCTGACAGGCAGAAAATTGACCATGGAAAGTATAGTTTATCAACAGTATGAAAAATGTTTTCGAAAAAGAAGCTTGTGCTTTTTTTCCAGGAATGTGTTAGATGTGATTTTATTCCCTTATTTAAAAAAAGGACAAATATAGAATGTGGCATGAGTTGGCGTTTGAGATTTTTTTTCGGTGAAAGATGGGAATTTATTCCATCGAGTGAACATCATCTGTAATATTTTCACGAGTGGCGCAGCATCGAGTAAAAATATTACCGATGGTGTTCACTCGATAATCTAAGTTTCGATCTTTCACGGAAAAATAACAAATATTCTATTTATTTCATGCTTCTAACTCCTTTTTTGTTGGAACTTTCGCCATAATCCAGTGCAGTTATTTTCGGTTATTCCCCGTGGCGTAACCCCCACTTAACAACGCATTACAATATCATGTAATGCGAAAAATGCAAGGCAAATGCAGGAAGATTACGTCATATCGTCATATTTCGTAATATTTCCCACTGGTTGAATGGCACGCGCTGTTTACCTAAGTAATAGTACGCGGGAACTACTGTTTCCGCCTTCAATTGAAGAGTTAAGAAAAATGAAATCACTACTTTCCACCAGTTGTAACCATGAAATATCAAACCATAATCCATCATTATTTCTCGACAAACGACCGACAAGCATAACATAAATACGGAATATTATGCTGAAGTGACTTTCCTGGTGCATGCATTTGATTCGAATTGCATGAGAAAATTTGATATGGCGCGAGACCAAAGGTCGAGCGAGATGTCAAAATTTTCTTGCGAGGCGAGAAGCGAATACTAGCGCCAGGAAAGTTAGTACAGCATAATATTCCTTTTAGTATATACCTACACCTTTCTACGAAAAAATATTAAAATTTTTGACATTTTGTTCGAAAACGGTAAGCCAAATAAAACAAATATTGGTGTAGTAGCCAGTAATTTCGTTTTTATGAATAGCGGATGAATCTTAAGGTGTAAAATTTTGACAAATCAAATTGCAAATGAATACATACATACTCCGCTCGTGAGTTACGTCATCATTACGTCATCATACCTTATTTGGAACCGTATTTCACAGTGTGTAGATACGGATTTTTTTCTGTCCTGTGTGATATTTTATCCGCGTGCGACGCATGTATTTTCTCCGGAAAACTTTCAGGTATATAATAAAAAAACCTATTAAACGAGTCTAGGGAAATACTTTTAAGCGAACAATTGGTGAGCTTAATAACATTTTTTCTTGACGAGTTTGATAAAATCTAAAATCCGAAACGCAAACCCAGCAGATATACATAATCTTTTTATCACATAACGATGTTCCACAATGTATGGATCAGAAGATGCAAAGCCATCTATATATCTATGCACCTGTGGTAATATCCAAAAAACCCATTCACTTCTATGAAACACGTACAAAATGACGTCACACAATTGTGATATCAAACATGTGTAAGGTAAGTACATTCGTAAATGGTATTTTCAAACTGAAAACAGGGGAGGTTATGTGATAAGAAATATCTTTAATAAAAAAAAAAGACGGCGTAAATTTGACAGCAAATAGGCAGGGGCCCTTAGAATAAACTTGTCATCATTACTTACCAATCAAAAATTTCTATTTATTCATTTGTTACCAGTACCAAATGCAGGTCAAAAGCCAGCACATTCAGCTAAAAACAAATACATACCGATGTAAGTCCCGTTATCGGGAACACCAATGGAGCCGGGTACGTGGGGCTTCCTAGTACTATATATGATGGGAAGCTTCTTGAAGCCCGTTATTGCTCTGTGTACCTGGGGTTCGTTTGGCTCCGGTATGATTTCTAACATTCGACCGTCTTTCTGCGTAGTACCTCTCTGTAATAATTGTGAATACATTATAAACCCATAGCCCGCCCGGATAGCTCAGTGGTTAGCGTATCTGACTCGGTACCCGGTTGAGGCAAACTTTATTTCCGACGATTTCTCGTCTCTAACCTCTGATGCATGTAAGAAAAGTAGTCAGTGACTTTGAAAGAAAGTTGTGTTAGTACTGGTGTGAAAAAACATTCAATGATCAATGTTCAGCTGAGGTGAGCACTAAACGTTTTACTAGCCAAAGTAGCTTGCCATGGAAAAATGCGTGCTGAGATGAGCTCTTAAGGTTTCACTTGCCAATGTAACTTATCAATGAGCAATTTTCAGATTTTTTTAGAGCTTGAAAGGTGTTACTTGCCAAGGTAACCTACCAAAGAGCAATGTTCGGCACGAAGGGTTTTACATAACAAGGTAACTTACTAAGGAGCAATATTCGGCTGTGTTCAGCACGAAAAGCTTTACTTGTCAAGATTAACTTACCAATGAGCAATGTTATGCTGTGTTCAGCACGAAAAGTTTACCTTGCCAAGGTAACTTACCAAGGAGCAATATTCGGCTGTGTTCAGCACGAAAAGCTTTACTTGTCAAGATTAACTTACCAAGGAGCAATGTTAGGTTGTGTTCAGCACGAAAAGTTTACCTTGCCAAGGTAACTTACCAAGGAGCAATATTCGGCTGTGTTCAGCACGAAAAGCTTTACTTGTCAAGATTAACTTACCAAGGAGCAATGTTAGGCTGTGTTCAGCACGAAAAGTTTACCTTGCCAAGGTAACTTACCAAGGAGCAATATTCGGCTGTGTTCAGCACGAAAAGCTTTACTTGTCAAGATTAACTTACCAATGAGCAATGTTAGGCTGTGTTCAGCACGAAAAGTTTACCTTGCCAAGGTAACTTACCAAGGAGCAATATTAGGCTGTGTTCAGCACGAAAAGCTTTACTTGTCAAGATTAACTTACCAATGAGCAATGTTAGGCTGTGTTCAGCACGAAAAGCTTTACTTGTCAAGATTAACTTACCAATGAGCAATGTTAGGCTATGTTCAGCACGAAAAGCTTCACTTGTCAAGATTAACTTACCAAGGAGCAATGTTAGGCTATGTTCAGCACGAAAAGCTTTACTTGTCAAGATTAACTTACCAAGGAGCAATCTTCTGCGTAGTCTTCACACACAACTAGAAATGAAGATCGTGTATCTAGATCCTGGTATATCCCCGTCTTTCTCTGTAACAAGTAAAAGTAAGAGCACCCCATGCGGGTGCCAACTTTCTGGCTGCAAGAGCTTGATTTTCAGTAAAAATTCTAAATCGAAAAAGGGGCATCACTTTGTCAAAAATATTCTGATGGTCACCTGCCCCTAATTTCCCAATTTTGATGGTTAACAACTTGTCTAAGTTTGATGTAAATCTCTTTAGAAGAGATATTACAATATATCAAAGTTTTCTTACCACCACCACGACGCAGACCACGACGACGCCAGGATTATGACAATAACTCGTCGTTTTCTGTGAAAAAAGGCGAGCTAAAAATGATTACTATAATTTATGGGAGCAAATGATTGGGTCTTTGTAGTGTTTGGGTAGGACTACAACCTGAGGACATATTTACTATCATTCTAAATTCAATTCCAGTTCTAAATTTCATAACTTTCTTCTGATTGGCGGAGGCATTTAATGAAGAAAGTTTTAGTCAAGTAGAGGTTTAAGACGGAACGTCTGAACGATGCATGCAATGTAAAAAGCAAAGACGAAACACCTTGCCCCTAATGGCAAGCCAGAAACAACAACTGCCCAAATCTTACCCCTAACTCATGTTGAAACGGCCCGCTCTGATCCGACAGAATGACGTGTGACGTCATGAAGGGGTTCCGTTTCAATCGTAGGTGAATGTCACGGTCGGTGAAGTTCAAGGTGAATTCCATTATTTGTGGGAAAACCACGTGATCCACAGCATCACGTTTACGTCTCATGATTCGTGTGTCTTGGTATATGGTAATAAACTCCGGCTCGACAATGTCTGAATCTGTAACTATTGAATATTATGAATATGTGAATGAGTCATGCTCTGTGTATAGGGGGTTTAATACATCTGCAAAAAGTATCGAAACTATTCGCTGTTTGTCTAGTTTATTCATTGCGCCTTATAACTCACAACGTAGTTTATTGAACGATAAACCACGATAGAGAGAAGATTATTTCGATTCTAACATGATCAACTCTAATCAAAGGAAAACAAGTTCACACTTAGAGTAAAAACGCGGATGCAAATTATATTCCATTGAATAACTTACTTACTTTCTTTATATACATAATGACGTCACTCTATATTGAATGACGTCACTCTATATAGATTGACGTCACTCTACATAGAATAACGTAGATTTTACCACGCTCTCGTTGCACTATGTTCATAGAGCCGAATTCACGTGTCATGTTAGAATTTTAGGTAGTCTACGACACTCAAAGAAATTTTGACTATATTAATAGAAAAAATATAAAAAAAGAACTGCAAATAATGTAGAATAAAAAAAAAAGAGAGAAACAAACAAACAAACGAAATAAGGACAGCCAGGCTGCATAAAACTTCAATATTTATGAACAGATCCGTAACATACCAAATGAGCTCTAAAAAAAAGTCAAAATTAGTGGCATTTGCAAGAGTTACGGGACTTCGAAATTTTGAAAATCAGGTAGGTCCTTGATTCCAACAAATAACTTCAGCATTTATGAAAAGATTTAACTCTTTACCAAACGACAAAATTTTAGACTGGTCCAAATTGAAAACATTTGTAGAAGACAAAATTAATGCGACTCAAAAATTGAAATATGTTCTGGGAAGGGTGGAAAACATTGTGGGAAAAGGAGAAGATGCTGGTTACCAGCATTTTCACCTTTTCCCGCAAGGTTTTCAAAAGGCTTCTTTCTCAGAGCCGTGAAAACCCGGGATTGTTTGCTTAAGAGTTAAACCAATTTGTCGACCAATGAGATGCTGCGTTGCGAGTCGACGAATGGTTAAAATCTTTTAATATTTACATGAGTAATGGGACTTTGAAATAGTTAAACTTCGACACTTTCTTGTCGTGAAGGCTTACAGGTTACGATACTTTAGGAAAAAAAATGAAAAAATCCGCCATATTCATTGGAACCACATAGATCTACTACCCTTCACTCCATTGCTAGACTATTGCTTTCAAAAAAACAATATATATGGGGACCTGCGTAGCTTGGTGGTAAAGTGTAGGACTCATAACCCGGAGGCCCCGGGCTCGAGCCTCACCGAATCCGCCGGGTGTTTCGTGGGAGTGTCCTTTGGCAAGACACTTCAGAGTTCTAGCCTGATACCGGTGGAATCCAGGAAATACATTAATATGTGAGCTGTCGCCATGACATGACTGAAATAATGTTGAAAGTGGCGTAAAATACCATTTAATCAATCAATCAATCAATCAAAAAAAAGAAAAATGAAAATTTCGAAAGAAGTGAGCGAAATGATGTAGATCTAAACCTTTTTGTATTCGTATGTAACTGAACATTCACGATTGGCTACCATTTGGCGGCAAAGTGTGTACCACACACATCCTGCTTCTTTGTCAAATAATTATGATTTGTTTAGACTTCAAGGTCACTGAATATGTGAGCCGTGTTCTGGCAAAATGGGATTTAATGTATTTCCGTGGTGTATATATACCTATACCAAGTAATTCATCCAAAAGTTTGAATCCTTAAAAATCCTTTTTTCCCAACAACCAGCTGAATCCTTTGGTAGAATTGCCCTTGGTAATGCATAACAAAAAATCACAACAGCAAAAGTTGCAATACTGGTCAGCCTGTGCGGACTGCCCAGGCTGACCGGAGTCGATAATTGTTGCAAATGTATTAAATCCCTATTCACAGATTTGTTTGTATTGGAGTTTAACGCCGTTTTAACACCTTAGGTCATATCACGGCGGTCAGTACAGTACGCATGTGTTTCCAGGCTTTGTCACACCAGTACTGACACAACTTTTTTTTCCAGTCACTGACTACTTTTCTCACATGCACCAGAGGTGCGAGGCAAAAGCTCGCCCAAAAGAAGGTTTGCCTCATCCGCCAGGTCACGAGTCAGATGCATGTGGATACGCTAACCACTGAGCTTCAAGGCCGGGCCCCTTTTCACAAAGTATGGCTGGTGTATTAAATACATGCTAGATATATGTACATGTTTTCGCCCTCATTTAGACACTGAGTAAAGTTGTAGGTTAACAAATAACGAGAAATGTTCATTTAATCATCAGTTCCAGACAACAAACCAAATGTGAGCCAAATGATTAAATTGTCTTTGAAAAGGGAGAAAACATTGTAGAAAAAGAAGAAAATGCTGGGGGCGTATTCATCAATCAATCTTAAGAACAGTCTTAGTCTTATTCTCAAAAATTTTCTAAATTTGAAAGTAACATAACTTCTGATTGGCTTAACCAAATAGTTTAGCCGAACAAACGTTGCATTACTTTTTTAAGCTAGAATTAGACTAAAAATGAATTTAAGAATGGTTGGCGATTACAGATCCTGGTTACCAGCATTTTCTTCTTTTACCACAATGTTTTAGAAAAACCTTCTTCCCCAGGATCGTTGAAACAGTTCCTCCATTTTCTGTGTAAAGTGAGCTTAATGCATTTGCAAAAAGTATTGACCCAAGTCAGCCTGCGCAGTCATTTTTCTGCATATCAAAGGACCATTCTACCACAAGATTCAGTTGGGTGTTAGAGAAAATGGATTTTATTGATCCATTATTGTGTAATGACTTGCTTGATATAATGGATCACGGAGACACATCAAGCCATCTTTTTCCAGAGCATTGTTCAGTTATTGGATTATGGATTATGTTAATACAGGATTGTTTTGCGAAGGCTTAATCAGTTACAAAACAGTCCTGTATTTGAATGACTCTGATGAAGACACTTTGAAAACAATGCGGAAAATGGAGAAAATACTGGTAGCCAGCATTTTCTCCTTTTCCCACCATGTTTTCTGGCCTTGTAAAGGTATAGACCATAATTAAAACAATACATCATAATGTCGTCTACAAATGCATTCCATTTCAACGGATCAAAAGTTTTATCGTCTGGTCAAGTGTTGATTTAGTTAGCAGTTTTAAGGTTGTTTGTTGTTTTTTATGACAGACAAAGTCTTTCTATAAATAGCTCCAGGCAACTTTTAAAATTGTTATTTTGGGACAGAATGCTAGTTCATTTTGCCGGTAGGTTAATCTACGGTGTTTATTTTTCTTGTAAATCTAATGACATAATCAATAAAATATCATTTATTCAATCACTAACTACATTTATATAAAAGATAACCTTCGATAAAAGTGCAGATTTTTTCTTATATGTGAGTCATGCTCTGTCAAAAGGGAGCTTGATGAATCTGCAAAAAGTATCGACTCAGGTCAGCCTGCGAAGTACGCGCAGGCTGACCTGGGCCGAAACTTTTTGCTGTAGGTCAGTTTTCTGCCCGTCAAAGGACCAGTTTACCTCATGATTCTGTCCGTTTGTTCGACAAAATGGACTTTATAGATACATAGTAATTTGATGACTTGCTTGGTATGGCAGATCACGGAAATGCATTAAGCCCCCTTTTGCCAGAACATGGCTCATACACGTATATAACCGATTTTGGGAAAACATGTCCGTATTCCTGGTTGACAACTTTTAAATATGGGATTTTTTTTTTTAATGAAGCATTCATTATTGAAAGGCCGTTTCCCTCCTTTTCTCACCGTATGTTTTCTAGTTAATGAAAAAGAAAAGATCGCATTGCCTTTAAATATTTCACCTTCGAGCCAGTTTCAAGGCTGTTCTTTACCACGCCTTTACCACACAATCCCAGGTTTTAACGACGCTAGAGAAGAAGCCTTTAGAAAACATTATGGGAAAAGAAGAAAATGCTGGTAACCAGCATTTTCTCCTTTTCCCACTATGTTTCCTACCCTATCAAAGAGAAATTCCATCAGTTGAGCCACATTTAGGTTGTCGTCTGCAAATGCTTTTAACTTTTAGGCTGCTAAGCATGACTCACCGCCTTTTTGTGGACAGTGTAGATCAAGATCAGACTGCACAGAACGTGCAGTCTGATCTTGGATCTACACTGTCCGCTTAGGCGATATTATTCCCTAAAACATAACTTTGAAAGAGCAATATTTGGGTATTTACTGTCGAATTGAAAATTTCAGTTTAGATATTTAACAGGATAAGTGTTAATTTGGACTAGCCAATATTTTGCCGTTTGGTAAAGAGGTAAGAAACATGTTCAAAAATCGTATAGTTTAGATCAATGATCAAACCATACGATCTTAGCCGTTTTCACAAGTCAAAATGATATAATAATGATAAGATAAACCGAAGTAAAATTGTCTTCGTAATTAAAGGGGAAAGTTTGTATTTGAAATGTGCTCCGGCAAAAGGGGGTTTAATGCATCTCTGTGATGGATTGTACCGAGCAAGACATCACATAATTATAGATCAATAATATCTAATTTGCCCAACAACCGACTGAATCCTGCGGAATACTGGTCCTTTAACAAGCTGAAAATTTACAAAAAGCAAACGGTTTCGACCAGGGTCAGCTTGCAGGGACTGCGCAGGCTGACATGGGTCTACACTTTCTCCACATGCATTAAACTCCTTTTTCACACAGCTTAGTTCATTTCATCTCTTTGAATTAAAACTTCTTGTAAAAACACTGATAAACCTTAGAAAATACTTTTTTCTCTTCCTCTGTGCGGTTAACTACTGAAAAGGCACCTTTGATAACGGGATATCGTCTTGCAATCGGCATTCCGTCTATCTTTATATGAGACCACATAATATTATGACGTCATCCCTGGTAATTGAATACGATCAGGGCCCGTATTCACCAACCATTCTTAAGAATGTTCTGTCTTATTCTTCAAGATTTTCTGACTATGAAAGAAACAGAACTTCTGATTGGCTAAACCAGCTGGTTTAGCCAATCGGAAGTTCTGTTACTTTCACATTGATGAAATTCTGAACTGCGGAATCGACGCATGTATATGACCATGTGACTTTCCCATAGACCTTTGCAAACTATCGGCGCGAAAACTGAAAATCAGTTAACAGGCTACGCATTCTCGAAAGGCAATGCTAGATCTACATTTTTCAAGCTTGCGTTTTTCCCCTCCTAGAAATGGAGGGGGGGAGGGGGCCTTTTTTAGATTTTTTTACCCATATCAAACTTCAAAAATCTTTAGTCACTGAATTTCGTAGGCTAATGGTTTGCAAACAACCACGAAAACTACAGAAATATGAGGGTTTTTCTTCCTAAAAGTATTTCCTGAGAGTTATACGTAGCCTTTGTATTTTCTTCGGATTTCGTGGAAGAATTTTGCAATGCAATGGCTCATGGGAACGTCAATAACATGTGCTGATTAAGTACAAGGAGTATCGTAAATTCGTAATCAAATATGATGTCATCACTTCTGTCTAGTACTAGTAAACCATGTGCGAAGCCAGGAATGTAGTAAAAATCATAGTGTAGGACCGGAATTGTACATTGTATGTGACTTGTTATTCTGTACATTGACGGTCTGTCACTTTGGTATTAAAATTGTGTTCACACGGTAAGTCAAGCTGGTGGTTTTTTTTTTTGATATTGACAAATAGTCATACCCAGTTAGATCTACTTGTTTGTTATGTATAGACCACATCAGGAACACGCATGCGCAATGTGAACCTTCCTTAGAGCAGTCATCGGGGGATACCTTGATCATCAAGTTGAACGTGCTAAAAATACAAGTGATTTTTTTTCCAAGAAAAAATGCCGTTTTCATTCGATTCATTCGGCGTTAAAACCTATTTTCTCAACGGAAAAGGTATCAAAAGTTCCATATATATATATATTCATATTTTTGTGAAAATATGGCAAAGTTTGGTAATAAAGTCAACTACGTTTTTCCTTATCCTTCGCTTGAAATGGCACGTTGAAAATAGAAATTTGTACAGACACTTGTAAGGGGGTTAATGGATCTCAGGCGACTGTATATCCGTAAGTTTCTCAATGTATCATTTAAACGCGAACAAGTTACCTACATGTAGGTAAACAGTGAATTCTATTCAACAAGACGGAAATATGACGTAATTTACCCTACATTTCTCGCGCTTTACGTCATATTGTAATGCGTTGCTATGTGGAGGGGTACACCACGGGGAATAACCGAAAACAATGGTACTAGGTTTTGATGAAAACCCAACAAAAATGGGATAAGAAGCATGAAATAAATAGATTTTTCTTTTTTTTTTTTTCAGTGAAAGATCGAATTTCATTTCATTAAGTGAACATCATCGGTCATATTTTCATAAGTGGCAGCAGCCACTCGTGAAAGTATGACCAATGATGTTCACTCGATGAAATAAATTTTGATCTTTCGCCGAAAAAAACAAATATCCTGTATTTATTTCCAGATAAAACGGAAAAGCATGGAATAAAAATGTATGTACTTTATTATTGATAGATATGTAAAGGGAAACAACTCTTACTCTCTAACTTTTTGAAGACTGCAATTATTGGCATTCTTTCAACTTTTATTGACTAGCTACTTAACAACAAATGTACATCCCGTTCTCCTCTCTCTCTCTCTCTCTCTCTCTCTCTCTCTCTCTCACACACACAACATTTTTATCCTACCAAAGACAACTCCCATCATTTCACCCTTTACCAAAAGACAATTTTTGTTTTTGCCAAAATGAAAACATTTGCAGACAAAATAAATGTAGCTCAGATGATGATTTCTGTCTTTGAAAGGGGAAAAAACGTTTAGGGAAAATGAGAAAATGCTGGTTACCAGCATTTTCTCCTTTTGCCACAATGTTTTTTTTGTTTTTTTTTTTAAGCCTTCTTTTTCTGGGTCGTTAAAATTCGGAATTGTGTGGAAAAGGGTTTAGACACATTTCGTTTGTTATCTTCAAAATAAAGTCTAAAATATTGCTGTCGGAGTGTCCGGTAAAGCTTAACTCTTTCATTTCCAACAAATCAAGGTCGAGTTTTCTCAAGCCTTAACTTTTCACCAGACAACCAAATTTTTACACTTGTCCAAATTGAAAGCACTTGCAGACGACAAATAACAAGAGGATCAAATGATAGAATTTCTCTTTGAAAGGATGGAAAACATTGTATAGAAGGAGAAAATGCTGGTACCAGCATTTTTTTCTTCTTCCATAATGTTTTTAAAAGCTTTATTCCACAGAATCATTAAAACTCGCGATAATGCAGTTATGGTTTACGTAGAATTTCGCTGCTTAAATTTGATTTTGGCACATAGATTAGTATCTGGTACAGGATGGTGTAGATTCAAGATCAGGCTGCACATTCTGCACATTGTGAAGTAATCTATGCCATCCGCAAATTCTATCACTGTAGTTCGCCTGTCGCAATAAAAGATTTAACGACGTATATCACAAATTTTTTCTAACGGACAGATTTTTTTAAGACTTTGCACATACAAAGCTCATCATGTCTCTAGGAGATTACAGTAAAAAAAGGATGTGGGTCACCGTGCTCGTTTCTGAGAAATTTGCCTTTCAACAAGGTATATATATACAGTTCCTAAATTCAGCTTATATTGGATTTAAAGTGTCTTTCTTTAATAGTCAGTTAAACAGGAAAATAACAAGAAAAATATACAAATATACATCATTTTAATGAAAATTCATATATTTTTGCACAATAAATGTATTAAAATCTGGTTTTGAGCATGGTAAATGTACAAATATGAATGCGCTATATATAGACCATTAAGTTAAAAAGGGACATAATTTGATCGAATTAAGGGTTAATCTCAAATAAATACATATTTTCTAACGGACAGATTTTTCATAAAAATTTCCACACTTAAAGTATTTACAATTCTAAATAATAAGAAAAAATAAAAAAAGAAACTTAGTATAAAGCACATTGTGGAAAAAGGAAAAACAAAAAATCCTCTAATTAGTATTTTCTCCATTTAAGGCAAACTGAGTCTATGTTTTTTTTTTATAATCTTTCTAGCTCTGGATCGTTGACACTCGGGATTGTATGCAGGAAGTGAATGAAGGTATATAATCCGTGGCACGAACTACCGAGAGAGGAGGGTCTGGGGTGCGGGAGGGGAGTGTCTTTCCCCAAGAAAATATTTAAATTGTAGAAACTATTTGGTGACTTTTTTTGACAAAACTGTTTTTTTTGCTGCCTGTCAGCAACTGCGCTTTTGCGTGAAGGCAGCTACCCCACTAGTGTGCTATATAATACCTAGATGTCTTCTCCGCACCGAATCTCTGTTCTTTAACCATTGTCCTGCTAAATAAGATAAATGGAACGTTCAAGGCGATAGTAAAAATCCGAATAATGCTACTTCAAACTTATTTTGTTGGAGAAAAAATGTCTCCTTATCGGACAGTGTAGATCCAAGATCAGACTGCACGTTCGGTGCAGTCTGATCTTGATTTACACTGTTTGCAAAAGGTCAGTGAGTCGAGCTTAGCAACCTAAGGGTTAAAGTTCACCTTGATATGATAGCCCCCTCAGGTATTTTTGAACCCTTCATTGGGCAAACATGCGTTTTTACACAGTCTCTCGCATTACATAACAAGCCTTCGAACACTCTATGGTTAGTAGGAATGTATGCTTGTTACAAGCCAGTGCATGGCTCCTTTTTTCACAATATCTTTAAATAAACAGGGAAATCTGTCGAAGAGCCTATCTGTTTAAAGGGAACCATTGCTTAACGACGTGTATGCGGTGACAGTTTAAAGATCCTTTTTTTTTCCTCTCTCTCTCTTTACCAATACTACCCGGAGAAAGTGCCACTTGTTTCAGTGCACCAATAGTAATTCCATTATGTGCAAAAAAATACATAGGTGCACTTTTGATTCAATATCCACGACAAAAATACATGCGCGCGAACATTTGTCATATACGTTGTTAAATTCGTTCATAAATGATCCACCTATACTTCTATCCTCTGATAAAAAATTAATGAATGGAAATTGAAGCTGTGTTCTCAGTCATCTAAAGCATAAGATTATGATACTGTTATTTTCAGAAATTCAAGTGCGCTGCAGGTATTTCCAGAAATGATCAACGTCAACTCTCAACTCTGCCAGTGTGTTCGGCATGGTTGTGTAATTCTAACGCACCGCCGGCAGTGAGTTATGAAACGGACGATTTCTCGTTTCCAACAACCTTTTGAGAGCTAGGCGTTTCCTTGGAGATTTGAGTCTTTTTGTGCTTCTTGCAGGTAATCTTTTTTATCCCATAGACATTTCTCTTAAGCTGATGTTTTTTCTCCCGAAGATTAACACCTTTTCTGTATGGTAAAAAATGTCTTTAAAGGTGACAGCATTCACAGTGTTTATTTTCGGCCATGTCGCCAAATGAAATGTGCATGTAGCGTGAACTCAGGGTGAAGGTGAGGTCACTATTAGAGTGAGGCGAACGTGCTGTGTACATGTTGAACTCAAAATTAACCCCCAAACATGCGTGAAATATGCAGACAGTGTTAAGAAGTATGATCTTGCACTTCTCTTTGAATGGACAGAGGAAACATGCATTTCAAATGCATAGCTGAATCTAAGTTAATGTCGTTTAACATCGAACTAGCCAGGAATGAAATATTCATATGCACAGTTAGGCATGAAGTGCCGATGGGGGAGGGAGCTAGAGGGTGGCATTTATTGTAAACATGGAGAAATTCCCTAGCTGTCAGTGCATTAATTCAACCTATTCATGTAGTTTGAAAAGGCGGGCAGATCTAGCGGTCTTACTATTTACCCAGGGATACCCCAGGACACTCCGGGGATGCCTTATATATAGTTACAAAGTCATTTATTTTGTTCTATATGATAAATTATCATTGACAAAAATTAGAATGGTATTAACGGAACGCGATAACCGTGGCCCTTGTTTGCAGTAATTCAGAGCATTCGATGTTCGTATAAGGGAAGAACAGGTGAATTATCCAATAATTTTAGTTAAAATGTACATTAAAAAGGGTTAAAAGCATTACAATTAAGTGAGCAGTGGTGTAATGGATAAAATCCCTGCCTATCAAACCAGCTATCCTAGTTCGAGCCATTAGGCCCACCTTTTTAGGAAGAAAGTTATATATTTTTTCGGTTTTCTCTTTTCTTTTCCTTGTTTGATTGTCTTTTTGTGTTTCTATTTTTCCTTTTTCCTTTCTTCTTTTTTTTTTAGACGTGTATACATATATCTTTTTGTCATTGATATTCTTTTGTTATTATTACATTTTATTCTAATTCATTTTATTCTTCTTGTTTTAAAGCACATTGCTATATTGATACAATACAATGATAAGTGCGCAAGTCTCATCCCGTGCACTAGTGGTATCGGTACTCGCTTTATTTTCACTGGCCGTATCGGTACCCCAAGCCTCTTAACATTCAGTATTTGTTGCTTCCACGTCGCTGACCGCAATTATTCACTTCTACAGGCTTCTTGAACTGCAATTTCTGCTTTTACAAAAATATTTATTCTACTACGACCGCATATCTGCAGTAACTTTACCACTCGGATTGCTGTAGTTATCAAGCCGTTCCGTTCCATTGGTGCTTCAAATTAAATCCTTGTCTAGTCAAGCTTCTGAGATGCTTAAGTTCCCAGCTGTAAAGAAAAGTAAGTAGACATGTCTCCCCTGTCAAAGCCATGAAACAGGAAGAAAACTAGTAGCCAGAAATTTGTAGCTTTAGTCATCTCAAAAGTCTAAAACACTAAGCGATTTCTAGCATCAATTCCTGTACAAAAAATGTCTTGGTTCATTTTTTGCAAATTTCACAAGGATCAATGTGCAATCTCGTGTGATGTCAATTAAATATGAATGAGACTACTAATTACAAGAACAATTATTCACTATAACATCATAAAAAATAATGTAACCATTGACTTAGCTCAAAGAATAATAGTTGCTTGATTAATTTTTTTTTTTAAAAACGGTTACCAGTGACTCAAACTAGATCCGCACGGGTGGTAGCAGAGTCACTATGACCACTGCACCACAGCGCTATTTGCACGTTTAACTTGAAATTTACCTATAAGTAACTGCTTCGTCCCTGGTATTCCCTATTTGAATGTTTTGAACCGACCCAGTGTTTGTAAACAAAGGCCACAATTGTCGTGTTTTGTTAGTAGTTGTAATTGTATTTTTTTTTTCTGTATATGATATGTTAAACATGTATTATTATCCTAAGCAAACAATGAATAAATAATAAAAAAAAATGTAGTACAACCAATAGTTCTTTTCAAATGGTCCAGCTAATGGCGATACAATACATGTATTTACCTTGGGACACCCTTGGACACCCCGGGATGCCTTATATATAGTTATAAAGTCATTTATTTTGTTCTCTATGATAAATTAGCATTAAATTATACTGTTCGAAGTATATATAACATTTTCCCATAGTAGAAGATGCAAATTCTACAATTTATTTAGAACCTACATAGTGCATAGCATGAGTCCTTGTCACCAAAATTATGGATAATTTCCTTAAAAATTGTCCCAGGATGACACTATTGGCATCATTAACTATCTGTATGTTCAGTCATACAAATGGTGAACTTTTCTTATTTCTTGTGGAAAATGACAGTCTTCATAAAAAAAAAGACCATCAAAAGTTGATTGGTCAGTGCAGAAGACATTTTATGCCATATAAAAGTGAAGGCTCAGTACTTGGGAATGTTGACTATACATGTTTTTTTTGTCAGATTTACTTTTGAGATCAGCTTGTATACTTTCTTGTACTGAAAACACCGTCCAAAGTCACTGTTTCTTTTGTGCGGACAATATTCTATGCTGTCAGTCAAAGATTGACACTTGACATGAGGCTATATACAGTGTTCAATCTACAGCGCGCCACTGCGCCATGGGCCCCCTAAAGTCCCAGATAGCGCAATTCTAAGCCAATCTCGGGCCCATCTGGCACACTCGATCGTAAAAGTGCTATTCCACGTTCTTTTGTCTGTTTCTACTTTTTTTCAGCTCAATAAACATAATACTGAGCTTTCTAGTGAGAACTTATCGATAACCCGACGGATAGACTGTTATCAATCTTCGTGTTGGACATCATTCAATATCGCAATGAAGCGATTTTCTGAGTATTTTGGAAGCCTTAATGGGGTGAAAAAAGGCAAAAACTGTGTAAGATATTACTTGGGAAAGTACATTCGGGCCAGTACCCAGCGTTCCACTCGCACAAATTATTGCGAAGATCACATTATAGAAATGAAATTCATGTAACAAATATTGGTTACACGCGAGACCTCACATAGGAAAATACATGGGTAAAAAAGCCATTATCCGCTTACCTTGTGTAAAATGACAGGTTTCGAAGTAACTTGTTATACTTATTGACAAATTTGTGTCAAATCATGCGGAAATACCTATCCAGAAATTAACAGACATGAAAAATCATCGGTGCAAAAAACACGGAAACCCATGACACAACAAAATGTCTCTTTGACATTGTCTGATAAGAGTCACTTCAGGCTGCCTTTTCGGCTTTTTAATGACTTTAAGCAGCAAATTTACATAGATATCTTCATATAACAGACTTTTATACTGCAAATTATCAATATGGAATGCTTTACCTCTGGTTGGGGACCATCACTGTCATACCCTCTAATATGAATTCTTACCCCCAGATTTTCAGGAAAGTTAAATCCCCTTTGACGGAATATCAGAATTTTCAAAAGTTTATCATTGACAGATATATTTCATCATTTTTCTTTTCTTTAGGATTAAATTAACGGTAGAAACAGGGTCACGTCAGTAGGCCCTACCAATGATAATTTCTGCATAGTTGCAGTTTTATTAGCATGGTATTCATAGATAAATGAATGAGAGTATACTTGTTAAATAAAAAGGGGCAACACTTATTAAATAAAAAGGTTAACACTACAGTAACAAAGTACGATTTTTTATGTGCGGCCCCCAGTTTTCCAAAATGGCCCCCTTTTTCGAAGTCTGTGGGCCCGATTGGCCCCATTACAAGCAAGGCTAGATTGAACGCTGGTTCCCAGTTTATCTAGCTATTGAAAAGAATTTGGGGTTAGAATCAGATACCAATGCAACTGGTCCCCTCTTTTGCAGAGGAGTACAGTGGAGAATGAAAAAATGCAATCAAAGGATTGTACTTGGAATAAGAGGTAACTGGCATAAAAAATGTGCTCTGTAGAAAACACTGCCTTGACCCACACAGGACCCAGAAATACAGTTGAAAAGAGCAGTGTGATACACAGTTGAAAAATGAAGTTAGCCCTGAACCAAACTACAAAATTGTAAACTTGTCCAAATTCAAAACAAATGCAGATAAATGTGGCTTAAGTCATAGCATAATGATTTATCTTTAAAAGGTTAGAAAAACATTGTGGGAAAGGAAATGCAGGGTCCTAGTATTTTTCTTCCCACAATGTTTTCATCAGCTTTCTTCCTCAGGGTTGTTAAAACTCAGGACTTTTTGGTAAAGGGTTAAGATAATGATCATACTTGTGTAATCTGGGATTTATCTGAGATAACAAGGTTTGTGCAAACAAGGAAATGTTGAAAGCAGAGCTTTTGTATTCTCATCTCTTGACTAAACAGTCCTACATTGAGACCCTTGAGGAAGACAGCTGTTGAAAGCTTTGTTCGAAAGGGAGAAAATGCTTTTGATTGATAAATTGATAAATATCAGAGTTTAACACTGTTTTAACAGCTTAGGTCATATCACGGTGGTCAGTGCTACTACGCATGTGTTTCCTGGCTTTCTCACACCAGTACTGACAGAACTTTCTATCCAGTCACTGACTACTTTTCTCACATGCATCAGAGATGAGAGGCGAAAAATTACTGGAAAGAAAGTTTGCCTCAGCCGGGTATTGAACTCTCAACCACCAGGTCACGAGTCAGACACGCTAACCACTGAGCTACCCAGCTGGGCGGAGAAAATGTTATTGTTAACAAAACTTTCTCCTTTGCCAACAAAGTTTTTTGATGACTGTCACTGCGGCAGGATTCATTCCTCTCCCACCGCTGACCATTGTTTCGATGATGATTATGTGGAAAAGTAGCCAGTGGCTTAGAAAGAAGATTGAGCAGAGTACTGGTAAAGAGATTCCAGAAAAGCATGGATATGTGCACTGGCTGCTGCAATATAATTGAAACAATGTTGAAAATGGCATTAAACACCATACAATCAATCAGTCAACAAAGTTTTGTACCCTTTCAAAGGCAGAACTCGGGTTAAATGAGTTCAAAATACTACATCATCAGCAAACTCCTATTGGACAAAGCTAAATTTTGTCATATTCAGAGTTAAAACCCTTAACCATAAAACCCCCCTTTTTTTTTAATGACTGAAGAAGAAGGATCTTGAAAGGATTTTTGGAATAGGAACCTTCCTGGTAACGAGTATTTTCTATATTGGCAAGATATATTCATTTTATAAGTTTAACCCTTTCCAAAGCAGTCCTCTGTTTTAATACCCTAGAGAAAGTGACAGAAACATTTTGGGAAGCAGATAGAATGTTAACATTTTTCTTTGGTCCCAGAATGCTCTCTTAACTACATTTACCAAAGACAAAAATCTATCATATTTGTCACTGAGCTGTGTCTTATTTAACTCCTTACCTCCCAACAAATTGTGTGTGGCTCAAGAAGTGCAATATCTCAGCCAGAGGGTTACTAGAAAACATTAAGGGAAAAGGAGAAAATGCTGTTTACCAGCATTTTCTCCTTTTCTCTCAATGTTTTCAAAAGCCTTATTTTTTATGGTCGTCAAAACTAAGGATTAAAGTCATTATGCTGGAAAGAGTTAATTTGGACAAGTGCCTTGTAGCTCATTCGGTAGGTTACAGGACTTGAGAATGGGAGGTTGCTGGTAACAAATCGATCCACGGCTTGGCCAATTTCTTTCCAAGGATATATGATGATATAAGTCATTGGAACAGAATTTATTCCTCTCTCACTGCTGACCATTGTTTCAACCATCAGGGCTTCCCCTGCAAGTTTTAATTTTTGCGCCATCAAATTCGCCAGCTCATAAAAATTGGGGCCAGTAGGAGCCAACTGAGGTAGCCACATAGTACATTAGACACTTCAGTTTATTGGCCCATGTTAAAGCTACTAAATCCATTGCTCAGTAGTACATGCTTACTTATGTTCCTTTTTCCCCAAGGGTTATCAAGGTTGTGAGCTGCAGGGACATAGAAGTTGTATTTGAACAGAAATACAGCGCTGTAATTCTATAACTGCCAACCTGTTAGAATTCCTTGAGTTTTAATGAAATTAAAGAAGAAATTTGGAATAGTGTGGTAAAAGGTTAACATATCATTTCTTTTTATCTGAAAAAATACTACAGGTTACATTTGTTAAAAGGTCCTTTTATTCTGGTCTTTTCTCTGAGTATGAGTGTCCTATACCTTCTCTGACACTTGTTCCAGTGCCATCACTGTAAGACAAAGTGGCCTACAAAGTGCAACACCTCCCCCCCCCCATCATTTTCATGTCATAAAATCACCCGAGATTGTTCCTCATCATTAGACAGGTATTTTAGCACCCACTTATAGTTTTATAAATACATTTGTGTAAATTTATTGTTTGAAGTCATTATCAAAGCTATAAAGACAGTTTGAAGAGCTTCTGATCGGACAACGTCAAACTGACATGTTGTTGTGTCATGGGTTTTCACGTTTTTTCGATGATCCATTTTTCATGTCGGTTAATTTACATAAAAGTTTTTCCGCATTATTTGATATAAAATTTTTGTTACGGGTTGCAGCTAACTTTAAAATCTGTCATTTTTACGCTAGATAAGCAGATCGATAACATTATCACGTTTTTCATTAATGACATCATTAAATACACACAATAAAATGCTAGCCAGTGCGAGGACGCTGACCAGGTAAGGCATAATCAAGGCGTGGCTTTAGAAATCAAGGGCGGTGACTAAATCTTGTATCTGATTTCTGATTGGTTCTCAGTAGATAATGTGTGAAAATTCTGTGTGCTCAACACGGCGTGGCGAAATCGATATTTGATTGATTAGCATTGCGTGGTGTGTATGCAAGTATGGTGTGTAATTAGACATAACCGTTAATGAATGCCAGCTTGATTAGGTATGACAAACAGTAACGCGGGCTTCCTTTACACTTGATACATATTGTTTATGTCAGATTTAAGATCTTTTAATGACTGTTTATAGACATTTGCTTGTCGCCAGTACATTCGCCAGTGCTTCATTTTTGGTGCCAATTTTTCTTAATTTTCGCATTTGGCGCCACTGGCGATCGACAGCGGGAGCCCTGAACCATGGTTATGTGGGAAAGCAGCCAGTGGCTTGGAAAGAATATTGTGCAGAGTACTGGTGAAAAGAAACTCCAGGAAAGCATGGATAGGTGCACTGGCTGCTGCAATATGACTTAAACAAGGTTGAAAATGGTGTTAAACACCATACAATTAAGTCCTTTGGTAGAGAGTTAGGGCTAACTATTCAGATCCAGAAAAAAATGAATTGGTCATTTTCAATGTGTGAATTGGTCATTTTCAATTTGTGTAAAACACTGGACTCATAATTTATGTTCACTTACGTTGAGTAAGTATTTGCAGTTCTATATATTGACTTTCAATGTTCTTTAGTTGCTAAATATGTTGTGTTGGCAACTCTACTGTAAGATTTTTAATGCTTTCAATGGTTGAAGCCATCATTCACTCGGTTCTAACCCTTCAATGGCAAAGAAAAAATGAAAAGGACATTTCTTAATCAATGAACCATTATAGAAGACCAATAATATTTTTGAGATCTTAACCCTTTAGCAGACACCAAAGTTTTAGACTCAGCTGCTTTGAAAACACTTTCAGATGACAATTATTAACTCTTTACCGAACAACAAAGTTTTAGACCTGTCCAAAATGAAAGCATTTGCAGACAACAAAATTATTGGAAGGGTAGAAAAAATTGTGGGAAAAGAAGAAAATGCTGGTTAGGCGTAAAAAAAAAATCTGTGTTTAGGGTTTCCCTACCCTACCTAGAAAATGCTGCTGATCCTAAACTTTTTATGCTACAATTGGGAAAAAAAGATCGGTCGGGTGGGATTTCGTTATTTGGCCCACGTAAAAAGTTTTTGGAAAAAAAAAAAATCCCTACCTACCCTACCTACACCATCTCGGACCGAAACCCTAAACACAGATATTTTTTTGATAGGCCTTATCAGCATTTTCTCCTTATCCCACAAAGTTTTCAAAAGGCTACTTTCTCAGGGTCGTTAAAAATCTTGATTGTGGGTACAGGGTTAAACATGGCTTGAATTACGAGATACATCTGTGAAAGGGTAGAAAACATTTGGGGAAAAGGAGAAAATGCTGGTTACCAGCATTTTCTCCTTTTCCTACTATGTTTCCAAAAGCTATATCAGTTTAACCTTTTACAACACAATCCTGACTTTTAACGACCCAGAGAAAGAAAGTTTCTGGAAAATTGTGGGAACAGGAGAAAATGGTGGTAACCAGCATTTTCTTCTTTTCCTACAATGTTTTCAACCTTTTCAAAAACAAGTCTCATCATTTGAGCCATGTTTCATTTCTCCTCTAGGAAGCTGTCATTATGGATGAGTCAAAAAGTTTGTTGTGTGGTAAAGGGGTGAAATGTGGGATTGTGTGGTAAAGGGTTAAAGGTAGATATGGGCCGATATTGAACTATTGACTTTTCATGGTCACTAGTCACTTATTGTTGTTTACAAGTTAAGTGCAATAAACTTTGAAGACCCAACAAGTATTTGCAGTTTAGTAAAGTAGACATTCTATTATACATGTAGATTTATGCAGTTTGGATGAATTGATATAAAAATACTATTTACTATATAGATCCAACATAGACCACAGTTCTGATAAATTAGCCAATCAGCACTCAGTATTTGCCAATTTGGTCTGTATATACAGTCGTTTAGGCAGTAACGGATCGCTAACGAAATTATCGCTGTGTACGTTTTTAAGCCATCATATATGGGATAATAAATGATACCATTCAACAGCAAAATATGTGATCTTTCAAAAGCAGTCCACATTTTTAGCTGAAAAATCATTTAATGATAAAAAATACCTTCTTTTTCGAAGACGCTAATTAGGTCAATAGCGGATAGCTTTGGGTAGTAACGGATAGTATAGACTAATGTAGTTGAGGGGTCATCTCAAATCAGTCTGAAAGCTGTCAAGTGCCGTAAATCTACAATTAAATCGTTGGTGGTGCACTTTTGATATATTTACATGGATCCAGAGTTTGATTCACAGACAGGCCAAGATTGTTTTTAACATTTAACAATTTTAGTCGTAGTCTCAGCACTACCTACCTTCAGTCTGAAGGCTTGCTCCGATGTTATTTTTGTGATTGGATCTCCGGAGTGGAGAAACAATCAAAAAATAACATCGGAGCTCCCCTTCGGATCGAAGGTAAGCACTACCCAGCCAGTCCAGTTGCATGAGAGTTTTTTTTGTGTGTGCCGTAATTGTAATTGAAAAGGCCACGAAATAGACTGTAAGGTTAATTGGCTTCAGTAAAATGGTTGAAAGTAGAAAACGGCATCCTTTTTAAATGGTATTTGAAGGGGGGGGGGGCAATTTCAAGGCATAAGTCAGAGATAAAGAGTGGTAAACTGCATCAGTTCACTGTTTAATGATATCGATTGTTGCACTCAAGTGGAATTTTAAAACAGTATAAACTAGTCAAACTGGTATACTGACACATTCGTGAATCAGTAACCCATGGTTGTGTCAGTAACTATATTAATTTCTGTCTCCCATTATATGATATTCTTTTTAGGTGAAATTTGAAAAGAAAAAAAAAGTTTTGACTACAAGTGAGAATTCCTCATGATGAGCATTTTCACCATTTTGCTTCATTTTTTTCACTGAAAGCTCAAAAAAAAACAAACATGCTCTCTAGAAAGACTCCAGCCAATAGTTTGACATCATTAACGTACAACACAGTTTGTTCCTAAATATTTTGTTAGTACATGACATATCATCTTTCTTCATCAATATGAAATAAACAGGTTTGTATTGCATGGAAATCAATGTTGCGCAACTTGATCATAATGAGCACTTTCATCAATTGTCAAATTTTTTTCGAACCAAACAGGTACATGTATGTTAAAATCTGTTTTAAATTATATCTGAGGATGGCTGTTTATTCTATTGTAAGGAATGTCAATAAAACAATCCACAACCATACAAGGAAGAAGAAACCAATTAAAGAAGGCACAGCAAGTTAGTTGTTGCAGATATGCTAGTTAGGACAACAGTTTTACCTATCGATACAGAATACATGGGGGTGCAAAAGTAGGTATACAGTGTATAATGTCACTAATTATACACTGTATACCTACTTTTGCACCCCCTGTATATTGAGTAAAGTGTGCCATACAAAGAATATCTGTCTGATGGGGGGGGGGGGGGGGGTTTACAACATATTTTGGCAAGTTATTTGCTTCAAAAGAGGAGGGTTTTCAGTTATGTAATGCAGTTACAGCTAATTGTATGCTGCTTTATACAATAAGCTCCATGGTAAGATGTAAAAAGCTTCGACTGTCTGATGAAATCCCAGATACAGTTCTTATAATAATAATCAGTAACTTGAATATTCATTACACTGCCTTTTGGCATAGAAGACATCGTTTTATTTAGCTCTTTAAGCATACAACAATGTTTTAGACTGCTCCAAAATGAAAGCATTTGTAGCTCTAGGACAAATTATAATTATATGGCTCAAATTACTGTTTCTAAAAAGTTTGCTATACCTTGAGGGAAATAAAAGGAGAAAATGCTGGTTACAAGCATTTTCTCCTCTTATCACGATGTTTTCAAGACTCTAGTTGCTTAGGCATATAATTATATCTGCTACAGTCTGCATTAAATCATAAAAACAACTTGCCAATGGTCTAAGTCTTAGTGGCAGATGACCTATAGTTAAACCTTCTACATCAGATATTGTATGATTTCTTTGTTGATCTGTGACCATTTTATGTAGATTTACAGTATCAAATACCAGTAAATCTGGAATCCACACTAGACAAGCATTTTTGTCATTCATTACAGATACTGGAGTATTCTCTATTGACCAATAACTTCCTTTTTGTTTCAGCTTGTGGTGGCTTTATTTCAAAGGCACAATAGCCTTAAATTACTGTGTTTTCTGTCAAAACAGTTGCAATGCTACTGCATGCAGAACTGAGGGTTGATTTTTCTTTGTTGAAGAAGACAATTATCAGATGGTTCAATCATGAGTACCTGAAACAAGACAAAGCTTCATATAATTAATGCACAAATTCACACTGGCCTTGCTTGAGCTTTTACCACTTACATTTACTGTTTTTTTGTAAAAGGTCTATTTATCAGTTGATATAAGTGCTAGTGGCACTAAATTTCCACCATGCATTGGTCACAATGACCATAATTATTACAATTTATGCAAGATATAAACTAGTCTACAAACATTTTGATCAGAGATGAAGATCAATACAACCTAAGGTGCAGTTTTCACAAGATACCTGGTTTTAACCAATACCAGATATACACAAGTTGGCTTCTTTAAAAAAGAAGCCAGGAGAGGTCAACATCAATGTTTTCAAATAGTTTATTGGCTTTTAATTTCAGTATATTGTGGTACATGTAAACAAACAAGTAAAAAAGCCGCCACGTAGAAACCTCATATGCTTTACATGACGGTCACTTGACCTTCTTGTTGCGTTTTCAAGTCGCACGATCTTGTCCAGCGGTCTTCTTTCTCTTTTTTAACGAAATTCTACTTATTTTTTCTTCTGCTTAGATTTATTTGCTTAATGAAAAATTACAATTATTTGAGGGGTCATTTGCAGCTATGGCAAATTAATATAACGAATCTTTTCTGAAATTTGTCATATAAAAATAAACCACGACTATTTCCTGTTTCGGTTTTTTGATTTCGCTTTATTTACAAAACCATGACGAAAAATACTGTGTATCAGAAGAATTTCGCAAGAAAAATGGATTTAGACAGCAAATTCTGTGGCAGTCTGCCTTTTAAACTCACCACTGTTGGAGAGGTCTGATGACCTCTCCAATAAACCCCTTTATCACAAAGTACAGTTACTGATTTTACAGTGACTTATATTTTCTATTTTCTAGACCTTCATCCTCACTTTAAAAAGTTACAGATTAAGTTCAATTCACATTTTACATCGGTTTGACAGTCAACATTGATTTTGGGAAGGCTCCTCTGAAGTTCTGCATATACACATTACCTCGCAAGGCTGATCCGCTACTGACCAAATCGGGCGCGGTATCTTTAGGTCAATATTCAATGTCACGCGTTTATACATGGAGCTGGTATTCTTTGTGGTAAAAGAAGACATATTTATATACCATTTCATACCAAAAACTCGTGATTTAAACTTTACATACCTGAAAATTTGATTGAAGGTTTCGTCTGCTGTATTTTTTCCTGCGTTAAAAAAATTGAACTTCCGGTTGCCCCATTTTGGTTTTTGTGAGATTAGAATACCGTCACAAATGCATATTGTAAAAAAAACATCATCAATCTATCGTGGAAATTGTCATTCTTTTCAATGGTACATGGATTTGTTCTATTACATGCCGACAGAAGATTTTCTCGGTAAAACATTAACAGCCTATCCGCTATACCCCAAGATCCGCTGCTGCCTAATCGACTGTATTCCATATTTAATGCTTTGTCATTCCAGGTGGTCTTGGTTGGAAAGACCATCGTTTGAACCACATTCAGATTATTGTCTTCAAATGATTTCAAAATAGACAGGTCTAAAATTTTTTTGTGATGAACCCTGAAAAAGCAGGCTTTTGAAAACATTGTGGGAAAGGAGAAAATGCTAGTAAACAGCATTTTCTCCTTTTCTTACAATTTTTTTCTACTTGACTAAAGACAAAAATCATTATTTTAGGAATAGTTGATTTGACATCTGCAAATGCTTTCAATTCAGTTGTGGTCAAAGTTTTGTCATTTGGTAAAGGGATAAATGGTTGAAAAACAGGATTTTTTTACCATGGAGTGAAATGTCAAAGTCTGCTTTTTAGTTTGGTAAGATGAGGGTTAATTCAGGTTTACTCTGTTACAATTGTATCTCTGTTACAATTGTGTAGTTATGCATGTTATGTGTAAATTCTCAAGAAGTTTGTTGCTCTGTTTTTTTTTCTCTGGATCTGAGAGTATGCTGCAGATTCACTGTAGAGGCATCAGTTGAAAAAAAGTCTATTACATAAGAGCCATGCTCAGTGAAAAGGGGACTTAATGCATCTATAAAAAATATCCATCCAGGTCAGCCTGAGTAATCCATGTTGGCTGAGCTTAGGGACAAAACTTTCTGCTAGAAGTCAATTTTCTGCAAGCCATAGGAACATTGTAGGTCATGTTTCATTTGGCAGTTGTACAAAATGAATTTTTATGGATCCATAATTATATGATGACTTGCTTAGTATCATACATCACAGAGACGCATTAAATCCCCTTTTGTTAGATCGTGGTTCATATTCTTGTGTTTCTGGGATGTGAAGGAAGAAGTCTTTTGAAAACATTGGTGTAGAAGGATTCAAATGATTTGTGATCAGTTTTCTATCGAATCACAGACAAATACCTGCATTTAACTCTTTACCAAATGACAATATTTTAGACTGGTCCACATTGAAAGCATTTGCAGACAACAAAATAAAAGTGACTGAAAATTTGGAATTTATTTTGGGAAGTGTAGAAAACATTGTGGGAAAAGGAGAAAATGCTGGTTACGAGCATTTTCCCCTTTTCCCACAATGTTTTCAGAAGGCTTCTTTCTCAGGGTCATTAAAAGTCGGGATTGTTTGGTAAAGGGTAAATGTGGTCCCACAAATCACAGAAATCCCACTAAAACACTGAAATACCCTTATTTTTTGTTATTTAATTTAGATTACAAAAACTGACGTTCATACAAGTGGGAAAAATATTGTTAAAACTGAAAAAATCATATTAATACTTAATGAGAAGAATAATATTGTTTATGTAACTTTTAAACCAACATGCCATGGCTTTACGTAGTGAACAAGCACCATGGTACTTGTGTGTCTGGTCTCATACATTGAAATACCTGACCTTGACGTTTGTATTTTTCTCAATATGCTTTCCATCTTGCAGCCCCGGTAGTTAAGTTGGTGGCATACAGGACTTGAGAACAGGGGGTCGCTTGTTCAATCCATGTCTCGAATTTTTCTCCAAGGATTGATGATAGTCATTGCAACAGGATTCATTTCTCTCTCACTGCTGACCATTATTTCCACATTGGTTATGTGGGAAAGCAGCCAGCGGCTTGGAAAGAATATTGTGCAGAGTACTGGAAAGGAAAATCCAGGAAAGCATGGATAGGTGCATTGGTCGTTGCAATGTAACTGAATGTTGAAAACGGCGTTAAACACCAACACCATACAATCAATCAATCAATTTCGGTCTTATAAAGGCAAATCCAATCCAATTCATATAACATATACGTATATCAATGTTTGGTTTGTCGCATGCAGATGATGATTGTGTTTAGTTTGGAAAAGTTGAAAATTTGACACCTACTGAAAAGAATGAAACTATTCTTCAAGATAAAAATAAATCTAGACCAGACAAATAAACTCTTGCAAAACTACTATACTGAGAGTGCAGGGGCAAATACCGGTAATTATATTTCACTGAATCAACAAAATTTACTACCGTGAGTGGGCATGTTGGCGAACATGTACAAGCACTGTAGACTATTTAAGTGCACATTCTTCATGCACAGTCTTCATGGTGGGCCTCAATAGCATTTCGTAATTACATGTATTGCATTATGTTTTAAAACTTACCTAATCTCTCATCATCATCAAGTTATGTCAAAAGCCTTACATTCAGTATTCTTAATTCAATAGAAAAAGATTATTTAATGAAAGGGTATGTGGGTGTTTGGATGGTATATCCGTGATTCACTGAACCCCATTTAACTCTTTCACTACTGAATAAATGAATTGCATTTTCTCAAAGGCTTAAAGTACATAATATTATCCTCTGCAAGATCGAGAAACAGTTTGGCATTATCTAGAATATAGCAGTGGACAGTGTAGATCAGAGATCTGACTGCATGTTCTGTGCAGTCTGATCTTGATCTACATTCTACACTGTCCACAAAAGTTTCTGGTGTCTCTATGGTATGGAAAGAGTTAATGTGTTTACATCAAAGAGTTATCTCTTAACCTGACAACAAATCGCAAGTTTAAATGACCCTGAATGAGAAGGCTTTTGAAAACAATGTGGGAAAAGGAGAAGCCACAATGTTTTCTACCCAGTGTCAAAGACAGAAGTCATCATTTGAGTCACAGTTTTTGGCCATCTGCAAATGTGTTCATTTCGGACAAGACTAGAGTTTTGTCATTTGGTGAAGAGTTAACTCTTTACAGGACAATCCCGACGTTTAACGACCCTGAGAAAGAAGCATTTTGAAAACATTGCAGGAATAGGAGAAAATGCTGGTTACCAGCATCTTCTTCTTTTCCCACTGTTTTCTATCTTTACCAGAACAAATTTCAATTTTCAGTTACATTTATTTTGTCGTCTGCAAATGCTTTCGTTTTTGGACTAGCATAAAATTTTATCGTCTAGTGGTGAGTTAATCAGAGATGAATATGCTAAATTTGTAACAGGATTTACTATCAAAGATATCTGCTGCAGATTTATGTGCAGTGGTTTATGTGTTGATTTTCAATACACCTTTTAAATGTGAAACATGCTCTGGCAAAAAAGGTTAAACCCATTACCACATAATCCTGAGTTTCAACGACCCTGAGGAAGAAGCCTTTTGAAAACATGGTGGGAAAAGGACAAAATGCAGGTAACCAGCATTTTGTCCTTTTTCCACAATGTTTACTTCCCTTTCAGAGAAAAAAAATGCCATCATTTTAGCAATATTAGATTTGTCCTTTGCAAAATTAATGCTTTCAATTTGAACCAGTCTAAATTTTTTTCATTTTGTGAAGAATTAATGGATCTTCATGATGCATTATATCAAGTAAGTCATCACATAATTATGGATCCATAAAATCCAATAGTCTGACATTTGACTTGGTCTTGGGATGGTCCTTAACCCTTTACCACACAATCTCAAATTGTAACGACCCTAAGGAAAAGGCCTTTTGAAAACTCAGTAGGGAAAGGAGAAAATGTTGGTAACCAGAATTTTCTCCTTTTCCCACAATGCTTTGACCTTTCCAAAAGTGAATTTCAATTTTTGAGTAAAAATAATCCTGTCCTCTGCAAAAGCTTTCATTATAAGAAAGTTGAAATTGTTGCCATGTGGTAAAGGATTAAACAGGCAGAAAACTGACCAACTGCAAATTGTTTTGAGTCGGATCAGCCTGCATGGACTGAGCAGGCTGGCCTGAATTGATACTACTTGCAGATACATTAAGTCTTTACCACACAATCCCGACTTTTAACGACCCTGAGAAAGAAGCCTTTTGAAGACGTGGGAAAAGGAGAAAATGCTGGTAACCAGCATTTTCTCCTTTTCCCACAATGTTTTCTACCCTTCCCAAAAGGAATTTCAATTTTTAAGTCATATTCATTTTGTCATCAATTTGGACAAGCCTATAATTTTGTCGTTTAGTAAAGAGTTAAACCCACTTTTCACATGACTCATATTTTTTCAAGTGCTCTGTCAGTATGAATGGTATCAGCTAGTATACATTTTTTAGAGTAAATGATCTCAGGCATAACCCTTTCACACTGACGATAAAATTTCGGACTTGTCCAAATTGAAAGCATAAATTTGCAGGTGACACATGTAGCTCAAGAAAGAATAGTTGTCTGAGAAAGGGCTTTTAAAACCTTGCGGGAAATGGAGAAAATGCTGGTCACCAGCATTTTCTCCTTTTCCTGCAAGGTTTTAAAAGCCTTATCTTTCAGTGTCACTAAGCAGCCATGATTGTGTGATATGGGTTCACCCTTTACCACACAAGCCTGACTTTTTATGACCCTGAGGAATGATTAAGGATATTTGAAAACATTTTAGTTAAAGGAGAAAATGCTGGTAACCAACATTTTCTTCCTTTCTCATGTTTTCTACTTTTTAGCTCCACTGGCCAAAGGCCAGTGAGCTATTGTCATGGCGTTGTGTCCGTCGTGCGTCCGTCCGTCCGTTCGTCCATGCGTGCGTCCGTAAACTTTTTCTTTAAAAAACTTCTCCTCAGAAACTATTGACTGGATTTTTACCAAATTTCACAGGAATGTTCCTTTGGTGGTCCTCTTTCAAATTCCTTCAAATAATTGTGTTCCATGAAGAATTCTGGTTGCCATGGCAACCAAAGTAAAAAACCTTTGAAAATCTCCTCCTCCCAAACCGCTATTTGGATAGCATTATTATTTTGCAGGAATGTTCCTTAGATACAGGTTTACAGAATTCCTTAAAAAAAAAAAGATCTGTCAAAAAACATGGCTTTTATAGGAGACTCATTTTCCTTTTATGGTATAAAGTAAAATCTTTGAAAAATTTCTTCTCTAAAACTATTCATTGGATTTCATTGTTGTTTTGCAGGTAAGTTCCTATGGTGGTTGTCTACCAAATTGTTTCTTCAGTGAGCTAAAATGCAGGATTGAATGATAATTGTTAAAAACTTCCTTTCGCCATTATAGAAATATCAGGCCTGTGGAGCGATACAGGCGCTCAAGCGCCTCTAGTTACCATCATTTCAGCCCCTCTACCCCTGTGTTCTTCAGTTGCTTCTGATTTGGACAAAGATTTCCATCATCTACTGAAAGTTTGACTGTTTTTAGCTCCACTGGCTGAAGGCCAGCGGGCTTATGTCATGGCCTGTTGTCCGTTGTGCGTCCGTCCGTCCGTCCGTCCGTGCGTTAACTTTTTTTTAAAACGTCTTCTTCTCTGAAACTACCCATCCAATTTTGATGAAACTTCACAGAAATGATCCTGCCATGGTCCTCTTCAGAATTTCTTGAAAGAATTTAATTCCTTCAAAAACTCTGGTTGCCATGGCAACAAAACTGAAAAATTTTGAAAATCTTTGAAAATCTTCTTGTCTGAAACCGTAAGGCCAAGGGCTACCAAATTTGGCATGTAGCTTTATCTAGTGGACCTCTACCAAGTTTCTTCAATTTATAGCCCTGGGGTCAAAATTGGCCCCGCCCCGGGGGTTACAAGTTATACATGGGCTTATTTAGGGAGAACTTTAAAATTCCTCTTCTACCTAGCCATAGGGCCTAGAGCTACCAAATTTGGCATGTAGCTTTATCTAGTGGATTTCTGCCAAGATTGTTCAAATTATAGCCCTGGGGTCAAATTAGGCCCTGCCCGGGGGTAACAAGTTTTACATGGGCTTATATAACAAGTTTTACATGGGCTTTTATAGGGAGAACTTTAAAATTCTTCTTTGACCTAGCCATGGGGCCTAGGGCGACCAAATTTGGTATGTAGCTTTATCTAGTGGACCTGTACCAAGGGTGTCCAAATTATAGCCGAGGGTCAAATTTGACTTCGCTCCGGGGGGTAACATGTTTTACATGGGCGGGCTTATATAGGAAAATCTTTCGCATCTAGCTATAAGGGCTAGGGCTATCAAATTTTGCATTTAGCTTTATCTAGGGGGTCTCTATCAAGGGTGCCCAAATTATAGCCCAGGGGGTCAAATGTAGCCCCACCCCAGGGGGTCACAAGTTCTACATGGTCTTATATAAGGAAACTTTAATAATCTACTTGTACATAGCCATATTTAGGCCTAGGGCTACCAAATTTTGCATGTAACTTTATATAATGGGCCTCTACCAAGAGGGCCCAAATTTTAACTTTGGGGGTCAAGTTTGACTCCACACCAGGGATCACAAGTTTTACATTGGCTTTTATAGTGAAAACTTGATAAACCTGTGTCATGGATCACATATTTTACAGGGCCTTTTATTCAGCAAACTTGTTTTACATGACTTTTTATTGGGCAAGATTAAAAAATCTTTTTGTTTATAACCACACATTCTAGTTTCATATTGTAGGTCTGGGGTCAAAATTGCCTTCATTCCAGGGATCGCAAGTTTAACATGGGCTTCAAAATATTGTCACTTCAATTTAAACATTAATCAAGGGAAATAACTCTTTTTATGAAAGATAAAGTTCGTTACTATTTACCTCCCTTGATTATCAAGCTGCAGTGATACATGATTGGTGCTAGACAAGTTTTTTAGCTCCACTGGCCGAAGGCCAGCAGGCTTATGTTATGGCCCGTTGTCCGTTGTGCGTCCATCCATATGTTAACTTTTTTTACAGGGCTTTTCATTGAGAAAAATTTGAAAATCTTCTTGTTTATAACATTCAAGAACTGAATTATTTGGTATGGAGCTTTATATTGTGGACCTCCACCAGGATTCAAATAATTATAGCTTTGCGATCAAAATTGGCTTTGCCCATGGATCACAACTTTCTCGTAGGATTAGATAGAAAAATGTTTGCATGTCCTCGTGTTTGAAATCAATTTGCTGAATATTGTAATGTTTGGCTTGTAGTGTTTTTACTTAATAGCCAGTGGAGCGATACAGGGCCATCATGGCCCTCTTGTTTTACCAAATGGCAAAATTTAAGACTGACCCAAAATGACAGTATTTGCTGATGACATTAATAAAAGTAACTGAAAAATTGAAATTTTGGAATTTTCATTGTGTGAAAGGGAGAAATTGCTGGTAACCTGAGCTAATCATACAGTAAAGCCTTTACCAAAAGATAGAATTTTGGACTTGTCCAAATAATAAAGCATTTGCAGACGATATATGAAATGAAACAGAAATAATGGCAATTGTTCTGAAAAAGTGTAGAATACACTGGTTACCAGCATTTTCTCCTTTTCACACAAGGTTTTAAAAAAGCTATTTTCTCAGGGTTGTTGTAACTTGGGATTGTGTGGAAAGGAGTTAAATCTTCACCACGTGACAAATTTTCAGACTTGTCCAATATCAGTGCATTTGCAGACCAAATATTATTTGTGGATTTAATAAAGGTTTTTTTTTCTTTGAAAGGGTAATTCTAAAACAATTTGGGAACAGGAGAAAATAGCTGGCTACCTGGAATTTATAAAGTCCTTTTCCCATGATGTTTTCATATTAAGTCTTCTTCCCATAATAAGGGTCTTTAAATCCAGATTGTTTGGTAAAGCGTTAACCTTTTTATTAGACAAAGTTTTAGACTTATCCAAATCAAAAGCACTAATTGCAGACAGTAAATTCAGTGTTTTTCGAATGATGATACTAATCTCTGAAAGTATAGAAAACATTGTGGGAAAAAAAGAAAATGCTGGTTACCAGCATTTTCTTCTTTTTCTACAATGTTTTCAAAAGCCCTTTTTCGTCAGGGTCGTTTTTAACATGGCATAGACTTTTATGGTAAAGCGTAATGTGCTATCAACATAATTTCCTAGAACAAATTTGCTGCTGATGGGTTTTTTTTTTTAACTCTTCACCAGACGACAAAGTTTTAGACCAGTCCAAAATGAAAGCATATGCAGACGAAAAAATAAGTAACTCAAAAATTGAAATTTGCTTTAAGAACTGTTGGAAACATTGTGGGAAAAGGAGAAAATACACACAATGTTTTCAAAAGCTTTATTTCTCAGGGTCTATAAAAGTAGGGAATGTGTGGTAAAGAGTTAAATGTGACCAAAAAATTGAAAGTTGTTTTAGGAAGAGTTGAAAACATTATGGGAAAAAAAGAAAATGATGGTTACCAGCATTTTCTCCTTTTTCAGAAACCTTCTCTCTCAGGGTCCTGAGCAGGGTTATGAGGACCAGATTTTAGGCACTATCAATGATTTACATGCTCAGTACTTTTTTTTTTCAGATGATGTAATCAAGAAGGAAAAGGAAATAAAACCCAGAGGACTGCAAGAACGAGGACCACTTAACAAAGGAAACTTTGGATTGTTGAAGAGCTGTCTGTCTTTCTTCATCGGGCACATCTTTATTTACTTAGGATTTTGTGCAAGTCTTGTAAGAAATTGAAATATATGTGAGATCTTAGAACTGTTTGATTTGACATTAAAAAAAAAGGATACAAAATTGATCACATAAAGAAAATTCAGTAATAAATAGCTCTTGAAGATTTCTGATAAACAGCTATTCATCATTTGCTAATGTGCATGATAATTGGATATAATCGTGCTTAGATGATAGCCAGACAAGACTATCAGAGAAAAGACGGTAGCTTTTTTTGTTTAATTGGTGCCGTGAAGTCCTAAATCACTATGGGAAAAGGAGGCCAGAGGTCAGAGTCAAGGTCACAAAGACAGTTTTCCTGGGAAGAAGTTCAGGGTCATAGCTCAAGAGATGACCGTTGGTTGGTAATAGATGGTCAAGTGTATGATGTGACCAACTGGTCAAAAAAACACCCGGGTGGTTCCAAGCTGATTGGACATTACGCAGGACAAGATGCTACAGTGAGTTAAGTTTTTTTTTCTTTTGGCTGAACCCTTAGGTTGCTAAACGCAACTCACTGACATTTTGGGGACAGCGTAGATCAAGATCAGACTGCACAGAATGTGCAGTCTGATCTTGGATCTACACTGTCCAATAAGGAGATATCTTTCTTTGAAAAATACCTTTGAAATAGGAAAATTCGGGTTTCAACTGTCGGCTTGAAAATTTCATTTGTTTTATTTAGCAGGGCAAGTGTAGACATATAGCTTTATACATTTTACTAAACAATTCTGCTTTTATGACCCCCAAGGAAAGAGGGTTTTAAAATATTGTGGGAAGTTGAGAAGATGCTCGCCACTTTGGCCATATTTGATTTGTTATCAGTGAAATGCTTACAGTTTGGATCAGTCTTAAAATTTTGTTCGTTAACTCTTTACCAGATGACAAAAACACACACTGGTCCAAATTGAAAGCATTGCAGACTACAAATCAAAGCTGGCCTTAATGTCTATATTTGTCCTAAATAGGGTAGAAAATATTACGAGAAGAGGAAAAAATATTGGTTACCATCATTCTGTCCTCTTCTCCCAAGTCTTTGTTCTTGGTAGGGTAGAATTCATTGAAGGAAAAGGAGAAAATGGTGGTTGACGCATATCCTCCTCTTCCCACAATGTCTTTGGAAGCCTTCAATCTTAGGGTCCTTAAAAATTGGGACACATGTTAAGAGGCTAAGCCATAAGTGCAACTGAAAATACTCTTCTCATTTGAAAATATGCATTGCTGTAAACCTAAAAATTATCTTATCTCAGAGAAGTTGCATAACCACTTGTGAAAATATCTGTGGTACTCACTTGCTGAAATGATATCTCTGTCATATGGCCTGCAACACGCGGAAAGGGGCATTTGGACATTTGCATTAAGTTTCGTCTCGGATCAGCCTGCACAGTCCGCGCAGGCTAATCGGAGACGGCACTGTACGACTTAATTAGATTTTGTGCTAAAGTAGACTTGCGCTAAACAGAAAATTACATAAAAATGGAAAGTGTCATTTCAGATTAGTCTGTTTGGACTGCGCAGGCTGATCCGAGATATCACTTTACGCAAATGTCTGAATGCCCCTTTTAGCGTGTTGCAGGCCATATATATAAATTAACCCTTTACCTTACAATCCATGACCCTGAGAAAGATGTCTTTTGAAACACTGTAGGAAAAGGAGAAAATGCTGGTCCCTCAATGTTTTCTACCCTATCACAGACAAATTATATCACTTGAGCCAAATTTAAATTGTCAGCAAATGCTTTTGATTTGGACCAGTCTACATTTTTGTAGATCAAGATCAGACTGCACGAAACTTGCATTCTGATCTTTGATCTACACTTTCTGCTTTGCTGAGACTTTCTAGACAAACACAACCTTAACCTTGCAATTTTTAGGGTCTTATTTGTAGATTTAAACTGTTTGCTGTTTTTTTCTGTGCTCTAAGGGTGAAACAACCTAGGTCACCCTGTCTTTCCAAACTTTTTGCTTTTGGCAAATTTTTTGCATGTTGAGGACCATTCTACCCCAGGTTTAAGCCAGTTGTTAGATATATGGGATCAAAAATTATATGATGACTTGCTTGACACAACACATCACACAGATGCTTTTAACCCTTTACCAGACGACAAAATGTTAGCCTTGTCCAAATTGAAAGCATTTGCAGACAACAATTTCAATGTGGTCCAAATGGTGCAATCTTGCTTTGATAGGGTAGAAAACATTGTGGAAAAAGGAGAAAATGCTGGTTACCAGCATTTTCTCCTTTTCCCGCAATGTTTTTAAAAGGCCTCTTCTACAGTGTCGTGAAAACCTGGGATTGTTTGGTAAAGGGTTAACCTCTTTTGTCAGGGCATGACTCAGTTATATTTATGTGATATGCTCATTTTTGGAAATGTTCTTTTCTTTGCATGTTTTAGGAAGCTTTCAGCGCATTTCATCATGATCTCACATCCACTAAGAAATACCTAAAGCCTCTCCACTTAGGCTCAGTTAGGGATTACAAAGTGGATGAAATTAACAAAGACTTTCAGGAGCTCAAACAGACTGCAGTCAAAATGGTAAGGATTATATAAACCCATTGTTAAGGGCAATATACTTACCTACCTTTTAAGTCATTACCAAACAACAAAGTTGAAAACACTTACAGGTTGAATGTAATACATTAATTTTGCAGGGGAAAACTTAGATTTGGATGAATTCATGGAGTTTGTCTTTGAAAGGGCAGAAAATACTGTGGGAAAAGGAGAAAATGCTAGTTAACAGCATTTTCTCCTTTTCCCACAATGTTTTCAAAATCTTTCTACCCAAAGGTTATTAAAAAAATGGGCTTATTTACTAAAGGCTTCAACACAGCCTTTAATTATTCAGATTGACTGAACAGGCCTTCGCAAAGTATGTGTATGGCTCATTGATCTATATAGCAGTAAAGCAGTACAGGGCCATCATCGTCCTCATAGACAATAATTCTTCTGTTTTTCAGCTTACTATGTGATCCTGCGGATCTGTTTTAAACCCTAAACCAACAATCCTGTATTGATATCATAGAGGAAGAGAGCTTTTGCAATTAACTTTGGGAAACAGAGAAATTACTTTAACCCATTACCACACAATCCCTACTTTTGACGACCCTGAGAAAGAACCCTGTAGAAAACATTGTGGGAAAAGGAGAAAAGCTGGTAACCAGCATTTTCTCCTTTTCCCACAGTGTTTTCTACCCTTCACAAAACAAATTTCAAATTTTCAGTCACTTTTATTTTGTCGTCTGCAAATGCTTTAGATTTGGACAAGCAAAAAATTTTGTCGTTTGGTAATGAGTGAAACAAAGAAAGTATCCTGTACCCACAATGCTTCCCTTCTTGTCAGGGACCTTCAGCTCATCTGTAAAAAAGAATTAGGCAATACTCTATGAAATGGGGGTTTAATGCATCTACAAAAAGTATAGATCAGGGTCAGCCACAGCTTGACATGTAAAGAACTATTTGCCAATTTTCTGCATGTCAAAGGACCTGTTTAACCCTTTACCAAACAATCCCTGGTTTTTACGACCCAGAGGAAGAAGCCTTCTGAAAACATTGTGGGAAAAGGAGAAAATGCTGGTAACCAGCATTTTCTCCTTTTCCCACAATGTTTTCTACTCTTCCAAAGTCAAATTTCAATTTTTGTGTCAGGTTTATTTTGTCGTCTGCTAATGCTTTCAATTTGGACAAGTCTAAAATTTTGTCGTTTGGGAAAGGTTAAGTCCTGATTTAATTGATTGTTAGAAAAAAATAGATTTTATGCGTATGGATCAATATTCCGTTGATTCTTAGACAAAATGGATTTCATGCCAATGGATCCATAACTATGTGATGAATTGCTGGGTATAATGCGTCACAAAGTTGCAGTAAATCCCCATTATCCAAAGCATGGCTCAATTGATATATCTAGATGCTTTCAATTTTTTAAGTCTCTAACGTTTGATAAAGGGAAGGGTTAACCTTTTACTAAAGAAACCTGAGTTAAAATGATCCTGGTGTCTGTGGTTGTGGGGTAGAGCGTTGGCCTCATAGCCATAAGGTCCAGAGTTTGATACCTGGGAGTGGGTGTCAACTTTGGGATTCTCCACTGACCCACACATTTGGCGTGAGTACTGGTGTAGTTCCCAGGAAGCAGAATCGAGAGAGATTAGTATAAGTTTTAAGAACTTGTTTCTCAATCAATGTAAAATAAATATGTTTAAACTAAAATGACCCTCAGAAAGAAGGCTTTAGAAAACATTATGGGAAAAGGAGAAAATGCTGGCAAGCAGCATTTTGTCCTTTTCCCGCAATGTTTCCATTCCTTTCAAAGACAAATCTCATCAATTAAATTGTTGTCTGCAAATGCTTTCAATATAGACTAGTCTAAAATTCCATCATGGTCTGTTTAACTCTTAACCACACAACAAAATTTCAGACAAATCCAAATTGGAAGCATTTCCAAAGGACACTAAATGTGACACAAGTAATGGGATTTGTCTGTAAAAGATAAGACAACATTGTGGGAAAGAAGAAAATGCTAGTTACCAGCATTTTCTCTCAAATGTTTTCTTTCTCAGGGTCGTTAAAACTCAGGATTGTGTGGTAAAAGGTTAAAAGTTGAACAGGACAGAAATTAGATACAAATGGACCTTAACTCTTTGTTGTTTGTACTCTACACTTTCAGGGTCTATTCAATCCAAGCAAAACTTTCTATGCAGTCACTTTAGTTCAAGCAATCTTACTGGAGGTTGTAGCCTATTTTGTGTTGGTATGGTTTGGTGTAGGATGGATGCCCTTTCTTGTCTCAAACCTTCTATATTCAACAGCTCAGGTAGGTCTAACTTTGCTTAACTAGGTATAGAATAGAAAACATTTTATTGATTGAAAAGTGTTTAATGCCACTCTCAAAAATTATTTCAGTCATATCACGGTGACAGCTCACATATTCATGTATGTCCTGGGTACACCAGTACTAGGCTAGGGCTCTAAAGTGTCTTGCCCAAGCACTTGCCTGCAAAAATACCCAGTGCTTCCAGTGAGGCTAGAAAACAATGTGTCCAGGTTATGAGTCCTACATTTTACAGCCTAGGCACGCAGGACCCAAATAGAAAAGGAATGCAGTTTTATACTGGAAAAGAACATGAACATTACCAAGTTTATACATGTATTTCTTGTATACTTTGTCACAGGACTTTCTATCAGACTTGGTCTACACAAGTGATTTGTAAAGCCTTTGTATATATAGATAAACAACCATGACAGTTGTAACTTCCATACATAATTTCAAAATAATGTTTACTGATTGGTCAAATGGGTAAATGGTATATGTGTGGTCTAAAATTTTGAGAGACTTCTTAACTTCATACCAGATAACAAAATTTTAAACTTGTCCAATTTGAAAGCATTAGCGTGCTACAAATAATATTGATAGTATGATGAGATTTATCTGTAATAGAAAAGAAAATATTGTAGCCAGCATTTTCTTCTTTTCTAACAATGTTTTCCACAGCCTCTTATTCAAGGTCATTAAAACATGGGATAACTTGGTAAAGGCTTGGGGGTTATGGATTATTTCTTTTAGGCTCAAGCTGGCTGGATACAGCATGACTATGGCCATTTATCTGTTTTCAAGACAAGCTTTTGGGACCATGTAGCACACCAGTTCATCATGACTTTTTTCAAGGTAAAGATATATTTTTTTATTTAACAGTGGAGAGGGAGGATGAATGTGCTGATATTTCATTTGAAGTATCAACTTAAAGATAATTATGCCCCCCTTCAACGAAGTTGGGGTATATTGCTTTGCTAATGTCAGTCGGTCCGTCGGTCGGTTGGTAGACCTTACTTTGTCCGGATGACAACTAGAGACAGAATTGACCTAGGTTCGTCAAATTTGGCACAGACATGCGTCTCGGAGTGGAGATGATCCCTATTGATTTTGAGGTCAATCGGTCAAAGGTCAAGGTCACAGTGACCGTCAACATGTTGATATATAGACCAAACCTTGTCCGGATGATAACTAGACACAGAATTGACCTAGGTTTGTCAAATTTTGCACAGACATGTGTCTCGGAGTGTAGATGATCCCTATTGATTTTGAGGTCAAAGGTCAAGGTCACAGTGACCGTCAACATGTTGATATATAGACCAAACCTTGTCCGGATGATAACAAGACACAGAATTTACCTAGGTTTGTCATATTTGGCACGGACATGCGTCTCGGAGTGTAGATGATCCCTATTGATTTTGAGGTCAATCAGTCAAAGGTCAAGGTCACAGACCGTCAACATGTTGAAATATAGACCAAACCTTGTCCAGATGACAACTAGACACAGAATTGACCTAGGTTCGTCAAATTTGGCACAGACATGCGTCTCGGAGTGTAGATGATCCCTATTGATTTTGAGGTCAATTGGTCAAAGGTCAAGGTCACAGTGACCGTCAACATGTTGATATATAGACCAAACCTTGTCCGGATGATAACTAGACACAGAATTGATCTAGGTTTGTCAAATTTTGCACAGACATGCATCTCGGAGTGTAGATGATCCCTATTGATTTTGAGGTCAGTCGGTCAAAGGTCAAGGTCACAGTGACCGTCAACATGTTGATATATAGACCAAACCTTGTCCAGATGATAACTAGACACAGAATTGACCTAGGTTTGTCAAATTTGGCACAGACATTCGTCTCGGAGTGCAGATGATCCCTATCAATTTTGAGATTAATCCATCAAAGGTCAAGGTCACAGTGGCCTTCAACTTAATGATATTTAGACCTAACCTTGTCCAGATGATAACTAGACCCAGAATTGACCTAGGTCCTTCAAATTCTGTACAGATATTCATCTTAGAGTGTAGATGATCCCTATCGATTTTAAGGTTAATCCGTGAAAGGTCAAGGTCACAGTGACCACCAGATGATTCAGGGCCCGCGCTGCCGTTCGCCACTTGAGCCATTTGCTCCAAAAAAAATCAAAGTGTCTCAAAAATCATCATGTGGCTCAACTTGTAGCTCCAACATTTTTTTCGCATATTATCGGGGACATAGTAAGCATCGAAGTCAACTGGGAAAAAGCGGAAGTCGAACGCGCGTGCCAAAAAGAAAATCGATAACCCAGTCTGTGTATCGGCGACTGTTTACAATCTTGTATGTATACACACGGCGGTGTGTATAATTATGTGAACTGTTGACAGATTATCACGTTTAACAATTGAAGTGGGCTATAAATCAAAAAGATGACATCGATATTTCCCAATCAATTCTTTTGATATCAGTTTATGAACCGTGCCACTTCCTGCTTCAATGTGGCAGTAGGGGGGGGGGGGGGGGGCATGACTGTTTTACAAACAGACATCTTGTTAATTTTTATCTCTTGTCGAAAACATGGAAGAAAAAAAAGGTTTATGTTTTCTATACCATTTCTTTTACTTTGATTGTTTCTTAATGGGTTAACTCTTTACCAGACAACAAAATTTTAACCTTGTCCAAATTGAAAGCATTTGCAGACAACAATTTAAATGTGACTCAAATAATGAAATTTGATTCTGATAGGGTAGAAAACACTGTGGGAAAAGGAGAAAATGCTGGTTACCAGCATTTTCTCCTTTTCCCACAGTGTTTTCAAAGGGCTTCTTCCTCAAGGGTGTTAAAAGTCGTCATTGTGTGGTAAAGGGTTAATATTCATTGCATGATCCTCAGGTATTAACTTACTTTTTTAGCCCACCACAGTGTATGTGTGTCTGTGTGTGTGTGTGTGTTGGGGGAATTATTACATGTTACCATCTATGTTCTCGAGACTCATTAAGGAGTAATTTCGTGTAAAGGATAAATTTCCCTTATCTTGCAGTGTTTTGTCATCTGTGAGTTATATACATATTTTCAAGGGTAATCTGTCGATCTATTCAGGGACATTGCTTTTCTCAAGGAGATTGGACCTTATACAAAATTGTGATTTTTTTTTTTTAAACCTTTTATTCATATTCGGACTATTTTATTCTTATCACTATATATATATTTTATTTCCATTGTAGTATCATTTCATAACACATATTTCATCATATACTCATGACTCACATTCTTACATCCTATTGTTTCCTTTCATTACTTCTTTTTTGTGCGCTAAATGACCCTATATGTCGATGCACCATGAAACACAATACATTCATTCAAGGGTAATCTTAAAGTAGTGGGCTCAAACTGTTTAAGGAATTAGTGAAGTGACAAGATGTTTGGTGTCAGATAATTGTTATTCTTTTGTTAATAACTTTTTATCCATTTGAAAACAGGGAGGCTCTTCCAGCTGGTGGAATCACATGCATTTCCAGCATCATGCAAAGCCAAATGTCGTAAGTATCTCATTAACTTTGTTAAAAGCTACAACTCGGGGTGTATATATAGAGGTTATTACACGGCTGATGAGGGCCGGATAGTGATATCGGCCCGCCACCTTGATATCTGTCCCGAGGGCTTTAGCCCAAGGGCAAATTTCGAGGTGGCTGGCCGATATCACTCTCCGGCCCTCATCAGCCGTGTAATAACCAGTTTATTACATTCAAGGATCATTTGCTCGATATTTTCGTTTTCTAACATGTTTAAACACTTAAAACAGAGAAATTCTTGTCTTCATTCGACAAAACTTTTTTCCGCGGGTAAACGTCACATTCATGACGTAATCATGCATCATTCATCTTCACTATCGCAGTTGCATATCAAGTATAAGGACAGTTTAAATAAACAGTTCTTTATCTTTATTCATAGTTAAAAATATGTCGATATGTTTTTTTTTTTTCCGAGCCAAATATTCAATTTGGTATGTAATGGATTGTAAATGAGAAACAGGATAAATAGAGAAGATGGTTGATGCTTTGGACTTGGAAATTTAATCAGGCTCGGTTCCCCCGGCTCAAAGGATAAAATTCATAGAACTACTAGCATATAGACACCACGCCTTGCCCGATAAACTTTCCCAATCCAAGACAACAACAATTTATTCTCTACTTATCATGTCGTTGCTGGTTTTACAATTCAATCATTGTCTGTAGTTCTGAAGATTTGAGCACTAGCGAGTGATGGACTGATTCAGCCATTTTTTTTTTTTTTTTTCAAACTGGATGTTTTGAGAACGTTAGTTAACGAGCGAGTGTTCTGTTGCTATAGATTTAGAACAAATATCTTGTCAACGGGCAGGATATCAGGTATCAGCTCGTTGCCCCGCCATATCTGCCCGCGTGTGACACTGATATTACACCATTTTCAGTAGAAAATGTTACTATTATTAGTAACAGAATGTAATAAAAAGGTGCAGTTTGATCTTTATCTTTGCCATCTGCTGACAATACAATCTGGTTCAGAGTAGCCTTGAAACTGAATTTATCTGCCTCTTATTCTGGACTGAAATAGCTTTATTGGGTGCTGTAAGGGTTTAGAGAATTCTTTTCTGTGTAAAAATAAATAACTAGTGACTTGACAAAATCAGCTATACCATAAGCAGTGAAAAAAAATTCCAACATAAAATTTGATCTGTCAACCCAGCTGCTTTCAGAATGAAGGCATACATTATCACCCTTGTCTGTACATAGGACACTTGCCTCCCCTATGTATATCTTCAGACACCAATGTATTGGATTCAAATTTTGTTTTCATACAACGGTTGTCAAGGATAAAACCCACCAATTACTATGGGAGTTATAGCCCCTTGTCAACTTCAATTTTTTCACAAAAATGTTGGTTTCTGTTCTGTGTCTTTTAACCCTTTACCATACAATCCCGAGTTTTAACAACCCTGTGACAGAAGCTTTTTGAAAACATTGAGTGAAAAGAAGAAAATGCTGGTTACCAGCATTTTCTCCTTTTCCCACAATGTTTTCTACCCTTCCTAAAACAAATTTTTATTTTACAGTCTTACTTGTTTTGTCGTCTGTAAATGCTTTGAATTTGGACTATCCTAAAATTTTGTAGTTTGGTAATGAGTTAAAAAGATTAGTGATGCATTAGATTTGAGCCATGCTCTGACAAAAGGGGGCTTAATGCATCTCCATGATCCAGGGTACCAAGCAAGCCATGACATACTCATGGATCCATAATATACACTTTCAACCAACTTAGAGATAATCATGAGATAGACTGATCCTTGGGCATACAGAAAATTGACCAATAGCAAAAAGTTTCGGCCCAGGTCAGACCTGGGTCGATACTTTTCGCAGATGCATTAAGCCCCCTTCTCATGGAGCATGGTTCATTTGTATATTACAGACGTGTGTACTTTCATAAAATATTGGCCAAGGTTGATTTACAGTAACTCCACTAATTTGTGAGTTATGGCATTTTTTTAAACTTCATTTTGTTACCGGGGCAAGTCTTTGTCATATTGACCCACTTCTTGTGTAGATTGACTTGTCCACTATTTTGTATGATCATGCTTATGATTTCAGATTGGAAAGGACCCTGATGTGAGGATTGACACCCTGTTTGTTGTCGGGGAAGAGATGCCTGTCAAAGTAGGTGGTGTTATATGTCTTTATTCTTCATCTGCTGCAATGATAAATCTTAACCCTTTGAGCCTTTATCTAACAATTGCAGAATTTAACTACTATGTGAGAGAGGTATTTTGAAAATATTGTGGGAAAGGAGAAAATGCTGGTAACTAGCTGATAACCAGCATTTTCTCCTATTACCCACAATTATATTTTCTACCCTATCAGAGAATTTCATATAATTAGTATCAAATCTTGGATTTGTCATCCAAAAACCTGCCTTGTTCATGTGAAACTAGGAGACACATGAAATGAGTTCTGGTAGTGAATTTATATCTGTTACCTTGGTGAAATTATAATAAATATCAAGATATTATTCAAAAAAGTTTAATCATACACACATGAGCGGTGGGTTGTTTAGTTTTGTGTGCTCTTTGGCAATATTTTTGTTTTATCTCGGCAGCCAGTTGACCTGTCAAAGTTTTCCTAGAGTTTCTATTATCAATACTTTGCACAACATTCTTTCTAAAGCCACTGATTGCTTATCCATATAAATATTATTTAAACAATGTTCAACAGTGAGTGACGAATGAATCCTATTGGAAACACTATCTTTAGACCGTGGAAAGAATTTCAGCAAGTTGGGAATGAAACAAGTGACCCTATGGTTTCAAGGCCTGTGTATTAACTAGGCTGCTTGGCTTTGCAAACTGTTGTGTTCTTCTTACTCTAATATTACTGATGAACAAAACTCATATTATTGCCGTAAAATTGTTACAGGTAGCCAAGACAAGAAAGAAGAGCATGCCATTTAATTTTCAACACAGATATTTCTTTGCTTGTAAGTATGTTCCTCTAACAACTTTTTCCCTACTTAATACACAAAATATACACTTACAACTTACACCGAATTGCCGATAGCACATTTTGTACTTGCTCTGTGCAGTTTCAAATTGAAATATGCCATCAGCAAAAGCCTAATGCTGAGAGTTTTAAAGATTTTTTTACCCTGCACTTTGTAACACTTTATCACACAGGAAAACTTTATTCTTGTCCAAACCAAAAGCATTTGCAGATGACAAATTATACGTGGCTCAAATTTTGGAAACTGCCTCTCATAGGGCATAGGCCTCTGAAACTCCATTGGTCTATCAAGGGGTAACAAAGTTTTCATATCAGACACTGTTACTATGAATAGCACATTGGGGATTCCCTCTGTATCGTATATATTAAGACAAGGTGTGCAATGAAAGCGAAGAAAATTTGACCCTGTCCCCTTTCGGAGATAATATTTAAACGAAAACGGATAAATGAACCTAGTTACCGTTGCAGATAGGTTCATTAATGATTTTTCTTCTGTACCCGACCTTCGAAAGTTCCAAATGGCTCTTGCCATCAAGTAATAGCTCTCATCTCAAAAAAATTAAAAAGCTTCCATATTTTCCTGAACGCCATGCGCTGACGTTACACGACTTGTAATCCTCCAGCGAATAAGAATTAAATTCTTTTTTTCAAACATAGATCGAAATTTTTTTTGTTGGTGTATTGATGAAATTGTTAAATAAACATTTCATCTGATATAATTTATCTTTTCATCTAATCCAATTTCATGATTTTCATCTCCCATTTTGCATATTTTCAAATGCATTTTTACCGTTCATTGGTCAAAAGCTTTGGTGCGTCTTTTGATAGCAAATTCATGTGAGTTATAATTCACTGCGTCATAACGAATTGTGTGACCTCAGCGCACGGCAATCCTGAAAATGTGGAAGCTTTTTAATTTTTTTGAGATGAGAGCTATCGCTTGATGGCTTTTGATTTTGTTGCACACCTTGTCTTACTATATACGATATAGAGGGAGTCACCAATGTGCTATTTATAGAAACAGTGTTGATGAAAATTTGAATATATATTCTGTGATACACTTGCGATGCACCAATGTGCTTTAAGTGTTCGATGATCGACCAAGGACAATTTCAGTGTTCCATGATAGACCAATAGAGCTTCAAAGGCCTGTGGATAGGGAATAAAACATTGGGGGAAAAGGAGAAAATGCTGGTCAACAGCATTTTCTCCATATCCCTTAATGTTTTGAAGTCTTCTTTCTCAAGGTTGTCAAAAGTAGGGATTGTGTGGTAAAGAGTAAATTGAAATGTCATTGGTGGTAAATAGAAGACGGGATAGATTTGGCTTAACTCTTTACCATACAATCACAACTAAAATGACCCTTAGAAAGAACCCTTTTGAAAACATTGTGGGAAAAGGAGAAAATGCTGGTAACCAGCATTTTCTCCTTTTCCCACAATGCTTTCTACCCTTCTCAAAACAAATTTCAATTTTTCAGTCACATTTATTTTGTCATCTGCAAATGCTTCCAAGTTAGACCAGTCTATAATTTAACTCTTTACCATACGATGAAAATGCAGACTTGTCCAGATTGAAGGCATTTCCAGACGACAAATTGAATGTGGATAGAATTACTGTTTTTTTCGGTGAAAGTTATAAAACATTGTGGGTAAAGGGGAAAAGGAGAATATGCCAGTTAGCAGCATTTTCTTCTTTTCCCACAATGTTTTCAAAAGACGTCTATTGCAGGGTCGTTAAAATTCAGGATTGTGTGGTAAAGGGTTAAGGGACAAACTGGAAGAGAAAAAAATCTTTGAAAATTCCAAATTTAACTCTTTACTAGGCAATTGTGACTTTTAATGACCCTTGGATTTTTTCGCCTCTCATCACATGCATGTAAGAAAGCAAACGGTAGCTGGAAAAGAAAGCTGTGTCAGTACTGGTGTGAGAAAACTAGGAAACACATGCTGAGGTGCACTAGATGCTGTGATATGACCTAAGCTGTTAAAATGACGTAAAACTCCAACACACACAAAATCAACGCAATCTGCTTTTCTTTCCATGATTTGTGGAAGCCTTCTTCCTCTGTCTCATTAACACTTTACCAAACAATGATCCTGAGAAAGAAGCCTTTTAAAAACATTGTGGGAAAAGGAGAAAATGCTGGTAACCAGCATTTTCTCCTTTTCCCACAATGCTTTCTACCCTTTCCAAAACAAATTTCAATTTTTCAGTTACATTTATTTTGTCGTCTGCAAATGCTTTCAATCTGGACAAGTCTAAAATTTTGTTGTTTGGTGAAGAGTGAACATGGATTGTTTTGTTCAGGGCTGAGCCTAGCCTTGCATTCAGGCCCTGCATTTGAGTCATTCTCATAAATAAGGTACACAACTATAGTAAACTCACAGATATATGTGTTGTTATTTGCCCTTCATCTGAAATACAAGTTAAATCAGACATTCAGGACATTATATTAGTGTATTTGTTTTGCAGTTTTACTTGATGATTTTTTTTTAATGAAAATGCTCTATTAAAACGGACTGATACCAGTCTAGGTTGAGCCTATAATTAGCGCAAATATGGTGTCAGAGCAAATATAACTATAATTAAATGATTTTTTTCTATTCCAGTGGGACCACCTATGCTGTTCCCAGTCTATTTCCAGATTATGCTTTTTAGACATCTGTTTAGTAGAAAAATCTGGATGGTAAGTTTTAATGATTAGATTTGTCAGAGGCTTTATTTCACCAACCATAGTTAAAACTGGTCTGGTTCAAAGTTCCTAAACTAGCCATTTGATTGGCTTAGAGATTCTTTTTCAGCCAGTCAGACCACAAGTCTTTTTGGAATGTGGAATTGAAAAAAATGATTAACTCTTTACTGAATGACAAAGTTTCAGACTTGTCCAAATTCAAAGCATTCGCAGATGACAAATTTGATTAGGCTTCAAAGATGTTTTTCTCTTTTAAGATAGTAAAAAACATGGTGGGAAAAGGAGAAAATGCTGTTACCAGCATTTTCTCCTTAAACCACAATGTTTTCAAAAGTCTTCTTGCTAGGAGTCATCAAAATATGGAATTGTGTGGTAAAGGGTTAAGAAAGATTAATTGATGTGTATTTGTTGTGAAGCCAGCTCGCTGAGTTACATACAGGGCTAATAATCATTGGGATGTTTGTCTAAATTCAAGCTTTGCTAAACAACTGATAATTGTCATAAGACCAGGATATATTACCTCTTTACCAAAAGACAAAAATTTTAGGTTGGTCCTAATTGAAAGCATTCACAGATGACAAAATAACTGGGACTCGAAAATTGAAATATGCTTTTGAAGGGTAAAAGTCAGAAGAAAAGGAAAATATTTTCTCCTTTTCCCACAGTGTTTTCAAAAGCTTTCCTCAGGACAGTTAAAAGTTTGGATTTTTTGGTTGAGGGTTACTCTCTTTCCAAACATAATTTGTTAATGTTTATGTGGGAAATAAGCCATTTTATTCTCTTCCTCCAGTTTTCAAAAATCTTTTATCCTAAGTGTAATTTAACATGTGATTTTTTGTAAAGAATTAAATAAACTAAACCAAGTAGAGTCATTGTTGCTATAGAAAAAAATCTGCTTTAGATGCAAGGACTCTGTAGTCTGTTGCTTGAAAGGCCATGGAATGAAAAGGATAAGCTATGTCTCACTGTGCTAATGTTTTCTGGTATATTCACATATCGAATCTGTGCTAAAAACTGGTAAGCCACAAATTTGTTACATCAGATTTAAGTTAATTCAAAAGAAGAATAATCACAATTGATTTTATCAAATGTCTGTCCTTTTTCAGGAATTTGTTATAGTTATGCTGTTCTTTACACGATACTTTGGGCTGTTTGTACCTCTTCTAGGTTGGGGATGGGCTATTTTCTATTATTTCTTATTTAGGTAAGTTTTCACTATTTTCTCCCCGGCCCCGCACCCCCCCCGGCCCCCCACCCTTTTTTTTCGCTGGGCTGTTTTCAAAGAAAACATTGAGGTGTTGTCGTAGCCCCTGACATAGCCATCATCTGTATTGTTGTGCAAAATCTTTGACATTTTACAATATCTCTGTTATTACTTTAGGTATTTATTTCAAACTTTATTTTATCAATCAAGTGGACATTTTGAATCGGGAAATTAAGGGAAAAAAAAAAAATGAAAAACACTGAATTTCAAGTCGATTTGAAGTTGGTACTTATAGCACTTAATAAATCAAGTGGATTTTATCTATCAGGAAATAAAGATATCAACATTTCAACTTCAGGATTTTCTTTTTTATTTCCCTTTTCGTGAATATTTAACAAAATATTGGACAGTGTTGATGCTAGATCAGACTGCAAGTACTGAGGTAGAAAAATTTCTTATGAAATACAAGATGCCTTGGTCTTTTGTCCACATTCAGTACTAAAGTTTGACGATGTTATATTTTATCATTGGGTCTGTATAGCTCTGAGTTTGTTGCAACCATTCGTAATAAGAACTCAAATTTACCCTTTACCAAACAATCCCTAGTTTAAAAGACCCTGTTGGTGAAAGAGCTTTTGAAAACATGGTAGGTAAAAAAGAAATTACTGGTATCCAGCATTTTCTCCTTTTCTCACAATTTTTTCTATCCTTTTGGAGAACTTGGGTACAAATTTTTACTTGCCATCAGCAAATGCTTTGAATTGAGTCCAAAATGAGTCATGTTGGAGAGGGTTAAACCTTTACCAAACAATCCTGTGTTCTTATGACCCCAACGATAGAAGCCTTTGAAAACATTGGTCCCAGAATTTTCTCTTTTTCCCGCAAAGTTTTTTAGCTCACCTGAGCACGAAGTGCTAGGTGAGTTATTATGATCGGTCGTCGTCAGGCATCCATCTGTACCTCTGTCCACAATTCCTTTAAACATCTTCTCCTCCTCCTAAACCAGTGGGCCAATCATGTTGAAACTTGGCAGGCATGTTCCTTGGGTGAAGCTCTACCAAAGTTGTTAAAAGAATAGAATTAACCCATTAACTCTGGTTGCCACGGCAACAAAAAAGGGGATATTTACAACCTTTAAAAATCTTCTTGTCTGAAACTAGAAAGCCCAGAGCTTTGATATTTGGTATGTAGTATCTTCTAGTAGTCCTCTACCAAGTTTGTTCAAATGATGGCCCTGGGGTCAAAATTGGTCCCGCCCCAGGGGTCACAAATTTGGGCAAAATCGTATATAGAGCATACTTTGAAAATCTTCTTGTCTGAAACTAGAAGGCCAAGAGTTTTGATAATTTGTATAGAGCATCTCCTGGTGAACTTCTACCAAGTTTGTTCAAATGATGCCCCTGGGGTCAAAATTTGCCCTGCCCCAGGGGTATCAAAGTAGGACTTAAAGGTATATAGAGTGAACCTTTGTTTTGAGTCTTATCTTGAAAACTATACAGAGTTTTTACATCGAACTTGTAACATCTGTCAACCACAATTAGAAAATGCAGGACAACAAGTTTCACCCAGATTGACCATGCAGCACCACCCTTATTTTTTTTAAATGCTGTGTCATGGAGAAAGGGGGCTTGACGTATATTTTCATTATGGACCAATATCTCTCTAACTACAGGACAAAATGTCATGAAACCTCATCTTTGTATTTTTTATTACAAGCCACAGACACTAGTTATTTGTTTTTATTAGCTCCACTGGCCAAAGGCCAGCGGGCTTATGTCATGGCCTGTTGTCCGTCGTGCGTGCGTCCGTCCGTCCGTCCGTGCGTGCGTCCGTCCGTCCGTGCGTTAACTTTTTTTTAAAACGTCTTATTCTCTGAAACTACCCATCCAATTTTGATGAAACTTCACAGAAATGATCCTGCCATGGTCCTCTTCAGAATTTCTTGAAAGAATTTAATTCCTTCAAAAACTCTGGTTGCCATGGCAACAAAACTGAAAAATTTTGAAAATCTTTGAAAATCTTCTTGTCTGAAACCGTAAGGCCAAGGGCTACCAAATTTGGCATGTAGCTTTATCTAGTGGACCTCTACCAAGTTTCTTCAATTTATAGCCCTGGGGTCAAAATTGGCCCCGCCCCGGGGGTTACAAGTTATACATGGGCTTATTTAGGGAGAACTTTAAAATTCCTCTTCTACCTAGCCATAGGGCCTAGAGCTACCAAATTTGGCATGTAGCTTTATCTAGTGGACCTCTGCCAAGATTGTTCAAATTATAGCCCTGGGGTCAAATTAGGCCCTGCCCGGGGGTAACAAGTTTTACATGGGCTTATATAACAAGTTTTACATGGGCTTATATAGGGAGAACTTTAAAATTCTTCTTTGACCTAGCCATGGGGCCTAGGGTGACCAAATTTGGCATGTAGCTTTATCTAGTGGACCTGTACCAAGGGTGTCCAAATTATAGCCGAGGGTCAAATTTGACTTCGCTCCGGGGGGGTAACATGTTTTACATGGGCGGGCTTATATAGGAAAATCTTTCGCATCTAGCTATAAGGGCTAGGGCTATCAAATTTTGCATTTAGCTTTATCTAGGGGGTCTCTATCAAGGGTGCCCAAATTATAGCCCAGGGGGGTCAAATGTAGCCCCACCCCAGGGGGTCACAAGTTCTACATGGTCGTACATAAGGAAACTTTAATAATCTACTTGTACATAGCTATATTTAGGCCTAGGGCTACCAAATTTTGCATGTAACTTTATATAATGGGCCTCTACCAAGAGGGCCCAAATTTTAACTTTGGGGGTCAAGCTTGACTCCACACCAGGGGTCACAAGTTTTACATTGGCTTTTATAGTGAAAACTTGATAAACCTGTGTCATGGATCACATATTTTACAGGGCCTTTTATTCAGCAAACTTGTTTTACATGACTTTTTATTAGGCAAGATTAAAAAATCTTTTTGTTTATAACCACACATTCTAGTTTCATATTGTAGGTCTGGGGTCAAAATTGCCTTCATTCCAGGGATCGCAAGTTTAACATGGGCTTCAAAATATTGTCACTTCAATTTAAACATTAATCAAGGGAAATAACTCTTTTTATGAAAGATAAAGTTCGTTACTATTTACCTCCCCTGATTATCAAGCTGCAGTGATACATGATTGGTGCTAGACAAGTTTTTTAGCTCCACTGGCCGAAGGCCAGCAGGCTTATGTTATGGCCCGTTGTCCGTTGTGCGTCCATCTGTATGTTAACTTTTTAGCTCACTTGAGCACAACGTGCTCAAGGGGAGCTTTTAGGATCACCTGGTGTCCGTCGTGCATCGTGTGTCGTCAACAATTCTTTAAACATCAACTCCTCCTAAACCACTGGGCGGATTTGGACGAAACTTGGCTGGAATGTTCCTTGGAAGGTCCTTTTTAAAAACTGTTCACAGAATTTGATTCCATCAAAAACTCTGGTTGCCATTGCAACCAAATGGAATTTTTTAGGGAATTCTTTAAAAATCTTCTCCTCTGAAACCACTGGTCAGATTTTGAAATAATTTCACAGATATGCTCCTTGGGTGACCCTTTTTAAAAATTGTTCGTAAAATTTTGATCCGTCAAAAAATGTGGCTCTGGTGAATGGGGGCTTCTTGCACCATATAGAAATGAAGGAATTCTTCAAAATTCTTCTTCTCTGAAACCGCTGGTCAGATTTCGAAATAATTTCACAGGATTGTTCCTTGGGTGACCCTTTTCAAAAACTGTTCGTAAAATTTTGATCCGTCAAAAAACGTGGCTCTGGTGAATGGGGGCTTCTTGCACTATACAGAAATGAAGGAATTCTTTAAAAATCTTCTCCTCTGAAACAGCAGGTCAGATTTTGAAATAATTTCACAGGATTGTTGCTTGGGTGACCTTTTTCAAAAATTGTTCGTAAAATTTTGATCCGTCAAAAAATGTGGCTCTGGTGAATGGGGGCTACTTGCACTATATGGAAATTTAGAAATTCTTAAAAATTCTTCTTCTCTGAAACGACTGGTCAGAATTTTACTTAATAGCCAGTGGAGCGATACAGGGCCATCATGGCCCTCTTGTTTCATGAAATGCCATGGCATGAAAAAAGGGGGCTAAATGTATAATTTCATCATGGACCAATGACCATCTGTTCATCCATCTTTCTGGACAGATATCTTCTAAAATCCTTGACAAAAACTAATAGAAATTCATACATGTCTTCCTTATGATGTCCGCCGTTATTTATTTTTTTTCGTCCGTTCTCGGACAAGTTTGAAATGGGTCAGGTTGGGTCAAAAACTAGGTCACTAGGTCAAATCTTAGAAAAACCTTGTTTACATTCTAGAAGCCACATTTTCAGTCAAAAACTCTAAAGTTGGTCAGAATGTTTTTCTTGATGATTTCTCGGAAGAGTTTGAAAATGGGGCTTGTCGGGTCAAAAACTAGGTTACTCGGTCATACCTTAGAAAAACCTTGTGTACACTCTAGAGGCCACATTTTCCATGCAATACTAATGAAACTTGGTCAGACTATTTGTCTTGATGATTTCTTGGATGAGTTTGAAAACGGGTCATGTCGGGTCAAAAGCTAGGCTACATTTTCAGTGCAATACTCATGAAACTTGGTCAGAATGTTTGTCTTGATGATGTCTTGAGTGAGTTTGAAAATGGGTCACATTGGTTCAAAAACTTGGTCATCAGGTCAAATCTTTATAATAGCTTGTGTAGCTTTAGAGTCAACATTTTTTCTCCAATTCTTATGAAAATTAGTCGCAATGTTTTTCTTGATAATCAATATGATGAAATTGAAAATGGGTCACATTGGGTTAAGACTAGGTCGCCATGTTAAATCTTTGAAAAACCTTGTGTACACTCTAGAGGCCACATTTTCTGTCCAATACTTATGAAAAGTGGTCAGAATCTTTGTTTTAATAATATCTACAGTGGGAAAATGGGCTATGTTTGGCTAAAAAGTAGGTCACTGAAGGAAATTCTAGAAAAAGCTTGTGTACAATCTAGAGGCCAAGTTTTCACAACCTAGAGGCAATTATTATGAAAGCTTGGTAGAATGTTTGTCATAATATCTCGAAAGAGATTGAAAATGGGTCATGTTTGGTCAAAAGACTCAGGTGAGCGACTTCAGGGCCATCATGGCCCTCTTGTTTTTTTTTCTTTTATCTTTCACAAAACAATTTCTATCATTGTAGGTAGTTTTATTTTGTCGCCTACAGATGCCCTCAAATTTGTCAACACTAAAATTTTATCATCTGATAACCAGTAATTTTAACTAAGCTATACTTTTTGTTTCTTTGGTTTTCTTGACAGATGTGTGGAGAGCCATTGGTTTACATGGGTGGCACAATCTAACCACATCCCGATGCATATCAAACAGGATGAGGCCAATCCCTGGCTCAAACTGCAGATCAACGCCACCTGTGATATAGAGAAATCCTTCTTTAATGACTGGTTCACAGGACATCTGAACTTTCAGATAGAACACCAGTGAGTAGTTGCATGCATACTTTATTTTTATTACATAACCTCTCTTGCTTTCAGAGTACTAAACCCAGCACAAATTTGCTTATCTTAAACATGTTTAATATCACAATTGTGTGACGTCATTTTTTGACATCATTTTGTACATACGCGTATTTCATAGTAGTGAATGGGTTTTATGGATATTACCGCTTGTGCAATTATAGGTGGTTTTGCATCTTCTGATCTATAGTTTGTGAAATATTTTTATGTCATAAAAAGAATCTGACATTGATTTGCATTTGAGATAAAATTTATTACATTCCTCAAGAAGAAATGGTATTAAGCTTGCCAAAGGCTCTCTTGATAACATTTTCCCTAGTCTTGTTTGATAAAATTCTATCTCAAATGCCAATTCATGTCAGATCCTATATATCCCCCCGCCCAAAAAAAAGAGTTAAGTAAGTGGCTTATACAGAATTTGGGTGTCCATCTGTTTGTCAACTTTGTGTCGCCTCCTATAGTTCCTATCCAATTTTACTGAAATTCTAATGGTAGAATTTCTGTGATGAGAACTCGTGCTTTACAACTTTCATTATGATTGGATGACTATTTCTTGCTCCAATGATAAGGCAATAACCCTTTACCAAAGGACAAAATTTTAGACTGGTCTAAATTAAAAGCATTTGCAGACAACGAATTCAAAGTGGCCACACTGATGAAATTTGTTCTTGATAGTTTGGAAAACTTTGTGGGAAAAGGAGAAAAAATGCTGGTCACCAGCATTTTCTCCTTTTCCCACATTGTTTTCAAAAGCTATCTTCTTCAGGGGTGTTAAAAGTCGGGATTGTTTGGTAAAGGGTTAGGTGAGAAGTTGTAGGACAGCAGTTCTAGTTACAGTATGCTGTTACCATAGAAAAGGTCACTAGGTCAAAGGTCATGTTACGGGTCAATGTCGAGCTCAAATACATGCATCACATGCAGGTAAAATCCAACATGTGAAAAAATATCTGTCTGAAATGTCAAAAATGGTCCCAAATAGGGCATGATGACATCAAGGTAGATTTCATCATAATATTTTGAATGTCACATAATAGCTTTCATCCGCCATTAATCAAAAAGGAATATATAACCGCCTAACTATATCAGTTTCTTAACATTCTTGAATAAAATTGCCAGTAAATGCAAAATTTTGTTGTTAAAATTTGTTGGTAATTTAATAGGAGGATTATTCTGTTTTAATTAAAAATTTCCATGGGCTTGTATTTAAGATATGCTCTTGGGAAAGGCGGCGTAATGAATCTACAAAAAGCATTGATCCCGGTCAGCCTGTGCAATCTATGCAGACTGACATGGGTCGAAACATTTTGCTTTTTGTTAATTTTCTGCCTGTCAAAGGAGCTTTCTACCTCCAGATCCAGTCGATTGTTAGACAAAATGGATTTTGTGGATCCATACTTATGTGATGACATGCTTGGTACAATGCAGAATGGAGATGCATTTAAATCCCTTTTGCCAGAAGATATAAAGGATATTTGTTTTTTACGGTGAAAGATAGAAATTTATTTCATCGAGTGAACATCATCGGAAATATTTTCACGCATGGCTGCCATGGGTGAAAATATTACCGATGATGTTCACTCGATGAAATAAATTTCCATCTTTCACCGTAAAAAACAAATATTCTATTTATTTTATGCTTTTAACCCTTTCTGGGGGGAACTTAATCAAAATCCAGTACAGTTCTTTTCGGTTGTTCCCCGTGGCGTACTCCCTCTGTATAGCAACCCATTATAATATTACATCAAGCGTGAGAAATGTAAGGTAAATTAAATCATATTTCCATCTGGTCGTGAGGCACTCGCATTTTACCTAGGTAACTAGTGTGCGGGAACAACTGTTTCCACCTTCAGTTGAAGAGTTAGAATATAAAAATCGGTATTTTCACTGGTCGTAACCATGAAATATCGAAAAATGTTTCACCGATATTTCTCAATAACCTACCGGAAAGCATGAAATAAGACTCATTAACTTCTCGCTGTGTGGGAAAATAGTGATGTCTCACTCAACCTTCTGTGATGTGAGATATCCCTTTTTGCAAGCAGCTCAGAGCAAAAACAAGCCCCATGTAGGTTTGAGCAATGTAATTATCAGTATTAATTGACAAGCTGACATTATATAACTGAAATAAGGTGGAAAATGGTGTTAAACAATAAGCAAACAAATTGATTGGAAAGGTATACAAGAAGGAGGGGGGGGACCATAATTATGTCTATCATAGAAATCTTGTTTTATGTTTACAGTTTATTTCCCACCATGCCAAGACACAACTTGTACAAGGTTGCTCCCCTTGTTAAATCTCTATGTGAGAAACATCATGTACCATACATTGTGAAGGGCCTTTGGGAATCTTTTGTAGACATTGTCAAGTAAGTGTTTTTATTCATTGTGCCAAGTTTGAATTTTGTTTTACTTGTCAAGTAATGGATTTTGTTATAAATTTAATTAGCTTTTGATTCTTCACAAGAGGACAAATGTTTAGATTTGTCCAAACTGAAAGTATTTGCAGACAAAAAGTTGCATGTGTCTCAACCCTTTACCACACAGTCTGAACTTTCAACGACCCTGAAAGCAAAGGCTTCTTAAAGCATTGCAGAAAAAGGAGAAAATGATGGTAACCAGCATTTTCTCCTTTTTCCGCAATGTTTTCTACCTGATTAAAGACAGATGTTGGCAATGCAGCAACCTTTAATTTGTTGTCCTCAAACTCTTACAAATTGGTCCAGAAAGAATTGAATTATGTGATTGTCTTTGAAAGGATAGAAAACAATAAAGGAAAAAAAGAAATACATTCACAGTGATACTAATTTTGTGGATTGTTCTGTGAAGGGTAAATTTGTTTGCAATTGGGATTTTATACCGGAATGATACATCTGAAAGAAATGTACAGTGGGAATGTATAGGCCTTCCATTGTTAAAGGCCTCTGAAAAGTAAGTGTTTACTCTGAGCCCGCTTGAGTAACTCGGTGGTTTGGGTATCAGACTCATGACCTTGTGGTTGTAAGTTCGATACCTGGTTAAGGCAAACTTTCTTTCCTGCGATTTTTCACCTGTCACCTCTGATGCATGTGAGAAAAATGGTCGGTGACATGGGCGGTAGGTTTGTGTCAGTACTGGTGTGAGAAAGTGAGGAAACACATGCGCAGATGCACTGACCATCGTGATATGATCTAAGCTGTTTTAAAGGCGTTAAACTCCAGAACAAACAAAGACAACTATGATACTGCGAAATTTCTACCGTTAACAGCCACTCCTTCTTTTGAAGGGCAAGGTAATATTGACTTAAGAGATATTTTGCTTGTTGAAATCACTTGCTGCCTTGCTTGTCAATGCTTTCTATTAGTTTTCAAAGGCAAGACGGTAAAACCTGCCTTAGTGGCCATCACTAATAACCTTCAGAGCTCTGAATAAACCCAAAAGATATTTTCATTCTAGAAATAAGACTAACTAGTCATAATAACAAGGTTGCTCTTGTTTCAGCACAGTTCATTTCAGTTCTCTGATTGTGCTGCGTAAGTGACAAGGTGCTGGTGGGGGTATTTGCCCGCTTTGCCACAGTTCTAGTTTGAACCCCATTTAATGTGTCACCTACAAAAGCTTGTTGGTCTAGTCCAAAAGTTTGCCTTTCGTTAGAGATTTTAAAAAAATAAAAAGAACTTATATGTGTTCGTCTTTTTATTTCAGGACGTTGAAGAGCTCTGGTGAACTATGGGAGGAAACCTATAGAGAATTTCACTGTGATTAATGTTTTTAATGACATATAACTGGGATTTTTATACAATGTAGCTTTTGTAGTTTATCTATCAGCGGGTGTGGAATTCCCATGCCCCCACCTTGTTTGTCACACAACTAGGATTTTTATACAATCTAGTGTTTGTAATATATCAGGGATGTGGAATTCCTGTATCTTCTGTTTGTCTGACAAAAACTAGGGTTTTTTATAATATGTAGCTTTTGTAATATAGTTTGAAACAGGTGCGGGATTTGTATGCCCAAACTTATCTGAAATGACCCATTGACCACTCTTGTCGGAGGGCAAATAAAATCAGAGGTATGGGCACAGAAAAGAGCTCAACAGTTTCGAATTGAAAGGGGGTATTTAGATGTTATGCCACAGATCAAAATTTCTTGTAAAATGCTGACAAATACTTCAAAATATATATTTCCACACAAGCTTAGCTCTTAACCAACCAGACAGCAAAATTTTAGACTTGTCCAAATTGAAAGCATTTGCAACAGAAAATGAATTTGACTCAAAAGTCAAAATTTGTTTTGGGATGGGCAGAAAACATTGTGGGAAAGGAGAAAATTACTGGTTACCAGCATTTTCTCCTTTTGCCAGAATGTTTTCAAAGGCTTCTTTCCATGAGGTTGTTAAAACTCTGGATTGTGTTGTAAAGAGTTAAAGATCAGTTCTTGTTACCATCATTTTCTCCTTTTCCCACAATATTTTCACATCTTCAGTCTCAGGGTCATTGAAATTTTGGTTTGTTTGGTAGAGGGTTTTTTCTACACTGTCTCTTTTGCCTAGATGTTGTGAACGCGAGGAACCTTGAAATCTGAAATAAAATCGTGGAGTTTTAATGACCTTGAGTAAGAAGGCTTTTGAAAATGTTGTGGGAAAAGTAGAAAATGCTGGGAACCAGCATTTTCTCCTTTTCTCACAATATTTTCGTAATCTCCAAAGACACATTTTAGTTTAATTTGTTGTCTGCAAATGCTTTCAATTTGACCTGTCTGAAATTTTGTCATTAGTAAGGAGTTAAGGAGGTTATGTTTTACAAAGGCCAATTTTGGCTTATTTCTACGGATGTCACATATAGATAGCTGACTAGAGTTTAGTAGTTTAAGTTTTCCTATTAATGCTGTACCAGACAATACTGTGTTATACATGTCAAATTTGAAACCATTTGCAAACGACAAATCAAAATGTAGCTCAAGTGATAAGATTTGTCTTGGAAAAGGTAGAAAACATTGTGGGAAAAGGAGAAACTGCTAGTTACCAGCAGTTTCTCCTTTTCCCACAGTGTTTTCAAAGGCTTTATTCCACAGGGTAGTTAAGTCAGAATTGTTTTGTAAAGCATTGTTGGGCATGTATATCCATAGGTAATAGATTTTGCAGCTTTTAGTTTCGTAATTTTGTGAGAGTTGTTCTATTTTTTTGTTGTTGTTGTTCTTTGTTAATGTTTTTTGAGCTAAAGCAGGTTTTAGTGCTGGTCTTTCTTTGTTTATGTTTTTTGGGTGAGAACAGATTTGGTTAAAATGAAAGATGATTATCTGATGGTAGTTGCCTCCGCAAACTTTGTGGATTAAGTTACGGCTTTACTTTTCAAGAAATAAAATGGGAGAAAATGGATATTGAACCCTTTAAGAAACAATCACGACTTTTAATGACCCTGAGAAAGAAGGCATTTGAAAACATTGTTGGAAAGGAGAAAATGCTGGTAACCAGCATTTTCTCCTTTTTCCTACAATGTTTTCTACCCCTGTCAAGAACTACTTATCAATTGAGCCACATTTGATTTGTCGTCTGCAAATGCTTTCAATTTGGACATGTCCAAAATTTTGTCATTTGGTAAAGATTTTATTAAAATTGGAGAATGATCAACAAAATATTGTGAGAAAAATAGCATTCACTCAATAAACAATTCCTTCTTTTGGCAAAACATTTTCAAAAATCACCCTTTGCAAAGGAACAGTCTGTTCTATAATTAACCCTTTTCCAAATAACAAACTTTAATAGACTTATTCAAATTGAAAGATAATAAATTCATTGTGACCAAAATGATGGGGTTTATCTAGAAATTTGCCGTCTGGTACAGAAGTATAACATGAAGATTGGAGGTTGAAGTTATAGAGGATTTTAGTGAATGGAACAAGATTGTGTTGCTGTTGTTGGTAGGGTCTCTTTATCTGAAGCTCAGTGTTTTTTCTATGCCATTTAAGATTGCATTGTCAAGTCTTTGTTGTTGGAGTTGTAGTTTTGAGCATTCTTAACACTTTACCGCATAATGCCGACTTTTAACGACCCTGGAAAGAAGCCTTTCAAAAATATTGTAGGAAAAGGAGAAAATGCTGGTTACAACAATTTCTTGGTGGCTCAAATGGTTCAATTTGAAATTGTTGTCTGCAAATGCTTTCAATTTGGACTAGGCTGAAATTTTGTCATCTGGTAAAAAGTTAAATTTGTTATCAGGTAATCATTTTTTTTTTTTTTTTTTTTTTAATTTGGGGGAGGTTTTTCTTTTTTTTCGGGGCCATTGTCAGCCTTCAAAAAGTTGTACAGCCATGAACCTCCCCCTGTGTTTCTGTAGTGCTGAAAGCACATGTTATAAGAGAGAGTAAGGGAGGTGCAGTGGTTAGGATTTATTAAGTTGCTTTTAGGTTCTAAACAGCATTGATTATAGTGACTTAACAAGGATTTATTAAGTTGCTTTTAGGTTCTAAACAGCATTGATTATAGTGACTTAACACAATCCCAACTTTAAACGGCCCTGAAAAAGAATGCTTTTGAAAGCACTGTGGGAAAAGGAGAAAATGCCAGTAACCAGTTTTCTTCTCTGTCAAAGACAAATTCAACCATTTGAACCACATTTAAATTGTTGTTGTTTTTAAATGCTTTCAATTTGGGCAAGTTTACATTTTTGTCGTGTAGTAAAGGTTTAGCATACAATCCTCTTTGAGGCATACAGCTTATTGTATTACTGAAAGTGAATTGCAGTAAAGAAAGTTTGAAATGAGCCTGGCTCTGGGAAAAGGTTGTTTAACTCTTTACCAAACGACAAAATTTTAGACTTGCCCAAATTGAAAGCATTTGCAGACAACAATATAAGTGTGACTGAAAAATTGAAATTTGTTTTGGGAAGGGTAGAAAACATTGTGGGAAAAGGAGAAAATGCTGGTTACCAGCATTTTCTCCTTTTCCCACAATGTTTTCAAAAGGTTTCTTTCCCAGGGTCGTTAAGGGTCGGCATTGTGTAGTAAAGGGTTAATGCATATCTTTGATACATTATAGCAAGCAAGTCATCATATAATTATGGATCCATAAAATCTATTTTGTCGACAATCATGAAAACTAATAAACTGGACCTTTGGGGTGCATGAAATTGACCAATAACAAGTATTTTTAACCCAAGGTAGACTGGGCAGGCTGACTTGGGTCAATACTTGTTGCATCCTCGTTGACCCAGTTTCGATTCATTCTGTAATCGACCCTGGGTTATTTCGCTGGCGTTTCCTCGTTCTCATGAATTATTCATGAAGCATTTTGATTGGTGATCTCAGTTTTTCTTTGAGAAAATTTAAACTATTTCTATCACAAATATGTCGTCATTTCTATTTTTAACTTGTTGATATCTAATCACATCATTCGTTGCAAATCAAGCTTAGCAATACTTTAAATCTGGCATTGCCCATCAACATCACATTCGAGAAGCGTTTTTAAAAAAGAGATTTTTGGTGTACACGAAGATTGATAGTGTCGTCCCTGTATTGCAGAATGGCATATCTCACAGGAGACAAGCACGCCGACGGGCCATATTTGTTGACAACCTCGGGTTTTTTCCATAGTGGGGTTATTTTTATAATGGAAGAAATGAAATTACCCTCTCTACAAGAGAGTATCATAATGTTATCGATCTTTCGATTGGCTATTAGGGTACTTCCCAACCATATGAATATTCACAAGAAACGACGAATTGCTAGTCAATTATCCCAGGGGTAGATGCATGGGGGTAACGTAATGCTTCAAACCTGGGTTCCGAGGATGTACTTGTTGCAGATGTATTTAACTCTTTACCAAATGACAAAATTTTGGACAGGACCAAATTGAAAGCATTTGCAGATGGCAAATTAAATGTTGCTATAATGATGATTTCTGTACTTGATTGGGTAGAAAACATTGTGGGAAAAGGAGAAAATGCTGGTTACCAGCATTTTTTCCTTTTCCCCAAATGTTTTCAAAAAGCCTTTTTCTCCAGGTCGTTAAACCTCGGGATTGTGTGGTAAAGGGTTAAACCCCATTTTACAGAGCATGGCCCAAGCATACCGTGTAACTCATCAGTTGAATAAACATTGCAAGAAATTGTACTTTTTCTTTCAATTTCTCAAAAATTGTTTGGTTTAAGAACATGAAAAACATTTTTTTGTACAATTAAGGACTATGTACATGTATGTGACTTAAATTCTGTGCTGCATTGACTTCTGTATTTTTAAAATGACTTAATTTTGATGCCCAAGTTTTTTTGTTTTCATTGTTATTAATTGTATTGTTGTTTACATGTGTTTTGTACATGTATGTGCTTTTGCATCTCTACATCCTGACCAAGTGTGCTTGTCTAGATAGTTTATTTTTGAAGAAAAATTGAAGTAGCAAAAAAGTTTATTGGTGCACCGACTGGTTTTTATTTATTGTGTACCGCTGTTGTAGCCTATGTATTTTGATAGGATTTGTTAAGCTTTCCTTGTTAATTAGAATATTTAGTATGTTTCAGATTATGTGTTTGTCTGAAGTGTAATTATCATGGTTGATACTTTTTGCAGATGCATTAAACCCCCTTTTTACAGAGCATGGCTCATTTGTATGTGTTTACAGCTGATAGTGAGCATAATATTCTTGGCATAAGTTTTGTATGTTAAAATTTTGCCAGAAGTGTGGTCAAGAAATGACAATCTTGGATTTACACTTCGTTTCCAAAGCATTTGGAATCTTTCACACACATCAAAATCAAGGTACAGCTCTGTGATTAAAGAATTATTCCTACTTTATATGTAGTATTGAATAATTTTTATGTAGAAGAGCAGAAAGTCACAACTTATGATTGGCCCAACTGTTTGGCTTGGCCATTTAGAAGTTGTGTTACTTTCAAATTTAGAAAATCTTAGAGAATAAGACAAAGAATGTTCTTATGAATGGTCGGTAAATACGGACCCTGGATTATTTGCTTGTAACACTTGCAAATCTATTGGATAGTCATTCCACCGCAGCATTTATTATCTAGAGCCATTTTCGTTATCAATTGAGCAGCTAGGGCTTGAGGCATGCATAAGCAAGGCTGCCTAAATGCATCAAAATGGTTGTAATGCCCTTCAAATGCTATCACAATTTAACCCTTTCCCACACAACAGATTTTAGACTTACAGATTAAAAAGATCTGTAGATGACAGAAACAAAATTGGTACAAGTGAGCTTAAGTTTTCTGGTAGGATAGAGAACATAGTGGGAAAAGGAGAAAATGCTGGTTACCAGCATTTTCTCCTTTTCCCAAAATGTTTACGAAAGGCTTCTTCCATGGTGCCATTAAAACTTGTTTGGTAAAGGGCTTTTTCTTATGACTGCATGTATCAAAGTTTCTTTTTATTAGCATTGGATCACATATTGAATTATAAAATTGCATTGTTTCTTTTTATCTTTCAATCTGAAAGTGCTAGGTTTTATTTGTTTGTTTGTTTTCATTTGTGTGTTTCCATGTTTTATTCCACTTCTACACAAGTTTTGACAAAGGTTTCTTGCATATATATGGAAAGTGCTATTTGTTTAACAGATACAGGTGTGATGCGTTTTTAGCTCACCTGAGCACGAAGTGCTCAAGGTGAGCTCTTGTTATCGCCCAATGTCCGTTGTCCGTCGTCCACAATTTCTTTAAACATCTTCTCCTCCTAAACCACTGTTAATCTTGATGAAACTTGGCAGGGATGTTCCTTGGGTGAAGCTCTACCAAAGTTGTTCAAGAAATTGAATTCCACCCATAACTCTGGTTGCCATGGCAACCAAAAGGAAAAAAATAGCAAAATCTTTGAAAATCTTCTGCTCTGAAACTAGAAGGCGTAGATCTTTGATATTTGGTATGTAGCATCTCCTAGTGGACCTCTACCAAGTTTGTTCGTATGATGCCCCTGGGGTCAAAACTGGCCCCACCCCAGGGATCAAAAGTTCGAACATAGGAACAAAGAAGAAAAACTTTAAAATTCTTCTTCTCTGAAACTGGAAGGCATAGAGCTTTGATATTTGGTATGTAGCATCTCCTAATGGGCCTCTACCAAGTTTGTTCATACGATGCCCCTGGGGTCAAAACTGGCCCCGCCCAGGGGGTCACAAGTTTAAACATAGGAACAAAGAAGGAAAACTTTAAAATTCTTCTTCTCTGAAACTGGTAAGCATAGAGCTTTGATATTTGGTGTGTAGCATCTCCTAGTGGACCTCTACTAAGTTTGTTCATATGATGCCCCTGGGGTCAAAACTGGCCCCGCCCCGGGGGTCACAAGTTTGAACATAAGAAATCGGGGGTATAAGAATAAACCACTGCAGTCCCGCGATCGTCACATCTGCCATTTCATCTGGCGGAACAAAAGTGACAGCATGCATGTCGTAAAAGGCGACAAAAGGGGCATCAATTTGTGTTTCGTCCATTCCTCATTTATCATGTTTGTCTTATGTTGTTGCACATGTATGTTATTTTCACCTCGCATTATTGTTTACTAAGTAAGTGCGCCCAATATGACCTAAGTTGTCGACGGGCCTTAAAACGCTATTCATTATTCATTATTATTTGAACATAAGAACAAAAAAGGGAAAACTTTAAAATTCTTCCTCTGTGAAACTGGAAGGCTTGGAGCTTTGATATTTGGTATGTAGTGAACCTGTTCTAAGTTTGTTAGCCCACCTGAGCACAATATGTTCAGTGAGTTCAAAATTGGGTCACCTGGGGTCATAATGTAGGTCACTAGGTCAAATTAAAGAAATACCTTGTGGGCACTCTAGAGGCTACATTTATTGCTCAAATGACCTGAAATTTGGTCAGAATGTTTGACTTGATGAAATCTCGGATGAGTTCAAAATTGGGTCACCTGGGATCATAAACTAGGTCACTAGGTCAAATTAAAGAAATACCTTTAGGGCACTCTAGAGGCCACATTTTTGACTTGACTTGAAAATTGATCAGAATGTTTGTCTTGATAAAATCTCACATGAGTCTGAATTTGGGTCAACTGGGATCATAAACTAGGTCACTAGGTCAAATTGAAGAAATACCTCTAGGGCACTCTAGAGGCCACATTTATTGTTGAATTGATTTGAAAATTGGTCAGAATGTTTGTCTTGATTAAATCTCACATGAGTCTGAATTTGGGTCAACTGGGCTCATAAACTAGGTCACTAGGTCAAATTAAATCCCTTTAGGGCACTGTAGAGGCCACATTTTTTGGCTCAGTTGACTTGAAAATTGGTCAGAATATTTTTCTTGATCAAATCTTACATGAATTTGAATTTGGGTCAACTCGGGTCATAAGCTAGGTCACTAGGTCAAATTAAAGAAATACCTTTAGGGCACTCTAGAGGCCACATTTTTTGCTCAATTGACTTGAAAATTGGTCAGAATGTTTGTCTTGATTAAATCTCACATGAGTCTGAATTTGGGTCAACTGGACTCATAAACTCGGTCACTAGGTCAAATTAAAGAAATACCTTTAGGGCACTCTAGAGGCCACATTTCTTGCTCAATTGATTTGAAAATTGGCTAAAATGTTTCTCTTGATGAAATCTAAGATGAGTTCAAAATTGGGTCACCTGGGGTCATAATGTAGGTCACTAGGTCAAATTAAAGAAATACCTTAAGGGCACTCTAGAGGCCACATTTCTTGCTCAATTGACTTGAAAATTGGTCAGAATGTTTGTCTTTATGAACTATTGGATGAGTTTGAAATTGGTTCACCTGGGATCATAAACTAGGTCACTAGGTCAAATTAAAGAAATACCTTTAGGGCACTCTAAAGGCCACATTTATTTCTAAATTAACTTGAAAACTGTTCAGAATGTTTGTCTTGATAAATATTTTGATGAGTTCTAAATTTGGTCACGTATGGTGATAAAGTAGGTCACTAGGTCAACTTACAGAAATTTCTTGTGGATGCTCTAGATGTCACATTATAAGCTCAATTGACCTGGCAATTGGTCAGAAATTGAATTTTGCACGTGGAGTGAAATTTTGCCTATTGACTCAGGTGAGCGATCCAGGGCCATCATGGCCTTCTTGTTTTTTTTTTTTTTTTTTTCGGTCTTTTTGTATAGTGACCTCAACAAGTTACAATTATTATTTGCTTGTGATAAGTAAGTGTTCCTTTCTCCGATATTATTTCTGTACAGTTGAGAACTAATATGTTTCTTTGTGTCAAGAGCTATCCTGAAAATTAATCTATCCAGTAATAATAATATTTTAGACAGTCTAGAAGTAACCTGTGTAGTGCAGATCCAAAGCATATTGTTTCATGATTTTCAATAAACTCCACTTTACAGGGGGTCCTGTGTAGCTGTAGGATTCAAAACTTTAATGCCACCAGTACCATCCTTACTCGAAGCCCTGAGGTTTTTTCATGAAGAGTCCTTTGGCAGGACATATCAAAGCCCTAGCCCAGCATTGGTTAAACTAAGGACATGCATAAATAAGTGAGCTGTCACCATGATAATACACATATGATTCTGAAAAAGGCATGGAACATCATTCAACCAATCAACTATTTTATAGATATTTATAGGGGTATATATTTATAGGACATCTCTCACTGCAATGTATCCTCAATATAGGTTTGGTTCATATCATTCAAAATACACCCACAACACAAGTTTATCACTTTACCCTTTCTTAGATAATTTCCAGAAAACATTGAGGAAAAGGAGAAAATGCTGGTAGCATTTTCTCCTTTTTGCACAATGTTTTCAGAAGTCCACTTCTCAGGGATCATTTATGCTTGGGATTGTTTGGTAGAGGGTTAAGCCATATGGGGTACACTATACTTAGATAAAGTATCTCTTTGTCACAATATATTTAAAATTAGTGTTCTGCATTAGAAAAAAAGAAATGCTTTCAATCGCCTGAAAGTGATTTTACATAATAGAAGTGTGATAAACAGTAGGATAACCGTGTGTGTACATACAAGTAATATTCATGTATCTATATTTGAATAAATAAAAGGAAATATTTCATAAGTCGTACTCTTAGTCTATATTTTTAGCTCACCTGAGTACGAAATGCTAAAGGTGAGCTTTTGTGATCGTGCTTTGCCCGTCGTGCGTCGTATACTTTTACTTTCTGTACGCTCTAGAGGCCACATTTTAAGTCGGATACTCATAAACGTGGTCAGAATGTTTTTCTTGGTGATATTTCAGACGAGTTCAAAAATGGTCCATGTCGGGTCAAAAACTAGGTCACTAGGCCAAATCATAGAAAAACCTTGTGTACACTCCAGAGGCCGCATTTCCAGTCCAGTATTCTTGAAACTTGGTCATAATGTTTGTCTTGATAATATCTCGGACGAGTTCGAAAATGGGTCATGTGAGGTCAAAGCCTAGGCTACGTACTTGGTCAAATCTTAGAAAAAAATTGTGAAAGATCTAGAGGCCACATTTTCAGTCTATTACTCATGAAAGGTGATCAGAATGTTTGGCTTGATGATATCTTGGATAAGGTCACTGGGTCAAATCTTTGAAAACTTTGTGTACGCTCTAGAGGCCACATTTTCAGTCAAATACTCATAAAATTATGCCAGAATGTTTGTCTTGATGACATCTTGGACGAGTTTAAAAATGGGTCCCGTTAGGTGTAAAATTAGGCCACTAGGTCAAATCGTAGAAAAACCCTGTGTACACTCTAGAGGCCACATTTTTCAGCCTAATACTCTTGAAAGTTTGTCAGGGTGTTTGTCTTTATGTTATCTCTGACGGATGAAAATGGGTCACCTCGGATCAAAAACTAGGTTACTTTGTCAAATCCTAGAAAAATCTCGTGTACACTCACGAGGCCACATTTTCAGCCCAATATTCATGAAAGTTGGTTTCAATGTTGTCTCGATATCTCACATGAAGTTGAAATTTGGTCACATCAGGTCAAAAATTGGGTTACAAGGTCAAATCTTTAAAATAGCTTGTATACACTCTAGAGGCAACATTTTCTGTTAAATACTTATGTAAATTAGTCAGAATGGTTTTCTTGATGATCATTAAGATAAGAGTTAAAATGGGTCACATTGGGTAAAAAACTAGGTCGCCATGTCAAAATTGGAAAAAACCTTGTCCCCACTTTTTCTGTAAAATACTAATGAAAGGTGGTCAGAATCTTAATTTCGATAATATCTACAAAGGAAAAAAAGACTATGTTGGTCTAAAAAGTAGGTCACTGAGACAAATTTTAGAAAAAGCTTGTGTACACGCTAGAGGCCAAGTTTTCAGTCAAATACTTTCGAAAGCTTATTAGAATGTTTGTCATCACGGGTCATGTTTGGTCAAAATGCTCAGGTGAGTGACTTCAGGGCCATCATGGACCTCTTGTTTAGTAAACCTTAGTTAAAATCCTAGCCCCGTTGTCGATTGCATCTGCAGTCTTCGTCGTGCGAAACCTGACAATTTCTCATTTCTCTTTCAGAAGTGAAAATATTTCTCTCACACTTCGAAAAAAAGGAGGTTTAATGCATCTGCAAAATGTATCAACTCATGTCAGCCTACGCAATCTGTGCATTTTATATATTTTTTGCATGTCGAAGGACCAACCCACCACATGATTTAGTCCGTGGTTAGACAGAATGGATTCTATGGATCCCTAATGCTGTGATGGCTAGCTTGGTATAAAGCATCAAGGAGACACATTTAACCCCCTTTTGCCACAGCATGACTCATATGTTTTGTTTTACCCTTTTCATGGGCGTATGCGAAAACAAGGCTTTGGCAAATGGCCTAGATCAAGATCAGGGCCTTGGGAAAGTGTTACCCCACAATGTTTCCTAACCTTTGACCAAGTTGAAACAGTGGTATACTGACGTTAGTAACGACGTCGAATAATTGCCTGCATCGACAGCAGAGGTGGCCATACAAGATATTGATTGAAAAATTACAAGAACTTTAAGAAAAACCTAACTTTAATGTTACCTTAGTCTTTGAGTACTTTTGCAACTTTGGTTTTAGTACCACCTTCATTTAAACTGCAAAAACCTAACTTAAACTTTCTGTTAGTCAAAATCTGATTAGCCTGGCATTTTCTACAGACTCGGAACTAAAGTATGATACCAAATTTGTTGGTCTTCAGTAAAACATGCGACGAGAAATAAAAGAAAATTCAGTGCACACTTATTTATGGAACTGAGTATATAATCGTGGAACCATAAAATCCATTTTGTCAAACTATCCGCTGTATCATGAGGAACGTTGATTCTTTGGAGTAGTATAGGGCGAGCACCAGCTCCCCTTTGTGTGGTTGTGGTTCCCCAGGTCACGCGGCGCCCCGTGATCAATCAATGTCAACCGTAGTCACGCGCCGCCGCCCATCGTGACGTCTATCAAGTTTCCTCGACGTTGATAAATGGTTTTGAACTTTTCAGGCAAAATTTGATTTAAATGTTTCACCTTTATTTCTTGTAGGTAGAATATTGCTTTACTAAATTTCAAAGAAATGAGTAAGCATCCAAGTTCGAGAAAGCTTTTATAAAACTGAAACTTTTTATCTCGTTTCTGCTAAGCACGGTTGAAAAGACAACAACAAACCTTATTACATGCTAAAACATTTTTGAAATTATGATAGTGAGACAGCAGTTGTCAAGAGAATGAGTGATTGTTTCAAGAAAGCTTATTGTATTTGCAATGTGTCAAGAGGATGAGTGATTGTTTGTAAGAAAGTTTAATGTATTCGTAATGTGGTAAAATTATTGTAATTACTCTACATGAATGAAATATGAGTAACGAAATGTTATCTTTATATACATGCAACTGAAGGAACTTAAAGACACTGCCCCTATGCGGTTAATATCATTGCCCATAATTTTTTCTGAACTTTCTAAAAATAATAACATTTTATATCGTGGCAGTGATGATTTTCTCAGTCTGTTTAATGTCGCTACGCACCAGTGATTTTCGTCCATAATTCTTTTATGAGTAATCCCATCAATCCTGCATGACCTGGGGAACCACAACTACATCCACACAAAGGGGAGCTGGTGCTCGCCCTATACTACTCTTTGGCATGCAGAAAAAATACCAAATGCAAAGTTTCCGAGCAGGTCAGCCTGCGCGCACTGTGCAGGCTGGCCTGAGTGGATACTTTTTGCAGATGCATTAAGCCCCCTTTTCAAAGAGCATGGCTAAATTATCATAAATTCGACTTCTTTCGGCAGCTTAAAATTAACTCTTTACCAAGACAAAATTTTGGACTTCTCCTTGAAAGCATTTGTAGTTGACATAATAAAAGTAACTCAAAAACTGAAATTTGTTACTGAAAGGGTGGAAAACATTGTTAGAAAAGGAGAGAATGCTAGTTACAGTCATTTTCTCCTTTTTCCCACAATGTTTTCAAAAGCCTTCTTTCTTAGAGTCGTTAAAACACTCGACTGTTTTGTAAATGGTTAAATCTACTGAAACTGAGAAAGACTTGTATCTTTTAGGCTTGACCGGACAAGTGGACGGTATATATCAAAGATCAGACCGCACGTTATGTGCAGTCGTATCTTGATCTATTCCATCAGCAAAAGCTTTTGTTTTCGTCTTTGGCGCTGACAAGGTTAAACATAAATCTTAACTTTTATTGGTCTGATTCAGTAAACCGTATATTATATGGTATTTCGTTTGCAACATGAGAATATAATAAGAATAATATAATAAGATCGATTCTGCAATACAGACATATCATAAACTAAACGGGACATTTCATGACTCGTTAACTTGGGTAATAAATGTAATTTTATTGCATTTTGCAATAAAATGTCAAGTAAAAAAGATAGGAAATGTCTAGACAAATGCAGGTAGAACGGAATAGAATATGTTCTGGACTATGTACTGTTTTGTTCATTATACTGGGGGCAGTTACTGTACTGACGATTTGTCCAGTACTATATACCACACATGTACTCGTATTAACAATTATTGTATTCGACGATGAACCTTATGTGTTCAAGTCTGAATTATGAAATAAGTTTCTGTTCTGTTCTATATTTCACGGTATAGTGATTTATTATACACAGTAGATCTTTAAAACTAAATTTACATATTATTTTCCGGATAATTCTACAAATGACATTGGTTTAAATATGTTGCATAGTATGCCACGAATTCTTGAAAAATATTTTCTTACTTAGAAGATTTGAACGTTTATTTTGATAAAAGAACCTAAAATTTTGTAATCAGAGGAATAAGTTTTGTAAGTGCCTCCGAAAACTCATACTTACTTCGCTTCATAGGGAAAACTTTGATCTGAGTTTTGAAGGGTTTGATGTCTTAATCAATACGGTTAGACCTAAATGTTTGTTTTGATTAAAAAAATGTGACAGTTTTAATCAGAGGAATAAGTTACGCAAGTGCATCCGAAAACGCATACTTAGGTTTCCGCTTGTAAAGGAACACTTCGGTCCGAGTTTTTCAGGGTTTGATGTGTCTCAAGCGATACGGTCAATATTTTATTTTTATTCCCGGTATATAGCTATAAAATAAAAACTTGTCCAGTCTTATTGCAGCTGGACTTGGATTATTTATCCTTATAGAGATGAAAAAACAAATTGGATATTTTCCGTCATGGGGAAAAAAGGCCTAAATAATTGTCATTTAACCCTTTACTACACGACAAAATTGTGGACTTGTCCAAATTGAAAGCAGTTGCAGACGACAATTTAAATGTCGTTCATATGATGGAATGTGTCTTTGATAGGTTAGAAAACATAGTTGGAAAAGGAGAAAATGCTGGTCACCAACATTTTCTTTTTTTTCCACAATGTTTTCCAAAAGCTTTCTCTGTAAGGGTCGTTTAAACTCAGCATTGTGTAGTAAAGAGTTAAATCCTACCCTTAGCCGAAATGTTTCCACTGGTGGACAGTGTTAAACCAAGATCAGACTGCACATTGTGTGTTGAACCGAAATTACACTCCACGCTTTGAGCCGTCTGATATCAATCTACACTAGCGGCACAAGCAACTGTGGTTGTGATAGATACTGGAAGGATCAACAGAAGATCTGATTAGACGAAAAAAAGCAAAGTAATTATTACAAACACCAGGTGCTTCGGATGATTGGATTCATTTATCAATCCTTCACATGATTGTTTGTTTGTTTGTTGTTCTTGTTGTTGTTGTTGCTGTTTTTGCACCGTGTACAATCAAAATCAGACTGCAAGTACTATTGCATTCTGATCTTGACCTTCCCTCTCCTAATAACGATAAATTCCAATTATTTGGTTCATATTCTGCCTAAGAAGTTTGAGTCGGGCTACAACGGGTTTTTTTCTATGGAGAGAGAAAATGTCCAAATCTTTCTCTCTTTTTTTATTTCAATCCTAAGGCTGCCAAGTGTGACTCAAGGACCTTTTGCAGACAGTGTAGATCAAGATCAGACTGCACAGAACGTGCAATCCGATCTTTGATCTGCACTGTCCGATAGGAAGTATTTTTCCGTCAAACAAATAATTTTGAAATAGTAACATTTTAATTATACTATCGGCTGGAAAGTTTCATTTGATTTATTTATAGCGGGTTCAGGGTTAGTAGGTGTCTAAGAATCAATATCAAAACGAAAGATAACTATCAGTTCTACCTGTGGACATTTGCTTTTGCCAAAAGAAAGAACGACAGAAAAAAAGGGACAAACCATTTCCTATAGCAGAACAAAATCAATATATTTCAGATTTTTTAAAAATAGAAATTGTTATGGCTATTGGATATGTTCACTGAAAGCATGCTTACAGTTATATCAAATTAATTATTTCATTCAATATAATTTGGGCTTTTGGAGTTGTTGCCTGCCGAAGACAATGAAGATGGGAAGAAGAGTAAATGGTAGTGGTAGGACGCATGCCCAGGGATTTCCTCTATATAAAGATACAAGCTCGTATGTTCAGAGTATATTCCAAGACCACCAGTCCTTCGACAAGAAGACACCATGGTTATACAGTTTCTAGTATTTGGTTGGCTGGTCAGCTTTGCCGAGTCGACTTGTCCGAGCGATGAAGGTGGATTGCTGAGTTTTCAAACTTTGTATCCAAACCCAACTGTAAGATTCTACTTATTATTATTATTATTGATAATAATTTCTTGTGTCGGCGATCTTAGACGTGAACGTTCTAACAAGTTTTACAAGCAACAAACGTTTTTGATAGACTGGTTAATAAGTCACGAAGTCATCAGTATCACATAGTGCGAATTTCCATCATTAAAGAAGGTAGATGGAGCTTTGGCAAGACTAATGACATCATTTGAAATTCGTTTTGTGTAATTTATGCAGCATTAATCTTACTTGATTCACAATAAAAGCTCTTCCGATGTTGAAAAAAAAATGAGGATAAGCCTAACCTTTTGAATTTAACATATCATATACATGTAATATTGTAAGTGAATATGTAATCGTTTTTGAGAATTATTTACTTTCCTATTATCAACGACAAAACTTTGTTGCAAGTATCTATTTTTTTTTTTTTTTTTAATCTAGAACTACTGTTGAGTACCATTCAGAGATACTTTCCTTAACTACTGTTGCCATGGATTTGATTCATATTTTTACAATAATATAGATAAAAGTTCAGTTTCTTTCTGCAATACCTACGCCCATGATCATAGGGTCAGCCTCGAAGGCCTTGATATTTTACACTTGAAGTTTACGTCAAAGTTTTTAAGAGCTCATATTTTCAAAACAAAATGATGGATTTGCTTCATACGTGGTTTCATGGCAGATACAGGTCCAAACTTGCACTGAATATGGCCACCCTAGCCATGCCAATGCCCATAAACTGAGGGTTCAGGTCATTGAGAGAGGATCTCTATAAGCTTATCCATTTCTACAGGATTATTTTGGTCATTTGATTGTATATTGTATTTCTGTGGAATGAAACATATTTAAAGTAAAGGTCGCATACTTTGAAATTCAGTACTTTGTACGATGAAATAAAATTTAAGCCCCCATGTATACATTACAACATACTTTGCTAATTGTTTTTCAAGAATAAATCGATGAGCATCTACCTCCACACTCGTATGCTGCAGGTATCGTTGTCTGTTATCTGATGCTACTAGACAGTCAGCGAACATAAAAGTCAGACCTAGGGGCGTACCAAGAGATAGGCCTACAGAATCATTATGCACTTCGAATTGAGAATGCTATATCTCCCTGTGGCTGTTAAGCGCGATACAGAGCGCCTTTAAGGACAGTCTAAATCAATATCAGACTGCATAGAACGTGCAGTCTGATCTTGGTCTACACTGTCCGATACAGTGAAAAGAAATAGGATGAAATCGCCATATTTGCCTTTTTACTGTCGGTTGGAAATATTCATTTTTTTTAGCAGGTTTTGGCTTAATTATGAAGATGGAGTTGTGCTATAAAAAGATAAAACAACATTTCGCCCGTTACATTTTTTTTCTACATTACGCAATTTGCGTATTGTAAGTTATAGAGACTAAGGCTTTGAGACCCTACATATAACGTAGTCTGATGTTGATCTTAATAATCCACAAAACATTTCAAAGGTTGATAAGGCTATTTATGATATAAAACCACATGTTGGTGTAAGCGGAAAAAAGATATATATCTGTAACGTATCAGTAATAACATTTTTTTTTATTCGTCTTCTGCCCAGGTTTCGACTGATGTCACCATTACTGCTGCCACGCTCTTGGACGTCACTAATTTAAACGTCAACACAATCGTTATTTCCGCTTCCGGTAAGCTCGTTCTGAAGCCAGGGAGTGATATCTTTATTCGGACACAATCCATTCGGATAAAAGACATCGGAGAACTAATCATCGGCAGTGAAACCTGTAGATTTACGGATGATGTTGATATAGCTTTGTTTGGTAAGTAATTCTACCATATTGCAATGCAAAGTGGGACAAAAATGCAAAAAATGAAAACAGGAAGTCCCAGAGATAAACGAACATGATTTTTAACAAGCATAACCAAGGTCCGTAATTACCAATTATTGTAAAAAAAAATTTAGCCTTCTTTTACAAGTTTTCCTATATTTTAAAGTAACGCACTTTGGATTGGTTAAACAAAGTGCTTTAGCCAATCAGAAGTTGTGTTACTTTCAAATATAGAAAATTGTGGAGAATAAGACTAAGAACGTTCTTAAGAATGGTTGGTGAATACGGGCCTAGAGTACCACTCGAGCATTATGAATCTTAACACTATACCCGTTATACGTTGAAAGTGTCATTGGGCTGGCAGTCCTGAAACAAAGTAATAGCGAAGAATAGCGTGAAGAAATGTGTCAAGAGAATTCCTGTGGAATTTTAGGCTGACTGCTAATTTTTGTTTCGTTGTGTCTACTTAATGCTATTGCATCAGTTGAAAAATAATTGGATTCCAGTCTAACCCAAAAGAGTTCTTAGTCCATGAGGAAACAGAAGATGGGTTGGCTGTGGACTGTGTTGGATGTTGAAATATGAGGGTGTTTTTATCGTTGAACAAGCCTAGTCTGCAAATAAACTAAACGAGTCGTCTCTTTGTTAGACAGCGATGTCAAGTAGGAGGATATAGGATAATTTAAAAGTTTTATACCAACCGAAAACTTATTGTGTTTCATAAATCTTTTGACAGGTTCTCGAACAATAGACAGAGGGACACTGACTGATCACGGAGAAAAATTCATTTCGGTAGAAGACAACGGAAGTTTGAAGATTTACGGGAAAGACAAGCCATCCTGGACCAAGCTAACTTCTACTCTTGGTATTCCACAGCCTACTTATAGACATCAGGTGCGAGTTTATGCCAATGAAGTTGCTTGTTTCCGGTTCTTTGATGTATTAAAACCATACTACATAATTCCGAGTTTTAACGACCCAGACAGAGAAGACTTCAGATAACATTGTGGGAAACGTAGAAAATGCTGGTAACCAGCATTTTCTACTTCTCCCAAAACGTTTTCTTCGCCCTCTTTTTTAAAATCAATTTTAGTCGAATTTATTTTGTCGTCTACAAATGCTTTTAATTTGGATAAGTCTAGATCTATATTTTTGTCGTTTGGCAAAGAGTTAAAATTATTGCAGTCCCTCATTTTCGCAGCGTAAGAAAACCAGGGATGTTACTACAGCATAACAACGTTAGTCCGTATCTACCAATTAGCCAATACTAGAACATCAAATACTACTTCATAAAACGTACGTTTCCGGGACGTTATAAGCATGTATTAACGGGGAAAAAAGCGGGCATTAACTATAGAAAAATGTTTTAATTATTCTAAAATGACACGTGAATTCGGTTCTATAAACACACTACAACGAAAGCGTGGTAAAATCTACGTCATTCTATATAGGGTGACGTCATTCTGTATAAAGTAAGTCGCATGTGGCTGTTTCATGTCTTCGTCCTCCGATATCTTAACAATGAAAGTCACTTGATGTAAACCAATCGCCATTTTCCTTTCCTTGACCGAGGAGGAAGGAAAATCCTCAAAAATTTACCGATATTAAGTGTTTTAATAAAAACTGACAACCGGATGGAACTATTTGAAATGCTACCAGTGAACATATGTAAATCAAGTGTCTTTTCAAGCTGAAGGTTAGTTCAAAATTCACCGCTGTTGCATTGGAAATGGGATAGGGAGCGGGTGGAGTAATATTCTGAGCATTCGAAGCAACTGCGACTCTAATGCTCAACAATACATTCATTCTTCTTTGTCATTTGAAAGAGAGAAAATATAACAGTAAAACGGTGCGTTTTTTTTTTTTTAATGTTGTGTTTAATGCCTAAGGTTTTATTGAAAAATTGATTCGTTTCATATTTACCGACTGGGCAGTGAGGTATTGTTTTGGAAAGTAAGTGGAACAGCCGTGGTTTATTCAATGGAATATAATCTGCATCTGCATTTTTACACCAAGCATGAACTTGTTTTCCTTTTATTAAGAAATAGTCATGTAATAATCGAAATAATCTTCTTTTATCGTGGTTTATCGTTCAATAAACCACGTTGTGAGTTATGACGCGCAATGAATAAACCACTCGGACTATCGCCCTCGTGGATTATTTATTGTACCTCATGACTCACAACCGTGGTTTATTGAACAATAAACTACGAATGAAAGGAGATTATTTCTTAATTTTCTAACATGACACGTGAAGTCGGCTCTATACGAAAGCGTGGTAAAATCTATGTCATTCTATATAGAGTGACGTCATTCTGTATAAAGTAAGTCGCCTGTGGCTGTTCCATGTCTTCGCCCTCCTAGATTTTATCAATGAATGGCACTGACGTAAACAATCGTCATTTTCCGTTCCTTGACCAAGCAGGAAGGAAAATCCTCAATACCGATATTAAGGCTTTCCTCCCCTGAAGCTTCTGGTCAACATGGCATATTTTTTTTTTTTTTTTGGTTAGATTATTGAGAATTTATAGTGATTCAATAATTCTAAACACTTTTAACCGCCCAGATTTTCTTTAAATGTCTATCTAAAAAGTTTCTGTTCATACCTCTATTACTTTTTTGTAAAGGGAGGTAATAATAATCTCCCTTAGAATTGAGGATATAGTGATTTTAGAATTGAAAATAATAATTCTATGAAGGCAAAACCTCCAAAAGTGCCTCGGTTAAGATGCTACAATATTGATGATTTTTACTGAAATCATATTTTCCAGAGTGAAATTACAGAGGAAATAGATGTTCCGATTCAGGGTAGGAATACCTTAACTGTTTTGATAAAAATTGAAAACGATGGAACTATTTGAAATGTCACCAGTAAACATATGTAAATCAGGTGTCTTTTTAAGTTGAAGGTTAGTTCAAAATTGACCGGTGTTGCATTGAAAATATTGGATTTGAAGTGGGTGGAGTAATATTCAGAGCATTCGAAGCAACTACGGCCTCTATGCTTTACAATCCATTCATTCTCCTTTTTCATTTGAAAGGAAGAGAGTATAATAGTACAACGTTGCAGTTTTTTTATGTTGTGTTTGATGCCTAAGGTTTTATTGAAATTTTGATTTTTTTTTTTATTTACCGACTGGGCAGTGGGGCTTTGTTTTGGTAAGTAACTGGAATAGCCATGGTTTATTTAATGGAACACAGTCCGCATCTGCGTTTTTACACTAAATATAAACTTGTTTTCCTTTGATTAAGAGTTGAATCGAAATCGAAATAATCTTCTTTCTATCGTGGTTTATCGTTCAATAAACCACGTTGTGAGTTATGAGGCACAATAAATAATCCACGAGGGCGATACGATAGAAAGAAGATTATTTCTTAACGACGTGTATGACAAATGTTCGCGCCAATCCTACTGCGCATGTATTTTTGTCATAGATATTGAATCAAAAGTGCACCTATGTATTTTTTGCACATAATGGAATTACTATTGGTGCACTGAAACAAGTAGCACTTTCTTCGAGTAGTATTGGTGAAGAGAAAAAAAAATGGATCTTTGATCTGTCACCGTGAAATATTCAAAATGCTGCTGACACGGCGTTACAACCAGTCAAGGAAACAAAGCAGGAAATTTAAAGCGGTGGAAGTATAGCTGTTTCCACTTTGAAAATTATTGTTGGAAAAGGAGAAATCACTCCTATTGAGCAATTTCTCCTTTTCCCACTATGTCTGTTGAGCTTTTATCCTATTTTTTATCCTTGAAAAAATAACTTCCAAAGTGACCTTCAACCCTGTTTTCTGACGAAATAAGCACGGATAGGTCTCATTTTTATTTTTTCTTATTGTTTAGAATTATAAATACTATAAGTGTGGACATTTTAAGAAAAATCTGTCTGTTAGAAAGTATGTATTTATTTAAGATTAACCTTTCATTCGGTCAAATTATCTCCCTTTTTAACTCAATGATCCATATATAACATGCATATTTGTACATTTACCATGCTAAAAACCAAGCTTTTACATATTTTTTGTGCAAAAATATATGAATTTTCATTAAAATGATGTATATTTGTGTATTTTTCCTGTAATTTTCCTGTTTAAATGGCTATTAAAGAAAGGCGCTTTAAATAACAATATCAGCTGAATTTTGGAACTGTATATACCCTTTTCAAAGGCAAATTTCTCAGAAACGAGTACGGTGACCCACATCTTTTTTTACTGTAATCCCTTAGAGACATGATGAGCTTTGTATGTGCAAAGTTTTTAAAAAACCTGTCCGTTAGAAAAATTTGTAACATACGTCGTTAAGTAAAATCAGGCGCCGTTAAAACGCCCGGCTTTGTACTTTAATATACTAGTAATTGATCAGGACCTACGTTTGCATCCTTTCTGCGCACTTTTTTCGGGCCTCTGCGAATGTTTAAAATGTGAATCATCCTTATAATCAAAATACTTTTTATTACACGCAGGTATTATTTTATACACACAGGCTGATGACACAGTGAATAACCTCAACACTGGTCACGAAGGTTTAGCTATAACAATATTTGACACCACACTGACAGTGACCTCCTATATGGTATACGACTTATGGAAGGGTAACTCTGGTAATGAACAGAAGCAAGTGGACAAAATGGTCGCAGCACTTAATGGTAAATAAGATCACAAGAAGCTTGTTGTTAATGTAGCAACAACAATAAGATCACTGAAAGTTTCTTGTTAATGTAGCATCAACTTTTGATTTTTGCAGAGCTAATACACAGCAAGCATTAGTATCTAGCTACGACGAGTATAAGGGTCTACCTTTGTATTTGATGCCAATGTTTTATACCAAACTAACAATGATCTCCTTCGTGGTCTATGACCCTTGGTAGGGTAACGCCCGGTAATGACCGGAAAGGCCAGAATGTTTGAGGCGGGCAACTTTTTTCCCCATCCCACCGTAAAAAGGAAATTTTAATACCATGATGAATGTATTGAAAGAATCTGATCGGTCAAAACTTTTTTTTAACATGGTGTAGCTATTTCAAAAGCTAATCGCTAAGTTCTATTCATAAATAAATTAATCCATTTGGTCCGTTCTATCATTGGCAAAACAAGATAAAAGTGATGAACTTTTCCATTCCAGTTTAATACTTTTTTTCCCAAATACTGACAACTATCTTTCGTGTTCGGCAGGACGAACAGTTGGACACAATGTCTGAGCATAGATAAGTGGAATAGCTGCAATAATTAAATTATGTTTGAGAATGACAAAGATAGAAAAAGAGACAAACTCATGTGACAACTGCATTTATTGTCTAACTTTTCAGGTATTTCTGACGGAGAAGTTGTGGCCATTGAAGTGCAGAACTACATGAAGGTTTCAGAAGGCACTGACTTGTCTGTGCTGTTCTCGACGATAGAGACTGTGGCAGGGATGGGCTCGAACACTTTGGCACTTCGGGACTCTGACATGAACGATGCTTTTGCTCTCGTCTTTGAGAAAGGTTAGAAAGCTTAAAATTGTCTGCTTGAGATACTGTAACATAAAATGAAATATAGTTATATGGAGAAAAACATTGACCTCTGTTGAACGTGATTGGGCCTTGCTTATTTGCTTGTCTACTCCAACTCTGGTTAGACTCAAACCGGTATCGGTAGGCTTTGAATAAAACGAGCTCTTGGTCGTCAAAGGAAAGTGATCAAAGCTGTCTGAACAATATTTCTTTTTCATTTTTTATGCTGTTTTAAATCATATATATTTTAGGTCAATCAATTTCTAGTTTATAAGAATGTGATAATCTATAGTCTGCTAAAAATGAAATGAACAGCCATTATCCAGTTCACAGTTTACAGGAGAAGTTTTGGCAAATCTAAAGACGCATCTGGCTAGAATATCTTGCAAGCTATCAGACATTATTGATAAAAGGTCAGCCTGCACCTCCTATACAAGCAGCAATTAACTTTATGAGCAAAGGTCATAACAAACGCTTTAGGATTGTCTTAGCGTGGTACGTCTTTATTTCCAAACTGGATGTACCATGTCTCAATTGTTCAGTCGTTGCTTGACGGGAAATGTCATTCCGCAGGTGAAGCTTTCACTTCCAGGGTCGACAAAATTTTTAAATCGTGGTGACAAGATTAAAATTCAACCATTTTCTAATTGCTGCCTGTTCGTTCAAGTTGTAATGATCAAGGAGCTTAAATAATGTGGATGTTGCGCCTGGTGCTGCCTTTAAGAGACCAGAAACAGTGAACCTCTTGAAAGGTACGAACAGGCATTCAAATCAATAATACGTTAACCCTAAGGAGTAATACAGTGCGCTTGTTTGCATACTATAGATCAAGATGTTGCAGTCTGTTCCTGAATCTATACTGACCCACACGGTGAGTTGTTTCGGATGAAACAGACACTGAAATCACAAAATTCAGGTTTTCAGTTCTTGGTTTGAACTTTAATTGATTTTTCAGCCATTTAGGCATAACACAGAGCATAGCTCATATCATATTTGTGTAAAGAACTTTTGTCCTATTTTGATTTTCGTTTTCTATAAAGGTGTCTCCTTTGACCAGTGTCTTGACAAACAGATAGGAAAACCAATCACAACAGCTCGGGCCTCCATCGAAGCCTATGGCAAAAAGATAACGGCCGTGTCCACCATTAAAGCCGGAAATAAGATGGGCTCTTCTGTTGACGTGCTTATCAATTCGCTGGAAGACGGATATCCTGTGCTTCAGTTGGCACATGATGTGGAAAATAAATGGGAAATAGGTAAGTTTCCGTCGAAGTATTCTCAAAAATCGCCATAATTAGTCGTTTACACGTTGTCTCGATAGTAGGTCTTAAAACTCCTCTAATTTGAAGATTTCCATTAATGGAAGTAGTAGCATATATGCGGCGCTTTGGTAAATCGAGGTTTACTGCATCTCCGTGATGGTGATAATAATGGATCCATAAAGTCCTTTTTGTAGAATTGTTTTTGGACATGTAGAAAATTCACTAGTAAGAAAACGTTTCGATCCAGGTCTGCCTGCCAAGATTGAGCAGGCTGACCTGGGTGGATACTTTTTGCAGATGCATTTCCCAGAGTATTTCTCATTTTTAAGTATTTTCCCCACACTGTTCCAGGTGATACTGTAGTGATAGCGTCGACCGATTACTCCCCGGACCATGCGGAAGTCAGGACCATCAAGAGTTTTCCAACTGCAAACTCCATCCGGCTAGATCGTAAGTGTTGTGATTTTTTTTTTTTTTTTTGTATCATACCACTTCACCCAAAGAATATATACATGTACTTGTATATAGCAAAAAGAGATAGATGAACGAAAAAAAATATTGTTTGGAGAATGCTTATGAAAAAGCAGTCAACGGGTTGAAAAGGACCAGTAAAAGAAACTCTAGAAAAGCCAGAATAGGTGCGTGACAATTGTGTTAAGCACTAAAAAATTAATAATTTAAAAACAGCGTTCAACACCATACAAAAAAAGATACAAACCAAAGCAAATAAACTAAGATTCAGCCTGGTTATTTTTTCCATTTTAAAAGAAATTCTACATGTATGTTTACAGATGAACTGATGTACCGCCATTTCGGTGAAATCGAACACGATGTCGACATGCGAGCTGAAGTAGGCTTATTATCGAGAAATATCAAGATCCACGGCGAGCTTTTGCCCGGCTGTCCACCAGAGAACGAAAACTGCGATAAACTGTCATATGATGCGTACGGCTGTCATATTAAAGTAAGAAAATTCATTTCTTGTTCTTGTAAAAATCTATACGAGATGTTAATGAGAACAATCACTCCAACATATCAACTATAATGTACAGAGCTTCTTGACAGCATGGCTTCATTTTCTCCATGCTTTCGTTTTGATTTACCGTGTGTTTTGCTTTTTTATAGATGTGAACACTACAGGCATATAAATTGAGCCATGCTCCGTGAAAAGGGGCTTTAACGCATCTGCAAAAAAGTATCGTCCCATGTCAGCCTGCGCAGGCTCCGAAGGCTGACATTGGTTGAAACCTTTTGTCATTTCCAAATTTTCTGTATGGGAAAGGATTATTCTACCTCTAGATCTTGTTGATTGTTAGACTAAATGGATTTTATAGATTTATAACTCTGTTAATACAGGGATCTTATATACAGGGATAGGAAACGCGGTATAACTTCCGGTTATTCACTGTCTTCTTTCGAATTGACCGGAAAGGAAAAAACGGCGGCCATCTTAAATTTCGGCATACGACGGTCACTGTTTTAATCAACGTTTTGCTTGGTTATCCCATACGTCCTTCTCAACAGGTAAGTTTCCGAATATTTACATGCTTAGAATATATGTAACATCAATTTTTTCGCAGATTTTGTTTTATATGCTTATTTTGGCGTTAAAAAATCATGACCTATTCATGTTTGCCCCGTAGGGGATGTTCGGCAGGAGGATTTAGTGACGTGCAAAAGTACTTTTTAAGTACATAAAGTAGCGTCCAAATAGCAACATGTTGGTAAAAATCACGATATAGAGTACATCTCCTTGCATTAAAGCCAATTTTGTGCTGATTTTCGATTCCTAAGTTAGATAATTATGGGCTCAAAACTGGGCTATTTTCGGTATTTCATCACAAAATGGCGGACCAATATGGTGAATTTGGCGGGACCCTAGTGATAGTTGTAGCATTCTCAATTTATTTTTAGAAATAAATTTGTTCAGATTTTGACATATTTATAAGCAGTAAATATTTCTTTTTGTTTTTAAATCAAATCTAGTGATTTTCGATGCCAAGGTTGGATAACTGTGGGCTCAAAAACTTGGCTATTTTCGGTCTTAATTGCAAGATGGCAGCCTAAAAAGGGGTTATTTCAGTAAAGGTGGAAGCGCAGTACCGCACATTAGTCAAAAATGATTGGATCTCTGATAGTTGGCCATATCCTGAACAAATTCTCATTATAGTCTAACCATGTGAAAATAAAACCATATTTTGCAACGTAACTGAAGAATTAAAATGTTACGTTTTGTAAAAAGGAGAAATTTGAAATTCAGTTGGTTCTATATTTTTTTTCCAGATATGTATTGTGAGAGCACAAACACTTCAAAACATGGTTCCAAGAACTGTCAACATACTGTTGTGATGCATCCTGTGAACAGAAGAATGACATTGAAGATGGTTTTGTAATTCTGCATAAAGTGTGCTAGTATAAAACTGAAGCTGGGCTTGAAAACTTGGAATATTAAAGACCAAATCAGCTGCGAACTGTACAAACCTGCAAGAAAAATGCTAAAGTGAAATTAATGTATTTGAATGTGAAAGCTGTGAGCTTCTTCTACCACCAAAGTATGTTTAGTATGTATAACTCAATAAGCCACTAGAAGTATGGAGTTATTTAATTATCTGTGACAAATGCTAGTATTCCTGAATCCTAAGTTTTCACTAACCTGGGGAATATCCATACTTCCGAAAACATTGTGAACAAAGAAGAAACTACCGGTAAGTACATGTCACATTTTCTCATTTCCCCAGGAAAAACAAATCTCCTCATTTCAGTTACATTTCATTTGTCGTCTGCAAATGCTTTCAAATTAGACATGTCCAAAATTTTGTAATCTGGCAAAAAGTTAAGGATGGAACCTTGCTCAATTTGCAATGTTTCACAACATTTTAGTTGTATCATAGCAGCCATTATACTTATCTATTTGTTTTTTGAATTTGCACAACTTTCTGCACAAGCTGCGTGTTGCTTTTCCTCATCAACATATTTTTTGAGGGAGAGAAGTATGTATCTGTGTTGTGCAAAATTCTCTGAGAATCATGATGTTGGTTTCCCACTACTCACACTATTGTCATAAAACACTAAAAGTACATGTATTAAATTTGACATACTTTTGGTTTCTTCAAACAACACAGTACATTCAGTATCTACAGTCTTATAAGCCACTTGTGGTAAGGAGTTATCTAATAATCTGTGACAGATGCCAGTATTCCTGAATCATAAGTTTTCACTACCATGGGAAATATTTACACATCTGAAAACATTGTGGGAAAAGAAGAAAATGTTGGCAAGCATGTTCTCATTTTCTCAGCAAAGACACAAGTGACACATTTCATTTCTTGTCTGCCAATAATTCCAAATCAGACAAGTCTCAAATTTTGTTGTCTGGCAAAGTGTTCCTGAAGGTTGGTTGCTTTCAACATTTTGCAATTGTATCACAGCAAACAATGCAGCTATCCATATTCCATGTATTACTAGAGTTGGGAATGTTTCTACTTGAAAATCTCTGTTGAGGGAGAGAAGTATATGTTGGGCGTTTGTATGACATACACCAGGATTATAATGATAGTTTAATATACCAATAATATATTATATACACAATACTTTTACCATCATCATTAACTGCAACTTGCCACAGTGAAAAAGTTTTAGGAGATAAAAGTCTACATTCAATGAAAAAAGCATTTGCGGAAGCAACCAACCATTTGCATGTTACATTTTATCGCAAAAAGATTGGTCCTTGTGTCATACTGTTTTCCAAAGATTTCTACAGTGGATTTATGTAAAATCAAATTTATTAGGCATTAAGTTAAAACTTGCTAAAGGAACACATTTTTCAGCACCATTTAATATTGTAACACACATGTAGCTCAATATTCATGGCTGCCTTGATGTTTTTAGTGAGAAATTTTAAAATATCAATTTCAACATAAACTTTCTGTGTACAGTGTGAATTTTTTTGAAAATTTAAAAAATGAAAAACATTTGAAGGAAAGGCAAAAACATAATATTTTTAATAGCACAGAAATCATTTTGAAAAGAATTGATCACTGGCTGCAACTGGTCTTTTACAAATGTTTTCCAATGCTGTCCACTGTATGAGGAGCGAAAAGTCAAATTTGTACAAAGTCCTACACAACTTATACTGTTTTCAAATTGGTCCAAAATCAAAGCTTTCGAAATTATTAGATAACCTTAAGTTCTCTGACACAGAATAAAAAAACATTATTAAAGAAGGAAAAATTGCTTGTCAAAAGCAACTTTTACTTTGCCACACTGTTAACTCTTTTTGAAACAACACAGAAGTAGACTTGTACAAAGTGAGAGCACTTACAGACAACAATTGAAATGCGACTCAAATTATGGAATTTGTCAATGATATAATTGAAAGCATTTGGGGAAAAAGAGAAAATGTTGGTAACCAGCATTTTCTCCTTTTCCTGCAATGTTTCCAAAAGGCTTCTTTCTCTTGGTCATCAGAACTCGGGGTTGTGTGGCAAAGGGATAATTGCAGATTTGTCTTTTTTTTTTTTTTTTTCTAATAATTATGCTACTGACTATTTTTTACCAAAGAACAATTTTTTGGGGGGCCTTTGGAATCCCCAATTGAAAGTATTAGCAAACGACAACTGAAAGTAGATTCAAACGATTGGATTTTTTTTGCATGGTATTGAACACTGCGGATAAAAATGCTGAAAACAGGTACATGTGCTAGGCTAGCATTTTGTTCTTTTCCCACAATATTTTCAAAAAGCTTTAAATATTCCGAAGTCATCAAACACACAAGGTTGTAAGGTACACAGGTTAATTCGAAATGATGCAATTGTGAAGGCCACTGGTGTATGTAATTGATTCCAATGTATAAAAGTAGGAACAGAGTTGCAGACAGGTCCTCACACTTCACCAGCCTACTTTTTCAGAAAGTTCACTAATTCTTCCCATTTTGCAGGAAATTCTCCTTTTTTTCTGTCAAAGACAGTGATTTAAGAGTAGCTGCAAGCTGAACTGAAAATGTACTGGAAGGTCCATTTAATGGGCAGTGAAGGCAATTTTCTGGTTTTATATGCCCTTTATTTAGTTTGCTATTGAAAAATGGGTATATAACTATTAACAGATCTCTGTGTTTACCGGCCTAATACATTGTACTACATACAAGTGAAACGTTTGTCACTCCTGGTAACATGAGAAGCTTTTGACCTGACCAAATTGAAACATTTGGAGAAGAAAATCAGAAAATAAATATTTAATTTCAATGATGCGTATTGTCTATAAACAGAAGAGGACATTACTGACAGTAGATGTGTCATGACAGATACACAACTTGATATATCCCACTTGTGATGATGTCAAATACAGGGAGTGGACAAAAGCAGCCCACTTCCGAAACGTTAGACGGAATTAATCCTTCAACAGGCGATGTGTGCTTTTCCCGAACTGTTTGCAATAGATATCCACTGCAGAAATATTAAAATATTTTAAGTTACTACGAAAAAGAGGGTTGTTTCGGTAATGGGTCGTTTTGGCACCGGGCCGTTTTGATCTCCATTCACAATTTACTCTTCGTGTGAAATCAAGACTGACAACATGACCTGTATATCTGAAACGCCCAATTAGTCGACACTTTAAATTTTCCTGATAAAAAAAATAACACTTTAACTGAAAAAAAAAAACAATAATAGAAAAACATTGACATAAACATTGAAACGCATTTCATACTAAACGCTTCTTTGGCGGATCTTAAAATTGTCGGAATCGGCAAGGAATTATATCTGAAAGGAAGATAATAACTCGCAAGGAATGACAATGGATTATTGGACGCCGTACAGGTAAGTCAGTGAAAAATCGATAATTGGTCTTAACTCCAGTTGCGTTGCCTATCCCTGTGTATATAAGATCCCTGGTTAATACTTGTTTTGTATAATGCATCACAGAGTTGCGTTAACCCCCTTTTGCCAGTGCATGGCTTGAATGTTTCTTTACGTACCTATAAATGATCTGACTAAAATACGGACGTTATCTATTTTTAAAAGACATATAAAACGGACCAGAATACGTTTTCCGTATTGTGCATACATGCACTCCGTGTAGAACACCATCGTGTTCACCGACCACTTCTACGTATTCACATGCCCTTTCCGTCAGATTCCAAAAGTGTTCGGCTCTGTGATATTTTTTTAGTTTATTTTGTGATGTTTTCTTACAGTTACAACAGAGTGAATTTCTGTGTGTCGGATCAGGTTGAGTTGCGTGTGAAAAGAGGTTCGTATCGTATCCATTCTCTTCCGATGCGCACCTCTTTACACACGCAACTGATCCGCCTACACAGAAATGCAGGCTGCTGTAATATTTCATTGTGCCATGCCAACAACCAACTGAATCCTGGGGTAGACTGGTCCTTTTACATGCAAAAAATTTACCAAAAACAAAAAGTTTTGACACAGGTCAGCCGGAGCAGAGTGCGCAGGCTGACATGGGTCGATACTTTTTGTAGATGAATTAAATCCCCTTTTTCACAGAGCACGGCTCATTTGTATTGTATAGAATCTTCTTTAACATCATAAAAGTACACGTAGCGATCCCGTATTTTACAGATAATACATAGTTTTGCCTTTGTCCATATTGAGGGTGCTGAACTGTTTCACTGCGGACAGCCAATTGATAAAGGTTTGTGTCCAGTTTAAATTTCCTTGTTAGGATGATGTTTAACCTCGCTTTTAAAGATACATCTTTACTCGTTTTCATCCAGTTTTTCAACCAATTTCATCTTTATTTGACGAAACTTTAGCCGTTCTTGTATCTTTTTGGCAATTGTTGCCCCTGACAGTTGCAAGATTGCACAGATTAATACGGATAGAAAATGCATTTTATTCTCTGGAGGCTATCAAAGACATCATTGTGCTTGTTTCCGGTCTTAAATCGACAACAAATCTCCTGAGTTTCTTATATGGATTGTTTATCTATGTTTACAAAGCTGAATAGATTCAACACACTATCAAGTTTTAACAGCGTTTTTTACTTTCTGGACAGTTAGATAGCCATGTCACGGCATTATGTCAATCATGGTTTTGTTACATAGAAGCTAAAAGGAGGGACGGGTGAGGGGGCTATACTTAAATTAGGATTTCCGTCTGTCTTTCCGTCCGTAGACACAATTTTTCGCTTATCTTCTCCTCCTAAAGTTCTTTCCTACCTTTGGAACTTTTGCACCTGAATATTTCATCATAATTGGGTGACTCTTACAAGAGTTAAGACCCTTCGATTTTCTTTTCGGTCCAGTTACATGGCAACTGGTTGTAGTGTTTGGCTGCCCGCGACAGTTCAAAGTGGTATAATTGGCTTGCAAAACACGAAAAGGGGCATTCGGACATCTGCGTAAAGTGTCGTCTCGGATCAGCCTGCGCAGTCCGCGCAGGCTAATCCGAGACGGCATTTTACGACTACAATAGATTTTGTCCTTCGGTAGACATTCGCAAAACAGAAAATTACATAAAAACGGAAAGTGTTGTTTCGGATCAGCCTGCGCGGACTGCGGAGGCTGATCCGAAACGACACTTTACGCAGATGTCCGAATGCCCCTTTTCGCGTGTTGCAGGCCATATTATTAGTATTGCAAAGTGGAAACAAAAAACAGATACTGCATAATCTTAAGATATGATATTTACAGGATTCTACACCATACACTATTTACAGGATTCTATACCATACACTATTTACAGGATTCTACACCATACACTTCCATATGTGTTTAAACGTGACAACTCTCGAGGCTGTAGTCAAGGGTAACTCTATACATGATGGGTTTAGGGCTGTAACGATACACGGGACGTATGGGACCTCAGAAAACGCTCTTGGTGTAGAGGTAAGCTTGGTTAGGTTACATTAATACCATCTTACCCGTTTACCAAACGATCCAATGTTCTAACAGCACTATGTGGGAAAAGGAGTTTTCCACGATGTTCTCTTTCCTTCAAGTCAAAAAGAAATCTAATTATTAGAGTCAGATTTAGTCTGTCGTCTGCAGATATTATCAATTTGGATTCGTCAAAAAATTTTGTCATTAGGTGAAGATTTCACACAACTGATCAAGCATTGTGTCTTCAGTGTCAAATAAAACCCCTGGTCCTGTATCGATACTGTTTGCAACAGTAGTTTGTATCGCATTGATGTTGTAAAATGTGTAATTAGCGCAGGATAAATGTGAACGAGAAAAACATACCATGATCCAAAATAGGGAATGCAGCATGATGTATTGAAATTATCCCTGTCATACTACGGTAACATTGCGACCTTTTGGACGACTACTTCTGTCTTGCAAACGCTGTGAAAACACTGTGGCAAAAAGAGAAAGTGCTCGTGACGAGCAATTTCTGTCTTTGCCATATATTTTCATGCATTATACCTAAGTAACAAGATGATGTTTTCACGTTATCGATAAACTCTCTCTATTGTGCATAACAGAATTTGCTTATATAAAATTATGTTTGTTTTCATAAAATTATGTTTGTTATGACAACCAACATTTCTCCTTTTCCCACAATACTTTTACCCTTTCAAAAGACAAAAAAATAATTTGTGCCATATTGACATGGTCGTTTGCGAATGCTTTCCACTTGGATTGGTCTCATTTTTTGTTGTCAGGTACAAAAAGTCGCATTTGTGTATTTGTCAAATGACTGTCTTTGCTTGTTGTAGGTAATTGATAATGTAGCCTATAATATCCTCGGCCACACATTTTTCATGGAGGATGGGTCGGAAAAGGCAACATTGTTTAAAGGAAACCTTGCGTTGTCTGTCAAGAAAGTGAAAAATGGATTCTTCGTGACGGACGCTGAAAAGTACGTGCAATCCTTTTTCTCGACTTGTTTATGCTTCAACGAGTGATGCAAAAAAAGTATCTTTTAAACATCATTTAAACCGTATATAAAACAATATTTCTGTTGTTTACAATTGCGGCCGTGGAACATATCTGTACAAAACTTCGTGCATCATTCACCAAACCACTGGCTGCTTTCCCACATCAACAAAATCGGAACAATGTTCAGAACAATTGGCCTTAATATTTCTAGTCTATTTTGTCTTTACCTTTTACTGCTGACCAAAAATGTACATGTCGTTTCGACTGGGTACGCAGCACCATTCTTTGTAACGGGCTGCCTTACTCGCCTATGTGCAGCAACACTTCTGTTTTGATCGTGTGTTTATAATTGTTTCTAAATTGTTTTTAATGACATTTTCAAAATAGCTCAATCTCATTCTATTGTTGCCACTCAAATGAACTCCCATCAGAAACGTTAAACTTTTACACAGTGGAACAGGAGGGGTGTAGTCTACACGCCAGCTGCCCCTTGCGAGGTTGAAGTTTGCCTTCCCCTTCTCCAGGTCACGTGACACCCCCGAAACGTGATCAATCAGTGTCATTCGTGACAGTTTATCAACGTCGTTTATGGGAGCACGCGGTGATATCAGTCATGTAAGTCGACATTATTTCCTCCACGTTGATGGATGGTTTTGAACGATCAATAAGGAGTTACAAACCAAAAATCACGTGACCTTTGGTTTGGGGAAGGCGAACCTCAACCTCACAAGGCTGGCGTGCAGACTACACTACTAACAGGATCTGGAGGAAAATTAAAAGGGTAGATATACAAGAGCCAATTGCCTATTTTTGGCATCCGGGTACAATTTGACCTGGCACGAAAGACGACTCATCCCTTATCCTGCTAAATAAGTTAAATGAAACTTTCGAGTAGATAATAAACACCCGAATAACACTATTTCAAAATATATTTTTTCGAGAAAGATGTCTCCTCATCGAACAATGGAGATTTGCATGTTCTGTGCAGTCTGATGTTGATCTACATTGTCCACAAAAGGCCAGTAAATCGCGCCTAGCAGCCTAAAGGTTATAACCCCGCCAGAAGACAGATGTACAAACCTTAAAATTTTGCATTACGCGCAAAAATGTCTCAAGTTTACAAAAGGAGAGATGGTTATTTTGCGTGGAAAAGAATACATCTAAAAGTTTGGTTTGGTTCCATTACTTACAGTTTTTACATTTAGTCAAAATTTGAACAATATTTCCATAAATGACACGAGGACAAAACGAGGGAGTTCTCGACAAAATGTAGCTATGTACATTTCCACAAACAAACCAGTAGTACATGAAAGACAGAGGGGACTGTCAGATAGATTTTAGTTTACTCTTGAGAGTTTTTGTTCTGTATGGCTACAAAACTGTTGTACTCGATCTATTTCAGACCGACAGCTTTTTGGATTACGAGTCCTGAAACAGTTCTTATAGACAACGTGGCAGGGGGATCCGAGGTATTTGCTTACTTAACTATTTAACAGACAACAAAATTTTAGACTTATCCATATTGAACGCATTTGCAGTCAACAAAATACCTTTAAATGGAGTTCAAATATTAGACTCTGTCTTTTAAAGGATACCTGAAGGCGCTGATTATTGTTTTAAGGGATACTATACCGATCATCTTGAGAACAGATTTACCGAGAAAATACCTGTCGTGGCTACATGTGAGCTCTGCCAAAAGGGTGTTAAATAATGCATCTCCAAGATGCTTTATAATAAGCAAGTCATCATAATTATGGATCTATAAAATCCATTTTGTTCAACGACAGACTAAACCTTGTGGTAGACAGGTCCTTTGACATAGAGAAAATTGACCATTAGCAAAAGGTTTCAACTCAGGTCAGCCTGCGCGGACTGCCCATGCTGACCTGGGGCGATACTTTTTGCAGATGCATTAAACCCCTTTTTCACAGAACATGGCTCACATCTGTTAAGACCTCATCGGGCCGCAAGAGCTTCTCCTGTCGCTTTTGGCGGTCAAAAATTTAGTTCTGATTTTAACTTGTGACACTATTTTGTAATGACATTGTTTCCAAAACTAAGCATACAAGTCGAATAGTAGGAACTTGTTTTGACTGACTGATTTTGGCTGTTTTGGCCAATTTCGGTTGTTGTTTAAAAAAAAAACACTTATTATTCCAGGGATTTGGTATCTGGTATACATTCCCTGAGGTACCTGTGGGACCGTCCAAAGATCTGGATATTTATGAGAAGGATGAAGCTTCAAGAACACCACTGTACACAAATGACAACAACGTGGCACATTCAAACGACAGGGTAGGTTAAAATTCTTTTTGGATCGGCGGATCTATTACTAGCTAGTGAATGAGTCAATCGAATTTTTTGGTACAGACATTAGGGATAGAGTATGATTGTAAACTAAATTAGTTGAAAAGTTTTTCAATGATTAGCATGCTCAGAGCTATTCAAAGTCAGTGGTAGAAAATATTTCATCGAAATGCCAATCCCTATGCATCCACATGTATTTCAAATTTACCTTTTAATTTATTGTGAATTGAATAAATGAAATATAATGAATAAAGGAATGACTTTGAAACTCATACGAAAATATAGCAAAATAAATTTTACCGTGACATATATTGTTTTGGACTCGACGAAATATAATGATTACAAATCTGTAGCTGTTTGAAAGTTATTAACATTTTCGAAAATTCGGGGTTTTTTTACAGTAACGTAACTTGCGACGCTGCCAGATTTTAACGTAATGATAACATCAATAAATTTGAGTTAGCTAAAGATATTAGTGTTAATAAGTCTAGCTATGTCGTTTTCTACCATCATAGTTTTCCTTATAATTGCTTTATCAGAAGCAGCATATTTTTTTTTATACGAAAATGCATTCGTGTAGGCTTCTTGCATACAGGTAATACATGTATAAGCATCATGGACAAGCAAAACAAGCGTTTACATTTCTCTTACCAAGTTTCCGGTGTATTTTTCATCATGGCTTAATGGCCGCTCACATTTTTTCTATTGTTCTTCAGCCTGGGGACAACAAATTAACGTGAAATTCAGTAGACGTTACTGCATCAAATAGCATTCTCAAAGTTTGTCGAAAAAGACATACAAATACGAAAAGAAAAAAAACAAAAGCTGAATCACTGGATGGAAGTCGTCCTTTTTACATTCATGTGACAATAATGTAGAATTATATCTTGGACACCTACACACATTTGTCGATTTGTTAACATGAAAACTTATGTCCTATCTTTGAAAATCTACACGTAAATTTCATGTAATTGATAGATGCCTTAAAAACATGAGTAGCCAATAATCATGAAAATGCTGACTACATAAATCAGCCGTTTAGACGTTTAGAAATAATCATTAAAATTGCATTGTTGATCAATATAAGGAACAGTGAATATTTTTTATAAATGAAGGAATCTTACACGCGCATGCGTTTGAAGAGAAGTTTGGCATAGTTTCTATACTGTTACAAAAAAAAGCTAACAGAAAAATGACCCAAAGATACACAGAATTACGAAAACTACGAAAATAATTAAGCCATGCTCTGTGAAACCTACGAAAATAATTAAGCTATGCTCTGTGAAAATGGGGCTTATTGCTCTGCAAAAAGTATCACCCATGTCATCCTGTGCAGTACGCGCAGGCTTACATAAACCAATACTTTTTCCTATCCTTAAATGTTTGCATGTGAAAGAAAGAGTCTGCCTTAAAATTCTGTCGGTTGTACATCAAAATGGATACTAGAAGGTCCATAATAACATGTACGATGACAACTTACTTGGTATCATGCATCAAGGATATGCAATCAACTGCCTTTTTACAGAGCATTGCTCATTTCAATTTGTGTGATAGGGTGGACTCAACTTTGACAACATACTGAAGGACGAACATGGTCGTGTTATTGGATGCATGCGTTATAACCCGCGTGTCGATCCCCTTGACCGCAACTCTGCCGTGTCGCCCGTGTTTATCTATCGCTTTACAGGTATAATCTATCTATCTATTTATCTATTGCTGGAATTTTATCATTAACGTACTGTTTCAAAATTAGTTGTTTGCTGCGTTGTTCCTGTAAATTTATAACTAATTTTTGATATATACTTGTGCTTATCTTAACTAGCATACAAGAACAGAGATATAAACCTTTGGCTGCGAGGCGGTGGATTCTATGTACAACACTGTTCGTAAGTATGAATTTGATCTTCATGTACCCCTGTAAGGTGTTAAACTTGTTTAACAGATGTACAGTAAGTTATATATTACTAGCTCTTTACGCAGTGAGATATTCTTCTTTGCCATCATTTGTCTTACCCATAAGGTATCGTATTGAGGTTCCGGAGGCATAGGTTGACAGAACATATTTGTTCATGTTATTAGAGCAAAGGCCATATGTTGTGGATAGATCATCTTTCGAACTTTCGAGGCCTTTTTGGCATTATCAGACCAATTTACCATTTTTGTTGGTTAGTAGCATATGTGATAGTAATATGAGTTTAGCAAAGCCTTAAACGAATTTGCATAAAAATTTTATAAGTCATTCACAAGTTTTAAACACATAGAAACACAAGGAAAATTTCTTTCTCCGTCGGTTTTCCATGTACTTTGAAACGTAATCTTTTGAAAACCGAACTATTTTATCGTTGTCCTGAAATGGAAATTTTAGGTTTAACTCTTTACCACACATCAAAAATACTGGTCCAAATTGAAAGTATTTGCTGGGGATAGTAGCTCAAATAATGAATCTAGTCTTTCATACGGTTGAAACCATTATTAGAAAAGGAGAAAATGCTGACTACCATTTTCTCCTTTTCCCACAATGTTTTCAAAAGGATTCCTCCTTAGGGTCCTTAAAACTTGGGATGTGTAGTAAAGGGTTAAAGAGCCAGTAGGTGTCTCTTTACCTGAATTGAATGTGCCTAAAATGTTAAGGTGCTAATCACAGTTATTGTAAGAAAGTAATGTATGAGGCACGAGCCTCTGCAGGAAGCGCAGGCTGACCTCGGGCAATAGTTTTTGTAGGTACATTAAATCCCCTTTTCCCAGGGCATTGCTCATATATATTGTATTAACATCGTAGAATGACGCACTGTTTTTAATGACGCCCCCTTTTTATCAATTTGAAATTCGTAGGAGCATTCTAAAGTCCAAACACCATGTCGTGAAATCAGTTGACACCATAATGTCACATATTTGTGATAAATGCGAATTCTTATTTAGTTCAACTAGAAAATAAACCTTTTACCGTTTACCACACAATTCCGAGATTTCACGACCCTGAAAAAGAAGTCTGTTGAAAACATTGTGGGAAAAGGAGAAAATGCTGGCAACCAGCATTTTCTCATTTTCCCATAATGTTTGCTACCCTTCTAAACACTAAATTCAATTTTTTAGTCACATCAATTTTGTCGTCTGCAAATGCTTTCAATTTGGACTGGTCCATTTTTTTGTCGTGTGGTAAAGAGTTAAACAAGATTAATGTAGACCTAGGAGGCTTTGATCGATAGGTTTGAGATCAAGTAGTTATATGTACCTCCTCTTCTCGTCAGGTTCAAGATCCTATTCTGCGAGAGAATTTTGTGACAATACGTCAAGCAGTCTGCTGTCTCCTACAAGAAAGACCCCTCTAGTAGTCTTTATAAGATAATTTTTTAAGGTCTTTGCATCACTGAGTCACACTTCTTCATCAGCTTTAATATACATGTAGTTAGTTGAAGGTTCTTTGCTTTAAATATGTAACTAATCCTGAAAATACTAGATTAGGATAGGTAATAATTAGTGATTTCTTATCACATCAAAACGAGAAGAAGACGGAGGTCCTAAAAATCTCTTTGAAAAGCCACGTCCATGAATACAAAATATATGTACTGATATCGACATAACTTCAAGAATCTTTGTCTTCATTCTGACATAGTTACGTCTGAGCAACATCTTTGCATATAAATGTTAACCATATTACGCCCGACAACTTACCTTCTAAACATTTAATATTTAATTTGCCCGTTTCTTCTCTAGGTTAGCTGAGAGTAAACGTGGAGTGCAGCTAGCATCGTAAGTATTTACAGTTTGTCACTTTTTGTATTGATTGACTTCTTTTTTTGCCCATCCACCCGTATTCCGTACAGTTGTTTGAGTTAAAAAGACCATTAAAGTAAGAAGCATTTTCTTGAAAGCTAGGTCAAACTCGTTTTGGTGATAGCCATTGAAAGTATCTCTTTTATTCTGTCATATTAAGTTTGTTGAAACCGACCAGACCGATGAACATATATCCATGAACATGCGGATGATTTTCATTATGTGATAGTTCTTTGTTTACTGAATTCACTTATTACTGAAATTAAACAGGAAATGTCCCCCTCCCTTCATTTATTTATTTATTTATTTATTTATTTATTTATTTTTTTTTTTTTTTTGGGGGGGGGGTTTGTTTCTTTGTTTCTTTGTTTGCTTTTATTCCAAATGTAAACTGAAAAAATCTCCATCTTGCCTATCTTTTCGATTTCAGTGGAGGACCGCAACACCAATATATGTCTCACTGTGTGATCATGGGAGAGTCAGAGCAAAATCATGAGTATATAGAAGGTTATCCAGACGCATTTGGGAAAGGTGTTACGGCGTTAGTATATCAAACTTTAGTTCTTATTTGTTGTGCGTGTGTAACACCGTTTCGTAAAGTGTATTGGTTATGTCACGGCGGCCAATGTTCGTTGCTGCCTTGAATTTTCTTTTATAAACGCTCCAATCAAGTAAGCCATGCTCTGTGAAAAAGGGTTTTTAATACATTTGCAAACACTGTCGATTCATGTCGGCCTGCACAGTCCGCGCAGGCTGACATGGGTCGAAACCTTTCGCTCTTTTTAGATTTTGCTCATGTCAAAGGACAATTCTAACACATGATTTAGTTGGTTATTAGACAAACTGGTTCCAAGAAAACAGCTCAACTAACTTGCTGCTCTACCGCATGAACGAGCATAACGCACTGTTCAGTGCAAAGTGATGCCCTTTTAAATGTCTTTCATCAACCCTCCGATAGAAGTTTGTCCAAGCCATGACTTGAAAACACCACAGCCACAATTCCCTTGTGGTTTTATCTTTTAATAATTACTCTTTTGTTTATTGTTGTTTTATGGTGCATCAACATCTCGGGTCATTTAGCGCGTATATATGTTTAAAAGATGATAAAATGCATTTTTATGCTTAAAAAGTTTTGAACATAATGGCAACATTAAAAAGTGTTAAATAAAGAAGGATTATTTGTAATCTTGATATACACGAAAAACTTTATTGAGTGACAGGGCAATCCCTATTTACTCAAAAGTGTTATGTTTGTGCTTAAAAAGATTAATAATTACCATACAAGTAAGTGTTTTAACAACCTCAACTTCTTCAAGTGAAATCTTTTAAATAATAAGGTACTGTAAAGGTCAGTGAAAAGTGTAGCGCTCGGAACCTGGAGTTTCCATGTTCGAGGCTCACTGTATGCTCTAGTTTTTTCATGGGAGTATCCTTAGGAAAGTCACTTCAGAGTCCTACCCTAGAACTGATGAAACTCAGGACATGCATGAATATGTGAGCTATCGCCGTGATTTGACTTAAATAAGGTTGAAAGCGACGTTAAACGCCATTTAATCAATCAGTCCATTTATGTCTGGAATGACAACGTACACATTCAGATGAAATCACTTTAGATGGTCTTGCCAATGGTATTTCTGATGTAAAAAGCAAGACACGATCGACATTTTTTTCCCTTTGTTTTTCAGGTTTGACCATTACCTCGGGATCGTCTTCTATGATGGACCAGTATGGGTATCTGATTCCTACTTCACGGGATTTAAATCAAAGTTTGATGGTTCCATTGTTGCAGGAGCCCTTGGTTTCAAGCCTAAGAATAAGTTCTCAAGTTCCATTGTTAGCACAGTCACTAACTTGCAGTTCGGAGGTGACGATGCGGTAATTTTTGCCTCGATCTACATTTCGTAACCAAAGCGTAAAACTTAACGTTTATTTTCATTAATTGTCAAAATCAATAATGTACTACAATGAAGTGCACAAGGGGGAACCAGTAATGACTTCATTTTTTTTTCTCTCAGATTCAAGCAGTTGTCTGAATTTTAGCCTTTTGTTTTAATTGTAATCTATGGATACGATTTTTATACTGTGGAAAGAGAGAAAAAATAATGCTGTCAAAAAAAAAGAATCTTCAAAAAGAGTTTGGCTGAGCAGTGATTGAGCCCAGTGCGTTACTAACAGTGAGCTGACCGGACTTTGCATAAGGAAGTAAGCGGAATGATATAAGAGAACATTCTGAATGTATATTCATGGACATCTTAATAAATGAAATAACATTTTTTCAGTAAAATTAAAAAAGAAAACTTGTAATGTATTTAGTGGTTTGGTTGGCCAGAGTATTTCTAAAGATGTCGGGAAAGAAGACAATGTTTATGCCCTTTGACTGTACGTTTTTCATATCTTACGAGAATATTTTCAAGTTGGCTTGATACAAATTTGTTTTAGTAGCTTATGGGTCTAGCGTTATTTGAAACCATTAATATTATTATGATTACATACAGACAGAAGAAAATAGAGTTTTTGATGGTACAATGCAAGAGGATGGAGTGAATGGTTTTGGGAACTTCGATGGGGATGAGGTGGCGACTTTCCGAGATGGCGATGGTTCTGTGGTCACGTGCCCAGGTTATACGACTTCCGGCCCCTATCAGGTTTACAAACCGGAAAGATTTTTACAGACAGACAAAACTGTGTACAGACCCAACTGGAAAATGGCCTGGAGCACCGATATGTATGGAAAGGTGGGCTATGTTGTTCCCTTTTGATGGGGCTTTCATTGTGTTTGAAATCATAAAGTGCGTTTTGCAACTTAAGTTGTCTTCTGTGGAGATTGTACACCAAAATCAGCTGGCACTTTCTTGTAGTTTGATCTTGGTCTGTTCTCCGATTTATCTTTTAAGTTTCACTTTAACCCATCCTTTATTCCCCTCCCCGCCCCCCCCCCCCCCCCAAAAAAAAAAAATCGACTAGGTCCTTATCTATACTTGATTCTGACTTCTTTTCAAAAAAAAAACTACTTCGTCCTAAACTGACTTTTATTCAATTTTAGAAGGACAAAGATTTCTAGATGCCAGAATGTTTCTGCATAATGGCCTTTCTCACTAGGTTTTTCTGGTTCATCATTTAACTGTCCTATTCTGAATTGAAAATTCTAGCATAACCATATATCGAAATACGAACAAAAGAATAAATACATTCATCACAGGACTATCTCTTGGCAGCGCATGGTCATTATTCTCAGACCTTAAACTGTTACGAACATTTCTTATGACATTAGTAGTATTATCAACTTAAAAGAAACTAGTTTGGCTAAGATATTGAAGCACTTATGTCAAAGTTATTTCATGAAACTAAAGAAAACAGTCTTGGTTTCTATTTCTGTTGCTTCTTATTCTTCTTCCATAATAATAATAATAATAATAATAATACTTGTGGCGGTAGTAATAGTTTGTAATGTCTCGATATCAGCTCGCTTTCGACGTACAAGATGCACCAAATGGATTTGACCCCTACAGCCAGGTCAAAAGAGTAAACAGACAAGACAGTGACGACCCCGCTTACGAGGATTGTGACGGATTGAAAAATAAGGAATACATGACAGTCTTAAATAGAACTGAAAACTACTACTACCAGTTTCAGTATGTTAACGGCTTCCCGAAAAAGGTCAAGTTTGTAGCAAAAGGAGTAGAAAGGTTTGTCTTTAGTTTTCATTTCATTCTTCATTATTAACTGTTGTTGTGGCGCCGCATGAGCGACACTATATTTTAATTCGCTTTTGAAAAGTGCCTGTGGAGGTAGCCATATTGTTTACTATATGGACTGGTTCAGTGTTAATTTTTTTAAAACATACATGTAAAAATACGGTACTTTCATAACTAGATCGAGCCCGTACCAACTTCGTTTTTCTATTTGGAGTTTTTTTTGTTTTTTAACATGTAAATTACCGTACTTTCATTGCCAGATCGATAAAAACCAGATCGTATCAACCTTGTTGTTTGAAAAAACTGTAAAATACATTTCGAGAAATAAGTCACGTAATCAAATATCATCTGTCACAAATTTTCGAAGCCGCCATTTTGAATCAATTTGAATCAAGTTGGAAAAATTTAAGTGGAATTTTCATGCTTTTCGTCCCGAAAGCACTGTATGTTGTACAACCGGATGTATATTTTTGTTCTAGTAGTATAGGGGTTGCAGAAATATTGTTTTCCTCTCACGATCGTGTTCTTAAGATCAGCAATCGGTAGGTCAACATAGATTACATAAATTTTACACTTCTAATGTTATTACGTAAATGATATTTGTCATGTAGTATCACCACGTGGACCTCTACGAAGTTTGTTCAAGTGATGCCCTTGGCGTAAAAAATTAACCTGCTGTAATGTGCCCTATTTCAGAAACAACTGATTTGCGACGCCATTGATGTTATGCATCAATATTTTCTTGTCAGTATCTTAAATCGAATTTACCGTATGTTCTACATTTTGTTCTGAAGGATGGCAGATGTTGGCAAGTGACTATAATGTGAATTTGCAGGCTTTGTAGGTTGTACAATAGGCCACTGAATCTCCATTGGTCTATCACGTAATATGCATTTTCAGTATCGAAGACCGTTACTATAAATAGCACATTTGCGACTGCAAATATACTGTATATAGTCTTACTATATATTCAATATAGAGGCAGTCACCATTGTGCTATCTATAGTAACGGTTTTAATGAAACTGTCAGTATTCCGTGATATACAAGCGATGCACCGATGTACTATATACTTAATTGTTAATGATCGACCAAGGAAATTTTTAGTGTTCCGTGATAGACCAGTGGACCTTCAAAGGCCTGTGTTTGTACATGTATCTACATTAAGTCTTTACTAAATGACAAATTTAGAATTATCCGAATTGAAATCATTCGCAGACGACAAATTCAATGTGGCTGAAAATATGCTATTTGGTTTTGAAAGGGTATAAAACATTGTCGGAAACAAAGAAAATGCTGGTCACCAGCGTGTTCTACTTTTTCTTCAATGTTTGCTAAAGGTTTCTTTCTCAGGGTCATAAAAATTTGGGATTTTGTGGTTAAGGGTTACGAATATCATGTATTTGTCAAAATGCATGTAATTGCGAACTGAGGTTGAACTATTTACGATCTCATTGATATGGGTGTAGTAAATTTTTGTTTTTGTGTAAACTTACTATAATTTCTATGTGAAATTTATACACCATATTCATAAAAGATCAGAGATATTTTCTACAATTTTCGCTTTGTTTTAAGTACAAAACAAAGTCTTTGCGGGCGGTGTCCACGAATTTATTGATCAACCTTCGTACATATTAATTGGTTTTCAAGTATCGCGTTTAACTGGTTTTTTCATCAAGAAAAGCGCAAATAAATATTGCAAAATATATTCAAAGGGAACTAGGTGTGAGAAATAAATGTAGTCTTTTAAATACACGTGACAATCATGATATTATTTGTGATTTATTATCTTGTATTAACTTTTTGTCTATATTGTATCAGGGATATTATATATTCTCAATTGCATACGAGTATATATACCTTTAAACATACTTTATGATGCTATTTTTTGTAAATGATCAATTGTAAAATCGAATTTGCCAAAAACCAAGTACAGTTATTTCAGTTAAATACCACGTTTCAATTGCTCTACATAACTATGTGTATAAATGAAAGAATTATACGAGAGTGGTGACAAATAAAACATGGAAATTTTTCTTTTAGACTTTTGGCGTTTTGAAAAAATTGGCCATCCGCAAATTTAGTGATGTAGACCTAGATATTTATCACTGCCTCTGGCATTATCGTTATTATTATTATTTCATTTAAACGTGTATATATTTTTATCAGTGTTTACCATAACTTAATTCATTCAATATTTAGCATTTGCTGAAAAATAAAGCATAGAGAGCTTTATGTCACCGCAGTTTGTTACTTGCCTAAAAGAAATTGATTTTGTACATGGTTCACGATGTAATGTGCATGTACCATTTGAAGGATAAAGTCAATTGATTGATTGATTCGTTTACTGATTAATCAATAATCGATATATTCATTAATTTCATACTCCAGAGGCCAAAATGTACTGGTTGCAATCTGCCTTCCCGAGAACACTTCTAAAGATGATATTTTTGTGAAAACTGGAACACCGAACGATATCTTCTTTGACAACACAGGCTCAGGTATTATTTGGGTCGATGATCTTGACACTTTGGTACAAGATACAACAATGTCAAGGTTGCTGATCAAGGACAGGTAAGATTTTTTTTCATAGTGTAAGCCAGATGGTATTCCTCGTGAGTTTTAAATGTAAAAATAAATCTAATAGCAGTACCTAATAAATAGCTTTCCTTTTCTTTAAATTGACTGATTAAAACCGGTTTAAGCTTCTCTTATTTCAATAGTGTTTTAATCCATAGCGGCAGTCTAAAAAAAAAGAAAAAACAGCTGAAAATAATTAAACATTATTTCCACTTTTTCCAGACATCTGTATGTCTACATTACAAGGAATCCGGAGAAATATCCCTTATTGGACAAAAATATATGATGGTTGTTGGCCGTTATCTTAAAATTCTAAGCATACATATTTTTTTATGTTTTTCCAGATTTCTGTATGTCCACTTTACAAGCGACCTGTTGAGAGATCCTCATTGGGACAAACATGATGATGACCATTGCCCTGGAAATATCTGCCCATTTCTAACACTCGCTTTGAACGATGGTGCATCGACGTCATACACGCCATGCTTCTCTGTGACAGACCAAGAGGTAATGTCAATGCACCAGAGGGGCGTATTAACTAATCATTCTAACCTGCATTCTTAATCTTATTCCTGAATTAGAATGTCACTCAATTTCTGATTGGCTAAACCATTTGGTTTGAAAATGATGCAATTTGTGATTGGCTGATCCATTTGGTTTAGCCAATCAGAACTTTTGTTACTTTCAAATTTAGATAAGACTTCAGAAATAGACTTGTAATGTTATCAAGATTGTGAGTACGCTGTTCATCATTGTTTTGAGTTGGCTTCAAGTGTTGTGCCAAACATTGGTAAATGCTTCAGTAGGAAGGCATTGAGATCAGTCAATTATTAAACGGTTTTCATGTTTTTATCTCTCATGTAAAAATTTCAGCTAGAAATCTAATCCAGTCGAACACGATTAAGGAGCTATCATACAGGGACTTTAAAGAGCGTTTTCAGTACATTAGTTTTGACACACTTAATAAATGGTTATATTAAGTTACAACTGAAAAATTTGAGAGAAAGTGAAGCTATAGTAAGTTACAACTGAAAAAGTTGAGAGAAAGAGAGATTCTTTCTCTCTCTCTCTCTCTCTCTCTCTCTCTCTCTCGCTCTCTCTCTCTCAAATCTGCAGGAGTCACAAATAGCTCTTTTGGAACGATTTTTACTTTACAAATTTAAAAAGAAATAAAATTATCATAAAATAATTTCGTGTGCGTATAGCAGTTTCTTCAATTTCAGCCATGTTTCTGGCACCCTCATAAATACTCCAAGGCGCAAAACGGCGAAAAAAAAAAATGATGTCAGGTTCTATTATCAGTTGCTCGTATAGACTGGGTTTTCTATTCTTTCTTTCAGTTGAACACGGACTTTGTTGTGGGCACAGTAGAAGAATGCGTCATGAAGAAAGGAACCAAAGAAACGGTAAGCCAGTAGTTCCAATTCTGATTTGTGGAACCTTAAAAGTAGGTGCGCGTTTAGACATATTACATGGACAACATGTAAACACACAATTATGCCATCAAATGTTGAAACACTGCCGCAAACGTTGTCTGCGCATGTCATATTCTTCGAAAATTCGACCTGTCTGCTATGATGCATCACTATCCTGTACAGGATAAATATCAATACGCGGTGTGTAAACTAAAACACGCTGCTAATAAAGTAGCAATGGAGAAAATGGCTATAAACAATACCTCTGTGGAAAAATCTAGCCTGTGTTTCACTCCAGATTTCTTAACAAGAGGGCCATGATGGCTCTGTATCGCTCCACTGGCTAATAAGTCCAAACTAGACAAACATTACAATACTTGACCAACTGGTTTTAAACTAGAAGACATACAAAATTTTCTTCTATAAAATCCTACGAGAAAGTTATGACCCGAGGGTAAAGCCATTTTTGGCCACAAAGCTACAATTACTTGAATCCTGGTGGAGGTCCACAAGATAAAGCCCCATACCAAATAAAACAGGTCTAGAATGTGTGGTTGTAAACAAGAAGATTTTCAAAGTTTGCTCAATAAAAGGCCCTGTAAAACATGAGACCCCTGAGACAGGGCTAAATTTATTAGCCCTAGGTCTTATGGTTAGTCACAAGAAGATTTATAAATTTTTTCCTATATTAGCCCATGTAAAACTTGTGACACCTGGGATGGGGCCAAACTTGACCCAAAGGTTATAATTTGGGCCCTCTTGGTAGAGGCCCACTAGATAAAGCTATATGCAAAATTTGGTAGCCCTAGGCCTTATGGCTAGGTAAGAGTAGATTTTTAAAGTTTTCCCAATATAAGCCCCTGGAAAACTTGTGACCCCGGGGCGGGGCCAAATTTGACCCCAGGGCTATAATTTGGGCACCCTTGGTAGAGACCCACTAGATAAAGCTACATGCAAAATTTGGTAGCCCTAGGCCTTTGGCTAAGTACGAGAAAATTTTTAAAGTTTTCCCTATATTAGCCCATGTAAAACTTGTGACCCCTGGGGCGGGGCTAAATTTGACCCCAGGGCTATAATTTGGGCACCCTTGGTAGAGGTCCACTAGATAAAGCTACATGCCAAATTTGGTAGCCCTAGACCTTATGGCTAGGTACTAGAAAAATTTTAAAGTTCTCCCTATATAAGCCCATATAAAACTTGTGACCCCGGGGCGGGGCCATATTTGATCCCAGAGCTATAATTTGAAGAAACTTGGTAGAGGTCCACTAGATAAAGCTACATGCCAAATTTGGTAGCCCTAGGCCTTATGGTTTCAGACAAGAAGATTTTCAAAGATTTTCAATATCTTTAAGTTTTTTTGCCATGGCAACCAGAGTTTTTGAAGGAATCAAATTCTTTCAAAAATTTTGAAGGGGACCATGGCAGGATCATTTCTGTGAAGTTTCATCGAAATTGGATTGGTAGTTTCAGAGAAGAAGATGTTTGAAATAAAAGTTAACGCACGCACGGACGGACGGACGGACGGACGCACGGCTGACACTGGGCCATGACATAAGCCCGCTGGCTTCGGCCAGTGGAGCTAAAAATTCAATTATTTCAAACAGGATTTTTTTTTTTTATAAATACTATTGTTTTACTGTTTATCTTTGATAATAGTTCCTAAATGCATGTATGGACTTTAGGGAAACCAGGATTCGTGAAGGGTTTTTCCACAGAGTTATCAACAAGGAATGTCTGGGCTTATACCGGATCTATTTTCAAAGCCTGTAGGGGCAGTTTTTAGAAATGGCTGGTGCATAGGTTACATGCTAGCTAGCCATAGCTAGATGAATCGTACCAGGTAGCGTTTTATTGAGTAAACGCTTATTCTATTTGAAATTCCAAGTAACGACTGTCGTTTTGAAAAGTAGTCCGGTTCTGTACCCAGATTGCCCAAATCAGATAGGTTTGTATTTGAAAAATGCCACCTAGCGGAAGATAATGCTGCTGCGAACTGCCTTTGGGTTTTAGTAGTAAAAAGTAGTCCCATTTGAAAAGTTTGACAACAAACACTTTTGCACTGTTTTATCAGAGAAAATGAAAGGAAATGCCTAATAAATGTTTGTGGTGTTTATTTTATGCTGTCGGTGGCAAGTTTCAACAGAGTGAAATTTTGTTACTTCTTGTTTTGTGCTTCTGACCACATGGTCCACGAGTAGGAAGGGCATTTTTGCATCAGTTTTTTTTTTTTAATGTTAGTTGTGTTTTGAGTAGCCAGATACGCAATCACCACCGGAAATATACATGTACTAGTACTTGTATTTGGTAGAAACAAAAAGCAACGCTTTGATAATGATTTTACTCTGTTTTTAATGTAGTAGCAAATAAAGCTGTGATGTGACACCAAAATTATGATTACAGTCAAAGTCAAACAAATACACCAACAGAGATGTGTTAAACTGATATACTTTGACTTTCACATTGCTCCTAAGTTAACACTGAGACACAACGCTGATAGCAACATTGCATATTTTAGAATTGGGGTGCAGGCGATACATTATCATCTCGAAATGGAGCTTTAACGGAGTGGACCAGCTGGACCTACTGCTGTAACAGTGAGTACATGTATTATATACAGTGAAACCCTGCTTGGTGCGCACTTGTATAGCGCAGTCGTCTGTATTTAGTAGTAAAATTATCTCCACAAGATGTTATGTGGCGTTCACACTTATCACGATTCGACCACGATTGAAATCGTGGGCTTTATCGTGGACGTATCGGGATCATCGTATCGGATCTTATCAGATCGTATCTCATCTTGATGTCAATCGCCGCAATCGGGTTAATCGTGGAAAAATTTTTGGCAGTTAAAAAATTTTCCACGATTAACACGATTGCCGGAACTATCGTAACCATCGCATCAGATCGTAAGTCATCGCAACAAATCGCAACAGACCGTATCTCATCGTGTTTCCAAATCATGGTCATCGGGGTGGAGACAAATAGCGCGATCTGTTGCGATGTGTTGCGATCTCCAACGACGTGTTACGATCCGTCACGATTCAGGATATTCTGTCGGGCCCGATTGCCCACGACTTGATGCGAATGACTCACGAGAGGATACGAGCTGATGCGAGTAAATACGTGCAGGCACGACTAGTTACGCATTTGTAACGGACGCCCAAGATCTGTTGCGAGTTATCGTGACCATATATACAACGAGCAAGATTAATTTGTTTCATTGCTCAATCTACAATAGAAGAGTAAATAACATCTAACGTCATATATTTTAGCAATTTTGAAACTTTCTGAGGTATGCCACCGAAGGGCTCCAAAGGCAAAAAGGGAAAGGGCAAGGCTTTGGTACCCCCAGTGAGGCTGGAGTACTGACCAAGAGTTTGTCTTCTCTCCTCTGTGATCCATGGTTGTACCCACACCGGTCTCGTGATAGCTCTCCTGACCTTCTTTGGTTGCGGTTCCTGCAGCTGCTCTTCTTCTTCTTCGATGGCAGTAATATAAGCAAACATTAAAAATGCAAATGTCACATTCTCATCATCCACAAGTCCGGCCATCATCAATGGTATTGAATGTTCAGAGGTTCAATTAACAATGAGGTCACCGATCAATCAGGTTGTTAATATACCAGTCGCGGTCTCATCGTGGCTCAATCGTGATCGAAATCGCTCAAAACATCCATCCAACATTCGTAAAACATCGCAACAAAGCGCATCAGTCCTTGATGCTCGTATGAGAACGCATCGGCACGTATCGTGTCGTAACAGATCGTGGACACTTATCGTTATAATCGCGTCAGATCGCAATGGAATCGCGAACCCAATCGTGATACTCCTATCAGATCGTATGTGATCGTGTCTATCCTGGACACAGATCGTATCACCACAAATTGACCAATCGTGACCAAATCGCATCTAAGCGTAACAAATCGTATCAGAACGCATGAAATCGCACCAACTCGTATCTAATCGTCAAATTCCAGCAAATTTACACGATTCGCTGCGATTGGCCAATCGTGACGATCGTAAAAGATCGTGCTCTAGTGTGAACGCCGCATTAGTTAAGATGTATGTGACTACATACTGACTTCAAATACTGCCAGACGTGTGTAAAGATGTAACTACATACTGATTTTAAATGTTGTCATACGTGTGTAAGGATGTGTGTAACTACATACTGACTTTAAATGCTGCCAGGCCATTTTTGTAATTACATACTGACTTTAAATGCTGCTAGACGTGAGTAATGATGTGTGTATCTAAATACTGACTGTAAATGCTGCCAGACATACATGTACAGGTAAGGTTGCGTGTAACTTCGTCCTGTTTTTTAACACTGACAAATGTGCGTAAAGATGTGTTTAACTACATGTACTGACTATAGATGCTACCAGACGTGTGTATATATATATAGGTGTAACTACATAGTGATTTTAACCGTTGCCAGACGTGTGTAAAGATGTGACTACATACAAACTTTCATCGTTGCCATGTGTAGAGATCTGTGTAACTACATACTAACTTTAAATGCTGCTGAGCAAATAGTTTGCTGCTATTCACACAGATCAAAAAATGACAACTCAAAAAAAAAGAGGAAATTTATATTTTACCCCCCAAAAAGAAAGAAAAAATTGCTACATTTCAGACAGGTTTGAATTTGAGTGTATATATATCTTACCCTTTCAATATGTTAATATGGATCCATTTGTATAAAGACCGGCTAATTCTTGAGTAGAATAGTTCATTTACATGCAAAAAAAAATGCGAACCTCAAACGTTTCGACCCAAGTCTGCCTTTGCGAAGTGCGCTGGCTGACGTGAGCTGGTACTTTTTTGCAGATGCTTTAAGTCACCTTTTCGTAGAGGATGACTCAAATGTAATTGATATTATCATGTCTAACTCAGCTGATGGCGCTAGTCCCGTCCAGACCTCCCGTTCAAGAACCTGTACTTTTCCTATACCATATGGACCTGATGCCGACAATGAAACATGTGCTGGACCTAAAGAGGAAACGAAAACGTGTCCAATATCTTGTCCAGGTAATAAACCATCTGATTTGATGGAACGACACGCTATTCGATGTCTTCGAATAATAAGATAACTGTTTGATGCATACAAAATTGAAAAACAGTGTTTAAAGTTGTATCATTCAGTGGTGATTTCATCGAAGTGGGACCCTTGGGTTTTTTTTTTTTTTTTTTCAAATTTTCTCAAAAAAAAGTACTTTTTCACTCATTTTTATTCTAAGACATCAATTTCTGATGGTACTTTAGGCCGCTTTGAGCTCTGGAACGCCATGCCTAAAGATACTCTTACATGACAAGTGCCACAACGAAATTCGATCTCAGGACTTTGAAATCAACGGAACCCCTATATTATCCCTTTATCTAACGTTTTTTAACGACCCTAAAGAAGGCATTTGGGAACGTTATTGGAAAAGTGAAAATGCTCGTGACAAGGTCTAAAACTTTGTAGTCTGGTAGAGTCAATCAAAGGGACTATAGAGGAACTCTCAACTCCATTTTCCACATCATCTCAGTTTATCACAACAGCAGGACAGTTATCTGTCCCCACACGGTCCTCTGCCATGACTAAACAGTATGTGTATGTACTGGAAGGGTACGCCGTGTATAAAGTCATTTCTACCACGTCCATTTCAATCGGGAATCCAACTTTGGATACCCTGGTCCCGTACTTACCATCCATTCTTGGTCTCATTCAAAAGAACCAACATAAATTTTGAAGCAATGCAATTTCAGATTAGCTCAACTAAATAATTTGAGCAATCAGAAATGGTAGATAGGTAAAGTTAGTTACTAGTGGCCAGCTACTTGTTCAGGTAAAGTTAGCTACTAGTAGCCAGCTACTTGTTCAGGTAAAGTTAGCTTCTAGTAGCCAGCTACTTGAGCTGGTAAAATTGGTTATTTGTAGCCAGGTACTGGTAGCCACCTTCTAGTAAGCAGTCACTTGTAAAGGAAAATCTGGCAATTCCTACCCAGCGATAAATGTATAGGTAATCAAAATGGAGGTTTTTATTAGTTTCCTAAAGGTACAAGTAGCTGGCGAACCAAATGTCGACGCCTTAAACGAAATGTTTTTCTTCCATCCAGAATACTATATAAATGCATCAGAAAAATCAAAATCAAATAATTTCCTGTATTAAAGGGTCAAACTACGAGATCTGTCAGTAGGAATTTTTTTCACATTTGTTTTTAATTTGGGATTCAAAATGTACAAGTAGCTGACGAGATTAAGACAGACATTTCAAAACATTTCAAAGAACCACATTCACTGTACTACGGAGAAATTATATATTATATTAAAGGGGCCAGCTACTCGTCATGAAAATTGGGACATTTTTCAATTTCACTTAGAAAGGAATTCAAAGGTACAAGTAGCTGACGAGTCTTACAGCTGTTTTTGTAATTAAGTGCTTGTTTTGAATAAAGCAGACTATAAATGCGTCAGAAAACTCAACATTGAAGCATTTCCAGTTATTAAAGGGGCCATCTACTTGATATGAAAACGGGACAATTTTGCACTTTTGCGAAGTGATGATTTAAAATGTACAGGTAGCTGGCTAGATTTAGAGAGATTTTTCAAAATATTTCAACGAATCATATTGAGGATACTTAGGAGAAATTAAAGATATTAGAATCAATCCATTTTTATTCATTAAAGGGGGCAGCTACTTGTCAGGAAAATGCGGATTTTTTCAATTATACTTAGTGTGAAATCAAAAGGTACAAGTAGCTGGCGAGCCTAAGAATGAATTTTAAAATTGAATGCTCGTATTGAATAACAGAGACTATGAATTTATGAGAAAACTCAAAATTGAATCATTTCCGATTATTAAAGGGGCTAGCTACTTGATTTAAAAACGGGACAACTTTTCTGTTTTCAAAGTAATGATTTCAAATGTACAAGTAGCTAGCGAGAATAAAAGAGATTTTTCAAAATATTTCAACGAATCATATTGAGGATATTTAGGGCAACGTAAAGATATCAAAATCAATCCATTCTTATCATTTAAAGGACCCAGCTACTCGTCAGGAAAATGCGGATATTTTTCAATTTTACTTAGAGTGAAATCAAAAGGTACAAGTAGCTGGCGAGCCTAAGAGCGAATTTTGAAATTAAATGCTTGTTTTGAATAACAGATACTATGAATGTATAAGAAAACTCAAAATTGAATCATTTCCGGTTATTAAAGGGGCCAGCTACTTGATTTGAAAACTGTACAACTTTGCTGTTTTTCGAAGTAATGATTTCAAATGTACAAGTAGCTAGCGAGATTAAAAGAGATTTTTCAAAATATTTCAATTAATCTTTTAGGGGACACTTAGGAGAAATTAAAAATATCAAAATCAATCAATTCTTATCCATTTAAGGGGCCAGCTACTCGTCACAAAAAAATGCGGATATTATTCAATTTTACTTAGAGTGAAATCAAAAGGCATAGTTAGCTGGCGAGCCTAAGAGCGAATTTTGACATTAAATGCTTGTTTTGTATAACAGATACTATGAATGTATGAGAAAACTCAAAATTGAATCATTTCCGGGTATTAAAGGGGCCAGCTACTTGATTTGAAAACTGTACAACTTTGCTGTTTTTCGAAGTAATGATTTAAAATGTACAAGTAGCTAGCGAGTTAGAAAGAGATTTTTCAAGAAATTTCAACAAATCATATTGAAGATACGTAGGAGAAATTAAAAATATCAAAATCAATCTATTCTTATTCATTAAAAGGGCCAGCTACTCGTCATGAAAATGTGGCTAATTTTACTTAGAGTGAAATCAAAAGGTACAAAGAGCTGGCGAGCCTAAGAGCGATTTTTGAAATTGAATGCTTGTTTTGAATGAAGATGACTATAAATGCATGAGGAAACTCTAAATTGAAACATTTCCAGCTATTAAAGGGGCCAGCCCCTTGATCTGAAAATGGGACAACTTTGCACTTTTGCGAATAATGATTTAAAATGTTCAAGTAGCTAGCGAGATTTAGAGAGATTTTTCAAAATATTTCTACGATTCATATTGAGGATACTTAGGAGAAATTAAAGATATCAAAAAATAATCCATTCTTATCCATTTAAGGGGCCAGCTACTCGTCAGGAAAATGCGGATATTTTTCAATTATACATAGAGTGAAATCAAAAGGTACAAGTAGCTGGCGAGCCTAAGAGCGATTTATGACATTAAATGCTCGTTTTGAATAAAAGAGACTATAAATGCATGAAAAAATTCAAAATTGAAGCATTTCCGGTTATAAAAGGGGCCAGCTACTTGATCTGAAAATGGTACAACTTTCCACTTTTGCGAAATGATGATTTAAAATGTACAAGTAGCTGGCTAGATTTAGAGAAATTTTTCAAAATATTTCAACGAATCATATTGAGGATACGTAGGAGAAATTAAAGATATCAAAATTAATCCATTCTTATTCATTAAAGGGGCCAGCTACTCGTCATAAAAAATGCGGATATTTTTCAATTTTACGTCAAGTGAAATCAAAAGGTACAAGTAGCTGGCGAGCCTAAGAGCGATTTTTGAAACTGAATGTTTGTTCTGAATAAAAGAGACTATAAAGGCATGAGAAAACTCAAAATTGAATCATTTCCGATTATTAAAGGGCTAGCTACTTGATTTAAAAACGGGACATTTTTCTGTTTTCAAAGTAATGATTTCAAATGTACAAGTAGCTAGCGAGAATAAAAGAGATTTTTCAAAATATTTCAACGAATCATATTGAGGATATTTAGGGCAACGTAAAGATATCAAAATCAATCCGTTCTTATCATTTAAAGGGCCTAGCTACTCGTCAGGAAAATGTGGATATCTTTTAATTTTACTTAGAGTGAAATCAAAAGGTACAAGTAGCTGGCGAGCCTAAGAGCGAATTTTGAAATTGAATGCTTGTTTTGAATAACAGAGACTATAAATGCTTGAGAAAACTCAAAATTGAAACATTTCCGGTTATTAAAGGGGCAGCTACTTGATCTGAAAATGGGACAACTTTGCACTTGTTTGAAATCATGATTTAAAATGTACAAGTAGCTGACTAGATTTAGAGAGATATTTCAAAATATTTCAACGAATCATATTGAGGATATTTAGGGGAAATAAAAGATATCAAAATCAATCCATATTAATAATTTAAAGGGCCAGTTACTCGTCATGAAAATGTGGATATTTTTCAAGCCTACGAGCAATTTTTTAAATTAAATGCTTGTTTTGAATGAAGAAGACTAGAAAGGCGCCAGAAAACTCAAAATTAAAGTATTTCCGGTTATTAAAGGGGCCAGCTACTTGATCTGCAAACGGAACAATTTAGCACTTTTGCGAAATAATGATTCAAAATGTACAAGTAGCTGGCGATATTAACTCTTTACCAAACAACAAAAATGTAGACTTGTCCAAATTCAAAGCATTTGCAGACGACAATTTAAATGTGGCTCAAATGGTGCAAACTTTCTTTGATTAGGTAGAAAACATTGTAGGAAAAGGAGAAAATGCTGGTTACCAGCATTTTCTCCTTTTTTCCACTATGTTTTCAAAAGGCTTCTTTCCCAGGGTCGTGAAATGTCGGCATTGTGTGGTAAAGGGTTAAGAGAGATATTTCAAAAGCTTTTAGCGAATGATGGGCAATGACAAAATCGTAGACGGGAGATAATAATACTAGTAATTTTTTTTTTACATTTTTTTAAACGTCTTTCATCTACCAAAAATTGGCACCTCAACCGATTGCGTTTTTTGCTATTCCACCTCAAACACAACTACCCTTGAAAAATCACAGTGAAAAAAGGCCCTTCCTGGTGTAGACCATGTTCCTTTACGTGGGCACGGACACAAAATAGTTCTCCATGAATTAAACAAACTTGCACTCAGTTTCCACAGGAATCATCAAATTAACAAAAGAAACACATTTTAGACATGCCCTTTCATTTTCTCTAATAAAACAATGCAGCAGAAGTGCTTGCTGTCAAATTTCCAAATGGGACTACTTTTGACTACTACGACCCGGAAGGAGTTCGCAGTGGTGTCACTCCATAAACGACAGCAGTTGGTCAAACACAGAAGGGTTCCGAATGAGGAGAGACCATGAATGACAACTTCCGGCGATTTCTGATTGTATCGAACAGACCTAGCTTTCAAAGCGAAAGTTTCGCAGACCCACAATAGCGTAAGCCGGTGTCGAATTATCATTCGACCCCCACATGAAAGGTAGGCAATTCATATCAAAAATCGCTCATTGGCCCGCTAGCTACTTTTACCTTTTGATTTCACTCTAAGTAAAATTGAAAAATATCCGCATTTTCATGACAAGTAGCTGCCCCCTTTACTGAATAAAAATGGATTGATTTTGATATCTTTAATTTCTTCTAAGTATCTTCAATATGGTTTGTTGAAATATTTTGAAAAATCTCTTTTAAGCTCGCTAGCTACTTGTACATTTGAAATCATTACTTCGAAAAACAGCAAAGTTGTACAGTTTTCAAATCAAGTAGCTGGCGCCTTTAATACCCGGAAATGATTCAATTTTGAGTTTTCTCATACATTCATAGTATCTGTTATTCAAAACAAGCATTTAATTTCAAAATTCGCTCTTAGGCTCGCCAGCTACTTGTACCTTTTGATTTCACACTAAGTAAAATTGAAAAATATCCACATTTTCATGACGAGTAGCTGGCCCCTAAAATGAATAAGAATTGATTGATTTTGATATTTTTAATTTCTCCTACCTATCCTCAATATGATTTGTTGAAATATTTTGAAAAATCTCCCTAAATCTAGCCAGCCACTTGTACATTTTAAATCATGATTTCGCAAAAGTGCAAAGTTGTCCAATTTTCAGATCAAGTAGCTGGCCCCTTTAATAACCGGAAATGTTTTAATTTCGAGTTTTCTCGTGCATTTATACTCTTTTTATTCAATACGAGCATTCAATTTTAAAAATCGCTCTTAGGCTTGCCAGCTACCTGTACCTTTTCATTTCACTGTAAGTAAAATTGAAAAATATGTACATTTTCATGACGAGCAGCTGGTCCCTTAAATGGATAAGAATGGATTGATTTTGATATTTTTAATTTCTCCTAAGTGTCCTCAATATGATTTCTTGAAATATTTTGAAAAATCTCTTTTAATCTCACTTGCTACTTGTACATTTGAAATCATTACTTCGAAAAACAGCAAAGTTGTCCCATTTTCAAATCAGTAGCTGGCCCCTTTAATAGCTGGAAATGTTTAGATTTTGACTATTTTAGTGCATTTATCATATCCCCTTTATTTAAAAGAAGGGTTTAATTTTAAAAACAGCACTTAGACTCGCCAGCTACTTGTACCTTTGAATTCCTCTCTGAGTGAAATTGAAAAAAGTCCCAATTTTCACGACGGGTAACTGGCCTCTTTAATGACCGATAATGATTCAATTTTGAGTTTTCTCATACATTCATAGTATCTGTTATTCAAAACAAGCATTTAATTTCAAAATTCGCTCTTAGGCTTGCCAGCTACGTGTACCTTTTGATTTCACTCTAAGTAATATTGAAAAATATCCACATTTTCATGACGAGTAGCTGGCCCCTAAAATGAATAAGAATTGATTGATTTTGATATTTTTAATTTCTCCTACGTATCTTCAATATGATTTATTGAAATATTTTGAAAAATCTCTCTAAATCTAGCCAGCTACTTGTACATTTTAAATCATGATTTCGCAAAAGTGCAAAGTTGTCCCATTTTCAGATCAAGGGGCTGGCCCCTTTAATAACCGGAAATGCTTCAATTTCGAGTTTTCTCGTGCATTTATAGTCTCTTTTATTCAAAACAAGCATTCAATTTCAAAAATCGCTCTTAGGCTCGCCAGCTACCTGTGCCTTTTGATTACACTGTAAGTAAAATTAAAATTATATCCGCATTTTCATGACGAGTAGCTGGCCCCTTAAATGGATAAGAATGGATTGATTTTGATATTTTTAATTTCTCCTAAGTGTCCCCAAAAGGATTTGTTGAAATATTTTGAAAAATCTCTTTTTATCTCGCTAGCTACTTGTACATTTGAAATCATTACTTCGAAAAACAGCAAAGTTGTACAGTTTTCAAATCAAGTAGCTGGCGCCTTTTATAACCGGAAATGATTCAATTTTGAGTTTTCTTATAATTTCATAGTATCTGTTATTCAAAACAAGCGTTTAATTTCAAAATTCGCTCTTAGGCTCGCCAGCTACTTGTACCTTTTGATTTCACTCTAAGTAAAATTGAAAAATATCCGCATTTTCCTGACGAGTAGCTGGGTCCTTTAAATGATAAGAATGGATTGATTTTGATACTTTTAATTTCCCCTAAACATCCTCAATATGATTCGTTGAAATGTTTTGAAGAATCTCTTTTTTCTTTGACAGCTTCTTGTACATTTGAAATCATTACTTCCAAAAACAGCAAAGTTGTCCCGTTTTCAAATCAAGTAGCTAGCCCCTTTAATAATCGGAAATGATTCAATTTTAAGTTTTCTCATACATTCATAGTCTCTGTTATTCGAAACAAGCACTTAATTTCAAATTCACTCTTAGGCTCGCCAGCTCATTGTACCTTTTGATTTCACACTAAGTATAATTGAAAAATATCTGCATTTTCCTGACAAGTAGCTGCCCCCTTTAATGAATAAAAATGGATTGATTTTAATATCTTTAATTTCTCCTAAGTATCCTCAATATGATTTGTTGCAATATTTTGAAAAATCTCTCTAAATCTAGCCAGCTACTTGTAGATTTTAAATCATCATTTCGCAAAAGTACAAAATTGTCCCGTTTTCATATCAAGTAGCTGGCCCCTTTAATAACTGGAAATGCTTCAATGTTGAATTTTCTGACGCATTTATAGTCTACTTTATTCAAAACAAGCACTTAATTACAAAAAAAAACAAAAAACAGCTGTTAGACTCGCCAGCTACTTGAACCTCTGAATTCCTTTCTAAGTGAAATTGAAAAATGTCCCAATTTTCATGACGAGTAGCTGGCCCCTTTGATAATTAAAAATTAATTGAAAATGATATTTTCAATTTCTCCATAGTACAGTGAAAGTGATTCTTTGAAATATTTTGAAATGTCTGTCTTAATCTCGTCAGCTACTTGTACATTTTGAATCCCAAATTAAAAACAAATGTGAAAAAAATTCCTACTGACAGATCTCGTAGTTTGACCCTTTAATACATGAAATTATTTGATTTTGATTTTTCTGATGCATTTATATAGTATTCTGGATGGAAGAAAAACATTTCGTTTAAGGCGACGACATTTGGTTCGCCAGCTACTTGTACCTTTAGGAAACTAATAAAAACCTCCATTTTAATTACCTATACATTTGTCGCTGGGTACGAATTGCCAGATTTTCATTTACAAGTGACTGCTTACTAGAAGGTGGCTACCAGTAGCTGGCTACAATTAACCAATTTTACCAGCTCAAGTAACTGGCTACTAGAAGCTAACTTTACCTGAACAAGTAGCTGGCTACTAGTAGCTGGCTACTTGTAGCTAACTTTACCTGAACAAGTAGCTAGCTGGCTGGCTACTAGTAGCTAACTTTACCTATCTAGAAATGGTGTCACTTTCTAAGTCTAGAATAAGACCAACAATGCAAATTAAAATGTTTGTGAATACGGTCGAGGTTTCAGATTTCATACCTTAACCCTTAGGCTGCTAAGCGCAACTCAAAGACCTTTAGCGGACAGTATAGATCAAGATCAGACTGCACAGAACGTGCAGTCTGATCTTGATCTACACTGTCCGATAAGGAGATATCTTTCCTGAAAAATTCTCTTGAAATAGCAAATTTGATCCGCTTGAAAGTTTCATTTCACTTCTTCAACAGGATAAGGGTTAACGTATTTCCATCTTTAGATGTATGTTTTTATCTTGCTGTAGACCACTTTTGAAAGCATTTGGCAGATGGAGAACTTGCTGTTTATAACCTATTTCTTATTCTACTACAATGTTTTCACATTATTCCCGTGTTAAACTGATAGTGAACTGTCAAAAGTGTTTGCCGGAAGAGGAAAAGAAAGGTCTATAAGGGATCATGACTTGATTGATAATTCTTATATTTTGAACAGTAAGCGGAGAATGGTCACAATGGACGAGATGGACAGACTGCGCATGCTTGCCAGGTACTTCCGGGGTCAAGAACAGGGAGCGAACTTGTGATGGCACAGCTTATGGAGGTGATTACTGTAAGGGAAGTTTCGGCGAGTCAAATATTTGTCAAGCGAATTGCTAACTTGCTGACTGAACTTTATACTGAAAACTGCCTACGCCATAATTTTCTGTCTCTGTATCTAATTGTTTTTGTGTTCACTTAAATGCTTCGTTTAGTTGATTAGTGCTGTACTTTGCGCGTGTTACTTTTTTTTTATCCCGACTTTTCCTTTTTAGCTAACCTGACCTCGAAATGTTCCAGGTGCGCTCTTGTGATTGCTCATCGTCCGTCGTTATCCAACAATTAATTAGATCTTTTCCATGCTCTATGTTCATGCGCGTTCTCGCTGGATAAGGATAAGAGGATAAAGATTTTCCACAAAATTTAGGTCATCACTCTAAAATTAGAAAAAAAAATCTTCCGCAGAACTACTAACATCGTATAGATAGTCTTAGACCAGATTTTTGTCAAAATACGGTCCTGTCTCGGGGATAGAGTGGTATTATTTGAATATTTTGAAGGTTAATATTATTAAGTGGCTCTATAAAAGGTGGATCCAAGTTTTGTCTTCGTGTCACAAGCAACCATGCTCTGCTGGTCACATACTTTGCATAATATCAGAGATCTTCCTGTGTAGGACCGCTTGGCTTAAAGATTTTACACTCTGTATGTAATACCATCAAATGGACCTTCATCAAGGCTGGGTTAATTGTCTGATTCTGTCCTAGGGTAGCCTCAAAGATGGGCCATCTCGGTGAGTGGGGGGGATTACTCTATGCCTCAACTCATGTGAGCGATATAGGGCCGTCATGGTCCTGTCGTTTTGATATTGTGGATTTTATTTGTCTCTCTAATCATAAGTGTATTAGGGGAAATTAAAGCTTTGACTGTACCAAAATAAATCTGTCATTCTGCTTCAGTTTGTTTACTTATATATTTTCCTTGTTACACTACCTTTGCACGAAGTTCTTTGCAAAACAAGCAGACTACAATGGCCCGTTATCGTTCCACTGGCTTATAAAAGAAGGTAAGTTGTAATTGGACAGGGCCATTATCCGTCGAAAGTCTATAATCTATGGAATTTACTGTAGATTACATGAACTAAGCCCACTTTTTGAAATACAGTGAGATTCATAATATCGAACATGGTTTTCAGTGTTAATAGTGTCAATGCATTTAAAGATAATTGTACTTGCTCTCAATATAGTTATTCTAGGGGCCTGTAAGTTATGTTTGATAGTAAAAATATCATCCTCACATTTTCGTAATGGTTTGTATCTCTGTTTTTTATTTACATCATATGATAAACGTGACGTCCCCTTTGAGCGATAGTGACGTCAAGTCTCATGTCCTGCCTTTAATTGATCCGGTCTCAAAACCCTTTACCTAACAATCACAAGTTTTAACGACCCTAAGCAAGAAGGCTTCTGAAAACATTGTGGGAATAGGAGAAAATGCTGGTGACCAGCATTTTCTCCTAGTTCCACAACGTTGTCTATTTTTTCAAAGACAACTTTCACCATATTAGCAGCGTCTAATTTGTCGCCTGCACATGCTTTCAATTTGGACTAATTTAAAATATTTTCGTGTGGTAACAAGATCTGCGGTTCAACAATCCTTTAAAACTTTCTGTTGGAATGTTTTCCAGTCTCTACATCATTTTCCAAATTGGATATCGTCCTTTCATGTTTCCAAGTGTTTTAGTAGCAGAAAAAAGTTTGAAAATAGAGCTAAGTACTTTAGTAGCCACTGCCCTAGGTAGCGCCGTTTTGGAAAAAAACAAGCACATTCGTATGACATCTAAGTGACGTTATAGTGAGACAAGATTTGATCTTAGCTCTCTCTAGCGGTATATATGTATATCCTTGTCCAGATTGTAAGCGTGATAGCAGTTCAATTAAATTAAAACCATGACAGATATTATGGATCACCCTGTATGCTTCCAACACTGAGATACTTTCGAGGATTATGAAATGCACGTAGGTCTATCGGGGTATCATACATGCAAAATATCATTGACGTCTAAAAATAGATTTTGACTGAAGATTTTACAGAATTCACGGTATGGCATAATCATGGCAAACATTCTACGGCAGAAATGGTTGTTCACTAGTATGTCAGGGACCATGGGGCCTGGACCACTTATCCATGCGTTCCTCGTAAAGCACTAAGCTAACCCTTTTTAAGCCACTGGCTGCTTTTCCACATATAGAAAGTCGACCGTTTAGTGGTGAAAGAGGAATTAATGCTTAAGAAATGAATTTTAGCAATATTAAGATTCCAGCTCCCAAACCCTGGATTACTAGTTTTATGTGATCGAGCTAACCATGCTAGACAAGGCAGAGAGGTTGTTGATTGACTTACGCCGCTTTCAACATTATTTCAGTCATATCACGTCGACAGCTCGTATTCATGTATTTCCTGGGGTTCACCAGTACTAGGCTAGGGCTCTGAAGTGTCTTGCCCAAGGACACTTCCATGAAAAATCCAATGGATCCAGTGAGGCTCGTACCCAAGGCCTCCAAGCCACGAGTCTAACACTTTACCACTGAGCCATGCAGGACCCCAGAGAGAAGGTGGGGGAGGGGAAGAAGAGAAAGAGAGGAACGCTATTAGAATGGCAATGAAAATAAAAAAAGACAGTCAGTTATATTGTAACGTATATATTTTTGCTTTTAAAATATTTATCTTTGAATAAACTCTAATCAGAAAATAAATCTTTTGTCTTCATTCGATATTTTTCTCGGGTGCACAGAAAACATTATTTCGTTGGAGAAAATACCATGCATATAATAACATAGAAACACAATAGCTAAGTAGCTTGGATACTCTTTAGACATACGCAGCACTATCTTTTAGATTAATGCAAAATCATATACCGTGTTTGAGACTTTCGATGAAGTCTACTGCTAGTGTGAAACGGACAGCGAAGATCTAGATCAGAATGCAGTATGTTCATATATCCGAAGTTTAGTTTAAACGTTTTTATTTAACATCGATGGGAAACAAGTTCTTGCAACTTAGTATAATCTCTATCGACTGTGCTTTCTAGAAACTACCCTAGTACTCGCGCCGAATGTGTGGGCCGACGGAAAGTCCCAAGGTCGACACCCGCTCCCGGGTATCGAACTCGGGACCTTATGGTTACGAGACGAGGATGACGCTCTAACCCACACCCACGGACACCATACATAGTGTCCAAAATGCCCACTTTCTGATGCTAAATGTATGACTAATTGATAACTTTATTTACAGTACACTGTACCGCAAGACCTATACTTAAGTCTATTAACCCTTAGGCTGCTAAGCGCGATTCAAGGGACATTAGCGCAGAATGTGCAGTCTGATCTTGGATCTACACTGTCTGATAAAGAGTTATCCCCCCTAAAATACCTTTGAAATAGCATATTTATGGGTTTTACCATCGGCTTGAAAGTTTCATTTCATCTATTAAGCAGGTAAAGGCTTAAAGACGAAGTCTACCTTCGCTCACAACAACAGATAAGTTCTCCAATATTCTAAGCCAGTGCTGCGTACACTCACGAAGTATACAAATTTCACATAAAATTATCTACACCTCCAAATTGCGACACTGTTTAAAAAAAGTTGCGTAAACTAAGGCTGCCCTCTATATATCGATTACATTTAACTTTTTACCAGACAACAAAATTGTAGACAGGTCCAAATTGAAAGCAATTGCAGACGACAAAATCAATGTGGCTGAATGATCAGATTCGTCTATGAAATGTTTGAAAACATTGTGAGAAAAGGAGAAAATGCTGGTAACCAGCATTTTCTCCTTTTCCCTCAATGTTTTCAAAAGCTTTCTTTCTCTAGGTGGTTACATCTCGAAGTTACATGGTATAGAGTTAAAAATGTTTGTTTGAATGTTTTTACATCACTTTCAACAGTAATTTCAAGGCAACAGCTTCCTTATTCGAGTCTTTCCGATACTAGGCCGGGGTTTTGAAGTGTCTTGCACGATGACACTTCCACTGAAAAAAAACTTACCAAGTAACATTAAAATCCTGCGGACAACAACCCAGCACGATGTCAACTTTGAGGGGGTGGGCATTCAGCAACAATTTAGTATGCTTTGCCAAAAGGGGGTATAATGCAACTCTCTGCTGCCATTATACCATGCAAATCATCATATAGATATGGGTCCATAAAATCAATTTTGTACAACAACCGACTGAGTAATAAGGTAGACAGGTCCTTTGAAATGCAGGAAATAGACCAATAGCAGAAAGTTTCGACCAAGGACTGCAAATAGCGAGTCAATCATTCAAGCACTGGGTGCATAACACGTAATTTAATTTCCACGGATAGACAAACACTAAACCGTATCGACTTACCAACAGTCAAAGGATGGATAAAGTATTTTGCATATTGATAATAATAAACAGACAGATGCTATCCTTAGATATAGAGCGAGCAGATACAACAACAACAAATGGCAACAAAAATGACAATTTAACCCATTGCGATCAATTTCTCCGTATGCGACAATGTTTTCAAAAGCTATGTATTGCAAGGCGAAAAATGTTAACTGTAATATGTTTATATACTTATAACCAATAAGAAGTGTCATTTTCATCATAAAGTATTAATAAATTGTGCATAGTTCATACAGATATTCAGCCGTCTGATCTCTATCTATACCGTTCGCACAAGCGTTCAGTTCTCTCAGCACATTATAGGCTTGTTTCGCTGTTGTTGTTATAAAAAAATGGGTTGTTATTTTTGTTGCAATCTTTTTTTATGCAAAAAAGTGGGAAGAGGTTGAATTAGTCTAGTTCAGTTGCAATTTCTAATTTTCATACATGCAGTATCCCGAGCTTTTAAGCCTAGAAGCGGACAAATAGTAAACAGTTGGGGAGTCAAAATTACGGCAAATTTCATTCATATACCATCTATATATCACAGGTCCGACGTGTGCTACAATACAGCATGTCAAAGGTCAAGTCGCTGGTAGAAACACGGTCCTTAAACTTGATATGAAATTTGGCAACATTTATGTTCGTTTCACAACTCAGATCGTGCTATAAAACATGTCAGACTCGTAATAGTATCCCTACTATATGTTTTGATTGAAATTTGCATGCATTTTGACTCCCGAACTGTTAACCTTTGCCAGCTACTGGGCCTTTCAATATTAATGCTCCGCCTTACAGTACAAGAATAAAAGGAAGAGTATCAAAAAGGGCTCCATTTTGCTCATCCGACACGATTACATACACATGACGGCTAGGAAACCCTATAAGAGAGAGAGAAAAGCATCACAAAAATTATACAACCTTCAGTATAAGCAGACATAGATAAAAATCTATGTCGTACACAATTTATTCTGAAACATTAAGTGTTTATTATTCACCTATAATATTTTGCCACCAATTTATTGTCATCATCAACACATTTCCTCCAGACACGAAATGTTTTTCACTATAAATGAGCCACACTCTGGCAAAAGGACGTTCAATGATACATGATATCAAGACAGTCATCACATAGTTATGGATCCATAAAATCCATTTTGTCTCACAACCGGCTGAATCATGAGGTACACTGGTCCTTTGACATTCAGAAAACTGACCAATAGCAAAACGTTTTGTTCGAGGTCAGTCTTCGCGGATTGCGCAGGCTGACCTAAATCGATACTTTTTGCCGATGCATTACGCCCCTTTTTACAGAGCTTGGCTCAAATTTATCCACCGGTTATCTACATGAATATGGTCCAGTTTTCGGACAAGATGTAATTGATCGAACTTGTTTTCTGTTTAACTAATAGTTCAAGTTTCTTTAGGGCACTTCATATATTCAATGGACATCTTCAATCAACATCCAAAAAGACCAATGTAATGCATTATTAAGGTTGTTTTTTTCCAAAGACGAATTCTCAAAATATTCAACAATGCAGATTTACAATTAACCCTTTGGCTGCTAAGCGCGACTCAAGGAACTTTTTGCGGACAGTATAAATCAAGATCAGACTGAACAGGATGTGCAGTCTGATCTTGGATCAACACTGCCGAACAAGGAGATATCTGTCCCAAATAAAAAACCTTTTAAATAGCAAAAATTTTTGTTTTTACTGTCGGTTCTAAAGTTTCATTTCACTTTTCTAGCAGGATGATGGTTAAACTGCAGAGAATGTGCCTGTCAAGGTAAGCACCCAAACTTTCTCTTACCATTCTATGGACTAGATACATATATTTGTCACAAAAAAATTTTTTATCTGCATAGACTATGGGAAGTTTTGCATCAAAATCTCGCACATAATTCAATGAGTTTGTATAAAACTGTTGTACCAGCTTGTAGAATATAAAAGCGCTTACAACAATTTTACCCCAAACTTTGCAAAATGAGACATTTTTTAAATGAATACAGCAGAGTATGTACTAATCTGTTTAAACTTCTCCCCGAAAAGATATCACAAAAATAGATGATTGCATAACCAGTCAGATATGAAGTATTTACAAATATGTTAATCATTATTTTATCACAATTATAAATGAGCCATGCTCTGTGAAAAGGGGGCTTAATGCATCTGCAAAATGTAAAAGGGGGCTTAATCCATCTGCAAAAAGTATTGACTCAGGTCAGCCTGCGCAGGCTGACCCGGGCCGATACTTTTTGCTACAAGTGAATTTTCTGCATGTCCCAGGACCATTCTACTTCAAGATTCAGTCATTTCTCAGATAAGATGGATTTTTAGGAACCGTAATTATGTGATGACATGCTTGTTAACATAGACCAAGGAGATGCATCAAGCCCCCTTTTGCAAGAGTGTAGCTTAAATCTAAGTATACATGCAGCAGACCAGTCCTCGGGATTTAATCATACACATAATGGGGATGTTCCGACTATCACGGAGGGAATCAGTAAAGAAGTCATTGATTAACCAATGTTCTTAACTATCATTTGATTAAAGTTTTACATCCAAATTCCATAGACTAACGCTACTAGTTCTTATAATAACTGAAGCCATTAGATTTCGTATGTGAAGTCAGTTCACATTGTCTTTATTCAGCGACCATGCTCTTGGTTGCTGCACTGCCTCCAGCAATTGATTTTTCGTACATTGCAGCATATCGATTTTAAAATCATTGTACAATGGAGAAATGTTGCTCATGATGAGCAAATTTTGCTTTTATCACAATGTTTTGACATGTATTCATGGGATGAACTTCAAGTCATGTGAATTGTTAATAATTTAAACAATGAGCCATACACTGTGCAAAAGGGCTTAATACGTTTGCAAAAAGTATCAACCAATGTCAGCCTACGAGGACTGCCCAGGCTGACATGGGTAAAAATGTTTTGCTATTGGTCAATTTTCTGCATAGTAAAGAACCAGTGTGTCTCATGATTAACCCTTTACCACACAATGAAATTTTGGACCCAACCAAACTGAAAGCATTTATAGGCAACAATTTAAATGTAGCTCAAATGATGATTTCTGACCTTGATAGGATAGAAAACATTGTGGGAAAAGGAGAAAATGCTGGTTACCAGCATTTTCTCCTTTTCCCACAATGTTTTCAAAAGCCTTCCTTTCCAGAGTCGTGAAAACCAGGGATTGTTTGGTAAAGGGTTAAGTCGGCTGTTAGGCAAACTGGATTTTATGGATCCACATTAATGTGATAAGCTGCTTGGTATCATGTATCACTGAGAAGCATGAAACCCCCTTTTAGCCAGAGCATGGCTCAATCCTGTTTTGCGAGTCAAATGCCACAAAATTGTTTCACAGGGTAATGAGATACATATATCATGCAAATCCAATTAAAATTCCTTGGCAAAACACAAGTCACTAGATAAAATTTTGCCAAGTTTACTGAACAACCCTTGGCAAAATGCATGTTCCCAGTAAACATATTTATCACTGGCTTCAACTAGACTTTGAAAAAGACAATGACATATGAATTCATCTTAAGAAATGTTTACACGGCCTCACAAAAAAATATAACAAAAATTATTTGTCATGAAAAACTCATCATACCTTTGCACCCTAAAATATCTACAAAGCAGGTCAGGCATTTCACATACTTTTTTCAACCAATGAAATTTCTATACTTTTCCAAGCTTTTTCCTAAAACCAATTGCTGTACAAATAAAACAATTTACACACTTGTGGTTGGCAGTTTTTGAAAATATTGTAGAAAGTAACTTTTTTTCATAGTATACATTTAGTAATGAAACAAGAGCATGACATGCGGGTGCCAACGCTCAGCTTGTGTTGCCTAAAGTGAAAATTCCAAGTTGAAAAATGAGCATAACTGTATAAAAAATATTTTGATGGTTACCTCCCCCTTTTGATAGCTAACAACTAGTCTGATTTTGAAGTTAATACCTTCAGAAATTAGAGTTATTGTAAAATGTCAAAGATTTTGCACAATGACCCAAACAACAACGACACCAGTGTTATGACAATAACATATGAGTTTTCTTCCAAAACAGCCTAACTAAAAACAATAAGTTATTTTTCAAAAGAAACTGCTTTGTACCTATGATTTTGAAACCATCAAATGTACGAGCTTAAAAAGTATTGTTTGTACAGTTACTGGTTTTGCACCTTACAAATACATGTATATGTATCCCTAGCACTCAATGACAATGAAGTTTTATTCCCTGATACCAAGTGAAAGTGTCACTACTAATGATCTTACTAGTGATGGCAATGGTGATGATCTCACTTTTTATGCCACAATCATAGCAATCACAATAATGTCAGAAATGATGTCACAAATCTATATCAATATCACCTATGATGTCACAATTATATATCATTCACAGGATGATGTCAACCTGATGTTACATTTACAGCAATGTCACCTATGATGTCACAGTTTCATCTATTATGATGATGTAAAATTTGATGCAAATTAATGACAATTAACAATGATATCACTTATGATGTCATAATTATATAAATGTCACCTTTAATGTCACAATCATATCATGATGATGTCTCTTATGATGTCGTAATTGTATCACTGATAATATTTCACAAAATCAACAGATGATAAAATCGTAACTAAGTTTATTCTTATTACCATACTAACTCTTTCACCCATCTTAGACAAGTTTTAAAAACATTCAGACAAAAGGACCAATTTGCTTATAACTGCAAGGAGTCATTCCTTTATCCAAATATAAAATATGAGAAGGTTTATTACTAGTTCTTGAGTCTTATTTGTGAAAATAGCGCTAAATAGCTCCAATTTCATTTGTATCCTTTGTGGAGCTAGAGGCAAATTTTCCATAATTTTAAACCTCATTGGGGAGTCATAAACTATGTACAAGAATCTTGAAGTGTAACATAACAAACAATAAACTATTAACAAAACATAACCATGCAGTACTGGCAAACAAAGGGAAACAGTAACTATATATGTTTGGCACTAAAATAGCATTTAACCAGAGAGGTACAACCAAATTGTGTAAATGGTTAACATTCATGCAAAACAAACAGAACTGTATCTTTATTATTGACATCTACTATCTCATTTAACTCCTTACCAAACAACAAAACTTTTTAGACTTGTCCAAAATGAAAGCATTTGAAGATGCCAAACTAATTGTGGTTTAAAGGATGAGATTTGTCTTTGAAATAAAACATTGTAGCAAAAGGAAGAAATACTGTCTACCAGCACTTTCTCCTTTCCCAACAAAGATTCCAAAGGCAATTTCTTTCAGAATCATGCAAATAAAATCTTTGTGCGGTAAACAGTCAAAAAATCCCCCATTCTAGGATCCTTGGAACCAATGTTTGAATAATGGGCTTATCAGCATTTACTCTTTTTACACAATGATTTTTTACCCAACTTCAAAGATTAAACCTTATCATCAGAGTCTCATTTATGTTGTGTGCTTATGCTTTTTGATACAGATGAGTCTCAATTATGTCATCTAGTCAAGAGTTAATAAAAAGAAGTGGAGCTGGGTACCAAAACTGGCAATCCTCTGGTTTCAAACCCTGGACATTACTTACTGAGCGACTAAGCTCGGCTGTATATGATACTCTTCTAAAAATTTTCAGCTTTTGTACAACAAAGGTCAGAATAAGGACAGCACCATTAGATTCTGTTTGAATAAAACTGTAACGTCATTTTAACTGCAGCATGTATTCATGGGATGAACTTCAAGTCATGTGAATTGTTAATACATGTAATCTAAACAAGTGAGCCATGCTCTGTTTAAAAGGGCTTAATACATTGGCAAAAAGTATCGACCTACACATTTGTTTCCTGGCTTTCTCACACCAGTACTGACACAATTTTCTTTCCAAGCCACTTTTCTGACATGCAGCAGAGGGAAGAGCCATAAAATCGTTGGAAAGAAAAGTTTGCCTCAACTGGGTATCAAACTCGCAACCAGCAGGTCACGAGTCAGATATGCTAACCTCTGAGCTAAACAGCCAGGCAGCAACATTAGACTTGTGCTAAGGACTGTACAAATACAAAACACTTATCAGTATAAGCACAGGAAGTTGAAACAGTTTTCATTACATGTAGTTTTTTTTTATATATCCTTTCAAAATTTGATATGTTTAAAACTGATTGTCTAATTTATTTAAAAGCTTTTCTTCCATGCAAATGCATTTATAACCATCACACATTTATATGGCATTTGAAAACATTGTGACAAATGGGAAATTGCAACACAAAAAAAGAAATGCTACCAATACAAATGCTACAAACTCATGTGTGAAGGAAAGGGAAGTAGCACTATGGATGATTTGAGCTGTGTAAATTTTCATGAATTTTTTTAACCCATTACCACACAACCACGAGTTTAACGACCCTTAAGAAAAAGCCTTTTGAAAACATTGTGGGAAAAGGAGAAAATGCTGGTAACCAGCATTTTCTCCTTTTCCCACAATGCTTTCTACCCATCCCAAAAAGAATTTCAAATTTTGAATTTTGACTAGTCTTAAATTTTCTCATTTGGTAAAGAGTTAAACAAGTCCAACATTTTCTTCACTATAAATCCTTAGCCTGCTGAATAAATGATCAGAGTGAACGTTCAGAGCAGTCTGATCTTGATCTACAGTGTCCGCAAAAGGTCCTAGGATCGTGCTTAGCAGCCTAAGGGTTTACTTACTTTTCATCAACAACTGTGTTCAAATCTCTTTTTCAATCATTTTATTTCTCTTTCCTTTCCTCAAATGCCATTGCTTATGAAAGACCAAACATTGCATGTGTCATAATAGTTTCATCCATATCATGCCAAGTATACAGTAAGTTGCATTTGTGAAAAAATTAAACTGCAGAGAATTTTCAGTCTGATTTAAGATCTAAGCTGCTATGAAACATTCTGATCAGGTCATCCTAAATATTGCAATATCTCTGCCTTTGATAAACTCTGCTAATGGCCACCGATGACTTAATGCTTTTTCATTTTTTTCCACCCTGTTAAAAAAAATCCTTTCATCCAAAAAAAAAAAAAATTGATTTTTACCTGAAAGTTGAATGATTTTTATAGCATCACAATGGTGCATGCACTCAAGGATTACTACAACAAAGTTTTCAACAACAGAACATGGCATCAAAAAAGGTTTGTCAAAACTATTCATTAACCCAAAATTTAGTAAATACCTTTCACAAACCAACAGTTGACAGCTGTGGGAAGCAATTGGGGCAAAATGAGTATTTGCTTGAATCAATGAACAAAATGCTTCTTTTCCCACCATTTTTTCCATAATGCAAAAACAACTGTTTTCCGTTCCTTCTAATGCAAGTCCTTTGTGTAACTGACAAAATTTATCAGAAAAAACTAATATATGTGGTAAATTAACACCTGACACGAAAACAATTAGGCCTAAGATGAACTTTCAATGAATTTCAGTGAAACAAAAATATACATGTCTACAAGTAATGATGTGAAAAAAAACGTTAACCCTTTACCAAACAAACCTGTGTCTTTCATCCTGAGGAAAAACATCTTTTGAAAAAATTGTGGGAAAAGGAGAAAATGCTGGTAACCAGCATTTTCTCCTTTTCCCAAAATGTTTTTCACACTTTCAAAGACAATCCCCTGACTTTTAATCTAACTGAAATTTAATTTGTCATCTGCAAAGGCTTTCAGTTGAACAAGTCTAATGTCTTTCTTGTCATCTGGTAAAGAGTTGCACAAGATAACAGTCTAGAACAAAGATCTGTGACTAGAGTTTTACTCGGAACTGATTGTACTGGCAGCAGTGGGATCTTTCCGTTTTTCCAGTCCAGCTGGGTTTGTGGCCGTTTTTCCTCCCTGTTGATTCGGACTATTTGCATTAAACTGCTTCCTTGGACTATTTCCTCTTTCCCTACGATTACGATTTTCATTCCTGGGTCTTGGTGACCCTTTTACATCCTTATTTACACCAGAGTTTTCAGTTTGTGCCACTTCTTCTTTTTTCTTTGAATCAACAGAGGGTGATTGGGCATTGCTATTTCCCCGCCCCCTTCCACCTCTGTAGTTATCTCGCCCTCTGGCTCCTCCACGCCCACCGCCTCTTGGCGGCCGACCTGGTCCACTCTGAGGTCGGGTTCCTTTCCCGATTAAAATAATACGCTCACCATCTGCACCTTGTATAAAGCCTCTGTTATAATTTGGTCCCCCACCTTCGGCATTGGATCTCTCTCTCCTGTCCTGGTTGTTCATAGGACCACCCCCTCGTCCTGGTCCACGTCTTCGCCTATTTCTGTTGTTTCCCGTAGCAGCTAAAACAGAGGAAGTATTTTTTAAACACCTGACAATCAGACAAGTTCAATACATACCATTATTTACTAAAACTGGCGCAATAGAAAATTATTTGAAGGGAAGGGAAAGGTCCTTTAAAATGATTGAGAACATTATGGCAAAAACAGTTATTGCTTATCAAACAAATAGTATCAATAAGATACAACTACAGGGCATAAAACCTTGTTATGGTTAAATATCAACCATAGTAGAGTCTATTACAATATATACTTATTTCAGCTTGCTTAGATAAGGTTTAAACCATCTCAAATAGGCATTCTACACAGCCTACTACACATAGGTATTCCGAAACCAAATAAGCCTCAAAAATGAAACAGCTGAGCCCTCTTTTCAACTGAACACACAGCTCCTTTCCTTCATTCGCAGCTGTCTGTTGTTGTACTTGGACTGAGGTAAGTGACTAAAACTTACATACATATAAAATCATGAAGAAATAAACATTTCTTCAGCTATCGCCTTACTTCATTTAGTGATGAATCTTCATCTAAGTTTGGGGAACTTATAAATCCTGAATAACGCTCTTTAGCTATTTACCAGATGACAAAATTATACACCTGCCCATATTGAAAGCTTTAGAGAACGACAATTCAAAAGTGGCCAAAATGAGGAAATTTATCTATGGAAGAGGTACAAAACATTGTGGAAAAAGAAGAAATTTCTAGCAACCCACGTTTTCTCCTTTCCTCACATAGTTTTCACAGAACCTTTCCTCAGGTTCCTCAACCCTTTACTAACCAACAAAATCTGAGAGACTTGCTAAAACGGACAACTCTTACAGACAAAAAAGTAAGTGTTACTTAAAACATGCAATTTGTCATTCAAAGGACAGAAAACATTGTGTGCTGGTTACCAGCATTTTCTTCTTTTCTCACAATGTTTTCAAAAAGCTTCTCCCTCATGATCATTAAAGGACAGGATTATGCAGTAAAGGGTTAAAATATGGGATTGTTTGGTAAAGGATTGAATAAGTTTACATATTTATTTATTTCTATCATGACAAAAACTAGTCTATTCATGTCGTTCACGTGTTTTGATTATACAAGGTTAAAGCCCTACAATATTTTGCATTTTAAGGACACTCCCATGTAGGTAAAGCCTGTAAAACTAACCTGTATTAGGTCTGGCTGTACTATTAACAACTTGTGTATTGGTCTCCTCTGGTGGCACACTTACTGGTCTTTCAGGAAAAGTTTCTACTGGTATACCCTACAAAAGTGTTTTTACCGTATTATTTGAGAACTTATTCAGGGGTCAGGTATTCAAAACGAAGCTGATAATCATTGCAACATGATTTAACTCCTTCATAACAGGGCCTGGTTTCACAAAAAAACTTAAGTCTCTGGTTTAGCTCAAATCTGTTAATGGACTTATATTCTGACTTCAGTTGAGTTTGTTATTTAATACACATTTCACAAACATTAACAGACATTAGTAACATTCTTAAATCACAAGTTAACAAAATGTTCAGACTCAACTCAGCAAAATAATGTACTTAAGTCTGTTGATTAAGTTAAGCCCATTTATTTTACAATCTAAAACTCAGGATTTGAGAATGTAACTCAAGTCTTTTACTAAGACCAGGTACAGGTGAACATTGTTTCTACTTGGCTTATGAGTGAAGCAGCCAGGGGCTTAGAAAGAATACTGTGCATAATGCTGTTATTGTCTAAGCTGCATGCAAAATGGCACAATGTCAAACAGCAAAGGTAAAAACCACTAGGACTAATGGCATTACTGGTAAAAAGAAACTCTAACAATCTATAGGCAAGTACACAGGCTATGCTGTAATTATCTCTTGAAGCACCAAATAAACCCAATGGACACTTTCAGTTTACAATAAGACCTAGATACTTGCAATTTCATGATTACCTTTTGTCTTTAGCGTTTCAGAAAAGTGGACAGTGTTGGTTGTAGATCAGACTGCACATTTTGTGCAGTCTGATCTTGATCTACACTGACCACAAAGGCAACTGTAGTTGTGAAAGGCACTTTAAGGTTAAAATCATTCTTTTGAAATCAGTATGACTCATAGAACAACCATTTCGAACATGACAAAAAAAGTTCTGACTAAAACCCTTACCTCTAAAGTTAAAGAATGTTTCAATCTTCTTTGAAGTTCTGCTATTTCATGGGTTTGTGCTGCGTCTAAGTGTGGTATGTCTCCTTTCTTCTTCTCTTCATTTACTTATAGTGAAGCAAATTAAAAGTAGTATAAGATTTTGAAAACCAACACAACAGAAAATTTGCCAAACAGCTGTAAGAATTTGACAACTAACACAACAGAAGGTTTCATTTGTCTATTATTACTGAATAAAAGTTTTACAAGATGACAATTAAGCAGACATATTTCTTTTGAAAGCAACTGAAAGCAATATATTTAGTGTGGCTCATATATAGTTGTCTGCAAAAGAGTGGAAAACATTGTCATAAAAAGGAGAAAATGTTGGTAACCAGCATTTTCTTCTTTTCAAACAATGATTTAAAACACCTTCTTGCACAAGGTTGTTAAGATATAATAGCTTGGTGAGAAACAAATAAGTACTGGCCAGTTTATTCATATCTAACACTGTTTCATGTTTCATAAGAAATACATCTGATGAAAAGAATATCAATTTTCAATCATAAAAATAACAATGTGATGAAAAAGAAGCTATTTCATTTTATTCATTAAAAAATGGCTTTTCAAATTAAAAGAATAAGTCTACAGCAGCTGTAAGGCAAAACCATATATGTTTTGTATAATAAGAAAGCAAGTATATTTTTAGACAGAGCTATGACAATTATGACAGTGTTTTCTTTTTTTGTCTGTTTCTAGGAGGTACTAAAACCCTTGTATGTTGCAATCAAAATATTGCAGCCAGTCTTTCTACAAAGTGTATAGTGATCTTCAAAATTTCACTCTCAGTTGAACAACAGATGCAAAACAGTTTCATAAACACTATTCCAAAAGAATAAAATACAAGTAGTACCATTAATTTCAGCACTATCAACTGCTTTCTGCACCGGAGAAACTAGTATATGGTCTGGCTCCGAAGGGGCACCACTGTCGATAGATGAAAGGGACGGGTGTCTTTGTATATAAGTGCACTTCACTGGAATAACTGTAAAAGGGAGAGACACTGCTTGGTTTTAATAACTTGAAGAAAGACAGTGTCTAAAAAGAACGGGCAAAGGACAAAATGCTGGCTCCCACAATGATTTCCACCTTCCCAAAGAAATAAAACCAGTACCTGGGCTACATTTCATGGTTGACTGCAAGTGCTTTCAAACTAGGCAAGTCTTTAATTCTGTGGTTCACTCTCTCTCTCTCTCTCTCTCTCTCTCTCTCTCTCTCAGGTAAACCCTACACGAAACAAATACAATCATTTCATGATGCTTCACTAAACAGCTCTATAAAACATAATGGGATAAGAAAATCTGACAGTTAATCAGGTTTCCGTGTTTTCTATATCATCAAAACATAATATTTTTTCTTCCTTAAATGTTTCTCATTTCATGTAATTTGCAATAGTGTTTTGTAAGTTTTGCAAAAAGCCTCTAAAACAGTAGTTTACAACACAAAGAGAAAATAAATGTAAGGATGTTTACCTTCTCCTAATTTTGCTATATCATCTTTAACAGTATCATCTGCATATACAAATCTAGTTGTCCTTCCTAAATCTTCGTCTATTTTCCGATCACTCACAAAATGCTAAAATGTAAATAAACACAGGTAATTCACAGTCTGAAAGCTCAACTATTTCTTTTTTTTTGTTTTGGTTGTTTGGAATCAATTAGATTGTCAGGTATATCAACCATTTACTATACATTAATATGTTTTAACAACCCAAAGCAAAATGCCTTTAAAAAACATTGTGAGAAAGGAGATAACTGAGACAATGCTTGTAACTAGGGAGATGGGGCAGTGTTCCAGGATTATTTAGAAGAAATCAAGAAAGTTCCCAGACAGGCCAGTTTCCTGACAGGACTTCCCCAGACAGTTCCCCAATACTTTACTTTAGGTTTTGGTTCAGGGTCAATGAACAAGTAGTAATTGGTTCAGTTAATTTTTGCAGACATTTGACTGACACATTTTCATATGAAAACATTATATATAGAAACATTCACAATTTATATATCTTGCTGGTGGCATGATTCAAAGGATAGGATTAGAAAACAAGAGGGCCAGAATGGCACTGAATGTTTTGACCCCCCCCCTCCCATCCCTGTTGGAACCAATGTTTGACCCAAGGGTAATAAGTTGAACTTTCTTGATAGAGGTCTTTGATTTGCTACACACCAAGCATTAGAAAACTAGTCATAATGGTATTTAACAAGAAGTTTTTCCAAGTTTTCTCTGTAAAAGCCCATGTGAGACTTTTGACCCCAATGGGTGGGGCCATTTTTGACCCAAGGGCTATAAAATGTTGAATTGAAGAGGTCCACTAGTTGAATCTACAAACATGTACCAAGTAATACAGAGCAAAAGTGAATTACGGATGAAGCCCTCAAGGATTGTTTTGCCGTCATACTGTTCTAGATCTTTTAAAAGATTAGATTTTGACTTTGTTCTGGATTTACATTTTAATCTCGATGGGGATGGAAAAAAAACAGCATCAGGTTGGTCATTCAGCATTACATGTATCACACAATGTGAAGCATCACAATCTTTTGCACATTTTCCTCCTTGGTCAAAAATGATATACATGACATTTCCAATAGGATGATTACTTAAAAATCATCGTAAGTTTACTGTGTACAGATTATCTAATTTCCAAATTACTTTCAGCCTATAAAACCTCTATTAATATAATTATTGTATGACTGTTATCTGCAAAATTCAATGTTATAATGATGACCTCATGAATAACACCATTTTAAAGTCATGAACAATCCATTTCCTTGCAGAAAAACATTGTATCAATGAATTCATGAGAAACAAGAGTGGCAAATTGTCGCAAGATATGCCCGTCCCACCGCCAGTTGTCGAGGGGGGATAATAATTGTAAAGGGCAGGTACAGGAAAATAGTAGTGCAGCAGAAATCATGCAAGTGATTGAAATAGGCATGAATGTCTCCTCTAATGTTAAGGAAACATGCATGTAAAGTTTCAGGTCATTCCAACATGAAAAGACAAAGTTATATTGTAGAGAAGCATAAAAAGCTGTAAAAAAAAAAATAATGAATAGGGAATAATTCCAAAAGAGCATTAGGCAAGGTTACGGCTCCAGTGCATTGCACTTTTCGTAACTGCAGCAAACATGTTTACCAAGTCTCAAGTCAAGTTGACTTGAGGTGACAAAGTTCCGCTCCTGACAAGCAAGAAATACTGTAAAAATGAAGAACAAAGTGGAATTACTGAAAATCCGCGCTAGGTAGAGTTATTGTTCTTGTGCACTGTACTCCGTAATATTGCAACAAACATGCATACCAAGTTTGAAGTCATTCTGACTTGAGATGACAAAGTTATATTCCAGGCAAGCACTAAATGCTGTAAAAATGATGATCAAAGGGAAATAACTCAAAGACAGCACGAAGTAGAGTTACAATTCTTGCACACTGCACTTCCAAATATTGCAACAAATAAGCATACCATATTTCAAGTCATTCCTACTTAAGATGACAAAGTTATGCTCCGGATAAGCAAGAAATGCTATAAAAATGAAGATCTAAGGGGGAATAACTCAAAATTCCTGCTAGGAAGAGTTATGGTTCTTGTGCACTGCACTCCGTAATTTTTCAACAATCATTCATACCAAATTTGAAGATGATCAGACTAGAGATGACAAAGTTATATTCCGGACAAGCAGAAAATGCTGTAAAAATGACAAAGGGAAATAACTCAAAGACAGCATGAGGCAGAGTTATGGTTCTTTCGCACTGCTCCCTATTATTGCAACAAACACAAATGCCAAGTTTCAAAACAATCGGACTGGAGATGACAAAGTTAAGCTACGGACAAAGAACTGGACTGTAAAAATGAAGATCAAAGTGGAGTTACTCAAAATCCGTGCTAGGTAGAGTTATTGTTCTTGCCCACTGTACTCCGTAATATTGCAACAAACATGCATACCAAGTTTGAAGTCGTTCTGACTGGAGATGACAAAGTTATATTCCGGACAAGCACTAAATGCTGTAAAAATGATGATCAAAGGGAAATAACTCAAAGACAGCACGAGGTAGAGTAACAATTCTTGCGCACTGCACTTCCAAACATTGCAACAAATACGCATACCATATTTCAAGTCATTCCTACTTAAGATGACAAAGTTATGCTCCGGATAAGCAAGAAATGCTATAAAAATGAAGATCTAAGGGGGAATAACTCAAAATTCCTGCTAGGAAGAGTTATAGTTCTTGTGCACTGCACTCCGTAATTTTTCAACAATCATGCATACCAAATTTGAAGATGATCAGACTAGAGATGACAAAGTTATATTCCGGACAAGCAGAAAATGCTGTAAAAATGACAAAGGGAAATAACTCAAAGACAGCGCGAGGTATAGTTATGGTTCTTTCGCACTGCACTCCGTATTATTGCAACAAACACAAATGCCAAGTTTCAAGTCAATCGGACTAGAGATGACAAAGTTATATTCCGGACAAGCAGAAAATGCTGTAAAAATGACGATCAAAGGGAAATAACTCAAAGACAGCACGAGGTAGAGTTATGGTTCTTACGCACTGCACTCCGTATTATTGCAACAAACACAAATGCCAAGTTTCAAGTCAATCGGACTGGAGATGACAAAGTTATGCTCCGGACAAGCAGAAAATACTGTAAAAATGACGATCAAAGGGAAATAACTCAAAGACAGCATGAGGTAGAGTTATGGTTCTTTCGCACTGCACTCCGTATTATTGCAACAAACACAAATGCCAAGTTTCAAGTCAATCGGACTGGAGATGACGAAGTTATGCTCCGGACAAAGAACTGGACGTCGCCCACCTGCCCGCCAGTACGCCATGGGTGATGGGCGTATAAAAATGCACACGACATTTTCAAACGTCAGCAAGAGAAAGCCGGTTTTGTATGTTTTTTATGTTTCTGCATGAACTGATATTGTAAGCTGGTGGCTCGTTTTATTTGCATGCATATCGATAAAATACAAAACTGGCCAGAATTGATCAGGCTCATTGACCAAGACTACACCTTGCTTACACTATATTTAGATCTAGACAGGAGACAGATTTTGAAGATAATTTCCCTACAGTTTTGTTCAAAGTAAAATGATGTGTTACACATCATTCTAATTATTATTATGGGCAAGTGAGGATAATTAAGGATAGATAAAAAGTCACCTTGATTTCATTTCTAAGTTCAGCTAATTCACTCTCAGTCATCCTCTCTACTCTGTCAATCTTGACTTTCAGATCAGCAGCTCTACCCTGTCTCATTGTAAAAGTGTCACCTAGGAAACAAAAACAAACACAATTTAGATAAGTTTACTCTCTTTCAATATTTCAGCTTTTGCCTTTATCAAGAAATTACACTTGAAATTGATGCCTTCTACATTTTGTGACTATTATAATACCACCATTTTTAAATGAAATGACGTTGTCATTGACGACATGAGGTCATTTGAAACATTGATGGTATTTGGCGCTTTGACGTCGTTTGGCACCATTTTGTCATTGAATTACTGTTGATAGGGTCTTAAAACTGTTTTTCACTTTGTAGCCATTCGGTCGAACTGTTGCTAATTTCTGGATCCATATTCCTTCTTTCAACTGTCGTTCTATTTTTTCTGCCCCATGTAATTTCTCCAGTACTACTATCGCTGTGTCCTTCTCTGAGTGAAATTTCATTCCAAAGTGAAAATTAATTGGCTTGTCTTTCTTCAGTTTAATGTCTCTGAGATGCTCTGTCATCCTAGCCTGTAATTACCGCTCTGTTTCACCCACATATACAATTGATTGGCATACCGTGCACAATACTCCATACACAATGTTGCGGGTACGACAATTACAAACAATTTCAAAAATAACAGACTTTAGAAAAAGCTTGGTCTAGTTTATTGATTTGTTCGCTGTTTATGCCATTTTCAACAGTAGTTTAATTACATCCAATAACCAGAGCATTTATCACTGCATTCAATGTATTTTTTTAACTGATATTATTCACAACATCCTTCCACAGCTTTTCTGCCAAGCCAAGGTAGCTCAGTCGGTAGCGTGCAGGACTTGAGAATAGAAGGTCCTGGTTCGATCCCTGACTCGGCCCATTTCTTTCCGAGGATTGATGATAGTCATTGCGACAGGACTCATTTGTCTCTCACCACTGACCATTGTTTCAATGATGATTATGTGGGAAAGCAGCCAGTGTCTTGGAAAGAATATTGTGCGGAGTACTGGAAGAAGAAACTCCAGGAGAGCATAGATAGGTGCACTGGCCACTGCAATATAACTGAAATAATGTTGAAAACGGCATTAAACACCATACAATCAATAAATCAATCCACAGCTTTTCCACATTGACTATATGCAGAGCCATGGAATTTCAAAATACAACATAGAAAAAGATGACACAGAATACAAAAAAAAAGTACCATATACAGATGCCAATGACTGGCTGCAGTTGCTTGATTTTCAGTGAAAATTTAAGTAAAAAAAGGGGGATAAATGTGTCAAAAATACTTTGATGGTTACCTTCCCTTCTTGTATTTGTTCCCCTTTTGATAGTTTACAACTAGTCTATGATTGAAGTAAATATCAACTATGAAGTAATATACTAAATATCTTCTGTAACAACGGAGATATCATAAAATGTCAAACTTTTTGCAAGATGACACAGACAACATCGCAGACAATGACACAAGGGCTATGACAATACCATTATGTTTTTTCTTTGAAAAACAGGGAAGCTAAAAACTAGAGCTGTCACTGAATGTGACTTAATACCCCCGCCAGCGCTTTGACAGAAACAGGCAATTTAACAAAAAATTTTCTAAGTTCAAGGGGAGATTACCCTTGAACCACAGGGAGTAGATGATTGAAAACTGTGTCTTGCACAACTTCAGTACACGATCAATGTATCAACAAACTTTCAATACAATAGCAGCAAAACTGTAGGAGGAGTTCGCGACACAAAATTACTAGTATTTTGCACACAGACACACGGACGGACACATGGACACTCGGACGGACGGACAGACAGGCTGATTCCAGTATACCCCCGAAAACATTCGTTTTGCGGGGGTATAATGATGAAAAGGACTGCAAAACCTCTGAAAAAGTTGCTAAGTTTTACTGCAGTATGATTGTAAATTACAAAGAAATAAATATAAAACTTACGTCCCATGTCTCTCACAGAATTCATTTCTCCCAATAGCTCCTCTTCCCTCTTATTTAAACTGTGGAAGAAAAGTCAACCAGTAATATTTTCATAGTAACAACGATTGATAAACTAAAAATCAAGTTTCATTTAACACAAGACCATGTAAGTTGAGATTTGATGCCGAAATACATTATTTCTTTTACTCTTTACCACACACTCCCAAATTTTAGTGACCCTTAGGAAAAGGACTTTTAAAAAACATTGTGGGAAAAGAAGAAAATGCTGGTAACCAGCATTTTCTCTTTTTCCCACAATGTTTCCTACCAATTCATACAAATAGTTTATTGTCTGCAAATGCTTCCTATCTGGACAAGTCTCAGATTTCATCTTATGGTTTGGGTTAATGACACCTATGTGATGGGTAGTTATTAGAAATAAATTGTTAAGATCTTTGAGTACACATTAACATGGGCCTTTAAATTGTAATCATTTGTAGAACCTGAGTTCTTTGTATTTATCCATATTATTACAGGGCTGTTACAAAGCAGCTTTCAAAATGCAATAACTGAAACTTTCAATTTTTACATTTATCGATATTTAAGCACAAAACTAAAATGGGGCTTAAAGATGCCGATTTACATCGAGTCAAAATTGTAAACAATGGGGGAGTGTACTACAGTCATTTACATACCCCCATCTAAAAATAGAAGGCTAGACTACTTGTTGTTTCAACACAGGAAATGGCACACTTGTCTATTTGTAGGATCATGGGTTTTCCCCTACTTTCAGCAATCCAAAATCAATAAATAGTAATGTGCACATACGAAATTTACATTTCTAACGTCTTTAAAATCATTCCACTGCACTCTCGATATAAAATTCCGACACCCTTGAGTAAATTGCTGTTGGGTTCTTGTGACACAGATTGTTGCGGCAGTAGACCTGTGTAGTGTATCTCGGCTCCACTTTCTTGTCATTTACATGAATGCAAGGCGAAGGCCATACACAGTCACGTGACAAGCATAATGTGGTATCCTCAATTGAACAAGTGGATAGGAGCTAAGTTCAATATTACATTTTCTATCCATCGTAATCTATGCAATCTTGCAACTGCCAGTTGTAATATTTGTCATGAAGCTACAAGAATGACTATAGTTTGATAAAATATCAAAGAAATTGGTTATATTTGGCTTAAAATGAGTAAACGGGTATCTTTAAGGAATTGGTTTTATCACTGACACGGTAGCTTACTATTGGAGGAAAAAAGAACTAAATTCTGGTTACCAGCATTTTCTTCTTTTCCTACAATGTTTTGATATCTTATGTGAAGCTGTAAAAACATTGGACTGTTGGAGGGTTAAGAGGTCCCAATTGGTCTATTAACCCTTTACCACACAATGACGACTTTTAATGCCCCTGAAAGAGAAAGCTTTTGAAAACATTGTGGGAAAAGGAGAAAATGCTGGTTTCCAGCATTTTCTCCTTTTCCCACAATGTTTTCTACCCTATCAAAGAAAAATCATTTGATATGAGCCACACTGAAACTGTTATCTGCAAATGCTTTCACTTCGGACAGGTCTGAAATTTTGTTGTGTGGTAAAGGGTTAAGTACTGTATGGGTTTAAGCAATCATCTTTACCAATTTCTAATTTCATCAAAGACAGATTTAATTCTCTTGTATGATTTGTCCACCTCATCATTAAACACAAGTCGCAATCTCTCAAGGGACACTGTCTGACGATGTAAATCCTTGGTGGAGCGTTCTAACACTGTGACAAAAGAAATAACAAAACACAATGATTACAATATTCATGTTCCTAATATAACTTTTCCATTTGGTGTATGCAATGTGATATAAAGGTTTGTAAGGCTCTGTCAATAGTGTCTATATAAACCCTGGCATATAAAATAAATGGTTTTGGCAGTTCAATTTTTCTTTCTCAGACAACAAGTAAGACTAAAAGTTTGACTTGTCTGCATTTAATCTACTTGCTTCAATTTTTATGCTTGTTACAGATATAACCCTATCTATATTTCATTTCATACACTCGAGTAAATTTATAACTAAATCTTTTGCTAATGTTTCCAAGAAAGTTTTGAGTCAAACTGGCACCACTTGTAATCAGCAGTCATCTGTACACTTATGCAACCATTTTCGAAAGCTCCCTGATCATAGTTTTTAACCTTTAGGCTGCTAAGTGAGACTCAAGGACCTTTTGCAGACAGAGTAAACCACGATCAGACAGCACAGAACGTGCAGTCTGATCTTGGATTAACACTATCCGATAAGGAGATGTATTTCCACCAAAGATACCTTTGAAATAGTAAAATTTGGTTTTTGGTGTTGGCTTGAAAGTTTCATTTCACTTATTTAGCAAAATAAGGGTTAACAGTGAAGTGTCTATGTTAAACAGCCATTTGTCTTCAGAATATAGCTCTGTTTGTCCCCTTTAGTTACTCTTTGACTGTACTTTTTCCAATCAAAACTCAAATTCCACTAATTAGAAGTGTTGTGCCTTTTTTTGGTATTAAAATATTATCTTGCTTTCATTAAGGTCACATAAAAAAAAAAAAAGCAACAAATATTAAGCACATCACACAGATTGCAACCTTAGCATGTTTTCATTTTGTAACATTTTACAAAAACCAAAATAGTCAAAGGAACATGGTAAAAAATTACTGCTCTCATTTTTATCCTAAAATAGATTAAAGGATTTATCTGTAATGAAAAGAATAAAAATGCTGCAATTATGAATGAAGGAACAAAATCAATGTAGCCCTACCATGATGTGGCATCTTTTTTGCAGGTTTACCATCAGCTCCCGCAGATGATGTACTTGAGGTTCTTATTCGATGATCAGCAGAATTGTGTGAGCCTACAACCAGATAAATAAACACATTATCATACAGGCTAATCCAAAGCCTACTTAACCTTTTCCCAGATGAAGAAAATTCAGACTTATCCAACTTGAAAGCCTTTGCAAACAACATACTAACTTGTAGCTAAATAATGATTTTTGTCTGAAAGATTAGAAAACATTGTGGAAAAAGGTAATAAATGCCAATTACCAGGAGATTTTTTCCTTTCCAAGGTTTTCAAATGCTTTTTTCTTCAAGGTAGTTATGACAATGGATTATTTGGTAAAGAGTTAACTCTTTACCAAACGACAAAATTTTAGACTTGTCCAAACTGAAAGCATTGTCACACGACAAAGTAAACATGACTTGAAAATTGAAATTTGCATTGGGAAGGGTAGAAAACATTGTCGGAAAAGGAGAAAATGCTGGTTGCCAGCATTTTCTCCTTTTCCAACAATGTTTTCAAAAGGCCTCTTTCTCAGGGTCGTTAAAAGTCGGGATTATGTGGTAAAGAGTTAAACCGTTTACACATAAACCAATACTTCATGACCCTGAGGAAGAAAACCATTCAAAATATCATGGGACAAGGAGAAAGATGTTAGGTACCCTTCCAAAGACTTATTCAATCATTTGAGCTATCAGTTAGTCATAAAATATGATTTCAAAAGGAAAACTCTAAAATTGTCAGCTTGTTCAAGATAAAAATTTGAACAAATAGTGGAAAGAAAATAATGAATAAAACTATCTCCTTCCTTTTTGTATGAAAAATATGGGGCAAACAGCAGCTCAACAACCTAAAGTCAGCTGCTGCAGAAATGCACTTTTCTGAAAGATTCTTACCATTACCAAGCCTCATAGACAGAATGAATGTTTTCAGTCAAAGAAACCCAAACTGATGGACTTTCAAACTATATTTGGTTACAATATCTCAACATAAGCAGACATTGTGGATTCATGCTCAGACTTTATGTCTTGAGTAGTCTGATCTTGATTTTCACTAGATGTAAAAGTTAAGCCTTCATATGTGAAAGACAATCATTCACCCTCTACAAAATAATCTCAAGTTTTTAACAGCCCTGCAAAAGAAGTCTTTTGAAAACACTGTAGGAAAGGAGAAAATGCTGGCATCCAGCATTTCCCCTTTTCCTACAATGTTAAGTAACCTTTAATGGAAAAATCCTGTCATTTCATTTGCATTTTATCTGTTGTCTTCAAAGGTTTTCAATTTGGACAAGTCTATGATTTTGTCATTTGGTAAAGAGTTTCAGTTAACCCTTATCCTGCTAAATGACTAATATGAAATTTTCAGTTCGATAGCAAAAACCAAAATATTGCCATTTTAAAGTTACGTTCTGGGAAATAATATCTCCCTATCGGACAGTGTAGATCCAAAATCAGGCTGCACGCTCCATGCAGTCTGATCTTGATCTACTCTCTCCGCAAAAGGTCAGTGAATCGTGCTTAGCAGCCTAAGGGTTAAATCATAAAATATCTTCAATGAAACCCCATGCAGCAAATGCAAAACTGTGTTAACTCTACCAAACAACAAAATTTTAGACTTGTCCAAATTGAAAGCATTAGCAGACGACAAAATAAACATGCCTCAAAAATTGAAACTTGACTCTAGAAGAGTAGAAAACATTGTGTGAAAAGGAGAAAATGCTGGTTACCAGCATTTTCTCCTTTTCCCACACTGTTTTCAGAAGGTTTCTTCTTCTGGGTAGTAAAAACCAGGGATTGTTTGGTAAAGGGTTAACAATCCTTGTAAACGCTTTACCAAACAAAGCTGTGTTTTAACAATCCTCAGGAAAAGGGCTTTCACAAACACTTTGGCTAAGGGAGAAATGCTGTAATAAGCATTTTCTTATATTTACTACCCATGCAAAGACAAATTCCACAATTTCAGCCACATTAAATCTATTGTCTATTAAAGTTTTCCACACAGAGAAGAGTCTAAATTTTTATCATCTGGTAAAAACAAACAGTATACCCATTAACCCTGTACCACATAATCCTGACTTTTAACAACCCTGACAGAGAAGCTTTTTGAAAACATTGTGGGAAAAGAAGAAAATGCTGGTAACCAGCATTTTCTTCTTTTCCCACAATGTTTTCTACCCTACCAAAGACAGAATTCGTCATTTTAGCAATATATAATTAACGGGTGGAAATGCTTTCAGTTTGGTTCAGTCTAAAATTTTGTCGTTTGGTAAAGAGTTAAGGGCTTTTTTTTTTTTACAACATTTTTAAGGTCTATACAGGATGATGGCTAAACAAGCAAAATGTTAAACATTTTTAGTCAGTATTCACTTTGAGACTGCACAGATAAATGAAATGTTCAACATTTTCACCAATCATTTCAAGGCCGTATTTGACTACACATCATACAAAATATTGAAAGCTGTAAATCCAAGATAAGAATACAATATCTGCACACTCTGATCTTGATCTACCCTGAAAGAAGTAATACCATTTTGGTGAAAAGATTCCACCTTAGAAACATTACCTGAGTGGGATCGATGTCTGTTGTCGTGGTGCTGTCGTTGTTGTAAAGGACTGGGAGATTTCTCTTTGACCTTATTCTCATTTACTTTGACCTTGATCTCTGACCTTGAAGATTCTATTGATGTTACAGGTACATGTGGGTGGGGTACTAGTTCAGTGGTTTCCTTTAGGTCTGGAGCTTGTTTGTTTTCAACAATATCAAGTACAGGAGAAACATGGCCATTTGGGATTACCTTTGATTTCTGCACATCTGTGCCTATTAAATCAATGAAAAAACAATGACTTAGTGCAATACTGTGGTATCACCATATAGTGGTCTACAATATTTGGGATGGTCTCTATGTATTCCAATTATATACAAATGAAACTGATGTCAATCTGTTGCAGTTAATTCAGTTCTTATCCCTTATAGATTTTACCATATATTTCTGTGTTATAACCCTTTACCACACAATCCCTACTTTTGACGACCCTGAGAAAGAAGCCTTTAGAAAACATTGTGGGAAAAGGAGAAAATGCTGGTAACCAGCATTTTCTCCTTTTCCCACAATGTTTTCTACCCTTCACAAAACAAATTTCAAATTTTCAGTCACTCTTATTTTGTCGTCTGCAAATGCTTTCAATTTGGACAAGCCAAAAATTTTGTCGTTTGGTAATGAGTTAATGAAACCAAGCAGGAACACTTCTGAAATCATTGTGGAAAGAGGAGAAAATACCAGTTATCAGCATTTTCTCCTTTTCTCACAATGCTTCCAACTCTTTCATAGACAAATCACACCATTTTAGCTACATTTGTTGTGTGCAAATAAGGCAAGTCTAAATTCTTGTCATCTGGTTAGAAGTTAAGTATACACTCTAAGGTGAAAGCTTAAGCCTTTTCTGAAAAACAAAGATGTTGTCTCTTCCAATTTAATAGTAGCTGCAATTAACAAATTTGGAACAAGTAGAAAATGAAGCGCAGTTTTCTGATAGGATAACAAAAAAACATTATCAGAAAAGGAGAAAAATGCTGGTTTTTCCTTTTCCCTCTTTGTTTTCGAAAGCCTGTTTTGACAAGGTCTTTTAACCCTTTCACATACAACCCCAAATACAAAGGACCCTGATCGAAGGCTTTTGGTAACCAGCATTTTCTCCTTTTTTTCACAATGTTTTATGTCCTTTCAATGACAAACCCCACCATTCCAGCCACCTTAATTCTTTGTTTGCAAGGGCTTTGAATTTGGACGATACAATATTTTGTTGTTCAGTAAAGAGTTAAACTCTGGCCTGTTTAGCAAAGGGTAGAGCCACATCCATTTGAAAATGTCAACTACCTTGCCAAATACCTTGAAAACCCTAATGAAACAGCATGTGTTGCATGAAGGTTTGATATAACTGCATCTTTACATGATACTTCATATCTACAGCCATGAACCCTTTATTAGTGCTTTAGATCTGACAATGACATTTGACAGGTGGTGTATAGGCCTTTACCACACGACAAAAATTTAGAATTGTCCAACTTTAAGGCGCTTGCCGATGACAATTTATATGTGGCTCAAATGATAAAATTTGACCCTGATAGGGTAGAAAACATTGTGGGAAAAGCAGAAAATGTTGGTGACCAGCATTTTCTCCTTTTCCCACAATGTTTTTTTTAAAAAGGCTTCTTCCTCGGGGTTGTTAAATTGATTGATTGATTGTATGGTGTTTAATGTTGTTTTTCAACATTATTTCAGTTATATATAGCGGCGGCCAGTGCACCTATCCATGCATTCCTGGAGTCTCTTTTACCAGTACTTCGCACAATTTTCTTTCCAAGCCACTGGCTACTTTCCCACATAATCATCGTCGAAACCATGGTCAGCAGTGGGAGAGGAATGATTCCTGTCGCAGTGACTATCATCAATCCTCGGAAAGAAATTGGCCGGGGTTGTTAAAACTCAGGATTGTGTGTTAAAGGGATAACTGAGTTATTTAAACAGTCCCTTGTTTTATGACTCTGATGCAAAAGGGCTATGAAAACAAGGTGGTAAAGGGAGGAAATGCTGGTAACCAGCTTTATATCCTTTTATCACAAGATTGGAGAAGACTTGACCCTTTACCAAACAATCATGAGTTTTAATAACCCTGAGAAAGATGGCTTTTCAACACATTGTGGGAATAGGAGAAAATGCTGATCTTCTCATCTTTTCCAACAATGTTTTTGTTGCTTGGTAGAGTTGACAACCAAAGAACACATCAAGTGATCATGTATTCACTCAATAAGCTTTGTTCAATCCTTCAGGATGAGAGATTGGAATACAGAGTGGAAGTAAGAAATACTAGTGAACACAATTGTTTTTCCTTTTTCTCCTACTATGATTTCTATCCATTTTCTTGATATAATGGATCAAGAATATGCATTAAGCCCCCTTTTGCCAGAGCATGGCTCAAATAAATTTAATGGCAATATGTTGCAGGTAATTCAGGTCTTATCCCTTTGCAATAGAATCTCTGTAGAAAGCTTAACCCATTCCTGGGCATATTTGATTTTTTAACAACCCTCTCCTTACAGTAGACAGCTTTTCGACTATTTGGAAACATTGTGGAAAATGGGAGCAGTTGCTTGTTTAAAGACTGAAAAACACTGTACATGAAATGCAAAGAGACTGGACGTAGATAAAGACAATCAAATTTTAGACTTTAAAATTTGTCAAATTGACAACTCTTGCAGAAGACAAACAAAATGTCACCCAAAGAATGGGTCTTGTCTTTGAAAGGGCAAAAAAATTTGAGGTTGAAGTATTTCTTCATTAACATTCAAAAATCTTCCAAGGGTTTGTTGCAATGCCGAATCATTTCAATAAAGGCCAAGATATCATTATGCTACTAAAATGAACAAATGACCAAAGGATCAATATTTGAAGGAATAGAAAATGTAAAAAATTCCATTAGTTTCTATACTCCTACGTACATCAAAATACCAGAAAGATTTTCTTGAGATACTGCAGGGCATAGAGTCTTTTTCCCACAACTTTTTCAAAAAGTGTCTATTGTAAATGGTAAAAATGCCTTTTATATTGTGAACTCAGCACTGATAAGGTTGTTTTCAGCCATACTGGTAACTGTAATAAGTTTCACAGAGGAGAAACATTTGAAGGGAAAGAGGACAATTTTCTTATAAATACATAGAAACCATTGTCAGAAAAGCAGCGGAAATTTGCAGGGCTTGACAGCGTCTTTTGGAGTAGGAATCATTTTCATAAAACATTTGGGGTACAACTGTACATGGCCCTTTAAAATGTTTGAATCTCAGGTAATCTTTTACAAAATTTGGGTGTATCCAAGACATGGGAACACTGCTTGTGTCAACACCTGAGTTGTAACAAGTAGTTGCCACTTTTCCAACAATGCTTTACAAAGTATCATTTGTAGGGTCATGAAAAAGTTAGAAAAGTTTTTGCATTGTTGTCAGTAGATAAGACAAAAGTACATGAAGTAAAAAAAAAAAACATATGAGCCATGCTCTGGCAAAAGGGGGCTTCATGCATCTACGTGATGCATGATACTAAGCATGTCATCACATGTTCATGGATCCAAAGTCAATTTTGTCCAACAGAATCACGACGTAGACTGGTCCTTTGACATAAAGAAACTTGACCAATAGCAAAAAGTTTCGGCCTAGGTCAGCCTGCGCAATCCGCGCAGGCTGACCTGGGTCGATACTTCTCGCAGATGCATTAAGCCCCCTTTTCCCACAGCATGGATCATATTTATGTAACAGGTGAGATGTTTCTATTTGTATGCTAATGTAAGGCTTCTCCTCAAGCCAGTAAAACCATGTTGGAAATAGTGTATTTCATTAATTTGCCGAAGATTTTATCTTGGGCAATTACAATTGTCAATAACCCTATATCTTCATGGATGGAATCGTCTATAAATTTGTTTTTGGCAATTTAGCATGTTGTAACTGAAGGTAGGATGATAGATTCTAAAATCACTATGGAAAAGATAGAAAATACTCAAAAACCAGCATTCTGGTTGTCTGGTACAGCATTAACCCACATAATGCCGAGTTATAACGACCCTGTAGAAGAAGGGTTTTGAAAACATTGTGGAAAAAGGAGAAAATGCTGGTAACCAGCATTTTCTCCTTTTCCTACAATGTTTTCCAAACTATCAGAGGACTAAAACTCATTTACATTGATTCTGAATTTGTCGTCCTTGGATGTTTTGGGTTTGGGAGAGTCTAAAATTTGTTGTGTGTGAAAGGGTTTAACAATGGTGCAGTTTTCTTCATGTCACAAGAAAAACTCAATTTCCCTCAAGTTTAAAGCTCTCTTTCCCTCATGTTCATGTGTTTCAAAACACTTCACAGATGGCAACAGTTTACTGGAAGTCATTTGAGACAAAACAAGCTGTTTTTCAAGAAATCAAAATGTCCATTTCTTCTATATTTATTACAATCAAGTATTGTTCTTTTGAGAGGCCAAATTCACCAATGTCCTAAATTCCTTACTTCAAAACATGACCTACATAACAGGAAGTTAGACATTAAGGACTGGTTCCCAAAGGTAACTTAATGCAGGCAAGCACATCCTTAACTCTTTACCAAACAATTCTGTGTTTTAACGACCCTAGAAAAGAAGCCTTTTGAAAATATTGCAGGAAAAGGAGAAAATGCTGGTAACCAGCATTTTCTCCTTTTCCCACAATGTTTTCTACCCTATCAAAGAAAAATTGCACCATATGAGCAACACTGAACTTGTCGTCTGCAAATGTTTTCAATTTGGACAAGGTTAAAATTTTGTTGTCTGGGAATGGGTTAACCTTTTACCAAACAATCCTGTGTTTAAAGGACTTCTGAGGAAAGAACAGTTATGAAACATTGTGGGAAAAGGAGAAAATGCTGATAACCATGATCATAGCCTGCCTTTTCTCTCTCCCCTTTATGTTTCTACCTTTTCAAAGGCAAATCCCATCGTTCAAGTCACATATAATTTGTCATCTGCAAATCTTTTCAAAAGGGACAATTCTAAAATTTTGATGTCTGATAGAGTTAACCCTTTTAAGTGCCTTTCACAACAGTTACTATAGTTGCTTTTGCCACCAGTGAAAATCAAGATCAGACTGCACAAAACTTGAAGTCTGATCTTTATCTACACTGTCCGCTTAGCTTATACATCATCGAAAGAAGCAACCATCTAATTGCAATTAACCGGGTCTTATTCCTAGTCCAAATATGTCTGTTGGGTTAATTCTGCCTTCCTGGGGTTAACCTTGGCAGACAAGAAACTTTCGGGCTAATCTGAATTCAAACCACTTGCAGGCAATAGATTAAATGTGGCTCTAATGATGGAATACATCTTTAACACGCCAGAAAGCATTTGGGTAGTTGCAGACAAAGCTGGTAAGCAGCATTTTCTCCTTTTCTCACAATGTCTTCTACAGCTTTTTTCTTCTGTGAAGTTTTAGAACACAACTGTTTAACCTATTACCACACAATCCTGAGTTTTAACGACACCGGTCGATAAGACTTTTGAAAACATTGGGGGAAAAGGAGAAAATGCTGGTAACCAGCATTTTCTCCTTTTCCCCACAATGTTTTCTAACCTTTCAGAAACAAGTCAAATCATTTGAGCACTGTTTTATTAGCCATCTACAAATGCATGAATTTGGTTTAGTCCAAAATTTTGTTGTTTGGTAAAGGATTAAACCTATCAAAATGAAGACAGTGCTTGGTCTCACTTACCATTTGTATCAAGGACTCCATTCACCATATGTTCCTTTGTGTCTCCATTGACCAGCAGGCTTGTAGCTGACCCTGATTCACTTGATACACTGACTGGGGATTGTGGGGACTCTGTTTGGGGCTGTGGGGTCTGTGTCTTCTTCTTGTTCTTTTTCTTCTTTATGGGCTGGCAACAGGAATTCGTTCGTTTCAATGATTATTGATATTATTATACTGATTTCAATGGTATTTACTTCTTAACATAAAAAGCTCACTTATTCAAGAGGCAAAAAGAATCAATGCAATCAGAGATTTTATCCACTAAGAATGAAGGTCCAAGAGTAGCAAAAAGTAAACAATCTGAGAGTTAACTTGCAGGCAAACTTAATTCAGACCTTGTAACCCTTTACCATACAGTCTTTACAACCATGAAAGAGAGGACTTTTGTAAACACTGTGGAGAAAGGGAGAAAATGCTGGTAACCAGCATATACTCCTCTCCAACATTTTTTTCCAATGAATTATAGTCTATAAAGCCATAAGTGAAAACTTTTTTCCTTCGATGGTTAAACTTATGCAACTATGGTTGCAAAAATGCTCCGCTGCGAGACCAAAATTCTTGTCAGCCAGAATGATAAAGCACAAGACTTGTTTGTTACCAATAGATCTAAGGACATTTGAGGATGTGGACTTGATTCCAAGGACTGGCCAACTAAAACATTACTTATTCATAACAATATCAGTGTAAAGTAAAAAACTAAATACCTTTGCTCCAGAATAATGCCATTCTGTCAAAGCTTCTTTAGCTCCATCTAAAATAAATAGTGAAATCGGTGAATAGCTAGCTAACTACATAGGAAGCAAACATGTAAGATAAAACTGCTTCAAAGCTCACAATGTGCAGTGTCTGATCCAGGATTTGAAAAAAGTGGGTGATTGTCCCCCATCACTCTGAAAAGGATGGCGGGTTTCTGAAAAGTATGGGGGATAAAAATTAACTAGTCCCTACACTTTCATCAGTTACGCTCACCCCTGCGTCGCATTGGTTGTGTGTTGCATGTTGAAAAACAGATTTTTCCAAAACTGATGTTCATCTTCATTGCCACCTGCTCTATGCATAAAGAAATCATTAATTTTTGTCCATCTTAGAAAACAGAACTGTCAATATCGTCTACTATTTGTTTGGGTTTACATGCAAAAAATCATCAGCTTTTGGAAATCTGCATTAATCAAAACTAATGAAGTAATATTGAAATAAATTCATATTGACAGCTTTGGTATATTATTGGATGGAAAGGCAGTACTTCACTCGAATTTATTTTGATAAATAAGTATGGGAGACCTGTAATCCATATTTAAATTGAGAAGAAAAAAAAGGTGGCAGTCATTTTTTTTTTTTGTAAAATCAGAGTCCATGAGGCTAGAAAGGGAAGTCACTCTTGATTCATAGGAATGATCTGATGCAGTTTTATGGACTGTGAAAGTGATTTTTTTTCATCAATGTTCGAGCGTTGACAAGTGATCAAACACTAATTGCCTAATTCTTTTTTGCGCTCGATTGTCACGCACTGGTTTTGAAAATGTGTGTGACTGATGAAAAACTCGGCCGATTCCCGCCATAGCGACTGAGTGTGCTGCATGTATTTAATTCAAATTACCAACTGCAAATGGCTTTTTGGTATTGCAGCCAACTGTATTTGAAAACAGTGCTTGTGATGAGCAATTTCACATTTTGCAATACTTTGCAACCATGGGTCATTGGTTCTGTAATGATGTTATGTCAAAGCTTGTTATCTAAAACATACCTCTACTATAGTATTTTCAAGTATATTCATTTATCATTAACCTTGTACAAGACAATCCTGCATTATTTAGAGCCTGAAGAAAAAAGTCTATGAAAACATTATGGGAAAAGAAGAAAATACTGACAGCCAACAGTTTCTCCATGTCCAACATTGTTTTCTACCTTTTCAAAGACCAATCTTATTGCTGAAGCTACACTTTATTTGTTGTCTAAAATTTTCTTTTCTAGTCAAGAGTTAAACTGAATTTTGTGTGCATTATCTATAGATCTATTACAAGGATCTTTTCAGAGTTATCCATTGAGACTAAGTTACAGAAAGGTATAAGTTAATCTCCCCCCCATTAAAGGTGGATCACTGGAAAAACAAACATATTCACTGTAGTTGTAATGATAAAAATTTAATTCTTTTGCAAACAATGCCATGTTATATTGTTATCCTATGGAAGAAAGATTTTAAATACATGGTCAAAAAAGGAGAAAATGCTGGTAGCCAGCTATGTCTCCCTCTGTTCACCACAATTTTTTCTAAGTGATATACGACAATGCATAATTTGATCAACATTTATTGACTGGAAATGTATTGAATATGAGCAAGTCTAAAATTTTATTGTCTGGTGAAGAGTTTAGTTCACACTTAAAAGTGCCTTTCACTACTTTAGTTGAATTTGCAGCCAATGTAGACCAAGATCAGACTGCACAAAATGTACAGGATGGAGTAGAGTAGAAAACATTGTGGTAAAAGGAGAAAATGCTGGTTGTCAGCATTGTTTCCTTTCTTCATGATGTTTTCAAAAGGCTTCTTCCTTACAGTCGTTAAAAGTCAGGATTATGTGGTTAAGTGTAAAAGATATACCTTCAAGATATGCTTGTATGACTTTCTCCACATCATTATCATAATACTGTAATACTAACACAATTTCGTTGTTACTTCGCCCTGATACAACCTCTCGTACAGCATTCACCTGTAATTATACAACAAAATAACCAAAAAATGTATGTAATGTATCTATCACAAAATACATAAAAAGACTATTTGCAAAAGGTATCAACCTAATATAATACTTCTAGCCATACTAACCTGTAAATACAGGTATATCCGTCATAATTGTTCTAAGACTTTACAAGATTAACACTTTTTCGACTTGTCCACATTTCAAGAGTTTGCCTCCTCAACAAATTAAACGTGGCTCTACTTAAAGTAACAATAAAGCCCAAAAGTAAACAAAGCAGATGTTTAAATGCATTTGAATTTATGTCATACCATTTAAAAGTATGGAAATAATAGTGAAGATGACAATCTGTCATTGTACGGTCGGTCATAGTGTTAGTTGCTGACAGAAAAATTAATTTCAAAACAAGAGGGCCATGATGGCCCTGTATCGCTCCACTGGCTAATAAGTCAACACACTACAAGCCAAACATTACAATACTTGGTTTATTGGTTTTAAACTCTCCTCTTGGTAGAGGCCCACTAGATAAAGCTACATGCAAAATTTGGTAGCCCTAGGCCTTATGGTTAGGTACGAGCAGATTTTTAAAGTTTTCCCTGTATAAGCCATGGTTATATTTGTGACCCCCCGGGCAGGGCTAAATTTGACCCCAAGGCTATAATTTGGGCACCCTGGGTAGAGACTCACTAGATAAAGCTACATGCAAAATTTGGTAGCCCTAGGCCTTATGGCTAGTTACGAGAAGATTTTTACACTTTTCCACATATAAGCCTATGTAAAACTTGTGACCCCCAGGGCGGGGCCAAATTTGACCCCAGGGCTATAATTTGGACACTCTTGGTAGATGCCCACTTGATAAAGCTACATGCCAAGTTTGGTAGCCCTAGGCCTTATGACTAGGTACAAGAAGATTTTTAAACTTTTCCCTATAGAAGCCCATGTAAAATTTGTGACCCCGGGGCGGGGCCAAATTTGACCCCAGAGCTATAATTTGGGCACTATTGGTAGATGCCCACTTGGTAAAGCTACATGCCAAATTTGGTAGCCCTAGGCCCTATGGCTAGGTACCAGAAGAATCTTAAAGCTTTCCCTATATAAGCCCATATAAAACTTGTGACCCCCTGGGCGGGGCAAAATTTGACCTCAGGGCTATAATTCTATGAACCTGGTAGAGGTCCACTAGATGAAACTACATGCCGAATTTGGTAGCCCTAGGCCTTGTAGTTTCAGACAAAAAGATTTTCAAAGATTTCAATATTTTTCAGTTTTGTTGCCATGGCAACCAGAGTTTTTAAAGAAATCAAATTCTTTCAAAAAATTCTGAAGAGGACCATGGCAGGATCATTTCTGTAAAGTTTCATCAAAATTGGATGGGTAGTTTCAGAGAAGATGTTTGAAATAAAAGTTAACGCACGGACGGACGGACGTCTGCACAGACGGGCGCACTGACGCACGACGGACACCGGGCCATGACATAAGCCCACTGGTCTTCAGCCAGTGGAGCTAACCAGGTAAAAACCTGCCAGGTAGCTGTATCTTTTGCTTACTTTTTGCCTGATTTTAAAATTCTTTTTTCTGCCAGCGACTAACATATGGCCTGACCACACGATAACAGACTGTCATCTCCACTATATCTTTCATACTTTTAAATGGTATGATTAAAATTTAAATGTATTATGACACCTGCTTCGATCATTTGGCCTTTACTGGGCCTTTAATTTTCACAGGCAGGGAAGATTGTGGGAAAAGGGTACTTGCATTATTCTCCAAACAATTTTTTTTGGGCATCATTTAAATTAGGGTTGTCCACTGACTGCTTTATAGGATTAATCCATCACAAATCTTACGAGAATTAATGAAAAAATTTTGTTGTTTTCTTTGTCCACGCCAAGCCACGGTTGCATGGTGGGTGGTGAGTAGATAGATAAATGGGGTATCTGGGCCAAAAACCCAAAAAATTTGAAAAATGAAGGAGCGAAAAATTAATGCGACTCGAAAAATTCAATTTTTAAATCCTCCAATCCTCAGATTTAATCCATTCTTCAACTAAAGCTGTTGGTACAATGTTTAGTTCTTGTATCTCATCACGCATGTTAAACAACCTTAAGATACATTCTTTTGGTAGTTTTTCTTCAAAAGCCTTTTTTAGTATTTGGTATTCCGGTTGAAAAAGGCTTTTCCCGAAAACACTCAAATCATTGTAATCAAGCCAACCTGGTCTGAGTAAAAGGTTTAACAATAAAGTAGTTTTATCACATCCTGATTTGCCTATAATTAAACCTCTGATACTTCTCGGTAAAAGGGAGTGATTAAATCTCCTTGATACTACTTCATTCCATGATAAGTTTATAATATCCATTTTATATAACTTTTTTAATTTTTATATAAAATGTATTGCATTAAATGTAAAAAACATACTGATACGAGCAATATAAAATATACCGCTTCTAAAAATGGAAGAAATATGATGCAGGGAAAATGTGTGGTTTGTGGAATAACTAAAACACAATTTATAAAAGGAGAAAAAAAAACTGGTAGTAGCATCTTAAACAAATTTATAAACATGATGCCTTTTGAAATGCATCTCCCTGGTCACAATTTCACAGGACCAGGTACCAAGCTAGATGAGAGGTTAAATCCTGATCTAACCCCAAAGGAATGGAGTAAACCTATAAACCGCATTGATAAAGCTGCTTATAATCATGATGTTTGCTATCTCAAGCATGATGATACAAAAACTAGGAATGAAATATGTGATAAAGATATGTTAACAGAGTTAGAAGGTATTTACAATCCTAGTATTAGAGAAAAAATGGAAAAGGGTTTGGTAAGTAAACTCATTGGAACGAAGGTGAAATTTGGAATGGGAGTTAAAAAAAAAATTTCGACACGATAAAAATTTTAGCGGAAGAATTACATAAACCCGTAAGAAGAAAATTTAAGAAAAGGAGAGTTAGAGTAAACGGTATAGATAGGATATGGGCTGCGGATTTAGTAGACATGCAAGAATTTTCTAAGTTTAATCGTGGTGTTAAATACCTTCTCGCTGTCATTGACATCTTTTCTAAATACGGATATCTGGTGCCATTAAAAGATAAAACGGGGAAATCTGTCGCTATAGCATTAAAAAGTATTTTTAAGGAGAGAAAACCTGAAAAAATGTGGGTGGATAAGGGTAAAGAGTTTTATAACAAAGATGTTAAAGACTTGGTTGAATTATATTCTACCGAAAATGAGGAAAAATCTAGTGTGGTTGAGAGATGGATTAGAACAATGAAAGAAAAAATGTGGAAGTATTTTTCCGCTAACTCCACAAACGTTTACATCAATGTGTTACCGGATCTCGTTAAGAAATATAATAACACGAGCTATTCATCTATTAAGATGACTCCGGTAGACGCTAGTAAAAAAGAAAATGAAACGAGAGTTTGGAGAAATCTTTACCCTGATCATCTCGAAATAAAAGAAGATCCTAAGTTTTCTGTTGGAGACAAAGTAAGGATAAGTAAAAAGAAAAAGACTTTTGAGAAAGGTTATACAACAAGATGGACTGAGGAGGTTTTTACAGTTTCTGAAGTAAAACTTACATCACCAGTAACATATAAAATTAAGGATCTTAATGGAGAAGAAATACAAGGTACCTTTTACGAGCCTGAACTGCAGAAAACCAGTCAAGAGCTGTATAGAATAGAAAAGGTTATTAAAAAAGGAAAAAAGAAATCTCTCGTAAAGTGGAAAGGTTATCCTGATGAATTTAATTCGTGGGTTGACAATAAAGACATTAGAAATATTTAACTATTAAAAAATGTTGAGTATTTCGATTGAAAACGTAATTTTACCAAATAAACCATTGAACAATTTCGAATTAGAGGGTGCCGCTAAAAGATTAAAGATTCCTTATTTTAGAGGAGTTTTTTTACTAGATACATTACCGAGAAAACCGAGTAAACAAGAATGTGGTATAGTAAACTTTGATAAAAGTGGTGGACCTGGTACACATTGGGTCGCTTGGTATCAAAATGGTAAAACTAAAATTTATTTTGACAGTTATGGTATACAACCACCTGTTGAAATTCGAGAGTACCTTAAAAAGTCCAATACAGTACAATACTGATCAATTACAACGAGCTGGGCAAGTATTTTGTGGTCATTTATGTTTGTACATTTTAAAAGAGTTATCCACGGGTAACGAGTTCCAAAATGTTTTAAATAAACTTTTTTAGTAATATAAAAAATGCCCGTTAACAAATTTGGAAGAATGAAAAATGAAGCGATGATGGTGTGTCACTCGCTTACGTGAATAATAATTTTTTGCGTAAAGATGGAGCAACTGTTGTTACTGGGTCTATAAACATGAATGGTAATACATTAACGAGGGTTAGTAATCCAGTAAATTCTCAAGATGTTGCAACTAAGGCTTATGTTGACACCAACTCAGGGTTGTTGGATGAAAACGGCGGATTCCACATTAAAAATGGTTATTTAAACATGGGTTTTAATCCGATAAAAAACATTAAGGACCCAACAGAACCGGGTGAAGCTGCTACTAAAAAATATGTGGATAATATCGATCGAGCCTTCGTTTATAAAGATGGTAGGTGGTATGTGGCAGTCGATGAAATCTCTATGGAAGGACGAAGAATTAACAATGTTGGAAGCCCTTTAAGAAATGATCAAGCTGTAAATAAGTTTTACGTAGATACCGTCGTTGAGGTGGCTATCACGGGTGAAAAAGCTTTGACAAAAAAACAAGATGGATCCTATTCAATGGCTGGTGGAATAGATATGAATGATAACCCGATTACTGGTTTACCTAATCCTGTATCCCGTGACTCTGCTGCCAATAAAAATTATGTTGATAACGGTGGAGCTATTATAAAAAACCCAAATGGAAGTTTCACGGCGGTGGCTGACATAAATCTCCAAGGTTTTTCTTTTAAAAACGCTGCGACCCCGGTAGAAGAGAGAGATTTAGCGACAAAATCCTACGTGGATAGAAAAGTATCCCTTCCTTCTCTCATAGGTCCTAAACCTATTATAACCGTGTGGGCTGAAGAAAATGGACCAATTGGAAACGGTAATTACGAGTTTTCATTTGGTAATGGTAATTCAGGTAAAAAGCATGGTTTGGGTGGTTATTGTATGAGTGCATCAGGTAAAATTATAAGAGGAAGTTTAGCGATCGTTAAAGATAATCCTAATGCGTGGGGAGAAGAGATAAAAGTTAATATAACGGTAAACGGAAAGGAGCAGGTTGATTACTCTATTATTAAAAAAGCGGATGAAATTTGTAGCTGTACAGTTTTTCCTGCGGCGTTGGAGGTAAAACAATGCGACATCGTAAACTTTATCTCGAGAACAGACACTCTTAATGTAACACACGCTTACATATCTATTTTGATAGAGTTAGACTTGTAAAGTGTTAAATATTGGAAAAAGGATCAGTATAGAAAGATGACTAGCTTGGGGGTATACTAAAATATAACTTCGTTTATAATAAGTTATATTTTACAAAAATTTTAAATCCCAACCTTTCTGGCTATTTTGTTCGTCATATTTAAGATGGCTGTAGCATGTCTTCCCCGTTTTCTTTTATTTCTATTATAGTTTACACGATCACCGTCTAAAAGAATTTCTATCATTTTATGTATGACTTTGTTTCTCGTTAGCCCTTTTTCTAATTTTAACCCTACAACTTTTTTAATCGTATCCCGCAATTCTTTCTTAGATAGGTTTTCATTCTTGTAAATGTGTTTCCAAAATGCCGCCTTTAAAGCTAAATTTTGTCTAATTTTAGGATCGATAGAATCTAAAATAAAGTTTGAGTAGTTAGCTAGAAGCATCGCAAATCTTGCAGAAGCTTCTTTAGAGTAAATTAACTTTTTAAATTTATCTTTAGCTATATCTACGTTTATCAAATTCTCTTTCATGTTATCTATAGCCTTCATTAAACCTTCGTCTTTGTCTAAGTTTAATTCTTTTAGAAAATCTTTTAACGGTTCCATATGTTTCTATGTTTACTTAAATTTTTTCTTTTTCAAAATTTTTTTAGAAAATTTTTTCACTCTGTCTAAACAGCTGCACAACTTTAGCTTTTCAGTCGACTGTTGGGGCGGAGGAATATGGGGTTAATGGGATGGAGTTACCCAAACAAGTTGGGGCTTGTTTGGTGGGCGTGAGCTTTCGCTTTTTTAAATCTGAGGATTGGAGGATTTAAAAATTGAATTTTTCGAGTCGCATTAATTTTTCGCTCCTTCATTTTTCAAGTTTTTTGGGTTTTTGGCCCAGATACCCCATTTATCTATCTACTGTGGTGTACAGGACTTGAGAACAGGCCAAAGCTCAGCGAATATCTGTCCAAGAATTGATGATAATGATTGCAAAAGGATTCATTCCTCTCTCACAGCTGATCATTATTTCTGAGATGGCTATGTGGAAAAGCAGCCAGTGGCTTGGGGAAAATATTTTGCAAAGTACTGGTAAAAGAAACTCCAGGAAAGCACGGACAAGTGCACTGATCCCACGATATAACTGAAATAACATTTAAAATGGCATTAAACACAATATTATCAATCAGTATCAATCTTGGTCCACATAAAACTGCTCAAATGGTAAATAGTTTGCATTTTCATCACAATAAATTGTTTTACCTCTTTACCACACAATCCGGAGTTTTCACGACCCTGAGGAAGAAGGCTTTTGAAAACATTGTTGGAAAAGGAGAAAATGCTGGTAACAATCATTTTCTCCTTTTCCCACAATGTTTTCTAGCCTTTCAAAAACAAATCACACCATTTGGGATACATTTGGTTTGCCATATGCAAATGCCTTTAATTTGAAAAAGTCTAAAATTTTGTCGTGTGGTAAAGAGTTAACCTTTTAAGATATAATCCCGCATTTTTACAAACTTAAGGAAGAGTGTTTTTGGAAATATTGTGGGAAAAGGAGAAAATGCAGGAAACTAGCATTTATCCCTTTCCCCACAATGTTTTCTACACATCCAAAGGCAAATTTCAGTTTTTGAAACTCATTTAATTTGTGGTTTGCAAAATTAATGCTTTCAGTTCGATCCTGTAAAAATTTGACGTTTCGTTAAAAGTGAAAATTTAATACAGTATTTACAACACAAACAATTATACTGCATGTACTCAAGGTCAAACTGCACATTTTGTCATGATTTAATACACTGTTCTCAAATGCACTGGTTGAGTACTTTCTACTGATGCCTTACAAAAAAATATCAGTGTTTACCTGGTTTTGGTCCGAGATGGTGTAGGTAGGGATTTTTTTTCCAGAAACTTTTTACATGGACCATGTACCGAGATCACACCCGACAGATTTTTTTTTTTTTCAAACGTAACATAAAAAGTTTAGGGTCGGCAGCATTTTCTAGGTAGGGTAGGGAAACCCTAAACATAGATGGGTTTTTTTTAGGCCTCAGCCTTGATATCTAAATTCACTCTCTACCCCTTTACCACACAATTCCGAGTTTTAACGACCCTGGGGAAGAATCCTTTTGAAAACATGGTGGGAAAAGGAGAAAATGCTGGTAACCAGCATTTTCTCCTTTTCCCACAATGTTTTCTACCCTATCATGGAGAAATTCTACCATTTGGACTAAATTTAAAATGTAATCAACAAATGCTTTGAATTTGGATAAGTCTCAATTTTTTCTTGTGTGGTAAAGAGTTACTAAATGAAAAACAATTTGGACTTACTGAAATTGAAAGTGTTTGCAAACAACTAATTAAATTTGGTTAAAATGATAGGATTTGTGTATGAACGGGTAGAAAACATTGTGAAAAGTGGAGAAAATGCTGGTTATCTTTTCTATAAGGTTGACTATATACAGGATGGGTTGGTAATGGGCTAAGGGTTCTAGGATAATTAGTACATGACAAAATGTACCTAGAAAATTCGAACCAGAAAATTGGTACTTAGGACATCTTGTACCTAGGATAATTGGTACTTATGACAACTAGGAAATTTTGCAGCTGAATCATACCAAGTGATTTACTGCTTGATCAATAATGTGGTGGTGAGTACGAGTGCTTTTGGGTAAGATTTGTACTGGGTACAAATTGTCCTAGGTACATGTACCAGCTTTCCTGGATACCATTTGTCCTAGGTGTCAACTGTCCCGGTACAATTTGAGCAAGGTACCATTTTTTCAATAAAAAAAAATTAATTGTCCTGGATACCAATTACCTGGTAAAAATGCTCATGGTATAAATTTTCCTGTTACAAGACTTTAGACCCCACATGTCCTAATTCAGATTTGACCAAATTGTCTTCGAAACAACTTTCTATGAGAAATATGTCATGAGGACTGTATGGAAATAAAGAAGCCAAATGTTGATGACACATGGCAAACACTGACAATATGTAGTCACAATAGCTCCTTCTTGAGCATGTGAGCTAATAGTACAACAATGTACATGTATACAGCAGTAAAAAAAAAACAGCGGCAAAGGGAAAAAACTCAAGGATCAGTTTGTAAAAAAAGCTGAACCCTTATACTAGATCAAAGAATTTTACACTTGCCAAAAATGAAAGCTAAAGCAGACCACAAATAAAACATGGCTCAAACAATGTGATCTTTGAAAGGGTAAAAAAACATTGCTGGAAAATGTAAAAATGCTTGTTTTCAGCATTTTCTAGTGTTCACACAATATTTTTAAAGGGTTATTAGAACTTGAGTTTGTACAGTAAACGGTTAACAAGCAGAGCAGCTGTTCTGATTAGACATTGACAAAGTACATGCACATGTTTGCTAGTAGCACATAACCTTTTAAGTGCTGAACACGGATTATATGCTTTTGCAGACAAGGAAAACCCAAAGGAACTTTAGAGTAAGCTGTTGCCCTGGTATCGCTAATATGACACTGAAAGTTTCATTGACAGCGATTCAATGAATCAATCATTCTGCAAATAACCCCTATCATGTTGCAATAATACAAGACAGTGCAGTAAACTCTTTACCACACAATCCTGAGTTTTAACGACCCTAAGAAAAAAGCCTTTTGAAAAAATTTTAGGAAACCAGCATTTTCTCCTTTTCCCACAATGTTTCTATCCTAATATATATAAATTCCATCACTTGAGCCACATATAAATTGTTGTCTACAAATGCTTTCAAGTTGGACAAGTCTACTTTTTTTGGTCATGTGGTAAAGAGTTAAATACCACACATACTCTGTCTATTGTAAAGCCTAAATTTTATCTATAGAATCTGGAAAATGGCAGAAATATTCTATGGGTTCACGGATTGTTCAAGCAAATCTCTCCTTTTCCAAATTTTTGTTTTTGAAGCAAGAGGGCCATGATGGCCCTGAAGTCGCTCACCTGAGTCTTTTGACCAAACATGACCCATTTTTAATCTCTTTCGAGATATTATGACAAACATTCTATCAAGCTTTCATAATTATTGGACTGAAAATTTGGCCTCTAGCTTGTACACAAGCTTTTTCCAGAATTTCTCTCAGTGACCTACTTTTTAGCCAAATATAGCCCATTTTCCCATTGTAGATATCATCAAGACAAACATTCTGACCAACTTCCAAGAGCTGTGGACTGAAAATGTAGCCTCTAGAGCGTACACAAGGTTTTTCTAAGATTTGACCTAGTGACCTAGTTTTTGACCCCACATGACCCATTTTGGAACTCTTCTGAGATATTATCAAGACAAACATTCTGACCAAGTTTCATGAGTGTCGGACCGAAAATGTGGCCTCTAGAGCGTACACAAGGTTTTTCTAAGATTTGACCTAGTGACCTAGTTTTTGAGCCGACATGACCCATTTTCGAACTCGTCCGAGATATCATCAAGACAAACATTCTGACCAAGTTTCAGGTGTATCGGACTGAAAATGTGGCCTGTAGAGCGTACACAAGGTAAAAGTTGACGACGCACGACGGATGACGCACGACGGACACAGCACGATCACAAAAGCTCACCTTGAGCACTTCGTGCTCAGGTGAGCTAAAAATATTGTCAAAAGGACAGACATACATTAGAATCAGATATTCAAGCACCCAACAATTTCAAGCACCAACATTAAAAAGTTCTATTTTTATAGGGTTTGACCCTTTACAAAACTATCTTGAATTTTAAAAACCCTGACAAATAAAACTTTCGAAAACATTGTAAATATATAGATAAAATACCAGCAACAAGTAATTTCTCCTTTTCCCACAATATTTTCTGCCCTTTCACAGAAAAATACCATAACATGGGCCAGAATCTATTTGTTGTCTGCAAGTACTTTCAATACTTGTAAGAAAGTCCAAAATTCTGTAGTTTGATAAAGAGTGAAGTGAACCCAAAATTCTTTATCGCACAATCCAGACTTTTAATGACCTTACAAAAAGAATGTCTTTGAAAACATTTGCGGAAAAGGAGAAAATGCTGGTAAGCAGCATTTTCTTCTTTTTCAAAAATATTTGCTAACCTTCCAAATAAAAATTTCAATCTTTGAGTTGTATCAATTGCGTCCTCTACAAATGCTTTAAATTTGGACAAATCTAAAATTTTGTCATACAATTTGGTAAAAAGTAAGAGTGCCAAAAAAACCCAACTGACATTTTCAGTCTAGAAATAAGACTGAGTATGTGTAACTTCAAGGTTGCTTTTCTCAATAGTGTCTAACGCTTTACCAGACGACAAATTTTGGACTGGACCAAATTCAAAGCACTTGCAGACGACAAATTTATTCATAATTGTTCCTAAAATGATGATTATTTCTGTCTGATAAGGTAGAAAACATTGTGGGGAAAAAGAGAAAATGCTGGTTACCAGCATTTTTTGCTTTTCCCACAATGTTTTCAAAAGTTTTCTTCTTTAGGGTCATTAAAAGTCGGGATTGTGTGGTAAAGGGTTAAGCAAAGCGGACAGTGTAGATCAAAAAATCAGATTGCATGTTTTGTGCAGTCACTGTCTGATCTTGATCTATACTGGCCGAAAAAGGCAAAAACTAATCTGAAAGGCGCTTGAAGGGTTCATTTTCCCAGGAACATGCTGCCCTTGTGTGTAAGAAGGCTGTTTGTACATTTTGTTCTTATGACCTAGATTTGAAAATTGAAAAGATAAAATCTAAACAGATGGTTGGATCATGTTCACTCCGACTTTAATCTAACAGTAGTGGTTAAAATTAGATGACCCTTTACCCAACAACCCCAAGTTTTAACAACCATGAGAAAGAAGCCTTTTGAAAAAAAAACAATGTGGGAAAAGGAGAAAATGCTGGTAATCAGCATTTTCTCCTTTTCCCACAATGTTTTTCTACCAATTCAAGGACAAAATTTATACCATCATCTGAAAAATGTTTGATTTGTCATCTGTAAATTCCTTCAATATGGACCAGTCAAAAATGTTGCCATGGGGTAAAGGGTTAAATGCACTGATGGGAAAGGAGAAAATGCTGCTTACCAACAATTTCAGCATTTTCTTCATTTCTCAAAATGTTTTCTATCCTTCCACAGACAAATCTAATCATTTTTAGCCTAGTTTGTTATCTACAAATACCTTTAAAATGCTTAAAGCTTTTTCCTCTTGTAACAAGATCACTTTCTCCTATGTATAGTCAACTCTTTACCACACAACAAGATTTAAGCCATGTCCAATTTCAAAGTATTCACAAGTAACGATTAAATGTTACTCAAATCATGAATTAGTCATTCTTGGGTAGAAAACACTGTGGGAAAAGGTGAAAATGGTGGTAACCAGCATTCTTTGCTTTTCTCACAACATTTTCAAAAGCTTATTATCTTGGGGTTGTCAAAACTCGATACTGTGTGATAAAGGGTTAAGTCACTACCAGAGTTTTAAGGAACATTAAAGAGAAGGCTTTTGAAAAACATTGTGGGAAAAGTTCCCAGCATTTTCTCCTTTTCCTAAAGGTTTTCAACCCTATCAAAGACGAAAATCATTATTTCAGCTGCATTTAATTTGTTGTCAGCAAAGGCTTCCAATTTTGGTCAAGTCCGAAATTTTTGTATTTGGTAACTAGGGTTGAAATATAGTACATGTATTTGAAATTGTTGCAAGATATTATTGTTGGAAAACAATGATGCTGAGCAAGAAAGCTTTTAAAAAATATTTTGGGGACTTGAGGAAACGTTAAAGACCACCCTTTTCTCTTTTCCAACTACTTTTTCTGCCCTTCACAAAACAATACCCTTTATTACTTTCTGCAAATACTTTCAATATGGTTGTGTCTGAAACTTCATTTTTGTAAGAGACTAAGGGTTGACGAAATTTTCCACAATAAGGTTTTGCAGGCATCATATACCATGAAGCGAAAACAATTGGATTTTTCTTTACAGGTAGAAAACATGGTGGAGAAAGGAAAAAATACTAATTACTGGCAATTTCTCCTTTTCCCACAGTGTTTTCAACAGTCCTCTTCCTTGGGATGATTTAAAGTAAAACATGAGATTGTTTTGTATAGGGTTAATTCTAAATGTTACCTTTTCTTTAATGTTGTCTTGGGATACCTCTGCCATGACTGTGTTGGTCCTTGTGTTAAATGATATCTTGTTTGAATCTGAAAGTAGAAAAAACCCACTGTTGATGGCTGTCACATGTAACTTATTATACAAAACAGATAAATAACTTTTATCATACTCATAACTAATAATGTATTTCTGTGAGGAATGTACATAATAAAAGATCAGATTACATAACCAAGGATACTGATCTTGGGTCTACACTTTTATAATAAACATACATGTTTGTAGTCAGGTTTAAGAAAGGAATATTTGTGGTAAAGCTTAAAAGCAGAAGGTGAGATTGATCATGACCAAGTTTTCCTCTGCCTCATTTTCAAAATTGGTCAAGTCCGGTCCAACGAATCACTGAAATACTGAAATACCACTGAAACATCGAAATACCCCTAATTTTTGTTGTTGGGTTCAAATAACTGACAAAAGTATGCTGGATTTTTTTTTCTTTTTCTTCTTCAAAAAACACACTAAATCAAAGTTTTAATCATTATTGCAAAGAATGATGTTGTTAATATACACTGATCATTGATTTACGTGGAGAACAATCACCGAAACACTAAAGATTTATCAATATGACATTATAACATATTTTTTTGAATGATTAAAAAACCCACAAAAGAGTGTGCTAATCCACTTCATTTGCGAAAGAAGTAGACGGTAAGACCCATTACATGATGTAAGTCTCTGATCTGTCAAATACACAAGTTTCTCGGCACATTCTGTTCTCTTCTATTCTGTTATTCAAAAGTGAAGCGATCGTAATTTAAGGTGTGAGGCTGACATTGACAAAATTAAAATTTGTGTCAAAAACCACAACTTCAGTTATCTTAAAAATTAAAAAAATAGGGGTGTTTCGGTGGTATTTCGGTGATTCGTCGGACCAGGTCGAGTCCTTTTCAAATAATAGTATGATAAACTTAGTGGCTCGTATTTATGATGAATTAACTCTCTACTAAATGACAAAATTTTAGACAAAGTCATGTCAAGATTTAAATAGCTACAAACAATTAACTTAACTCTTTATCATACAATCCCGAGTTTTAACGACCCTGAAGAAGAAAGCTTTTAAAAACTTTGTGGGAAAAGAAGAAAATGCTGGTAACCAGCATTTTCTTCTTTGCCCACAATGTTTTGTACTCTTCCCAAAACAAATTTCAATTCCAGATCATACTTATTTTGTCGTCTCCGAATGCTTTCTAGTTGGACTGGTCTAAAATTTTGTCGTTTGGTAAAGAGTTAAAGAGGGCCTATAACCCTTTACCACACAATCCCAAGTTTTAACAACCCTAGGAAAGTAGTCTTATGAAAATATGTATTAAACTATCATTTTCTCCTTTTTTCTCAATATTTTCTACCCTATCAAAGAACATTTCGATCATCTGAGCAAATTAAAGTTTTACAACTGCAAATACTTGAAGTTTGGACAAGTCCACATTTCAGTCACGTGGTGAAGGATACAACTATCAGATGTTTCATTAAAAGTGCACAATATATTGTGGGAAAAGAAGACAATGCAGGTGAACTGATGTCAAATGCTGGTGAACAGCAATTTCTTCACTACCAACAATGTTTTCCAAATGCTTGTTCTTCAGGATCATTGCATCTATGGTAACTACGCTGTCAGTGATAGCAGATCCGTCAAACAACATTTACAAAAGGGGTTCTAATGGTTAAAAATGAGGACAAATTTCAATATATAGGCATAATCATAAAGCCATTATCCTACAAATTCTTTGTCTGGCTAAAAAAATTGTCTCCCATTTCTACATACAAGAAAATTGGACACTCCACTGTCATATAAATCAAGATTGACATTTCCCAATAGAGACAAAAAGGTGAAATATTGTAGTAACACATTTTTTTTTTCTTTCTTTGTACACAACTTTACCAAAAGGTGAAATTAAAGATTGGTTCAAACTGAAAGCACCTGCAGACAAAAAAATCAGTATTATTCATTATTTCATTTGCCTGCGGAAGGGTAGAAAACATTTTGTGAAAGGAGAAAATGTTGGTAACTAGCATTTTCTGCTTTTCCTAAACTGTTTTCAAAAGATGACTGTCTCTGGGTTATTGAAACTTGGGATTGTTAGATGAAGTGTTAGACAGTGTAAAACTGACAGTTCACTGATTTGTGTCTTTCCTGGATCACAACAGTACTAGGTGGGGCTTTGCAAGACCTTGTCTAAGGACTCTTCCATGAAACTAAAGGCACAAGGGAATAGGACCAAGACTTCCTGCACATTCTGTGCAGTCTGATCTTGATCTACACTGTCTGCAAAAGGTGAGTGAGTTGCACTTAGCAGCCTAAGGGTTAAATTATACACATGAATGAGAGGCTAACTCTTTACAAGCTGACAAAAATTTAGACTTGTCCCACTTGAAAACAATTGTAGACTGACAGATTAGATTCCACAAAATTGATGAAATTTGTTTCTGACAATAGAAATCAAATTCTGCAAATAGGAGAAAATGTTGGTTACTAGCATTTCCTCTTTTTCTCCTAAAAATGTTTTCAAATTGACTCTTTCTTTGGGTCACTAAAACTCTGGATTGTGTGACAAAGGATTAAACAGTTCAAGGAAGTTTGGATCAAATTATTACACTGATACTGTAGAGTGCAGCATGCTGTATAACTACTAGCTGTACTATCCTTCCAGAGAGACATATTGGCAAAATCACTGCATTTAATTTCTTTAAGTTCACTCTGGCCTACTGAATTGAGATTTCCGCATATAATTTCAGGCCTCTAACCCATTATTACACAGTCCCTAGTGTTTTAGTGACCCAGAATCAGAAAGCTTTTGAAAGTATTTTCGGAAAAAAGGAGAAAATGGAGATTACTATCATTTTCTCTCTCTCTCTCTCTCTCTCTCTCTCTCTCTCTCTCTCTCTCTCTCTCTCTCTCTCTCTCTCCCTGCCCCCCCCCACTCAGTTTTCTACACTTTCATAGACAAATCTGACATCACATTAATTTTAAGATGTCTCCAAATGCTTTGGACTTGTACCCCTCAAAAACTTTGTCATCTGATAAGAAGGTATATGGTTAATCCTAGGCAGGACACTACATTAGTGTGGAAAGGGTAAAAGGGTGGCACCTGGGTACAGTATAGATCTACCATACAGATTTATGATCTTACTGGGCTTCCTGGTTTGGCCAAATGATACACCAAAAAGTTTAACCCTTCGTCTCCTTTTGACTCAAATAATCTACCTCTGATATTTAACTGATGCAACTTTTCACATCCCTAAAGTATACAATGTATCATTTGAGAACAATATTGGGAAAGGAATAAAACTGATGCCTGTCACAAACACTTGCTTCTTTTCACATAATCATTTATAAAATAACAATAACAGTATTTTCCTATATATTGAACATGGTTGTCTCTAAATTTTGAAATGTCTTTTCATGGATCTATAAATAGGCTATTCAGAACATCTGATAGATCCAATAGTTACCAACAGCAGAAAACTTTAATCTTCATCAGACCACTTTTGAAAACAATATGACAAAAGGAGCAATCATTCAATAATTCCTCTTCCAGCTAAAAGTTTAGGTCTATCAAATGCATTCATGTATATACCCTTTACCAAGTTTACATTGCTTACTTTAGCCACCCTGAGGAGAAAGCCTGTTGAAAATCATTGTGAGAAAAGGAGATAATGCATTTTCTCCTTTTTCCACAATATTTCTTATCCTTTCAATAATCAATTCCATCATTTGACCCAAATTCATTTTATCTGTAAATGCTAAGTTTTTTAATCAGTCTAAAATAAGGTAATCTTGATACAAGTTGTTGTGTTGATCTGCAGCTGTATTATACAACAATGTTTTCAATATTATCTTTTACCTCAGATTCATCACACAATCCTCACTTTCAAAGGTCCTGAGAAAACAGTTTTTGAAAATCTACGAGTGATTCTCTATGCTTTTTGCTAAAAGTTTACAGAACAAGAGGGCCATGATGGCCCTGTATCGCTCCACTGGCTTTTTAACCCTTTACCACGCAAATCGAAGTGTTAATGACCCTGAAAGAGAAGGCTTTCAAAAACATCATGAGAAAAGGACAACATGTTGTCAGCCAGTATTTTCTCCTTTTCCCACAAGGTTTCCTAACCTATCAAAGACAGAAATAGTCATTTAAGCTACATTCAAGTTGTCTTTTAGAATTGGCTTTAAACTTGGTACAGTAAAAAAAAAATTGTCACTTCTTAAAGAGTAAAATTAATGTATCATGCGCTTAATTGGCACTGACAGAGACATACAGCATAAAAAGTCTGTATGGTAATAAACTTACTTTGAAAACATAGCCTCCACCTCGCCAGCCAAACAAAAACAGTCATATCTTTTTAAATGCAAAGATAATGTCAGTGAATACAAGCAGGTTTATTCATTAGCATGAAAGGTAAAGTTCTGAAAAAATTTGAGTGATAGAAACCTTACTTTAAATTAAACATTCCATTCATGTGAGCATAACCATTAGCATCAAAATAAATCACTCTCCCTTAAAACAGAACATTTCTTCTCCAAAAAACTTGAATACCAAGCTCCAATAATGTGTAAGTGCAGTTTGATAATCAAGGGAGGTAAATAGTAACAAACTTTATCTTGTATAACAGGAGTTATTTCCCTTGATTACTATTTTAAATTTCAGTCACTATATAAGCCCATGTTAAACTTGTGATCTCCAAGGCAGAGCCAATTTTGTCCCCAGGGCTATAATATGAAAGAATTTGATAGAGGTCCATTAGATAAAGCTACATGCCAAATTTGGTAGCCCTGGGCCTTATGGTTTCAGACAAGAAGATTTTCAAAGACGTTCATTTTTTTTTTAGTTTTGTTGCCATGGCAACCAGAGTTTTTGAAGGAATCAAATTCTTTCAAGAAATTCTAAAGAGGACCATGGCAGGATCATTTCTGTGAAGTTTCACCAAATTTGGATGGGTAGTTTCAGAGAAGAAGTTTTTAAAAAAAGTTAACGCACGCACGGACAGACGCACGCACGCATGCACAACGGACACAGGGCCATGAAATAAGCCCGCTGGCCTTCGGCCAGTGGAGCTAAAAATGAGTCTATAGATTCAAATTCAGGTTCTCATCCGATAGTAAATGGAAAACACTGGAGGACTAATTGATTGATTGTATGGTGTTTAACATTATTTCAGTTATATCGCGGCGGCCAGTGCACCTATCCATGCTTTCCTGGAGTCTTTTTTACCAGTACTCCGCACAATTTTCTTTCCAAGCCACTGGCTGCTTTCCCACATACTCATCGTCGAAACAATGGTCAGCGGAGGGAAAAACACTGGAGGGGGATAAAACAGTTCTTTTACAATCGAAAAAGACAGAAAATATGTGACCTTCATACATTACATTCGAACGAAAGTTGGCCGTATGTTTTGTCCCACAATGCAACCAATCAAATGAACTGCTCTGTATGCAAGAAGACTAGCACAATAAAAAATATTCCAAATTTAAAATTGCATGTTGGTGTCATCATCATGATGCTTAATGCTGAATTGAATTAATATTCCAAATTTAAAATTTCCTGTTGCTGTAGTCATGATGCTTATTGTTGAATTGTATTAAGAACATCTTTCTACCATTGAAGCTGTACCAGAGTAAATTTAAAGCAAACTAAAATGGTATGGGTTTTTTGTCATCTTAAATACTAGGGCTGCCTGAATATAGTAAACCATCGTTTTGAAGTCCCGAGATACGTATCACAATAAAGTTTTGCCCGTATTGAAACACACTTTCTTCCAAGGTTTCTTAGCGGCTTCCTTTTCGAGCTATAATGCATTCTATTTGCATATCAATTTCAATTTAATCTCCCTTGATTGTAACCAAAAAAAAAATTAAACAGAATTAGTTTATATGTATGACGCACTTCCTGTGGATATTCAGCAATCCATTGGCCAGTTAACTTTAGCATGAGTTGCTCAGGTGACCTTCACCTCTACTGTAACCAAACAAAATGGATATTGACTTCAACATCTTCAAAACCACAAAAGCTCTGGTCAATGTATGGCAGCATTTTGGATTGAAGGAAAGGAAATTGAACTCAAACATCATGGACGGTGTAGCAGTTTGCTTAATTTACAAAATGCAGCCAAAATTATTGGGGATGGAAAGACTAACTCAATGATACACTTTCGTCGACTCCTCCCCATTATGATCGACAATCTCAGCCTGCTTAAAACATGCTCAATGTAATACCAAAATTCAGTTCCTTGAACTGTCAATCAATATCACGTGAGAAGTTTTCCGTGAATACACAAATGAAATTGACAACTGCATACATTAAACTCTATAGAATTTTGCGATATATCATGATGCTTATCATGATACAAACCCATGCATCTCGATTCAGTTTCCATAGGCAAAACCCATCCCTATTAAATACCACTCCACTGTGTATAATGAATGAAAAAAGTACAGACCTGCATAAGTGGACTCATCCTCGGAACCCAGGTTTGATTTAGCATTACGTTACCCTCCATGCATCACCCCTGGGAAAATTGACTAGCTAATCATCGTTTCTTATGAATATTCATATGGTCGGGAAGTACCCTAATAGCCAATCGAAAGATTGGTAACATAATGATACTCTCTTGTAGAGGGGATAATTTCATTTCTTCCGTTACTAAAAATAACCCTGGAAAAATCCTGTTATTGTCAACAAATATGGCGGCCGTCGGCTGCTTGTCTCCTGTGAGATATGCCATTCTGCAATACAGGGACGACACTATCAATCTTTGAGTGTGATTTTAACTGACAATCTTTCCGTGTTATGCCGAAAATCTCTTTTAAACGCTTCTCGATTGTGGTGTTGATGGGTGCCGCCATATTCAAAGTATCAATAAGCTTGATTTGCAACGAATGATGTGATTGGATATTGACATATATAAAAAATAGAAATGGCAGCGTATTTGTGATAAGAACAGTTTAAATTTTCTCAAAGAAAAACTCAGATCACCAATCAAAATGCTTCATGAATAATTCATGAGAACGAGGAAACGCCAGCAAAATAACCCAGGGGCAATTACAGAATGAATCGAAACTGGGTCATCGAGGATTAAGTGGACTTTGGACCCTCCTGTTTATAAGAACCAAAAGGTTCAGGACCCAGCTACTTTTATAACTTTTCTGCAGCCCTGCACAAGTCAAGTTGGTTCAGGAAGTATTTAAAGCTCAATCATGCAAATAGTGTGTACTTTCACAAATTAACATGGGAAAAAAAACATTGAATCTCATTAATGATTATGTTTATGCTTGAAGCAATACGAAAAAAAAGCTTGTGTCACATGAATTACAAAAAGAATGTGCATGTACATGATGAATAATGATAACAAAATTTTAGGCCCATTCATTTTGAAAGTATAAATTTGCACATGTACAGGACCTGTCCTGCATGACTCAGTGGTAAAGTGTAGGACCGTGACCTTGAGGCCCTGGGTTCATGCTAACTGGATCTACTGGGTTTTTCTTGGCAGTGTACTTGGGTAAGACACTCCAAAGCCCTAGCCTAGCATGGGTGAAATCAGCAAAATACACGAATATGTAAGCTGTCACAGAGATATGACCGAAATAATGTTAAAAGCGGCATAAAACACCATTCATCAAATGCACATGTACAACAATTACTGCGGCTTTTAAACTCTTTACAAAACAACAAAATTTTAGACTCATCCCAATTGAAAGAATTTACGGACAACATAAATAACAAGTGGTTAAAATCAAGGCATTTGCCTTTGAAAGGGTAGAAAACATTGTGGGAAAAGAAGAAAATGCTAGATACCTGCTTTTTCTCTTTTTCCCACTTTGTTTTCAGAAGGTTTTTACCTAAGGGTCATTAAAACTAAGGATTGTGTGATAAAAGGTTAAATACTGAAAATGTACCAGTATGTATCTGTGGTAGAAAAACACTGTTATCAGATAATTAGCATTTTCTCCTTTTTCCACAATGATTTCAAAAGGCTTCTTCCAATGGGTCAGTCAAATGTAGGATGATTGTATGGTAAAGAGTTTCAGTTCAAGGATATGCTTTAATCCTTAGGTTCAGCTACTTTACTTAACCCTCTACCAAACAATCCCTGATTTTTACAACCCAGAGATAGAAGCCTTTTGAAACATTGTGGGAAAAGGAGAAAATGCTGGTAACCAGCATTTTCTCCTTTTCCCACAAAGTTTTCTACCCTGCTGGAAACAAATTTCAATTTTTGAGTTATGTTCATTTTGTCGTCTGCAAGTGCTTTCAATTTGGACCAGTCTAAAATTTTGTCGTTTGGTAAAGGGTTAACTGTTTAACAACAAAATTCTAAACTTATCCATATTGAGAGCATTCACAGACAACATAAAAGTTAAATCTTGGAAAAAGGAGAAAATGCTGGTTACTAGCATTTGCTCCTTTTCCTGCAATGAATCCAAATGGCTTCTTCCCCTAAATAAACTTTTGCAGCTGTTTATGTCTGTCTCAAAACTTGGTTACAGCAAAAAACATAGTTACATTCCTGAAACAAGCCAATCAGTGTAATGCAAAGCTGTAACCCCGCAGGTGACACTTCAACTCTCCTGTCGCATAACTCTATACCACACAAAAAAAAATTTGACCTGTCCAAATTAAAAGCATCTCCACAGGACAATACAAGTTTGGCTCAAATGATGGAATTTATCTTTGATGTGGTAGAAAACATTTTCTGCGTTTTCTACAATGTTTTCTGGTTGATTACAAACAATTTTCATAATTTGAATCATGTTTATAATGTTGTCTGCAAATGCTTTTTAATTTGGATGAGTCTAAAATTTTGTCTTTTGCTATGAAGTTAAGCACATGCAGTGAGGTTAATCATCGATCAACAGTTTAACACTTTGAGAGATACTCTAATCAAAACTGTCCCAACATTGAGGTGTAAGCCAACTGCTGTCTGATCTTTGGCCTAAACTGTCCACTATACCAAGACATTTTGAACTTAATCAAACTTTGTATAGCACTTATTTGGGTTTTATATCATGACTGAAAATGTGTGTTGGGTTTATCATTGCTCTTAGGGTTACAGTGTTTACCAGTCAACAAAATACTAGATGTGTCAAAGGTGAAAACATTTGCACTCAAAAAAAACAAATTGGTCTCCAACAATCACTTTTGCCTTAAACATCATACAAAGACATTTAGGGAACAGGTAAAAATGCTGGCTACCAGCATTTTCTCTCTTTTCTCACAGTGTTTTCAAACACATCGTCTACCCAAAGGTCATTTAAACAAAGGATTGTTTTGGACAAGTTATATATAAATATAAAATATTTTCATATTTTCTCAATGGTCTAAGAGTTAAAAAAAAAAAGTTCTCATAACTCACTCATGTTTGCCTGATAAATGTCAAAAGATAGACATCTACACTACTGATAGGCCATCTGTCTGAGCACTCTGCAGTAACTGTTCAGCTTTATGATAGAGTACACACAAGTGCCAAATGCTTGCTCAACTTTTAACTCTTAGAGACAATGAAATGGCCCTTAACCTTATGGGCTGCTAAGCGCAACTCAAAGACCTTGTGCGGACAGAGTATATCAAGATCAGACTGCATATTCTGTGCAGTCTGACCTAGGATTTACACTGTCCGATAAGGAGATATCTTTCCTCACAAAATAACTTCAAAATAGCAAATTTTGGGCTTTTGCTACCAGCTTAAAAGTTTCACTTCACTTATTTAGCAGTATAAGGGTTAAAAACTGAGAGAGGAAATAAAGCTTAACTACTGCAATATCAATGCTGCTTATGGAAGTAAATGTAACAAGGTTCCCAAAGTGTAAATTCAAAATCAGACTTCAGGTTCTTTGCAGTCTGATCTTAATCTACATTGTCATCAAAATCTACCTAATGAGGGTTCTAGAGCTGAAATGGTAAAGCTTTGTTTGCCTGCTCAACTTTTAACTCTGTACCAAACAATGAATGTTTTGGACTTGTCCAAATTGAAAGCACTTGCTGACAACAAATAAAAGGTGACTGACATGGCAGAAGCTGACTTTGAAATGGTAGAAAGCATTTTGGGAAAAGGAGACGGTTGTTACAACCCGTTTTGTAATAAAAACCCGTTCTCCCAACCCGTTTTGTAATAAATTATTACAAAACGGGTTTTTATTACAAAACGGGTTGTAACAGACGGTACTGGTTACCAGCATCTTTCCTTTCAAACAATTGTTTTCAAAATCCTTCTTCTTTTGGGTCCTTAAAACTCAGGATTGTGTGGTAAAGGGTTAAATGACTTGGTTTCCCACCACAAACACACCATTAAATTCTTCGAAACAGGTATCTATGTATACATGATGGACATAAACTGAAAGGTTAACTGTGCAAATGACAAATCAAATGTGGTCCCAAAGAAGATTTGTCTGAAAAAATACAAAATATTCTGGGAAATGAAAACATTGCTGGTTACAAGCATAATCTCTTTTTCCCACACTGATATTAACCCTTAACCCAAAAAATATTTTCAGTATAGAAAAAAGACCCAAATAATCACAATTTCAAGGTTGCTCTAGTGTAGAGTGTTTCAACAAAGCAGACAGTGCAGATCAAAGATCTGGCTGCATATTTTGTGCAGCCTGATCTTGACCTACACTTGCCACAAGGGCAACTGTAGTTGTGAAAGGCACTTTATTATATTGTTTAAGGGTTAAAAGACTTCTTCCTCTGGGTCATTGACTGGTTACATTCCTGCAATAGAATACCATTGAAGATTCACATCACAGTCACAGTCTTTCTAGGAAAGTTGAATAACAAAATGAATTATTCATTTCAATCTAGTGTAGGTTCCCAACACTGATCACTGGTACTTATCATTAAGTTTAGACTGTTTCAATTATTTAAACCCTTTACCATACAATCCTGTTTAACCCTTTACCACACATTCATGAGTTTTAACAACCCTGAGGAAGAAACTTTTTTAAAACCTTGTGGGAAATGAAGAAATGCTGGTAACTAGCATTAATCTGCATTTAAATTGTAGTCTACAAAAATGCTTTCAATTTGGACAAGCCTACTTTTTTTGTCATGTGGCAGATTTAAACAACCTTCAATAAACAACAACTGAAAACTTAAAACCAACAGTCTTTCATCTTGTACCCCTCCAAAAAAATTCCCTATCATTTGAGCCACATCTAATTTTCTGAAAAACATTTATTTTTTTGTTTCCTATCAACTGCTTTTAATATTAATGCAGCTGAAATAGTGTCATTTGTTAAAGACTCAAGGAGTTCAAATGTCAATTAGCAGTAAGTACTCCTGTTTTTAGGCCTCTAGACCTTTTGAAAGCATGATAATTTGTTGCAACATTCCACAATATTTTTTACATTTGAGCCATGTTCTGTGAAAAGGGGGCATAATGCATCTCTGTGATGCATGATACTAAACAAGTCATCAACGTATAATCTATAACATCCATTCTGTGTATCAACCCACTGAATCATGAGGTATACTGGTCCTTTGCAACGCAGAAAATTTAACGAAAGCAAAAAGTTTCAGCCAAAGCCAACCTGCGCAGAGTGCGCAGGCTGACCCGAGTTGATGCCTTTTGCAAATGCATTAAGCTCCCTTTTTACAGAGCATGGCTCATTTATTTATATATTAGCCTGACATTCTGTCTGCTAATGTAAGAGTCAACAGTCTCTACAAAAGCACCTGTAAAAAATTCAGCTTCAATTTTTTTAGGCTTGATTAAACTGTGAGACTTAGAGTTACAGCATGCTATGATCGAAAGATATGTCATGTTAAAAAAAAGTATCAATCTGTCTTATTGTTTTCAACACTCGTCTCTTGTTGTTGCACTCAATTATATTAGTTGACAAGAGGTTAACAGTTACTTGTAGTAAACATAATTATTTTGAACTAAAAATTTACCGCGGAGCAAGTTAGTGCATTTATCCAGTCATTCCTAGACCATAAATGTTTATTTACTATGAATTACAAAACAAATAAGATTTTATCCTTTACCAAACAATCCTGGGAGAAAGACTTTCGAAAATATTGTGGGAAAAGACAAAAACACTGCTAACCAGAATTCCTCCTTTCCTGCAGCATGTTCTATCCTTTCAAAGCCAATCAGAATATCATTTTAGTAACATTCAATCAATATAGAGTTAAGCATGAGAATCTGACCTACATAACCAAATACATAGTTTGTATGTAAGTTTTGGGGTCAAAGGGTCAATGATACCAACACAGGACTTATAAATGTTCCAATAATACAAATGATACATGCTAGAAAGTCACTGTATTGGGAAATAAGGAAAATAGTGTAACTTGTAAATGATTGACTGATTGATTATTTGTATGGAGTTCAATGCTGTTTTCATCAATTTTTCAGTTATACAGTGGCAGCCAGTGCACCTATCCATGCTTTCCTGGAGTTTCTTTTGCACAATATTCTTTCCAAGTCACTGGCTGCTTTCCCACATAACCATCGTCTAAACATTGGTCAGCAGTGTGAGAGGAATGAATCCTGTCACAATGACTATTACCAATCCTCGGAAAGAAATTGGCCAAGCCCTGGATCAACCAAGCGACCTTCTGTTCTCAAGTCCTGTACATTACCAACAGAGCTACCAGGGCTTGACAACAATTGCTCATCTTCACTCTTTACCAGATGACAAACGTTTTAGACTTCCCTGAATTGAATGTATTTGCCGACAACAAAAACAATATGACTACAAACTTGACAGTTATCTTTAGTAGGGTACAAAACATTGTGGCAAAGGGAGAAAATGCTGTTTACCAGCATTTTCTCCTTTTCCCACAGTGTTTTCAAAAGGCCTCTTCCTTGGGGTCATTAAAACTCTGGATTGTTTGGTAAAGGATTTAGCCAGTTCTTCATTTGCTACAATGTTTTTATGATAGAAGAGCACTGAGAAACCTAAACACTTGGACTGAGTCCATAACAATTGAATATTCAGTGTATTTTCAACAGGAATGTTCTCTAATGAAATCAATAAATAACTGAGAGCATAATATACCTTTTATTCCCCTATCATTATCATACCCACAGGACTTAACCCACTACTGCAAAAGTAAGACTTGTCATGTCACGCCCCTGCCAAATCCTTCATTTTAAAATCTTGCAGGAAAATAATCATTTACTGCTTGCAAGAAGTAATTTCTCCTATGGACGCTAGATTTTACATGACAGCATTCAATCGATCAGTTTCAACTCTTTACGTGGTACACAACATTTTCTCTACATTTCTCAAATTAACCCTTTACCATACAATCCCTGGTTTTCACGACCATGGGAAGGAAGACTTTTGAAAACATAGTGGGAAAAAGAGAAAATGCTGGTAACTAGCATTTTCTCCTTTTCCCACAATGTTTTCTACTCTTATCAAAGAAATCATCATTTGAGCAACATTTAAATTGTTGACTGCAAATGCGTTCCATTTGGTCAGTTCCAACATTTTATCATTTGGTAAAGGGTTAATATCTGATCCTTCAGAGACAAATTCCAACATTGAAGCAAAAATTAATTTCTTTTAACCCTTAGGCTGCTAAGCTCGACTCCCTAACCTTTTGCAGACAGTGTAGATCAAGATCAGACTGCACAGAATGTGCAGTCTGATCTTGGGTCTACATTGTCTGAATAGGAGATAATATTCCCAAAAACATTATTTTGAAATTGCAACATTTGGGTTTTTACTATAGAAATTAAACAAATTTATTTTAGTTATTTAGCAGGATAAGAGTTAACTTGCTGCCTGCACTATATGGATGAATTTGGATAGGTCTACAATTTTGTTGTCTGATACATGACAATAATACAGAAACTTAACTCTGAAGAAAATCCCACATCCTGAAGAAGAAAACTTCTGAAATCATTTACATTTTCTCCTTTTTGCACAATGTTTTCTGGCCTTTCAAAGACAAATTCCATCATTTGAGACATATTTGTCCTCTGCAAATGCTCTCTACTTGGACAAGTCTAAACTTTGGTCATATGTAACAAGTTAGTTTGTCAACTTTTCAAGAACTTCTGCTGAGATTTTTTCCCCAGGGGTTGCCAGGTTAAAATGTACAGCCTATTTACCAAACAACTACTCTTTCATGAATCTGTTTTCAAAACACTTTTTTGCAGGCAAAAAAAATCAAATTTTTTGCAAAATGATGCATTTCCACTTTTAAAGGTAAGAAAACATTCTCTGAGTAAAAAAGCAGATTACTAGCATGTTTTACTTTTCCCATTTTGTTTTTGAAAGCCGTCTTCTTCGAGATCGTTCAAAAAACCAAGATTATTCTGTAATGGGTGGACTCTTTCCCAACAGCAAATTTTACAATCGCAGAAATTAAAGATATTTCCAAATGACAAACTCTGTATCAATACAACTGATCTAAAGTTTGATGATAGAGTAAAAAAAAAGAGAGGAACGAAGAGAAATTGCTTGTTTCAAGCGATTTCTCATTTTGCCACAATGTTTTCTAAAACCTAGAGTCCTCTGGGTGATAAAAAAACCAGTTTAGTTGGTGAAGGGTTGAGAATTGATAAATGTTATACCATACTACTCACAAACAACAGTTTATTGACATTTAATTATTGACATCACAGCTTCTTTCCACTTAGATTACCCTTGGGATGCTACTTTACATACAGCTTAAAATTGCTTTTTCAGACAGAACTGACTAAGATCAGGCTGTGCAACTTGTGTAGTCTGATTTTTTGAGCTATAATTGTTTTCCTCTGGCTCCTACAAGTATTTCTGATCAATGCAGTCATGCAATTCCCTTTTACATGTACACTGACTTAACCCTTCACCAGATAACCCAGACTTTTAACCACATGTACACTGACTTAACCCTTCACCAGATAACCCAGACTTTTAACCACCATGAGAAAGGAACTCTTTAGATAACAGTGTTGGTAACCAGCATTTTCTCTTTTTCTCACAATGTTTTCTACCCTTCCCAAAAGAAATTTCAATTCCTGAGTCACAATTTTTTTGTTGTCGGCAAATGCTTTTAATTTGGACTAGTCTAAAATTTTGTCGTATGGTTAAGAATTAAAAGGTACATCTCAGTTAACCCTTTCAGCGCCATTGGCGAAATCATGGGCTTTAGCAGATGGCATAGATCAAGATCAGACTGCACATAACGTGCAGTCTGATCTTGAATCTATGCCATCCGCTTGTGTAGTCAAGCCTCTAAGACAGATCTTTCTGAGAAACATAGGGTAATATTTTCAGCCGTCAAAATGGGATGAGTTTATTTATTTGGCGCTGAAAGACTTAAAGTATCTCCAGGGTTAACCCTTTACCACACGACAAATTTTAGACCTGTCCAAATTGAAAGCATTTGCAGATGACAGTTTCAATGTGGCCCATATGAAATGATTTTTCTTTGATAGGGTAGAAAACATTGTGGGAAAAGGAGAAAATGCTGGTAACCAGCATTTTCTCCTTTTCCCACAATGTTTTCAAAAGCCTTCTTTATCAGGGGTGTTAAAAGTCGTCACTGTGTGGTAAAGGGCTAACAGGCTATTTTTCTCTTTCCAGGAATGCACAGTTTTAGACTTGTCTGAAATGAAAGTATCTGCAGATGACAAATTCATAGAATATTTAAATGACGAAATTTGTTATTGAAAGGGTTACCAGCATTTCTCCTTATCTAACACTGTTTTCAAAAGCTTTCATTGTAAAGGCTATTGAAACACAAGATTGCTCAGTAAAAGGTTACAATATATCACACTCATGACTGCTATTTTATCAGTTTCAATTAACCTCTAGAGTTTTCTCAAGTAGCAATCCTTTAATAGACTTTTTAAAACACTGTGGCAAGTACTGAGATTGCTAATGACTGCTCCACTACTGTTCTTAACTTGTTTGTTTGAGTATTTAACACTATTTTCAACATTTCATTTCATGTCACACTGGCCTGTGCATTTATTCATGTGTTCAGGACTGGAGCTTTTTTAACCCTTTAAGCATGGTATAAACCCTGCATCGTCATTCCATAAGTTAGACCCTACCACAGAGCAGTTTCAAAGTTGCTATAATAATGTCCATGTTCAGAACAAAACAGCAGAGATGACGGTATAGATTAATTATTAGACTGCGCATTTTGTGGCCTGACCTTGATCTACACTACCTGCAAAGTTAACTTCATAAGTGAAAGGGTTGACCTGAGTTCCATACTTAAAAACTTTTAGACTTGCCCAAACTGAAAGCATTTGCAGACGACAAATATAACTCAAAATAAGAAGTTTGTCAATTCATGGGATAGAAAACATGGTGGAAAAAGGTGAAAATGCTGGTTACCAGCATTTTCTCCTTTACCTACAATGTTTTCAAAAAACTTCCTCCTCTGGGTCGTTTAAAGTCGTGATTATTTGGTAAAGGGTTGACCCTTTTCAAAATGACTCTGTAAAATTCAATACATCAGCAAACAATAAATTTGAAATTGGTACAAATAAACTTAAGCTCTCTCTGATATGGTGGAAAAACATTGTGGGAAAAGGAGAAAATGCTAGTTACCGGCATTTTCTCCTTTTCCCACAAAAGCTTTCCTTCCAAGGGTCGTGAAACCCAGGGATGCTTCGGTAAAGTGTATCAAACCTGCATTTTCTCTTATTCTATCATTGCTTTCCACTCTTTCCACATCATAAATTATCATTAATTTTGAAGAAAGAAGTCAATATGTACAGACTTATAAAGAGTATCACTGATTTTTGCAGGTTTATTTCTGCCTGTTCAGGACTTTAAATGACAAACCAACATCTTCCCCTTCCCCACCCCCTGGAGCAGATAAAAATTAGGACTGCAAATAAATATTCAACACAAAAAGTACAAAATATACAAAAAGTAAAAATTGACCTTTTGTCTATATTTTACAATATCAAGGGCGTGAATGCTATTTTGCCAAGAAATCACGAGTGACTGTAGATTCATACTTAATGCATGTTCAAAAAACAATTTCCGCCATAGCATGAAAACAGTATTAAACACCATGCAATCAATCTGCAAAGCACTGAATACTAAACATTCCCATATTTTAAACACCTTGAGGAGAAAAGCTTTGAAAACATTTAAAAAACCTTGCAGTTGCCAGCCTTATATCCTTTTTCATATATGTTAGCTTGGCATCTAAAGACAAATCTGATCGTTTCAGCCACATTTGTCTTAGAACTGCAAATGCTTTCAATATGGGCGAGTTTACTGGGGATATCTTAGTTGAATGACAACTCTGTAAATTACATTTTTGTAGTACCACTGCATTTTTTTCCCCATGCTGCAGGTATATCTTACAAGGTAAGGAGATATTAATAAAGCAAAACATGCTATAATTAACTTTCATATTGATAAATGAGCTATTTCTTAACCTACTGTTAATATTTACTTAACTCTTTACCTAATAACAAAAATTTAGACCAGTCCAAATTAAACACAAAAAAATAGATGTGACAAAAAATAAAATTTGTAATGGGACGAGTAGAAAACATTATTGAAAAAGCAGAAGATTCTGGTTACCAGCTGGTTCTGGTTGCCTTTTTTCACAATTTTCTCGAAGGCCTTCCAACTCAAGATTAGCAAAAGTTCCGGATTGTGTTGTGGGAAAGACTTAATCTAACCACTTTCCAACACTACAGGAAGGAGGAAATTTTCTGATTAAGATACAACAAAAAGACATCAAGAAGATTCAGACGATTATATGATAAAAGGAGAAACGATTCATTTTCAGCAGTTTTTCCATCCTTCACATTGTTTTCAAAGAGGCAAATGCAGGGCATATAAGCCCTTAATTCTGATGTAAAACAAAGTCAGAGTAAGCAATAGCCTTAAAATACTGTGGAATGAGACCTTTCTTTAGGATGAGAATTAAAGTTAATGACAGGATTAATCTACTGTGTATATTTCGCAACAAAATCTATTAATAACCTGAACACAAAAGAATGGGTGGGGCTAAAAAGATCTGGTTTTGGAAAACTTGCCACGGATTAAAACCCTCCAAATGAAGTCATCTCGCTCCAACTAAAACTTACCAAGATGATGAATCAGCAAAATTCTTATAGGCTGCACTCTACAAGATTGTAACTCGTGGGATACGCCGAGTAAAACTCGGTGAAAAAAAAACTCAAGTTTTAAAAAGAATAAACAATTATGCAACGAACCGTCCGAATCTTAAGCCCAATGTTTATGTAAACGAGCTTTGCTTCGAAGGATGGACAACTCTAGATTAGGGTCATTTAATACAAAGGGCGAAATTGGCAACTTTGATCTTTTCCGCAAACTCATGTTTGTGTACTCAACAATCAGAAAAGATTAATCGAGGCGCAGAGCTTCATTCTCTTGGAATGAGGTCAACTTCGAGCTGGCGTGAAAACGAAATTTAACATCGGAATTCGTGGAATCAACTCGCTTTAATGCATGCGATAGCTTCAAGACTCATTTAATATTCCATCCGTATTGATGTATATAGTTAAAAATACCACTTACCATTTTTAATTTCATTTTTTCTAGCCATGACAAGATTTGAGCGTGTATAGTTCGTCTGCCGGATACTAGATTGACTACCGTTTACTTTCCGTTTTTCGATAAACTCCGAACCGTTCCGAATTTGAAAGCCGCCCACCGATACGGAAGCCAATTTGGGCCACTTATTACGCTTAGTCGTAAATAATATGTCGTAGAGATTGCATTTTGACTTTGCAATTTATCCAGACTATTTCATGTGATTTCCCTGGCTTTTTTGTAAATATTTTTCATCTTTTTGTTTATTTATCATTTATTCTCTGTCTTTGGTAGGTCAGTTTGAGGGTAAAACAGTGGTATGACTGTCACTAAATAAACATATTTTCCTTTTGGCGACTTTAAATATTATTTTGTTTGTCTGTATTTAACTCCATTTTAACAGCTTAGGTCATTTCAAAGCGGTCAGTGCACCCATGCATATGTTCCCAAGCTTTCTCACTCCATTACTCACACAACTTCCTTTCCAAGTCACTGGCTAGTTTTCTAACATGCATCAGAGGTGAAAGGCGAAAACCCACCAGAAAGAAAGTTGCCTCAACCGGATATAACAATCACCAGGTCACGAGTCAGATACGCTAAGCACCACTTCAGATATTTTTTGCTGTTAGTAACAAAGTTTTTTTTTTTTCCTTTTCCAGCAGTGTTTTCTCATTTTCATATAAATCCCAATAGGCCTATTTGAAAAAACTCCAATGACGGTGCTTACTTTAAGATTGGAAAAGTCTTAATCATTGTCCGCTGGTAAAAGTTAGGCCTAAATAAACAATGAAAGTTGCAATTAAACGAAGCTTGAGAAACATGGCATGGCTTAAACCTTAGGTTACTTAGCGCGACTCAATGGCCTATTGCGGAAAGCGTAGATCAAGATCAGACTGCACAGAACGTGCAGTCTGATCTTGGATCTAAACTGGCCGATACGGAAATATTTTCCCCCAAAAGATAACTTTGGAGTAATCACATTCAGATTTACTATCGGCTCGAAAGTTTCTATTAAAAGCCCAGTTAAGGCCAAGATATCAAAGCAGGTGTCATAATACATTTAAATTTAAATCATACCATTTAAAAGTATGGAAAATGTTGTGGAGATGACAGTCTCTTATCATGTGGTCGGGCCAAACGTTAGTTGCTGGCAGAAAAATTTTTTTTTTAAATCAGGCAAAAAGTAAACAAAAGACACAGCTACCTGGCAGGTTTTAACCTAGTTTTGAAAATAATTTCTCTGTCAGCGACTAACATTTAGACCGACCGTACAATGACAGATTGTCATCTTCACAATAATTTCCATACTTTTAAATGGTATGATATAAATTCTAATGCATTTAAACACCCGCTTTGTTTACATTTGGCCTTTATTGTTACTTTAAGTTATTTAGCAGGATATGGGTTAAATAATTATTTGTCTAACTCGCGACGGGTGTGAAAGAGCACATTTCTGTCCTGCGCGTTTCATGCATCGTGCGCATTAGGAATTTTGCCGAAATGCACTTAAAGGATTTGCGTCGAAATTATGATTGCATCAGCGATTCAGGTTGGCCTAACAAGCCGACTTTAAACAATCCTGAAGTTGAAGACCTTTGAAAATATTGTGCGAAAAGGGGAAAATGCTAGTATACAGCATTTTCTCCTTTTCCCACTATGTTTTCTACCCTTCGAAAAATAAATTGCATGTTTAGAGCAACGTTTTATTTGTCGTCTGCAAATGCTTTTAAGTTGGTAGAGTGTAAAATGTTGTCGTTTCGTAGTTACTAGTAAGTCTTTACTAGGAGACACAATTTTAGACTTTTTCATACAGAAACCATTTATTGATTGATTGATTGTATGGTGTTTAACGCCGTTTTCAACATTATTTGTTATATGACGGCGGCCAGTGCACCTATCCATGCTTTCCTGGAGTTTCTTTTGGCAGTACTCCGCACAATATTCTTTCCAAGCCGCTGGCTGCTTTCTCACATAACCATAGTCGAAACAATTGTCAGCGGTGAGAGAGGAATGAATCATGTGGCAATGACTATCATCAGTCCTCGGAAAGAAATTGGCCGAGCCAGGGATCGAACCAACGACCCCCTGTTCTTGAGTCCTGTACGCTACCGACCCCAAGAAACCATTTTCAGACAACAAATTCATTGTGGCTCAAATGATGAGACTTACTTTTTTCAAATGTTTTTCAAAAGTCTTCTTTCTCAGGGCCGGTGAAATTCCGGATTGTTTGGGAAAGGGGTTCGGCAGCTAAATACTGACGATGGGAAATATTGATTGATTGTATTGGAGTTCAACGCCGTTTCAACAGCTAAGGTCATATCACGGCGGCCAGTGCACCTAGACATGTTTCCTAGCTCTCTCACACTAGTACTGACACAACTTTCTTTCCAAGTCACTGACGACTTTTCTCACATGCATCAGAGGTGAGAGGCGAAAATTCGCCGGAAAGAAAGTTTGCCTCGACCGGGTATTGAACTCAAAACCACCAGGTCACGAGTCGGGTATGCTAACCACAGAGTTACCCGGCCGGGCTAATGGTAAATAACTTGTTTAGTAGTATGAGAAGTTTTAAAGAACCCGACAGCTTTATATTACATAGTGACAAGCTGAAGTGCAATTCAACATAGATTTAACTGAGTCTGACGTCTTCAGTGAAACATAACATGCTGAGTGTATCAGGGCTCCCTAACCCTTTACCACACAAATTCAGAATTTTAACGACCCTGAAAAAGAGGCCTTTAAAAAAAATGTAGGAAAAGGAGAAAATGCTGGTAACCAGCATTTTCTCCTTTTCCCACAATTTTTTCTTCCCTTTCACAGATAAATTTCATGATTTGACCCGCATTTAATTTGTCTTCTTCAAGAGATTTCAATACGGACTGGTTTATAATTTCTTCGTTCGTGTGGTAAAGAGTTAACCCTCTCACCGCTGCATTCTGAAAAGTGGATCCTTCCACCTATGGTTTTGATGCAACTGCTTGCATTTAAGGTTCACGGCCCCTAACTCTCATATTAAAGGATGGAAGCTGCCGAGATTAGCCGAATAGCCTTTACGAAAACGTCGATGTTAACCTATGAGTTAGCTATGAGTTAGAGGCCGTAGACCTTAAAAGGGCTATTCAGATTTCATAATTTCATCAAACTATAAAAAAAAAAGTTTCATCACTCAGACACTGAAACCTGGTTTACGTTTGCTACGGGCGCCGAACGATTTATTTGTCTGCAAATGTCTGTACGACTTTTCGGGCGTAAGGGGGGGGGGGGGGGGGCAACGGCGCATGTGTTTGCATTGTGTACGAGCACCGAGGATTTTTCTGCTATCTCTTGACTACAGATACGGGCAAACTCGTGCAATCATCGTCCAGTCTCCGTAGTGAAACCGCGCGGACAAATTCTACAACTTAGCGGTGGCTGCGCGGGGGCAGATTGTAACAAAATTTTTGGGGCCTTAATGACCATCTACAATCGTGCATTATCCGCACGATTATCGTGCTCTTGTATGATGCCCAGGCGGGGATCTTGGGATGCTATCTACAACGTGTCTTTGACCCATGGGCTTACGATCTTTTAAAATTTGTCACTGAGCGGAGTTTAAAAAAATCACGGCGCCAGTATATCGACGCGATAATCGTTCGGCCGCCGTACGGAAGCTGCACGGAAAGAGGGATACGGGCATCGTACAGGTGCCGTAAGCTCATCGCAGGCTAAATATAAACTAGGCGTCAACAAGACATGATCCCCAGGATTCGTTGGATCCGCGCTGAACTAGAGTTCAGGATCGGTCGAGGAAATTACAACCGTCCGTTCATCTGAATTCATATGAGCCATGCTCTGTGAAAAGGGAGATTAATGCATCTTCATTGGCGTTGTAGGAAACGTTACTGCGCTGCTATGGCTACCTTACGATGATCCACTACACTCGCATCAGAACACGGAGCGACGGCGTTGGTTTTGTGCATGCTCAGTGTGCACCGTCGCTCGGCGTTCTATACGATCCTAACGCGTCTACTGGCGATGGTGTAGTGATACTTGCGATCGCACAGCGTGCACCTTGGCGTTCTACCTTTTTTCTTGGACGCCTTTGGATCGTCGTCTTAGTGTGACAGGGGATAAAAGACAAAGAGAGGTACATTCAACGATAAAATATTGTCGAAGAGCCGAATATTTTCTAAAACGATCTGTAAGTGAGCTGTTGGAACGCAGTGCATCTTTTCCACATCTTCGAGGTTTGTACCATGTCAGCAGCCCAAAAAATGGTTTGTGTCCTGTCGGTGCTAAGTCAATGACGTAGCTCCAAGTCCTTATTTAGCCCTTACCGGGTCCCGATTTTTCTTAACACGAGCAAAAATCCATTCACGTTTACAAGTCAAGACCATAAGGTCACAGTCACACTCGGAGTAAGTCCACAAAGACTGTACTACTTTCCAACATCTTGACAAACGCAGGAAGAACAAGATGAAATTCAGATTAAAACCACAGGTCAAAGTTACTTTTACTTCATTACTAAACACCCCCCTCCCTGCTAACTTTTGTCGTGCTCTTAGTCTTCATCAAGCACGCACCAAGTCCCTTTCGTTTTTACTATGTTCTTTCTAAGACCTGACGGATCGCACCACGCGCGTTTATAACGTTTTCACCAGACAAAATTGAGTCCACGCTCTCTGCGCTCTTGTTTGATCTGCAAGCTTTCTTGAGAGAAAAAAAAAAAAATGCAGTCTTTTACATCTATACTAGGTTTGCCCTACGTCAAAGAAGAACATAATAGGTTTATGATCCGTTGGTACTACGCCAATGCCGTTGTTGCCACGTCCTTTTTTGATTCTTTGTAGCTTCCTACTTCGACAACGTCCTAACTTATTTAGACATTTTCATAATTCACCCACGTCATCCAAGCTATAAAGATCGGATTAGGTCCTAATCGGTTTTTACCTCGTTCCGTCTACGCCGGACAAGTTCGTTCTGCGTCAGACCAGTAAACAGCTTTTACATTGACGTCGTAAGAACGTGTGGTGTCCGTGGTTGTGAGGTAGAGCGTCGGCCTCGTAACCATAAGGTCACGAGTTCGATACCCGGGAGCGGGTGTCAACTTTGGGATTTTTCACTGGCCCACACATTCGGCGCGAGTACTGGTGTAGTTCCCAGGAAGCAGAATCGAGAAAGATTAGTATAAGTTGTAAGAACTTGGTTCTCAATCGATGTAAAATAAATATGTTTAAAGTAAAGTAAGAACTTGGCCTAGGATGAATGGGGCTCTATATGTCAAATAACTGATTTGCTAAGTCGGACAGGGTTTCTTCATCTTGTAAACTCAAGATAGCTTTTGTGATCGTAAAAATTTCCATGTACAATACGGACAAGTAACATGAATTAATGCTTGATCCATGAGTGTCCGTGAAGAAATTGTGGTAAAGGGAGATATTGTTCGTTGCGAACGACTTCTTTTTTTGCAACAATGCTTCAAAGGGGTAAGCTGCAAAGCGAATTTCTCGTCTGCGGGAAGCCATGTGTTAAAAAATATATGTGTACATCTTATCATTTTCGAGGTGTGGCGATACAATCCCTTTATATTGCTGTGACCTTGAGTCCTTTACCGGACATTGTTAGCAGATTCAAAGGAAATATGGTATAGTCTGATCTTCTTTCTATACAGTACGAATCTTTGTGACAAATATTCACAGAATGAAAAATGGAATTAGAAGACATATGTCCTTGAAATGGATAAGGAATGACAATTGTACCTTGTAACATGTAGGCTTAAAGGTAAACAGGAAGTTTACAATCCGTTCTCTCCTTTTGCGTTGTCCTGAGTGGCCTTGTATAAAGTAGGCCCTATTTACTATTTATCTCTGCTCTGTACCAAACGAACCCTTGCTTGAAATACTGATTGATTGAATTTAACCCTTTTTACCTAAGAACAAAGTTTCAAATGTTTGGATTTGTCCTTAGAAGGGTAGAAAACAATATGGGAAGAAGAGGGAATACTGATAACCAGCATTTTCTTTTATTCTCACTATATTTTTAAAATTCATCTTTCTGATTATCCTTCAAACTCAGGTTTGTTTGGTAAAGGGTACAATTGCGTTAAACGCCACTTTAAGTGGACCTATCGAGTTCGTATTCAGTAAATCAAAATTTATGGTAAAATACCGATAAATAGATCTATAACTAATAATTATATAGCTTCTTCGCAATTGTATTAACTGTACGGTTAAAGTCTGTTTTTTTTTTTATACCAACACCGGGAAAAAAACGCCCTTGATCGAAAATGATGACTAAGCATTTTTTCCCCTTAATCCTTAGAGCGCTAAATAAATGAACAGTCCCTTTTCATTTAGAAAAAAAAAACATCCAAAATATTTTCATTTCAGTGTTGCAATTGCCAGAATGTGTAATAAAGTAGCGGACAGTGAAGATTCAAGATCAGACTGCACAGAATATTTTTGGCTGTCTAAATTGTCCTTGGCCAAATCGTTCTGTCCGAAACATCGGGTGGCAAATTTCTCCTACATTACTTTCAAAGAATCATGTAGAATCTTCCTAACCCTCATCCCTGTACCAAATGATGTAATTTTAGACTTGTCCAAATGGAAAGCATTCGTACATGACGAATCAAATGTAGACCAATTGCTGATCTGAATCGTTGAAAGGGTAAAAAGAAAAAAAGAAAAACATTGTGAGAAAAGGAGAAATGATGGTTATCTGCAATTTTCCTTTTTCCACAATGTTTTCAACAACCGTCTTTCTCGGGGTCATCAAAGACGGGATAGTTTGGTTAAGAGTTAAAACACTCATTTTTGACATTTTAAAGTCAGAGAAACAATGTCCAAACATTACAATTTCATGGTCGTTTTTTTTTCGTATTAATTTATATCCTACATAAATAGACAATTAAGATCTTAGATATGTACGTCTGTGATATTGATCTGCAAAGCATTCGAAGGAAAGTCTGATCTTGATCTTCTATTGTCTTCAATAGTTGTTTTTGCGGACAGTGTAGATCAAGATCAGACTGCACATTCTGTGCAGTCTGATCTTGGATCTTCACTGTCAGCTACTTTATTACACATTCTGGCAATAGCAACATTGAAATAATAATATTTTGGATGGTTTTTTCTAAATGAAAAGGGCATATGCATTTATTTAGCGCTATAAGGTTAAAGGGAAAAATGTTTTGTCTTCATTTTCGATCAGCGCGGGTTTTTTTTTCCGGTGTTGGTATAAAAAACGCCCGAGCTAGTAACGATATAAAGACGAAACGAATCAATATAAAGGTAGAGCGGTGTAATACATCATCGACTGGTTTTATACAAAGCAACTCCTTGCAGTATGTTGTCAAGTTGAAACTATATATGGTTAAATTGGTATGATATAAGAACAGTTGGTTCAATATATAGTTCGACTGGACTGATATTAAGGAATTTTCGTTTAATATAATGTCTAAATGAAAGCATACCAAACTTCTTTTGTTCAGTATAAGGATAAATGCATTAATATAAACACAGTTTGGTTCAATATATCGATGAATCCAAAGAATACCATGCTTCTTTGGTTCAATATATGGACAAATGCATTAACATAATACACAGTTTGGTTCAATATATTGATAAATCCAAACAATACCATGCTTCTTTGGTTCAATATATGGACAAATGCATTAACATATACACAGTTTCGTTCAATATATTGATGAATCCAAACAATACCATGCTTCTTTGGTTCAATATATGGACAAATGCATTAACATAAACACAGTTTGGTTCCATATAAACGTGTTTTCATTACATATATAGTTGTAATGAAACCATGTATTAAAACAACGGTGCAATGAACTGTAAAAGAACGATATAAAACAGCCATGGCTTTCCATAGTTTTTCAATCGCTAACTGCATATTTTTATTACATCAGATATGACGTCATCATACTGATTTGAATACGAATCTTCGCCATTCCTGCATGTTACTGATCATATGACACTTCCACAAGTCTTTGCGAAACTCTGGCACGAAGGCTAAATTACATGTACTTTAAAAGGCTACGAAGCCAACTCAGGAAAACCGCTGAAAAATATTTCTTTCTAACTAATGATTCTTCTCTATTGATGATTTGTCAGCTGTCACCCTACTAAATTTTGTTTTGTGAGGTCTACTAAAAATCTGAATAACTGTTGATATCTAGATCTATCTGAAATGAAAAATGAAGGTGTATTTTCATAATTTTGATAACATCACTGATAATTTGTGTATTGTATATAGATAAACTATATAAATTATGTAAATTATATGATATGTATTGATAAGATATTGATATGGCTTTGTCATCAGTAAACCTACCCTTCTTTTTTGACCCATTTTCGTACAATATGATTTGTTTACCTTTTTTCACACTAAACAGCTTTGTTAAAAAGCTAAAAAGCAAGATAAAAAAGATTCATTTGTTGGATGCAGTCTTTCTTCTAACCACCACCCCCCTCCCCGCAAAAAAAAAAAAGAGAAAAAGTCCGAGTTATTGATCAAAGATATTTTCTCTTTCTTTCAAATATTTTCTCTTATGTAACAATTTCATTAAAAGCCCATCGGCAGATCCAGTGGGGTGTGGGGTATGTGTGTGTGTGTGGGAGGGGGGGAAGGGTCCGGAACCCGCCCCACCTAGAATTTTCAAAGTAACCACTGTCTACCTGAAACTTTGACCAAGTATGAATATAGCAGTGAATTCTAGATCATTTTGAATAGGTTTTCTAGTAGTATTGTTTGCAGGTATACTATTAATACTATTATGCCGGTATACACTCTTACAGGGAATAAAAACATTTTATGCAGTAGCAAATTTGAATATGTAATGATCTATTCTATTTTCCTTAAACCACTCCCCCCCCCCCCCCCCGGAAAAAAATTCTCGATCCGCACCTGAAGCCGGTTTGTCTAGAGGTACATTTGTCTGATTGATAGGCCGTGTGGTAATTGTTTAATCTTTATCCTGCTAAATAACTGAAATGAAATATTCATTTCGATAGTAAAAACCCGAATATTGCTATTTCAAAGTTACGTTTTGTGGAATAATATCCCCTTATCTGACAGTGTAGATCCAAGATTAGACTGAACGTTCTGTGCAGTCTGATCTTGATCTACACTGTCCGCAAAAGGTCAGTGAGTCGCGCTCAGCAGCCTAAGGGTTAACATGTATGTAATGTTAACAATATTATACCACAAAAAAGAAACTAAAGATCAAAGATATGAACTAGGTAACACTTTACGAGACAAGAAAATTTTCACTTGTCCAATTTGAAAGCATTTGCAGTGGACATATTAAATGTGTCTCAAATGACTGGATTAGTTTTAGAAAGGGTAGAAAACAATGTTGGAAAAAGAGAAAATGCTGGTTACCGGCATTTTCTCCTTTTCCAACAATGTTTTTGAAAGCTGTCTGTCTCAAGGTCTTTAAAAACTCGGATTTTTGTGGTAAAGGGTTAGCCCATTTTCGTAAAAATGCCTCCGCATGTAGACGACTTTTGATATGATTTTAGGGATGGAACAACTGTACGATACAGTCGATGGCGCCTTTGCTCATACTGTATTGCATTCTATTGTAAACAGAAAATTTTCATTGCCTTTAAAACGTTCTCTTTTTTGTCAACCTCTCTGTCCCCTTCTCTGTCTGTCTGTCTGTCTGTCTGTCTGTCTGTCTGTCTGTCTCTCTCTCTCTCTCTCTCTCTCTTTCTCTTTCTTTCCTTGTCTGTCTCTGTGTGTGTGTGTGTGTGTGTGTGTGTGTGTGTGTCTCTCTCTCTCTCTCTCTCTCTCTCACAAACACAAGAGAACGTCACTTACGTATGAATACAAAAAATATGAGCCATGCTCCGGTAAAAGGGGGCTTAATGCAACTCCGTGATGTATTATACCAAGCAAGTCATCACATTACTATGGATCCATAAAATCCATTTTTTCAAACAACCGACTTAATCATGGGGGCAGAATGATCCTTTGATATACAGAAAATTTAAAGACAGCGAAAAGTTTCGGCCCATGTCAGCCTGCGCGGAATGCGCATGCTGACATGGGTCGATACTTTTCGCAAATGCATTAAGCCCCCTTTTTACAGAGCATAACTCATATAGGACCTCCATGTAAAAAAAACCCCACGAATTCACCAAGATTGTTTTCACTTGTCTTGCTTACTCTTTATATAAGTACAATGATTAATTGTATGGCGTTTAAAGCCGTTTTCAGCATTTTCTTCTATTACCACAATGTTTTTAATCCTTTCAAAGGCAAGTCTCGCCATTTGAGCCACACAGAATGATTGATAAATCGTATGGTGTTAAACGCTGTTTCCAACATTATTCCAGTTATATCTCGGCGGCCAGTGCACCTATCCCTGCTTTCCTGGAGTTTCTTTTTCCAGTACTCCGCACAATATTCTTTCAAAGCCACTGGCTGCTTTCCCACATAACTATCGTCGAAGCAATGGTCAGCGGTGAGAGAGGAATGAATCCTGTCGCAATGACAATCATCAATCCTCGGAAAGAAATTGGCCAAGCCGGGGATCGAACCAGCGATCCTCTGTTCTCAGGTCCTGTAGCTACCGACTGAGCTGCCGGGGCTCGGCTTATATAAGTAGAAAAATTGCGAAAAAGATACTTACTTTCTTTTTCACTGCACTGTTTTCTGTCTTCTAACTGAAATTTACTGCAAGAGGTCGTTATTCTATCTAGGCAATCAGTTTTTTTGTTAATTTCTCCAAAATTGGAAGTCGGAAATTTCGTTATCACAACTTTAGAGTCATACGTAAAATCTTTCTGAAAAAGTGCTGAGTGGTAAGTAGTTGTATTGATCTTCCTTTCATTAAAAAGGGCCGACCCAAATGTATATAAAGGGTATACTGCCTGGTTCAGTGGTAAAGTGTTGGACTCTTAACATGGAATTCCCGGGTTCGAGCCTCTCTGGAAGCAGTAGAGTTTTTCATGGGAGTGTCCTTGGGCAAGAAACTTAAAACTTAGTACTGGTGAAGCCCAGGAAATCCATGAATATGTGAGCTGTCGCCGTGATATGGCTGAAATATATGTTAAAAGCGCAGTAAATCACAATTATTAAATATCAATGCAGATGTATGTATAAGTCTGTCTTTTGTCAGCAGTTAAGGTTTAGGATAGTTATTCAGGGGTAATAGGTTCTTTCTTCACTCGGTATTTCGCAAGAGTGATCTTGGGCAAGGCAAGTCAGAGACCAAGTCCCGTATTTGTGCATTCCAAGTTACATTAGCGGCTTTTGTCGCCTCGGCAGTTGTCTGCCTCTGAAAGCTCTGCAAGTATAAGAGCAATTTCTCAGCTTTGTATTTATTTCAACGGTTACATGTGTACCAGGCTGTGCCTCTGTAGTGCCACGTGTAAGGACACTCCCTAGAAAAATCAGCGAATTGGGGTCAAACATAGAACATTATGATTACGAATGCATCATCTTGGCCGTTTCGCCATGCGAAAACAAAAAAATCCATCGGCTCGGTTTCACAAACAAAACAAAAAATACATAAGTCTCTTATTTTATTCAAATCCGCTCATAGATTTATTTTCCAAATGAAGTTGAGTTCATTATTTGAGACGCGTTTCACTAACATTAACAGATTTTAGTAACGTTCTCAAAATTTGAGCTTACACGACGTTTCTTACTCAACTCAACTAGATGATGGAATTAAGTCTATTAACTGAGCTAGGTCCGTTTATCTTGCTCATTTGAGCCTGTAACCTTGTGTCAACTCAGGATTTGAGAACGTTACTACAGTCTGTTAACATAAGTGAAATAATGAACTCAACCTAAATCAAAACCTAAGAACCGTCAGTGGATTTGAATAAAATAAGTGACATGAGTTTTTTCGTGAAACTGGGCCTAGAAGTGCCGATTTGCAGCATATGGATTAGCCTAAACTTGTACAAGGAAATACGAGGAACAAAACTAAACGACCCTCGTCTTAATCTAAATGCTTTATTCGGTAACAGCTTGCGCTGCAAAACAAGATAAAAATAAAAAGAGGCTAACACCTTAGCACACTATAAACGACATTAGTAGTGTTTGCGGACAGTGTAGATCCAACGTGCAGTCTGATCTTGAATCTATATTGTCCGGAACTTTGAAAGATAGTTTTGGCAGTTAAGAACAGTCATCTGGCAATGTTCATGTCCGAAAATTAAAAACCTCATGTATTTAGTAGCTTGAACTCTATGCCAATTGAAACAAGTTCACAGGAGATATTTTTGCAAAAAAAAAAGTTGTAAAAAACGAATTATCACCATGAATTATGTTTTAAAACTCGGATACACGCTAAAAACAAACTGTCAAAAGCAAATACTGCACATTACAATAAAAAAAAAATCATATTTCCATGATATTTTCGAAATGTTGTCTCACGTTCTGAGACTCAAAAAGTCTATGTAAGATTTATCAAACGACAAAATCCGGAGTATTTGCTGACAGCACATTTAATATAAATAGAGCTGTGGATATTGTCTTTGAAAAAAAAAACCGAAAACATAATGGAAAAGTGAATGGGTGAATGGATGAGTGAGTAGATTGGTGAGTGTCTCACTCATGAACCCCACCAACCAACTCTCCATTTCACTCACCCCCCCACTCACTTTCTAACCGACCTTCTCACCCACTCATGAATCCATCCACCGATTCACTGTTGCACTCACTCACTCAGGTTTTAACTCTTCTAACTGAAATTTACTCACTCACTTTTTACTTTTTAGAGACAAATTCAACAGATTGAAAAAAGCGTTTTGAAAATATTGTGAGGAAAGGAGAATCCATAATAGTTTCTATCCTTGCACAGACAAATCCATCAATTAACCTACACGTCTGCAAAAAACTTTCAGTTCAGACAAGTCTAATATGGCTTGCAACACGCGAAAAGGGGCATTCGGACATTTGCGTAAAGTGTCGTCTCGGATCAGCCTGCGCAGTCCGCGCAGGCTGATCCGAGACGGCACTTTACGACTACTTTAGATTTTATGCAACAGTAGACTTGCGCAAAACAGAAAATTACATAAAAACGGAAAGTGTCGTTTCGGATTAGCCTGTGCGGACTGCGCATGCTGATCCGAAACGACACTTTACGGAAATGTCCGAATGCCCCTTTTCGCGTGTTGCAGGCCATATTGTGTCGTTTGGTAAAGCGATAACCCTCTACCAAACGACAATATTTTTTGACTTAGAAAATGAAAGCATTTACATACGACAAATCAAATGTGACTCAATGGTGGGATTTGTCTTTGAAAGGGCAGACAAAGAACACATTATGAAAAAAAAAAAAGAAAAAATACTACTTTCTAGCACTTTCTCCTTTTTCCACAATGCTTCAAAAAGCTTTTTTCTTTTTTGTTATCCGTATCGCTGAAACTCGGGATTGTTTGGTAAAGAGTTAATCCTTTAAAACGCCGAATTAACCCAGCAAAAATTTTCATCGCAGAATTACGACCCAAATACTGTGTAATTGCAATTTCATGGTTGCTTTTGTCTATAGTGTTTCAGAGAAGCAGACTATGTAGATCAAAGATCAGGCTGCACGTTTTGTGCAGCCTGATCTTGATCTACACTGTCTGCACAGGTCCTTGAGTCGCGCTTAGCAGTCTAGGGGTTTTAACACAAAAACCAGTTGTACGTTTTATCTTTCAACCTTTCGTTATCACAATAGATCACAAAAGCGTGTTCCCTAAATGGTTTCTTGAACTTTTCTATTATAGCCGTTTTCAACAATGAAAGATAAACTCTGCGTTAACTTTCATTTTAAGTGTTGCACATAATGTCAAATCCTCCATATACATAATGAGCCATGCTCTGTGAAAAGGGGTTTTAATACACCTTGCATCTCTAAAAAAGTATCGATCTATGTCAGCCTGCGCAGTCCGTGAAGGCTGACATGGGTTGAAATTTTTTTGCTATTTGTAAATTTTCTGCGTGCCCAATGACCATTCTACTCCATGATTCAGTCGGTTGTTTGACAAAATAGATTTTATGGATCCGTCATTATTTGACGATTTTTTTGGTATAATGCATCACGGAGATACATTTAACCCCACTTTCCCAGAGCTTGGCTCATTTATATCTTGCCTTTCAACATAAACAGTTTTTGCTTGAGAAGGTTTTTCTTTATAATAAAAACTATTAAAAAAAACTGATAATATACATTCGCCTGTTAAGATTGCCCTAGGCTTAAAACCCAGGGATCGCTGGTTCGATTCTCTAGCGCGGCAAAATTCTTTCCGAGGATTAGTGATAGTCATTGCGACAGGATTTATTCCTCTCTCACCGCTGAACATCGTTTCGACGATTTCTATGAGGGAAAGCAGCCAGTGGCCCGAAAAGAATGTGTTGTGAAATGCTGGCAAAAGAAACTACAGAAAAGCATAGACGGGTTAACTAGCCGCAGCGATATAACTAATACAATGTTAAAAACGGCGTAAAATATCTAACAAACAAACTTGACGATTGCTTTTGGGGGGTGGGGGGGGGGGGGGAGTGAAGAAAAATAACCAAAATTCCCTTGGTTTTTTTTTCATTTCAGTTTTTTTTTTCTGTGAATTTTTTACAATCATTGACACCTTAAAAATGCCTTATAATTGAGTCATGCGCAGTGTAAAGGTGTTTAATGCATCTGTAAAAGGTATCACCCATGTCAGGCAACACAGTCCGCGCAGACTAATTGCATGAGTAGAAACGTTTTGCTATTTGTAAATTTCCTGCATGTACAAAAAGCATTCTATCCCATGATTCATTTGGTTGTTGGACGAAATGGATTTTATGGATCCATAACTATATGATGAATTTCTTTGTATATTGCATAACGAGATGTATTACCGTAAACCTCCTTTGACCACCGCGGAATTAAATTACGGGATGACTCACCAAGGAGACCGTCTTCAAGTTTCCACTTTTTCAGAGCCAAAGGCGAAAACAGGGGCCTTTGTGGACGGCATACATCAAAATCAGACTACACAAGGCGTTCAGTCTATTCGATAAAATGCGTTTAACTCTTAGGCTGCTAAGCGCGACTCACTGACCTTTTGCGGACAGTGTAGATCAAGATCAGACTGCACAGAACGTGCAGTCTGATCTTGGATCTACACTGTCCGATAAAGAGATCTTATTCTCCCAAAAAATACCTTTGAAATGGCAAAATTTGGGTCTTTATTATCGGCTTAAAAGTTTCATTTCATTTATTTAGCAAGAAAAGAGTAAAGATAAAACGGCAGAAAATGGGACTACTTTGAACTAAAGCGATCCGGGTCCGTATTCACGATTCTCAAGAACATTCTTAGTCTTATTCTCCAACATTTTCTTAATTCAAAAAGAGTAACACAACTTGTGATGAGCTAAACCAAATATTTTAGCTAATCAGTAGTTATATTACTTTCAAATTTAGACAATTCTGGAGAATAAGACCATGTACGTTCTTAAAGCCGTGGTCAAACCCTACGTGGTTGACCGTAGTGGGGAAAGACTGTAGATGGCCGTAGTTGAACGTTTTAAACGTAGTTGAACGTAGTTACACGTAGATAACCGTAGTTCAACGTATTAATGAACGTAGTTTGAACTCATGATTTGTCCGTAGTAAGCGCATATTTGTTTAACATGTTCAAAAATTTGTTACGGTTAACAACGATGTTGTGACCCTACTGTGACCGTAGTTTGAACGTAGTTGACTGTAGTTAACCGTAATTGACCCTATTTAATCGTAGTGTGTTTAATACGTTCAACTACGGCCAACTACGGTAATTCCCCACTACGGTCAACTACGTAAGATGTGACAGCGGTTGAAGTACAATGACTGCAGCTTACCCGTACTGAGCAGGCACAACCACAACGTTTTACCGTAGCTTAACGCATTTGACCGTAATTTACCTTAGTTGCACGTACTTAAGACGTAGTTATACGTAGTTTAATGTAGTTAATCTTAGTTAGACGTAGTAATATCCTAGTTGACTCTAGCCATTTTGCACACAGTTGAATGTAGTTAACCGTACTTACACGTAGTTCAACCTACTAATTTAGACTCTATATTTCCTTTTATTGCCAATTTTGAACCTACTTTGAACGTACTTCAACCTAGTTGACACTACGGCAGACTACGTTTGAAATGAACTACGGACAACTACGCGCATGACCGTAACTGTGACCATCGCTTAACCCTTCTCTTGCTGAGTAAACTAAATGAAACTTTTCAAGCCGATAGTAAAAACCCAAATGATGCTATTCCAAATGCATTTTTTTGAAGAAAAATACCGCCTTATCGGACAGTGTAGATCCAAGATCAGACTGCACCTTCTGTGCAGTCTGATCTTGATCTACACTTTCTGCAAAAGGTCAGCAAGTCGTGATTAGCAGCCTAAGGGTTAAGAATGGTGGGTGAATAGGGACTCTGGAAGCACTTTGGAGTGGCGTGTTGCAAATTAAAACGATGAAAAGTAGTCTTCGGTGCACTTTGATTTTCCACAAGCGCAAACGTTAAATAGGAAGACCCACATTGGAATGTGAACATTTTGGTTGCTCTGTGAATGATATAAATGATTAAGTTTTACATTGAAGTGAGTATTCAAATTATTGAAAAATCAACGTAACATCAATAGCCTATGTATTGACCATGAGAGCCTCAGTGGTCAATACATGCAATATCAGTTGAAAACAAAGAACCAAGTAATTGCGATTTCATGGTTGCATTTCGCGAGAGCGGATAGTGCAGTCTGATCCGGTAGCAAGGCATTCAAACAATATATAGGATACATACAGAATACAGAATACTTTATTATCATTTGAACTTGAACACATACGGTTCATCGTTACAAATATAGTTTTACTTAACAATGAGTATTGAAATATGACAACAACATAAAAATACAATGTCAACAACAATAAATGGTTGAAGGGAAAACAAATGCGGAAATAGTCATAGAAATAGACATAGGCTTATTTAGTTATTGAACGACGCATGTCACAAATTTTTCTAACGTACAGATTTTTAAAAAATTTTGCACATACAAAGCTCGTCATGTATCTAGGAGATTACAGTAAAAAAAAGTTATGGGTCACCGTCCTCGTTTCTGAGAAATTTGCCTTTGAAAAGGGTATAAACAGCTCCAAAATTCAGCTTATATTGGAATTAACACACTATTCTTTAATGGTCAGTCAAACAGAAAAATTGCCAGAAGAATACACAAATAAACATTATTGTAATGAAAATTCATTTAGTTTTGCACCAAAAATATATAAAAGCATGGTTTTGAGCATGGTAAATGTACAAATTTACATGTTATATATGGATCATTGAGTTAAAAAGGGAGATAATTTGACCTAATTAAGGGTTAATATTTTTAATAAATACATACTTTCTAACGGACAGATTTTTCTTAAAATTTCCTCACTTATAGTATTTATAAATCTAAGCAATAGGAAAAAATAAAAATGGCACCTATCCGTGCTTGTTTCGTTAGAAAAAAGTGATGAAGGTCACTGTGGAAGTTAATTTTTTCAAGGAAAAAAATAGTATAAAAGCTCATCACAAATAATGGGAAAAGGAGAAATTGATCATTTGGAGCAATTTCTAATTTTCAATAATTTTCAAAGTGGAAACAGTTATACTTCCACAGCTTTAAATTTCCTGCTTTTGTTTGCTTGTTTGGTGTGTAACGGCGTGTCAACAGTATTTTAATTATTTCGCGATGACAGTTCGCAGATCCATCTTTTTTCTCTTTACTAATACTACCAGAAGAAAGTGCTACTTGTTTCAGTGCTGCAATAGTATTCCCATATGTGCAAAAAAAAAACATTGGTGCACTTTTGATTCACTTTCCATGACAAAAACACATACGCAGTGGGATGCGCGCGAACATTAGTGATATACGTCGTTAATGTTCTTCTTCATACAATTGTTTGTAAGAATTAGATTTTATGTCAGACATAGTGCTGCATCTGCAACAATATTTTCCAAGTGCTTATCCAGTTTAGCTAATGCGTCATATTGACCGACATTTTCGGGTAAGAACGATCGATGATTCATTGCATTATCTAATGAGTGAATGGATAAATGAATTTCTGGATAAATGATAGAGTGAATGAATAAATTAAACAAATAATATGAATGTAACTGCGTACAATTTTTAAATTATACATGTATACATAGATCTATATAGATATTATTTATCGTGTACACAAAGCTTGGATTATAATAATAGATGATTTCATAGATCTTTCCAAAGCTACTTAAAATGTCAATACAACATGTTGCCACCCTTGAATGTCCCCAAGTATAGAGGAACAAATAGAAATCAATTAACACTGTACAGCACGAGACGTAATCCACGCGGCATCTGTATGACGTTGAATAGTAAATTGGTTCCCGACTTGTACAATGACTTTGAAATGCGTGCTATACTCAATGAATGGAGCCTGGAAACAGAAACAAGATGTCGGATACCGTTTTAAAGAAAAGTTCATAAAAAAAAAACTTAATTTCGTCAAAATATCAGGTTTTGCAGCAAGTTTAATAAATTTTTGAAAATGAGCGCAGCTTGCTAGATCTCAAACGGACAAAACGGTTTCAAAGAACAAGGTCTAAAAGAAACATTTGTGAAAAAGCAAGAAAAAGGTTCAAACAAAAGTGGTGTTTTAATCGATTTACCAAACTTATCTAATAAGCATTTGGCAATCAAAAAAAAAAAAAAAAAATGTATTCAATACTTTTCACATATCTACTTATCAACAGTGTAATTTTTGTTCACGGACAAGGTTCTTTTACAAACTATGTAAATCAAGAAAAACTCTTCACGCTTGAAGATGAATTAATCACAATTTCTGACGTCATAATAAACCAAGAAAAAGCGCTACATGGCTTGGAAGACGTACACGGAATTTATGACGTCACGAGGTGAGTTAAACCATTAAATACCTTTTAAAATCATAACTCTTTACCGGAAGACAGAACCCTAGCCGTGATGAAACTTAAAGTATTTGCAGACGACAGATTCAGTCATTACATGAAGTTATCTTTCATATGGTAGAAAACACTGTGAGAAAAGAAGAACACTCTGCTTTTCCTCTCGATGTTTTCTAAAGTCTCCTTTCTTAGGGTCGTTCAAACTGGAAAGTGTGGTAAGAGGTTATGTAATCTACTATAAAGCACAATTCTGACGTCATTATAAATCAAGACAGGGAATTGCATGGCTTGGATGATGTGCGTAGGGTGATGAGTTGAAAATCTCTGGAATGAGCAACGGCTGCAAAAAACGCTTAGCCTAAGAAACCAACTGACAAGTACCCATTATCGCAATTCAGCTTATATCTAGAATATTAATAGCTCTATGCTTGCATTCTTTCGGTGCCATATAATGAGACATGCTCTCGCAAAAGCATCTGTGTGATGCAAATTATACCAAGCAAGTCATCATATAATTATGGATCCATAAACTTCATTTTGTCTTTCAACAGGGGATAAATCTTGAGGTTGAAAATTTGCCAAACGCAGAAAGTTTCGACAGAGGTCAGCCTGCTGCGCACGCTGACATGGTTCAACATTTGGAAAGGCTCTACAGACGACGATTTGAATATGACTTAAATGATGCGATTTGTTTTTGAATGGGTAGGAAAGGTTGTGGGAAAAGGAGAAGATACTGGATACCAGCATATTCTCCTTTTCACACGTTTTCAGAAGGCTTATATTCTTAGGTTCGTCAAAATTCGGGATTGTGTGGTAAATGTGTAAGAGTTTTCTTTGACATAAATCTACATGTCTTTATTTGATCGTATGTCTCATTCTCTTGCTCCTCCTGCTAGGCCTACTCCTTCTTCACTTGCTCCTCTGCCAACTCATTTCCCCCTGCTTCTCCTCGTTTTTATTACTCAACCTCCTCCTCCTCCTCTTCTTCCTCTTGTTTCTACTCCTGTTCCTCCTCCTCCTTCTCATTTTCCTTCTTCTTTGTCGTCCTCTTCCTTATTTTTCTTACTCTTTCCCAAACGACAATATTTTAGAAAGGTCTAATTTGAAAGCACTTGCAGATGACAACATTAATATGGCATATATAATGGGATTTGTATCAGATAGTCTAGAAAACATTGTGGAAAAAAGGAGAAAATGCTGGTTACCAGCATTTTCTCCTTTTCTCACAATGTTTTCAAAAGGCCTACTTCTCATGGTCGTTAAAAATCGGGATTGTGTGGTAAAGGGTTCAATAAATCTAGTGTATTTCTGTTTCTCATCATAGTGTAACAGAAAGTGCCAAGGATATCCACAGAGCTGTTGTTGACGCCAAAAACTTTACAGCTTTCATCTCTCATCCAATCAACATTTATCACATGACCAAAAGACTCGCCGACGATTGGCTGAAGGTTATCAAAACGCTTCAGGACAGCAAATCATGCGCAAAAGGTTTGTACTATGTGTGTTTTCTTTCTCCCCTGACACTGATATTCTATGTCTGTGCATGCGTGCCTCTCTCTCTCTCTCACTCGATCTCTCTCCCTCCCACTCTCTCTCTCTTTCCCTCCCACTCTCTCTCTCCCTCTCTCAAGAGAGAAACAAATGCTTTGCAGACGGCATAATCTAGATTGAACACTACAATCAATCAATCAATCAATCAATCAATCAATCTCTCCCGCCTCTGAACAATGTTTCAAACTTGTGGACGTGTTAAAGGAGCCAGTGGCTTTCAGTCAGTGAATTGCGTAAATCCTGGTAAAGAGAACGCCAGAAGCGCATAGATAGTTGAATTGTCCGCCTTGATATGATTAAAATACTGTTGAAAAAGACTTTAACTACCGAACAAACAAACCAGTTACTTGCACTCCATCATTCCATCTATTTCAGCCATGCAAGTCAAAGTTCAAAATATAGAGGACAACTTGCCGAAGACAGAAAAAGTTACAAAAATCCGCGAGAGCATTTTGAGACTACAAACCATCCATGGGCTGCAAGCCGCAAACACGGTCTACTTGAACATCTCGGGTTCTCTCCCTTTGAATCCACTATCCCTAGATGACGCTTTCGATTTTGCGCGCTCGGCTTATGAAACGGAGCGATATAAGCTGTCCATTGATTGGTTGAACTATATTGTAACGAATTTTGACGAGAACAACGCTTCTTTTTCTCTTACAAATGCGCTCAATATGATGTCTTCATCCAATTTTATGGTAAGAGCATTCGAGATTTTAATTCATTTATTTATCCTTGCTGCGCCATAGGCGAAAAGGGAAATTTTGAAAACGGCATAGATCAAGATCAGACTGCACGACCTGATCTTGTTGAATGCCCCTTGATAATTTAGTTAAGCCTGTCAGATGTGTGGGATCTGACATCTGACATAAGTTGGCATTTGAGATAAAAAAAAAAGAATCTATCAAACAAGCCTAGGGAAAAAAAAATGTTAATAAGCGAGACTGTGGTGAACTTAACCCTTATCCTGCTAAATAAGTGAAATGAAAATTTCAAGCCGGTAGTAAAAACCCAAATTTCGCTATTTCAAAGGTATGTTTGGGAAATAAATATCTCCTTATCGGACAGTGTAGATCCAAGATCAGACTGCACGTTCTGTGCAGTCTGATCTTGATCTACACAGTCCGCAGCAGGTTAGTGAGTCGCGCTTAGCAGCTGAAGGGTTAATAACATTGTTTGTAGACGATTGAATTTAAACATATTTTATTGTACAGAAATACAATATACATAAACAATACAATAAAATACAATCAATTAGCAAATTGAATCCTGTGGAAATGGATTGGAACAGAAACAAAGCTAAACCCTGATCCTGCTAAATAAAAGAAATGAAACTTTCAAGCCGATAGTAAAAACCCAAATAGTGCTGTTTGAAATGTATCTTTTGAGGGAAGTTATCTCCTTATCGGACAGTGTAGATTCAAAATCAGACTTCACATTCTGTGCAGTCTGATCTTGACATACGCTGTATGCAATAGGTCAGTGAGTCGCGCTTAGCAGCCTAAGGGTTGACGAGTTTCTCTCGAAACGATTTAATAAAGTTTTATCTAAAAAGCCAACGAATATTAGGTTCATTTTATCACTTTATAAGATGTCGCAAGTTCTTGGTCACAACATGCAAAACCATTGATGCATACGTGATAATTTCCATATTTCCATAGATAAAACCAAATTCGCTTCTCTAAGAGAAATATAATATGGCATCAAACATGATCTTTATTTCATTATCACTTATTTTATACGTTTTAGCTGCCTGTTGCATCGTGCTGTAGACCAAATTCAAGGAGCATATGGGAAAAATTGATCATAAAGTCCAATTTTTTCTTCAGAAACAATGTTCAATACATATTCATGTAAGGATGCATGGCACAAGTAAATATATACTTTTGATAAGGAAATATACACTTTTCACATTTCACAAAGATGTTTTCAAAACCGTCTGCCACGATTTATAAATTGAGCCATGCTCTCTGAAAAGGGGGCTTAATGCATCGGCAAAAAATATCGACCCATGTCAGCCTGCGCAGTCCGCGTAGGCTGACTTGGGTCGAAACTTTTGGCTATTTGTAAATGTTCTGCATGGCAAAGGACTGTTCTACCTCATAATTCAGTCAGTTGTCAGACAAAATGGGTTTTATATATCCATACTTATGTTATGACTAACTTGGTATAATGCGTCACGGAGATGCATTAATCTCCCTTTTGCAAAAGCGTTGCTTTTTTTTTTTATCTTCTGTTGTTTTTCACATTGTTTATTTCTGTTTGATCTACAGATGAACAGACCACAAGAGGCCATAGGAAATTTAGACAAGATACTGGAAATGGGTAAAGGATTCATATTTTCATTTATCTGTATTCAAATTGAGCATTGCTTTGGCAAAAGGCGGTTTAATACATCTCCGTGATGCATGATAACAACCAAGTCATCATATAATTATCTAAAACAATAACCCATTAAATCCATGTTGTCTATAAACCGACTCTATTATGGGGTAGGCTGATCCTTTGACATGCAGTAAATCGACTTATAGCAAAACGCTTCAACCCATGTCAGCCTGCGCGGACAGCACAGGCTGACATGGGTTGATACTTTTTGCAGACGCACTAAGTACCCTTTTCACCTAGCATGATTTAATTACAAATTAGTCAGGTTAAAAGTCAGTTCGACAACGAAAGATACTAATGAACACGTGTTTGATTTAACATTTAACCCTTAAGCTGCTAAGCGCGATTGACCGACCTTTTGCGGACAGTGTAGATCAAGATCAGACTGCACAGAACTTGCAGTCTGATCCTTTATCTAAACTGTCCGATAAGGAGATATTTTTCTCCAAAAAATAAGTTTGAAATAACATTACTCGTTTTTTTTTCTATCGGCTTGAAAGTTTTACTTAACTTATTTAGCAGGAAAAAGGTTAGGATACGAAATGTTTACACAGTAATCTTTTTCAACAGATCCTGGGAATGCTCCCGCTACAAGGAACAAAAAGTTTATAAAAGAACGAATGTCCAGCGATCAGGGAAGCAATAATCTAGATAAACCTGAACCAACATCCAAGAAGGAGAGAAAGGTTATGCGTCTTTGTGGAAACCAGACTGTGAAGGTAAACCAGACTTTAATCGATCTTGTAAGCGATAATAGGCGAGAAGATGAAGGAAAGAAAGATTGGACGAATAAACAAAAAAATCTTAAACGTCTTTGTGGAAACCATATATACTTAACAAAGTCTCTGCTCTCTCCGAGCCAAATATACAAATTTAATCTCTTTTGACGGCTGAAAATGAAATCCAGAAAAGTTCAGAAACAGTTCTGTTTTATGGGCTTGACTGAAAAAGCGGACGGTACAGATTCAAGATCAGACTTCACGTTCTGTTTTAATGTTTTTATTGAACCTATTTCAAACGTGCAATAAATCTTTTTATTTCATGCTTTCCGGTTGTATATCGAGAAATAACGATGAAATGTTTTTCGATATTTCATGGTTACGACCAGTGAAAAATACAGATTTTATTTTCTAACTCTTCAACTGAAGGCGGAAAATGTTATTTTCGGCGTTTGAGGAATCGAATTAGACGAAAATTAATTTCCCTTGTAATAGTCTAAGCTCACATAGGAGGCGTTTGTGTAGCGCACGAGTATAACGCTCGTGCGCGGGTTCTTAAGTTCAGAGTTGGAACCGACTGCGACTAGACGTACATTTTTATTTTGTTGTTGAGTTCATGTAGCACGTTATGTTTATAATTCGATACCAAGTATGGTGGTTCAAGGCGTGGCTGCCTATAGAATTGCTGGCGAGGTGTCAGTCCTCGTCATGGCGCTTGCCATATTGTGCTTCATAGTACCAGGGTGTTGGTACGTTTTTCATGGTGCTTGCCATGGTGTATTTAGAAGAAACCATCGTGCTAGTACGCTGTATTTCATTGTTGCGTTATGTTGTAAAAAGGCGGTATATCAAACGGTCGACAGTCGGCCAACGGTTCCAACTGTTATACCAAAAAATATGTCAGTGTTGTATTGATTGTGAGAGGAGTGTGAGTTTGCAAGGGAACAGTAGTTCCCGCGCACTAGTTATCTACGTAAAATGCGCCTGCCACTCAAAGATGGAAATATGACGTAATTTAACCCACATTTTTCGCGCTTTACATAATGTAATGCGTTGTTATGCGGAGTTGTTACGCCACGGGGAATTACCGAAAAGAACTGGATTTTGATGTAAGTGCCCCCAAAAAAGGGTTTGAAGCATGAAATAAATAGAATATTTGTTTTTTTCCCAGTGAAAGATCGAAATTTATTTCATGTCGTGAACATCATCGGTAATGTTTTCACTTATTATACTCTTATCATTGAATTACTGGGATTTCACAGTGAATAACACCACAAGTGATGATAAAATATGGTATCATCACTAGTGACGATTTAGTTTTAGAATGTTTGCCGGAATTACGTCTTTCCTATATTGCTTACATTGTACCATTCTTGATAATTATTGAAATAAAAGAGGCTGAATTAGGAATATAATAAATAGGATAATCAACTGGTTGTGTGTGATATTAAAAATCTGTCAATCGAATGGGTTTTGATGCGGTTAAAAAACTCGTCCTTCGGACAGATTTTGAATTTCACACACAAACAGTTGATTATCCTCTATTTACATGACAACTCACTCCGTGTTTCTACTACCCCCAGGAAGAAGGCTTTTAAACATTGTTTGAAAATGAAAAAATACTGGTCATCATCGTCGTTTCTTTTCCCAATATGTTTTCTATCCAGTGAACGATAAATCGCGTCATTTCAGTCAGCCACATTTGACTTGTTGTCTCAAAATATTTTCAATATAAAGAAGTTTATTTGTTTCTTATACCGGAAGCGGTGCCACGTTGGAGAAATTTTGAAACGTTAAAAATTGATGCATTTTCGATATGGAACAGCACTGCAAAGTAATCATTGCTCTTAACAAACCATTTACTACCTTACCCTCTCTGTTTTTATGAGTGCGTATCAATAACCTGACCGGTACGTCCAGAGTCCGATAATCTAACTGGTGTGTCTCGAGTCCGATAACCTTTAGAAGCGTTAGGTCCCCAGTCTGATATGTCCTGAGACTGATATTCTTGGCGGTATGTCCCGAATCCCATACAATATGCGGCGCGTCTGAGAACCAAACTGATGTGTCTAAAGTCCGATAACGTTGACATATTCTGAGATAGATAACCTAACCGGTATGTGCTGAGTCCGACAACATAGCTTACATGTCCCTTTAGCAGCAGATCCCCAGTCCAATAACCAAATTGATATGTCATGTGTTTGACAAACGAGCTTGTTTGTCCCGAGTCCGATAACGAACGCCTATGTGTTTTGAGTTTGATAGCCACTTTATAAACAGAAGAATTTGATTTATGAGCTCTATCGAAATACATGTTCACGAGTGAACATGGTATGTCTGTACTGATTTCAGAACGCCACCAAACAAGCCCGACTGTTCTGTACCTTCACGAAAGACAGAAACGCAGGGTTCTTCTCAAAACCATACATACAGACCGAGGTTTTAAGTTTGAAACCCACAATCCTCCTATTCCACAACATCACAACAACAAGCGAACAGAAGGCTGTTCAATACCTTGGATACGAAAGAGTACGACTTTTTTTATGTGTAATTGTTTATGTTCTGTTTGTACATTAACTCTTTAAGCGCTACATACATGCAACCCAGCTCTGGACAAAAGGCGAGGTCGTAGTGTAGGCGTATTTTCCTAATGCAATACCCCTAACAAATTGTAACATAATATGGATCCAGTTTGTCTGAAATCTAGCTTAATCGTGAGGTAAATGGCCGTTTCACATGCAGAAATTACCAATAGTAAAAAGCTTCGACCCAGGTCAGCCTGCGCCGTCTGCGCAAGCTGACGATACTTTTTGCAGATGCATTACACTACCATTTCACGGAGTATGACACGAAGTAAACGAAATGAAACGTAACTTGTAAACCGAGATTGCTTTTCAGAAAATCTCTAAGTCTTGTAGAGTTCTGTACTTTGAACTTATTCCTCGGTAACCTAGGCAAAAACCATTATTAGACGAAATGAAATGTAACTTGTTAACCGACGATGTTTTTCAGCAAATATTTAAGTCTAATTGGATTCTGTAATTTGATTTTGTCCCTCCTCCGACATCCGCGGTGACCCAGACATGAAACATCTTTAAACAAAATGTACAGCGACCTGTAAACCGAGGATGTTTTTCAGAAAATCTTTAAGTCTTGTTGACTTTGGCATTTTGAAATTGTTCTTCCTCCGATATCCACGGTAACCCAGGTGTGAATAATAATTACGCGAAATGAAGTACATTGTATCGGGTGACTGCGGATGTTTCCTGTATGATTCTCTTTTTATAACTCATGTTTCTGCAATTTTTAGATGAGAGATAAGCTGTCAAAACATCATTACCGCTTTCCTGATGGACTCGAGAGGTAGGTGTAAACTAAATATCCAGTCTGGCATAAGAAGCAACTGTTTCGCTTTTCCAAAATTTGTAGAATGAGGTGAACGCTTCCTGCTGAACCGAAGCACTTTCCCTAAGCAAGCACCTTGCTATATATGATGGGGATAATGTTTTCCTGTACTACATGTATTCAGTGTCTTTTTGTAGGTTAAGTAGTATATTACGGTTTAGTCTACGTGTCTTTTAGACAGAAAGTTTTTAGCGGCAACTGCTCTTTTTAAGTTTGGTTGGGTCAACATCAAACCTTGAAAAATACATCAAATTTAAATTATAACTTTTCAAAAATGTACCATGCGGGGGAAAAGGTCTCTCTTCATGCTGAACCACAAAAGAATTTCAATATTTATATCTCAATTCCTTTTACGCCGTCCATCTATTTAAAAAATGATTAAATTGTAACACAAAATCCTAGTTGCATGCAACTTGTAAACTACTAGGAGGATCTTTACTTACAACGGAACTGTACTTTGAGACTTCTGAAAAATGGAATTATCTACTAGGCAGCGGTTAACGAATTGACGTTTTATTTCAGTACCTGGGTCCTAGATACGACGCGCTGGCATTGGATACCAAAGTTAACGAAGACGTTAGAGTCTATTGAAATTACAAACCTGTACCCGGATCCGTCTGTATTTACGGTAAGATAGCTTACACGACTTTCTGTCAAAGTTGTGAATAAATATTTGGTTTTCAGTGACAGATTTTAGCAATTTATGCTAACCTGACTGACGCTGTCTCTGACAACACCATCCTGCTGTGTCGTTACGACTGAAAGCAAAAGCGTGTGACGCTCTTATATGAGCCATGCTCTTTGACAAGGGGGCTAAATGCATCTGCAAAAAGTATCGACACATGTCAGCCTGCGCAGTCCGCGCAGGCTGACATGGGTCGAAACTTTTTGCTCTCTGTAAATTTTCTGCTCGTCAAAGGACCATCCCACCTCAGGATTCAGTCGCTTATAGGACAAAATGGATTTTGTGGATCAGTGATTTCATCATTCTTGTGATGACTTGCATGGTATACTGCATTATGGAGATGTATTAAACCCCTTCCGCCAGAGCATAGCTCGTATATTTTGTCAGTCTAGCCAGGTTTTGTACCGCTCAGGGAAAAACAGATTTAAAGAATCTGATATCATCAAATAACAGCCGCTTAATTAAGGTATCGGCAGCTTGTGAAAACGGCCAATTTTGGTGTCCATCGAGTTAAATTTTATCTGGATCTAATATAAAAAACAAACACTGACGGTAAAACTAGCGCACTTACCGAGGCGTTCTTAGAATTTCTGCAGCATCATGCTCAATACCCTTTCCAACGAACGAGCTGCTTCCGACCTGTTAAGCAATGAAAAAATAATTGATCCTACACCAAAGAACTTTCCTAAAGTCACATAGAGTTTTTCTCGAGTCAGGATTCCAATTCACATCGTATTGGTTAATATTCCACCGAGATAACAGGGTTTGGCTCTGTCATGTAAAAGGTGACTGCATCGGGAGCATCCTGAAACTTTCTAAAAAAGTTTGAAAGTGTGTATCTCTATATATAGGATCTGGCATGAGTTTGTGTTCAAGATGAAATTTTATCAAACGAGTCTAAAACAAATTTATTAAGAGAGCCTATGGCGAGCTTAATAACATTTTTTTTGGTGGACCAGTTGAATAATTTTTTTTTCACAGGCCAACGAATGTCAGATTCTTTTTATCAAATAATTATATCTCGAGAATTATAATTCATGACGTGTTAAAAGATAGGCCTACATGTGCATGTGCATTGAAATTTAAATAAAGCCTATATTTGTGTCTTTGATAGGTTGGTACATCACGGACATATAAAAATAGAAACTTGCATATAATTGTTTTGTTTTATATCTAAAGATACTAAAATGTGCAGCTTTGTTACGATCACCAGTTTTGACCTCACGTTGACCAAATACAGCACTATTTTCCTATGTCACACATGTGTAAAACAAGAAAAATCGTAATGACTGTCTTATATTGCAAACAAGGGGAGTTATGTGATAAATAGATATCACGCACCGTCGCTAAAAAGCGGAAATAAACCAATACAGGAGTAAATACTGTTTTGAATGTGACCAAAATTGGAATAAACGAACAAAAGGTCAGAGCAAACTATCTCCCATAGGAAATTATACAACTTACCCACTTTCGGATTTGATCCTAGTATAGAAAAAATATGTAAATAACTTGGAATGATGCTTATCTTCAGAAATTGTGAGCGAATTGAGACCCAGATTCTCGACCTCTTCACCTCTTTCGTTTCAGCTGTTGTGACACCGTATCATATTCTAACCCTTATGCTGATAAGCGCGACTCAATGAAATTTTGCGGACAGTGTAGATCAAGATCAGACTGCACATAATATGTAATCTGATCTTGGATCTACACTGTCCGATAAGGAGGTATTTTTCTAAAAAAAAAAATGAAAAAGCATTATTCGGGTTTTTACTATCGGTTTGAGTTTCATTTTACTTTTTTTAACAGGTTCAGAGTTAACTTCTCGCAAAAGCTCTTTCTTTCACCTTTGTCACTAAAGGGGTTTACATCCTGTACCTTTTGAACCTAACTGCATTATAAGAGTCATACAGCTGAGTACAGGGGCTTGAAATCCAGGGATTACTGGTTCGATTCCCAGTTTTGCCATTTTTACCGAGGAATGATGGTAGTCATTGCCACAGGATTCATTCCTCTCTTACTGCTGAACATTGTTTCGACTAAGTGTGTGTATAGGAAAGTAGTCAGCGGCTTGGAAAGAACGATGTGCGAGTTATACATGGGAACGGAGCTCCAGGAACGCATGGATAGGTGGACTGGCCGCTGCGGTATAACTGAAATAATGTTGAAATTAGCGTTAAACACTACACAGCCAAACTAACCATAATTCACTCTTTTCCAGGCGACAAAATGTTGGAGTCATCAATTGCAGACGAAACATTTATTTATTTATTTATTTTTAAAAAAGCTTCATGTCATGTAAATTTTAAATGTTTCTTTTTTGTCGGAAAGGGAATGGAACTGATTTGTAATGCATTACATGTTGAAACAATAACATTTCCTCCTTTACTTGCAACGTTTCAAAAGCCTTCTTTCCCAGGATCGTTAACTTGAACGAGCCGCTCTTTGATAACGAAAAAATGCATGAACACATACGATGTCCAACATTGTAGCAAGGGGATAAAAGTGCACAGTACGGGCAATTGTTCATGGAGGTTGCGGAATTTAATGGACGTCAGAGTGCAGAATCAGTGAGCATAACAATCTGAACTAAAAAATCCGGGGCAGTTGTTCCCTTTGGGAAATCATTTTTACAAAAGCTGTGACATTTTCTTGCATGTCTATCATTTTTCGATAGAAAAAAAAGTGAATATTTTGTTTTAAATAATTTTGTGATTAATATTATGTTGCTATGTACTTTTTCCCACTTTGTCTCGGCTACTTTGTATCCAAACTTGTAATTTCTTCGTTTGAAAGTACATGTACTATGGCGAAAAGCGTCACGAGCGAGCAATGTCACGTTTTGCAGAGAAGTTTTCAAACAGCAGTCCACTGCATAATGAAATAATCGTCCGCTGGGTTGAATGCGTTAACAAATGTCTAAAATGGGTTTATTTTGTCATATTTCTGGTACAGAGTGTTGAGACAAATCATAATACCGCTGTCCGATGCTAAGCTTCAACCAAAAGCAAGTTCAGTTGAAACGAAAAAGATACTGACAGACTTCGAGAAAAGTCGGCTCCATCCAGTTGGCAGCCGCAAAGAGTTAAAATATAGTGACAAAATAAAAATTTACTCGTTACGGACAATTTGTTCTTTTTGCGAGTGTTTTCTATACGCAGTCCACTGTTTGATGAAAATGGCCTCTAAAACGGTGGAAAAGTGTTAACAGCGCTTGTATTCACTATTCATAAAGAACATTCATAGTCGTTTTCTCCAAGATTTTCTGACTGTGAAAGTAACACAACTTCCGACTGCCTAAACCAAATGGTTTAGCCAATCAAAAGCCATGTTTCATTCAAACGCAGAAAAACTAGTTTATAGTATCACATATATTTCAGGTGAAGGATGTTCAGACAAAAACTTGTATTACCAGTTGAAACTTCGTGGCCAAACGAAAAAAAGGGTCTGTAGGCAGAAATGTGTTAAAATATATCTAAAATAGATCTTTATTTTCTTTATTTAGGTGAAGAATATTGGAATGGATGGATACGAAATTCCAAAAGCGGTAATAAGAAAACCTTTTTTTATTCGTATAACCCTTTACCACATAATCGCGAGTTTTAAATACCCCGAAGAAGAAGGCTTTTGAAAACACCGTAGAAAAAAGAGAAAATGCTGGTTACCAGCATTTTCTCCGCTTCCAATAATGTTTTCTACCCGCAAAGGACAGAAATCATCATTTAAGCTAATTTTAATTTCTCGTCTGCAAATGCTTTCAATTTGGTCGAGTCTAAAATTTTATCGTTTGGTAAAGAGATAAGTGACCTACACACACCCCAGTGCTGAGTCTAGAAGCCTAGCCTCTAACATACAGGACCTGAAACCAACGGGTCGCTCGTTCGATTCCCCACTTTGGCCCAATTCGTTCCTAGGATAGATGATAGTCACTGTGACACGATTTATTTCTCTCTGACCGCTGATCGTTGGTTTGAACACGTTCATATGAGGAAGCAGCCAGCAGTTTGGAAAGAATGTTGTGCAAAGTACTTGTAAAAGAAACTCTAGGAAAGCATGGATAGGTGCACCGACCACCATGACATAGCTGAAATAATATCAAAAATGACTTTAAACACCAAAAAACATACAAAATATTTAAACCCCCTCTCAAACGATAGCATGATCCATGCTCTGTTTAAAGATGTTTAATGCACTGGCAAAAAGCATCGACCCACGTCAGCACAGGCTGACCTCAGTCGATACGTTTCGCTATTGGTCAATTTTCTGCACGTCAAAGGACCAGTTTACCCTATAATACAATCGGTTGTTAGAGAAAATTGTTTTATGCCAAAAGTAAAAATGGGTGACTCTTAGTTGAGAGAAGTTGTGGTCAGACCCTTTTGCCTTGTCACTGGATTATCATTTATCACATGACCTCCCTTGTTTTCAGTGTATTATACCCATTACGAATTTTCTTATCTTATACACGTTTGATATCACAATTATGTGACGTCATTTTTGACCTCATTTTGTACGTTTATCATAGAAATGAATGGGATTTTATGAATATTACCGCGGGTGCATCTAGAGATAGTTTTGCATTTTCTGATCTATAATTTTTTAATATCGTTTTGTGATAAAAAGAATCTGACATACGTTGGCGTTTGAGATTAATGTTATTAAACTCGTCAACAAAAAATGTTATTAAGCTCTTATTAAAGACACGTTTAATAAAATTTTATATCAAACACCAGCTCATGTCAGATCCTATATGTATGCTGTGCAGTTTTGTAAATTTTGTTGAAAAACTTACTTGGCAATAAAATATGTTTAAACGAAAACCGAAAATTGACTGAGAAAATCCTAAAATTTATATGGTCTTATTTGGAGTCCCAATAGGGCAACTAGAAAGATTTGTTATGCGCTTTCTCATGGATATACTGGCGGTGAAAAGTAGATGCTTTCTATACGTTCATGATAATTTTTGATACAAATTTGAACTTACTTTGCACAGAATATCAACAACGGGTTAAAATTTCAGCAATTTAAGTTCGATAACACAGCATATAACCTATGCACCAGTAATTTCAAAATATAGCCCCTGTAGGCCCGGCAAATAGCCCCGATAAAAATCCCAAGTATGGTAGGGACACTTTTTGTTGTTGTTGTCGTTAAAGTCTGTTACTGTCGTTAAAGTCTGTGAAAACCCCTGCAAAAATCCCGGTTATCCCTAAATCTATATTCATATTTATTGGAAGCCGCTTGAAAGCGGCTTCCAGTAGGAATGTACCTAAACTATTTACCATGTAGACGATCAGTAATTATTCGACTGATTATTATTTTTGGAAATTTCCTAATAATGTCGTGTTAGTGTTACAAAATTACTCCACATGACTCTTTCTCAAATATTCAATCAGACCTACATGAACATCAAGTCTGGTTTTCTTGCAATACATGTTCATTCTCAAATAACAATGAAAATACAGAAAAATAAACTTCCTTTTATTGGCTAGTCCCTCGAACTTTTCCAACTTAAAGGATTCCTTCCTTGTTCCCAAACGAAATTATAAAAATGCTTTCCGTTTATCATAGGCTCTCCCACCTCTAAACGGTTTTCTCATTTGTCTACTTTTTTGCAAAACAAACTAATAACAATTATGAGATGGAGAGCATCTTAGAATATGATAATCAGAAGCAGTTTTATGTACAAGTGTTTCGTCCAGTTTTAATCTGTAAAGATAATAGGGCGGTTAACCTTTGATCAAGGTATAGATTGGTTACCTCCCTACACAGTAAGAGCTGACATCAGCTATTTATAGAATAGGCCTACTTGTGAAGAGATAACCCTTTTTCTTCCCTTCGTCGAGACTTTAGCCTCATGGAATTTTGTAACATGGACGATCTACCTCATGAGCCCTGTAAAATTTTGCATTTAATGTATTGTGTGTCGAAGCTGTTATGGTCAGACTGTAAGTTCTGTACAGTAAGGTCCTGATTTACAATACCCGTGAAAAATGTATGGATCGTGATGTACGTTGTCCACAAAAAATACCAAAGTGGTGCATAGTGCTCTAAGGGTTGAAACTGTTCGAAAATGACAGAAATAGATCAAGATCAGATAGTACATAAGCCTGTGTAATATTTTTTAAATATTTTATAAGATATTGTAAACGTAAAAATTTCTTGTTTCATTTTCCTTACTCAGTATATTAATTTCATTCGGTGTATTTGAAAGGATAAAGTTATTACCAAACCTATCACTGTGCATATACAACTTTTTACGTCGCTGTTGGTCAAGGCTTTTGAATGGCTCTTGAAGTTTACATTAGAAGTTTTGTAGGTTTGTACAAGGCATTTGCAGAAATTAGTTCAAACTAATTTTTATGAAACGATATATATATAGTAATAGTTACCATGTTGTTGTTGAATATATCTTGATCTTTAAAGGCTTAAAAAATAATTTTGTTTTTTTTTTTTAGTGGTTTGCGCCAACTGTGAAGGCTATGATCAGAAGAATTTTGGAAATACTGTGCAAAAGTCTCTAATTCTGGTGTAGAAATGTAAAGATTCACTTTGTTACAAGCAGGCTAAGATTCTTTTTGACATGCAAAATGATAATGTTTTAGAAGAAAGTTGTTGAATATTTTTTTCTTTTTTCTATTTGTAAAAAAATGGAACACAAAGAAAATATCACTAAAAAATTGTAAATGCACGTAGATCTACGTGAATAACGATCTAAATATCACTTTGAATAATTACTAACTTACATAATTATGCAGTGTCGCCTTTGATGCCCCTAAAGAAGTTTGCTTTTTAAAATCATTTAATAATGAAAAATTCTGTACTTGAATTCATGCGCATTTTCTCCATTTTCAAACTTTGAGTAGAATTTTGAAAATTCCAATGCTTTTACATGTTTTTTCACATACGCACCATCACTTTAAATGATAATGATGATTATGATGATAAAAATGGTGCAAGATAATTTAAGATTCCTCTCTTAACTTCTGCCTTTTTTATCCTGCATTTTAGTATCATTAGTCATGATCTTCCGTTTGTGTGTGTGTGTGTGGGGGGGGAACAGATACAAAAATGTCATCACATTTTGTCTAGAAAGTCAGTATTTCTGAAATTGTCCACCAAAAGATTGCGGCTTCTATGATGCCATGCATCATAAATTTGTCTTGTCTTGTACAGGATAGTGATGCGTCATAGCAGACAGGTAAATCTTGGAAGAATATGGCACGTGCGGACAACACAACCAACCGTTACTATTTATAGATCATTTAGTTGAGCGAGTCGGAGGATGTATAGGAATTTAAACTGTACAGATCGCTTTTCGCTATTACTCACAATGTGTCTTAGAAAGGTTTCTTTCTTGGTGAAGCTGCTTCTGTAGCAGGTGTCGCTCCGTGAGGGCGTGTATTGAATGTTCTTCAATTACGGGAGTGCCAAAGATGATTTAAATCCACAATATATGTAACTGAGTTATTTGCAGACACTGGATTTTTTTCTCAGCGCGCATGATTGGTGATTTGATTCACGTGCAAGTTTATGTTACATTATTTTAATTACTAACCCATTCAGTGCGCAAATAATCTAATGAGTTTACATCACTCCCGAGCCGTAGGTCATGTTATAAAACTTTGTATTCTAATATTACTATATGGCCAATTTATAAGCCTGAATTCACATTTCATTTCAAATAATGTTCGTAAATATTGTTCGATACACTTGGCGGCGATTTTCCATTTTCCATTTATTGAGTTCAGCCAACTGTGTTGTATTGTTGCCTTATTGAATTCAACCAGACCTATCAAAGTTTTAAGAGTGAGTCAGGATCTGACCGCATCCACGTAAAACAACAACCAGACCGATAATTTCCACATAAGGTTTTTTTTTGTAAAAAAAAAAAAATGTCACACATGCACTAGTCTATCAACCGTGTTCCGCACAGAGGAAAGAATCGATCTGGATTAGACTGGACGGAGTATGTACTGTATTTAGACCTCAAAAGTGTGACGCCGCTAAAATGATAGATTTAACAGACCCACACCACACATTGATTTAAAACGTAAACTGTACAGGATTATATCAAGATTTCATAAAAATTTAGGACAGTTGTTTTCGGTAATTCCCTGTTGCGTACCCCCTCTCATAACAACGCATTACAATATTACGTAAAGCACGAGAAATGTAGGGTAAATGCGCCTAAATTACGTCATATTTCCGCTTGGTTGAGTAGCACGCACTGTTTACCTAGGTAACTAGTGCGCGGAAAATACTGTTTCCGCCTTCCAATGAAGAGTTACGGAAACATCTACCGTAAATTTCACCGGTTGTAACCATGAATAATCAAATTTTATAATCCACCATTATTCCCCATTAAACTACCGAAAAGCATGAAATGAAATGTAAACTTCAAATTTCAGTACAAAGGGTGAAAAAGTTACTTTTTGAGGTTGAGATTCAAATAATAATTATGTCCTTTGGTTTCAGCCCAGGCGACATGAATACCAGCTAGGGACTTTTGTGATCTTTGTAAGTTGGTTAAAATTATTTGTTTTATATACCTGTTCATTGGTTACATTGATTGATTGATTGATTTGAATGGTGTTCTACACAGCTTTCAAACTGTCTTATAACAGCGACATCTCCACCCAGTATGATCTCGTTCTACACTTTTCGCAAAAATACTCATTGCCTTTTCAACTCATTCGATCTACTTTCTGAAACAAAATTGTAGCAGACGGCTTTTAAAACATTCTTGTAAAGTAAGAATAATTGAAATTAATTAAAAATACATCTTTACTCGTTTTCAGGCAGTTTATTAACACATTTCATCTTTATTTTATGAAAATATAATCATTCTTGTATCTTCATGCCAAATGTTACCCCTGACGGTTGCAAGGTGGAACAGATCACGATGACTAGAAAATGCATTTCATTCTCTTGGGACCATTAAAGGAAGCATTGTTGTCGTCTCCGGTTTTAAATCGAAGCCAAATTCCTTGAGTTTCTTTATCCTTTACAGCGTAAATATTGGTTATTTACCTATGTTTACACAGCTGATCAATATCTGAACCATTCTACACACTACCAAGTTTAAACACCATTTCATTTTCTCTCTTGCTGTAAAGATTTATCTTTAAAAATGTTTGGAATTTTCTTTGACACGATAACTATATTCTATTTCTTTTTAGCTCAACGACCTTGATCACGAAGGAGGCGAAATAGTGTTTCTCAATACAGATGTGAAAGTTAAACCATCCTTGGTGAGTTTGTGTAGTTGGAGAGAGAGAGAGAGAGAGAGGCATGCAAGGCATAGAAAGAGATATGACCGAGAAAAATGAGGGCCTGCATATCAAAAAACTGCATTAAATAATAATAAAAAAAAAAAAAAACCGAATCAAAGCTAGAACTATACTGAGCAAATCCCACAGACATAGAATTATACTGAGCAAATCCCACAGACATAGAACTATACTGAGCAAATCCCACAGACATAGAACTATACTGAGCAAATCCCACAGACATAGAATTATACTGAGCAAATCCCACAGACATAGAACTATACTGAGCAAATCCCACAGACATAGAACTATACTGAGCAAATCCCACAGACAAAGAACTATACTGAGTAAATCCCACAGACAGAACTATACTGAGCAAATCCCACAGACATAGAACTACACTGAGCAAATCCCACAGACAGAACTATACTATGCAAATCCCACAGACAGAAATAATTGAGCCATACTCTGTAAAAAGGGGCTTAAATGCATCTGCAAAAAGTATCGAACCATGTCAGCCTGGTGAGTACGCCAAGGCTGACCTAGGCCGAAACCTTTTGCCATTTCTAAATGTTCCACAAGTCGAAGAACCAGTTTACTTCATAATTCAATTGGTTTTTAAACAAATAAATTCTATGGATCAAGAATTGTGTGATGACTTGCTTGGTATGGAGTATCACGGCAATGCATTAAACCTTCTTTTTGCGGAGCAACACTCCTTTATCATGGACAGGATGCAAGTATAGCCAAAAAGAAGTCACCGCATCCAAGTTTTGCATCGTTTTACCAGTAATAAAATTAAAGAAATTAATGATTAATAATCACAAGACATTTTACCAAACATTTTCGGCATTTTTTTTTTTTTTAGAAATACATTAAATTTTATCTAAAGTTCGTTTCTTTAAGAAGAATTAAGTTATGAGCAAGGACTAAATGAAGCATAGTTGAACTGACATGGATCTATTTCGCAAATTTCTGGACTGAAATCTTGGTATTTCTTTATTTAGCGCTCTAATATTTAATCAGTAAAATCATTTTTCCTTGAAACAATATTAGTTGTACGGTCAGGTGGCAGGGAACTTGGAAACTTGTTCACGGCTGTAGTGAATCACGTCGTCCCGAGCCGAACGCGAGGCGAGGACATTATTCGCCGCTGCCGTGAACAAGTCTCCAAGTCCCCTGCCACCTAACCGTACAACGGATTTATTATACTGCAAAGTTTTACCATTTCAACCTGTAATTAGCGAAATTTCCCTGTTTTATGGTCTAAAAAATTTAGTACGCTGACAAAATAGAATTTCCCTTCTGGGTGCCCCAATTCAGTAAAAACTGACGTCACTGAAACCTAGGTAAAACGTGCAGTTTAGTGCATAATCTTGATGTCACTGCGATAGGCATTCGTCGTATTTTTATTTAAACATGGATTTAAACAACTTCAAGGTAAGTAACTATGAATTTTAAAGATTTGTTGGCAAAAGTAAACGACCTTTACTTGCCTCAAACGACCTTTAGGTTATCCTTTTGACGTTATACACAATGTATGAGTTTCAACACTTCACAGTGCTTACCTGACGAAGGGATGGCTCATTTTAAACCCCCCCCCCCATGTATTTGTTTTTTAATGACATCAAACGATAATACATGTAAAGTTTATTTTAAAAAATAATCCATTCTTTCCGTTGTAATAACAAACCATCAAGGGAAAATAGAAATAATACGGTGCAGGCTTGTGGGCGGCTCGTATCGATCGATCGATCGACGCTGCCATATTAAATGTTGTGTTGAAAGTGTACGGGGCTCCTGAAAGGGAAACTGCGTTTACGTGGGTTTTGCCAGTGTACATGATACATATGTTCGGGGCATATTATCCGATCAGATCACGAGAAATTTCTTAGCAGTATAATAATTTCTCTTTGCCAAGCGTGTATAATCATTTTCCACGATGAGCTTCTGTTCTGTTCTGTGTAACCTATGATGAATGACTATTATTGTTTTGCTTCCAGGGTTCAGTGTTGTTCTTTGATGCCAAGGCTAACCGGCATGCAACCATCTGTCCTGTTTTAGGGGAAGCCGAATGGAGTAAGTATATTGCGTCGTTTTGTTGTGTATCTCTTTCTGTCTCTCTCGGTCTGTCTGTCTCTAATTGTTTTTCTCTTTCTTTCCTTCATGGATTAATATATGAAATACACTTCATCTTATTCCAACTTAATGCAGTCATCATATAGGAGAATATTCTGTGAATGTTTGGACTGAAGGAAGCATTTTAAATGAATGAGATAAGATTTATATCAACAATTCTATTGATAAGTAGTGCCTCTGGTTAGTGAGTAATGCTATTAGCACATTGTTAAAAAATATTTTATTGAATCAATAAACAGAAGTAGCGAAACTATCATTTTGCTTGTTTTCAACAGCTAATTTTTCTAAAAATCCATTTTTACTAATTTTCATATTCTGCTTTTTTTAAATTTCCAGCAAGGGAAGGTAATTCATCACTTTGAAACGGAAACAGAGCGACAATCTCTTCATAAACGATGTTTCTAGGGAAGCCAAATTCAAAAATATGGCTCTGTTCAGTTCATACAGTTGTTTTAAATTGTAATGATACGTATATCGAATTTTTAGGATGTCATTATAACATACAAATCTGTACTCCACGACCAACGCTCCTACCTGAATATCAAATAAGCCACGCACTGGCAAAAGGAGATTTAATGCATCTCCGTGATGCATTGATACCCAGCAAGTCATTACATAATTATGGATCCATAATAACAAACATTTTTTCTTACAACCGGATGAGGTATACTGGTCCTTTGAAATGCAGAAAATTTAGAGATAGCAAAAAGACACGGGTCGATACTTTTTTGCAGATGTGTTAAACTTCTTTTCCACGAAGCATGGCTCACTTGTATTTTTTTCTTTCCAGTCGCGGTATACCCTCTTATGGACAAGATTGCCAAAGATGTTTGCCATAGAGAACCTGTCTTTAAGCAACGATTTAGATGAATTGTTATTTAATTAGTTAGACCACCCTTTGTAACATTGTAATATATAGAAAGTATAGTTCTTGATTTTAGAACCTTTCTGCTGTTTTATTGTACAAATTACCCTCTCTTTCAGACATATGCGATTCTTATATCGTTCACAATACATTCCCGTGCTTTAATAACCCTAATGAAGTCGGTCTGTAACTGGCATTTTAAACCTTTTCTACAATACTTTATAGAATCTACCTTTTCATAGACAACCCCTATCGTTTGGGCCATATTTAACTTGCTGTCTGCTAATGGTTTTAATTTGGGGCAATCTGAAATTTTGTCATCTGGTAAAAAATTAATGCAAAGCTTATCCTGTTTTCGAATATGAGATCTATAAGATCTGACATGAGTTGATGTTTGAGATACAATTTTATTAAACGAGTCTACAAAAAATATTAAGCGAGCCTTTGGCGAGCGTAATAACATTTTTTTGCGGACGAGTTAAATAAATTTTACCAGAGCGGATGGCAGCTTATCCATCTCGACAAATAAACCATCTAACACTATTAATCACGCGTACCACCTTTGTTATCATAAATGAAAATGAGAACTTTGTCGAAAAAATGAAAAACAGAAACACTGTTAGAAAAACAGTCTTGCATAAAACAGTTCCAGCGTTGGCTGTCTGAGGCGCCACAGAAAGAAACAAAAGAAATTTGGCAGATTCTGCCAACAGAACTAGACAATGTCATCGGTCCATTCTGCTGTCAATAAGGGAAGCAGGTGGACCGGAGTATAAACCGGACACGTTGACAAGCAGCGTGAAGCTTCTATCATAGCACTGACAGGTGATGAATTTTTATTGTGGAATTATGCAGCAAACAAAGTTCCGATAGTAGGCTTACATTTTTACGAAATATACGAAAAGATTGTAGAAAAAGGAGAGGCGTTTAAAATCAGCAAGCTCTTAATATTTTGCAAACAAATGAAATTTCTCTGATGTAATTCTGCAATTAAAAAAAAAGAAGTTATTTACCAATTCCTCCAAGAAAGTTTTAAGATCTAGTCATGTTCTACAATCATGGATAAGGGTGATAGTATAGGTAATAACAATCCCATGTCTATGAAAATCACTAGTAAATTGCACAGTGCTCAATAGACACGAAACCACTAAAGATCTAACTTTATTTTCATCAATTGATGTGAATCTTCATGATAATCTACTTCGGTCATACATTCCAGCATTATTTTCTACAAAACAAAAAGTAATAAAAAAAGCTGTATTAATAATAATACATGTATCTTGCTGATCCTAAGGTATCTATCATTTAAAATCTGTGTGCATCATTGTGTCTCAATATTGATTATCTAGCGTTTCACGACATTTTCAACACTTTTTATGTAATACAAAAGTAGGTTCATTTACTCATTCACCTAATGGGTTTCACCAGTATTGGGCAGGGGCTCTGAAATGTTTTACCACAGATGATAGCCGCGTGTGCGCTGGTTGACCTACACTGCACCTCTGTTTTGGAATGGACTTATGACAACCTGATCCGAAATTGAACGTCCAATGCTTTAATTATTGCATCATAGAATCACACCCTATGTAATACCAATTAACCCACAACTAAACAATCCAAAGTTTTACCAACCCTGGGAATGAAACCTTTCGAAATTGTTGTGGGGAAGAAAATTCTGGTAACCAGTATTCTCTCATTTTCCCTGAACATTTTTTCTATCATTCTCTCACTTTCCCTCAATGTTTTTCTACATTTTTTCACGGACAATTCCATCGTTTGGTCCATATCTATTGTGTCATGGACGAGTCTTGAAAAGTTTGTCCATTACGACTCATCTGATAAAATTAATAGAAATTACACTGCGGTGAAATCCTGGTTGCGTCCCAGTTTAATATTGCATTCTATAGGTCTTTCTATTGTAGAACAAGACAAATTTATGTTGCATGGCATCAGAGAAGCCGCAATCTTTTGGTGGACAATTTCAGAAATATTGACTTTCTAGAAAAAATGTGATGACATTTTTATACCCCCGCAAAACGAATGTTTTCGGGGGTATACTGGAATCACCCTGTCTGTCCGTGTGTCCGTCTGTGTACAAATAATTGCCTGTTTCTGTCAAAGCGCTGGCGGGGGTATTAAGTCACATTCAGTGACAGCTCTAGTTGTATCTGTTTTTCCCCCCACAAACGGAAGATCATTACAAATGATACTAAAATGCAGGAAAAAAGGCAGGAGTTGAGAGAGGAATCCTAAATTATCTTGTACCATTATTATCATCATAATCATCATTATCATTTAAAGTGATAATGTGTATGCGAGAAAACATGTAAAAGCATGGGAGTTTTCAAATTTCTGCTCAAAGCTTGAAAATGGAGAAATTGCACATTCAAGTACAGCATTTTTCATTATTAAATGATTTTAAAAAGCAAACTTCTGTAGGGGGATAAAAGGCGACACTGCGGAATTATGTAAGTTAGTAATTATTCAAAGTGATATTTAGATCGTTATTCACGTAGATCTACGTGTATTTACATTTTTTAGGTGATATTTTATTTGTGTTTCAGTTTTTACAAAAAGAAAAAAATATTAAACAACTTTCTTCTAAAACATTTTCTTTTTGCTTGTTAAAAAGTATCTTAGCCTGCTTGTAACAAAGTGAATGTTTACATTTTTACTCCAGAATTAGAGATTTTCGCATAGTATCTCCAAAATTCTTCTGATCATAGCCTTCACAGTGGGCGCGAACCACTTAAAAAAAATATTTTTTTTTTGTCTTTAAGGATCTGAATCTATTCAACAACAACATAGTAACTATTACTATATATACTCGTAAACCGTTTAATAAAAATTAGTTTGAACCATTTTCTGCATAGGCCTTGTACAAATCTATAAAACTTCTAATGTATACTTCAAGAGCCATTCAAACCCTTGACCAGCAGCGACGTAAAAAAAAAAGTTGTATATGCACAGTGATAGGTTCGGTAATAACTTTATCCTTTCAACTACACGAATGAAATTGATATACTGAGTAAGGAAAAGGAAACAAGAAGTTTTTACGTTTATGATATCTTATAAAATATTAAAATATATTACACAGACTATGTACTGTCTGATCTTGATCTATTTAAGTCATTTTCTAACAGTTTCAACCCTGAGCACTATGCACCACTTTGGTAATTTTTGTGGACAACTTACATCACGATCCATACATTTTTCACGGGTAAAGTAGATCAGGACCATACTGTACGAAACTTACAGTCTGATCATAACAGCTTCGACACACAATACATTAAATGCTAAATTTTAAAGGGCTCATAAGGTAGATCGTCCATGTAACAAAATTCCATTCGGCTAAAGTGTCGACGAAGGGAAGAAAAAAGGGTTTTCTATAAATAGCTGAAGTAGACTGCTCTTTGTAGTACGATTAAACTGTGGAGGGAGAGAACCAGTCTATAACTTGATCAAAGGTTAACTGCCCTATTATCTGTACAGATTAGAACTGGACGAAACACTTGTACATAAAACTGCTTCTGATTATCATATTCTAAGATGCTCTCCACTTCATAATTATTATCATTTTGTCTTGTAAAAAAATAGACAAATCCGAAAACCGTTTAGAGGTGGGAAAGCCTGTGACAGACGGAAAGCATTACAATTTCGTTTGGGAACAAGGAAGGAATCCTTTAAGTTGGAAAAGTTCGGGGGACTAGCCAATGAAAGGAAGTTTAGTTTTCTGTATTTTCGTTGTTATTTGGGAATGAACTTATACTGCAAGAAAACCAGACTTGATGTTCATGTAGGTCTGATTGAATATTTAAGAAAGAGCCATGTCGAGTAATTTTGTAACACTAACACGATATTTATAGAAAATTTCCAAAAATAATAACCAATCGAATAATTACTGATCATCTACATGGTAAATAGTTTAGGTACATTCCTACTGGAAGCCGCTTTCTAGCGGCTTCCAATGACAATTGAGTTCAATATGGAGTCTTCTTAGTAAACATCGCTCTTTTGTTTCAATTCTAAAAGGTATCTCAGAGAAAAAAAAGTACCCGTTCAGTTTGGTAAAAGACAAGGAATTTGAGACAAGCAGGTCTGTGCTTGAAGCCAAAAGAAAATAACTAAAACAAGAAGGAAAAGGGAACAGACCAAATGCAGCGGAACCACTTGATTAAGACGAGGGAAAAAAAGAAAAAAAGAATCTATAAGAAAGAAGGACTTTTAGGCACAGATCAACCAGCGAAACTCTTAAATTTGTTATGGTTTAATAATACAATCCTCTTTGGTATTCAGAGAGAGACAGATAATCGAAACTTAATGTAGGGTGATAACAAGTTAAAAATAACCGACACTGTTCGAGAGTACATTGAATATAATGAAAGAATTACAAAGACAAGAATTGCAGAGAAAAAGCCGAAACCAGGGCTTTTGTTCCAAAACAATTTTCACATGAGGACAAAATTCATGCCCTTTTTTATGGTTAATAAGAATATGCAAGGAATAACTCCATGAATGTGAACAACCAAGATTCCCCTTTTTACTTAGCAAATAATGACCTTAGGCGCCCTGGAAATGAATACTGGTATAAATCACAGCCTATGGATGAACATCATCTAAGGGTCTAAGGGGTATAATAAAAACAATGGCTGAAAAGGGAGTTTACAGGTAAGAAAAACTAACCTCAAAGCAAGGAAAAAAACGAATAAATCTTTTACATAGTGGAGTAGCACTGACTGTCATTAAACAGTTTACAGACCATGAAAAATTTCAAAGCATAAACAGTTATACAACTGCATCTCTGAGAATGCAGGGACACATATCTTGACATTGTCTCAAATAAGACACAAACCTCGCCAGTAAGAGCGTTATTGCTGGACCTTCCTCCGATGTTTCGGTACACAATCCTATAAATCAAGACCGGGTTCTTAATGTTCAGCTGTCCCCCTGTAGGAGTTCGGGCACACAGCCAAAGGTCCCATATCAATGCCCATAACACAAACATGCGTGGAAGGGCTTTTCCAAATGCTACACTCGTCAACTTCAACATCACTGTCAATAATTACATGCCTATCTCGCCTTCCGCGCCAAAACGATAGAGAATTCGTACTATTGACGGTGACAGTGATTAGCAACACTGACTAGATATACCTGTTTCAGCCACAGTTCTTGTTTTCTTATTTTTATTTGAAAGAAAATGTTTTAGAAGAAAGTTGTTAAATATTTTTTTTCTTTTTGTAAAAAATGAAACACAAGAAAATATCACTCAAAAATTGTAAATACATGTAGATCTACGTGAATAACGATCTAAATATCACTGAATAATTACTAACTTACATTATTCCGTAGTATCGCCTTTGATGCCCTACAGAGGTTTGCTTTTTAAAATCATTTAATAATGAACAATGCTGTGTACTTGAATGTGCAATTTCTCCATTTTCAAACATTGAGTAGAAATTTGATAATTCCAATGTTTTTACATGTTTTCTCACATACGCATTATCACCTTAAATGATAATGATGATGATTATGATGATAATGGTACAAGATAATTTAAGATTCCTATCTTAACTTCTGCCTTTTTTCCCCTGCATTTTAGTACTAGTATCATTTGTCATGATCTTCCGTTTGTGGGGGGGGGGGGGAAACAGATACAAAAAATGTCATCACATTTTTTCTAGAAAGTCAATATTTCTGAAATTGTCCACCAAAAGATTGCGGCTTCTATGATGCCATGCATCATAAATTTGTCTTGTCGTATATAGAAAGACAAGGTATGCAACAAAATCGAAGAAAATTTGACCCCCCCTTTCAGAGATAAACGAAAGCAGATAAATGAACCTAGTTACCGGTGCAGATGGGCTCATAAATGAATTTTCTTTTGTACACTGACCCTCGAATGTTCCAAACGGTTCTTGCCATCAAACAATAGCTATCACATAAAAAACATTTCAAAAGCTTCAACATTTTCCGGATCGCCATGCGCAGACCTAACACGATTTATAATCCTGAAGCGAGTAAAAGCAAAATAAGATAAGATCTAGATCGAAATTTTTTTTGTTGGTGTATTGATGAAATTATTAAATTAATATTTCATCTGATATAATTTATGTTTTCATCTAATCCAGTATCACGATTTTCATCTCCTATTTCGAATATTTTTAAATGCGTTTTTACCGTTCATTCGTCAAAAACTTTGGCGCATCTTTTGATAGCAAATTCGAGTGAGTTATAAATTCGCTGTGTCATAATGAATTGTGCGACGTCAGCGCATGGCGATTTTTTGAGATGAAAGCTATTGGTTGATGGCAAGAGCCGTTTGGAACTTTCGAGGATCAGGATACAGAAGAAAAATCATTTGAGAACCGATCTGCATCGGTAATTATGTTTACTTTTTCTATTTTCTGTTAAATATTTTCTATGAACGGGGACGGGGTCGATTTTTCGATTTCGTTGCACACCTTGTCTTACTATATACGGTATAGAGGGAGTCGCCAATGTGCTATTTATAGAAACGGTGTTATTAAAAATTAGAGTTTATTCCGTGATAAACAGGCGATGCGCCGATGTGCAATAAGTGTTCGATGATCGACCAAGGAAAATTTTAGTGTTCCGTGATCTAGACCAATAGAGCTTCAAAGGCCTGTGCTCTAACTGAAGATTTACCAACTCTGCAATTTTCAATGCTACGATGACATCATGTATTACACATTTTTACGTCATGAACGAGAGGTTGTCTCGCGCTTTGAAAATTTTCACCAATGAATTGCGCATTAGAAAGAAATAACTGCATTAGATTTACAAGAAAAAAATGCTGTTAGTAACCTTATCATTTATGTGCAACTCTGTTGTCTGTGATATTGAATTCTAAGGAATGAAGATGTGTGATTCGGTTTTTTTTTTTTTTTTTTTTATAGAGCTCTACCTCTACAAGGATATCAAAAGATGCAGTTGATTTTGCAAGAAATGGCCTCATAAAAATGACTTAACAGCTCTCTTACAGCGAGGAACGAATCGGAAATGGAACGAATCCAACGTGATGTGGTACAGATATACGAGTATTTAATACAGACACGCAACGAATGTAAAGGCTTGGTCAGACCGGCTAACGGATATGTACCGGGGGAAAAACGGACAAAAACATGCAGATTTTGGTTATCCGGTGACAAAATTCATCTCCTCTGCCGCTCAAGGTTCACGCGATCGATGTGTGGAGCGAAGAAGCCACACAATGACCGCACGAATACCGCACATGTAACGGAAAAAAAACCGCACATTTACCGGATATGTACTGGACAATAAACGGTCTATAAACGGATATCACCGGACTTCTACCGGATAAAACGGAAGTGCACCGCATGAGAACCGGACATAACGTTCTTCCAACGTACGATGAACGGAAATGTACCGAACACCAACGTACGAGGAACGTACCGGTCACGTGACATGCCGAGGGTATAAATTGTCAGATGCATCCAAAGTGTATCATTTGCATGTCTGTCCGTTTTGTCCAGTGGAAAATTTTGAACATGCTCAAAACTTCCCAACGGACGGAACGGACATCGCCGGACAAGTAGCGGATTCACCGGATAAGAAACGGACATAAAACGGATACGAACGGACACGAACGGATAAAATGATTTTTTATCCGTTACTCGTCCGTTAGCTCGGTGTGACCAAGGCTTAAAGTACGGTAAATGCAACCCAGAACATGCATGCAAATGTATGTAAGACTTCCACAAATGGATTTCCCCAAAGGGGCATTCGGACTTTGGCGTAAAGTGTCGTCTCGGATCAGTCTGCGCAATCCGCGCAGGCTAATCCGAGATGGCACATTACGACTACATTAGATTTTGTTCTTCAGTAGACTGGCGCAAAACAGAAAATTACATAAAAACGGAAAGTGTCGTTTCGGATCAGCTTGCGCGGACTGGGCCGGCTGATCCGAAACGACACTTTACGCAAATGTCAGAATGCCCCTTTTCGCATGTTGCAGGCCAAATGGTTCGTATGGAGATGGAAATGAGCCATACTCTGGCAAAAGGGGGCTTAATGCATCTCCGTAATACATTATATACCAAGCAATCTATGACATAATTAAGGAATCATAAACGTTATTTTGTTTAACCATCGAATCGACTGAATCTTGCGGTACACTAGTCCTCTAACATTCATGAAAATAAGCAGAAAGTTTCGGCCCAGGTTATCTTGCGCAGTCCGTGCAGGCTGACCGGGGCCGATACTTTTTGCAGATCCTTATCACAGAGCATGGCTAAAATGAATGAAGAATTCTATAACACATGTATAAATGCTTCCACAAATGATACCCAGTATCTCATAAGCACTGAGCTTGAAATAGGATTCCAGACTACTTTAAAGATACATCCTTACAGCTAGGGAGAAAAAAAAAAACGCTGTTAAATCTTGAAAGTGTGTAGAATGACTCAGTTGTGTAAATATAGATAAACTATCAACACATAATATTATTATGGTGCAAGGGATAGAAAAACCAAAGGAAAAACCAGAAACGACAACGGCGATAGCTTTAAAGGCTTCGATACAATGAAACGCATTTTCTATCCGTCGTAATTTGTTCAACCTTGCAGCCGTCAGGGGCAACATTTGGCATGTAGATACAAGAAAGATTATAATAAAATAAGGGTGAAATATGTTAAAAACTGGCTGAAAACGAGTACATACGAGCGCTCGTATCATGTATCTTTAAAGGATTATCCCAGCGATTCAACGGCAAGTACCAACGAATATTAAATTTCTGACATTTCGAGATCATGGAGATCATATAAATATGTCAATTTAATCGTCCAAGCTTTAAATATCGGTCTGGTTAGATCATTTCCTTTGGGAAATTAAAGAACTTGCCGCTCTGAAAGATTTTGGCAACTGTCCCATACTACTCATGATTATGCAAATGTGACTCTTTTCGCCCTGCATTTGACAACAACGTAGGCGAGAATGAAAAGCAATTGCTTCTGTTCCAAGTATGTTTTTTACGCTTATTTACAAAAAGGCTTTCCAAATGAAACTGTCCTCTTCATATTGAAAGCATTTGCAGACGAGAAATCATTTACAAAACTATCAAATGTGTTGGAGAACGCTTTTTAAGACTTTGTATGGAAAGGGAAAATGCCGGTAACTTTTCATAAAATGTATTGTTTCGGAGATAAGTCGCATCGTTTTAGCTATATTTCGTCGTCTGGCAGAGGCATGAGATCAGGAATAAAGACGTGTTTATTGGTTTAACCCTTTACCAGACAACAAAATTTTAGTCTGGTCCAAAATAAAAGCATTTGCAGACGACAAACTGAAGTTGGCTCTAATGACAAAGAAAAAAAACCAGATGTCCTTGATAGGATAGAAAACTTTGTGGGAAAAGGAGAAAATGCTGGTTACCAGCATTTTCTTCTTTTCCCACAATTTTTTCTAAAGGCTTGTTTCTCAGGTTCGTTAAAAGTCTGGATTATGTGGTTAAGGACATCTTTTGCTTAGATTTGGCTCAACTATCCCGCTGCAAAGCAGATAGATAAAGATTCCTGTTGGGGTCTTAAATTGAATCTGATGAAGAAATAATTTGACTAGTATTTAGAATCAAGTTGAGGATGATATGGATTCAAAATCAGACTGCACGTTCTAAGACCTAACTAGATCTAAATTCATGTCTTGACACTTGCATAAAAATACAAGAAGAAAATTTTCGGCCCAGGTCAGCCTGCGTTAATTGGGCTTTAAGATCGAACTTTACTTTAAGAGTCTAGGAAATTATTAGATCTATGAAAGAGCCTCTGGCGAACAAAATATTATTTTTATACGAGTTCATTAGGTACAGTACGAGGACCGCCTATTACACGTCCCAACGTAACAGTCAAATCTTCGATGCTGAAGGACAATTTTTCGGCCATATTGATATTCAATTATGGGAAACAAAAAGTTGCACTGTATCCGCATTTCAACTTCCTTGACATCAAAAATATTGATTAGACGCAAAAATTTAACACATGCAGGCTAAATCCACAAGATTGAATATCAGTATTTCTGTTGAAATTGCTTAATTTCACGTCTTAGCGTATCATACAATTTATTAAAAATAGTTCAATATTTGATGTTTTCATCAATATTGGCGAGTTGTGACTGGCTGAAAAAAAAAACATAGCTCCATAAAAAAAATCCTGCATAGCAGTGCCGGAGCAACTTTTGCTGTCAAAATAATGTATACAAACAGGTATTCAACAGATCTATTTCATAATGCTATTCTTTCTAATTTCATATCGAATCCGAAGTTCAAATGCTAGCCAAGTTTATTTTCTCTGAATAACATAAAAAAGTATTCAACAATAAATTCTTATAGAGAACCTAAAACTAGGTGTCAGTTTACTGGGTACGAGTTATCTAGCTTTCAACTTAGGCTACTTCCAGCGAATAAAACTTCTAGGTTAAATCCACAAAAATACGGACAGTGGGTATAATATATGGACAGTATTAATTAAGATATTTATTGCGTTCGCTTTGCATCGATTTACTCGTTTATTCTTGGAATAAGATAACATGACACACTGTGACATGACTTGCTATTCACAAAAATTCTTACGTCATATAGTGACGGAGTATTGTCAATGAATTATGGGATATCAACTTTCTTTTTCTGCTTACACTGATTTTGTTCAGTGACACTGGGAACAGGCTCATGGTATTTATGCGGTCTATTATTTAGAGTCGAGTGTACTTTTATGATACAGATCTAAATGTTACAGTATAGAGACTATAAAATAAGTGTCATAAAGAAAGAAATCATGAAATAGATTTATAACAATTTTCTTCTGTACATGTAAACGTATTTTATTTATTCCACTTTAGATAACAAATTTTCATTGCCTAACATTATTTCATATAGATCTATACCTCAGGGAAAAAGGTTATCACATGTAACCATTTTATTTAGACCGAAACAGTTTTTATTACCACCATCATTGATCAATATCACAACAGCATTACAACAACAATACTGGAAAATACTGATAGATCTAATTGTAATCTGCAGTTATGGTTAACTGTTCTGTTGCCAATATGCCATTCTTCCTACTATTACTTCGTGGGTGTATCTTGTTTTTATCATTTTTGCATAGATGGCATTTGTGTACGTAAATCTACATTACATCGTTTGAATTTTTATCCACAACGAGAATTGTACATTTATCCAAAAGGAGAATTGTTATGTACTTGTTTTTTTCCAGTGTTTATTGGACGTCAGAATGAAGGTTGGGTAAGTTCTGTTCCTGAATTTCCTACTCATATTTGCACTGGTAATTTTCTGAAAAAGCCGCAATGTATAACTGCCTTGTCAACAGTAAGATTCTGTCTCGAGTACTTCAGGGATTTAGACTGGGCTTGAATATCAAAGATGTGTCTGCAAACTCTGTTCATCTCAGTATTTATCTCATCGCTTAAGACCTTTTTACTACCTTGATCTGAATCTTTTATAGTTCTGGTCACTGTTTTAAGTTTCCGATTGGGTTGACTCAGTTGAGCAAATTTCCATGCGTTTGGTTCTCCATACTTTCCAATTTTCTTGCCAACAAAATTGGCATCCAATACTTCATCTTTAAATTCTGGACATTCTCTATACATGCCCGCCTTTAAATCGTCACTGCAAAGTATTCTCTTCATAAGGATGTCTATGTCTTTAGTATCATACAACTAGGCGTTGTAAGCTGCATTCAACTTTAACCTCAGATTGTCATGGATTTTACACAGACATGTTTCTCTGTCTTTCTCTGATGGTTCTAAAACGCATTGTGGACTAATTCTGCAAAAGAGACTGTGTGTATTTTATAGTTTTCTGTAATGTAGAGATCTTAGATCTTCATTCAGTAACCGTATCTGCTTCTTTACTTCACGTCGTGTGATGGTTGCCATCTTGTCTGCTTTGATTCTTAAATTATCGTCCCTCGAGAGCTATGAATTGTTCAACACTCAGTTCCATCGCATGACACTTTTTATGTTACTAGCTATTGGGCTTTAAAAGTGCTTTGATCTAGAAGTAGATGTCATCCTTAACCACTGGTTTAATTGTTAGGCGTTTGTATCTATTTTTATAGTTGGACATCAGTCTTTCTTGCATTTAAAAAAATTTTTTTTGCAGTTTCTGTACGGTTCCCTACACTTTACTCTTTTCCCTTCTTCTCTTGGTCATTGTTCTTCTTGACGAACTTCTTTTATTTTCTCTCTCTCTCTCTCCTCTGTGCTCATGGTAATCTGGGACAACCATTTCACGGTTATTGATTGGTGAACAAGAGGGTATTAGCGTTGATGCAATAGTTTTCTTCTTTGATCTGTATGCTTTTGAATGATGTTTCCAGTTTCTTCCTACTTTACGAGCTTCTCTATCCGACATATCATTCACTGACTTGACAATTCCTCTTTCTTTCTTCTGCTTGTATCTTTCTTTTTCTTTATACTTTTCATACTTGACCTGATTTCTTTTTGTCGTTGCCTCCATCTTTGCATCTGTTCTTTACCTGTAGGTGCCAACTAGCTGATAGGTTTCGTCTCAACAAGATTGTATCTTCTGTATCAAGGATTTTGTCATACAAGTCGTAGACACGTTTTGCCAAAGTACACTCTCTCCTTCAGGTACCCCGACAGGAAGTAGTCTGCGGGGGAAAGATCAGGAGAGTGGGCAGGCCATGGGTTGTCCGTGTGCCGTGAGATGAGCCTATCTCCAGGAAAGTACTGGTTGAGGAAATCTAGTGGAACATTTGAGCAATGTGGAGGTGCATCATCCTGTTAGTAAACGACAGTATTCATGTTGACTCCCCGCTTTCTGCTCAGAGCTGGAATGGATTTCCTTTACGTCATTTCCACATAGCGCTCAGTGTTGACTCACTGGACGACCACGCTCGTCTTCAAAAAAGTATGGTCCAGTGATTCCTCTACGACCAATGGCACACCACACAGTTACCATTTCAACACGCAAAGGGCGAATGACATGCTGATGAGGTTGGGCCTGGGCCCAGAATGTCATATTTTGCCTGTTGACATGTCTATTGAAGTGAAAATTTGCTTCATCACTGAAAAAAATCAGGTTCAGCAAGCCGGGATGGTCTTCAATGCGTTTACTGACGTTTTCACAAAAGTTTGATCTCTCTTATCTGTTTGCTGCTGTATGAACTTGCAAAATCTTGCAAGGAAAGAGATGAAGGTCTGTGTTCAGTATGCGTCTAACAGAGGTCCTTGAGAGGGCAGTCTCCTGTGACAAACGTCTGGTCGATTTTCACGGTCGCGGTATTGATAGCTGTCCTTGCAGACCTTGGCCTACCACTATGTCCGTTATTTGCATCGGTCACACGTCCTGTTTCTCTGAACTTCTGCAGAAGACGCCTGATTGTGACTCTGCTTGGAGGAATTCTTCCCGGAGTCAATCGTGAATTGTCGCTGAGTTTGGGTTTCCGATTTTGATTCAAAATATGCTTCCATGATCTTCACTCTCTCCTCCACAGTAAATTGCTTTTGATCCATTGATCATCCTCTAAATACTATAAAACTTCTTTTCGGCAGTGCTGACCTAAGTCACGACCAAAATTGTTTCCTATTTGAAGCAGTTCAGTTGTACATTAATGAATAAAACGTTTTTCGTAATTTCTAGTCTATTTTTGTAAATGTTAATGACAACTTATATAAAATTTTAGGCAATCACAGAGAACACCATCTTTTTTTTTTTTTTTTTTCTTTTTCCTGTTTTGAACTTTTCTTTTTTGTTTCTGTTTTGTTATTCTGTGTAATCTTTCTATTTCAACTCTTAGCTCTCACTTACTGCGTTTCTTTTCTTTCTCATACTTCAATGTTGTATTTGTACATACCGTTGTTAGAACTGTATAATTTGTGCTGTAGGGGAAGGGCCAATTCTAAGTTGTGGGAACTTGTGGCCCAACCCCATTTCAACTTACGAAATAAAATATGTTTAAAATAAACTAATCCATTGGGGTGAAAATTCAGTGCTTCGTTGTTGATATTCCTGAAAATGAAAAAGAAATATTTGTTATTTTGGAAACTGTAGAAATTCAAAAAGTGGTGACATTTTAATGGCCCACCCTGTACACAAGCCTTTTCTACAATTTGTCTCAGTGATATACTTTTTAGCTCAACATTCCCTATTTTCAACTTGTAGAAATTATCCAGACAAACATTTAAATCAACTTTCATAGGTATTTGACAGAAAATGTGGTCTGTAGAGCGTATACAAGGTTTTTTCAAGATTTAACAAGGTGACCTAGTTTTTTATCCAACATGACCCATTTTCAAAGATATCATCAAGACAAACATTCTGAACACGTTTCAAAATTAATGGACTGTGTGGCCTCTAGAGCGTACACAAGGTTTTTCAAAGATTTGAGCTGGTGACCTAGTTTTTGACCCGATGTGACACATTTTCGAACTCGTCCGAGGTATCACCAAGACAAACATTCTGACCAAGTTACAAATGAATAGCCCTGAAAATGTAAGGTCATAAGGTTTTTCTAAGATTTAACCCAGTGACCTATTTTTTAACCTGACATGATCTATTTTCAAACTTGTCTATGATATCATCAAGACAAGACCCATTTTCAAAGTTGTCTATGATATCATCAAGACAAACATATTGACCGAGTTAATCGAGTAAGAGACTGAAAATATCACCTTTAGAGCATACACAAGTTTTTCAAAGATTTGACCAGGTAATCTCGTTTTTGACCCAAAATGACCCATTTTCATACACAATATTTCCATGACGAACATTCTTACCAATTTTCAAGTGTACTGTACAGAAAATGTGGCCTCTACAGCGTACATAAGTTTTTTCTAAGATTTGACCTAGTGACCTAGTTTTTGACCCGATATGACCCATTTTCAAACTCGTCCAAGATATCAAGACAACTATTATGACCAACTATCACGAGTATTGTATTAAAAATGTGGCCCCCGGAGCCTACACAAGGTTTTTCAAAGATTTGACCTCGTGACCTAGTTTTTGACCCGATGTGAACCATTTTTTTGACTCGTCCAAGATATTACCAAGACAAATATTCTAATTTTCAAGAATGTTGGACCAAACATGTGGCCTCTAGAGTGTACAAAGGTTTTTCTATAATTTGACCTAGTTTTTGATTGCACATGACCCATTTTCGAACTCGTCCGAGATATGATCAAGACAAACATTCTGATATTTTTCGAGAGTACTTGACTGAAAATATGGCATCTAGAGCGTACACAAGGTTTTTCAAAGATTTGACCTATTTCGACCAGCCCTATGACGATGCGTTACAATTCCATAAGTTTGGTAAAGCTGCCACACTCTGCCAATTACGCTCTGAGATACCCCGAGACGAAGGGCAACAAGTCTTTGGGGGAGCCTTCCCTGAAGCAACCCTATGGCTCTATTCAGTTCATTATCATCAAGGCGCATTCTAACATTTCCATTAGCCATATTTGTTGACAATTGTCGTCAAAACAGCTGATAAAATGAGCAAATTCCTGAAAATGTGCTTGTGTATACGATCTTACATATGCACAAAACAGTCCATTTACAGGGGAATGCAACTTCACGTGCTCGCTATGCCATGTGCCCGTTACATTGTACACTCGGACAATCAGTGTGTTGTCAGTTTACATGCATAAATATGCGATAATAACGGTTCGATGTAACTTTATAATTTATCAAATATGTAAGGTGGCCAAAATGATACTTGGCGAATTGTGAGAGGTAAATTTGTTTCTCGTTGATTCAGCTTGCATAACGATTTTTGTTCTTTTTTTTTTTTGTCACGTAACGATACGAAAAAAAAAAAAAAAAAATTATACCAGCGTTAAAACGCATTTGAATACTGTAGTAAATGGGTGCGAAGGTTATCGATTTACACAGATTTACATCTAAAAAGAAAAAATGGCCAGTGAAAAACATATCAGACTGGATTACTTGTCACCATTCTGCTTAAGCAATTATAGCGTCATGTAACACAGACAACCCTGTGACAAAATTTTAACTTAAATATATCGAAACCCAAGTGTATGGGTCACGTTTTTGTTTCTGATTACATTAATTTTTGGTTGTTTGCATTAAAATCAACAAACGATGTGAGAATTTAACAATAGATAAACGTGCATGAAACAATGAAAATTCAATATTTTGCTTGTCACAGGTGGTTTTCTGCAGGAGTATGTTGTTTGTGCATATCTTCTGACCAATATTTCTCATTGCAATTGAGCATGTTTGATTGTTTTTCAGTAAGAATATAGATCTACCAGAGTAACTTTTACGTGCGATCTGCATGATCTTTGCAGTGAAATAATGCACGTAATAACCTTGTGACAGTGAATTGGTTGAAAATTGAGAATGAGTGGGTACAACACTATACACAGCCCATAAAATATTAAAATGGTTGGAAAGTAAGTTTGATCAAAAGTGATCTTGAAATCAGACTGACTACCCCCTGACCGGCCGGACATTAGCCCATTGAACTTTTCTGTGAGGTTATAAGGACAATGTGCGTAAAGTTTAGCCTCAGAGAGCAGCTAATTTCAGAAGTTCCACAGATGGGACTAATTTCAACCATAACATGCAGATCGGTGTACCGTATTTTCCGGACAATAGGCCGCTGCACTATATAGGCCGCACCCTTCCATTTTAACCATTTTAGAAATAAAAATATTGTATAGGCCGCACCGGCACATAAGCCGCGACCGATAACCTTAGTTACTGTACAATGTCATCCCTCCTTAGATACATGTACATGTATTTGTACCGGAAAATGTATTTTACATGTTTAAGAAACGAAACAAATTCATCCGTTGTTTTTGCATTTTTTTTTTTCATTCCGTTGGAGTGAGTTCCCCTTCTGCATTCGTTCATCCATTGTCGAATAGAATAATTTAAGGAATTTCGAAATTGTCACTTCGATTGACGGTGCACACCAAACAACGTCTCTAATTACATTCGCAGTTAACCGCTGATTAGTACCAATATAGATATCATCAAACAAAAGGTGTGAAAACCTAGGTTGATCACGATTTTTAACACATTTACAAATTTGAAAGCAGATTAATTTATCTACCAACAACACAAAGGTATAAGTGTTCGAGAAATACTTTGTGGGTGTGAACCAAAATGGCACCCTCATGGGGAATCGTAAACTAGTTTTCCCTTATTGTCAGTTTTACAGGCCGCACTAACAGGACATTTAGAAAAATACAATTAACGTATAAGCCGCTTCGTCTTATAGGCCGTACCCTTGAACATTTCCACTTTTTTGACAGATAAGCCGCGGCCTATTGTCCGGAAAGTACGTTAAGAGATTTTCATGAAGAGACTGTCTGCCCTGCGACGTAAAAAAATGACGTCATTTCGAATATTTGATGTAAATTGATGTATGGTTTGAAAGGTCCAAGCCACATTTATTGTTTAACGTTTCCTTACACTCTGTACATGTCATAAAACTATTCTTGGACTTATCAAATACAGTATAAATTTTATTGTAATACCTATGTGAATAACATACCTATGGTATATTTAAAAGTACATGTATTATGAAACACCCTGTATATAGCCGTACTCCCAAGGATTCTTGTTTTCGAGATTAATTCGATCAAATCTTGATTGTTGCATATGAAACTTATACCGAAGTCAATTTCATATTTCCTGAATATTTTGACATTAAAATAAAGGATAAAAAGCTTTGTAACAATGCAAAACGAACGATTTTCAATAGGACAGTGGTTTGAGCACTACCAGCTAGTAGGATTACACTTTATTTTTTGGACCATGCAAGAATATCATTTTTTACTCACGGACATGGACAACAGTTGGACATCTGTAATCACCGATACTTATCGTTTCGAAGGGAAACACTCATTAAAAACCATAAAAAAAAACCCGATAGACTCACCCCACTACGTGCCATGACTGCCTTTTGTATTGATTCACCTGGTACCAAGTTTCAGAGTCGATGATACACAATGATAATGGCTTTGATAAACCGAAAACTAGAAAAGAAATGTGACAAATGAGTTTCTAAGTGTGATTCAGTTTTAAAGCCATCTTTGCAGGTAAATAAAACTTATCAGGTTATGTCAAGGTTTTCTCAAATGCTTGCGAACCTTAATCTGGTAGTATGCTTCTTGATTGTACCACAGGGACTTTCTTCTTGTTTTACACTGTCCTAAAAGTCATCTCAAGTCGTGCTTTAACCCTTTGGCTGCTATGTGCGACTCAAGAACCTTTTGCGGAAGGTGTACATCAAGATCACACTGAACAGCACGTGCAGTCGGATCTTGAATCTACTCTGTTCGATAAGGATATATATCCCCCCCATACCTTTCAAATAGCAATATATGGGTTTTTTACTATCGACTGGAAAGTTTCTTTTCACTTATGTAGCTGGTTAAATGTTAAATAGAAATAAAGAGATGCCCTTGGTTGGAACAGTGTATTGCAATTATCCGGAAGCGTTGACGACAGTTTTGTCTAGAAATTAGCTTCCATTGAAAATTTATTGCCGTGCATTCCACTCATACAAGATGTATCTCCTCTCTGTGTCACAGACAGGATTAATCGAAACTGTTTGACCCTTTCCCATTCACAGTTTCGACTTTTAGGTTGAAGATCAGAATACACCCTCCTAACAGCCGCTCAAGCATTAGGCTACTATGCGCGACCCAAGGACCTTTTGCGGACGGTGTAAATCAGACAGCTCAGAATGTGCAGCCTGATCTTGGACACTGTCCGAAAGGGAGATATTTTCCACCCAAAATTATTTTGAGATAGCAAGATTTGGGTTTTTACAATCAGCTTGAAAGTTTTATCTAACTTATTCCGCAGTTAAAGGATTATTCTTGATCTGCATTGCATGAGGGGGGTATCTGTTATTTCATCAAGAGTTATAGGCGTAAAGTTGATGCTTAAATTTACAAAACAACAACGTTGTGGAATTGTCCCTATAAATAGCATTTGTAGACAACAAATAACATGAGGCTGAAATGACTTAGACTGCATTTAAAAAAGTTCGATAAATATTGTGGAAAAAGGGGAAAACGGTGATTACCACATTTTTTTAAAAAAAACCTTCTCAGGTTTATCAAACCACTGGATTCTTTGGTAAAGGATCACTCTATTTGTTATCATTAGCAGATAATCACCGACACATTAGTTTCCTTAATCGCTAATATGAATTTCAAATTATTTGTGTCCATAGTCGTTATAGCATTTATTAACCCTTGCGTCAACGGTGGAAGTTTTTTAAAAACGTTGTTACAAGCAATTTCTCTTTTTTCAAAGATATTTTCTACAATATCAAAGGTTGATTGATTGATTGTGGTGACAATATTCTTTCTAAGCCACTGGCTGTCTTCCCACATAACCATCGTCGAAACAATAATCAGCGATGAGAGAGGTATGATTCCTGTCGCAATAAATATCATCAACCCTCGGAAAGAAATTGGCCTAGCCGCGGATTCAACCCGCGACCCCCTGTTCTCAAGTCCTGTACGCTATCGACTGAGGTACCGGGACTATATCAAAACAATTACACTAATTTGTATTTTTTCGAATAGGTAAGATTTGTAGGTTTTAAAGGTTTTGAGAGCCAAATATGTCCGATGCCATCGTTTGTCCGATAAAATAAACCCAGACACTTGACATTTCAATGTTCTGAGTTCGATACAAATTATCGGACAGTGTAGATGCCGTACCTACGGAATACCATAGGGCCATCGCCTATGAGTTTGTTGATTTCAAACGCGGGTATCACCATTGTACTATCGCCCTATCGTATTATCACCATCGCACTATCATCATCGTACTGTCGCGTTATCGTCATCATACTATAGCGTTATCATCATCGTACTATCGCCTTCCGATGCGCATGCGCATGCTCACACATGTAAGATCTTCAGGACATACCATAAGACAAGATTTATACAGTAAAAGAAAACAAACAGTGAATACCTCATAACGTTTTTAAAAAGTTATTAATTGCCTAAATAATCAAAATTTATAATGTTTATGCCTCTCTTCGTTATCCGACTCTGAATCCATCTTGTCGCATGGAGGAGAAATTTCTCTATGAGCATGCGCACCGGAAGGCGATAGAACGATGACGATAATGCGATAGTAAGATGACGATAACGCGATAGTACGATGACGATAACGCGATAGTACGATGACGCTAACGCAATGGTGATAATACGGTAGTGCGATGATAACGTGATAGTACGATGGTGATACTCGTGTTTAAAAACAACAAATTCATAGACGATGGCCGTCACGGTATTCCGTACGTACCGGACTGAAGGTTTTTGGAACTCTACATGGCGTCGCTAAGCCTACATCAATATAGATGGGGGTGGTGGTCTCCCCCCCCCAAAAAAAAAAAAAAAAAAAAGAAAAGAAAGCAAGAGTGCATTCTGATGTATTTTAAGCGTTTTGATGATGATCAAGGGTCTACACCGAACACACACACAAATCAAAGGACTGAAAGTCCTGAAAAGCGGATTTGTTGAACAGTTTCAAGCTGTGATTTGATGTAAGAAAATTAAAATCTTCTATCACATGTAATACATATAGATCTATAAAATGTAAACAATAAATAGATTGAGCAAAGACAATGGAAGTCGAAGTTGTTCTACCAAGTGTGCTGTACAGCAACTGTTATTTTACTACTGTTTTAGGGTAGTAATTTGATCCGAAGTATACAGTGTTTAAAAAAAGTGAAGTTGTGGTGTACTAGCTAAAACTTGAAGGAGGATGCACACATGACAGTATGTGGTTTAGATCAAACAGATAACATTGTACGATCTTGAAAAAAGAATATTTTTCAAGGCTAACATCAGCATAAACTGAAGAAGTTTTAGAGATAATTATGGTTCTTTATAAAAGGTCTGTCTAATTTACACTTGTTTATTTCCTCAGAAATCTAAGATCCTTCTAAAGCTGTCAGAATTATTCAAACATTTAACATTTTTGTAGCAAAATGGTGTAGTGTAGCTACATGTAAACATACCTGAAAGTACAAACATGTTGAAATAAACCAAGATGGATTTATATAAGTAAAAATTATTTGACAAATATATAAAATGCTTCAGTTATTGATGAGTAAGATAAAAAAAAAAGAAAAAAAAAAAAAAAAAAAAAACTGTACAAAATAAGACAGTTTTTGCCTCAAGGACAAATGATCATGATAATTCTGTAAAAACAAAGTGTTAAGGTCTACAATTGTCAATCAGTTTTAGCAAGCATAAACAAATTTGATCAAAGAGTGCAATAAATTGCTACTTACACATGTGTGCAATATGAAATTTTTGGACCTTATTGTTGAACTCTTGACAAGAGGACAAAATTTTTGCCTGTCCCAAATTAAAACCAACTATTCAGATTTTCATACTCTCACCAAACTAAAAAATGACTTATCACTGAATTATAGCTGGAAAATTGTTGTTAAAGAACTAAGATAAGATTTAGAAAAAAAATCTTAATTGGTATTTCCTCATTGAGCTACATAGCCTCTATGGGTATTATTAGATTTTATGTCAACAACATGCACGGTTGACAAGGATTCATATTCAAATAAGTATCCAGATGTTATATCTGGTGTAATAAAAATGAACAGAATGACCTATTGTTAGAGTACAATTTCATTATCAAACGCCCAAAATTGCATCATTTTACTGAATTTAACCGTACACTTTATGAAACTGGAATATTTTTCTGATAGTTTTTATTTGCCTTTTACAAAAAAATTTGGATTTGTGATATAAAAACTAAATAACTCCATATTAAGAGGATTAACAAACAATTCAATAAATATGGCTCAGATTATGTGATTTGTATTTGTAAAGGATGGAAAAAAATCTAGAACAAAAAAAACGAAAAGAAATACTGATGTCTTGTTTTCCAACAATGTTTTTATGAGTCCTTTTACACAGGACTCATAAAACACAGGAATTATTGCGTGTTAAAGGGCTAAAAAAAGAAAAATCCTCAAAAATTCTCCCAATTTAACTTTGTATGACACAAAATTCAAGGGTCAAATACAGGTCATGTTTGAACAAACCATAAGGCATTCCAAATACTGATTACATGTATCTGTAACAGTTCTGCTAAATAGTCCCCCAAGGCTGGGATTGAACCCAGAATCTTCAGGTCCCAAGTCGAACAGTCGACCACATTGCTACAAAAGCTAGCTCTATAGCAAGACAGTATAAGTATTCCCTTATACAAACACAATTTACATCAATCTGTGGGATAGACCAGTATACAACATATCCATGTCTGGTCATGGCATCCGACAACTGGATCTTGAGAAAATTTTGATTAGGGTTTATTTTAACACTTAAAAGTGTAAATACCAAATATTCTGTGTTAATAATCCTGAAGGAAATAGGCAATTAAAAGCATTATGAGACAAAGACAAAATTCTGGTAAGCAGTATTTTAAGGAAATAGGCAATTGAAAGCATTATGGGACAAAGACAAAATTCTGGTAAGCAATATTTTTTTTTTATAAGTATTTTCTCCTGTTCCAATAGTGTTTTCAATTATACAGGTGAACTTCAGTTCATTTACAGGTATCATTTTCTGTTGTCTGTAGATGCATTTAACTCTTTCCATACTATAGGCAACACCAGAAGTTTTGTGGACAGTGTAGATCAAGATCAGACTGCATGGAACATGCAGTCTGATCTCTGATCTCCGCTGTTCACTGCTATATTGTAGATTATGACCGAATTGTTTCTTGATCTTGCAGAAGAAATGTATTTTTAGCCTTTGAGACAATGCAATTAATTTGTTTAGTAGTGAAAGAGTTAAAGTGCCTAAAACTTGTCATATGGGAAAGGAATGAATAATGAAATGGAATCAATTTAATTACCATATTTGATTAAAAAACAAGATGTAACTTATGCATAGATGGTCGACGTAGACTAACCTGAACAATCTTACAAAAATTAACACCCATCTAAATGTGGATCTGGGGTCCTGCATGGCTCACTAGTAAAGTGTAGGACTTGTTACCTGATGGTCCAGCCTCATTGGATGCACAATGTTTTTCTGCAAGAATGCCCTTAGGCAAGACAATGCAGAGCCCTAGCCTAGTACTACTAAAACCCAGACATACAGAAATAAGCTAGCTGTAGCAGTCATATGACTGAAATAATGTTGAAAGTGACAGTAAACATTATTCAATTAATCAAATGTGGATCTAACATTGGCCTGCAAGGTTAACCTTCATCTAACATTTCTGTCAGCCTCAAAATGTAGCTGTTAAGTTTTTGAAAACATTGGTAGACCAACAGATTTTCAGTTTTTATTCTTACTTAACTCTTTACCACACAATCCCGAGTTTTAACAACCATGTGAAAGAAGCCCTTTGAAAATATTGTGGGAAATGGAGAAAATGCTGGTAACCAGCATTTTCTCCTTTTCCCACAATGTTTTCTACCCTATTAAACACATATTCCATCATTTGAGCGACATTAGAACTGTCGTCTGCAAATGCTTTCAGTTTGGACATGTCCAAAATTTCCTTGTGTGGTAAAGAGTTAAGCCATTTTCACCCATCCCGTAACACCATTAAGGATACAAGGTACCGTAAGTGTGGCTATATTATCCCATTTTGAAGGATGTTCAGAAAAAACTTTTGAAACAACTTAACCAATTGGCTGAGGTGGTTTTTTTTTTTTTTTTGTCTGAGACTTTGCTTTAAATCAGATTGAAAATATTAACAGCTCAGCCTTGGGTTTGTAAACATGTGAACTTACATAGATAAACAAGACACGATGACTATATCTTTCTTTTCCATAGCATTTTAAGCATTTCTAAATTCATCATTATTCATCATTATGCAAGTCTCTTTTAAAAGATTGAAACTTCTGTACTCAGACATCAAGGTTTTGATTTTTACAGTAGCATTTTACAATTCTAGCCTAAACACAACAATTGGTTGGTATAATCATATAGACTGAACAATTCAAATCTAAAATAGTGTGCCTATAAGAAAGGAATTTTACTATGTTAGGCAGTCCGATCTTACTCTACCGGTACACTTTTTACATACTATATAGACTGTCCTCATTCTGAGGTATAAAGCATGCATTGTTTTGAAACTAGAACGGTTTAGTTAAAAATAAAACAATACAGGAGTCCTCTCAGGGAAAAAGAAACAGTGGTATTTTGTATGTAAGTTTTTACTGAAAGCACATTGTCCTTTCCATAACTCTAACACATAGGAATCCTTTCAAGGGTTTCTCCTAATTACTACACAACTTCAACCTATTGATTTCAAAATGAAATACAAAATCTAACTAGAAACAATAATTTGATTGTTCAGGTACAATGATTTCTTCTTTCCTTTCGTAAGAATGTTCTTGGTTTCATTCCTGAACTCAAATATGTTTTGTAATAGTCTGAAAGGTGAAAACTAAGTGATGTGTTCAGTAATTTCTAAGATTTAGACCATGTGTAATTCATGAATATTTAATGTACCTTTCTTCTATAAGATAAATGAAAATTTACCCTGTATCTTCATGAAGAAACAAGTCAAGAAAATAATGATTTTACAAAAGAAAGTAAGGTCAACTCATGCAGTGCCACAAAATATGAAAATGATTGTAACTACCTTCAAGAATAATTTGATCGTTAACTGATTTCTGGTGTTTACATTAGTGTCAACACTGTTTCAGTCTTACAGTGACAACAATTCATCTATTTGTGTACCTTTTGGGTTTTATTATGGCTAGGCTGGTTCTCTGCAGTGTCTTGTCTATGGGCATTCTAAAAAATCCTAGCATCTAGAAGAGGATAGAACCTGTGATAATCCATAAGTGGTCAATGCTGGTCAATAGTGGTCGACTTGTAGAGGTCATTTGGAAATTTTAATGGTCAGATGAGTTTTAAAACGGCAGTTATGCTAATTTGTGGATGATTTGTTGTGTGGATTTTTTTTCCTCAGATAGGTTGATTTCATAAATGTGAAAGAGAGGAGTGGAAAAACTGTTTTGTCCCTGCCAAGTGTACTCACCAGTTGGCCTTTGCTACTTTTCCAAACTGTGTAGAAGTTCCTAATAAGGTCTTTATGTTTCATGTTTGACACCTTAAGTAATTGTTTGATGATAAGATATTATCATGACTAAATATAAGTCATTATTTCACGCTTTGGGAATAAAGCCTGATGTCAAGGATAATACCCCAAATAAGGACACATGATTTGTCCCTTTGGTAATTTAACTCTTTACCAAACGACAAAATTGTAGACTGGTCCATATTGAAAGCATTTGCAGACGACAAAATAAATGTGATTGAAAAATTGAAATTTGGTTTGGGAAGGGTAGAAAACATTGTGGGAAAAGGAGAAAATGCAGGTTACCAGCATTTTCTCCTTTTCCCACAATCTTTTCAAAAGGCTTCTTACTCAGGGTCATTAAAAGTCGGGATTGTGTGGTAAAGAGTTTAGCCACACCCAAATGGGGGTAGAAAGGGACAATTTTTAAACCTTTAACTGTTTTGACAGCAATTTAAAGGTGTAGGTAGACACTTAAATGTACTTCAACAACATTGATGTATCCTTAACTATTTTTTATTTAATCAGTTAGTGCCTTCCATTTCACGCAATGTTCGGGTACTTTCAACTTGTTATAATCAAAATGACTATTCTAAGTTATAGGCCATAGGCCCGTGATTTAAACATTTTATAATATACTATCTTACAGAGGAAAATGCATAAATTCACAAAAATTAAACTTTTAACACTTTCCCAGATTTTAGCCTTGCCCAAGTGCAAAAAGTCGGCAGTCCACATTGACTGAAAAGGAGAAAATGCTCTCAACGTGCATCTCCTTCATTTCACGCGCCTGTCAGGTGCTATCGACTTGTTACATTCAAAATGGCTACTCTAAAATTTAGGCCACCGGCCCATGATTCAAACATTTTGCAATACACTATCTTACAGAGGAAATGCATAAATTTAAACTTTTAACACCTTACCAGATGTGAAAATTCTAGCCTTGTCCATATTCAAAACGTCTGCGGTCGACAGTTGACATTGAATGAAAAGGAGAAGATGCTCATAACTTGCACTTCATCCACTTCACGCAATGTGCGGGTGCTATCAACTTGTTGCATTCAGAAAGGCTATTCTAAAACATAGGCCACCAAACATTTTATAATGCTATCTTACAGAAGAAAATACATAAGTTCACAATAATTAAACTTTTAACACCTACCAGATGTGGAAATTCTAGCCTTGTCCATATTTAAAACTGTATGCAGTCGACAGTTGACACTGATTGAAAAGGAGAAAATGAACTTAGCGTGCATTTCCTTCATTTCATGCAATGTTCGGGTGCTATCAACATGTTCCATTCAAAATGGCTATTCTAAAATATAGGCCACCGGCCCATGATTCAAACATTTTGCAATGCACTATCTTACAAAGGAAAATGCATAAATTCGCAATAATTAAACTTATAAAACTTATCAGATGTGAAGATTTTAGCCTTGTCCAAATTCAATTCGTGTACGGTCGGCCTTTGACATTGATTGAAACGGAGAAAATGCTCTTAGAGTGCATTTCCTCCTTTTCACGCAATGTTCGGGTGCTATCAACTTGTTACAATTCAGATAGCTATTCTAAAACAAAGGCCACCAAACATTTTATAATGCTGTCTTACAGAAGAAAATACATAAGTTCACAATAATTAAACTTTTAACACCTACCAGATGTGAAAATTCTAGCCTTGTCCATATTTAAAACTGTCTGCAGTCGATTGATTGAAAAGGAGCATTTCCTTCATTTCATGCAATGTTCGGGTGCTATCAACATGTTCCATTCAAAATGGCTATTCTAAAATATAGGCCACCGACCCACGATTCAAACATTTTGTAATGCTCTATCTTACAAAGGAAAATGCATAAATTCGCAATAATTAAACGTATAAACAGGTGTAAAAATTTTAGCCTTGTCCAAATTTAAAGCGTCTGCAGTCGGCGATTGACAATGATTGAAAAGGAGAAAATGCACTTAGCGTGCATTTCCTCCATTTCACGCAATGTTCAGGTGCTATCAACTTGTTACAATTAAAATGGCTATTCTAAAATATAGGCCACCGGCCTATGGTTCAAACATGTTGTAAAACATTACCTTGCAGGAATAGTCAAAAATTTAACAGGGGCTCATATGTTTCTTCCATATTTAAATATACTTTTTAAAACCATGTGAGTTGAGGCTCAAGATCAGCCCCTTCATTAGGGCCCTCTGATCCCGAGACCCAGCTCATCCAAATTGCTACGAATTAGCCTCTTGGACAGGATACAGGGACAATTTTTAAACCTTTAACTGTTTTGACAGCAATTTAAAGGTGTAGATAGACACTTAAATGTACTTCAACAACATTGATGTATCCTTAACTATTGTTTATTTAATCAGTTAGTGCCTTCTTCATGTGTACCTCAATATTCCTAAAGATTAATGACAAACCTGTATATTTCACATGTTTGCCTATGAATGGCTGTTTTTTTCTGCAATTCAACATGAAAATTATATATTAGCTGCTTTTTTCATGCTACCTTTGAACTTTTATGACCAAAGACTATGTTAAATTATCTATATTTTTAAAACCTAAGTGCGTTTGTGGTGAGAGAGAGAGAAAGAGAGAGAGAGAGGTAGAGGGAAAGAGAGAGAGTGAGAGAGAGAGTGTGTGTAGAACTATAAACATTATCTAACTTGTAAGGAATGATGATAGACAAAATTTTTTGCTTGAAAAGAACCGACCTCTATGCAGGTTCAATAAGGAAAGTCATTCCGACAACCTCTTCAGTTGACCAGCAGTACTGTCTTTTGAATTATATGATCAAATAAAAAAAGACCTTTTTAATAAAAACTATGATACTGATGATAATATAATACTCATATTGACCTGCTCTTTGCCAACCTTGGACACTATATTACTAAATCATTGCAGGGATATGCGCAAAAAATACCTGATGTAGCATTATGAGATACTTGAAATTAATATTTAAATTGGATAAGGGTTATTCATTACATCCAATGCATTTTTGAGTGAATCCATTTTCATGGTCTAAAGAAAAGAATTAAAATCATCACTCATCACCTGGAAGAACATAGTCCTTTTTTTATATGTGTGAATCCAAGCCCTTGGTGAAGGTACTTTAGCAGCCAGAATGGATCAAGATCACACTCAGTGTGACAAGTTGCCATGCAGAGCAAAAAATGACCTTAACATAACTAAAATGAAACTTTAAAGTCGAATTTACAAATCCAATTATTGCTATTTTGAAGTTATTCTTTGGGGAAAATACTTTCTTATCAGGCAGTATAGATCAAAGATCAGACTGCACTTTCTGTGCAATCTGATCTTAATCAACACTGTCTGCAACAGGTCCTTGAGTAGCACTTAGCAGCCTAAGGGTTAATAGTATTGGGTCACTCTATAAAAGTTTAAAAACTATAGGCATACTTTCATGCTAAGGTTTGAATTACATAAAACACAGTCACCGTCTTAAATATGGGTTGAGCAGCAGTTCATAATAAGAATTTATAAGTAAAAATAGTTATATAACTTGCTCTGTACATGCACTTCTAATTCACAGGATCAAAAATATATCAAAGATTTCAAATCTGTATGTCTAAATAGAAAGACGTATAGATGCATTCCTGTGGATCGTTTATCATAAATTTATCTGCAAATTCAGCATTTTTTTTTTTTTTTTGCTGAAATGTCACAAAATAAAAATCAAGGTATCAGAAGGACTATAAATGGAGTTTTACATCTTGAAGACAAAATTGTAAGCCTGTCTGAGTCTCTGAGGCTTCAAGTTAGTGGATGTCTAGTTCACTGAGAAAGACACGATTTTCCATCAAAAACCTTCAGCATAAATTCGTGTCCCGGATTCGTACTTGATCGGGGCCGAAATATTTCTTACCTCCGATAACAAGAGAGAAATCTTGGTTCCAAGCTTTTCCAATGCAGTCTTGCATAAATCAAACATTACTTTTTTTTTTTTTTTTTGATAGACTGCACGATCTCCATTCCTTCAAACGTTCAGCAAAAATGTTTCAAACAATTCGGAAAATCATCGATACTGTAGCGTTATACGAATGGTGGTAACTAGGTCGACTTTATGGGTTCTGTGTATTCGTTATCGACAGGGCTTTAGATTATTTATGGCCAAATTCTAGCCGGCTATCTGAACAGTTAAAGATATTTGACATAGTTGAAAATGTAATTTTATCGAGGAAAAACTGCTTAATCTCCTTGTTTATTTTAGCAGCGGACGACACAAGTTGTAAATGAAAGTTCTTGAATGAAAACGAGGGCATTGTAAACAATGTTAATACGCTACATTTTGAAAAAAAAAACACCAAACTTTGTTTCAGTATTTAAAGTATTTTAGATTGACAATTCTTTTAGTTTTGGCGAAATTTCGATAAAGAAATCAAACTTAATTTCTATGGTTTGTTCAGGGTCAGAGTTGATCTGATTTCTAGATCTGCGTTGTTCGTCCTAATTATCAGCCATGCAAAACTGAAAGTAAGCGCGCATGCGTCGTTACGGATGATGTATTTGGTTCCGGTCAAAACGATCACAGTAAGCGGATTTGCTATAGCAAATCCGCTAAAAAACAATTCTTTGGGATTTTACTGGCAGAAAGGTTTTTGTATTAATGATTCTCCTAGTGTGAAAATTAATCTAAATGCTTCAAAAGATTTTAAAAGGATTTGAGCTCAATTACCTAATTACGTGTTTAGGTTTTGGATTTATATTTCAGCTGTGCTCTGTGAAAAGGATGTTCAATGCATCTAGAAAAAGTACCGACCTAGATCGGCCTGCGAAGGCTGACATGGGACGAAAAAATTTTCTATTTGTAAATGTTTTGTATGTCAAAGAACCAGACTACCTCAGAATTCAGCCAGTTGTCGGACGAAATGAATTTTTTGGATCCATTATTACGTGTTGAGTTGCTTGGTTTATTTCATGCTTTCGGTAATTTATCGAGAAATAATAGTGGATTATAAGGTTTGTTATTCATGGTTACAACCAGTGAAATTAATCGTAAATATTTCCGTAACTCTTCAATTGAAGGTGGAAATAGCAGTTTCCGCGCACTAGTAACCTCAGCAAACAGTGCATGCCTTTCAACCAGACGGAAATATGACGTAATTTACGCGCATTTACTCTACATTTCTCGCACTTTACGTAATGTTGTCATGCGTCCTTTTGAAAGGGTTACGCCATGGGGAATAACCGGAAACGATTGTACCGGATTTTGATGCAAGTCTCAACTAAAAAAGGATAAAAAACATGAATTTTTTTTTTTTTTTTTTCCGGTAAAAGATCGAAATTTATTTCACCGAGTGAATATCATCGGTAACATTTCCACGTGTTCCAGGTCTACCTTCTGTAGGACAGACTTTAGGTGGAATTAGATCTTTAGTTAGTACTGAGGTGTTAAGGAGAGCCAATGATACATGTAGAGACAAGAAGAGTATGTACATCCGGGGTCTTCCAGGGACTTGGAAATCCCAACTTACGTGGGATCTTACACAGGGCCAGGCATATTTAGTTCCACAGTCGGGACCACGACTTGCGTTGACAACGGCACAGAGCAAAGAACAAGCTATTGTGTTGATGATTTCTCGGACATTAGCATGTACCATAGTATTATTAATAACCTGACTGATGATTTCGGTGTTTGCACCGCGGAAAGAAAAGGTGGTAATAGCTTCATTGTGAAATGCAATAGGGTTATTATCACCAGTAAAGCTCCTCCAGCTACATGGGAGGGTTTTGATTGAAGATTTCTCATTATAGAGACTGAGCAAACAGAGGTCAAAAGACCACTGGACATGGTTAGACTACTACCTAGAAATGAAAACATTGATAGATACAACAATTATCCAGAACCGTCAACATCGAGATCATCAGACACGGTATTACTTAATGATGTATTAAAGGATGCAGCTAAAAGAGAATATTTATAAGAAAGACTGACTGATGAGGACATAGGGAATGTTGTACCGCAAAGGGCAAGGTTCTCTATGGCCTCTAGGATGAGCAAAGCGGGTGATGTGGCTACTGTAAGCAACGATAGTATTTTGGGTGAAGATAGTTTGATTGAAAATATCAGAGGGGAATATCATCTTGATGCTACACTACATACAGTGAATTGAAAACATTGACAAAATACACTACTACAGTTTCATAAATTTTAATAAACCAGTTACAATAATAACAGTTGAAACCATATCTATTGTCTAGTTATCTTTTTGCAATTATGGGAGTCTTTGATTCCCAAATTGCGCTAACATTCATATGATATTGTACTTTATGATAAAGTTCTTTAATTCCAGGAGCATGCTTATATAAATCATCTGCAATTTCTTAATGTCTCACATAAATAAGTCTTGGATTGAATGTCTTGTTTTCTGGCGCTTTATCCCTGTCGTCTTGATAATATCTGCATCATCCTTTGGTACCACCATTCCCATCAGTATATGATTTATACCTGTTGTAAATTGTATCATAATCATTCTTGTACGAGTTAACTGGAAGACCGGGACGAATCCACCCTTTCCACTTGACCAAATGGTAATCAGGTTTATAACTAAATCTGAATGCTGACTTCTGACTACGATTCACCACATTCTTCACTCTGGTCAGACAAGATTCCAAATCCTCTCGAATAGTTATGTCATTGACTTTATCCAAGTTCTGTCCAATGTCCTGATAATCATGCATATATCGAAATCGAAGCACCCTAAGAACATGCATATGAGTGGAATAATCGTTAAATTCAAACATGTTAACCTCATCAAAATTGGTAATGCTAAAGATTACTTTGCGTAATCTGCAATATCTGTAACCTGAGAAATAAGCCATCTTTAATAATTGATTACTGTCACCTGGATGAGGTAACCATTTAGGAGTTAAAAACCATGTCAGAAATCGAGCAAGGAGATTCTTCTCGCCAGACGTTTTGTCACTTTCTTGGAAATATTCATTATGATTCGTTGATGTCAGAATTGTTTGAGCATAAGTCCCGACAGTTCAATAAAATTTACCTTCATATTTAGCTTTTCTTTGAAGCTTGGATGCGTATCTTCTTCGTTTCCTGTATCTATTTGTTGTTTTTTTTAACCTCTTCCTGTACCTCTTCTTATATCCAAAGAGGCGGCGTGCGTAACGGAGGGCAGATCTTCTTCTTGATCGTCTGTGCGCTTGTCCTTTGGTACGGAGGCATAGTAGAAGTTGTGCGAATTTGATGATAAGTCGTAGAATGAAACCTCGAATGTGCATACCGCGCACTACCAGCTAAAGATCCAATAGCACCTAAAGTCTGCCCTACAGCACGTTTACCTCCGAGTATACCTGATAAAGGCATAACAGCCACAAAAATACGAAGACATACAACTGCTTTTATACTCTATTATTGCGATTGGAACTGAAACCCTATAGGGTTCCGGCCGTCAGTGGACAATTTTTTTTCTCTCTCGCACTCATTGCATTCGCACTCGATATGGTTCGATCCCTCTCGACACCATGTGTACAGGGTCTCCCTGATAGTGGTAAGTGCTTGACAGTCGTTCGAGTGCTATTTATGATTGCACGGGCGCACGATCAAGATGGGGGCTGAGCACAGTTCCTTGCTCCTTGATAATCGTCTGAAAGCCCGTGCAGTTTACCGCCAATCAATATGGCGGGAGAAAGGCGTGTTACTCCTGGCGCCTGGGAGCACATGATTTTTACCGGAATGAAAACGGAAATGACGTTCAGACCGCCGGATATTGCGTCAGCCTGATGACGTCACAGTAAACAAGATAGAGGGGCAGAGCGTTATTTCAAATTAAGCATTCAACATGGAAAGACGTAGAATTATTCAAATGCAGGTTTTGCGAAAGGGATTTCACATGAAATAACATTAAGAAACACAAAGAGAGGTATGAACAGCAGTGATAAACCAATGAATGTAGAGATAGACGTTGAAGGTATTTGAAAGATGCATTTGAAAGAAATCTTTGAATCAATCGGATATGAACAGTTAGCAATTCGAGCGGAAAAAGGAATGAACAACTTCAGCCATATGCAAGTATTCTTGAGAACAACTTCAGCCATATGCATGTATTCTTGAGAACGAAACACAATTAAACGTATGAGAATCTTGAAGGAGTAATGAGGCAGGAGTTAAGCAACCGTGAGTTGAACTTTATAAAATTGCTAAACCTTTAATGTTGTAGAGCACCAAAACGTTGGCTAAAGTACATAACTAAGGAGGACGAAGAACTTTTTTAGAGAACATTGAGTACGATCAATTGCATGATAACTGCCATATACTGAAGTATATTAAAGAACATTAAGTCCTGAATCCTCTTGACTACGGGGTTAAAAGGTACAAAACACAATCTAAGAAAAGGAGACTCGAAGAATGGCACACTGCCTATTGGGAAAATGAAGTTAAAAGGAAAAGATGTGAATTAGCAACTCAGGGCTTAGCCAAGTGTATTGATCATGATGAATTACTGAGAAAAGCCAATAACAGCATGAAACAAGAGGGCCAAGATGGCCCTAGATCGCTCACCTGAATTTTTGAGAAGACCATAACTAATTTTTATTAAAGTATTGAAATTTTGGAATTAAAATCATTATTTTGCCAAGCAATTTTGAAAAGGTCACCTGTAAAAATCATTTCAAAATCTGTCACCACCCCTACAACCATCACCACAGCCATGTTTTTGACGAATCAGAATTCTGCAAATAAATTTTGGGATAGGTCACCCAAGGACCATTTCTTGAACAAGAGCACATGCCCGATAGTGGCTAAAAATATTAAGTCGAACAATAGCACCGCATGCGGGTGCCAACGATTGGCTGTTGGGTGTTTGATAGTAAGTTAAAATTCTGCAAAAGGGGCATAATTTGGACAAAATAATTTCACAGTTACCTGCCCTTGTTGTATGGGTTTTTCTTTACTAGTGAACAATTATTCCAAGTTTCAAGTACATGTGTTGAGTGGAACCAGAGATATAACAAAACGTCAAAGTTTTTGCACAATGACAACAGCAACAACGCAGATGACGACAACAGGGCTATGACAATACCTCGATGTTTTCTTCGAAAACAGCTAAGCTAAAAAAGGGGCATAATATAAGGATCATTTCTGTGAAATTATTTCAAAATCTGACTAGTGGTTTCAGAGAAGAATAATTTTTAAGAATTTCTTCATGTCCCTATAGTGCAAATAGCCCCACACCACCACAGCCATGTTTCTTGACGGATCACGAAAAGTTTTTCAAAAGGGGCACCCAAGGAACATTTCTGTGAAATTATTTCAAAATCTGACAAGTGGTTTAAGAGAAGAAGAATTTCAAAGAATTTCTTTCAGTCCATACAGTGCAAAGAGCCCCCCAACTCCCCCACCACGGCCATGTTTTTCGACGGATCAAAATTTCGCGAACAAATTTTGGAAAGGGTCACCCAAGGAACGTATCTGTGAAATTAATTCAAGATCTGACCAGCGGTTTCAGAGGAGAAGATTTTTAAAGAATTTCTTAGAAAATTCCATTTGGTTGCAATGGCAACCAGAGTTTTTGACGGAATCAAATTCTGTGAACAGTTTTTAAAGAGGACCTCCCATGGAACATTCCAGCCAAGTTTGGTCCAAATTGGCCAAGCGGTTTAGAAGAAGAAGATGTTTAAAGAATTGTTGACACCGCACGAGTGCAAAGAGCCCCCCCCCCCCCCCCACCATGGCCATGTTTTTCGACGGATCAAAATTTTGAGAACAATTTTTGGAAAAGGTCACCCAAGGAACATTTCCGTGAAATTATTTCAAAATCTGACCAGCGGTTTCAGAGGAGAAGATTTTTAAAGAATTTCTTAGAAAATTCCATTTGGTTGCCATAGCAACCAGAGTTTTTGATGGAATCAAATTCTGTGAACAGCTGTTAAAGAGGACCTCCTAAGGAACATTCGAGCCATTTTTGGTCCAAATTGGCCAAGCGGTTTAGGAGAAGAAGATGTTTAAAGAATTGTTGATGCTACACGACGCAAAGATTTCCCCCCCCCCCAACACCACGGCCATGTTTTTCGACGGATCAAAATTTCGCGAACAACTTTTGAAAAGGGTCACCCAAGGAACATTTCTGTGAATTTATTTCAAAATCTGTCCAGCGGTTTCAGAGGAGAAGATTTTTAAAGAATTTCTTAGAAAATTCTATTTGGTTGCCATGGCAACCAGAGCTTTCGATGAAATCAAATTCTGTGAACAATTTTTAAAGAGGACCTCCCACGGAACATTCCAGCCAAGTTTGGTCCAAATTGGCCCAGCGGCTTAGGAGGAGAAGATGTTTAAAGAATTGTTGACGACGCACGACGTGATCCTAAGAGCTCCACTTGAGCACGTTGTGCTCAGGTGAGCTAAAAAGGAGTCTACATCTGGGGTCCTCCGGGAACAGGCAAGACATAGCTGATGTGGGACCTGAGCCAGGGTCTAGCGTACATGGTACCACAATCGGGACCAAGATTTGCTTTGGCAACAGCTCAGTCAAAACAGAACTGTATTGTATTTGATGACTTTAGTGACATTAGCATGTATAGATCCATAACTGACGACTTCGGCGTTGCAACTGCAGAACGTAAAGGTGGTCAAAGTTTTATTGTTCGTTGCAACCGTGTAGTGATCACATTGAATAGTCCACCACCTACATGGGATGGATTTGAAAGAAGGTTTGAAATAATTGAAACCCAGGAGACAGAGATTAAAAAACCTATGGCTCTAGTCAGACCGGTTCCTCGCAATGAGAACATCGGTCGCTATTCCAATTATTCCGAGCCTTCAACAAGTAGAGAACCATTAGCTGATATTACTTATGATATTAGACAAAGGGAATATTTACTTGAAACTCTTAGTCCTGAGGATATAGAAAACGCTTTACCTGCAAGAGCAAGGGCAAATTGTTTATATGCACTGTTATTTAGAGACAACGTATTCCTGGACATATGAGAATTTAGCTGGTGTCATTACACAAGAAATTATCGACCAAGATCTCAATATCAAACTCATGAATATCGATGGATGCAGACATCCAAAGAGGTGGATCAAGTATGTAATGAAAGAAGATGAAAATCCTATGTTAAAAAACATTGACTGTGACACGTGCCACGACAATTACCTCATGTTAAAATATATCAAGGAAAATGAGATTCTAAACACATTTGACTATGGAGTGAAACAATATCAAACATCGTTCAAAAGGAAACGTTTGGAAGAGTGGCACACAACCTACTGGGATGCGGAAGTCAAACAGAAGCGATATGATCTGGCTTCACAGAAATTAGCCAGGGGCATTAATCACGACGATCTACTTAAAAATCTTTTAAAGGTAAATGAAAGTGAGAAAAAAGGGAATCTATATCTGGGATCCACCGGGCACTGGAAAGTCTCAACTGATGTGGGATTTAACTCAAGGACAAGCGTATCTGGTACCACAGTCGGGTCCGAGGTTTCCACTAGCCACTGAAGAAGAGGACATTAAAATTGTCGTTCCGCAAAGAGCGAGATCTTCTATGTCTTCAAGAATGAGTAGAGGAGATGCTGTTGCAACAGAATGATATTACCATTAAAGAAGAGGATTTGAAATTTTGTCTGACCAGAGTGAAGAATGTATTGAATCGTAGTACAAAGTCTTGCTTCACCTGTAACTATAAACCTGATTATTTGGATAAATGGAACAGCACGTACTGTATCTAACAAACCACCTATAGGCATTATGCCTCAAAAAAAAATAAGTGAGAGATATATATAAATACTTAAACGAAGGTCCCATGGTTAAGGAAACCATAATACAAATGACGTCATAATGACATCACCTAATCTGCATATAGTGCATATCTCTGTTCGAACGCAGTAAGTAATACTAGTATTGCGTTTGATAGCTGTAATAACTATCGCCATATAAGGGCACCGGTCGTCAGTGGACATTTTTTTTAACGTGGTTCATACGTCGCTTTGCTTTGGTATTAATTTCTTATGGTTCTCTCGCCAGACTCTTGGCACCTAGTTTCTAGTTCGGAGATCAATGGTCAACATCCTGCTTCTTGGGTGTTATAACTCCAACCCTTAGCCAGTCCTCATAGTACCCTAACGGAACCACTAACCCTAATGTCACAGGAACGGGAGCACTAACCTTAATGTCACAAGAACCTGGATCGAGGCGAGTGCGCACGTGCATTTCCGGGCAATTACGATGTCACCGGGAGTAACGCAGTGGAAATGACGTCAATTTAAACAAAATATTGATGCGGGCGTTATTTTAAATCTGGATTTCAAGATGGAGAGACATAGAACTCTACTGAAAGAAAGAAAGAAGCCATTATTGTGACCGTATGATCACTGTTAACAACTTCAAATTACATGAGGAGATATGCAATAGAGAATAGGATATACCAGTTAAAGTCAAAATGGACTTTGAATGGAGCAATAAAACATTATTGAAGGAAATTCTCACAGGTTTTGGATACAACCAACAGTGCATTTCTACTGAAAAAGGTATGAATGACTTTCATCACATGCATTGCTATTTAGAAACCACTCATTATTGGAGTTTACTCCTATCTGGAGTTCGTGACTCGGCTAATACCTGTCTACTCGAAACTGACATGGCCTATATATGTCTGCATTAAAGTAATTGGTGTTAACAATGTTAACAGTTTTATTTTCATTGGATATTAAAACCCCATGGCAATTGATATATTCTTGTATTTCAGTCGACATTTCCATTTTACTTCAAAGCTTAAGTACAGTAGCTCCGACTATAAAGGTTTAACTCTACTAGTATAGCACACAACCCCGAGTATTAACGACCCTGAAAGAGAAGGCTTATGAAAGCAGTATGGGAAAAGGAGAAAATGCTTGTAACCAGCATTTTCTTCTTTCCCCACAATGTTTTTTACCCCATCAGAGACAGAAATCATCATTTGAGCTGCATTAATTAATGCCTTCAATTTGGTCGAGTCCGAAGTTTTGTCATTCGGTAAAGAGTTAAAGAATTGCAGATTTATAAGATCTGTCTCCTACAAGACAAAAGATAAGGCTAAAAAAAAAACGATATTATTAAAACAGCTATTACGTAATCGCTGTTTTAAATATTAGGGATAGTGTGCTGAAAATGAAGGAAAATGAATTTCAGTAGCTTTTAATTTGTAACAGCATAAGATTACGCAGATTGCAGAGTAAAGTAAATAGTCTAAATACTGGGCAAACTCATATTAGATGTATTATAATGATCCTGCTTCACTTTAATGTGGTAAGACGATTAGACAACTAGACGTGTAACTGAAATTTAAATGGATTTTTTTCTTTGGCAATGAAGAGTGTTTTGAGCAATCATGAATATCAAGACGACATATTTCTTTACGAGGTTCACCAGTCGTAGTCTGTGGTTCTGCCATACCTTGTGCTAGGGCGCTCTTACGTGATCAGTGCCTCTATTTGGATCATACTAGAAGTTACTGATTACAAATTAAACGCCTACGCCATTGATACATGGAGAAACCTAACTTAAAAGAACTGCATCAAAAGGCCTTTTCAGCAGATCGTAGGGTACGGCAGAACAGACAGGAAGTACACAGTACAAACAGTGCTCTCAGTCTTGCCGAGATATAAAAAGTATTAGCAAACTTACCAGCAATGATGAGTATTGTAAGTCTCAAAAGGGATATGTAACACTAGTATGTAATAGTAGGATGCATGTCATGTACAAACTTAGATTTCGGCAGCCTTTTTTACGTATCAACTATGATTATAGTTAATTCAAAATGTAAAGGATAAAAGCTCAAAAATAAAGAATAATACATATAAAGGATAAAAATATTTGAGCCATACTCTGGCAAAAGGGGGCTTAATATATCTCCGTAATGTACTGTACCAAGCAAGGCATCATATAATTATGGATCCATTAAATCCACTTTATGTAAAAAGTGACTGCATTATGAGGTAGACTGGTTCTTTAAGATCCAGAAACTTGACCAATAACAAAAAGTATCGGCCCAGGTCAGCCTGCACGGCCTAACCTGGGTCGATCTTTTTTGCAGATGCACTATGCCTCCTTTACGAAGAGCATGGCTCAATTAAAAAAGAAAGCACTATAAAAATATAACGGATCTCGTAGAATGGTTTACGATAAGAGTGCCAGTATTCGTTATAAGTTATATCATTGGTTATTAAATAAATGACTATCTAGACTCTAAAATGGCTTCTTAATAGCAAGTTTATTCCCTCGTCAGTTTGTCTGTATGGTAATTGTCATACCTAGGCCGATCTACATAACTTTTGGCGCGTAAAAATGTCAATAGGATCTATGAACATGTCGCCATCTGTATATATCAATTGTCTGAGTTTTTAACTGTTCGAAACAGATCGAGGACAAAGTGTGCATTTATTTCAATATATGGAAAACTGTAAATTGATTTTTATGGTCTCAAAGGTACCCATAAATCTACATACTTTACTGCCAAATATAATAAAGTGGGCCATGATATTCTCATAACGCTCACCTCGGTATGTAGGAGACCGGGCAAGTTGTGGAGCAAGTCGTTATAATTGATATGACCGTATGATGACTTAATTTACTTCGTTACAATTACATTTATTGAACCGCCATATTTATTGTACTTGTTCCGCGATGGCGGAGGGTGGGATTGCAAACATAATTAAAACACATACAGTTTTCCAATAGACAACGACATAAGTAAATATTGGGATGCTTTGAAAATTTAGCTTTTCTCGGTAATATATCAAGCTATCATATATCCGATCAGACATTACTACATGTAATTGTTACTGATTAATCTTGTTTTCAATACAAACTTCAATTGCACCATGTTCTTAAAGAGGAAGTGGGGTTTAATAAATGTCGTAGAAATTGCCTGGGGCAAATTGAAACAAAGCCTTAAGGCCAAATACTACGGTGTAACAACTTACCCATTTAAACCTCGTACTTTATAAAAAGCCTGTAAAGCTTTTACATTTTCCAGATAGAGCATAGCAGACGTGTTCAATATATTTGCAATAGGTCGATCGTGCATAAAATATGAAGTACTGTTTTGTTTGGTAATTATTTCGACATATACACCCTAGAGAGTCAGAAAAAGGCTATTTTTGTACATGAATGTAACAGAGTCGGTAGCTTCCAATTTATTTTGAATTAATGATTGTTGAGAAAATTCATGGCTATAGGAAAACGAAATATATTAATATGAATACTAATGATAATATGACTAATCTTTGAGATAGTAATACACCATTCGAAAAAACTAAATGTTGAAGGATACATGAAAAGCCTCTTCAAATATCAAAGGTCGTATTTCTGGACAAGAAATTCTTGACAGCCGACAGTCTAATATATACAATCTGTGCTTAGAGAGAAGAAATATTTCCGTACTATTTAGTAAACAGTGACCTAAATAATCAGAGATGTATAGATATATATTCTCTATTTAAAACGATACAAAATTAGAATGTTATGTAATTGGCTACATACAGTTAGAGTTGTTTTGTTTTCGAACATTTATTACGCAGATATGCAACCTCTCGTTATGTAGACGGTGCCCAGGATAGATCCTAACTTTTTAATAGCGTAAAAACATAATTTCGCTTCAAGTGAAAAATTATCTTCTTGTAAAAGCTTACAATGACGTAACATAATGAACACACTGGAGAGACCTTACGTTCTTGCTCCAGGTCAACGTTACTGCTCCTGTCAATTGAACGTACCCGCTCCAGGTAAAAACATGGCTGCGTCCTAGAATTTTGCTAGGTAAGCACCAAAACATACTTCTTTGACAATCAGATGAATAGATATGCAGTAGACGGTTGTCGCACGGAATAACTGGGATGTCAGTTGGTTGGTTGTTGAAGACGTTTAATCCGACAAACTTCCGTCAGCGACTATGATTTCTGAACAATCAACACGCTGAAGTCAGCAAAAAGCTTTGTTAAACATACAAATACGATATTCTGAAATTTGTGCTCTGCCAAGTGATTCATATATACTTTATTCACCAGTTCTAAGCAACAAAAATACACGATGTTCATTATAGAGCAACTTCCTGTCAATTTTTATAGGCATCGCTCCATGCTCCAAAACTCAATAAAACGATCCAGCTCCTGAGTTGAAACAGAGTACGATATTATAAGCGATTGTCTCGGAGTTTAATCAAACAATTTGTCTTTTTTGATCAATATGTATAACTGTCTTTCGGTCTTTCTGTCAGTCAGGTTTCTCGTCCTGATTATTGATGCTTTTGAAATGAAATGTCATTATATACATGAAGAGCTTGATGACAGACAGTATTATGCACAAGATCCATAACTATCATAACTATCATGCACTAGAACCATAACTATTATAACTATCATCTTCGATATCGTCATCACAAGACTCCTCTTGGTTAATGTAAATTAATAATAATGATCATCAACGAACAACCAACCATATGCCTTGTCAGCTGCACACCTAAAAGCATCTAGTTATATCTAATACTAAGATATGTAAAGATCTTTTCACACCTTTGCAAAACAGTAGACCCTATTTAAACCTTAAAGTATCTTACAAATGACGAATGACGAATTTGTTTCAAATTAACAAGCCTTTTTGTGTGTGTGTGTGAAATACACTAAAGTTATATAGATGCATAGTTTTTTTTTATTTTTTGCATGAAAACAGATCCGGTAAATCCTTAAATCTTTTGGCACCAGAAAACGACATAGGAAAATAATGCAGTCCCGGATCAACCGCTACCGAAGCTTGCGGTGCCTGATCAGGACATTTCGCAATTTGCGTGTAGTGTTACTATGCATAGATAAAGGAAAAAAGAACGAATTAATGTGATTATCTACGGCAGATTTTTTAAAAGTATTTTCATATTTTCATACTGAAAGAAATCATGTTGCAGACGACTCTTTTTCTTACACCCATAGGGTTAATACTTCGTACATTTAAAACGCTCACTTACATTTGTATCATGTATGTTTCATTTTCCGATAAAACTTGAATTTAAGGTATTACCATCCTAATGCTTCTAGTGCAACATGAAATAAAATTTCATATTAGTTGATAAATAAGGATTTATACTGATATTATAACATTTTTTTACATTTCTAACCGACCAGAAATTCCTTTGATGTCTATCTTGAAATTATTTGTTGATACTTTTGTTAGTTTCCTGAAAAGGGGGGTAATTATTATCTCCCTTTGTAATGAGAATATAGTGGTTTTAGATTTTTAAATGATAATTCTATGAAGGAAAAAGTGGCTCGGTTAAAGTAATACAATGATACTCATTTTTAATTATAGCTAATTTTGTAGGATGATATTATAGTGGAAATAGCTGTTTTCCATTAGGATGGTACTACCTTAGTATTTGAATGAAATATTTATTCAGCATTGACTACTTTCATAAGAAAAACAAACTGTGTATATAAAATTGTTACAATCAACTTAGGATCGTTACTTTCTGAAACAAATTGAGAAGACAAAGGCCTATCAGACAAATCCGCCCCACCCTATCTCTCCCTCTCTCTCTTCATTCCGCTCGCTCTCTCTCCATTTTTTTGACGATGAGTGTCTGATTCTGCCAGCTTAATACAATTGGGGAGAGAACCCGAGATCGCCTGAATACATGCTCAAAAAGATCAGGCCTATTAATAAAAAAAAAAAGGAAAGGTTCAACGTGCTGTAGTATTGTACTGCCATTCAAGTATTTATTAAACTATACATTTGAACCGATCTACCGATCTATATCGACAGGTATCAAGTTGCAGAAATCAGTTTAAAATGTGACTAAACTGAAAGATACTTACCTCATTGATAGAATACAATGTGAGAAAAGAAAAAATAAGGCCCAAATGTTTTGCTTAGTATTCTACATCAGTTTATTTAAATTGGGAAATATTGGTAAAGGGTTAAAACATACAGGGTTTACAGTAGGCTGTGTAAAATATGTTCACTAACCACAACAGCACATAAAGATGACAATGTAATCTTAGAGATGTGACTAGGCCACAGTGTTGAACACTGCACCTGTTCTTTTGGGGTAAATTGTATTTCTGTAGAATTCACTATTTAGCCTGAAACTAATGCCTGAACCGATGTCTATAGATGTTCAGCTGATTTGGAATATATAGTTGGTCATTCATAATGATAATTATTGCTATTATCAACGATGGCGAACCTATGACTGTGACCACGATAATTAAAATAGAATCTTGACCAAAATGACAAAATTGTTTACTGTAACACGAAGACTTACGCTTATCGTGTTTCAACTCAGGAGCTGGATCGTCGTATTGAATTTAGAAGCACGTTACGTTGTAATGCAAAAATGGCAAAATATCGCTTTATAATTGCAATTTATTTTTTTTTCGGTTTATAGTTGTGAGCAATAATCATTATATAGGTCACCTGACACAGCACACATTTCAGAATATCGAGTGTATATGTTTTACAAAGGTTTCTGGAGACTCCAAGTATTGATTTTCCAGAAATCGTAGTCGCCGACGGAAGTTTGTCGGATTAAACGTTTTCAACAAACGATTAACCATCAAAAGAACTACAGATTAACGTGCACTGACATCCCAGACATTCCGTGCGACAACCTTCAACTGCATATCTATTCATTAACATGTAAAAAAAAAATATGATTTTGTACTTACCTTGCAAAATCTTATGGGCGCAGCCATGTTTTTACCTGGAGCGGGTACGTTCAATTGACAGGAGCAGTAACGTTGACCCGGAGCAAGAACGTAAGGTCTCTCCAGTGTGATGAATGCATCAAAGATCATATAACCCTTTCTTCATGTAAGCCGCCCGTAAAAGTCTTTGGCACTAAAGAGGGATAATGGATAAGGCGACGCATGTTTAATTTACGTGACAGCTGAAACAGTACTCAGCGCTGTTCCTGTAGTCTTTGGTAATGGAATTGGAGTATAACCGTAAATAAAGCCTAAATTACGGGGCTAAATCCATACAAAAATGCTAAACTCATTGCTAAAGCCTAGATAGAATCTATGAATCAAAGGACTTTCTACGTTGTTTTGTAATGTGAACTATCAGCAGTTCTTCAAACTAAAATATAAAGTTTGTTTGTTGATTAATTTGAACGATGTTAACGGTCGCTTTCAGCAGTATTCCATTCAAATCACTGTGAAGACTTACTAATTCTCGTCTAGTCACCAGTTTCAGAAGTAGTAGGAAATTGCTCGTCATTACCTTGTCCAAAATTTAATAAGACATTATAACAATTCACTTTATCTAGTAAAATCTGCGAAGGACTAAATGGATCAAGTATGTCTTTTCGTGCATTGCCATTCACCTGGTCCCGAGGAAGGGATGAGAGTCCATGCCAAAGGCATATTCAACCATACTGGATCGCCATTCTTGCATGTAAAACATTTTTTTTAAATAGTTTTTTTTTTTTTGTGAGTGTGTTTTAAAAATAAAAATAAGTTCAATCGAACTCAGACCTACAAAGTACCTCATTCCGAACATGAACGTTTACGTGCAGTCGGCAGGAATGTGCCAGAAAGAGGCCACACGGTGTTTGCGTTCGAAATACCATATGAGCAGATTTCATCAACGTGGCAAATACCCGCGACCTGTCGAGTTTATGGCCTTCACGCAAGAAGTCAATCCGCCCAGGCAACCTGATTTGACCTAAGAACTTGCGAAAATACCGACAGCTAGGACTTCCTGGCTTAAGGCCCTTTAGTAGTAGGGCTGTTAAAAACAGGTTAAGATAACACAAATGGACTGCATTTTCAGTCGTTTTCTTCCATGGCGTCGTTGAATCCGGGATACATATTCAAATATTTAGATCTGAATCGAATACCTAGGTAACAGAACAAAATTAATTCTCATCTATAGGAAAATTATCATTTTGTAAGCATTATGTTACTACAAGAGCTAAACGTTTTGTATCATTTCTTTCTTTTCCTGAACACTTGAACGTATCCCGAGAGATATGTATTAGAATCAAGAAATTTAGTACAAAAAATCGGTTGTATGACGCTATTTATTATCTTTTTATTTTATTTTTTCTAAAAAAAAACCAATATATAAGAATAGTGTTATTTCAAATTATATCAGTTATCGTGTAAAAAACTATTACTATTTGTAATCCTGGTTTACCGAGAAGCGTGGTAAGGCTATGGTGATCTTGAACGTTTTTTTTTTTTACCTTTCTGGCTCTGGTACTAACAGATCACTCAAAAAGCATAAACATCAAATTTACAGAAAATGGTCTGCTACGGGAAGAAAGAAGTCGTCTACAGGACATAATGTATTAGCCTTTACGAGTGATTCAATGCATTTTGAAAAGGACTTTTTTCTTTCGCAATCGGCGTAGAATTTTTGGCAACGAGATTCGTGAAGGTAGCTCAGTTAATATTTTATCTTTGACATGGCTGGCAACATCATAACCACTTGCAGCCGACGATTTGAAAACGTCAGCGTACAATTTGGATGATGAAGCGCCATTGGCGAACGGCTTAGATCAAAATAACACACAAAACGTGCAATCTTCTTTGGATCTATAGCGTCTGCTGAAGAAGATATAGCTGCTCTGGAAAGATTTGTTGTTCTTCTGTATTCAAAAGCTGCAGCCTATGACTCTGTGAATGAGGCTAGAAGGCATCTGTTCTCCCAAAAAAGTGGACAAATTGAAACATACATCCTTAAAGGTGCACTTGAATTCAGCATATTTAGAGGGCTGTATTGCAGGCTACATATGTTTTGGGGCAAATAAACGATACCATGCAATAATCGCCCATTCGATCAAATTGGGTTTGACTAGGGAAGATAGCATATGGAAGCAAAATTCGAGCACACTTCCTGAAACTGCAGAGAACCGATAAAATGTAACTGTAAAACTGCGTGGTTAGGGCGGTGCAAATGATTCAGAGGCAATATGATTTGTACGTTTCTGTGTTTTTGTCTGGCGGGTTTTGATTGGGTATAGACAACATGTTGATTTGTTTATCGTGGTTTTCGATTTTCGATAGTATTTTAGTAATATCACAGCCTACCGTGCCTTCACACATGAAAAACGTGATATTGATATTCATCCGTTTATTTAGTGTAAAATGACAGAATTTGAAGACAGCTCCTGCCCTCATTGACAAACTGATTTCCAATTACGCGTAAAAAACTTACCCTAAAAGCAAATAACTTGAAAATTAGAACACTGCAAAAAACACGAAAACCGATGACACAACCCAATGTCAGTTTGATATTGTCCGATCAGAGGCACTTCAGGTTGTTTTTTCAGCTTTAATAATGACTTCAAGCAGTAAGTTTGCATAAATATCTGTATAAAACAATAAGCGGATGCTTAAACTTCTGTCTTAAAAAAAACGGTGAATTTATTAAAATACCGAACAAACTACAAAGTAGAGGGGGCGGATGAGGGTTAGGTTTTTCGTCTTAAAGAATACTTGTAAGTCAGTAAGAAAAAGAAAGAAGACTGAAACTAAAGGCCCGTTAAATAGATATGACCTTTAGTATTATTATTTATTTTTTTTCCCGAATACAAAAACAAAGGATATATTAACCTTTTACCATACAATAACGACTTTTAACGACCCTGTGGAGGAAGGCTTTTGAAATCGCTGTGAAGAATGGAGAAAATCCTGATAATCAACATTTCTCCTTTTCCAACAATGTTCCAACCTATTAATGGCAAATCTAATAATTCGCACCACTTTTGAATTATGATCTGCAAATACTTTCAATATGAATGAGTCTGCAATTTCGTTGTTTAATTGGTAAACAGTTAAAAGGTTGTTTATGCTCCTTTATTCATAGTGATGAATTACATTCCAGTTTTGTAATTTAAAGATTTTAAAATCTACATCCAGGCGCAGATCCAGGATTTTTTTCCCAGGAGGAGGAGGGGTCTGGAAAATCGAATAGATCATTATGTGCATATTCAAATTTGCTACTGCATAAAATGTTAGCATTTCCCGTCGGTGTGTATACCGGTATAATAGTATACAGGTCTGCGAACAATATTACTTGAAAACCTACGCAAAGAAAGATGAAGAATTTACTGCTACATTCATAATTGGACAAGATTTCAGGCAGATATCAGTTACTTTATCGGTCTAAAGGGAGGGGGGGGGTCCTGGACCCTCCACCTATTGTTGACACCCCCGCTTCCCCTCCGCTTGATCTTCTGATGATATCCATTGCATTCCAGTAAATCTGTAGGTAGAACAATGTATTTTCTGGTTTAATTTAAGCAATATTATCTCTAGACTGCGATTACAGCAACTTATACTGAAAAACCCGTATTTGCGTGCAAATCTTTTAGGGTATGGGTGATCGTAAATTATTTGAGCCATGTCATTCGAAAACTCCTTACTACGTGTTTCCTTTGTACACAAAATTAATGCAGGCTAATTTAGACTTCAGATGAGAATGAGTTACGTAATGCACTACACAATCCTTGAATCCAAATTGAAAGCCAAATTTCCATTTAGTGTACTGTACATACTGAAGACCGATGACGCTGAATTACAAAGAGGCTTTGAATGGGCGGGTTGTCACGGTTCATTTGTTTCTTAATCTGATATGATTCTTTACTTTTTGCAGATTAAGTACCTTTGCATTTAATATGCTACTTGGAAATTGAGCATTACCTATCCACAGAACCTGTGTACATTCGATTTCGGTCGCTTCTAAGTGTGGATGCTGTGTTTAGTGTGTTATGTAATAGGATATACATGTAACCTGTTTTCATTATCACTCTGAATACAGAATATTCTAGATACATAAAGAACATTCATTGGTTTTTCATTGTGGTTATTTTTAGAAACAGGATTGTTAGTAAACAAGTTGTTTATCAATCCATTTCTATAAATAGCTTGTTGTCATCTTTCTAGAAAAGACTAATCTAGAATTTTTTTAAGCTGATATACATAGGAGATACTTACTTGGTGATTTGGATCTTGAAGTTAGACTTGTGGCTTTGAGGATACAGAATTAGTGAAAAGTGTTGGATTTAACTTGGGATATAGAACTGTAAGTTGGAATTATCTTTTATTTAAACAGGTTGCTCATATCTATTTGTAAGTTAAAACTATTGTTAATTTAGGTTTTAGGAACCAGAAATTCCATACTTTTTGTAGTCTAAACTTAATTCTTAATTTTGAGGGACTTATTCAATTTTGTTCAAACTTAACTCTTGTTGTACTATTTTGTCTTTATTCATTAATAAATATTGTTAATCGTGAAAGGCTTGTTGCTGGTTTTCTTTCTCGTTACGCTTGTCTTGTAACAGAAATTGGGGGCTCGTCCGGGATAGATCATTTAGTCATTTTGGATATACCTTGAAATTATTTTGAACTTGTTACAGTATTAAAGTTTATTAGATAATAAGAAAATAATAAAAAATAAAATTTGATTTTTATTCTACTGAACCAGCAAAAAGCAATCATGTCTTTTGATCTTGAAAAATTTATTGCTGAACCTTCTCAGGAGTTGTTAAATTTGGCAAAAAAGTCTGATTTATTAGATCTTGCTTCTCATTATAAACTGACTGCCATTAAAGGTACTATGTTAAAGCATGAAATTAAGAATTCTATCGTTCAGCTGATGAAGAAATACTTGATTCGTCTGCTCAGTCGCTTATTCTAGTGTCTCAGACAGACGTTAAAATTAACATTGAGTTAGAAAAATTAAAACTACTGATGGAAAAAGAAGAGAGATTAAAAGAATTAGAGCAAGAAGAAAGGGTGAAAAAAAAAAAGAATTAAAATTAAAATTAGAGCAAGAAGAAAATGAATTTAAAAAAATTAGAGCAAGAAGAAAAAGAATTAAAAATAAAATTAGAGCAAGAAGAAAGAATGAAAGAAAAAGAATTAAGAGTTAGAAAAAGAAAAAATGTATCTTGAATTAGAAGAAAGAGAAAGGGATAGGCAATTTCAGATGAGAATGAAAGAATTAGAAATAGAAAATAAAGAAAAAACATCTTTGCATGTGATTAATGACTTTGACATAACAAAACACCTCAGACTTGTTCCGCCATTTCAAGAAAGTGAAGTTGATAAATACTTTTCTCATTTTGAAAAATTTGCTGAAAATTTGAAATGGCCGAAAGAACACTGGACCTTACTCTTGCAAAACGTTTTAACTGGAAAGGCTCGCGATATTTTTTCGCAACTAAGTAATGAACAGCTTTCTAATTATGATAATGTTAAAGAATTGATTTTAAAGGCTTATGAGTTGGTACCTAAGCATGTAGACAAAAATTTAGGAATTGCAGAAAAGAAAATGGTCAAACCCATGTTGAATTTGCTAGAACTAAAGAACAATTATTTGATAGGTGGTGCCATTCAAAGAAAATAGGTTCAGACCATGGAAAACTTAAACAATTTCTGTTAGTTGAAGAATTTAAAGGTACATTAATTTAGATGTAAAAACTTTTTTAGACGAGAAAGAAGTTGAAACTTTAGAAGAAGCTGCTTGCTTAGCAGACAACTTTGCCTTGACGCATAAGGTCTCTTTCATGAATAAATCAAACCCTCGAAAACCTTTTTATTCATCTACTGGTCCTAAATCAAATTTTAATCAATTTAATGACAATTCCAATCAGAGTAGTCCCAAACCCAAGTCTCCTTATGAAGCCAAAGGTCAAAATCCCTTATCTCGACCCACTTGTAATTATTGCAAAGGATCAGGTCATATTATTTCTGAATGTCCTGTTTTAAAAAGAAAACGGAAAAACAAGAAAGTTTTAAGTCTACAGGGTTTACTTCATTGAAGTCTACACCTCAGTCATGTTTTAAAGACCAAACCTTTGTTCAGGCCAAAGTACCTGAGACTGATACTGTTATGGAGATTTATGAACCATTCTTATCAGATGGTTTTGTGTCACTAAAAAGTGATTTTGCACGGTCTACCCCTATTAAAATTTTACGTGATACTAGAGCTTCTCAATCTCTTATTTTAGCAGATGTCCTGCCTTTTTCTGAGAAGACTTCTGGGACAAGTGTCCGTATTCAGGGTGTAGAATGTGGATTTGTTAATGTTCCGCTTCATAACATTTATTTGTCTTCAGACTTAATTAATGGTCGAGTGACTGTTGGTATTAGAAAAAATTTACCTTTTAAAGGTGTTCATTTGTTATTAGGCAATGATTTAGCCGGAGATAAGGTAATTGTTAATCCACTTGTAACTGACACATCTTGCATGGATCAATCACCCGATCCGATTGAGGAAGAAATTCCTGACCTTTACCCGTCATGTGCAGTTACTAGAGCTATGGCAAAGAAAGCCATTTTGACTGAAAATCAGTCTGATATTGACTTATCTGATTCTTTGTTGGGTCATTTATTTAAAAATGAAATTAACAGGTCTATTTCACAAAACCAGTCTGAAAGTCAGACAAATTCTAAACATAATTCATCAGAACTTGATTATATATCTTCACACTTTGTTAATGAAGGCCATGATACAAGGTCAAGGTCAAAACTAAGTGAAGACCAACACAGTGATTCAGAAATAGCACCTTTATTTCAAAAAGCTGTTAGTGAAACTGATCTTTCACAGGAACCTGTCTGTTTTTATATAAAAATGGAATATTAATGAGAAAATGGCGCCCTCCTGAAGTCTCTGTTGATGATGAGTGGGCTGTCAATCATCAAGTTGTCATTCCTAAGTCCTATAGATTAGAAATATTAAGCTTAGCTCATGAAACACCTATGTCAGGTCATTTAGGTATCAATAAAACCTATCACAAAATTCTTAACCATTTTTATTGGCCTGGTCTAAAAGCAGATGCATCAGATTATTGTAGGTCTTGTCATACTTGTCAAATGGTAGGCAAACCCAATCAGGTCATACCTAAGGCTAAACTACAGCCTATCCCTGCATTTGATGAACCTTTTAGCAGGATCATAATTGAATGTGTAGGTCCATTGCCAAAAACAAAGGCTGGCAATGAGTACCTTTTGACTATTATGTGTGCTTCCATCCGTTTTCCTGAAGCAATACCTTTAAGAAACATAAAATCTAAAACAATTGTCAAAGCTTTAGTGAAATTTTACCTTTGTAGGACTTCCTAAATTTGTTCAATCTGATCAAGGGTCAAATTTTATGTCTGGCATTTTCCAACAAGTGATGCACGAGTTGGGTATTAAACAATATAGGTCATCTGCATATCATCCTGAAAGCCAAGGTGCCCTTGAACGGTTACACCAGATCTTAAAAAATATGTTAAGGTAATATTGCTTTGACACACAAAAGGATTGGGATGAAGGTATACATCTTTTACTCTTTGCAGTAAGGTAGTCTGTACAGGAATCTCTTGGTTTTAGTCCCATTGAGCTTGTTTTTGGCCACACAGTTCGTGGACCTTTAAAACTTTTAAAAGAAACATTTCTTTCACTAGAAGACTCTCCTTTAAATTTACTTCAGTATGAATCCGACTTTAGAAACAGATTATTTAAAGCTTGTGAGGTTGCAAAATCAAATTTAAAGAAAATTTAATGTAAAATGAAAGAATGATATGACAAGAATACTAAAGAAAGAAATTTTAAACCTGAAGATAAAGTTTTAGCTCTTCTACCAATTCCTGGTAGGCCTCTACAAGCAAGATATTTTGGTCCTTATTCTGTAGAGAAAAAGGTCAGTGACTTAAATTATGTGATAACAACTCTTGACAGGCGAAAGCAGAAACAATTATGTCATATTAATATGTTAAAAGAATATGTTGATAGGGATAATTCAAATATTTCGCCAATAAATGTAGTTTTCTCAGTCCCTCAAAATCAAAATCACATTAACCCTGAAGACATAAATTGTGAAGAAATGAACTTTGATAAGTCTAACCCTATTTGTTCAAAACTACAGAATTCTGACGTTTTAAGAAATTTAGATCAAAACTTTCACATTTAGATAATAATCAAAAAGATGAATTAAAAAACTTAATTTCTGAATATGAGCACCTGTTCCCTGATATTCCAAAACGGACAGATACAATATACCATGATGTGGACATTGAAAATTCAAAACCAGTGAAACAATATCCATATCGAATGAATACCAAGAAACTGGAGCATCTTAGAGAGGAAATCAAGTATCTATTGGACAATGACTTTACTGAACCTAGTCAAAGTGAATGGAGTTCTCTCTGTATTTTTGTACCAAAGCCAAATGGATCTTTTCATATGTGCACTGTCTATAGAAAAGTTAATACTGTGACCAAGACTGATTCGTTTCCAGTGCCAAGAGTAGATGACTGCATTGACAATATTGGTCATGCAAAATATGTAACCAAATTTGATCTTCTAAAAGGATTTTGGCGAATTCCTCTCACTAAAAGGGCTAAAGAGATCTCTGCATTTGTAACTCTTGATGGACTATACTATCCCTGATGCTTTGTCTAGAGTTTAACTTCTAAATAGTTAACATTTGCCTTTATGTAGTGTATTTTTATGTACAGTTTAGTGTAATGATATGTCTTATATTCTAACAAAAGAAAGTTTTAATTCTTAAAACTCTCTTTTCTTTTAGGAGGGGAAGTGTTATGTAATAGGATATACATGTAACCTGTTTTCATTATCACTCTGAATACAGAATATTCTAGATACATAAAGAACATTCATTGGTTTTTCATTGTGGTTATTTTTAGAAACAGGATTGTTAGTAAACAAGTTGTTTATCAATCCATTTCTATAAATAGCTTGTTGTCATCTTTCTAGAAAAGACTAATCTAGAATTTTCCAAGCTGATATAAATAGGAGAGACTTACTTGGTAATTTGGATTTTGAAGTTAGACTTGTGGCTTTGAGGATACAGAATTAGTGAAAAGATATAGAACCGTAAGTTGGAATTATCTTTTATTTAAACAGGTTGCTCATATCTATTTGCAAGTTAAAACTATTGTTAATTTAGGTTTTAGGAACCAGAAATTCCATACATTTTGTAGTCAAAACTTAATTTTTAATTTTGAGGGACTTATTCTATTTCTTGTTCCAAGATTAAGAATTGTCAAAATTTCATTCAAACGTAACTCTTGTTGTAATATTTTGTCTTTATTCATTAATAAATATTGTTAATTGTGAAAGGCTTGTTGCTGGTTTTCTTTCTCGTTACGCTTGTCTCGTAACAAGTGTATAATGTTGCCATGTCAAAGGCCATCTTTATTATATGCCGCGGGTCATTACACATGCATAATATGTTATTAATGTTGTTATTTGTATTTGTAGAGCAGAATATTATTCTCTTGCATTTGATAAATGCATTTAAATGTATTTACTTGTATAAACATGGAAGAAAACAAAAACTAGACGAAAACTCTCTATTTTTTTAAGTACCCCTTTCTAAACGACTCGGCCATATATTTAAACGCAAGTTTACATGTTTTTCACCCAAGAAAATAACAAATGAGGTTTGATAAGTGTTGGTTTGTTCATTTAGGGTGAATTCTTATTCATCCTTTTTATTACAAATGATTATTTCATCTCTTGTGCATGTGAATACAAAACATCTTTCAGAAGTTTCACTGCAAAAAACGAAATAATTCAAAATTAGGTACCCCCTTTTGACCCCCCATTTTTTTAAGATCCCTTTTTCCAATCACGTGGATCTTAATCTTTTTGGATTCTACATACATTAAACTACTTATATGCAAGTTTTGGTGCTTTCTTCCGGAAGTGAGCATCTTGGGTCTATTTTCGGTCTTAACCGCCTCACTATTACAACTGGTCTGCTTCAAAACAAAAGGAATAGTTTTCTTCTGTAAATAGTGTGTAATAGTAGTCGCTGCACGAGTGTCTAGATTTTACGGGAGACACTATAGACAGGCAGACATATCACACACGTTAAATAACGATTGTCCCCTGAAAATAACTTTCGGATTGTATGCTTCCCAGACTGATTTGCATTTCCTGTGTCTGTGTTTAGTTGATTTTGTTCCTATATTTATTGTGTCAATAGTAAATGTGTCTGTCTTCTATACCGCGTCCGGCATCACAGGACCCTTATACAACCTTACTGACATTATATACCATCCAAGTAGAATTAAAATTTTTAAACGCATTAAAAGCTCGTACTAGACCTGAAATCGTCTCATGCCAGCCTGAAGAAGATAATTTCAAAATCATCAACAATAATTGTTATGATTCAATCTTTGTTACGAGGTAATTATAAATCATAAAGCAATACTTTTAGACTTGAATGTCTCATCTATTTTCTCGGCTAAAAGGAAAAAAAGTATTGTCACAGCCCCGTCATCGTCATTTTGCGGAAAGTTTGACATTTTATCAAATCTCTGTCATTACTGAAGGGTATTTATTTGAAATTTAGCTGTTACGGGTAACTAGTACTGGTTAAACTCAGGAAGAAAAATGTGAAAGGACACCTGAAAACTGCATAACACACCATTCGATAAAACAAAGCCGTATAGGAATCGCTTTTCAAGTACTGGAATTACGCAGTGGGGATTTTACAGTAATTTTTATAGGAACATTTTGTCATCAGGTTAACCTCTGTTGTGAAAAAATGCCCTGCCTCTTTGATACTTGTTTGCATTTCCAGAGGCAATTACACTTGTAGCAGACAGCTATAAAATTTATGAAATGGAGATGTGCTGTTGTGATGACAACTATTCACCGGCCTTAAATCCATAACTGTCCAGACTATATCAGACAAGGTTGAAAGTAATACAAATCGTTTAAATGATAGAAAGCGGAAATTGAAATATTGCTTTTCAGTACTTTCGAGAAAACTGTATTGCTTAAAGAAACGTTAAAACTTCGTTACATGCCTTATTTCCTGCAATGCATTTAAAACCGGATTACTGCGTGGTTGTTGAGAGTGGTATTCAGATAGTTACGTATCTTGGTCTTAAATAAATTCAAAGACGTGCTTTTTTAATTGTTTCAAAGGAAAGCTTCATTACTATCGTATTTTCCGGACAATAGGCCGCGGCCTATCTGAAAAAAAAAAAAAAATCTCAAGTGTGCGGCCTATAGGACGAAGCGACTTATACGTTAATTTTATTTTTCTAGATGACCTGTTAGTGCGGCATGTAAAACTGTAAATAAAGGTAAACCAGTTTACGATTCCCCATGTGGGTGCAACTTTGGTTCACGCCCACAAAGTATTTCTCGAACACTTATACATGTACCTTTGTTTTGTTCGTAGATAAATTAATCCGCTAGCAAACTTGTTAATGTGTTAAAATTCGTGACCAACCTAGATTTTCACACCTTTTGTTTGATGATGTCTATTGGTACTAATCAGCGGTAAACTGCGAATGTAATTAAAGGCGTTGTTTGGTGTGTACCGCTAATCGGAAGTAACAATTTGACAATTTCGAAATTTCTTAAATTCTTCGACAATGGATGAACGAATGATAACGGTCTCTAGTGTTCTGAGTGATTTGATCTGCAGAAAGGGAAATCACTAATGGAATGAAAAAATGCGAAAAGAACGGATAAATTTGTTTCGTGTCTTAAACATGTATAATACATATACCGGTACAAATACATCTATCTAAAGAGGGATGACATTGTACAGTAACCAAGCGTATCAGCCGCGGCTTATGTGCCGGTGCGGCCTATACAATATTTTTTGTTTCTAAAATAGTAAAACTGGAAGGGTGCGGCCTATACAGTGCAACTGCTTATTGTCCGGAAAATACGGTATAAAACTAGGTAGTTGCCTTTTGTTTACCTTTTACCTGATTTTAAAGTTGATTTTTCTGCCAGCGACTAACACTTGGAAAAAGTCAGATTGGTCCGTGAAAATTCTTCAGTTCGCAAGATTGACTGTCCGGTAACAATACGACATCGAAAAATTTTAATAGTCTTTCATCATACCCAATAACCGTGCTTTAAGGGAGACTGGGAATTAAAATCAAGGTCAGAGCTCAAATCTAGCGCTGTTGAGAAAGACAAGAATCTGATTCTGCTGGCTTGCGTGCTGCACCCTTGAACCAAAGACCTTGGGTTTCTTTCTGACCAAGAGAGGAGAGGTCTGATGCGCATACTATTCTGCTTAAAAAAGCACTTGAGCTTTCTACAGATCCCATGGCTTTCAAGACGGGTCCGAAAATGACGTTGTTTCAACCATACAGTGTCCTAGTACCTAATCAATCTGTGCCAGCCTTGCCCCAATTGCCTGCTGATCCCACTGTTAGTAAGTCTGATAATAACAACAATATTAAAGCTAATGAAAACGAAAGGAGTGGACAACCACCTTTAAAGATCTTATGCAAAAATGAAATAGATATAGATGATTGGCTTCAGGACAATCTGAGAGACCTCGAAAGGAAGTTTTTCTTTAGAGGTGGCTGGGTACTTTGGTGCGGCACAAACAGATACTGATTTTCCCATTTGTCCGAATGTTAGTCTTGTGATCTCTAAGGAGTTCGAAAATAGGTCATGTAGGGTCAAAAACTAGGTCACTGGTCAAATCTTAGAAATACCTTGTGTACGTACTAAAGGCCAGAGTTTCAATGCAATACTCATGAATCTTGGTCAGAATGTTTTTCTTTACGATTTCTTTGATGGGTGTGCAAATGGGTTATGTCGGGTCAAAAATTAGGTCACTGGGTCAAATCCTAGAAAAAACTCGTTTACCCTCTAGAGGCCACATTTTCAGTCTAATACTCAAGAAGGTTGGTCAGAATGTTTGTCATAATGATATCTTGAATGAGTTTGAAAATGGGTCACATTGGGTCAAAAACTAGGTCACCATGTCAAATCTTTCAAATAGCCAGTGTAGCTCTCGAGTCATCATTTTCTGTCCAATTATTTTTGAAAATTAGTCAGAATGTTCGTCTTGATGATCAATATGATGAAATTGAAAATGGGCTACATTGGTTCAAAAACTAGGACGCCATGTCATATCTTGAAGAAAAAAAAACTTATGTACACTCCAGAGACCACATTTTCTGACCAGTACTTATGAAATTTGGTCAGAATCTTTGTTTTGATAATACGTGTATCTACAATGGGAAAATGGGCTATGTTTGGCTGAAAAGTAGGTCACAGAATTCTAGAAAAAGCTTGTATACAAGCTAGAGTCCAAATCTTCATTCCAATAATTATGAAAGCTTAGTAGAATGTTTGTCATAATATCTTGAAAGAGATTGAAATTGGGTCATGTTTGGTCAACAGACTCAGGTGAGCGACTTAAGGGCCATCATGGCCCCCCCTTTTTTTTTTTTTTAGTTTTATTTTTCACTTTATATTGTGAACAGCAGTCTATGATAGACCGTGACAAATGATATAATCCGATTATTACCGATAATCGGTGAAATGTGTGACCGATTAATCGATTATTAAATTCAAACCGACTACCATCACTACTCTGTTATGACATGTCCATAGTCTGATCGATGCATCATTTATTTATTTGTACAAAAAAACAAAAAACAAGAGCGGCAAATTGTCGCAAGATACGCACGTCCCACCGCCAGTTGTCAAGGGGTGATAATAATCATAAAGGGCTGGTAGAGGAAAATAGTAGTGCAGCATAAATCATGTAAGCGATTGAAATAGGCATGAATGTCTCCTCAAATGTTAAGGAAACATGCAAATAAAGTTTCAGGTCATTCCAACATGAAAAAAACAAAGTTATATAGTAGAGAAGCATGAAAAATTGTAAAAAAAAAAATAATGAATAGGGAATAATTCCAAAAGGGCATTGGGTAAGGTTACAGCTCCAATGCATTGCACTTTTCGTAACTGCAACAAACATGTTTACCAAGTCCCAAGTCAATTTGACTCGAGGTGACAAAGTTCCGTTCCGGACAAGCAAGAAATACTGTAAAAATGAAGATCAAAGTGGAATTACTCAAAATCCGTGCTAGGTAGAGTTATTGTTCTTGCGCACTGTACTCCGTAATATTGCAACAAACATGCATACCAAGTCTGAAGTCGTTCTGACTTGAGATGACAAAGTTATATTCCGGACAAGTACTAAATGCTGTACAAATGATGATCAAAGGGAAATAACTCAAAGACAGCACGAGGTAGAGTTACAATTCTTGCGCACTGCACTTCCAAATATTGCAACAAATAAGCATACCATATTTCAAGTCATTCCTACTTAAGATGACAAAGTTATGCTCCGGACAAGCAAGAAATGAAGATCAAAGGGGAATAAATTCGTGCTAGAAAGAGTCATGGTTCTTGTGCACTGCACTCCATAATTTTTCAACAACCATGCATACCAAATTTGAAGATGTTCATACTAGAGATGACAAAGTTATATTCCGGACAAGCAGAAAATGCTGTAAAAATGACGATGAAAGGGAAATAACTCAAAGACAGCACGAGGTAGAGTTATGGTTCTTTCGCACTGCACTCCGTATTATTGCAACAAACACAAATGCCAAGTTTCAAGTCAATCGGACTGGAGATGACAAAGTTATGCTCCGGACAAAGAACTGGACGCCGGACGCCATGGGTGATCCCATAATACGTCCCGTCTTCGACGGGCGTATAAAAACTGGATGGGACTACCTGGAGAACTATTCTACGTAAATGTGACATTCCTAAGGTTACCTTAGTTTTGAATATAATGATGAGCCTTCCGCAAACAAGTGTGATGCGAGACATCTTTTTCAGTAATGCTAAGTTTACACCATGTTCCCGGCAGCCCCGTTTGTCTGAAACGTGGAATGCCGTGGGATTTTGAATAATTTTTTTCTACATTTTCTGAGTTTAGTTAGGTCTCTTTACGGTACCTCACGGTATCCGTGACAAGCCATGGATGGAAGGGGATGCTAAGTTCCACGGTGCCCAAAGATCTCCTACGGCTACCTGCGTTCTAACACGGATGGGTGAATCCACAGATTTTGGCCGATAAGCAAAAAAAAGTAGTGTGGTATAAAGTTTTTTATTGTTGAAATATACCACCACTAAATATAACTTGAAATCAACTATTACACTTCTCAACCTCCTGCAGCGATGTTTTGATTGATTTTCGTCATTTTTAATGCAATGAACACATGCTATGCAAGCTAGATGTCATTGCCGTAACAAAGTAATTTATCACCAATTCAACTATTTGAACTGGGCTATACTATGTATTTAGAACGTCTTCAGTAGTAGTTAAGGTAACATTTTCAAAATAATTCATACAGGTTGTGATTGGTAAATCATAGATATTAAAAAATAGATGAGACATCAGGCTGTTCCAAATGAAATGAAAATGCATATAGTAAATTGTATGTGAACTAGCAGCGATTGAATTAACAGATGAGTTTGTATTCTAGTTGTAATTTATATATGCTTTGAAGCACATGGTAGTAAATACCAAAATCTTACTTTTGCTTGTTTTGTAAGTTTTATTCAAAAAACATGGTTGTTGCGGTAATGACATGTTGTTGTGGAAATGACATGGTATGTTATGGAAATGACAACTAATTAAGTATCTGATCATAACAAATACAGTTCCATGTTCAAAGAGATGAAATAACTGAGAGTTAATATTTATCTTATGATTCCATGTTATGCTCAATTAAAGCCCACACGTCATCGTTTATCTTGTGGTGCCTTTTTTGTCACTTGTACGGGCTCTTCATCAAGCAGTGTAACAATAGTTTTTCTGCTGTACCAAAGGATGTCATCCCTCATTGACCAAAACCATCTGTTACGCCCGATTCTACTCATTGTTTTAACCTCTACTTCATCTTTGTCAACAGACAAAATCACCCCTGGATAGACCTGTTTATCGTAGATGTACAAAACAATGCAGTATAGGCCAACCAGCGATTCGTCGATGTTGGTCACAGGTCTCAGCAAGATTTCATTCGCCTTAAATATCGTTGAGTAAAAAGTGTTAATTTGCACCACTCAGTGAGGCATTCGTTTGCTTTGATCGGGTTCAACACCGTTTTTTTAACAATATTTCAGTTATATACGGCTGTCAGTGCACCTACCCATGTGTTCGTGACATTTCCTCACCTATACAAACACAATTTTCCTTCAAAGCCACTGACAACTTTCTTACATAGATTATTGACCTAGTCTAGCAGCAAGAAATAAATATATCGTGTGGAACTGACTTTCATCACACAGACAGAAAATGGCTAAGCCGGAAATCGAAATCGCGACCCCGTGTCAGAAGTCAGGTATACTAACCATTGAGCTACTGAGACTTGGTAGGGAGTGATTTACAGTAATAATGTAAAATGTAACATTGATAAGATATGGAAATAAATGATTCAGTACAAATAATTTTATTACACGAGATCAGTAGATATGTTTTCGACAAACATGCGCCAGTTTTATAGTATCTGGGAACCAGATAAACATTGTAAATATAATTCGTCATGCTTTGTTTATCGCCCCTATAAATGTAGAAACCTTTTCAGTTTCGTCCTTGTGGATGACCTCCGGTTCTGCCAGTGGTGAATGAGTTGATGGCCTCACAGGAATGTCACAAATATTCTAAACATAAAACAAAATTACATAAATTACAATGTTTTGGAGGGTTGAAATCTTTTTTTTTTTTTTTTTCAAAGATTTTATTGTCCCCGTATATTGGTGTGTGAGGGTCGGGGAGCCATCCCTCTACACATCTTACAAAGTAATACAAGTCATGGTCATACAGTTAGGGACAAAGAAACAAAAACAGATAATAAACATGAGGAAAAAAAAGTAAATAAGAATAGAAACAAAAAAAAAAAATGTAAGCAAAAAGCGAATCTTCCCAGAATTACAGAGAAAAAAATATTAATCTCTTGAATGATTCATAAAACAAGTAAAGTTTTCCCAGTCTTTAGTAAAACATTCTAGGTTATTGTTTTCGATGGCTGTTTTTCTAAGAATCTTGAACTTGATAGATATAAAATTCCTGGCACCAGTTTCTGTAGGTATTTGTTTTCTAGATCTACATTTAAAGATGTACATTTTAAACAAAATGAGAAGAGTGTTTTTTGCGTAGGTATTAGATTTGACGTATCCAAACAATATTTTTTTAACAGTTAGATCTGAGTAGATAGTTCCATTGTGTTTAAAGTAATTTGAGATAATTGGGTGAACTTTGGGACAGTTCCAGAATAAATGCTCAATTGTTTCTTGTTCGTTAGTACAAAAAGTGCAATCTGAAGAGTCGATATATTTTATTTTATACAAGAAATAATTTATTCCAAGAATGCGGTGAATAATTCGATATTGGAACCATTGTATATATGAATCTTTTGTTATTAAAAAGGGTAGGAAAAATATTTGTTTCCATTCATCAGGATTTATACTGATGTTTAATTTCTGTGCCCAGGTTTGAACACACGCTGGCTGGTCGTTGTTTTTGTTAAGACTTTGATAGATACTTTTTGAACCTTTTGAATCCTTAAGAATCAATTGAAGGTATGGTGGTATTATAGGTCTATGGTGTTTACAAATGTTTTCGCTTTTTAAGGACAGGTCTGTTAGGTACTTTTTAATAGCGGACTTTAATTGTTGAAAAGTTAAAAAATTAAGCGACAAGTTGTATTTTGTATTTATTTGTTCTACGCTTGAAAAAGAACCATTAGAATCGAATAAATCTCCTATACAGTTAATGCCGGCCTTATATAACTTAGATAAATACTTTTGCCATTAATTTTGATGTTCGGGTTGTAGAATATTGGACTGTCTTGAATGTTCGTATTGTCTATTTTAACAGTATCTATTAAGTGACATAGTGCTTTAAGCACATCTATCCAAAATGGATTTGTTATTCTGTTTATCAGATTTTCTACAAAGTCTTTTCCACATAAACATAATTTATCAATATTTATTAATTCGTCAATAATATTTACCCATCCACCATTGCTTTTAATCAAACGTCTGATCCAAGTGATTTTTAGGGCACTGATAAAAGCTTTAACATTTATCATTTTCAGTCCACCGTACACATAATCTTTTGTGACAACTGATTTTTTTATTTTATGACAGCCTTCCCAAATATATGTATAAAATGTATTTTGGAGCTGCGAACATACCTTTTCAGGAGGATTTGGTAGGGCAAGAAACATGTGGTTCATTTTTGAAATAAGTAAACTTTTTATAACTGTGATTTTTCCTACTGGCGTGAGGATACGTCGGTTCCATCGTTTAATTGTGTTTTCTATTTCATTTAATTTTGGTATGAAATTTAAATCAATTATTTTGTTTAAATCTACGTGAAAAATTATACCCAATAACTCAAATTTCTCATGTCCCCATATCAATTTCCATTTAGTTTTGATAGTGTCAGAACTGTATTTTTTCTTTCCGATCCAAACAACTTTAGTTTTATTGAAATTTATGTTTAGACCAGATAATTTAGAAAATTTTGATAGGGAATTAAGCGTTTCGTTTAAAGATTTTTCCGATCCGTCAAGAAATATACTTGTATCGTCTGCAAACTGTGATAACTTAAATTCTGTACCTTTAATGTTTATTCCTTTTATGTTTTTATTATTTCTTATGTAAATGGATAATATTTCGGCACATAAAATAAAAATATAGCTAGACAAAGGGTCTCCTTGACGACAGCCTCTCTCAATTCTGAAGAAGTTTGATAAAAATCCACACTGAGAAACTGTTGACTTTGCATCTTGATAAAATACATTAAACCATCTCATAATTGATGGTCCAAAATTGAAAGTTTCGAGAGTTTTGTTAACGAAAGACCAAGAAAGGGAATCAAATGCTTTTTCGAAGTCGATTAAGAGTATTATACCAGGAATATCATTTACTTCAGTATAATGTAAAAGATCGTACACGAGTCTAATATTTTCTCCTATGTATCTGTCTTTTAAAAAACCAGATTGGTCAGTATGAATAAGTTTATTAAGGAATGACTTGATTCTGTTGGCAATACATCCTGTTCCGATTTTGTATACTGTATTTAACAAGGTTATTGGCCGCCAATTTTTTAAGAATTGTTTCGGTTTATTTCCCTTTGGAATGCATGTTATCAAACCTTGTGTTTGAGTTTCAGATAAAGAATTTGTATGGTATGCTTCGTTCAGTGCTCTGACAACAAAATCTCCTAACTTATTCCAAAAAACTTTGTAAAAATCGGCATTAAAACCGGATGTACCTGGACTTCGATTATTTTTCATATTTTTTAAGATTTGAGAAGCTTCTGTCATTGTAAGTTTTCCTTCAATACTTTTCGACTCCTCAACTGAGAGTTGCGGTATTTCTAAATCAGAAATAAAGTGGTTAAAGTCATCAACAGAAAAATGAGAAGTTGTTGACTTGTAAAGAGACTGGTAAAATACTTTTATTTCATCAAGAATATCTTTTTGATTTGTTATTTCAGATCCGTCATCTTTGATAATTTTTTTAACAGTTTTTGAAATTGTATTGGATTTTTCTAGGCCACAAAAATATCTTGTTGGTTTTTCACCTTCTATACTCCATTTTACTCTTGATCGGACAATTGAACCTTTTATTCTTTCGTGTTGTAATTGTTCATATTCGTTTTTTAAGGAAAAGTATTCGTTTGAATTATTATTTAGATTTTGTTCCAAATGTTTCATTTTTGACTGGATTTCTAGTTCTCTATTGTTATTAATCTTTTTCCTGTATGAACCATAAGAAATCGATTTGCCCCTTATTTCCATCAATAGTGTTTCAAGAAATAGTTGGTCATTGATTGTAAATTGAATTTCTGAATTAGGAATTTTCGTAAAGTCTCTCTATTGTAAATTGGGATCGCGTATTGTTCTTTTACTTCTTCAATCTTTTTATTTATAGTGTTGATATAATCAAGTTCAGTCAATAATGCACTGTTGTGCTTCCATAAGCCTGACGAATATTGAAATTCATTAATCTGTAGTGTTGTTGAAATGACGGAATGATCAGAGTTAAAACTGTTTTCTATTGACGCAGACATAGTAAAATCATGTAGAGAAGGTGATGTAAGAAAAAAGTCAAGACGAGCTTGTTGTATTGGATTACGTTTTCTCCAGGTGTAAGATAGTTCGTCTGGATTAAATTCTCGAAAGGGGTCGACGAGATCACGTTTAGACATTTGATTTAATATAGTGTCTCTTGACTTTTTGTTGTTGATATGTTTATAGTTATAGTAGTCTTTTACGGGATCAATAACTAAGTTAAAGTCTCCACAAATCATGTAAGAAATATTTCCGATTTTATCTATCTTTTCAAATATTTTATCATAGAAAAACGGCTCGTCAGTATTTGGACCATATATAGATGCCAGAGTAAACCGGAAATCATCAACACTTAAATCAAGAATAACAAAGTTACCGTTTTCATCGTCAATTATTGATTTGTGAATTTTTGCATTTATTTTTGAAAATAAAATAGCTACACCCCTCTTATTAGATTTGTTATTACTCAAATAAATCTCGGATCCCCATTCCGAATATATATTTCTGTACATATCATGCGTGAAATGTGTATCTTGTAGACAGTATATGTTATGTTTTAAACTCTGAAGGTACTCAAACACGGAAAGTCTTTTTTTCTTACAATGGAGACCTCTACAGTTGACTGATAGAATTTTTAAACTATTTGCCATATCGACTGATTATAATAAGAAAGAACTGTACCATATGTGCAGCAAGAATGCAGACAAATGCATGGAGCCTGGGAAGAATTCTACACGCAATCAAACAAACATATAAACAGAACATTATGTGACAAAGTGTACACTGCAAGTTAGAATACGTGAATAAAATAATGGGAAAAACTCATCAATAGATCTTTGCGAAAAACATACAACAACAACGAAAACACCAACAATCGAACTATATAACATATGGCGAAGTATAACAGCATAAGTTTGATCTCACCATACTTCATTTTGAACAAAAGGTATTACAACCGTTGTGTATCTTCTTTTGAGAAAAAGCGAAAGTTGAAAGAAGATAACGGTTAAGTTCTTTCTTTCTCTTTTCCATCAATTTTGCCAAGGAGGTTACATACATAGAGGAGGTTTGTATACCTTCCTAACGAAAGCAAAATAGGAAAGTATGTCTATATGGAAAAACTCTCTCTCTCTCTAATACACACACAAACACAAACACACAAACGCCATGACACATCAAGAATATAAGCATGGTGGAAAGTGGGATAGGAATTATGCTTTTTTATGCATAAAAAACATTGGTAAATCGATATTGTTTCACAATTTATCTCATAGTACTCTTGAGTCGTAAGGTGCAATTGAAGCCAATTTTCTATCCGTTCAAAGGGAAAGTAGTTGCAGACAAAAAATAAATGGTGGGTTTTATTTTTTAAATGTAGGTAGGAAAAGGAGAAAAAGTCAGCTATAAGCATTCCATCCTCCCATCAAACAAAGCGTTCCTCATTGCTTAACTCTTTACCAAACGAAAAAAATTTTACACTGGTCTAAATTGAAAGCACCAGTTGGTAACCAGCATTTTCTCCTTTCCCACAATGCCTTCAAAAGTCTTCTTTCTCGGGGTCGTAAAAACCAGGGATTGTATGGTAAAGGGTTAAGTTAAACACTGGATTGTCTGGTAAAGGATTAACAAGTCTGTGGAAAATTGTTGGCAAGAGATAATACTTGACCATAAACACACAAACACTCTGTCACATTACAGTACAACTCTTCACCAAACGAAAACATGTTAGACTTGCCTACATGGGAAATATTTGCAGACGGCAAGTAAGATGTGTCTCAAAAATAAAATTTATTTTAAAAGAGTTGAAAAGATTGTGGGTAAGGGGGAACGAGAAAAACTGGCTACCAGCATTTCCTCTCCTTTTCACAATGTTCTCAAAAGCCATCTTACTCGGGGTGTTTCAAACTGAATTATTTGGTAAAGGGATTGTACGGCTTGGATATTTAAGATGCGAAGAGTCGTCTGCAATGGGTATTAAGTAACGGGGAATTAATGGTGATAAACATCACAAAAAAGGACATAAATCATGAAATATGTGACACACTGTGGCGGCAGGTTGGACCGACCTCAACAACTAGTTCTCCGCTATTAGGTTTTTGAGTTACGTCAAGTGCTAAAGACACAAACTTCTTTCATGTATAGAAGTTATCTGTGACATGAATCTAAAATTAAACTTGTATATATGTATATGAACAAGAAAATATTCTGGCAAAGAGGAGAATGTTCTTATGAGCGATCCACCACCTCATTCACAACACACCTAAACATGGAGCGTGAAGGAATTCAATATTGTGAAGATGATAATTGTAAATTTAAGTTCCAGTCATGTGCACGACCGGGGACGTTGTGGCAAAAGGAGAAAAAGCTTGTCATATGACAAGCTATTCTCCTTCCGTCACAGTGCACTGTAAGTGGTCAAGCCCGTAGGCACGGAGAGTAGTCAGCAAAAAAAGACATGCAAGCTAAGTTTGTATGGTACATATAAATAAGATTCATTCATACTATATGCTTGTAAAAGATGTGACCAAAGGAGAAAATGTTCCCGCAATTGGTCCGGCACAGGACCCGAATATCGTCTGCATAATGTGGGAAGTGGTTTAAAAGAATATTAAAAACAAGTCCCGCTGCACTCGCAAGAATCAACATATTGCGGCAAAAGGATAAAATGCCCAAAACGTGCATTTTCTCCTTCCGCCGCAATCCCCTCAAGTATGATCTATTATAAAAAAACAAGTCATCTGCCCAAATTATAAACAGTCTACAAAAGGGTTAACAATATAAAGCGTATACAGTAATACTGTGAAAACAAGGATTGAGGTATGCAAAATCGGATCGCCAATCAACTAAGGGCATAATGCTACACTATAAGAAGGAATATCGCAGCGACAGGAGACGCCGCTTGCAACTTGCAATCACTCCTTCTGCCACATTCTCTTCTCCGAATGTACTTTGTCGCAAGACGTGAAAAGTCGTCTGCGAGTGTTAAGAGTAACAACCTGTATTAAGTTTTATCATAACATCTGAAATCTAAAGAAGTAATAAGTAATTGTAAGGAAGACTAGTTACATAGCCCAAAGCAAGGCTTCGTATTATATGCTCATATGTGGGATCACTGTAAAAAGAGATATTGCTTTTCACTAGAATCTCCTCGCCCCCCTTGCCAAACTTTTCAAAAGTCGTCAGTTGCAAGATCATAAGGGTTGCCTTCAAAAAAGTAAACATGAAAGAGAATGTGAAAATGTGCTAAAAACATTGCGGCAAAAGGAAGTACCGCTCGCAAAGAACGTTCCTCCCTCCCGCCATTATGTTTCAAAATGCTAATTTTTTGCATGCTTAAATTAAAGGCATTTACGGAGGTTGAATTAAATGTTGCACAGATTGTCGTGTTTGTCATTGGAAGGGTAGACAACACCGTGGGAACGGTCGAAAAAGCCGGTATCGGCATCCTCTCTCCTTTCCCAGGCGCTTTCAGAAGGCCTTCCTCTTAGGGTAGAGAAGATTCAAGTACCGTAGCGAAGGTTCCCATTTTTCCTAATACTTAATCATACAACAGTTTCTTTTTTTTTTGTATGTAACTCTTTCACAAACGAAAAAGAATTTAGACTGGTCTAGATTGAGAGCACTTGCAGAAGACATTTGACTGTGGCTCAAAAGTGAAATTTGTTTTAGGACTGGTAGAAAGCATTGTGGGAAAAGGAGAAAATGCTCGTTATGGGCATCTTGTTTCTTTAGCCACAATGCTCTCAATTTCCCTTTTCCTCAGGGTTGTTACAATTCGGGATTGTGTGTTAAAGGGTTAATTTTCCAAATTCTACATGTTTTTGCAGACGACAAATGCAGTGTAACTTAACTGATGGCACTTGTCTTTGAAAGGTTAAAAAACACTGCGGGAAAAGCAGAGGGTGCCGTATACCAGCATCCCCACATCACAATGTTCCCACTAACCGCATTTCATTCCTGAGATTGTTAAAACTCGAGTTTTTTTGGTAAAGGGATAATGTATATTGCTTGACAGTTATGCTGTTTTGTCTATAATGTATGGTGGATGTAATATAGTTTTGTCCGAATCGTGTTGTTTTTCACAAAAGTAAAAGATCGTTGAGTTATTTTAATCAGTCTTTGCGTCACTATGAAGATGGTCGTTTGGAAGCATTCCTTTTTGGCCAGGGTTTCTCGATCCATGTTGCGTAGTCTTGGAATTTGACTTCAATCGGACGGGTATTACCTCTATAAACCGCAAACAGTTTACCCTCTCGAGACCAACACTTTTCTATTTCACCATTTCCTTTGAGGCGCAGAGATGCCAAGACTTGTTGGTTCAGTCTGGTGAGGTCTTCATTAACAAAAATGCTTCGTTTTTTTAAATCTTTTGATGTTTTTATAACATTAATTTTGGTTTGTCGTCGCACAAACTTTACAATTACAGGTCTACTCTTCCCCTGTTCCCATCTTCCTAGTCGATGAGCAATGTTGAAATCTTAACCAATGAATCCATTGTTTTATGTGTTAGTCGTAAAATGTCTACTGACACATTATGGGGAAAGGAGCAATTGCTCGTTATGTGCAATTCCTCCTTTTCCCATAATACTTTCTACGTTATTTATAAGTTTACTATGACATATCATTTAAAAAACGTTTAAAATAGCATTAAATCCTAGTTAATAGATATTGTCAACAAAGTCAATATTTGCAATAGACCACAATTTTTCAAACTGTGACAAAATAATAAAAAACAAAAACAAAAAAACAAAAAAAAAAAAAAAAAAAAACTGCGGTTGTGAGGTAGAGCATCGGCCTTGCAACCATAAGGTCCTGAGTTCGATTCCCTGGAAAGGGTGTCAACTTTGGGTCACACATTCGGCGCGAGTAAGTTCCCAAGAAGCAGAATTGAGAGGGAGTTGTATAAGTTGTTAGAACTGATTTCTCAATCGATGTAAAATTCCTAAACTAAAAAAAAAAACTGTCATTTCCGAAACGTTCTTGTCATTACCACAACACTTGCATTTCGGAAATGACCGTTTCGGAGATGACAATTTTCAGAATATTTGCTTAAAGCGTCTCGGTGATTTGGACTGGTGCTGCCGCCAATAGTAAAAAAACAAACAAAAACAAATAGGTATTGGATCAACAAAAAGGATGTTAGCACAACGAAATTGAAAATGAAAATATTGCATGATCGATAATGACAGTGAGAAAGCATACGTGTGTATATCTGTAACTAACCTTCAATACTGCCTTCGTCAGTCATCACGCGGCCATCAGTGTATGATTTTCAACTGTTTCGCGCCACTGCAAACTTTTACTTCGTCACAATCGCGGGCTAAAGTGACTCGTTATTTTTCATTTTACCGTAAGAAATACATATGTGTTTCGGAAATGACCATACGTGTGGTGACCTTCGAAAATGTCCGAATCATTTTATACTTGGGAGATTTAGAGTTACATATACGGACACAGTATTGACATGGATATCTTCTTAATTAACTTCTTGATTTGTTTTGATGATTTATAAAGAATTTGCAATGTAAAATTAAATTTAGAATTACTAAAAGCATATGGTGACATGAGATAATTTTCCAACCCTGGTCAAAACGAGGTCATATTTCCACATATTTAATGTCAGCAAATCATGATTCATTAATAAATAACTGACTTAAGAAATATGTCTTGCTATGTCACATCAATTTCGAATAAAATATTGTTAAAGCATGGATCAAAATCTCTTGAAAAATGATGATGACATACTTTGGCCAATATCTGTGGATTCACCTGGATGCGAATACGTTCCATCCCGGCCCGTCTAGTTCTGATCAGTCCTCTCACGTTTCTAATGTTCCTATCATGGTCATCACGTTCTGTCAAGGTTTTCACATGCATAATGACATGCAAAGATAAAGAAAAATTTGTTTTGTGTATTTGCTTGGTGCATTTATACAATCTTTGTCTCAGAAAGATAGAAAATGCAGCAGGGATGGAATGCCATTTACAGTAGGCAAGAGGAAAAAGGAGGGCGAGAAAACCAAGATCCACGCGGGTTCGCCAAAAGAAAATGCCTCCAGAGCTCTTTGACGAAATGCTGGAAGATGGGACAGGGTGTACCACTTTGCCTTACAACCTTATCGGAAGTCATGACTCTTAGACATCTGACCATATGAGACAATTATTCATCACTTTCGGGTGCATCTCGGTGTAGTAAAGCTGTCAGATCTGCCACATGGTTTGAAAACTTTGCAATGCATCGTAGAAACATACAGTGATAAAGTATTTGCTGTTCCTTTGGCGCCCGATGACGGGAGAGCCCCAACCCAGGAGTTTGAGAGACATCAGGCCCTCATGGCTCATGAGGTTGAACCTGGTCCTCAACTGGTGACATTGGAGGTTGTGCAGTGAAGAGGGACCTTGTTTTCGTTGTGGCTAGAAAAATGCTACCTTTGACATCTTGGGTTTATTTTCCAATTACAGCTTTTTATATACTCCGAGACTGCGCACGTCCGATCAGGCATAGTAGAGCGCAACGCGTCAAAACACGCCCGATCCATAAACCGGCACATTCCAGGACGTGCCTTGATAGAACGCAACAAAAAGACTCAGACATATCTTACCTTGCCGGAAGAAACGCGACAAAGCCTGGCAAACCTTGAAAACACCGTCAGATACCGGTGAAAAAAAAGTGCTTCCACGTCCCGACACGGATCGTCTCTGCGAATTGTTAGGGCTTCTTACGTGCGGGTAAGTTGTATTGCGATCAACCCACTACGGTCTGTAAGGTTTCTCACCTGCACCGGGACTGCCGTGGCAATTTTTTTGAGTAAAAATATCTGGCACGACAATGACGGCAATCACGGTCTAGTAAGTTTGCTTATCCAGTTCCTCTGCGTTGTATTACGTCAATCCCGCTTCGTCCACGGTTGTCTGAAACGTGTCTGCCGGGAACATGTAAACGTAGCATGATGATTTTGGTAAAAACTAAGCCCCGGAAGAGATTGCTCCTAAAGACATCAAATGACCTTTTTATAGATGAGATTGAAACACTCAACCTGACAAGGCAATTGACAAACGGCAAGTTTCAGTATTTGTAAATGAGTATTAAATATGAATCAGACTACTCTTTTTATTTCTCTCCAAACTAATTCCATTAAACTTATCAAAAAGTCTTTGACAATTTGTTTATATATGTATTTTTCATAATATGTTACCTGTGAGTAACTATTTCGTAAGTTGACTTTTGTAGTCTGCTGCTGTCCAGCCGAGAAGGCCAACGTACCAGCGCCACACAGAAAAGAATTTTAACACAGATACTGATCAAGGATAGAAAAAAAATGCAGATGACATCAATGAAAAAGAATTAATTGAAGAAGAAATCCAAACTTTTAACTTAATTGTGCCTTATAAAGACTAATGGTTTTTCTTTAGATTTTCAATCTGAAAATGACAATTTTCTTAAAATTGAACATTATGCAAGAGATTGTTGATTTTTGAATACAGTACATGTACACCATTGATATTCTTCACGTTATAAGTTCATTAACGTTTCATATAATAATTTCAATCTATTGATACTTTCGGCCTGGTGAAAAAAAAAAAAACATTCGGTGTGGTAACAGGTTTTTTTTTTGTTTACGCGACTGAATATCCAGAACTGGGCAGCTTTCAGAAAGACTGTGCACATTATTAGCTGTACTTTTGAAAGGTATGATCTAAATTCAAATGCATTTTAACACCGGCATTGTTTACTTTTGGCCTCTATTAAGCCTTCAAGGCAAAAAAGAAACCCATTGGTTTTCTAGGCATATTTGATATTCAACAGTTCGTCATGTTTCAGTTTACTTTGTATTGACGTCACCACTACATAACGTTTTGTCACTGTTACTATATATACATCTTGTTGCTCTTAAGCGGGTTAGAGAATGATCCATACAGATTTAAACTGTGGAGGTCGCTTTTCGCTATCACTTTCAATGTATAGTCGTCCTCGCTGGTACCGCATCATCGATGATAGCGCGGTAATCCGAAAAATACCTTATTTGCATACGTAGCGGCACCTATCCACTGTTTACACCATCGAATCGAATCGGAAGTGTTTTTGCGTCTCACCAATGAAAAAAAAAAAACAGAGATGTCTTCATTACTGGTAAGTTTCTTGCAATGTTCACATACAGGAATAATAACTCACATTTTTCCTCCATGTTTTGAAAATGATTTCCCCATTATTCTCTATAAAACCAACAACTTCATGTTTGACAAATGAAGGTTGTTTGGTATTCGTCATAGCCCTTGCCGAAAATAAAATCTACGGAAGTTTTATAGTGTCATCATTTTCCAAAAAGAATTTGTGACAGTTTTTTTTTCAAACAAAAAGGTTGTTTATCTAGGCTAAGGAACTTTTATTTTATCTATTTATTTATTTATTTTTCAGAAATCAGTCAAAGAACACAAAAATGACATATGACAGGGCTAATCTAATGAGAACCTTTAAAGTTACACAGAAAGGCATGTCAGTTTACAGGGCCTCTGGAGAGTACAGTGTTCCAGAATCTACTCTTCGTGATAGAACTACAGAACTGGTTCCTGTAGATGTTTCTGTTGGTTTCAAGTCCATGTTTACTTCACATGAGGAAGAGAAACTTGCTGAGTTACCGCGGTACCAGAGTGCACTTCCTTAGGAGCATCTGTAGTGAACATGGTGGCTTGACCCATATGTTTCTGCTTGAAAAGTGTGACTTGAACCTTGATAGCCACATTTATTAAACTTTTGATGCAACAGTTTATCACAGTAATGGAAAATTAAACAGATGATTTCTATTGTAGTAAATTAAGTACCGCGGTACCAGCGAGGACCATCCTATCTTAAAAATGTCTTTTTTTTTCGGTGAAGAAGTTGCTTGGTGAACGCATATATTAAATATTTCCGCATATCTTGGAGAGCTAAAGGTGCTTTGAAATCTGCATGATATGTGATTGGAGTTCGTTATTCTCAAACTATGGAATAGAGCTAATTCTGCTTCGACAGCGCTTATGAATAGAGATTGGCTTCACGTGCAAGTGTAACGCATTAACTTAACTAGTGTTAAAATGACCAATTCAATACACGAAGTATTCGATGGGTTTACATCACAGCCTCGCTGTAGGTCATGTTAAAAAAGTTCAATAAATTATTGATTCAATTATATAGATCTAGGCAAGGTCTGATTTGCTGATTTTTTTTTTACATGGTTCGATTAAAAAAAGTCCTGACTACTTTTGCTGTCAAACTGATTTAAACAGACATGTATACGAAATTTCATACTATTTTTCTTTCTAATTTTATATCGACTCCGAAGTTCAAATGCTGGCTAAGTTTATTTTCTCTGAAAAAAAAAAAAAAATCAAAGAATAAATTTTAAAAGAGAATTTGAAACTCATTGTCAAATTACTGGATACGAATTATGTAATTTTCAACTTACTTCCAGCATATTTAACTTATAATAGATCTACTAAATCTGCAACGTTCAGGTCTATGATAACGTCATCAATTACACAGTTTTACGTCATGAACGAGCCGTTTTAAATACCACGCTGTGAAATACTAATGGCATGGGCATTAGAAACCGCAATATTGGATTTAGCGAAATGCAGTTAGATCTAGCATTATTTATGTGCGTATTTGTTGTCTGTGACATTGAATTAAAAGGAATGAAGAGAATATTTTATTTCCCTCGAGGCAAGAAAACAAAAAATCTAATCACAGTTTTGTATTAAACCGCCCGTTTCGCAGTTTCCTACAATACGGTTAGTTTTTTGTTTTTGTTTGTTTGTTAAAATTATACCTCTATGAAAACAAAAAAATCTCTTCATTCCGTAAATACAAGAAAAAAAAAAAATGGCATGAGGTAAAATTTGTCCGTTTTTACAGTTTATCTGCTTCTGTACAAAAAAGTCGTCAGCAGTTGTAAAGCTATCAATTTCTGTAACCCTTATCCTGCTAAATCACTAAAATGAAATGTTCATTTCGATAGTAAAAACCCAATTACTGCTAGATCTATATCAAAGTTATGTTTTGGGGAATAATATCTCCTTATCGGAAAGTGTAGATCCAAGATCAGACTACACATTCTGTGCTGTCTGATCTTGATCTACACTGTCCGCAAAAGGTCAGTGAGTCGAGCTTAGCAGCCGAAAGGTTAGCGAACATCTAGACGAGAATTGTTTTCAACGAAAGCCTTGTTGCTAGAATAACTTGTCCCGTGGATATGGGGCGAGGGGATGATTTATTGGGTTGTCTATTATTTTGGCGATCTCACATCATTCCAAATAAATCAAGAAAAAATGACGATTCTCGATATTTTGGGCAACACACACCATATTTGATGTATTAATTTGTTTTTGCCCGGGCTTTTTAGGACCAAACTAATATCTTTTCAAACAGTACTCAAAGTCTTTTTCCAGGTTTTTACGCTGTTTTTGGCCATTTATCAGCTATAGCAATGCTACCAGTACACATATGCGTGCGCCTAAATTGTTTCTATTTACTAGCACTGGACAAGATACCATCTCAAAGCCACTGGCTACTTTCGAACATGCGCAAAGTCGACACATTTTGTAATACATTTGGGTATTTACGGTTTCATGCAGCTCTGAACTGGACCACTGTCACACCACTTCTGGTTTTCAGCTGTCTAGTGCTCTTTAGTACCATGTCCCTGAATACTGCGACCTGCCTAGTGCCACAATTGCCTATCGAACTTGGGCTGCCTGGTGATAAATCCGACGCCCTCTTCACTGAACCACGTACACATAGGTGCAGGAACTCCTCCACAGAAAACGCAATTATGAAATCCAGACAGACTAGAGCCATGCTCTGACAAAAGGGGGCTTAATGGATCGCCGTAATGCATTACACCAACCAGTCATTAGCGTATTAATATCCAGGAAGTCCATTTTGTATAACAGCGTACCGAAACATGAGGTAAACTGATCCTTTGACATGCAGAAAATTTATCAAAAGCAAAAGTTTTGGCCCAGGTCAGCCTGCGCGGACTACGCAGGCTGACCTGGTCGATACTTTTTGCAAAAACAGTATGCCACCTTTTCACAGTGCATGGCTCAATTATTTTAACACTTTAGATAGTTACTCTTTTCTCACGAGCTTTTTCGTCATAGAAAAAACTGAATGATGTGTGTCCATGTCCAAAAAACAGTGCAGCAGCATCGCTCTTACCACCAATCAATAATGAAGCTATATTTTTTTTCCTCAAAACAATTTCGTTCCTGCCATAACTTTGAAAGAAATGATATATTTATGTATCAAAAAAAAAGAGAGCTGCAGTTACTTTTCACATGTATCTTACATTATAAGACACCTTACATGAAGACAGAAAAACAAGCGTCATAGACTGTCCGCATAAAACTAATTTTACCGTCAGGAAAATACTTATTTTACCTTCTCACGAAGTTTCGAGTTACATTGACCCATAATCTCCTATGCAGGGTATTTTATGCCGCTGAAAATGGGCAGGTGTTGAAAACAAAGTGCGAAAACAAGCAATTACTCTTTTTTTCCAGCAACACTGTCCATAGTATGTATTATACAGACATGCTTCAAACATTTCTACTTTTGTGCAATCAACACCAATACATTGTTATATCTTAAAGGCCCAGTAAAGCCCAAAATATCAAAGCAGATGTCAAAATATATTTAAATTTAAACCATTCCATTTAAAAGTATGGAAAGTATTGTGGAGATGACAGTCTGTTATCGTGTGGTCGGACCATATGTTAGTCGCTGGCAGAAAAAAAAGAATTTTAAAATCAGGCAAAAAGTAAACAAAAGACACAGCTACCTGGCAGGTTTTAACCTAGTTTTGAAATTAATTTCTCTGTCAGCAACTAACACTTGGACCGACCGTACAATGAGAGATTGTCATCTTCACAATAATTTCCATACTTTTAAATGGTATGATATAAATTCAAATGCATTTAAACACCCGCTTTGTTTACATTTGGCCTTTATTGTTACTTTAATGAATAACCTTAATTTTTCAGATGACTTTTCTCTTTGCTGCAGACCACTTTTCAAAACATTGTTACAAAAATATTTGAGCCACGCTCTATGAAAAGGGGGTTTTATGCATCTATTAAAAAGTATCGAGCCAGGTCAGCCTGCGCATTTCGCGCAGGCTGACCTGGGTCAAAAACTTTTTGTTTTTGGTCAATTTTCTGCATGTCTAATGACCTTTCTCCCTCAAAATTCGGTCATTTGTTCGTCTAAAAGGATTGTATGGATCCATAATTATGTAATGACCTGCTTGGTATAAAGCATCACGGAGATACATTAAATACCTTTTTTTTGCTTGAGCATGGCTCTATTATTTATTTATTTTAGCACATGTAATCATTTACTTAACATTACATGGCCTGCAACACGCGAAAAGGGGCATTCGGACATTTGCGTAAAGTGTCGTCTCGGATCAGCCTGCGCAGTTCGCGCAGGCTGATCCGAGACAACACTTTCCGATCCTGTGTGATTTTCTGTTTTGCTCAAGTATGCTGTGGGACAATATCTAATACTGACGTAAAGTGCCGTCTCGGATTAGCCTGCGCAGGCTGATCCGGGACGACACTTTACGCAAATGTCCGAATGCCCCTTTTCGCATATTGCAGGTCATTATTATCGTGTTTATAATCCATAGTTTATAAGGATGTCTTAATAGCTTTTTTGCTGCAAATTTGTTTCAGGAGAGAGGTAACCTTTAACAAACAAGCCTGTGTGTCCTGTAGACTATTACATTTAAAAAAAAAAACATTGTGGGAAAATAAGAAACCGTTCATAACAAGCGTTTTTTTTTTCATACTGGCCATTTAATTGTACGGTTTCAAAAACTAATTTACTTCATTTGAACCATGTTTAATTTGTTAAGTCTGTGAATGTTTTTAATATGGACAAGTCTAAAATAGTGTCTTCAAGTAAAGGGTTAAAATAATACGCTTGCTATTTGGTTACGAAAACCAAATAGCCCCGTTGGGATCTACAATAACGAAACTGTAACGGAAGTACAAGAATTATGGCCAATTATTATACCCCCGCAAAACGTATGTTTTCGGGGGTATACTGGAATCAGCCTGTCTGTCCGTGTGTCCGTCTGTGTACAAATAATTGCCTGTTTCTGTCAAAGCGCTGGCGGGGGTATTAAGTCACATTCACTGACAGCTCTAGTTTTTATTGTCGAAGATATTTAAGAAGATGGCAGCCTAGATACTAGGACGTTAAGGTGACTTCCATTGACACGAAGAGCGTTGCCTACCGCTTCAGTTGTTTTTTGTAGACAATATAGATCAAGGTAAGACTACCTTTTACGGGTGGCATAGATCAATATCAGACTGCACAGAACAAGTAGTCTGATAATTGATCTACAATGTCCTCCATTATGTGAAACATCCTTGAAATTGCAATGAATGTGTCTGTTTTGTTGACTAACAAAGTCTTTTTCGCGCTTTATTTGTTAATATATAGAATTTCAACAGGTTGGTACTAAAAGGTGGAAATGAAACGCGCAGAAAACACTTTGAGCAACATTGAATTCGCCACCCTCAAATAAGCCATACTCTGTGATACGGGCGCTTAATCCATCTGCAAAAAGTATCGACCCATGTCAGTCTGCGCAGGCTGACATAGGTAAAAACCTTTTGTTCTTTTGCATGGCAAAGGACCATTCCACCTCCAGGCCTAGTCGATTGTAAGACTAAATGGCTTGCAATACGCGAAAAGGGACATTCGGACATTTGCGTAAAGTGTCGTCTCGGATCAGCCTGCGCAGTCCGCGCAGGCTAATCCGAGACGGCACTTTCCGTTTTTATGTAATTTTCTGTTTTGCGCAAGTCTACTGTGGCACAAAATCTAATGTAGTCGTAAAGTGCCGTCTCGGATTAGCCTGCGCGGACTGCGCAGGCTGATCCGAGACGACACTTTACGCAAATGTCCGAATGCCCCTATACATCTCACAGATGCATTAAAACCCCTTTGTCAGAGCACGGCTCAAATGCCTTTTACCATGGACAGGTCCAAATTTTTGTTGTATACTATAGAGTCAATCGGTCTTCATACATCAATTTACTCAAAAAGAAATGTAGAAAGGCCCTAAATCTTCTCAAACTTGTCGCCCATTCTAAATGGGGAGCTGATCGAAAAGTTCTTCGCCTTTATCGTTCTCTTGTCCCCTCCAAATTGGACTACGGATCCATTGTCTATGGATCAGCTCGAAAGTCGTACCTAAAAGTTCTTGATTCTATTCATAATGAAGGCTTACGTCTTGTCCTTGGAGCATTTAGAACTTCTCCGGTTAATAGCCTGTATGTTGAGGCTGACGAACCACCACTTCATGCCAGAAGGCACAAGTTGGCCCTTCAATACCTTTTAAAACTTAAATCTAACCCTCTTAATCCTACTCATACGGTTGTTTTTAACCCTCGGTATAAACGTCTATTTGAGAGGAAACCCGGTGCAATACTGCCTTTTGGTATTCGCTTGTAACCTCACATAAGTAATATTAATGTGGATCTGGATATCATTGCTCAACATAAAATTCCAGACATTCCACCATGGACTATGGGAACAGCAGAATTTTGTTTTGACCTCACTTCCGATAAGAAATCAGAAACAGACCAAAGTATGTTTAGAGTCCGATACAACAAGATCAGGGAACAGTACTTCTCTTTCAAGCCTGTTTACACGGATTGGTCTAAAGATTGTGATTCAGCTGCAGCTGTAGCTGTATACGGATCTAAAATTAAAAAATGTCGCCTTCCTAATAAATCTTCTGTCTTTTCAGCAGAAGTGAAAGCAATTGACCTGGCCCTTGATCTTGTTGAGCAGTCTGACTCTACTCGCTTCATCATCTTTTCTGATTCATTATCCTCACTTCAAGCTTTGCACAACCAGAAACTTGAGAATTCATCTGTCTGCGATGTCCTTGAACGCATTTCACTTTTGGTTCAGTCTAAAAGAATAGTCTTCTGTTGGATCTCTAGTTACATGGGCTTAAATGGCAATGAAAAGGCCGACATAACTGCCAAGTCGGCATTGTCCCTTGCCCAATCCAATTATAAATTTTAAACCTTCTGTTTTAAACTATATTCAGTCTCCTTGGCAATCACAATGGGATGCTGACATTTCTAACAAGTAACGTTCAGTTAAACCGGTCCTAGGTGAATGGTACCCCGCTTACAGGTCCATTCGCCGAGAGGAGGTAATAGTTGCCCGCTGCAGAATTGGACATACACGTTTAACACATTCGTGGCTATTAACACGTGATGAGGCACCAGAGTGCGTTCCATGCAATGCACCTTTTTCTGTTGAACACACTTTTCTGGACTGTGTGAATCTTCATCCAATTCGTTCCAAACACTTTAGTGTTGACAGTATGAGAGTTCTCTTTGATTCTGTTATTGTCTTCCTCAAGGAGATTGGACTCTATACAAACTGTGATACTGTTTTAAAACCTTTTATTCCTATTTAGACTTTTTTCTTCCCATCCCTGTGTATCTATTTTATTTCCTTTACAGAATCATTTCATTATACATCTTTCATCATGTATTCATTACTCATATTTTTACATTCTATTTATATCAGTTTTTCACTTTTATATTTTATCTTGAATGATTTATGATCTTGGATGTAAATGAATCAATAATTCTACAAAAGGTCACTTTAGTTTAGTTGCTGGTATTTGAGAATACAAGATCCGTCTGTTTGAAAATTTCATCTGGATACTGTATACAGTATCAAACATTCAAATAAATCAGTTTTATGAAATACAGATGAATTTCAGCAAAACTGTCGCCAATGACGGATCAAGGCATACCAGAAAGGTTGTCGATCTATTCAGAGACAGTGCTTTTCTCCAGGAAATTGGACCTTATACAAAATGTGATATTTTTTCAAACCTTTTATTCATATTTGGACTATTTTATTCTTATCACTGTATATCTATTTTATTTTATTTCCATTATAGCATCATTTCATAACACATCTTTCATCATAATTATACTCATGACTCACATTCTTACATCCTATTCTTTCCTTTCATTACCTCTTTTTGTGCGCTAAATGACCCTTGATGTCGATGCGCCATAAAACACCATACATTCATTCGGTCTTCATACTTGTGTATGCAAACCTGCGCTACATAGAAATTATGGTACTGAAAACCATGTCAAACAACTTAGATCCGTCGTAGAAAGTTTATTAGGAACATCTCTAAAGACACACAATATATTCTACATTTTTTAGCAGCAACATCTATCACCGATTGTAATAAGTCCAAAAGCTGAATAATATCCAAAAGAGGTCTTCTTGAAACATAATGAAACAACCCCTTATCCTGCTAAATAAGTGCAATTAGATATTTGAGCCGTTAGTAAACCCCCAAATTTTGCTGTTTCAAATGTGTTTTTGGAGAGACTATATGTCATTATCGGAGTAGATCAGACAGAGTAGATCGAAGATCAGACTGCACGTTCTGTGCAGTCTGATCTTGATCTACACTGTCCGCTATCTGTCAGCGAGTCGCGCTTAGCAGCCTAAAGGTTAAACATTTCAATGCCACAACTGGCTCGCCTCGTTTTTAGCTTGTTTTAGCCAACTCTTTAATTCATAAATTCAATGTAACATGACCACTCATGCAAGATCCTATAAAACACTATATTTTTTGATTTTCCAGGGAAGCAAATGTACATGAATTTACATAAAAGTATGCTAAGTGTTGTTTATTCAAAACAATGTTCTTCTAGCTGATCCTTATCCTGCTGTTCGCGACCTCGAAACATTCTGCGGGAAGTGTAAAGCAAGATCAGCCTGTGCGTATGTACAGTCTGATCTTGCTCTACGCTCTCAGCTGCTCTTTTGGTAGTTTCTGTTATATAAACTCCAATAAACATAACCCTTCAACTGTTAAACGCGACTCAAAGACCTTTTGCGGACAGTGTAGATCACGATTAGACTGCACAGAACGTGCAGTATGATCTTGGAACTACAATGTCCGATAAGGCGATATTTATCCCTCCCCCCCGCCACCCACCCCCTTCCCCTCGTTACTTTGAAACAGCAGGATTTGCAATTTGGTTTTTTACTATCAACTTGAAGGTATCACTTAACTTTTTCAGCAGGATGAAGGTAAACGAGATTTATTTTTACAATCGTCAATAATTTGAATTGGGCAGTCTAAGGGTTTGTCATTCACCTTGGTGACATTATTGTCCAGTAACAAAATCACATTAAATACAAATCTTGAGAGAGAAATCTAGGGACAGGCAGAAGATTGTCATCAGAAATGTCTTAGGCCTTTTTACAACGAAGAAGGCGAGTCAGCATGAGGGAGGTCTGTTTAAACTCTGACATAAAGTTCTCGCTAAAGATCAGATAAATCCAGGGATTAGTACAGCTGTTTAGACTGGCTAGGAGGAGGATAATGGTGTAAGCTGCTCCTGAAAGTAGAAAGAAGCCAGTATAAGATTAACCCTTAACCCCACGGCTGCTAAGCGCGACTCGCTGACCTTTTGCAGACAGTGTAGATCAAGAAGAGACTGCACAGAACGCAAAGCTCTATCGGTCTATCACGGAACACTAAAATTTTCCTTGGTCGATCATCGAACGCTTATAGCACATTGGTGCATCGCCTGTATATCACGGACTACACTCAAATTTTCATTAACACCGTTTCTATAAATAGCACATTGGCGACTCCCTATAATGACGACAGCGCATGGTGATCCGGAAAATGTGGAAGCTTTTGACATCTTTTTATATGAGAGCTATTGCTTGATGGCAAGAGCCGTTTGGAACTTTCGAAGGTCAGGGTACAGAAGAAAAATCATTAATGAACCCATCTGCACCGGTAACTAGGTTTATTTATCCGATTTCGTTTAAATATTATCTCTGAAAGGGGATGGGGGTCAAAATTTCTTCGATTTCGTTGCACTCCTTGTCTTACTATTTACGATACAGAGGGAATCCCCAATGTGCTATTTATAGTAACGGTATCCGATAATGAAAATTTTGTTGTCACTTGATAGACCAATGGAATTTCAGAGGCCTATGCTTCCAGCGTATAGACTTGTAACTCTGCAATGTTCATTTCTATGATGACGTCATAAATTACCCATTTTTGACGTCATGAACGAGCCGTTGTCCCGCGCTATGTAATATTACCAATGAAATGCGCAGTATTAGTTGTACGTTCAGGTGTCAGTGGACTTGGAAACTTGTTTACGGCTGTGGCTAATCATGTCGCCCCGAGGTGACAGGGGACTTGAAAACTTGTTCACGGCTGTGGCGAATCATGCCACCTGACCGTACAACGAATTTATAATACTGCAAAGTTTTACCATTCCAACGTGTATTCAGCGAAATTTCCCCGTTTTATGTTCTCACAAATTGAGTACGCTGACATAAAATTTCCCTTCTGAGTGCCCTAATTCAATGAAAAGTGACGTCACTGAGAACTGACGTCACTGAAACCTTGGTAAAATGTGCAGTTTGGTGCATAAACTTAATGATGTCACTGCGATAGACATTCAACGTATCTTTATTCAAACATGGATTAAACAACTTCAAGGTAAGTTGGGTAAAGTATACGACCATTAGTTGCCTCAAACGACTAGATCTATTAGGTTATCCTTTTACAATGTATGAGTTTCAGCACTTCACAGTTTGGGAATGCTCGTTTTAACCTCGTATATTTGTTTCAGAATGACAACAAATGATAATACATGTAACTATATTCATTTATTTTAAAAATCCATTCTTTCCGTTTCAGTAACAGCTATCAAGGGAAACTAGTAATTATATGGTGCAAGCTACTCAGTATGTTTGTCTCGTGTGCGGCTCGTATCGGTCGACGCCGCCATTTTGAATGTTGTGTTGAAAGTGTAGGACTTCATGTGTACGGGGCTCCCAAAAGGGAAAGTGTTTTGCGTTGACTTTGCCAGTGTACATGGCTGTATGTACGGGGCATATTATCCAATCAATCGCGAGAAATTTCTTTGTAGTATAATAACAGAAACTGTAACATTGGATTAAAAAAAAAAAAAAAAAAACGAGGTATCGTTATCATTCATTTTTATATGCGTATTTGTTGTCTGTGATACTGAATTATAAGAAAAGAAGAGAATTTTTTTTTTTTTCTTTTCATGGAGGTATGAAAAAAACCAAGATCTAGATCTATTACGGGTTTCATACGGTATGATTAGGATTTTTTCCCACAGATTTACCTAAAAAAAACCAACAAAAAATCATTCTCTTCATTCCTTAAATAACAAAACTTGAATACTACATTTAAGATTGACGGAAATATCCCCAAAAGAGATACATGTACATGTATTGGAGTAATCAAAAAGTAGATTTTTTTTTTTTTTAATTGAAAACAGGCGTGAATTGTGAAGGTTTAGATATTATGCAGAATTGTATATCAAATCACGAATTTCAAAACAATTTGAAATTTCCGTGTACATACTAATTTCAGCTGTTGAAAAAGCACTGATTCTCAATATAGGTCTACTCTCAGACTAAAAAGGTTCAGTTTACAATTTTTACATTTGATATGACTGCTTTTTCTGTCTGTTTTTTATTCTGGAACACTCTTGATTCGACTGAATTTTAGAATATCACATTAAACATTGCATTTGTTTTTGATCTCCACGTTTAAAATTGACATCATGTTCTCTCGTTATCGGAGAATATCTTTAATTTTAACCCCTAAAACAAATTGGGCGAAGACTTTAAAGACACTCTTTTTTTAAACACAGGAATAATCAACTTGAAATAAGGTCTTATTCTTTACCAAATGACAATTTTTCATACTTGTTCAAATTGAAAGCATTTGCACGCAACAAATCAGTTGTGTCTCAAATACTGGGATTTGTCTTTGAAACGATAGTAGTAAAGGAGGAGAGGATAGACACCTGCCAGGCCAGGGCAGGTGTTTATACTCTCCTCCCTGAGTGCCCTACATCACCACCCCTGAAAGAAATTTGTCCCTATTCTGCCATCCTGAAAGAATTTGCATTTTTTATATTCCCTATTCTTACCTATTCTACCCTCCCTGAGAGGGATTTAGCATTCAAAATGGCGGCCTTGTGGGTGGTACTCTGGGGATAAAAATACCCAGGCTCTCTACCCTGAGTGGAATTTTTCTGCAAAAAAGTGAAAGTTAAGGGAAAGTAAAGGGTAAGCCTGATCACTGAGTGGAATTTTTCTGCAAAAAAAGGAAAGGAGGGGGAGGGGGTCAAAAAATGATACATCTTCGAGTACTCTATAGGGAACTGTCAGGCCTGATCACTGAGTTGGACTTAGCTTTTTTCACCCTATGAATGATTTTCTCTCTTTCTAAAAGTCTGATCACTGAGTTGGACTTAGTTTTTTCACCCTATGGATGATTTTTCTCTTTCTAAATGCCTGGACATTGAGTTGGACTTAGTTTTTTCACCCTATGAATGATTTTCTCTCTTTCTAAATGCCTGATCACTGAGTTGGACATCTATGAATGAATTTTCTTTCTAAATGTCTGGACATTGAGTTGGACTTAGTCTTTTTCTGCAATTATGGATGATTTCTCTTTCTAAATGTCTGAACATTGAGTTGAACTTAGACTTTTTTTACCCTATGAATGATTTTCTTTCTAAAAGCCTGATCACTGAGTTGGACTTAGTCTTTTTCTGCAATTATGGATGATTTCTCTTTCTAAATGTCTGAACATTGAGTTGGACTTAGTCTTTTTTCTTCACCTATGGATGATTTTTTCTTTTCTAAATGTCTGAGCACTGGGTTGGACTTAGTCTTTTTCTGAGTTTTTACTCTTTGCAGTGTAACTCTCTGGAGTGTAACTCTTTTGGAGTGCAACTCTTTTAAAAGAAAAGAAGTTTGACAATTTGAAGAAATGACAATTTTGAAGAAAGATAGAACTTTCATGGTAATGATTAGTCCTGAAAAGGACTGTTGGGTTAGCTCTCAAAAGAGCTGTGACAATTTGAAGAAATGACAACTTGAAGATAGAACTTTCGTCTGACAGCTTGAAGATAGAACTTTCGTCTGATAGCTTGAAGGTAGAACTTTCGTGGTAGATGGTTAGTCCTGAAAAGGACTGCTGGGTTAGCTCTGAAAAGAGCTGTGACAATTTGAAGAAATGACAACTTGAAGATAGAACTTTCGTCTGACAGTTTGAAGATAGAACTTTCGTCTGGCATCTTGAAGATAGAACTTTCGTGGTAAATGGTTAGTCCTGAAAAGGACTGTTGGGTTAGCTCTGAAAAGAACTGTTGGGTTAGCCCTGAAAAGGACTGTTTTGTTTTGGAGGTTGTGTTCTTTCGTCTCACGTTGTTTTTCCACTTCTAATGACAACATCCGAAATTCGCCTGACAAATAGGGCATGCTTCAACTCTTTTTCTGATTACCATTGTTCCATTATCGAAAGTAATCTTCCTCCCAAATTCGATATCAACCAAAATGACATCCGGCGTTGTCTTTAAAAATAGTTGAACTAATCTTTCGCCGAGATCTTTGTATGGCTGTGTTATACGTTGTAGTTGGTTTTGTTCCTCCTCTCCTACGAAATGAGTGTTTAGTTGCAATAACTGCTGACCAGCATTCAAATAGTCTTGGAGAGCCTCACGTAGTTGATAATTTATCTCCTCCATATTGATACTGCTTCCGAATATTGATACTGCTTTCGAATACTGATACTGCTTTCGAGGTGTTCGTTAGCTGAGAGTCAAAAAAATGATGAATGTATGGAAATAACCCTGGGTTTTATACGTTTAAGCAGGATTGAAATTTTTAAAGAGCTCGGACCTGACGGGAAACACCAGGATTGTACTGTGTGACACTGAGTTAGGAGTGGTAAAAACAGCATGAAACGCCGACGCGGGAAAAACATAGGAAAAAATGACGTCATGAGTCAATCAGTGCAATCCTCCTGTAAAGCTATAAAACCCAGCGATATTTTTACATAAAATCATATTTGTTCCAGTATGGTTCGAATTCTTGTCTACCCCCACTGCGCAAGCAGATGTCTGATAGAGTGTGGGAAATGTTTTGCCATACTTTTTTTACCCTTGTGTTTTGTTGATTTGCAAAAGAAACAGTTCTTTGTTACTCGTTTTTTCTTCTTTTCGTTGTTTTGCTTTTTTCTCCTCTTTTAGATCCAAAGTTTGTTGTTTTCTTAGATTATCGTTTGTAGATATTTTTTTCTCTGCCTGTTCTGTTATTTTGCAGATTTTTGAATCGGTGATATCCGTTGTGTCGGACTGCATGTCTACGGTCTGATTTTCAACCGGTGATATTGTAGTCTGTAGTGAACTTGTTTTCCATGTATTTTCGTTGTAGAATGAATTTAGTGTCCCGACGAATTTCGTATGTTGGAGATCGACAACGTTGTAAAACGATGGTGAAATTTCGATGTCATGACTGTGTGGGTTCACGTAGACAAAAAAACAAATGTTCCTGTCTGATTTTCTTTTTTGGACAATTTCTGGACCAATGTCCTGCTTCGTTGCACGTAAAACAAATATTTGTTCTCTCACCATTCATCCGATATCGTTTGTCGAGCGTCGCTTGATCTAAAACTCTGTAGCTGATAGTACAGCGTATAGAGCTATTTATAAAAAAAAACGCTTCACTACTAGACGCTGACGTAGTGTACCTCTACCCAATGGTCTATTTATAGCAACAGACGCTAACATATTGTGATTTAACCCCTTGTCACACTAAACGGCGTTTCCACTGAGTTGACACGGTGTTGTTTAAGTTCCCAGACTGCCAAGAGATCGCAGGAAAAATGCGAAGCTCCCGTGGCCTATTATCGCGTTCCTGATGTTGATGAAAAAAAGCAAGAAGGAAATCAAGTACATTGATATCTGTTCTCTGTACCCTTATGTTTGTAAACACAAATCCTATCCTGTAGGTCAGCCAGAAATTTTGTCTGCTGAGAATATTGACATGAACAATATTCGACAATATGAAGGCTTAATCAAATGCAAAGTTTTGCCTCCAACTGATTTGTTTCACCCCGTTCTCCCAGTTCACTGTAACAACAAAATGATGTTTCCACTCTGTATGAAATGTGCAGAAGAAAATTCAAGTATTTGTAGCTATGGTAAAGAAGAGAGGGCTTTGGTCGGAACTTGGGTTACTTTTGAATTATTCAAGGCTCTTGACTGCGGTTATCGATTATTGCAAGTGTATGAAATTTGACATTTCAATTCTGTGTCAGATCAGTTCTTTAAACGTTATGTGGACAATTTCTTGAAAATTAAGCAAGAAGCCAGTGGTTATCCAGATCGGTGTCAATCAGACTCAGAAAGAGCAATTGCACAAAGACATTACGGAATATGAAGACAAATGTGAAACTCGTGGTATTTGCGAATTTGCATTGTAAAAAAATATTTCAGTGTGATTTTTTTCATTGTCAAGAAAATGTATTTTACGCTGTATTGTAAAAAAATGTTTCCTTATGAATTTTTTCATTGTCAAGAAAATTTTTTATGTTGCATTGCAAAAAATGTTTCATTGTTTAGTTCTGTTCAATAAAAATGCTTTCATTTTCAATGATGTTATCATTTCATCATTAGCCTTTAAAGAGTAAAGTAAAAAATGGATGTACAATCCATATTATTTCAACATCCTTGTAATATTTTCATCACAGGGCCGAGCGGTTGTGGAAAAACAGAGTTCGTTCATAAATTAATTGAGTATCGAGAAGACTTGTTCAACATCGTTCCTGAAAGAGTTGTTTGGTGTTACAAAGAATGGCAACATGCCTACAGTGTTATGCAGGAAAAGTTTAATTCACAATTTGAATTGATAAAATTCGTGGAGGGGATTCCTGACGACGAAAACGAAATTGTCAGTGATGTATCCATACCACATTTAATCGTCTTTGATGACATGTTGGGGGAAAAAGATGAGGAAAAAATTAAACTTTGGTTTACAAGAAAAGGTCATCATCGTAATGCAAGTGTGATTTACATCACGCAAAATATGTTTCAACAATCGAAATCGAGTCGAACCATTAGCCTTAATTCTAGATACATGATTTTATTTCGAAATGAACGAGATAAGAATCAGATTAAAACATTAGCTCGACAAATGCAAGCCCCACATTTGGTACCTGCTTATGAAGATGCTACATTGTCGGACCATGGATATCTAGTCGTAGATTTTCATTCACAAACAAACAAAGAATTAAGACTCCGAACAGATATATTTTACCGTTGGTATACACAAGGTAATAAAAGAGGACCTGTTATTTATTCTTCTGCTTAAAAAAGTTTCTTTAAGAAAAGTTTTTTATGCAAAAGTTCTTGTTTTAAAAGAGAATTACATTTTTAAATATAAATCATATTTATGATACCCATCCGTGAGTAAACATGGACTTGCCACCTACACCAAGATCGGTTTTAGTTGCTTTGCGAAATTTAAGTCAACAAACCGATAAACATGAAAGAGAAGCTGTGTTAAAAGCAGGATTAAAAGAAATTTTAAAATGGTTTACATTAGCTGCTCAAAACATCATCGAAAATAAAATCAAATTACCAAAACAAACCATAACGTACACGACAAAACATAGAGCAGATATTGAACAGCCAGCAGATCCGTCCATAGATGAGGAAAGTAAACGTAAAATCATTTTAAAACCTGGAGGGGGTGGATTTCTAGGTGGTGTGATTATCAGAAGTTTGCTGAGATGGGATGGAACAAAAACCATCAGAAAATTTGGAGCTGAAAGACAAACTCGAAAACGTGTTCCACGAAAGCGTGCTCCGCAAAAGAAGAAGTCTCCGAAAAAGAAGAAATCTCCAAAAAAGCTTACTCCAAGAAAGCGTGCTCCACCAAAGAAAAAATCTCCAAAGAAGAAGAATTCACCACCAAAGAAGCATGCCCCAATTACGATTGATGAAAGATTTGTTACTACCCGAAAACGAAGTTCTGTAGGAAGCAACATTTCAGAACATCAACAGTATCCGAAATCCGAAGAGGAAAGAATGAGAAAAAAAAAACTGCAGGATTACGAAAGAAAGTATTCAAGATTCATATTACCAGGTAAAAAATTATCGTTTTAAGAAATCCCCTCCAGCACGTGGTCTCCAAAGACATTAGCTAAACATAAAAAAGGGTTAAAAAAATATAAACGAATGTTTTATGATATGGTGAAACACAACCTTGATACAGGGAGATATAATCTTGACGACAAAAATGAGGTGCTCCACCTTGGGAAAGGAAGATCTGTTCCCGTGGATTCATCTTTATCTACAGCCGCTACATTAGCCGACGATCTCTATTCACAGTTTTCTTAAGAAATTTTAACAACAAATTTTGTCTACAAAAAAACATTATATTAGCTATAAATGTTAGTGATATGGAACTTGTATTATCATTTAATCCGAAATCGAGATCAAGTCAACATGAAGAAGAAAACACCTCTGATAAAAAAACATGGTTCAATGGTTATGGCTATGATACAGGCTAAACCAAAAGCACGTAAAAAACTTGTAAAAGATTCATCACCTGAAGTGATAAAATGCATATCGGAATGCTGTCATAATGTTTTAAAAGGCAATGTACATTTATCATCACCTCAGAAGAAGAAATTGTATTCAAGTAGGCAGCATCTCAGACGTTTAGCTTCGAAATCAGTCTCAGTAAACAATAAAAAACAAATATTAAATCAAAAAGGTGGATTTCTTCAATTGCTTGGTCCTGCATTATTACCATTGTTAGGAAAAGCCGTTATCGGAGGAATAGGAGGAGCTCTTAAGGCCTTGTAATTTTATAATTTTTAAATTATGTCTGTTAAAAAAATGGTTATTGTGCCTTACCAAACCTTAGAAAATATGAATCGTTGGAAAGCCGAACAAGCTCAAAGACCTCGTTTACCACCCAATCCACAAGTTGTAGATGTAGTACATCTTCAACGGGACATGGGACATATTTTACAAAACACCAATTTATCAGAATCGGAGAAAGCTCAAAAGTATGGTTAGACTTTGTTTAAGTTACAAAATTCTCTTCAAAAAGCAAGACCGACTTTGAACAATTTACTTTCAACGACAAAAAGTGATGATAGTGAACAGAAATCAACATCTGTTACCTTGCATGATCAAATTTTGCAAAGTGTACCAAAAACCATGAAAAGAAAAGCCGAGTTACTTTTGAATATGATAAAAGATAACAATAATTTAACTTGGGATGAACAAGGAGTTGTGTCATATAAAGGCGGACGCATTCATGGTTCCAATATCATCGATCTTGTCAATGATGCAATACGTCAAAGAAAAGGTGTTGAACCCAAAGGCTGGAAAACCTTTTCAAAGGCATTACATGAAAGTAATATTCCGCAAGAAGTCATTGGCAATCCAAGCAGATGGAGGTGGATGCATAAAACTTATGATAAAGCTTATGATAAGCCGCTGAGTGAAGATGAAGAATCCCATGGTGAGTCTGATTACTTATTTCACACACCAAAAAGTGTACAAAAAACTGCAAGGAAATCGCCTGCAAAAAGTGTTAAAAAATCTACGATGAAAACTCCATACATGAAAACTCCATACATGAAACCTGAAGAAAAAGAAAGACTGAAGCAATTCTATACTAAAGAGTTGTTAACTCCACCAGATTCTATAAAAAAGACCCCTAGTCGTAAAACGGCTCAGTCATGGGAGCCCTGGTAAAGCCTAAACTTGATTACGTGTTAAGAAAGTTATTTTATGATCCCAAAAGTACTGTCGCATTTACTGGAATAAACCAATTGTATCACGCTGCAAAATCTGTTTTGAAAGGAATAAGATACAAAGATGTTCAAGAGTGGTTACGAGGTGAATCCACCTATACCTTACACAAACCAATCCGTCGACGTTTTAAAAGACGAAAAACTATTGTAAGTGGTATAGATTATCAATGGCAAGCTGACTTGGCCGACATGCAACATTTAGCAAAACAAAATGATAACAAGAAATATTTACTTTGTGTAATCGACGTGTTTTCAAGATTTTCATGGGTTGTCCCTATTCCAAATAAAATGGGAAAAACTTTGATTCGAGCATTTCAATCTATTGTTCAGAAATCAAAACGAAAACCTTTGGCACTTCAAACAGATAAAGGTTCGGAATTCAAAAACAAACTGTTTCAACAATACTTGAAAAAGAGTCAGATTCATTTTTTCACCACCGAAAATCCAGAGACAAAAGCAAGCCTCGTTGAAAGATTTCAACGAACTTTAAAATCGAGAATGTGGAAATACTTTACCTACAAGAAAACAAGACGTTACATTGACGTACTGAATTCTTTAGTTCAGAATTACAATCATACTTTTCACAGAAGTATTAAAACATCTCCTGCAATGGTAACAAAATCAAATGAGGCAGAGGTTTCGAAAAATCTGTATCCTCGATTATCGACAATCGCTATGACGAAAAAGCCAAAATTCGAAATTGGAGATCGTGTTCGGATCAATAAAACAAAACGCACATTTGATAAGGGATATTTACCAAATTGGACGCAAGAAATATTTGAAATCACTCATGTTAACAAGACATTTTCACCTATCACCTATAAAATAAAAGATTTACAGGGTGAACAAATTTTGGGAAGTTATTATGAATACGAACTTCAATTAATAAAAGATGATGAAGTCTATGAAATTGATTCAGTTCTTGATAGACGTACAAGGCGTGAGGGCAAAAAATTAATCAAAGAAATAAAAGTCAATTGGAAAGGTTATCCAAAAAAATTTCAAAGTTGGATACCAGAATCGCATTTGGTGTCTTTGAAGGGGAAAAAATCTTATAGATAAAAAAAATCTTATAGATAAAAAATCTTATAATAAAAAATCTTATAAAAAGACAGTACATTTATGATGAATTCACAGTCAAACATTGAGTGCGCGACAGAAAGTGTCGATAGTGTTGGTACTAAAAATTACAGCTGCTGTGGAAATCGTGTTCCAAAGAATCAGTTTACATATATTTCACAGATAATAGTCATTTACGCAATTATTGCAACCTCCATAGTACATTTAAGTATTCAAAGTCAGGATCGTGAATTGTGGTTGATACTGTTAAGTAGTTCACTCGGATATATTCTCCCATCTCCGGGGTTAAAATTCACAAAGACAGAACAAAAACAACCGGGGCTTGATTTCATTGACAGTAAAAAATAAAATATTAAAAAATGAATTCATTTTATGTTACTCTACCTAGCGATAGTTCCATAAACCTTTATCCGAACAACACACAGTGCTGTTTTAAAGTTCATTTACCAAAGACAGTTCATATTTATAGGGAAAATTGGGAAGTTGCATTAGTTCAACTTATTACCCCCTCTCAGTTTTTAAACGTAAGTGAACAAGAAGCAAAGTTCGAAATTATAACTGCAGATAACGCTTTATACAATGCAGTAGCAGCGGCAGATAAAAAAAGAGATAATATGGAGATATCTGTATTAAGGCGAGACGATAAAGCTAGAGCAGAAAAATGGTCAATTCTATTTACCTTTCCACCGGGTAGTTACACTTCACCAAAGCATATTATAGAGGTGATCGATGATTTGGTTCAAAATAACCTATCGGGTATCCTTCAAAAGAATTCAATGCTACTGTCTATTAGCTATTCAACCTCATCCAAACGTCCGAAACTTGCAATCAGAAATATTACAAAAACCGGAATCAAATTCCACTCATCGCTGTTTTTAAAACTGGGAGGATCGCCAGAATTTCAAAACGAGGTGATTTATCCGGGTAGAAGATTTTTAAATGCATTTAAATACAGTCCTAACATCGATGCTGGCTACAACCATCTGTTTGTTTATTCAGATATTGCCGAACACACTATAGTGGGTGATACATTTGCTCCCATACTTCGTGTTTTACCGTTCAAACCAACCGAATCAGTTGAAAATAATTATGAAACCCAACATATCAACCATGATATTACATTACCGCATTATATCCCCGTTTCGAAATCTGATTTTGATACTATTCACATTCAAATAACAGGGGATTCTGGCATATCGTTTCATTTCATTACTGGTAAGACAATCGTCAAGTTACATTTCAGACAGAAAAAATAAGAAATATTTGATATTTTGAAATAATTAAACTGATACATTGACAAAAAAATGCTGCCAGTTTATCGTGGCATAAAACATCAGTATGGGTATGGATTAGGTTCCCTATTTAGATCAGCGCTTAAAACAGTGACACCATTGCTTAAACCCTTGGTCAAATCTGGTTTTAATGCTATAAAAAAAGAAGGAATCAAACAAGGAATACGTGCAGCAGAAGATATCCTTTTACGTGGTAAAAACCCTAAAAAAGTTGCAGTCTCGCGGGGAAAACAATATGTTAATAATTTAGCCCAACAGTTAATACCTGGGATAAATAAACGAAAATCACAAAAGACAAGTCATTTATCTTCTCGATCTCACAGGGGTAAGATTATTAATAAAAGACAAAGAAATCATTACACTAGACCGAGACCTCTTGATATATTTGATTGAGAGAAAAAATCTTTTTTGAAAATGATGCAAAGCGGATCTTGCGAATGCAGTAAATCAGAACTCGATGTTCTTTCTGTACCACCCACATTGACAACGATGCAAGAAAGTCAATGGGTTGAACATTTTCCAATATCATCTTTGACAAACAATTCACCGATAGAATTCATCATACCACCTCAAACCGAACATTGGACAGATTTATCACAATCGTATTTGTATATCAAATTCAAAATCGTTAAAGCAGATGGCAGCAATTTAGATGCCGGCTCAAATGTAGCCCCTGTAAACAATTTCATGCACAGTATGTTTAGCAGTATCGATATGTATCTAAATAATAAACTAATCAACAGTAATTCAGACACCTATCCATACAGAGCATATATCGAAAATCTTCTGTCATATAATGCCGACTGCAAGACTACGTTTTTGAAAGGTGGTGTACTTTGGATCGAAGACACCAGTGGGGAATTCGGAGCACTCAACCATGATGGGAATAATGAAGGATTACGAGGAAGAATCGGTGTAATTACACTTAGCAGAACTGCAGAGCTTTTCGGACGATTGCATCTTGATCTATTTCAGCAAGAAAAATATTTACCTAACGGTATTGAAATCAGACTTAGATTAAACAGAGCTTCACCAAACTTTTGTCTTACGGGAGGTACTGGTGCACCAGCTGCAAAAATTGTATTGGAATCTGTCAGTCTACATATGCGAAATGTCGAATTGTTGCCTGTTATTGCGAATGATCTAAATCAAATTATTTCTCAGCAAAACATGAAAATTCCTATCCGCAGAGTAGAAGTAAAGACTTTTACCATTGGTAATGGCCTTCAGTCTAAAGTTGAAGATCATTTGTTTCAAGGACAGCTTCCGAAACGTGTTTTCATTGCAATGGTAACAAATGCTAGTTATAATGGAGGTTATGATACCAATCCATTTTTCTTTCAACATTTCAATCTGTCAAAAATAGATGTATCATGTAATGGTCACAGTATTCATAACAGACCCTTTGAGCCTGACTTTGAAAATGGCTTGTATTTGAAATCATATTTGTCAATGTATCAGGCTGTCTCAGCCTTTGGACTCAATAAATCATTTGATATTGCCAAAGAAGATTATGCTGGTGGATACTGTTTGTGGGGGTACGATTTGACAGCTGATCAAGGCAGTGAAGAAGGTCAACTTCACCCTATAAAAACTGGGAGTCTTCGAATTGAGCTTCAATTCGCCCAAGCCTTGGCAGCAGTGGTCAACGTTATTGTTTTTGCTGAATTTGACAATCAGATCGAGGTCAACAGTTTGAGAGAAATCATCACAGATTACTAACTTCGGAAAAAAATCACATCAGAAAAAACAGTCCTTTTCAGGACTAAAGAGCATATATAGAAAAACGATGCTGGGACTCAGATTTGCTATATCACTGAGAGAAGAAGCAGAAAAAGTGAAATATTCTACTTCAAAGTGCATCTCTACTCGGAAAAATGACATTCACAATAGCTTCGAAAAACATATGATTGAAGAATTACAAAATCTTATTGCCAGTGAAGTTCGCAACCAGTGTTACGGATGTCAAGTGGACCACCCCAGTCAAATACAGCACGACCTGTGTTTATTTAAGAACAGACAAGAACATACGGATATGTTCATAGAAAAAGCTATGATGGAATTAAATCCATACAAAATCATGGAAAAATGGTATCCTGAATTAATGGAAATGAAACTCGAGGACAGTGACTATGTGGAAACCTACAGATTGTGGAAGGATATAAAACAAAACATTTTATCTGAATTTGTGGATTCGTCTTGGTTACATAACTGGTGTAACAAAGTAAAACAATCCTGGGAAGAAAGTGACTAAGAAAAAACGTGATGTATACTTATGAAATTCAATACATATTAGATCACGGAACCTGGATAAAAAATCTACAGGCGAAAGTCTGTGCAAAAGATCAGTTGCCTCGACAGAAACCCGAACATGTGAAAGCTTACATTGTGAATACAGAGAGATCAAATAAACCAGGAGAACACTGGGTGGCAGTGATATTCAACAAGAATGACAATGTGCTATACTTTGATTCGTATGGACTACCACCACTTGAGCCAGAAATCATTAACTTTTTAGACAATCATTCTTCAACGTGGAGATACAATCGACAAACTCTTCAGAGTCTACAGGGTAAAGTTTGCGGACTTTACTGTATCTTTGTATTGGATGCTGCTGCTAGAGGATACAATATACAGAAATATCTTCAACAGAAATTCCTCTCAACGAAACACCATCGAAACGATCGAGATGTATCATTGTGGTTTAATCAACACTACGGAATTCTATACAAGAAAATTTCAGAGACTCAAACCTACAAACAGTGAAAAATGATCTTCTTTTTTGCTATCAATTCATTGTGAATATTTCATTTTTTGTCTTTTTTACAGGTCATTGTAAAATATGTTCATTGTAAATATGTTCATTGTTCAGTTCTGTTCAATAAATAAAAGTTCAAAAAACAATAGAGTTCTTCATTCTGTTTTTTCCCAAGACTTGTTCTGTCTACATTTTTTCCCATACATCGGGTCATAACTTTTTTTGCTATATTAGCATGAAACGTTGGATGGAAAAAAATGTATGTGCTTTCTGCCAGGTCCGAGCTCTTTAAAAAATTTCAATCCTCCTTAAACGTATAAAACCCAGCGATATTTTCATACATTCATCATTTTTCGACTCTCAGCTAACGATCACTTCGAAAGCGGTATCAATATTCGGAAGCAGTATCAATATTCGGAAGCAGTATCAATATGGAGGAGATAAATCATCAACTACGTGAGGCTCTCCAAGACTATTTGAATGCTGGTCAGCAGTTATTGCAACTAAACACTCATTTCGTAGGAGAGGAGGAACAAAACCAACTACAACGTATAACACAGCCATACAAAGATCTCGGCGAAAGATTAGTTCAACTATTTTTAAAGACAACGCCGGATGTCATTTTGGTTGATATCGAATTTGGGAGGAAGATTACTTTCGATACTGGAACAATGGTAATCAGAAAAAGAGTTGAAGCATACCCTGTTTGTCAGGCGAATTTCGGATGTTGTCATTAGAAGTGGAAAAACAACGTGAGACGAAAAAACACAACCTCCAAAACAAAACAGTCCTTTTCAGGGCTAACCCAACAGTTCTTTTCAGAGCTAACCCAACAGCCCTTTTCAGGACTAATCATTACCATGAAAGTTCTATCTTTCTTCAAAATTGTCATTTCTTCAAATTGTCAAACTTCTTTTCTTTTAAAAGAGTTGCACTCCAAAAGAGTTACACTCCAGAGAGTTACACTGCAAAGAGTAAAAACTCAGAAAAAGACTAAGTCCAACCCAGTGCTCAGACATTTAGAAAAGAAAAAATCATCCATAGGTGAAGAAAAAAGACTAAGTCCAACTCAATGTTCAGACATTTAGAAAGAGAAATCATCCATAATTGCAGAAAAAGACTAAGTCCAACTCAATGTCCAGACATTTAGAAAGAAAATTCATTCATAGATGCAGAAAAAAGTCTAAGTCCAACTCAGTGCTCAGTCTTTTAGAGAAAAAATCATTCATATTTGCAGAAAAAGACTAAGTCCAACTCAGTGATCAGGCATTTAGAAAGAGAGAAAATCATTCATAGGGTGAAAAAACTAAGTCCAACTCAATGTCCAGGCATTTAGAAAGAGAAAAATCATCCATAGGGTGAAAAAACTAAGTCCAACTCAGTGATCAGACTTTTAGAAAGAGAGAAAATCATTCATAGGGTGAAAAAAACTAAGTCCAACTCAGTGATCAGGCCTGACAGTTCCCTATAGAGTACTCGAAGATGTATCATTTTTTGACCCCCTCCCCCCCCTTTCCTTTTTTTGCAGAAAAATTCCACTCAGTGATCAGGCTTACCCTTTACTTTCCCTTAACTTTCACTTTTTTGCAGAAAAATTCCACTCAGGGTAGAGAGCCTGGGTATTTTTATCCCCAGAGTACCACCCACAAGGCCGCCATTTTGAATGCTAAATCCCTCTCAGGGAGGGTAGAATAGGTAAGAATAGGGAATATAAAAAATGCAAATTCTTTCAGGATGGCAGAATAGGGACAAATTTCTTTCAGGGGTGGTGATGTAGGGCACTCAGGGAGGAGAGTATAGACACCTGCCCTGGCCTGGCAGGTGTCTATCCTCTCCTCCTTTACTACTAACGATAGAAAACTTGCTGGAAAAAGGAGAAAATTCTGGCTACCAGCATTTACTCCTTTTCCCACAAAGTTTTTAAAAACCTTTTAGCTAAAACTCAGGATTGTGTGGTACAGGGTTAATATGAAAATGCAACAGAAACATCACAAAAAAAAAAAAAGGTGTAAGTGGCGACTGATATCTCCTTTTATGGCAGTATTTTCACACATGTTATCTGCAGAGCGAAGAAAAGAAAATGTCTACCGACGGAATTACGTTGAAAAAGTGTTTACTTCTCAGATGAAGCAGTTCCATTTAGGAAATATTCAGGCAGAAAACCCAGGCCTAATTTGTCTGAATCAAGTACGATTTGCCATCGACAGAAAAAGTACACCAGTGTCAAGTGCTTTGCGTTTGATTTTTTTCTAATAAAGGCAATAACGCACACGTGTAACCTTTTCAGTTCCATATCACTCGCTATTTCCTTCTCTATAATTATGTTCTGAAGTGTTTATTTCTAGAAACTAGGGTCATTATTTACCGAACAGTCTTAATTTTACTCCAAATCTAATTCTGGGTTACAGAAAGTAACAAAGAAATCGCGTTACTTTCAAATTCAGAAAATTATTGAAAATAAAACCAAGAATGTTTATAAGAATGGTTTGTGGATACGGACCCTAGTTTTACCCATGTCCCACGCATAGTGACATTAACGTGATGTCAACAGGTAACCTTCTATTCTACATAGTCAATTTTATTATTTACTCTGCAAAGCGTGACTCGGGGCCTTTTTTTGCAGACAGTGAAGATGAAGAACAGACCGCAGAGTCTTGATCAATATCGTCAGTATTAATAAGCATATACGGGTTGTTTGGAGAGGAGACAGGGACAGCCGTTATAAAAGTCATATCGTGAGGTTGGTGGAACAAAAGTGTCGAATTTGCTGCGTTAATCAGAGACAGATAGACAGAATGAAAGACTCGAAGAGAGGTGGAAATGCCGAGCCCCGGTAGCTCAGTTGGTAGGGTACAGGACTTGAGAACAGGGGGTCTCTATTTCGATCCCCAGACCAGCCAATTTCTTTCCGAGGATTGATGATAGTCACTGCGAAAGGATTCATTCCTCTCACCGCTGACCAGTGTTTCGACGATGGTTATGTGGGAAAGCAGCCAGTAGCTTGGAAAGAATATTGTGCGGAATGCTAGTAAAAGAAACTCCAGCAAAGCATGGAAGGGTGCACCGGCTGTCGCGATTTAACTCAATAATGTTGAAAACGGCGTTAAACAACATACAATCAACGAGAGGTGGACACATCCCGAAACCAACGACAATAATGACACCACCAACATTTCCCCTGTTTCTCTGTATCGGTGATTACATAAATGAGATACGTGATTTGGAATAGGATGTCAATATTATCTATTTACAAAGCTCTGGAATCCCATGTATTTGTCATTTTCTGAATTGATCCATTCATAACTTATTTGATGGTAGTATGATCCCCAAGGGGTTTGAACCTTACCCATATATACACCACTTTTTATGCGTCTTTCGAAAACATCGAGGAAAAAGTGGCCGTTGCTAGTTACAAGAAATCGCTTTCAAAGATGATTATGATGGGAAGCGGCCAGTGGCTTGGAAAGAATGTTGTACGTAGTATTGATGAAACAAAGTCCAGGAAAGCACGGATGGGTGAACTGACCGCCGTTATATTGGAATAATGTTAAAACAGGCGTTTAACAGCAAACATACAAGCGTTATCATAAACATGACAGCGACCTTTCCCTTTCAAAAGGTCATAAGCCGGCATTTTGTATCAGTGATGCTAAATAGGTCTATTTCATGTTTGCCCACACACAAGATACATAAATCATGTCATTTCCTCATTAATCCTTAGCAAGTATGGACAAAATCGTTACGTTTTTTTTTTTTCTTTCGGAAAGCGGGCAGTCTGATCTTTGATTTTCACCGTCCGAGATTTTGTGCAATATTCTAACCAAGTCGGTATCACACTTGAATGAGGCTTGCTCTTTGAAAAAAGGGGGCTAAATGCATCTGCAAAAATTATAAGGACCATGTCAGCCTGCACAGTCCGCGCAGGCTCACATGGGCCGAAACCTTTTGCTTTCTTTAAAATGTTTGCGTGACAAAAGATCAGTATACCTCATGATTCAACTGGTTGTTAAACAAAATGGGTGTTAGGGGATCCATGATAATGTCATGTCCTACTTGATGCATTAAGCCCCCCTTTGCCAGACCATGGCTCAAATGTAGATCTATTTAGGAGGTTTTTTTCATTGACTGTTCCATTTTATTTAATTCGGAGTTCAACTATAACCCTAAGAGCGCTGAAATGGCTATTTCAAAGTTCGTTTGATCATAATATGTAACACAGAAGCAGTCCGTGTAGATCTGTGCAGTCTGATCTATAGAGATAACTCTGGGTACAGAGATGATCAAGACAAAAACCAGTTGAAATCTCCGCACAGATTTTGTGCGCAGGTTTGAACTCTCATAGTTTCACAAATAGAGAACAAAACTAGGATTTAAACATACCTGTTGCTTGCGTATTCAATAATCCTTCGTTTGAAATACAAATATTTTCATAAGAACATAAGAAAAAAAACAGTTCATTTCACCTGTTACTCGAGTAATTTACGTTCCCGAAAACACACAAAATGGCCGCCACTCAAGATAGATTTCGTCAGTTTTTTTTTCCGAGATTTACATGTTATAAACGACTTCTACATGCTCTCAAGGTAATGAAAGGTTTAATGATTTGTCTTTGGTCATATACGTTACTAAAAGTTAATCGCATTTCGCTGCAGTACAGATTAAATCGACGAAACAAAGAGTCAGTATAGCGCTGTCTGCTACCGGAAAATTTACGATGGACTTGAAACGGTACGGTGCACAATAAATGTCCAAATATGAAAAAAAATCACCGGAGCGTCTCATCATTGAGACTACAGTCTGATCTTGATGTACACTGTCCGCGAAAGCAACTTGATCTGGTACCGGTGCTTTTAAAGGTGGGTATTTAGATTTTTCACTTCTCACCAAATTAAAAAATATATATATCACTAAAATTTTTATGAAAAAACAATACAAATCATCAATAATTAAGAATCATAAAACTACAAAAAAAAAATTTTTTTTTGATGGTATTCCCTTAAAAGGCTACGTAGCCTCTTAAGGTATTTTTAGATTTCGCGCCAGAAATCAAAAAAGCATTGTGGGAATGTCAAGTGACTGGCACATGACTAATGACGCTTAAATTCTATAACATAATAAACATGTAATTATTTTCCATGTCTTCTTCGAACGCTATGTTTGAAGCTTCGTCTGTGTATTTCCAATATGTAAATGAGCGAGTTGCTCATGTAAAAATAGACCGTGTTTCCCGTCGGTGTCGACCTGGGCCGTAGTAAATCTCTAATTTCTCTTGTTGTCGGATGGTTTTCGGCTACTGGGGTTTTATGAATGAAAATTAAAAGGCTTTGGGAGTATAAGGATGATTTTTCTGTATTTTTGTAAAATTTTCGTCCCAAAATCTGAAGGGCCACCTTTAAGGTTACATCTGAGTACTCTAGCAAAAGTCGTAGTGAAGCAAGCGTAACGTTAATTACTTTGACGATGTGACAATTTATCATTTTTATCTTATCTGTTTGCCATGAAATTCATGAAGCCATGAAATTATGTGATTGTTTATTAAATATTCCACCATTTTATAATTGTGCTGTATTTTTGAGTTGAAATTATTCCCAGGGATCCTCTGGACTTCAGTGGTTCAGGCGTAGGACGTAAGATAAGGAGGAATAAAACCTGTGGTGGCATATTTTTGCCGCGAGATACGAGATAGCTATTGCGATAATTTAAGAGAACTAGATCTATGTGATTAAAAAAAGGTTTCCTGGAAATATTATATAGATCTAGATAATAAAAAATTTTCACGATAAAAATATCGCGATAATTCTAACTGTTATCATGATTTTTTTTTTGCTTCCGTGCCCATAACTGTGATTCACGGTATCTATAATTAGATACGGTTTCGGTTCATCTTCGTCTACACACAAGTTTATGAATTCTCCTTTTCCCTGAATGGTTTTAAAGTTGTTCGTAGGAGGCATTTCGAGTCGTCTTTCTGATTTTACAAACTTCTGTTCATTTCGAGTCTTGTCAAAATTTACCAATTAAGCTACAATTGTTAATGATTCGAATTTTTACTTACTGCAGTCTTGTGAAGTAAAAAACTACCGAGTTCATCCAAATGATAAATTTTCTATTTATAGATATCGAGAAACAGATAGAACTATCACGATAATTTTCTCTCGAATGTCAGCTTCGTGCACGATTGAGAAATTTTGCATTAAAATATTAAGTTTATCGTGATGTTTTTTTCAGGAAACTTTCACTATCTCGATAACATTTCCAGGAAACTCTAATTTATGGAGATAGTTTTCTAAAATTATCATGATAGCTATCTCGTATCTCTTGGCAGAAATATGCCACCATAAAAAACTTTTCTTTTATTATTTTCACTAGTTTATAAAAATCTAACAATGAATTGTACCTTTATAAGTCACCGATGAGTGTTATAATTCACCGGTGAATGTTTTTTTTTTTACAAACTACGGATATTTATAGATCACGAATGAATTTTTAGTGGGCGAACGTCACGTTTTATGACGTATTCAACATAACTAATGACGTCATTTTTACAGCTAGTCCATATCCGACCACATGGAATAGATCTATTTAGCTTGAAAAATGCATATATTTTACACTATAAGCAAAGAAGATGTAAAGGTTCAAGCGAAGAACTTGGATAATGGTTTGTTTCGGTGTATGATCGAAATTTCTTTCATCTCGTGAAAATATAGCCATTGCTTTTCACTGGATGGCAGCAATTTCGATGATACACCGAAATAGACAATTGTCCTCGATGTAACACTTTAGCATTATGGTGCTGGTCTCATGACACTGTCCTTCAGCGAGACCCCAAAAAGCTCTGCCTAGCTCTATTTAAAACCTAAAAACACACGGATATGTTAGCAATCACCGTAATATAGGCCTAAGTGAAAAAGAGTTTAAAGCAACTCAGAAAACCCATTCAAACCTTACAGTTGTGTTAGCAGTATAAAGATGCATGATCTTTCTAGTCTTCTCTTGCATTTGTGCCGTGTTCTTTTTGAGAGTTTGCCCCTGTCGTTCATTCTTTGTATGAGCCACACTTTGGCGAAAAGAAGTTAAATGCATCTCCGTGATGCCTCTTACTAGCGAGTCAAAATATAATTATTGATCCATAAAATCCATGTTGTCTAATAATCAACTGGATCTGGAGGTAGAATGGGCCTTTAACATGCAGAAAATTTACAGATAGCAAAAAGTTTCTACTCATGTCAGTCCGCGCAGGCTGACATGGTCGGTACTTTTTACAGAAACATTTAGCCCCTTTTCACAGAACATGTTTCATATGCTTGTGTTCGTGTTCTAGAGAAGCATGATCATTTGTCATTTATCTAGCATTTGTGCCGTTTTGTGTAACTCAGTTTAGGTCTGTCGTCATACCACATGTTTTTGTTACACTGTATACGTGGATATATACGCGTGTGGGAAAAAATTGAGAATTATTACGGACATTTTGCCTACGGAAATGTTTGCGAATTCAAAACAATCGTTTTGTTCGTTTACTTGTGGTAAAATACGCGAACATAAAAGTTTGCGAATTTTTCAAATTCGCGAAATCGCAAAAATTTCCTATTATACTCTTTCCTCTTATAATCATTGTATTCGCTTTATATCTGTTACCGTTGTTTGGTGTTCAACATCCTTTCAACAGTAGTCGACGGTTTTAGCAATTATAAACGCATTCATGGAGTTTGTCAATCTGCACTACGCGAAGTAAGTTTACAATTCAGTGATTGCTTTCACGCACGAATAAAGTCGAAAGAATGTTCAGCTGTGGGTGAAAAATTATACCTTAGTATACGCTAAAGCTGCTAAGCGCGACTCACTGACCTTTTGCAGACAGTGTAGATCAAGATCAGACTTCACAGAACGTGCAATCTGATCTTGGATCTACACTGTCCGATATGGAGATATTTTTCTCCATAAAACAGGTTTGAAGTACCACTATTCGGGTTTTACTATCGGCTTGAAAGTTTCATTTTAGTTTTTCAGCAGGATTAGGGTTAAATCTTCATAAGCCATCGTGAAGAGCTTTGGCTAAGTCGGGATTCAAACTTACAACCTCTTATAAGTTGCTATGGGCGTTACCAACGTGCTACCAGAGGTTGGTTTACTCCATCATAACAAGAAGAGTGATGTGTTCGCCATACCTATGGCTCTACGAAGGATACTGCAAATTACTTTTATCGGTCTGCAAAACAACCTATCTCTGTTGCGTGATTTATGGACACAAACTGTATCAGACAAGTCATTTGTTAGTTTTCTCTCTCACGCCATGATTAAATAGCACTGGTTGCCAATTTCGTTACCTTTTTCTTTATATATATTTATATATGAGCCATGCCCTGCAAAACGGGGCTTAATAACGAGCGAAGCTCGTTTTGCGGTAACACCGTTCTAGATTTTCAAAAATGAAATTCCGACTTCGTTCTGGGTTTTAGTCTAAATCTAAATAGGGATGACTTAAAAACTGAGTGTCTTCCGGTTAGTCGCACAGCTTCACACGTATGACAATCTTTCGCACAAGTAGATCTACCTGATTGGTCAAAAATGACAAAAAATATCTACCGATCGGATGATTACTTAAAAATCACTATCAGTTTAATGAGTACAGATGATCTAATTTCTTACTTACGTTCAGCGTGTTAGGCGTCTATTTGTGTATAAACATACGTAATGATCTATGCTAAAAAAATAATGACGTCATTAATCATACTATTCTTACGTCATGCACGAGCCGTTTTTCGCGGAAAACATTGTGTCGAAGAAATCATGACTAAACTAGTTTTTTGGCTTTTTCAAAATACCATTTACAGAGAAAGCCGGATTTATGATCTGTAAAAAGGGGGCTTAATGCATTTGCAAAAAACTATCAACCCAGGTCGGCCTGTGCAGTCCGCGCAAGCTAACCTGGGTCAAAACTCTTTGCTAGATCTATTTTTCAACGTTCTACATGTCAAAGGACCAGTTTGCATGCCTTTTGATTCAGTCAGTTATCATACAATATGGATGTATAATGATGTGATGACTTGCTTGGTATCATACATCACAGAGATGCATTAAACCCTCTTTTACCGCAACATGGCTCAAATATATTTAGATCTATTTAATGTTACGAAGGCTTGTTAATAGATCGAAAAGTTTGGCGTATTTTTGCCATAAGTTGGATATCTAGATCTATCCGAAAACTTGGCAGATTTCTTTCCTAGGATTGATGATAGATCTAGATCTAGTCATTGCCACAGAATTCATTCCTGTCTCTGCACTGATCACTGTTTCAACGACGGATGTGTAGGAAAGCAGATGGGATGAAAAAGGAAAGCCACATAGTCTATAATCTGATTTTAGCGATCTAAGCACTCTAATTGTAAAGAAACTCCAGGTAAAACGTGGGTAGACCTGTGCACTGACGATTCCTTTTGCGACGGCAAGTGCACCTACCATGCATTCCTGAAGTTCCTTTTACCAGTAATCTGCTCAATACTAGTATTCTTCCCAACCTACTGACGGATTCCTCGTAAAAATCAAAGTCTCTCTAATATAGATCTAGATCTACATGCGGTGAGGAAATGTTCCCATAAGATGGTCTTTACATGTTGACCAATAATCATTCCAAGATATTTTTTCTGGACATAACTTAACGAAATTGTCAAGGAACTGTCTTTATTTTGTACAGGAAATTAGGGACAGTTCGCCCTATTTCACATGTATAAATCTACGAAAGAAAAATGCTTTCTACTTTTTACAACGCTCAAAATTAGTTTTGGCAGACAGAATTCGAACTCAAAACCCTTTGATTTCAAGATCAAGATCTAGCTCGTCATTCGAATAAATAGATATTTGTTCCACAAATCATTCACGTCGCTCGTATTGAGGCTTTGCCTTTTTCATATTACGTCTCCATGATACATGATACCGGACAGGTCATCACATAATTATCGATCCATAATAGCCACTTTTTTAAACAACAGACTAAATTATGAGGTAGACTCGTCCTTAGACATACAGAAAATTGACAAATAGCGAAAAGTTTCGGCCAAGGTCAGTCTGCGCGGACTGCGCAGGCTGACCTGGATCGATACTTTTCGCAGATGCAGTAAGCCCCCTTTTCACAGGGCATAAGTCATATAGAATGCTCTGTGAAAAAGAAGGTTTAATGCATCTGCAAATAGTATCGACCTCGGTCAGCCTGCGCAGGCCGCGCGGGCTGACCTAGGTCGAAAGTTTTTGCTTTTGGTCAATTTCTTATATGTCCAAGGACATTCCACCTCGTGATTTAGTTGATTGTTACACAGACAGGATTTTATGGAGCCACAGTTATATGACTTCTTTGGTATAATGCATCACGGAAATGTATTAAACCCCACTTTGCCTTAGCATGACATATATGTGTAAATGCTTTTCAAGGTCCTTTGTGGCTTAGTGCTTAATGCCTTTGAATGCAGCCGAAGCTTTGTGTTAGAGTTCCTTGCTCATGATAAGATCAACACGAAATATTTTTTAATCCGATTTTAAAGATACATCTTTATTCGTTTCCAGGCAGTTTTCATCCAGATTTTAATCCATTTCATCCTTATTTTATGAAACTGTAATCATTCTTGCATCTTCATGCCAATATTGTCCCTGATGGTTGCAAGATTGTACAGATTACGAAGGATAGAGAATGCATTTCATGTTTGGGAGGCCTTCAAAGCAATCGCTGTTGTCGTTTCCAGTTTTAAATGAGGACAAATCCCTTGTGTCTTTTTATCCTTTACACCATATATGGTTATTAATCTACGTTTACACAGCTGAGCTGTTATGCACACTTTCAAGTTCTAACAGCGATTGATTTTTCTCTAGCTGTGAGGATGAATCTTTCATTACGATACTGTTTATCACTTTTCCTAAAAACTTGAGACGCTGAGAGATACTTATAGCTTATTACCTTAATTTTGATGCTTACCAGTAATCTAATCAATTCATTTTTAAGCAGGCAAACCAGCATATACGGGTTAAAACATTTGCATCGCCTTGGTGCCATCTTACTTTTTCAAACATACACATGCAATACTGAATTTGACAACGACACAAACGCTAATTTGATAATGTTTGCAAAATATAAATTTCATCATTTGAACCACATTTAACATGTTGTCTGACAATACATTAACCCATAGGTTGCTAATAAGCATAACTCAATGATCTTTTGCAGACAGTGAAGATCAAGATCAGACTGCACGTTCCGTGCAGTCTGATCTTGGATCTACACTGTCCGATAAGGAGATACCCCTACCCCCACCCCATCCCCCACACCCAAGGAAAATACCTTTGAAATAGCAAAATTTGTTGTTGTTTTTTTACCATCGGTTTGAAAGTTTTATTTCACTTACTAAGCAGGATAAGGGTTAAATTTAGACCAGTCTAAAGTTTTGTCGTTTGGTAAAGAGGAAATTGACTTAAAACATTCACGTAATTTACTTGGTGATTTATGTGTCAAGAAAGATTGTATGAATTAGATTATTGCGTGAAAAAAGCGGAAAAACCAGATTATGGGATGTTGCGTTCAACTCTTTACCACACGTTCCCGGGTTTAAACGACCCTGGGGTAGAGGCCTTGTGAAAACATTGTGGTAAAAGTAAAAAATGCTGGTAACCAGCATTTTCAATATTTCCCACAATGTTTTCTAGCCTGTCAAAGAACGGCAGTTCATTTATACTACTCTCATATTTGTCTTCTGCAGATGCTTTCAATTTGAAAAGATTCTTAAAATTTGCCGTTTGAGAAAGGATTAAACAGGTGGAATATTTCTCGGGCCAAACAAATAAGCCGATAATGTGCCAGGGTATTTACCCTTGTCACTCCACAAGCAACCAATGGCTTTTTTTTTTTTTGTCGAGAGGGTAGACAAAGATCAGCCTACACAGACTTGTTCTGCACTCACCTATTTTCAATTTATGGTTTAAACTATAAAATCCCATGGTATTAGCCATTGACCCTCAACATGCAACTAATGGCATATTTTGAGAGGGTAGACAAAGATCAGCCTACACAAACTAACGTCTTTTTCTGCTCTGGTCTATTTTCAATTTATGGTTTAAACTATATAATCCTATAGTATCACCCCTTGTACCTATATAAGCAACTAATGGTGTATTTTGTCGAAAGTGTAGACAAAGATCATATACCTACAATGTGGTCTTGTTCTAAGCTCTCCTATCTTCGCTTCACGGTTTAACCCTCATCCTGCTAAATAACTAAAATGAAACTTTCAAGTCGATAGTAAAAACCCAAATGTGGCTATTTCAAAGTTATTTTTTGGGGAAAAAAAATATCCTATATTGGACAGTGCAGATCCAAGATCAGACCGCACGTTCTGTGCAGTCTGATCTTGATCTACACTGTCCGCAAAAGTTCAGTGAGTCGAGCTTAGCAGCCTAAGGGTTAAGTTATAAAAACCCCAGTTTACACCAATAAACTCTAACGTAACCTACTTTGGTGACAGTCAACAAATGTACTTTGGAAGCATAGTGGTTTATATGCCAATTATGTCATTGATACTATTTACTGGAGATGGGTTAAACCTGTAATAGACGCGGAAAGTTCTTTAGTAGACCATAAATTATTGAAAGCGATCTCCCTAATCACATTGATTGCGGCACAAACTATTGAATGTGGTCTTTAAAGATACACTTCTCTCGTTTACAGGCAGTTTTCAGCCAGTTATTTAACCCGTTTCATCCTTAGTTATGAAGATAATATCATCCGTGTATCTTCATGCCAAATGTTGCCCCTGGTGGATGCAAGATTGCACAGATTACGACGGATAGAAAATGCATTTTATGTTATGCGGCCTTCAAAGCAATCGATGTTGTCGTTTCCGGTTTTAAATGAGGACAAATCCTTTTTGTTTTCTCTGTCTTACACCATGTATATTGGTAATTTATCTACGTTGACACAGCTGAGCCATTATACACACTTTCAAGGTTTAACAGCCTTTTTTTTTTCTTTCTAGCCGTAAAGATGTATCTTTAAAAGGTAGAATTCTTTGTCGGAATGGAAGGGAATACTGGCTCTATTGCTTAAAGATCTACCATGAGATTACCAAAAGCATTTCTACTCAGGATGTAAGAACAAGGGAACGTTTGGTAATAAATTAATCCTTAGGATGCTAAGCGTGACTCAAGAACCTTTTGCGGACAGTGTAGATCAAGATCAGACTGCATGGAAACGTGCAGTCTGATCTTTGAATTACACTGTCCGATAATGAGATATTTTTCACCCAGAAAACAGCTTTGAAATTACTATATTTAGGCTTTTACTATGGGCTTGAACGTTTCATTTGAATTATTTAACAGGTTAAAGATTAATCAGACTTAGAGACACCGTAAATAACTTTGTGGCTTTTGACCAATATCTAATTAAATTTCTCTAAGCCCAGGTATCTCTATCGGTAACTCACAAAACCTAAATAACGAATATGACTAAATACTTTTTGAGAAACGATCGAGATCATTGCAATGCCTTGCCCCTGTAATTTTTCGTGACAAGCGAGATCCGTTTTTTTTTTAATCCTTAGCACCGAGGCAGAAACCCAGTGACTGCTCTGAAAATTACAACAGTATCTAAAAGTTCGCCATAATGTCATCACCACAATCGTTCTCTGCCTGCAACAGACCACTTTTGAAGCCTTTGCGATATAGATGATACTGCTGGGGAAGAGAAATTTCTGCTTTTTTTTTTTCCACGGTGTTTAACACATAAACTTTACAAACAGTTACATATATAAAACCGTAATTCTTGTTTAACTTCCAAATACCACTATGATATCCCTAAAGTGGTCGGCTGAATATTGGTCCGGAGCCCGGTTTCACCAAAAAGCTTAAATCTCTTATTTTGCTCAAGTCCGCTAACAAAATCATTTTCTGACTTAAGTTGAGTTCATTATGTCAAACACATTTCACAAATATAAACAGACTTTAGAAACAATCTAAAATCCTAAGATGACGCAACGTTTCAGACTCAGCTCAGCAAAACAATGGACTTAAGTCATTGTAACAGTCTTAAGTCCATTATTTTGCTGAGTTGAGTGTGAAATGTTATGTCATCTTAGGATTTGAGAATGTTCTTAAGTCTGTTAATATTATTGAAATTGGTCTGAAATAACGAACTCAAGTGGGAAGTGGGGTTTGTCAGCAGAATTGAGCAAAATATGAGATATAAGATTTTTAGTTCAACCCAGCCCAGGAGGTAAAGATTTAACACTTAAAGGCTCGAGTTACATAAGCCTCAAATGAGTAAGATGACACGGCTTAATTGAAAATATGAGAAGAACATGATTGGATTAATATAATTATACACTTTCCGGCTAATGGTTTGTTCGTAGCTTGTCAAATCGCATTCCAGGCAGCACTTTGTCGAGACGTGTAGACAAAAGCAATAAAAAAATCTTTCGGAAGTACCAATAGGACACTCAAAACGTGCGTGATTAAGACAGGTGCTTGCTTCATACAAGTGAGCCTTGATCGGGCAAAAGTGGGCTTGATACATCTCCGATATGCATTATATCAATCAAGTCATCAGAATAATTATTGATCCACAATAGCCACTTTTTAACAACCAACTTTATCTTGAGGTAGGCTGGTCCTTGGACGTATAGAAAATTGACCGATAGCGAAAAGTTTTGACCCAGGTCAGCCTGCGCTGACAGAGCAGGCTGACTTGGGTCGATACTTTTTGCAGATGCTTGAGCCCCCTCTTCAAAGAGCACGGTTCAAGTGCATTTCAACTTATTTGCATTTACATGACCCAATTTCAAATTTTTGCGAGATTTTATCAAGACAAACATTCTGACCAAGTTTCATGAGTATCAGATTGAAAATATGGCTCCTAGAGTAAACGCAAGGTTTTTCTAAGATTTGACCCAGTGACCTTTTTGGTCTGATGTAACCCAATATTTGACTCATCCGAGATTTTATCAAGACAAAGATTCTGACCAAGTTTTATGAGTACTGGATTGAAAACGTGGCCTCTGGAGTGCACACAAGGCAATCGTTGACGACAGCACGACGGCGACGCGCGACGGACGTGGCTAGACACAGCGCGGTCACAAAAAGCTCACCTTGAGCTCTTCGTGCTCAGGTGAGCTAAATATTTGTTGCAGAGTGATCCTTTAATTACAAGTTTTTTTGTTTTTTTTCTTTTTGTCGACATAGATCTATAACTTACCGAAATAAAGAAAAAAGAAAAGAAAAAAAAACCTTAGGTTTCTTCTGACCGGAATAAAGCACTCTAATAAATTCATGCTATTTAGAATCAGTATATTTATATAATTACGAATTATTTTATACCCCTTTTGCATTTCTTAAACACTCCGTTCAACACTGCAAGTATAATGGATACTGTCTGAGAAATTTGCCGGCAGCATTCTTCAAGTAGACATGGTATAGGACAAAGAATAGTACTGATTAAGAAAAGAAGGAAATTGCAATTCAAGGTTCACATATCCCACCAAAAAAGAGTGCTTTGCAGAGATGTCTTGATTTCCAATTGAAGCAAGCGTCCTGTTGAAATTACTACAGCAATAAAAGCCACATTATGAACGAGCAAGGCTGGATAATTTCATCATTACAATGCATCGGCAGACATTTTGTTGAATCACAGACATTAAACTAGCCTCATTGACAAAGATAATTGCTAATATCGGAAGTTGTACAAGTTCTCTTTATAGAAATGGGCAATATTTCAGATGAACAATTTGTTGATGACCATGAAATCTCACTGAAATGCCAATATAAAAATGTCTTTGGTGTAGATAAGGAAAAACTGGAAAAGGTCGTTGACAGCCCAGAAAAATGAAATATTGTTTAACAATATGTTTTTAATATTTTCTATAGCCTTTAACTCCGTGTTCCACTTATTTGAAGAAAAAGCAATTGAAAACATGTTCGAGTAACGTTTTCTATCCTGTCAAAGAAATCCATTATAAGCACATGCGTACCGATGTGTCTGAAGGTTTCCACGACAAGATCCAAAAAGAAAGTTTCTGTAAATGTCTAAAATTCTTTCTTCTGGTCTAGGGTTTAAAGAAAAGAACACTTACCATAGAAAGGAGCTGTCGGGTCGTACACAGCCCACATTTGAGCAATGAAGAAAGGAGACCAACAAGCTAGGTAGCATATTACAACCGTCAACGTTAATTTAATCGTCCTCATTTTGGCTCGGGATATCCCATGATCCCCTCGCCGTTTTCCCGCGCTTCTGTTAGGACTACCACGTGATGAATGAGGCGAAATGTTCCCTAGAGTACCGTTTATACTTAGTGAAGATCCTTTACTATTACGAAAGTTGTCAGGTGACATACGCCCTGAATTTTCCTTGACAGTAAGAGAATTAGTTTTGCCACCAGAAATGTTGCATTTATTGCTTGAGTCGCCGCAGGAACATATAACAGTCCGTGGCGTTTCGTTAACAAACGAGTACTTAACTACAGTGTTTCCGTTAATACAGTGATGGTCATTTTCAAAACTGTTTCTAGTTGAATTCGATTGAAGTCTGTTACTTTTTCCACTATACGATCCTTTATTTGTGGACACATGGCATATTCCGTTGTATGATGTCAGATCATTGCGCGAAGTCGAACAAGTGCATATGGAACCAGTTTCTTTATCAGTTGAGGTATACAGCGTCTGACGAGGTTTAGCTTCCAGTCTTTCACCAATACGACCACTTTTCCAAACTACTATACAAATACTCCCGTAACAGAAAACCAATATAAGAGCTGGTATGATATAAACTAACACCGTAAATGTTGTTATATACACAGTCAGTGTCCATTTCGGCTCAAAAGTACCCCAACAGTCATACATTCCGTAGGTGTTGAGCTGGTATGAGAATATAAAAAGTTGAGGTACACTAAGTAAGAGAGAGAGTGACCAGGCGACAATGACCATCTTGCGAACCATTTTGCTGGACCATTTGTGACTGATAAGCGGTAGGCAGATTGCGAAATATCGGTCGATGGCGGTCATTACTAAAACGTAGGCAGAGGCATAAATGGCGACTATCTGAAAAAGAAGAGAAATTATTTGTATTTTTAATTTCTTGTTTGCGTGAATAGTGTATTACTTCGCTTTCAAAGGTAGTTGAAACATTCCCTCATTAAATCCACCAAAAACCCTTCAGGCTCACGATCAGTTGTTCATTATTTGGCCATGCTTTCCCGTGTGAGTTGATATGTGTCACAACAGAATAAACAAAATGATGGTTTGTTAAAAATGCCATTTATTACAAATAACAAAGTCGTAAATTAAAAGATAAAAAGTATATTCCTATTGACTTATTTCAGTAGCATTAATGCCAAATCAGTTTTCAGATAAGACTCCGGCGCTTTCAAAGTTACTTCAGTAGTGTAAAGGTAACAGCTTTTCAGCGAGTCCTCAGTGCTAAGCTGGAGTTCTGCAGTCCATTGCCCGAGAAAACTCCCTCGTGAGAAGTGAAGACCGAATCAGGGTTTCCTGATCACAAAACCAACGCCCCAATCTCTGGGCCGCTGAGGAACCCCCTTTTATTATCGGAACAGTTCCTCAAATGCTAATGTTAGCCTATGTATCCATCCCTGTACCAATTAAATCTCTTTTGAAAACGAGTTTTTATCACATAAAAGCAACCTGACACTATTATCAATGCTAGATCGTTATATAGTCTACATTATTTTTAATCACGTATTCGATCTTTAGCATTACAAAACAAAGAAAGGAACTTTGGCACCAGGTAAATATCTTAATGGATATCTCCTCACGGGGAATCAAACCGGAGCTGAAAAAAGTAGAACTTGAAACCACCTGACGGCAATGTAATTGTTACTCCATTTGTGTATTTATATGACACCCAGGGTCTTAATTTTGATCCATGCTCTCGCGAAAGGACATTTAATGCATCTCAGTGATGCATTATACCAAGCAAATTATCAAATAATTATGGATCCATAAAATCAATTTTGTCGAACAACTAACTCAATATCATAGACAGCAAATATGCACATAAATGATAATGTTAGTAAATACATTTTTTTTCTTGTAAATCCAATATCGCAGTTCCTACTTTCTCATGTGCATTTTTGTGGTATTTCATTGCGCGGGACAACGGCTCGTTCATGACGTCAAGAATGTGTAACTCATGACGTCATCATAGTATTGAATATTGCAGAGTTAGAAGATCTATTGTCAGGAAGTAAGTTTAAAATAAGATAATTCGTATTCAGTAGAGTGACAATGAGTTTTAGGTTTTCTCTTAGACTTAATGAATTTGTTGGATTTTTTATTTTTATTATTATCATTGTTATTTTTTTCCCCCTATTTATAATATTCAGGGAAAATAATCTTAGCTAGTATTTTAACTTCGGACTCGGTGTAAAATTAGTGATCTAACATGACACGTGAATTCGGTTCTATAAACACAGTGCAACGAAAGCGTGCTAAAATATACATCATTCTATATAGAGTGACGTCGTCCTGTATAAATAAATCGTCTATGGCTGTTCCATGTCTTCCCCATCCGATATTTTATCAATGAAAGTCACCTGACGTAAACAAATCGTCATTTTCCGCTTCTTGACCAAGGAAAAAGGAAAATCCTCAAGGATTTTCCGATATTAACTGTTTTTGATAAAAATTGACAACGATGTAACTATTTGAAATGTTACCAGTATAAATATGTTAATCAAGTGTCTTTTCAAGTTGAAGGTTGGTTTAAAATTGACCGGTGTTTCATTTGAAGTGGGATTGCGAGTGGGTGGAGTAATATTCAGAGCATTCGAAGCAACTGCGACTCTAATGCTTGACAATACATCCATTCTTCTTTGTCGTCTGAAAGGGAGAAATATAATACAGGTACCCTGTAATAGTAAAACGGGAAGGTTTGTATGTTGTGTTTGATGCCTAAGGTTTTATTGAAATTTTAATTCTTTTCATATTTACTGACTGCGCTGTGGGGTTTTGTTTTGGTAAGTAAGTGGAACAGCCGTGGTTTATTCAAGGGAATATAATCCGCATCCGCGTTTTTACACTAAGAATGAACTTGTTTTCCTTTGATTAAGAGTTGGTCATGTAAGAATCGTAATAATCTTCTTTCAGTCGTGGTTTATCGTTCAACAAGCCACGTTGTGAGTTATGAGGCGCAATGGATAAACCATTCGGGCTATCGCCCTTGTGGATTATTTATTGTGCCTCATAATTCACAACCATGGTTTATTGAACGATAAACCACGATTGAAAGAAGGTTATTTCTTAATTGACCGGTGTTGCATTAGAAATGGGATTGAGAGTGAGTGGAGTAATATTCAGAGCATTCGAAGCAACTACAACTCTAATGCTTGACAATACATTCATCTTTCTTTGTCATTTGAAAGGGAGAAAATATAACAGTGAAACGGTGCAGTTTTTATGTTGTGTTAGATGCCTAAGGTTTTATTGAAATTTTTATTCTTTTCATATTTACCGACTGGGCAGTGGGGTTTTGTTTTGGTAAGTAAGTGGAACAGCCGTGGTTTATTCAATGGAACATAATCCGCCTCCACGTTTTTACACTAAGTATGATGAGCTTGTTTTCCTTTGATTAAGAGTTGGTCATGTTAGAATCGAAATAATCTTCTTTCTGTCGTGGTTTATCGTTCAATAAACCACTTGAGTTATGAGGCGCAATGAATAAACCTGTCGGGCTATCTCCCTCGTGGATTATTTATTGTACCGCATAACTCACAACCGTGGTTTATTGAACGATAAACCACGGTAGAAAGATGATTATTTCTTAAATTATAAGAAAACATTATAGAATCTCGTATACATGTTGATTTACATTAGTTTGACAGCAAAAGTAGTCCTGGCACTACATGTTTTTTTTTTTCATGGAGCCATGAGTTTTTTTTTTTTTTTTTCAGCCAATCAAAACTTGCCAATATTCATGAAAAAAAAACACTAATATTTAATTATTCAAACATGACAAGTCCTGTAAACTAGTGGCCACATGTCTTTCAAGGGCTCTGTTGGCGCAAAAGAAGATTTAGCTGTGTTTGCGACCAGCTCACAAAATCCATGCGAATATGGCGTAAAGTATTAAACCCGACCGCGGATATCTAGTTTTATTATATTCCTATGAATGAATTACTTTATGGTATCATCACTAGTGACGATATAGTTTTAGAATGTTTGTCGGAACTACTTTTTTCCTGTATCGCTCACATTGTGCCATTCTTGATAATTATTAAAATGAAAAAAAAAAGGGTGAATTAGGAATATAATAAATAGGATAATTAACTAGTTGTGTGTGATATTAAAAATCTGTCACTCGAATGGGGTTTGAAGCGGTTAAAAAACTCGTCCTTCGGACTCGGTTTTTTAAACCGCATCACGGCCCATTCTAGTGACAGATTTTTAATATCACACACAGCCAGTTGATTATCTTCTATATAGTTACTTCTCGTACGAGTCATTTAAATGGAAGCGACGAAATATGAACAGTTTTGTTACAGAAGATTAATTCACCAAGTTTTTGACCTGCTACATGTATCAACCCTTTATCAGACGACCTTTTTTTTTTTTCTTGTCCAAATTCAAAACATTTGCAGACGAAAACTTAACTGTGGCTAAAATGATGTGATTTCTTCAAGGAAGGGTACAAAACATTTTGGGGAAAGAAGAAAATGCTGTTTTCTATAGCTTTCTACTTTAGGGTCGTTAAGACTGGCAACTGTTTGGTGAAGGATTAACCTACATGTAGTACATATGCAACTTACAACATCTGAGAGTCAAATATCCTATATATATTTCCTGTCAATAATGACAAAAAATATAGATACAAAAAAAAATATAATACAAGAAACAATCGCGTAGATTTAAGATCAGACTTCACGTTCTGTTATTATGATCTTGATCTTCTCTTCGGTACTTGTGATTTAATCAAAATTAGCCACACTCTGTAAAATTGGGGCTAAATGCATCAGCAAAAAGTATCGTCCAAGGGCAGTCAGGCTGACCTGGGTAGAAACCTTTTGCTATCGATCATTTGTCTGCATGTCAAAGGACCAATCAACTTCATGGATCAGTTGCTGTTTAGAAAGCATGGATTTATGTAACCATGACTATATGACGACTTGCTTAGTATAATGCATCGGGGATATGCATTAAACCCGTCTTTTTCCAGAACATGGCTCATTAATATGACGCAGGATAGTGGGAGGGTGAAGGAGAAATTCCTCTAAGCAAGAATTTAAATGAAAAAAACATTCATTTTGAAGTGGAATAAACACAACCGAGCAATGTTTACTTTAAATGTTACGATTAGAAGTTCTCTATTCTTAAAAGAAGTGCCTTGTGTTGAAACGCGAGTTCAACACCTGCATTTTTTTTTTTTGAAAATCACAGAAAAAATGCAGTAAGGAAACTAAATGGCTTGCAACACGCGAAAAAGGGCATTCGGACATTTGCGTAAAGTGTCGTCGCGGATCAGCCTGCGCAGTCCGCGCAGGCTAATCCGAGACGGCACTTTTCGACTACATTAGATTTTGTGCTACAGTGGACTCGCACAAAATAGAAAATTACATAAAAACGGAAAGTGTCGTCTCGGATTAGCCTGTGCGGATTGCACAGGCTGATCCGAGACAACACTTTACGCAAATGTCCGAATGCCCGTTTTCGCATGTTGCAGGCCAAATATAAATGTAACATCTAGAATAAAAACCCCCTTTTGCAATAATTCGACCGATGACTCGCGCAAAAAACGATGTACTTTATGGCGCATCGACAGCTTTGGTCAGATAGCACGCATGTCTGTATTAAAGTAGTGGACCCGTGACGCTTCTAGTGCAACATGGAATAAAATTTCTTGTATGTTGATAAATAAGGATTTATACTGATATAATACTTTTGCACATTTTTAAACAACCAGAAATTCCTTTGATGTCTATCTTGAAATTATTTGTTGATACTTTTGTTAGTTTCCTGAAAAGGGAGGTAATTATTATCTCCCTTTGTAATGAGAATATAGTGGTTTTAGATTTATAAATGATAATTCTAAGAAGGAAAAAAAGGAAAAAGTGGCTCGGTTAAAGTAGTACAATAATACTCATTTTTAATCATAGCAAATTTTATAGGATAATATTATAGTAGCAATAGCTGTTTTCTATTAGGGGTCTACTACCTTAAAAGATTATTAATGCGAAACTTTTGAGCTTAAAGAGATTTGAACAAAATGGTGACAGTAAAATGAGTTGAATTAAGAATGATTATGTGTGATCTTGGTATGCGTAGTCATAATTGAGCGACAGCGCAATCTTTATCTACTCAAAAATTTTAAATGATGATCATGAAGTTAATACAGTTATAAAAAGATTCAATTTAACACAATGTTGGATTGATAGTAAAAAGTCTTCAGATGAAGAAGCATTATGCGTAATCTTAATGTGCATGAAATATATTATCGAGTGGCTGGCCAATCCCTGCCTATTCAAAGGTTTTACATGGAAAAAGTTAAGACTGGATAGATTTAAGAAAATGAGAGCCTAAAATTCAGGAAGTGTGGAGCCTCCAGTGGGATCAAGACACTCCCATTCAAGAGGACCTGTCTCCAATGAGATAAGATGCCCCAAGAGAACAAATCCTCCCATTAAAGAGATGCAAACTGAAAGATTTTCCTTGATTAAGGTCGTTGACCGAATCAATTAAAAATAGACTTCTACTTTTTAGTTTATAGAGCAGTCAAAAGGTTACAAAGTTCTTCAAGTGTTTTGTTACGATCAGAGTTTAAAAAAAAAAGAACATCTGTGTTTTTCAAGCAATTAATGGAATGTATACAAACTATCAAAGACGTAAGCATTCGGTCTTAAACGTCGTTATAGATGTCTGCGAAATACAAAACTCAGATTCTATTGCTCTCTATTGAAACACAGACACACGCTCTTACTGTAATTGGTTAGCATTGCACAGACAACATCCAGTTTAATATTATTGAGTGCAGGAATTAACAGGTTATTGCTTTTTACGCCCTTTTCAACACTACTTCATGTATATCACGTCGAAAGGTCACTTATTTTACATGAACGTGTTTCCAAGGATTCACCGGTACGATACTGCGAGGTCCTGCAATGGCTACCTAAAGGAAACTCCCATGGGACCAATGTTGTGAGCGATTGATTGATTGATTGTATGGTGTTAAACGCCGTTTTCAACATTATTCCAGTTATATTGCGACGGCCAGTGAGCCTATCTATGCTCTCCTGGAGTTTCTTTTACCAATACTCCGCAAACTATTCTTTCAAAGCCACTGGCTGCTTTCCAACATAACCATCATCAAAACAATGGTCAGAGATGACAGAGGAATGAACCCTGTCGCAATGACTATCATCGATCCTCGGAAAGAAATTGGCCGAGCCGGGAAACCAGCGACCCCCTTTTCTCAAGTCCTGTACGCTACCGACTGAGCTACGGAGGTTTGGCCCGATGCTTCGAGCGGAGAGTCAATCTTTCTGTAATTACCCAACCATAAATGTGAACAAAAGTTTCGAAATTGGTGAAAAACAGGAAAAGAAGGTTTGACGAACTATTCCCACAATTAGGCGATTGTTCAATTTCTGTAATGGCTTGTAGGAAACGTGTCTATAGAATAAAAGAGTAGCAACCAATCTTTTGAGCTGAAATGGGCAATAAAAGATGCTGTAGCAGTTAATCGTTGAATATTGAGATGGATTAGACGTGATTACGCGAACAGTAGAGAACAAAATCAAATTGAACACAAAGTACAGTGTAAACGTCGATCTGCACTACCCGGTATGTTGTGAATTATTCTGCCCAAACAGCCCTGGATATTGTATTCTTAGGCGCTATCTAACATTACCGAGAGTTATCAATATTGTTCACCAAGACCCACGGTCTGATCGGCCGAGGAAGAACTTGCAAATGATTTTGGCTTAACACCATTATCTTCCGCTAGGTGGTATTTTTCAAATACAGACCTATCCGATTTGAGCATTACGGATACAGAATCGGACTATTTTTCAAAACGACAACTGTTACTTAGAATTTCAAAATAAAATAAACGTTTACTCAATAAAACGCTACCTGGTACGATTCATTCAGCTAGGTCAGCTAGCATGTATTCTATGCACCAGTCATTTATAAAAACAGCCTCTACTGGCTTGGGCAATGGCTTTGGTATCAGCCCAGACACTTCTTGTTGATAAGTCTGTGGAAAAACCCTGCACAAATCCTGGTTTCCCTAAAGTCTATAATTAGAAACTGTATTCAAAGATGTGCAGTAAAACAATAGTATTTGTTAGAACTATTTTTGCTGTTAAAATAATTAATTGTTACGAAATTTGAAGCGAAAATGAGGCCAGATTTTTCCAGAGATGTATTGTTTATATCCATTTTCCACCTTGCTACTTTAGTAGCGGCGAGTTTCAGTTTACACACCGCGTATTAATACTTATCCTGTACAGGATAGTGATGCGTCATACCAGACAGGTCGAATCTTGGAAGAATATGACATGCGCAGACAACAGGCTCAACACTACTCGCTACTGAGGTATGCTGTCCAAACAGGCCTAGAAATTGCATCATCAGGAGCTGTATGAATTTACCACTAATTCTAAATTCTATTTTTGTTCTAAATTCAAAAAAATATCCATTGGAGTGGTGGAGACGTTCTGTCTCGGCCATCAAATAGCTAGTCTTGAAATTTATAAGAAAAAAATAGATTTAAAAGAAAAAGTACTGGATAAGTCAAATCAAATTCTTGATAATTGTTAATAAATAACTATGTACAATGGTCTTTTATAATGACTAAAAAGATCCCTTTTCTTTCGTAGTACAAATGTTAAAAGGCTGCGTGGTTTGGCAGAGGAAGATTGCCATGTAATTCCATGAAAAACACTTAACTAGAAAGTCTTTCCATGTTTCCGACAAGTAATTGAAAGGTTTCGCAATAATTACGCATTTTATGGGGTTTTAAACCGTTGTCAAAGGTCATTAATTGTTGGGATAGGTTCCCCCAATATTAGCTATTTTGATACACTAGATTAATAGCGGCTTTTACACAAAGTACTGAATTACTATTGGGTGATTTCCTGGGTTTGTAATCCATAGATTCTGATTTCGTTCACCCGCCGGCAGCGTTTTATGGAAGTATCTTTAGTGCAGATCCCAAGCCAAGTACTGTGGAAAACCATAAAACTCGTACATAAGTGTTTTGTCGCCGTAATAAACTAAATTACCATTGAAAGCGGCTCAAAACAACATCCATAGGAAAAGTCACGGGGAACAAGCAAATCAATTCAGATCTGTGCGTGTATATGACAAACAAAAGAAATGCCGTACTTTTGGCAGCTATTGTTACTTTAAATGATCTGACGTTTTGTGTTTTCATTTGTGGAAGGCGTATTTGCGATGTCAAAAATTCATGCTGTCGCACGTGAGTCGGAACTCACAATGATTTGATTGTTAATATAACAGAGGGAAGACTTTACGGGAAAATATCACACACATAGTTTTAAAGTAAATCAAACAATCAACTAATATTCGAATGACAGCAAAATATCATTGTGTTTACCTTATGTATAAAGCACTGTGTGAAAAGAGTCATTGCTTGTAGCGATTTTTCCCACTATGGTTTCAAAGCCGTCACTTACTGTGGCTAGTACAGATAACTGTCCCCAACGGCGATGTTACTTTTTCACTGGTCGCCTCTGGGTACAGAGACGATCAAGACAAAACCAGTTGAAAGTTCCGCACAGATTTTGTGCGCAAGTTTGAACTCTCATAATTTCGCAAATAGAGCACAAAACTAGGATTTAAACATACCTGTTGCTTGTGTATTTAATAATCCTTCGTTTGAAATACAAATATTTTCAATTTAAATGCTGAACATAAGAGAAAACCGTGCATTTCATCTGTTACTTGAGTTATTTACATTCCCGAAAACACTCAAAATGGCCGCCAAGCACGATAAATTTCGTCAGTGTTTTTTCCGAGATTTACATGTTATAAACGACTTCTACAAGCTTTTAAGGTCATGAAAGGTTTAATAATTTGTCTTTGGTCATGTTAGTTACTTAAATTTAATTGCATTTCGCTGCAATACAGATTAAACCGACGACACAGAAAGGCAGTATAGCGCTTTATCTTTGCTACTGGAAAATTTACGATGGACTTGAGACGGTACGGTGCACAATAAATGTCCAAATATGGAAAAAAATCACCGTAGCGTCTCATTATTGAGACTATTACTGTGGCATAAAAAATAATTTCACAGGAAATGTGACAATGTTTTTTTAAAAAAAAAGGTACCAACGTGTTGAGTATGGAGGTTTATATCAACAGTTGAGTTTTGTATAAAGGAGCCTTTCCCTTCCCACAGTCCAGTGTCTGGTGGTACAAGTTTCATGCCGGTGTTATCTCTTTCTTGATTTGTATTATCTCTTTCTTGATTTATATCAAAGGCTCTGTAAGACCGATATTGGATTTTGGGAGATAATATTCTCTTTCTTTTATACAAATAAATTAGTTCCTCTGAATTGAAAATCGTTTACCATCGGTGTTTATTGAGCAATCAGTCAAACATTACAACACAATATTATTAGTTATAAATGCGGGTAGTGATACGATCCTCGTTGTAGTTTTATTAGCATCAACAATGAAAGCTACGAGTATGTTCTTTTCCACACAGCTTTAAAGCGATCCTTAAAGTACCATTTAGGCTATTATTACTTTTAGAAGATTGTGTTGAACCGTAATAATTGTACAATGCGATCTGTGCTTGTTAACACCACAGTGCATCTTGACATAGCAACACTTAAAGGCACAGTGGCGGCAAAAATCGAAGTAGGTGTTAAAATACATTTAAAATTAAATCATACCATTTAAAAGTATGGAAAATATTGTGGAGATGATAATCTGTTATTTCATGGTCGACCCAAGTGCCAGTCGCTGGCAGAAAAAAAAAGAAAGTTTAAAATCAGGCAAAAAGTAAGCAAAGATACAGTGGCCTGGCATGTTTTAGCCTGGTTTTGAAATTAATCTCTCTGCCAGCGACTAACACTAGAACCGACCGCACAATAACAGATTGTCATCTTCACAATAACTTCCATACTTTTACATAGTATGATTTAAATTTAAATGCATTTTACACCCTACTTTGTTTACTTTTGGCAGCAGTCGTTACTTTAAATATCACAAGAATAGTTTTAGAGTCGAGTTGTAAGTTTTGGGTTTTTTTTTTTTTCCCTCTTTTTCGGTTTGCATTTGATTACTCTTTTAAAATCTAGATTATTAACACCAGCATCAAATTATCAACCAAGTGCCATTTGATTGTGTGTACTAGTGACAAATTTCGACATAAACAATCGTTTACCATTACTTAATTTCTTTTGTACGTTTATCAAAGAACGATTTGCTACAACTTTTGTGTCTGCGTGCCTTTTTGTCCTCAATAATTGTCGATTCATCTTTTAGCTGGTAAGCGGAGACAAAAAAAAAAAATCTCCAGTCACAATTTATTTGAAGGTCTGTTTTTCCTTCTAAATTTCACTATAAAACTGGTCTATTTGAATGGCTCGTTGATTTTCTGTGAACAGCAATTTTAACCCTTAGGCTGTTAAGCGCTACTCAGTGCTCTTTTGCGGACAGTGTTGACCAAGATCAGATTGCACAGAACGTGCAGTCTGATCGTGGATCTACCTTGTCCGATACGATGAGTGTTTTACCCATTAATCAGCACTTTGTAATCGCAATATGTTGGTATATACTATTGGTGGAAATCTTTCTTCTACTTTTTTTTGGCAGTTTAAGGGTCAATACTGCCATTCACCAAACGTCATGGATTTAAATAAATTACCGTAGCCTGGAATACAGACCCTGCATTTAAGACATTCCAATAAACAAGTTACACAGCTATAGTAAATCTAGAGAAATGTGTGTTGTTATTTGGCCTTTATGTAAAATTCAGGCAAAATCAGACATTGAGAACATTATATCAGTGTACTTTTTTTGCAGTTTAATTTAATGTCTTTTTTTCTTTTTTCATGAAAATGCTCTGTTTAACGAACTGATACCAGTCAAAAACTATTGTCGAAAAGCGGACAAATACCCAACCAGCACCTTGTATAAAGTTTCAGGGTCCAAGGTCAAATAACTATTGAGTTAGAGCACGGAAACAATTTTCATAGTTAACCAGTAACCTTGACCTTTGAACCAAAAATAATAGGGCACGTCTTTTGGTCATGAACAACAATTGTATAACGTTTCAGGGTCTTAGGTTAGACGGACGGATTGACGGACGGACGGATGGACATAATGAAACCAGTATACCCCTTCTATTTTGTAGGTAGGGGTATAATCACCCTATTCACATGCCGGTTTTAGCGCTTGTTACCACTATGCTAACGCAGCAAGGCGCCCAAAGGCATCAGATGGACCTTACAGCGGGTTGATCAAACATACTCACTCAAGTTGCCTCTGGGAAACGAAAACAAAATCAGTAAACAATCTCAGTCTTATATTTCCCTATCCGATGGGACATTGAACAAATAATCCATTTTCAGATTTGCCGAAAGGATTTTTCGTCTCTGTAATGACGACAGTATCATCGATACAGCAGAGAAAGAAAAAATGCAAACAAAAAAAAAGCAGGAAAATAAATAACAAGATGACGTCACTAGATAATCAACGCCTGATCAAATTGATTTGGTAATACGGAAACGTCAGACTTTATTTCCTTTCTTTGATTTAACCTAAGATTGCATAGACTATTACTAGACCTACCATTGACAAATTCATTCGATTGTGTTTCATGCCGCTTTCAGCATTATTGAAGGCATATAACGGCGACAGCTGACTTTAAACATATGTCCTGGGTTTCACCATTATTAGGCCAGGGTTCTAAAGTGCCATATAGTGAGACTCCATAAAAAACCCAGTGCCTCGAGTGGGCATCGAACCTAGTGCCTCCCTTTTGCGAAAACTATACCTTCACAAAATGCTGAGCCTCGAAGGATCCCACTATACTTTCCAAAAGTATTGCAATTATACAAGGGACAAATAAATGAAGGTAAAATATTGTTGTTCCTCACGTAATAGGGCATGCTTCTGTAAAAAGAAAAAATGATCGGAGGTGAGGACTGACGAAAGGACGGTAGGGCGGAAGGACAGATTGACATCAGGATAAATTAACGGACACCTTTATTTCAGCGGGGTAAAAAAAGTTTTTTTTTTAATAAATTGTTTGTTGTGGGCAACTGCTCCTTTTCCCTGGATGGTTTCAAAGCTTTGTATTGCAGGGTCATGAAATGTTTGTAGTTTTACAGTTCCAGATCAAAAACCATAACAATGTAGGATGTTTTCCGAAATACACCAAGCTAGCAGAGTTGTCTTGCCAGAGGAGCATATGAAAGCAAGGAGAATGTATTGCACAGTGACTTGCAAAACATTGAAAGAACTAGGAAAAAAAAAAAACACCAGACAATAGCAAAATTGACAGAAGAGAGATATATGAAAGAAACATACGGGTCCTTTTAAATGATATTGGAAATAATGTAGTAAAAGAAGAAATAAGTGAAAGAAACTGAGGTGGTGCACAAAACTTAAAGCGTAAATAAGTGCATAATCTAATTACAAAAAAATGCCCGTGTTTTTACCCAAGCATTTTAATTTATAATAAAAGACAAAGAATGTCCCCATAAAGGCTACAGATACTTTTTCCTCTGTCTATTTTGCATCTAAACACAACAATTATCTTATAGAAGATATTAAAGAATAATCATGTCTGTTTATTTCATACAAAGGAATGCCACAATCTGGCAGGTAGCCAGGCGTAGCTCTGCCTGCAAGTCTGGGGTTCAATCTTAGTTTTTGCGAGGGAAGAAAAGATGACAAAAATATATGTGCCACGCTTTGTGAAGAGGGGGCTTAACGGATCTGCGAAAAATATCGATCCAGGTCAGCCCGCGCAATCCGCGCAGGCTGACCTGGTCCGAAACTTTTCGCTATTGGTCAATTTTCTGTGTCGAAGGTCCAGTCTACCTCATGATTAAGTCAATTGTTAAAAAAATTAGCTATTATGGATCCATTAATATGTGATGGCTTGCTTGGTATCATGCATCACGGAGATGCATTAAACATCCTTTTGCCAGAGCATGGCTCATATAAGGAAAAAAAAGATTGAAGTAAATTGGACTTCATTCTTACTACATTTATTGCTACGACCTCGATATTTTTTTTCAAGAAAGTATTCAAAGAAAACAATTACTTAAAAAAAATGAGTTGGGGTGAGGCCTAAGTAGGAGAAAATAATGTGGTTGAACTTGAAGCACACACACACACACACACACACACACACACACACACACACACAAAAACAATCGTTTTGAAAGATGAATGGCAAGCAAAAAAACCTTTGAAAAATCTCCTTGTAGATTGATATAATTGGCAGCCCGACGTTTTGATGACTTGATAAGTATTTTTTGAGAGATAAACAGTCGTGTCTATGGATCATCCGGGACTCACTATGTAAATAATCAGAGTAAAACTTCCTGCCAACAGCGTAACACAAGACCAGCAATATGAACCATATTCACTGAGGGTTTATTTTTTCGTGCTCTAAGCTTATAGTTCCTTTGCTCAGGGCACTATATCCTTATCTATTGGTCGGGTCCAAAGCTGTCAGCTTCGTTGCTAATTTTGTTATTGCACATGTACATGAACCAAGTTCTGGCAAGAGGGAGTTTAATGCACCTTCGTGATGCGGCATACCAAGCGAGTCATCATATGATTATAGATCCATCAAATCCATTTTGTCTAACAACTGGTTGAACCATGAGGTAGCATGTACTTTGACGTGTAGAAAATTGACCGATGGCAAAAAGCTTGGGCCAGGTCAGCCTGCGCGGACTGCGCAGGCTGACCTGGGTCGATACTTTTTGCAGATGCATTAAACCCCCTTTTCACAGAGCACGGCTCACATGGATATGCATACGCCACGTAACGTTTATTTCTAAGATGTGTCACGCAATTTTTATTCTGAGCACCGACAAAAATATGTACGCATCGCTTTATTATTTGCCAAAAGATGCCAAAACTATTTCATACGAGAGAACTATATTACTTTGTCATAACAGACCAAACCCAATTTATTCCGTCATTGTTCTCTAAATGAACTCAATTACCGAAAACAGAATTGAACTGAACGACCCAACAGTTGTCTTTGACTTTTGAATTGCAGCCCAAGAATACACACAAAAACAGCAAACGTTTTTTCCCTACTTCTTCTGTTTTATTCATAATTGTGTCGAATATATGCACAAAAAGAATTATTTATGCTAGACTAGACATCAAATACGTCCGCGCGCTCGCGTGTATAATAATCTGCTGCTATAGTATAGAAGACGAAAGAAGTCTACACTTGGGTCTTAGCTGAAACGTTTTCAGTTAAACATTGAAGCGCATACTTTATTAGTTGTACTGTCAGGGGGCAGGGGACTTGGAAACTTGTTCACGGCTGCGGTGAGTCATGTCGCCCCGAGCCGAAGGCGAGGTGGCGACATGATTCACCACAGCCGTGAACAAGTTTCCAAGTCCCCTGCCACCTGACCGTACAACGAATTTATTATACTGCAAAGTTTTACCATTCCAACGTGTGTTAAGCGAATTTTACCTGTATTTTTGTTTCAAAAATTGAGTTCGCTGACGAAGTAGGATTTCCTTTCTGAGTGCCCCAATTCAATGAAAACTGACGTCACTGGGAACTGACGTCACTGAAACCTTGGTAAAACGTGCTAAAACGTGCAGTTTGGCGCATAATCTTGATGTTAATCTTGATCGACGCCGCCATTTTGGATGTTGTGCTGAAAGTGTATTCTTGTATACGGGGCTCCCGAAAGGGAAACTGCTTTTACGTTGGTTTTGCCAGTGTACATGATATATATGTTCGGGGCATATTATCCAATCAGATCACGAGAAATTTCTTTGCAGTATAATAATAGCCGTAGTATGTACCACAATATCAAATGTCTTTATTTCTGATCTTCATTTTTTTTCTCATGAACTCATTTCGGTTATTCATCGCTTGACTACAAAAAGACAACCATCGACATATCTTAAGTTTAAAAAAAAAGTAAGATAGTAAAAACTGACAAGAGAAGACTGCTTTACAGCGCAATGTTTGCATATTCTGTATGTTTTATTGTTCGTCTCTTCACCAATACCTTAAACAAAGAAATCAAATGGAATCTCCTTTTTCATTGACATTGTTTAATTAGAATAACCGATTTTGGTTATTTTGTGGACTTGAGGATTTTTTGCGGACAATTTAGATCAGGGCCCGTATTCGCCAGCTATTTTTAAGAACGTTCTCCGGAATTTTGTTAATTTGAAAGTAATCACTTTTTGATTTGCTAAACCATTTGGTTTAGCAAATCAGAAGCTGTGTTACATTCAAATGTAGAAAATCTTGGATAACTAGACAAAGAATGTTCCTAAAATAGTTGGTGAGTAGGAGCCCAGGTAAAGAGCGCACAGGTCGTGCAGTCCGATCTTGGATCTACACAGTCCAATTTTGTACATGGAATTCTCTTTAAAAAAAAAAGACGTTACAATTACAGTGGTTCAGTTTTCCCTGCAGACTGAAAATACCCATTTCATTCATTTATCTTCCTATGGGAATAATTACATCGTCCAAAAGCTTGGGTTTTGAGTAATGGCGTTTGAGATACTCAGAAATTCATAACGTTCAGCGCAGGTTTATGTATCTTATTATTTATTAATTAAATTCCAAGTAGAGGCTTTTCCAGAAGGATCCCTTGCATCGCCTATCAAAGATTCGGAAATAAATGTTCTCTAGCAGAATTTTGATTCCAGCTTTCCGATATGGATTTCGTTGTCACCTTTTCTGTTTGGTGATTCTCTCCGATATGCTGATTTTTTTTTTTGTAGCAATTTCAAATGCCTTGAAAGTGCTGGGCTGCGTTTCAATAAACTGCGTAGATTTAGGTAAAGTACTTGGGATTGTATATATACGCATATACGATCCCTGCTTTATCCAAATGTATGAGCTGGCGTAAAGATATGCAAATATTAACTCAAGTCGTAAAGTTATGCAGTTTATTGATACTTGTTTTCAGACGCATTGCTTGCCTACCTAAACTCAGAACGCAAATTTTATACGTACACAGTGTAGCGAAAGGCAGCCCCGATACTTGCTTAAATACACAAGTAGCAAAATCCCTAGATCGAAGGCCGCGTTTGTTGACGTCTATATAGTGTTGCCAGAGGCCTATAACTAAATAATGCCTCGTGTCTGTTATAGTGCATTTGATAACACTATGGACCAAATCCAAGTGAGGAATTCCCTACTGTATTATACACCATCGCCAACAACAGATACGGAAAAAAATATATTTTGACGGAATTGATTTTCACTTTTTTCAATATTAATATCATGACAATTTTCCTGTTTGGTTAGTAATACTAACTCTTGAATACATAGAGGATATTTTTTTCATTGAAAGATAGAAATTTATTCTATCGAGTGAAATAAATTTCGATCTTTCACCAAAAAAGAAATATTCTTTTCATTTCATGCTTCTAACCCTTTTTTCAATGGGATATTCATCAAAATCAAGGACACATGTTTTCGGTAAATCCCCGTGGCGTACCTCGCCCCACTTAGTACAGCATTACAATATCACGTAAAGTGCGAGAAATGTAGGGTAAATGCGCGTAAGTTACGTCATATTTCCCTATGGTTGAATGGCACGCACTGTTTTCATAGGAATGTAGTGCGCGGGAGCTACTGTTTTCGCCTTTAATTGAAGAATTACGGAAACATTAACAGTAAATTTCACTAGTCGTAACCATGAATTATCAAAACTTATAATCCACCATTATTTCCCAATAAACTAACCGAAACGCATGAAAGAAGGACCCGTATTTACCAAAAATTTTAGTAATATTTTAGTCTTACTCTCCATAAATTTCAAACTTCAAAGTAACGAAAAATCTGATCAGCTAAGCAGAATGATGTTGCCAATCAGAAATTATGGTACTTTTGAGATGTAGATGAAGTCTAAAAATGCAATTTAGAAATATAAGTGAATTCGGATCTTTATGCCTTTATCTCATTAAAACCCTTAGCTTGTTTAAGATATTCCGCGTAGAATTCGATAAATAAATTCTAGCAAAGCACCGATAGGAGAAATAGCTGCCATGTCAACATAGATATTGTTGAAACATCATACAAACATATCAACCCATGAAGGATGAAAAACAGGATTTACAAATAAGTAATGATACCACCATATCAGACGATAAACTTCTAGATTAGATCTAGTCCAAACTGAAAGAATTTGCAGACGAGAAAAAAAAATCACTGACAGTTTTTTTTTTTTTATAAATCAATACCCATGAGCTATGAAATGACTGTTCAATCAGTTAAAAGTCACTTTTAAATAGAAAACTGTTCAAAATCGAGTTTACGTGTACCGACAACTGGGAATTTTGCTACTGCTATCAGCAGGGTTTGAACTAAATATAGACCTGAAAGATTCCTTCGTTAGACTGATTTGTTACGTGTCCATTTGTCAAATGTTCCCCAGACAATCAATACAGAAGCAGTAAAAATGCTTAGTTAATGACAAGTACATTTTGTCCTTTTACTTTAATACTTTTTTTTTTTTTCTTGACGAGTTTCATAAATTTTATCTAAAATGCCAACGCATATCATATATTTTTTTTTAAATCACATAACGATATTTCACATATCAGAAGCCACAAAACCATCTACATGTGTAGATGCACGCGCAGTAACATCCATAAAATCCATTCACTTGCACGAATTACGTACAAAATGACGTCAAAAAATGAAGTCACGCAATTGCGATATCAAACGTGTAGAAGATAAGAAAATTCGTAATGGGTATATTACACTGAAAACAAGTGAGGTTATGCAATGAAATTTTTAACCATAATTTTCGGACACGCAGACCAACTATCCTCTTTGTCTCACTCTGGTCTGGGGACAAATCAAGGGGCTGTTACAGTTCATTCAGATCTAGGTTAAACAGTATAGAGATCTAGATCAAAACCAAAGAGTGTAGATTGCGATTTGACTAAAGAAAAGGAGCAGTCTGATCTTGATATCCAAAGTTTGATATTGTGAATATTCTAGCCAAAAAAATATTGGATTAGTCTTTTCTGCTGACCAAAAAATGTACTGTTCATGTCCGTTACAGTCTAGGAATTTATCCGCGACGCCGCTTTTATAGACGCTTTAATTTCCTAATCTGCAGTCTGGTTCTCTTTTTATTATAGATAAGACATGAAATTTTGGGCAAATAGGCTTTACGCAGTCTTATTCAGTTCATTTTGAGACATTTTCTGTAATTATTCTGTTCTGTATTACTTTCGTATACTCGAAAACATTTATTGTCGTGACATTGTGACGCTAGACTAGATCTACCATATTACGAACCGCAAGCGTTTTTATTTTTCGTCTAGCAGCAGTTTGAAAAACTGCTGTAAAATGAAATTTCACTAAACAAGCATTTTTAGCATTTGCCACACATTTCTGCTATCTTATCAACGGCATATATAGTCTTTTCAATACTTTGATCCATTCTACTGACAGAAAATGTCCAGTTCGTGTATTTTGCAATCTTAGTGTTTACATGCTATGCCGCTATTTAAGCTTTATTTACAAATCTGCGGTCTGGTCTCTTTTTTCATTCAAGATTTATTAGCAGTCCTGCAATCTAGTCTCTTTTTCATCCAAGCTTTATCGGCAAATCTACGGTCTAGTCCCATTTTCACCCAAGCTTTAATGGCAAATCTGCGGTCTGGATTCTTTTTCATTTAAGGTTTATTGGCAAATTGGCAGTCAGGTCTCCTGTTCATTACAGACACCAAAGGTATAAATTTTCTTTTATGAAAAAAGTCTGCGACGGTACATACTGTGTGCGCGCGTCTTCAATTCTGAGAGAGTTACTGATATTTTAGCTCAGTATATTATACTGGAAACATTTTATTATTGAGACTCTTATTGGCGCTAGACTAACACACATGACAGAGTGTAAGCGATTTTGTTTTTCGTGTCAGTTTTAATTCTAGTTTTGAGATTTTGTTGTGCTAGCGCCTAGACCTTTAACAGACCGTACTGTAAAACATTGTCAGACTCATAATCGAATTCGCACTTAAATGGTTGGAATTGAATTTTCCTGCATTTTGACTTCCTAATTGTTTACCTTTTGCCCATAGTGAAACTTTAACTCTTTACCTGACGACAAAATTTTAGCCTTGTCCAAATTGAAAGCATTTGCAGACGACAATTTCAATGTGACTCATATGATGCATTTTTTCTTTGATAGGGTAGAAAACGTTGTGGGAAAAGGAGAAAATGCTGGGTACCAGCATTTTCTCCTTTTCCCACAATGTTTTCCAAGGGCTTCTTTCCCGGGGTCGTTAAAAGTCGGCATTTGCGGTAAAGGGTTAAACATTAATTCTTCTTGGTTATGTAGGTTGTACGAGTACATGTAAGATTTTTAGGTTATCTGTTGCACGTATGTTTTCAGAAATACTGTGTCTACCTTTAAAACTTCAATTAAGGAATGAAGAGAATTTTTTTGTTTTCATTGAGGTATAATTCAATATTAATTTTTTTCATGAACATTGGCGAGTTCTGATTGGCTGAAAAAATTTTTTCATAGCTCCATGAAAAAAAAAAATTAGCAGTGCCGGAACTACTTTTGCATTCAAAAAAATGTAAACAAACATGTATACGAGATTCCATAATGTTTTTTCTTTCTGATTTTAGATCTATATCGAGTCCGAAGTTCAAATTGCTAGCTGAATTTATTTTCTCTGAATATCGAAAAAGAAATCCAACAGTAATTTCAAAGAGAGAACTGAAAACTCATTGTCACTTTGCTGGGTTCTAACAATCTTATTTTCAACTTAATTCTAGCGTATTGTAGATCTACTTCTAATAATAAATCGACTAAATCTGCCAATGTTCAATACTATAATGACGTCATGAATTACGTCATTATTACGTCATGAACGAGCTGATTTACCGCGCTAAGAATTATCAATGAAATGGACTTTAAATAAATACGCAATGTTGGATTTACAAAAAAAGCAGTTAGAGTAGAACTTAAGTGCATATTTGTTGTCTGTGATATTGAATTATAAGGAATGAAGAGAATTTTTTTTTGTTTTCATGGAGGTATGAAAAAAAAACCTAATCACACTTTTGTATGAAACCGCTTCGCGGTTTCATACAGTGTGATTAGGTTTTTTTTTTCATACCTCCATGAAAACAAAAAAAGTTCTCTTCATTCCTTAAATGAAAAAAAAACCTAATCACACTGTATGAAACCGCGAAGCGGTTTCATACAAAAGTGTGATTAGGTTTTTTCTTCATACCTCCATGAAAACAAAAAAAAATTCTCTTCATTCCTTATAATTCAATATCACAGACAACAAATATGCACTTAAATAATACTAACTGCTCTTTTTGTGTAAATCCAACATTGCGTATTTATTTACTGTCCTTTTCATTGATATTTGAAAGCGCGGTAAAACTGCTCCTTCATGACGTCAAATGACGTAATTCATGACGTCATTACAGTATTGAACGTTTGCAGATTGAGTGGATTTATTATTAGAAGTTCAGTACACTAGAATTAAGTTGAAAATAAGATCGTTTAAACCCAGCAGAGTAACAATGAGTTTTCAGCTCTCGCTTTGAATTTACTGTTGGACTTTTTTTTCAGTATTCAGAAAAAAACAAATTCAGCTAGCAATTTAATCTTCGGACTCGATATAAAATCAGACCGAAAAAACATTATGAAATCTCGTATATACATGTTTGTTTACATTACTTTGACTGCAAAAGTAGTTCCGGCACTGCTAAATTTTTTTTTTTTCATGGAGCTATGAAAAAATTTTTTCAGCCAATCAGAACTCGCCAATGTTCATGAAAACTATTAATATTGAATTATTCAACGATGGATATCCCAAAATAGTGTACAACCTGAAAGTATAATGCTTTTGTGACGTTCCTTTTTTTTTTCTAATCTGAGATAAAGAATCAGCTGTAATTGCTTTTTCATGTATTTTAGCTCTTTTCTTATTTTGAGTGCTTACATACTGAAATGTTTTCGATTTTTAAGGCACTTTAAAAAAAAACATGAGAAGTTGCGTGAACATCAAACTTAGAACTATTCAAAACGGTTGAACCAGTTTATTCGTACGTAGAGCGTATATCTGCTCAGCAAAGTAAATTATTTTGTCTATATAAAAATGCAAAGGTTGGTTGGTTTTATATAGATGAAATAGTTCTATGCCGATTGCCTCCTAAACTTCTACCAATCACTCTCGCACTCGTCACAACTTGGCCCTTTCCATACCTACATCTAACCCTGTCTGTATAACGGTCGTTTCCATTTTGAACTGCCAGTCACATGATCTTATACATGGCGGCGCTTCTGTAAGTCGTTTAGCAACGAGATAAACAACCTCAATGAAGTTATTCACACAGGTCTATCTTTATGTCGGTGAAAACTTCAATTGTAATTGATAAACTACGCTAAAAAATGAATGTACGAACTATTTGTCAACTGAAATGTAGTTAGAAAGATTTTGATAGAAAATTGAGACTCAAGTTTTCTTCTTTAAGATTAGCCTTACAATTTTCAGAACGGTAAACTGGCGTATTTCCGGCGAAGAAATGTACCGTGTAGGTGCATATCAAGCTACCAGATACAGCCGAGGGACTTGATCACCGGATCACCCGAGGTATGCCCAATGTCACTCTCAATGACTGCTTCTTTGAGACCAAACCAGACGCCGTATTTACAATCTGTTCGAAATTCGATTATACTTCTGAAATAAAACGCGTATCAGTCGACTGATCTAGACATTTAATGGTTCAATCAATATGATTACCGATCTAGGTTGTGGCATGGGAACAATATAATAAATTATATTATATAGTAGATTATATAAAACCCTTGATGAATTAAAGGAAAACGAAAAAGAAAACTTTGCTATAGGACAGAATTTTAAATTCCACATTGAAAGCATCGATAGAGGCCGAATTCAATGAAGTTCAAACGGTGGGGTTTGTCTTTGAAATGTTTAACATCTTCTCCTTTTCCCACATTTTTTTCAAGAACCTTTTTCCCACGGTCATTAAACATAAAACACAGGATTGTTATGCCCCCACCATTAAAACGGTGGCGGGCATATAATTTTACCCCTGTCTTGTGTGTTTGTGCGTGTGTGTATTCGGTAAACACTGCTTTTCGTGTCCGGCCATTAACTTCCACGCGCATGGTCCAATTCTAGAAAAAATTTGGCACAAATGATTACCATGGATTGAAGACGTGTTGATTGTATTAACCATGTTGCCAGATCAAATGTCAAGGTCGCAGTGCGGAGGCGGGGGAAGGGGCATCTGTGTCGGTGACACATTTCTAGTTTGGTTAAGTGTTAAGTATGTACGATAAAATTCTATAAACACCAACACCTGTTCTTAGCATACGATATCTATAATATATGCGAAATAAAACGCGCAACGCACTCGTTGAACAGCAAAAAAACTAGGTGAATAAAAACCAAAAGAAAAGTGAGGCTAAAGTTTTTTACCTGGGTGCATTTCGTTTCATTTTTTTGTCTCCTGCGTTCAAAACAACTTAATAAATTATGGTAGAAGTTTTTAGCTCTTACTAAATAACACTTGTCTCTTAGAACAAAAAAGAGAGAAAAAAAAAAAAGAGTCATGCTCTGTGAAAAGGAGGCCTTATGCATCTGCAAAAAGTATCGACCCAGGTTAGCCTGCGCTGTCCGCGCAGGCTGACCTGGGCCGAAACTTTTTGCTATTGGTCAATTTTCTACGTATCAAAGGACCATTCTACCTTACAATTCAGTCCATTGTTAGACAAAATGGATTTTGTGGATCCATGATTAAATAATGACTTACTTGGTACTATGTATTACGGAAATGCATTAAGCCCCCTTTAGAGAGAGCACTGCTCAATGTTTTTTTTTTTTCTGTCCACAAACAATGTTAACAGATTGGCATTTTATTGCAGCAGTACATTCCCTGGCGCCGAGCCCAATAGCTTAGTCGTTGACGTACAGGGCTTGAAATCCATGGGCCGCTGGCTGGATTTAGAGATCGATCTTTTTTTTCGACGAAGGGATTCATTTCTCTTACATAGCTGTTTCGACAATTTTATGGAAATCAGACAATGGCTTGGAATGAAGGATATTCGAGATGCTGGTAAAAATGCACTGGTCAACACGATATAACTGACATAATATTGAAAAATGTTGAAAAACAGGCAGGTTTTATGTTAGCAGAATTTGCCCTTCGTATCCGGTTGACCACCAGGTGAAAATATGGATATGCAATGTCAGCTGGGTAAGCTGAAGTGGTAGAGTGCGGAATTCGTGTTTCGGGATACCTGAGGGTGTGGGTTTGATTCCCATGCGGGCCAACTAAAATTACTGCGTATATGTCTTTCGAATAAGATTTTAAATCGTGGTCCCGTGTGGCAGCGCTATTTTATCACGAGCACTTGAAAGATACTGGCGTAAGGTAGGATAGATTTCGTCCTTTGTCTTGCACTGTCCCTCACTAACAACAAAACGAACAAAATAATGGAAAAATATGAAAAGGTGGATTAATGCAACGACAAAAAGATTTCGACCCATCTGTAAATTTTCAGCTTTTAAAGGGCCAATCTACATGAACCTCACAATTCAGCGTTGGATAAAATGGATCCATGATTATTACGTAATGACATTCTTGATATATTGCATTCCAAAGATGCCTTAAACCCCCTCTTCTGAGACTCTTCTTTTATTGAAATAATCAATGGTCTCACCTGCATGTACTTTACAAGGCGGCATAAAATGTCTCCTCCTTTGAAGACGTAAGTAACATCCCAGGCAAGCTGCGGAAGAACACTTCCGAACGCTACGAATAAATCCGCCAGACTCAGGTGCATCATAAGATGGTGCATGCGCGTCAGTGATTTCCGTTTCCGGTACAGCGATAACAACACAGTGGTATTACCAAGAACAGCCAGAACAAATATAACACTTTGTACTATCACCTCTACACGAGCAAGTTCTTCGTTTCTTGTAAATGTTGCGTTCGTTGAATTTTGAGGAGATAGGGTTGGCTCTTGTAAGGTAAAATTGCTTTCCATGGCTTTAATTTCTGTCTATTAACTTAAAGTTACGAACTCTCAGAAAAATTCCATACAAACAGCTATATACTTAGTACTACAGTATAATCATAATGGAAGAGATTCTAAATTCCTTGAAATCACACCATCTTTGATCAGCATTTGCTAATTGTCTGATTAAAACATTTTTTTCTAAAATCCATACCAATTATTTCTGTCTTTATGATTTAAATATGCATTGGTCCAATAATATTGTAATTATTCCCAGTTGAAGCTATATAAGGTGTTGCCAATAAAGTTTTAAATCCTCTGTATGTTTCGAGCGAATGTCTGTTTCGTGACTGCATAATTCTTGTAATTTTTATATTGAGCTTCCGATTGAAAATCACAACCTGAAAAAAAAAGGGGGATTTGCACGAATGATATCTTTAGTCAACTGTACGCTGTGCAATCAAAAGCTATCATAAGTGTTTTTTTTTTTTCCAAAATATGTAACAACGTATTGGACAGTGCACCTGACAAATCAGACTGCGTGTTCTGTGCAAAACAAAACTAGAATCATTGATGTAAGAGTCCAATGCTCTACTTCTACGCCGTCTCCAATAGCCCAGCCCTGCAGGTCAGTCAGTAACTTACAGGGCTTAAAACCAGGGGGTCGATAGTTCGATATTTAGGCTCGTCCGGTTTTCTTTCCAAAGATTGATGATAGTCATTCCGATAGGATTCATTTCTCTCTCACCGCTGAGCCTGCTATGGCGATGTTTATGTGAACAGTGGCATGAGAAGAACATTGTGCAAAGTGCTGATATAGGAAATTCATGGATAGGTGCACAGGTGCGCTGGTCAACTCTATGTAACTGAAGTAAAAAAAAAAAATAGCTGTCTCAAACAAAAACCCTGAAACTCTCTTTGCAAAGTACACCAAACCTTAAGATACAAAGCCAATAATTGGACATTTGCTTAATTCCAACAAAGTCTCCACTTGTAAGAGTGCATTATTAATTGAAATGTTTCAAACTCTTTCGCAAATAACGAAACAAATTTAACATTTTTGACGTCTACAATCTGATTTTCACAGTAGTTGAAGATGATTTTGGTAGAAGATTAACATCAAGTAGCAGTGTGGATCCAAAATCAGACTGCACAGAATGCGTAGTCTGATCTTGATCTACGTCGTCCGCAAAGATAAAGTTGCTACTGGTGCTGAAAGAGTGAATTCCTCACATAACAAAACCTATTATTAACAGACAATGAATTGTGGAAAAATAGAACCGTTGATGGTTTCCAAAGAAGTCATAGTAAATTGAGATAAATACGTGGCTGGGAGAAATGGAGAGGAGGGGAACTGCAGGTCCTTTTAATTACAAAACACTTAACCGAAACCCCACCTTTTATAGGATTTTGGTGTTCTTTAAGAAGAGAACAGGCTCCTAAAAGTACAAATTGACAGGAAATATAGAGACCCTTTTATCGTCAAGTAGAGAATATCACTGACATGTGTTCTTCGAGGCGACAGGGCAGTATATGCTTGCAGATCGTCAAGCCCCGCCCATGCTTACCCTTGCCCCATGCTTACAAGGCATTTACAGTATTTACAACTCACTGCCAAAAACATATTTCAAGCATACAGTAAAAACTCAAATATTGCGATTTCAAAGTTCCTTTTGCCGCAAAAAATTCTTGGCGTTCCGGACAGCGTAGATCCAAGATCAGACCAACAGCAAAGAACGAAATATTTGGGATTTACCATATAAATTCCCTTTTTTTCCACGTGTAAAATACCCATAACGAATGAGCTTATCTTAGACATGTTTGTGATATCGTGGATTTTACATGAGTGTTTTTGTTATATTGAATTTATGAAAAGAGCTATCTAAAACAATACAAAAATAAAACTTGCCAGGTTTTATCTCATTTTAGATAACGAGGTTAATAAACTCAATGTAGCATGAACACATGTGTAAGATCTTATTTATAACTGAACCCGAAATTGTTTGAGAAAAGAAAAAAAAAAGTCTTATCTGGAGCCCCACACTGGGGCAACTAGTGAAATTTGTTTGTCATTAACAAACTGACTGAAAAAGTAGATCCTTCTTGGTATATTTTTAAGTTTTTATTTCACGAAAATTTAAATTGAAGTCGTACAGATTATCAACAATAGTTTAAAATTAAAGCAATTTTAGTATATCTAAGAGAATCTACATATTTGTGAATGGAACAGCCTTACTGTTTCGACATAAGTGTATATACACTAAACAAAACTTCTAAACGGCCACTTTTAAGCCGGAATTCCCCGTAGACCTCTTTTGGCTGCCTCTGTCCAGAAAAGAGGCAGTTCATTCAGTTTGATGTTTTGGAGAATAATTAACCAGTGTACAAGCATACTCCAGCCTAAGTTTGAAAAGAATTCGATGACTTGTTCTATTGAAATGAAGTTATTAAACATTCACTCACTTAACATTGAAAATTGAAAAATCATTTTTTTGAAAACTTCACGCTCCTTCTCTCGGTTTATATTTTTGTGCAGAAAATAGTTTTCATGTTTTTCCTTACTGCTGACAAAATTTCAGTAATTTATGCTTATCTTTTTACGTAACCTGGTTTGTCCGATAGACACCACGCATGCGCAAACCACGTGAATTCCCTTTCTTGAAAAAGTGATGCCTTCTGTTGGCAAAATCGAGAATCATTTCATTACAATACATGTCCAACGTCTAGACATATGTTATAAGTTGTTTTTATTTACCTGTCTATTACTTGTTCAAATTTACAGGAGAAACAAAACTGGCCGGTTAGAAGTTTTGCTGAGTGTAGTTTAAAAGAAGCTGACATATAATTACTTGACATTAACGTTGAAAATAATGCAAACACTTAATTTACCAATTTCACAGTTGAACTGACCCGTAAATTTGTGTCGGGCGTTGTACAGTTTGGAAATAAAGGAGACAAAAACAATGTTTTAACATATGACGTCATAAAATGCTCCTAGATGACACCACAAAATCTTATCTTTAACGCGTGTAGGTTAAGAAAATTCGTAATGGCTACATTGCACTGGAAACTCGGGTGGCAATGAGATGGAGTTATTGCGGCAGGATTCATTCTTTCCTGACAACTAACCACAGTCTTTTGATGTAGGAAATCAGCTAGTGGTTTGGAAGGATTAATAAGAAAAATGAGAGACACCAGGAGCTTATGAATAGATGCATTTACTGCCATGGTATCACTGAAGTATCGTTGAAAAAGGTTTGAAACAAACTTACAGACAAAGAGATTCATGGGCTATTCTGAAATCCAACACTATCCACACGTTTACCATAGAAAAGAAAATTATCTCGTGTAATCAGTTGGACTTTAGAGTTAAATTGAATAAAGAATAGTAGGTCATTTCGGTCCCAGACTAAACGTGTTTGTTGTAACCTGGATCTTCGCAGAAAGCCTGCACCAGGTACTAGTTCCACCCTTGCCATTCAAAGGGAATTAATTAATTGGAATAAAGGTTAATATAAGCAACATGGCAAATGTTTTTGAATAAACAAACAATTAACCGTTTTAAACAAACCAATTAAATCTCTCCAAAATATAAGCAAAGGCGCAAAGATCATATCATTCAGAGTATTATGCAACGACTCATTGCAACCTCTTACTTTCTAAGATCAACAGAAGCCGGTTAGACAACAATGATTTACTGATCTACACACTCCGTAATTTTGATTCTTTTTGTGTCGTCTGGTCTTGACCTGTACTGCCCGGAGAAAAAAAGAAAGCATACACGCACTTAGCAATTACTCCGAGCGTGCTCAAGGTTTTAATCAATAAAGCATACAGAACGAACTGGCAACGGCTACAAAGTACGGCCTTGGAGCTCAAGTGTTCCCGCTGAGTTCCTGAAGAATGATCTGAAGATCAAATACTTTTGCCTTCATTCTGACTACAGTCTAAAAGGAAACAGCAATAACACCTGAAAATCTGTGTATGATAGAAGTAAAGTAAATTTGATGCAATTATGACTCTTGCAATCAAGATCACCCTTAAAGTCTTCTGCTGGGTTGACGGATATCAACGTAATGTGCAGTCTTAATATGAATACGCACTGCCTTCAAGATTGTCTAAAAACATTCTTCTGTGATAAAGGTTATAATCGCTATTGAATTGTGAAACAATTAGACACGGTTATTTAGTTTAACCTTGGCTGGGAAGGGTGAGTTAAAGTACATACGGACAATAATTATTTCTTCATGCACAGAGCAAGAATTCGAACTGACCACACGCGACTATGAATGTAAGTATTGTAGAACATCATTAACCCTGACATACGAGGACTCCGATCGTAGCATACATTCTCCGCTAGTTCATTGATGGTTGTAGCCTTGTTATATGCGTTGTGAAATGCGAGGACAGTATACTTAATGTGGACGGCGCTTTGAAAAATAGGGGGTTTAATGCATCTCCATGGTGCATTACACTAAGCAGGTGATCATATATCATAGGACCATAAAATCAGTTTTGTCTAACAACCGATTGGGACTAGTAGACTGGTCCTTGAACGTGATTAAAATTGACCAATAGCAAAAACTTTTGACCAGGTCAGCCTGCGCTGACTGCACATGCTGGCCTGGCGTAATATTTTTGCAGATGCATTTAATTGTTAAATTAATCAAAGAAGTAACTGTTGTCAGCGCCAAATAGCTCGTATGTAAACTCCATATTGGACGAATCTGATTGGTTAAAACGTTTGTTGCATTATGCTGATTTCAAAGCTCATATTCAAGTTTCGTTATTCAGATTCATTTAATACATTCACTACGGTATTAAAATTTCCCTCTCCATATGGGGAAGAGAAAGAATTGCCGGCTTCCACAGTTTTGATCTTTATTACTCTCTTGATTTTAACCAATTTGTTGCATTCTATGTACCGTATAACAGTAACGACCTCTCTCCATCTGAGTTTAACCCTTAACCTACCAAAAAAGTGACATGGTACTTTCAAGCTGAAAATAAAACCCCAGATTTTGCTTTTTCAGTCATTTTTGGAGGGAAAGATATTTTACTCGACAGTGTAGATTCAAGATCAGACTGCACGTTCTGTGCAGCCTGATCTTGATCTACAATGCCTGCAAAAGAGCGTTAGCACCCTAACGGTTAAAAATATACGAAAAATACTGACAATTGACTCTGGTTGTCTTAAATATTACGTTATGGAGGGTGAGATGCTTGTGAAAAAACAAGTGCCTGAGTTATCAACAAAGCTACTGGACCCGGCTTTCATTGTTTTAATGTTAGCCCGGCTGTTTTCGAAGAAAACGTGGAGTTATTGTCATAGCCCTGGCGTCGTCTTTGTCTGCGTCGTCGTGCAAAAACTTGGACATTTTACAATATCTCTGTCATTAGTAAAGAGTGTCATTTACTTTAAACTTGGACTAGTTACATGTATCAACTATCGAAAGGAGAACCCATAAAACAGGAGTAGGTAACCATCAAAATATTTTTGACAGTTATACCATTTTTCGAGCAAGAATTTTCAAACACTTTTACAATTTATAATATCTAATTATAATTTATAATGCAGGTGTTTACTTCAAACTTGGACTATTTGTCAGCCGTCAAAAGAGAAACCCATACAACAAGGGCAACTATCAAAATATTTTTGACACTTTCACGCCCTTTTTTCGACTTAGGATTTTCACTAAAGGCATTAGCTGTGGTCGAGCGTTGGCACCCGCATGCGGTGATCTTGTCTGTGTTTCCTATGAAGCATGTGACAAAAGTAAAGCTGATGTTTAAAGATACGTCTACAATCGTTTTCAGCCAGTTTTTTTCAACCCATTTCATCTTTATTTTATGAAACTTAATTCATTCTTGTATCTTCATGCCAACTATTGCCTCTGACGGTTGCAAGGTTACAAAGATGACGACGATAGAAAATGCATTTCATATTTTGGAGACCTTCAAAGAAATCACTGTTGTCGTTTTGCGGTTTTACATGACGACAAATCCCTTGAGTTTCTCTATCCCTTATCCCTAGCCATATACATTTGTATTTTATCTATGTTTACAGATATTCAAAATTTAACAGCGTTTTTTCTCTCTAGCTGTATCGATTTATCTTTAAAGCTTCCATTAAGCAGCCGAGCCCCGGTAGCTCAGTCGGTAGCGTGCAGGACTTGAGAACACAGGGTCCAGGGTTCGATCCCTGGCTACGACCCCTGGCTGGGCCAATTTCTTTCCAAGGATTGATGAAAGTCACTGCGACAGGATTCATTCCTCTCCCACCGCTGACCATTGTTTCGACGATGATTATGTGGGAAAGCAGCCAGTGGCTTGGGAAAAAAAATTGTGCGGAGTACTGGTAAAAGAGACTCCAGGAAAGCATGGATAGGTGCACTGGCCGCCGCGATATAACTGAAATAATGTTGAAAACGGGGTTAAACACCATACAATCAATCAATCAATCCATTAAGCAGGTATTTATTTAGCTCCCAAATGAGAAAATATGTTAAAATACATCTGTACAAGGCAAACACCTGCCTTGAGCAAGCATACGTATATTGTATTTTGCGCCCCCTAACTTTACCTAATACAGGTTTTACTGTACTTCCGTAAATCCAAGAAAAGATTACACGTCAGGTTATCTGCTCTTCATCTACACTGTCCACAAAACACATCCAATTATTTCTGTATCTTTAAAGTTTTCTAAATATAACCATTTCAATATCAGTATACAGATAAACCCCGCCTCCGAAAAACAAATTTACTCTTTATTGAATTATGCCTTGTTTTACGACTCTGAGGAATGGGGCATTTGAGAAAAAAGTATGACAGCGAGGAAATACTAGTGTTTTTACCACAATACCCCATCCTATCAAAGGCAAAATCTTATTATTTGAGTCATAATTAATTTGTTGTCTGAAAATAATCTTCATAATGGGCACGTCTGCGATATTGTCGTCTGGCAAAGACTTAAAATGGCATGCTTGTAAAGAAAAGCTATAAAAGGACATGCACATCACGTAACCGTCTAGCTTTCGACGTAAAAAAAGACAATTTTGTATTATCTTTTCACTTTCACACTTTGAAACATGTTTTCCCCTACATCTCCCCTTTGTTTTTATCGACATGAAGCTGCTCAGTTCATTCAATTGTTTTATACCCATAACTGTAAAGTATATATACTATATGCCCTATTCATAAACAATAACTGTAACTCATAGTATACTGAACCAAAAAAGAAACTTCCCCTGTGTTTAAGTGCAGATATACACAAATATGAAAATCAGGATTAAACTAGATTTATATGCATTGAAAGAGTATTTTATTGCGACTTTGTGTGAAACACATTATTGCTGAGGGTTTATCCAAAAGTAGTGAAATGGTAGTTAAAATGCGGAAGGGGTCGCTCACCAAAGTCACAAATTAATACCGGGTATGACCACCTTCAGCATGAAGGACTGCCTGGCATCGTTGGCGCATAGAACGGATAAGTGTATTGATTTCGGCTTGTGGAATGTTGTTCCATTCCTGAATTAAGGCTTGTCTTAGCTGAATGACGTTTGACGGTGGAATAGGGCGACGTCTAACACGCTGGTCCAAATTATCCCAAAGGTGTTCAATGGGATTCAGATCAGGGCTTTTGGCAGGCCAGTCATTAATAAATGCAATGTTATTCGCCCTGAGGAAATTCACATTGTCCCTAGCTGTATGGCTTGTGGCATTATCATGCTGAAAAAGAGTGATATTGGCATTATTTTGAAACAGTGCGATAACGTGCCTCGCAAGAATTTCATCTCGGTAGCGTTGGGCATTCAAATTCCCTTCGATAACGACGAGATTAGTGCGAAAGCCATGTGCAATGCCCGCCCAGACCAAGACAGAACCCCCACCCCCAAAACGATCTCGTTCAATTACGCAACAGTCTGCATAACGTTCATTTCTCCTACGGTATACCTGAACCCTGCCATCACCTCGATGAATGGAAAACCTGCACTCGTCAGAGAAAAGAACGCTATTCCATTGTTGTCTAAGCCAGCGTTGGTGTGTACGTACCCAATTAACACGATTTACGCGGTGACGTCGCGTCAAAACACAACCAACGTATAGACGACGTGCACGTAGCCCACCCTTGCGCAAGCGATTGCGCACAGTTTGGGCAGATATACGGTTGTTATGTTTACCAGGGGTGTTAGCAGCAGTGGCTGTGACAGTTTGGAAGCGATTGCGCAGGTGGGTGATCCGAATATAGCGGTCTTGGCCGCGCGTCGTGACGCGAGGACGTCCACTACGTGGTCGATCTTCCGTACGCCCTGTTGCTTGAAAACGTTGCCTAAGGTGTCGAATAGCACGAGTAGAACATCCAATATTCATAGCAACAGCATTCATCGTCATACCAGCATTAAGCATGCCAATGGCACGTTCGCGTAAATTTTGCGGAATTCTAGGCATATCAAAAATAAAGAAAACTAAAAAGAATTTAATTTTTTTCAACGTCTTTTTCTTATTGACATGAAAGTCTATAAAATTAGACTGAAAGGTTTCAAAAAATATACACGAATTATACTGGTCCGTGCATGCACGTGAAAATCGCTTTCAGCGGGTTTCTTCTGCAAAATGCTTTCAATCGAGTTAAAATTTGTTTTATCGGACACATAATCGTTCGCCCGAATATATGTAGGTCATCTGATATTTTGATTATTTTTTAATAACATTGCATTTGCACTTAAACACAGGGGAAGTTTCTTTTTTGGTTCAGTATATATGTATTTTCAGACACATAATTTTAGCAGCACCTACCTGCTTTCCAGCGATGATTTCTATTAAATTCTAATATTCAAAAACATATTTTGGATTCCATTTTAGCCTTGAGAAAAATCCAGCTGAAAATTCCCATTTGCAAATAGATCTAAATGCAAAAGTACCACTGCCTTAGTTACCTTTCATTTTTTAATATTCATGTTCTGGTAACTCTTACGCCTTAGTGTACATTAGGTTTGTTGACGGCGTTTACCATGATCAGATTGCAAAGGAAGTGTATCTAAATTTACATTTTCTCCTCCGCTATTTGAATCTGAACAGTGAGAAAAAGTTCTATCCATTTTCACGAAGAAGTTCTAAGTTTCGCCCTCTAAACATGTCAAGTCTCTTTTAGCTGCGAAAGAGATTTTTTTTTTAAAATCTATAGTCTATATTTATGAGAGCATTTGTCGGTGTCTTCAAACCAAATATATCAGTTTCGCATCAGTTGTCATTTTTTATGCGTTGACGCACTTTTTTTTTTCTTAACATTTGATGTATTGTTCTCCCTGTCTCTCATAGCTAAAAGATAGGGTAATTTGTACTGCTTTCCAGAGTTTAATTCAAGATCACAACACACAAAGAGCAGTATGATCTTTGATCTACATTGCCTGTGTCTCAAATTCATCAGCACTCAAGATTAACGAAAGGTAAAATTTGCGTGGCAATATTTGGAGAGAGAGAGAGAGAGAGAGAGAGATAGACAGAAAGAGGAGAAAAACTGACAAAAATGCGGAAACAGAGAACAAAATCATGAATGGAACTGTATTTACTTGCTCACAGGCCAATTTAGTTTTCAAAAACAATTAACAACGCTCTGCTTATTTTGAGTTAAAGCAAATAAATGTGTGGGTTTCTACTTCTAATGACTTAATGTACAGATTCGAGAGTAACCAATTAAGGCAATAATGGACAATACAATGATTATTTCCTCTTTCCGTTTCTTTGAGGTCCTTTTTCTTTTCATTGAAACACCATACTACTCTTCTGAGCATACTTTGAACACAATGATATTCAACTTTTAACCAATCATTGATACTTATTGAAAGAATATGAAGCAGTTTAATATAGGGGTCTGTGTTGAACTTTGAATTTGGTTTCTTTTCTTATTGAATCAAAAATTTGTAGGAACTCCTATGGAAACACCAATGACTAGATGTAATTGCCCATGATGCGTCTTGTAACTTAAAGATGTGGGTAACCAACAGGTTGCTTCTGCTTCTTGTTACTAAACTTGTCGGGTATAGCCAACCAATACGTTACTTGTTCTTTTATGATATGAGGTACAGATTTGTGGATAGGCAGTGCACAACAACTTGTCTTTCTTGTGACTTCACATATAGATTCTAGGGAAACCACTGTGCAGTTCGGGCTTCCTGTACCTTATCTTGATGATATGTGGGTATTAGCAATACGTTACTTATGTTGTTTCGTGGATAAGCAACACACTTCTTTGGCTTATGATGTCTTTAAATACAGATTTGTGGGTAGCCAACACTTGTGCTTCTTGGTACTTCACATACATAGACTTTTTGGTAACCAATGCATTATTTGTGTCTCTCATGACTTAACATAAAGATCTGCGAGTACCAAATACGTTATTTGTGCTAGATCTGACTTAACCTTAGCGCCCCTTTCAGAAAAGTCTGATCTTAAATCTGTACTGTCTGCTTAGCTGAAACATTACGAGCAATCTTATGATTGAAGTTACTAATTTCCAGATTGATATTAGTTCATTCGGCGATCAAAGTGATTTACATAGTTTTTTTCTTCAATGCGATACTTGTGCTTCTTGTAATTTAACCCTTAGACTGCTAAGCGCGACTCGAGGACCTTTTGCGGACAGTGTAGATCAAGATCAGACTGCACGACACGTGCAGTCTGATCTTGGATCTACACTGTTCGATAAGGAGATATTTTTCTCGATAAAATACCTGAAATTTTTAGCAAAAATTTTGGTCATTTCAATTCGCTTGAAAGTTTCATTAGACTTATTCACCAGGTTAAGGGTTAACGGAGAGATTTTTCGGTAATCAGTGCTATATTGTTCTTGTGAATCTTCTGATAAAGTATTTAGACTTTTTTGGTATCCAACGCGTTACTTGCGCTTATAGTGTCTTCACATACTGAATTGTTGGTAAACCAAATGCATTACTTGTGCTTCTCGTGATTAAACATAGATGGTTTTTAGTAACTACCGTGTTAATTTTGTTTCTTAAAATTTAATACAGATCTGATAAAGGGTATAATTCAAAAACATTATAAAAGAAGGGTCTTGAAAGCGCCTTTCTCTCATTCTGAACAAAAGTGAGACATGCCTCGAGTATTAGAGGTTTTAATACATTGCGGGTACGGCTCATCATTTGATTGATTGGTTGATTTGCATGATGTTTAACGCCGTTTTTAAAGTTCTATCATTTATATCGCGTCTGCCAGTGCACCTACCCATGCCTTCCTGAAATTTCTTTTACCAGTACTCCGCATTTCATTCTTTCCAAGCCACTGGCTGCTTTCGCACATAACCATAGTCGATGCAATGGTCAGCGGTGACAGAGGAATGAACCCTGTCGCAGTGACTATCATCAATCCTCGGAAAGAAATCTGTCGAGCCGGGGATTGAACAAGTGACCACCTGTTCTCAATTCATGCACGCTAGCGACTGAGCTACCGGGGTTCGGCCTCATCGTTTAAGCCATATCTAACTTGTCATGCGTAAATATCAACAATATGACCTAGTCTAAAATATTCTCTAAAGGCTTTGTTTAAACTTACATTCTCTTTCTATATTACACAGAAGATGGACATATAATTATATAATTTTTTCCTATTCTCACATTATTTTCCAAGCTGTCATGCATGTGTTTTGTAAGATTATTTAAGTTGTATCTAAAAATATTCGATAAAAGCTTCAGTCAATATGATTTACAGTTACGCCTTCGTTTATGTTTTAACATTCTGTAACCTATTCTATCTATTAAATTTATAGTCAATAATATTTATCTGTTCCTTTATTCATGCATTTATCTTTCTTTACCTGTCGATATCTCCTTTGCTTTTCTTAAAAGTATTCTCAAATTTTTTCCTTTGTATATTGTATCTAGAATAAATCGGTGTTTCTTTTTCAAATCACCTGGTAACTCACAGTAAGAATAAATCACATCTCCACACCCACATAACGTTTCAACAAGCACGTTCAAGCGAGCCGCTTTGTTTCACTCCCGATACTAGTGACAATGTTTACTCCAGAATACTTCAATATTCACTGCGCTAAGCCGATAGACCTTCTATTCGCTACGGAGGAGATGCTGCTAAACACGCATTTGATGACTGTTTTGACATAATACGTGACTGGAAACAGAATGGGACCGTTAACTATTGGCATCGATAACTGAATTTAGAGATTATTTACTGGTAGGGGAGAACATTTTAGAAACTTTAAACTTGTTTTTACGTCAGTATTAGAAAAAAAATTAAAAGCAACAATACGAGTAAATCATTCTCGATGGTTGTTTCTCGGAAATCTAACCAGAATGGCAGATATTATGTGGATTGTTCACACGTTTACCCCACTCATCACGGAATTATAATCCACCATGTTTGTTTGTTTGTATAGGATTTAACGCCGCTTTAACAGCTTAGGTCATACAACGACGGCCTGTACAACAACTCATGTGTTTCCTGGCTTTCTCACACCAGTACTGACACAACTTTCTTTCCAAGCCACTGGCTACTGTCTCACATGCATCAGAGATGAGAGGCGAAAAATCGTCAGAAAGTTTCCGCAACCAGGTATCGAACCGGCAACCACTAGGTCACGAGTTAGATACGCTAACCACTGAGCTACTCGGCTGGGCTAAAATCCATAAATTCCGGTGTGTGAGAGATTCACCTTGCAAAACTGATGCCTACTTTTAGTGTTGCTTTGTTTGTTTTTAAAGTCTTTAACGCCATTTTCAACACTTTTTCAGTTTTATCCGGGCACCTATCCATGCTTTTCCGCATCTGTATCGTCCCATTGATTTTGATGAGATTTTTTTCTGGCAAAGAAGCCTCGAATTGCTATATATAGGCCATTTTTTCTGACTAGAATTGCCATTTCCCTAATATCGCGCCCGGTTAATTTCAGGACCACAGCTATACTATTCAAAATTTGAAACGGACCGATTCTGAAATCTAAAGAGTGTTTTGGTGGCATCATTGAACATCTTTTTAATCAACTTACTTTTGTTTCTGTGCAAAATAATGTTTCTGTGTACTGTTCACTTGTTAAAACAGATGATGGTTTCGACAAACTTAAATCATTATACTCGAAAAACCTACCAGTCTATCATAAATGCATTGGGATTCGAGATATTAAAACAAGTTTCGTTGGATCTTTTGAAAAAAAGATACAATATTTCGATGTTTTGCCTCATTTGCATGTATCTTTCCATTACTATATAGCCTAGTTTTTACTAGTCATATAAACAACAAATGTTATGAAGATAGGAAATAGCGTTCTTTGTAAAGAACACAGTTTTCAGAAAGGAGACTCACTGTTCAAAGCTTTGGATCAACTTGCGTGTGGTAATGATCCAGGTCAGACTGCACGTTCTATTTAGTCTAACCTTTATCTCCGAAACCTATTCCATCATTTTTTGACAAAACAAGAAAGAAATGTTTTTTCGTTTTCCTGTTCAATCAATATAACAGCTACACTAAAGTTTTATGATCAAAGTAGGCCGATATAAACTTCCATGTTCATAAATTACATTTTGCAAACTAAAACCTTTTCTACAGACGAATATAAAATTATTTATATTATCATAAAAATAGCCAAAGAACTAAAAGTTCAGAAGTCTAACTTATCAAATTTTGTGTTGTATATTTAATAACGGCCTTAATGTGTAAATGACAGGTTGCTTGGCGATGGAATTCTGTCCCGCCACGAGGAAATTGATCTGCTATCAAGAGACAAAGTCGCCTACCACTACACGCCAGTTTGACACTTAACTCTTGACCAAACGACAAAATTTCAGATGTTCATTTCAATATCATTTGCAGAAGACAGTTAGATGTGGCTGAATTTATTGGATCTGTAATTGATAAGCAGAAAGCATTTGTAGGAAGAGGACAAAATGCTGGTGACAGTGTACCTTATCCACCGAAATGTTTCTAAATACCCACTTCCTCAACCTCGTGAGAGGTTGGGATTGCTTGGTAAAGGGTTATCTCACCTACTAACAGCCAAGATGAAGTAATATCTTGGCGCTTTTGACAAGTTCCAGACAGTTAAGGTCAAAGATCATCCTGCATGAATAGAATTTCAAAATATTCAAGACAAGGCTGCAAATTCTATGCATTCTGAATATGATCTTTTCTGTTCTATGGTGATTTTTATGTCAAGGGACTAAAGAGTACAATTAAGCCATAGTCGCCGAAATTTAGATAAGTGACAATATCGAAATAGGTTGTATATTAATTGACATTTTACTAGGTACCATCTAGACCTCAAAGAAAGATGTAGAGAGTAGACCAAGAACAAAAATCACATGGGCCTGATTTCAGTTTACGATCTCAGCCAGTTCAATCAATAGGGGAAGTTAAGTGTTAGTTTCCAATCATCTTGATTTCTGAATGGAATTGCCTTCCTAAATAGTGCTAGTGACAGAGTAATTATGGTGTACTTTAAGGTCGTTTCTGACCTTAGCCATGCCTTCTTCTGACGTCATCTTGCCGGATTTAGCATGAATGAACTCGTGTCTGATTCCTTAAAGCCACAAATCCTTTTCAGTGTTTTCAGTTGGCTTTTTGTAATAGAGTACGTCGATGAATAAGTAAAACCAGTTTCAAACAAGACATTAATTTTTTCATCGCAAATACTTTGATTAATTTGATTGTCACGGAAAACCCGTGTAATATATTTCCAGGCAAGATCTGGAATATGTTGGTAAAGTCGGGACATTTTGCATACAAGCATGCATACAGACACACCTCCAGACCTGGTTCATACTGTGCAAGATGTGGCTCCACTAGATGGTACATTTCCGTCGTCATTTTCTAAACAAACGATTATATTGCTAGTTTTTCATCATCTTTAGAGAAAAAAAGGAAAACAATGAAAAGCTATGAAGCTTTAAGCACCTAGATGGCTTATTACATGCAAAGATGATTTCTTCTTTTGACATAACAAGTTTCAAGATTGTTTTAACCCAGACTGTTGGACTGGGTAGACGGAATATTAAATATTGATTTTTTGTGTGTGTTCAGTCCAATCGTAATGTGTACTGTCTATAATGTGTAACAGATTCATGTTTTATTTCATAATACGCGACAATTGCACTGATTCTGGTGGCCAAAAATTAAGCTTGTCCTTTTCGTCATGCTTTTGTTTATGTATAGAAACAAAACCAAGTTGCATCAGCATAGGGCAGGAACAGATATAGAAGCTAAATGTATGGACAAATCAATACGAAAGAAACAAAATCTTGCAGTAGATAAGAAAACATATCCCGTGGTGTATGAAGCAATTTTAGGATCTCTCATTGTTTAAAATTAGAAAAATGTCTCATATATACATGTAACTTTGGTAACAGACTAATTTGCGCTTCGCAACACTGTCTTGAGAAAACCTCGATGATGTTTGTTTTCCTTATTTAAGAGAAAAAGAAGAGTATTTGATGAATAATTATATAAATTTACTTGAATGCGATGTTTTACAGAGAGTGCCTTTGAGTTATTGGCACGAAGACTATATTTTGGTCTTTTTGAAAGCCATGAAATAATTTTATTGCTATCTTTGGTCAGGCTTCGAAATATTTATAGCATATTTTAGAAAAATCAATGGGTGTTGACCCCTATCCCCTACACTAACAAGAAGAAAAGTAAAAGCATAACAGTAATTTTAAGCCTGAGATCTGGTGAGCTTTGCGGCTTCTGTTCCACCTTCTCCATCCCTTCTGATACCCAGCATTTAATGCTCCTTTTTCTAATTCTTAAAGTCTTTTCCTAACGACAAAAATTTAGACCTGTCCAAATTGAAAGCACTTGCAGACGACAAAATAAATGCCCCTGCAATGTTTGAATTTGTACTTGAAAGGGCAGAAAACATTGTGGGAAAAGCACAAAATGCTGGTTACCATTCTCAAAGGGCTGTTTCCTCTGGGTCGTTAAAAGACGGTCTTGTGTGGTATAGAGTTAAACTGCTCTTAACACAATCGTTAACCGACTGAACCTATTAGCACACCCTCGCTTATACTCAGTATCGATTGTTGGAATTTACTATGTTGGAGGTGAACTTGAAGATTACTTAAGAATATCTGATCATGCGTTAAAATTTTGTAAAGAGTTGCTAACGGTCACGGATTAACGCAGCCTTATTCATCCTCTAGCATTTGGAAAAAAAAAAACTCTTTACCAAGCAGACCCATGTTTTAACTTCACTCGGATGATTTTTTTTTTAAAACATTTTGAGAAAGAGAGGAAAGGTAACCTTCTTTTCCCGCAATGTTTTCTACCATTTCAAAGAAGAAGAATCTCATCATTAAGCCATATCCAATTAGTTCTCTGTAGCTACTTTGAAAATGGACTGGATCCAGGCAATTATAATGTTGTCGACTTGTACAAAGCACCTTCGCAAGCCAAGGTGACGATCACTCCGTAAAATCTACGTAGTGATCGTCACCTTGGCTTGCAAAGATGTGTACAGAGCTAAGGCAGCACAGCTCTTGGGTATTCCCATACACTATTCTCAATCAAGTGCGCCAAAGTAGACTACAGATATACGTAGCTCAGAGAAGAGGATAAGTGTCCCAGTGATACTGGGTTTGAAACCCAACTCGGCTTAACAATTTCAGCGCCAAATAAATAAACTCTACCTCTTTAGACGGCTGTAAATACAATCCGTTGAAGCGTACAAAGATTTTGATTGTACAGGCTTGACTAAACAAGCGAAAGGTTTAGATCAAAGATCAGACTGGACGTTCTGTGCAGTCTGATCTTGATCTATCCCGTCCGCAAAAGTCACTGTTTTCGCCTATGGCGCCGAAAGGGTTGAACGCTTTTCGGGGATTTATCAAAGTCACTGCAGTGGAATTCGTTGTTTTAAAACTACCATTGTTCAGTCTTCCTTCATACTGGAAAAAAAAGTCAGTGGCTAGGAGAGAGTTATTGCATAGACCTGGTAAAGAAGCGCATGGCCGCCCTAATGAAACTGAAATACTGTTGAATTTGCCTTAGAATACCAAACAAAGCGAGTGAACAAAAGTGAATGGTTAACTTTTTATAATGGAAGAAAAGTGAAAACTCCTACCATTCTAAATTTTTAAGAACAACTCGGCTACTTTTCTCTTGCACACACAAAACTGTTGATTAGAATATAGATTGAAAGGAAAGCCAAGAAAATGTTGAAATGAGCAAGCCATTGGCGACTCTTTCTGTGTGGTTCGTGGGTTAAGATGTTGGATTTCTCACATGAGATATATCAATGGTCAAGGTGATAAAAAGCCAAAGCCTAGTTACCGTGACGCCTACCACTGAGATAGGTACAGTAGGTCAGATATCACAGAGATACGAGTAAAGTATAATTTAAAGTGAAATACGACCCATTCAGACAAAAGAAAAAATCAGTTCGAATTCGTTTGTCTTTTCTTCTTCTCTTCAACGCACGAAAAGGTATTTTATATTTCGAATCTGACTATCGTCTGCTATCTACCACAACAATAAGAAGAAAGGAGAACATGGGATATAAATAACAATTAATGTCCTGGCAGGAATGGATTTCTAATGATCTGACAAATAAACGATACACCTGCTGGATTCTCAAACAAAAGATTTATCGTTAGTATAGTCGAAGAGAAACAGAGCAGATGCTTTGCGCAACGACATCGAGTCATTTGATTTATTCGCAACGATTTCTTGAAAAATCACCGTATACATAAATGACTTTGTGTAACCGTTTTAATTGTCAGGTTTTAGAAACATGCGGGGAGGGGGGAGGACTTACTGCTTTTACAGGCAATTACTTCTTTTTTTAGCAAAAATAGAGACATTTGTATCTTTTCCTTGGTGTTATACTTACTGGGTTCTATATAAGATAAAAGTGATGATACATGATGCTTGTTTGTCTGTAATTTTTGTTTTTATGTGATAAAGAGAATCTCACATTTGTTTTATGCATCATCATTTTTATCAAACTCGTCCACTACAAACATGCATTTGGGTGGTATATTTTTTTCAACTCGTTTAATGATAATAATTATGCATAAACTCTAATGTAAAATCCTCGATTCTCTTTCACCGCTGAGTAGACCTTGGCTACATAGATAAAAAAGCCAATGGCTTGGAAACCTTTTTGTAAATTGTATGTGCAAAGAACCTTCGGCAGCAAAAGATAAAAGGACTGATCGTTAATAAGTAATCTACACATTTGCCCGCCTAAATATTATATTTAGCATAATTTTGTTTCCAAGAATAAAACATGTAAAAAACTCTGTCCAGGTCATTTCTCATTCATCAAAATTCTATGAAGTGATCTGAAATACACATGGAATATTAACGGTTTCGTTGCCATCTAATTTCTACACTGAAGCGTTTCATGATTGAACAAGCGGATGATTTATTAGAAAATATTGTTCTGAATGATAAAATATGAACTTTAGATAGCAGGGTCATACGTCTTCCTTTATTCAGGGTGTCATTTTCGGAAAAACATTCCAAATGGATCTGGAGTTTGTTTCAGTTTTTCTTTACATCCTGTTGACATATTATTTTCCTACAGATTTTACATCGTGCCTTTTTCAGCATTTTCGACAGTTTTATTGCCTCGGATTTTACACCCTTTTCCGCGCTTCTTTTCGAAAGTTACATTTACACCTCACTCACTGGTCGAGGCATACTGTCATGTTAGTTATAGCATAACATGGCGTATTGTCTCTACAGTAAAATACCTACGCTAGAATGAGTCGGGCATATATTATACCACCACGTTAAAGTAATAGTTTTTTAAAATAACCGTTTAGGTCGTTAGCATTACTCTGTGAAGAAATCCGTAAGTATCCAAAGAGAGGCATTCTCTTGATTTTCAATGCATTTTTTTTGCGATTGCCAGAATGATGGAAAAATATATACGCCGAAAAAATGACATTTTTCATCGCACAATCTATGTCTATTATATTCAAAGATGAATCGAAGGACCCATGACCTCCTAATGGATAAGTAATGATAAGTGATGATAAGGAAAAAAGATCTATCAGAAAAAGAGGTGAATGAGGTTGTACACTTCGTACTAAAGGTACCAGAATAGAGACCGGGTGAAAACAAACATATTGGACGTTTAGTGTGTTACATTATTATAAACATGAAGTTAGTTACAAAACGATGACAGCCCAATGCAGTATGTTTGTTGTTGATTCCAAAAGTTCCAGTCTGGGACTTCGTAGTTCCTTGTCCAACGACACGCCACCGTGATCGGCGCTGCTTGCCAGGAAGAAACCAGGATTTCCTGATTACTAATCCAGTACCTTAACTACTCAACCCTGGAGGATTCCTTGATACCCAAACGAATACTGAGCTTCAAAGACATCGTGCACTTTGAACGACCCCTTTGATCCTTAGAGTAATACTCCCATTCCACTATGCCGCGATCTACGGCGTTCTATGCGCTCATACAGAGCGCCGTAGATCGCCGCCGGATTTGTGATTATGAGGACATTCCCGCTCAGATAACAACCAGATGACGCTCCGCTGGCGATCAAGTAACGACCATTGAGATCCGATAGCGATTGAACTGTACATGGTCACTATCGTAGCCTTGCTAGGAGTTGCGACCTTATACGACCCGTTTTCGCTCCGTTAGCGACCCGAGGCTTTGACGCCCCTTTCCCTCCTTGGCATACTGTAGTTAAAACTTTTGACCAAAGAATTAATTGTACCTACACCTGGTGGTTTCCAAATGTGAAATGATCATAGCCGAGACAGACTCTTTTATATAGTCCTCCAAGAGCGCGATCGGAGCGCTATCATATCGCCACTTGATCGTAACAGAGCGCTATCATATCGCCACTTGATCGAATCGGAGCGCCATCATATCGCCACTTGATCGCAACGGAGCACTACTGCATCTCTAATGGCCGCTATCGGATCACATCGGAGCGCGATGACCGGCATACTGGCGAACATTTGCGCTCTTGAGCGATCCGATAGCGCTCCAGTTACGATGTTTACGTTCAAGTTGCGTTTCGATAGCGATTTAAGCGATTAAGTAGCAATGTGACAGCGTTCTGAACAGATCGCCACGAATCTTTGTGCAAGGGAGTAGACTGATGGCGATCTTGGCGATCCGTTAAAGATCTGTTAGCGTTCTTGGCGCTCTACATGGCGATCTACGGCGCTCTGTGAGAGCGCCGTAGATCGCGGCCTAGTGGAAAGGGGGTATAACATTTACCGATTGCGATCACGTTAAGGATTGTTTGTTGTAAAACAGAATACACACGTAAATTAGTCGCTGGATGATTGACAGATGGTACGGGTCAAATTCCAGTTAGCTAGATTCATCAGTCATTAAGGGGCTACTTTCAACAACTGACAGTGACAAACATCGGAGGCTGTAGTAATGAATTGTACCAGATTGTGCCAAATGTAATTGGTAAATCTAATAATAACGGCAACCTCCGTCCTTAACATTAGTAAAGACAATTGAGTGAAATGGTGTCTACATAGTATATAGAAAACGACCGAAGTTTGTGTTCAATAACTTTTCGACACAGTGGATATTCAGAGCCTGATCTATATACCGCTTGGCAGTTTATGTGCCGTTGTCAATGTCAAACATCATTAGCTGTACGGCTTTGGTGAATCATGTCGAAAGTTTCCAAGTCCCCTGCCACCTTACCGTACAACGAATGTATTATATACTGCAAAGTTTTACCATTCCAACATGTGTAAAGCGAAATTTTCCTGTTTCATGGTCTTAAAAATTGAGTACCCAGACGAAGTAATATCTCCCTTCTGAGTGGCCCAATTCAGTGAAAACTGACATCACTGGGAACTGACGTCACTGAAACCTTGGTAAAATGTGCAGTTTTGTGCATAATCTAGATAATGTCACTGCGATAGACAATCGTCGTATTTTTTTTGAAACATGGATTTAAATGACTTCAAGGTAAGTAACTATGAATTTTAATGATTTGTCTAATGCCTTCATGTAGCGGTCATATTAAACCATGTTGACTCCATGCACATTCTCGCTGGCATTCGGTATACCCTAGCACGACTGTCTATATCATATAGGCAGGTACCTGTGTCCGTATTCACCTACCATTCTGAAGAACGTTTTTAGGCTTATTCTCCAGAATTTTCTAACTTTTAAAGAAACACAACTTTGACTGGCTAAACCATTTGGTATATCCAATCAGAAGTTCTGTTACTTTAAAATTTAGAGAATCTTGAAGAATGAGACAAGGATGTTCTAACGAATCGTTGGTGAATACAGACCCTGCCTGGATTGTAAAGAGGAAAGGTCGCAGGTATTTTCAGGTCTAACCAACGTGGACCACGGCCCACTCATGCCATAGTTAGCAGTTGTCCCGAGTAAGGGGAATGCGTACAAAAGTTCTTCAAGACCAAAAACCACATTTTCATGCAACATTGTACGGATGTAGACGACAAAGTGAATGCGACTCAAACATTTTAAGTTATTTTTGGATGGACAAAAACATTTTTAGAAAAGGAGGAAATGTTGATTATCACCATTATATCCTTGTCCCAACGTTTTTAAATGTCTTCTTCCGCATAAAGTCGAGTTGATTTGGTAAAGGGTTAAAGAGGTTCTTGCACATGACAATCATTCTAGACTTATAATTTAGAGACAACAGGAAGCAAAATTTGTGGACAATGCAGGTCAAGAAAAGACTCCAATGTTTTTCAATATAATTAATAATTAGAATAGCTTTTGTTAAATTTCTAGATGATAATAACACGTTTCACATATAGTGAAACACCCTTTTCTATATTTCAACTACCTTTATCAAGAAAGAAATACGTAACCCTATGTTGTAAGAAAATGGCGTGCAACGTAAACCTATAGTTTTGAATGGAATTTTTTTCCTTCTTGATAAAAGCCGTTGACCAAGATATTAAAAAAAAAAGTTTTACTTTACGTTCTACTCCTATATTGAACTTATATTAGTTGCGGAATTATTTTCATTGTGATACTCCATAACAACTTTAATTGTTGAGAACTGGCGTGTTAGGAATCATTCCAAAGAAATGCAGAAATTATCAGAGCAATTTAGAAATACTCTTGACACGTGATGATAAATTGCTTGTTGTTCATAAGAGGGTCCAAGTCCATTCAATAGACGGACAAATATTTATGGACTGACAGGGCCTAATAGAACAAGAGCTAGTTCATATTGTGGTTCATTATAGTTTGGACAGACTGTCTGTCAGAAATGACCTTTCCTTCAACTTTTCCTCCTAATAAAGTTTTCGTGGAAAGGGCTGACTAAACTGTTCACAATGCATGAACTTGCTATTAAAGATGGAAATATATGTTAGCAACTGTTATTCATCTGATTGAATATAACGAGATTCAGTGACCATGATGATAGCTTAATCCTGCTAAATAAAAGAAATGAAACTTTCAAGCCGATAGTAAAAACCCAACTTTCCTATTTCAAAGATATTCTGGAGGAAAACTATTTCCTAATCGGACAGTGTAGATTCAAGATAAGACTGCACGTTGCGTGCAGTCTGATCTTGATCTTCATTGTGCGCAAAGGGTCAGTGAGTCGTGCTTAGCAGCCTAAGGGTTGTTCTTCATTAGCAATTTGATGTACGCTAGCATGCAGGACTTACTGCTTTGGCTTCTCGGTGCCAGCTTCTAAAAAAATGTAAAAGAAAAACACCTTAAAAGAGTGACGACTTATCTTTTGCAAAAAAATATAGCAAAAATAACATTTACCCCAGATATGTAAAACGGGTTAGTTTATATAGATGATTATGCATGTTTAGATTAACTTCCAATACAGACTCGAGAAGCATTCCGGAACATTGAACGTTTAACTAAAGAATTCACATTTTGTAATAAGGCGAGTGAGCCATAAACAGTCTTGCAATGGAATTTTTTTCTCTGGTAAAAATATGGTGGCATATTTCTGCCGCGAGATAAGAGATAGCTATTGCGATAATTTATGAGAACTATCGTGATAAAACAGTTTCCTGGAAATATTATCTAGATAATAAAAATTTTCACGATAAAAATATCGCGATAATTCTAACTATGATCATGATTTTTTTTGCTTTAGTGCCCACAACTGACATTCACGGTATTTATAATAAGATACGGTTTCGGAACATCTTCGTCTACATCTTTATGAATTTCCTTTTCCCTGAATGGTTTTAAAGTTGTTCGTAGGAGGCATTTCGAGTCGTCTTTCTGATTTTACAGACTCCTGTTAATTTCGAGTCTTGTCAAAATTTACCAATTAAGGTACAATTGTTGATAATTCGAATTTTTACTTTCTGCAATCTTGTGAAGTCAAAAACTACCGAGTTCATCCAAATGGTGAGTTTTCTTTTTATAGATATCGAGGAAAGGATAGAACTATCACGATAATTTTATCTCGCATGTCAGCTTCGTGCACGAGCGAGGAATTTTGCGTTAAAATATTTGGTTTATCGTGATACTTTTTTCAGGAAACTTTTCACCATCTCGATAAAATTTTCAGGAAACTTTAATTTATTGCGATAGTTTTCTAAAATTATCATGATAGCTATCTCGTATCTCGTGGCAGAAATATGCCACCATATAAAACACCGGTGCCATTTTTGCAAGAAAACTTTCGCTTGCATGTTTGGATCCAAAAACATACATTACCAGAGCACAGTTTTTTATGTTGTTCACTCGTTAGCAAACATATCCTGTTCCTTCCATTGTGATTAAACCAAACAAGCCGTAAAAAGTGAGTGACAGATGAAACAGGTCGGAATCCAGTTAGCACGAAATTCTCTTCAACGAACATGTAACTGTAAACAAACAATTTTCAGGAATACACGAAGCACACGTGCCTGTCGCTTGTCTGAAACTCTTTTCCTCTCATTCCACTTTTCTTGAGCTGTAGCTGTTGTAATGGAATGACCCTTTCAGAAAAATACTCATGAAGAACAATCACGTTGCATTGTACCAAAAATAAAAAAAGATATTTCGTTGCATCGAATCTTTGCTCAACCTTTTTGGAAGTTTTCAAATGCAGTTGCAAGAACAGGTGCACTTAAGAGAAAAGGGTATAGCGCAGTCGAAGAACGATGAAGAATTTACGAGTAAAACGGCTTAATTTATGTGATATTGCCTTTAACTCTACGAAATGACAAAATGTTAGCCTTGTCCAAATAGAAAGCATTTGCAGACTACAATTTGAATGTAGCTCAAATGATAGAATTGTCTTTGAAAGGTAGAAAACGTTGTAGGATAAGGAGAAATTGCTGGTTACCAGTAAGCATTTTCTCCTTTTCGCACAATGTTTTCAAAAGTCTTCTCGTTAAAACTCAGGATTCTATGGTAAAGGGTTAAGACGGTATGGAATGATAAATCTTTTAATGCTTCTATCAGTGTTTCTTTCTTCTGCTCTCTCTCTCTTCTCTCTCTCTCTCTCTCTCTCTCTCTCTCTCTCGTTCTTCTCTTGAAAGAGCTATATCAAAGACGAATCTGTCATCTCACATTACAGACGGGACAACTCGTATACAGTAAATTCTAGCAAAGTATTCACTTTTGGTTAGAAGTAGCTGTTATAACTTCAACTTTTTATCCGTCTCATCACTGCCACACAAGCGAAAACAATGTATTGCAAATGACGATAAACACCCTCTCATTGTTTGAGGCGATTCAAGGAAAAACACGCAACATAGTTTTAAGTATACTTATTAAACGTGTTTTACAAGAAAAGGCTACGGTCTCCTAATCGAGACAAAAGAGATTCATTAGCAATACCGAACTTTATCTAAAGTAATCATTCACAACTGAAGTGATTGGCAAGTTTCCCATTGTAATATCTGAAAGTTCTTTCCGCTTAATTTGTTTCTCGATTTACTAAATATTTTGACACAGCAAATCCATTTAATAAATCCAATTATGTTTCAAATAAACATAGCTAACAATGTTTTCAAATGCCGTGCTTACGGAATAAACCCCTAACTGGTTCAACAGTTTTTTGAATTCTCTATGGTTTAAAGCATTTGAAAACAACATGGAAATAGGCAATAAGATACAGAATTACAAAAATGTTCAAAACAACCGATTTCGCCACTTTTTACAAGGTTTTCTCGGTTATCAGCGAGTATCAGCCTTTATTCGTTATCGTTTGTTTTTCATTTCTAAACAACCCCTGTCAGACTGGGGCAAGCCAAACTTTATATAGTGGATTGTGAGGTCATTCAGTGTTTCTTATTACGTGAACGTTTGATCTCTTAAGAGAAAAAAAAAAGCAATATTAGTTCAACCAGAAGGATATTAGTGGTAATTATTGATTGAAAATGAATTTGCTGACGCTTTGAAGTTTTTGTGTTATTTTCATAATAAAATAATTAAACCAAAACAGAAACCCAAGGAAAGAAAAACATGCGACAAAGTGCCTGTTAATACAGAAATAAGTATTTGACGATTAATATGCAGAATAGTTTGATTGCTTTTTACGTAGTTAGGACCTGAAATAAACCCAGTTCTGTGCAGTCTGATCTTGATCTACACTGTCCGTCAAAGGTCCTTAAGTCTTGCTCAGCAAGGTAAGGGTTAATGGACCAAGGTTTTCATGACTCCAACCTTGTGACTTGAAGACATATGGCTTGCAACACGCGAAAAGGGGCATTCGGACATTTGCGTAAAGTGTCGTCTCAGATTAGCCTGCGCAGTTCGCGCAGGCTAATCCGAGAAGGCACCTTTCGACGACTACATTAGATTTTGTTCTTCAGTAGACATGCACAAAATAGAAAATTACATAAAAACGGAAAGTGTCGTTTCGGATTAGCCTGCGCGGATTGCGCAGGCTGATCCAAGACGACACTTTACGCAAATGTCCGAATGCCCCTTTTTCGCGTGTTGCAAGCCATACAGACATACAAGGTTTTTAATCTCGGGTCAATTAATGGATTAATTGCAATATCCTATTTTTTTTCCGAAGATGAAAACCCAAACCGTTAGTTTGTAGTTGTTGTACAATGTGGTTAAAACAAATGTCAACAATCATTATGTGTAATAACTCGCAATTGCAGTCCTAAATTAGACAACTTTCGTTGTCTGCGCATGTCATATTCTTCGAAGATTCGACCTGTCTGCTATGACGCATCACCCATCCCCGTATACCTGGGAAAAGTAGGGCTTATACCGAAGTTTTTAGCCTATTACCCAAGCATGTAGCGGCTGTTTTAATGAATGGCCGATGCATAGGTTACATGCTAGCCGATCATAGCTGAATGAATCGCACCAGGCAGCGTTTTATTAGGTAAAACGGTTTATTTCACTTTGAAATTCAAAGTAATGATTGTTTTGAAAAGTAGTCCGGTTCTGTACCCAGAATGCCCAAATTAGATAGATGTGTATTTGTAGAATGCCATCTAGCGTGAGATAATGAGGCAACTTTAGAAACAGAACGGAAAAAGAGCAGTTGCTTGGTACGTGTATTTTTTTTCTCAGGCTGACCTGGGTCGAAACATTTTGCTTTGGGTAAATTTTCTGCATACCGAATGATCTTTCTACCTCAGTATTCAGTTGGTTCTTAGCCAAATGGATTTTATGGATCTATAATTATGTGATGACTTGCTTGGTATAATGTATCATGGAGAGGAATTTAACCCCCTTACCCCCTTTTTGCCAGAGCATGACTAATTTCTTTTAGTTGTAATAAAAGAAATAGAGGACATTTGTTTTTTACGGTGAAAAATCGAAATTTATTTCATCGAAAAAACACCATCGGTAATATTTTCACGAGTGGCGCAGCCACAAGTGAAAATATCACGGATGACGTTCACGAAATGAAATAAATTTCGATCTTTCACCGAAAAAAAAAACAAATATTCTATTTATTTCATGCTTTTAACCCTTTCTTGAGGGAACTTGATCAAAATCCAGTACAGTTCTTTTCGGTTATTCCCCGTGGCGTACCCCCTCCGCATAGTAACGCAATACCATATTACGTCAAGCGCGAGGAATGTAAGGTAAATTACGTCATATTTCCATCTGGTTGTAAGGCATGCGCATTTTACCTAGGTAACTAGTGCGCGGGAACAATTGTTTCCGCTTTCAATCGAAGAGTTAGAATAATATTCAAAAAGAAAAGCCTCAATACGAGCGACGTGAATGATTTGTGGAACAAACAAGTTCGAATGACGAGCTGGATTCTAGATCTTGAAATCAAAAGGTTGCCAAAACTAATTTTGCGCGTTGTCAAAAGTAGAAAGCATGCTTCTTTCGTAAATGTATGATGTTTTAGATCTACTCGACTATGGTTTTTACCACTTTTCCACTACGACATTATTTCACTTGTAGATCTGTCAATGGCGGCAAGAGCACCTACCCATGTTTTATCTGGAGTTTCTTTAAAATGAGAGAGCGTAGATCGCCAAAATCAGATTATTTGTAGAGCTCTTTCCTTTTTCATCGTATCTGCTTTCCTACACGTCCATCGTTGAAACAGTGATCAGTGTAGAGAGAGGAATGAATTCTGTCGCAATGACTAGATCTATCATCAATCCTAGCACAAAAACTTGCTGAGTTATCGGATAGATATCCAGCTTATGGTGACAAAAAAAACAAACAAACAAACTTTTAGATCTATCAACAATATAGGGTCTTGATATGCAGAAAATAGATCATTAGATCTAGCACAGAGCTTTGATCCAGGTCAGCTTGCGCGGACTGTACAGGCAGATTTGGGTCGACAGTTTTTGCAGATGCATTAAGTTCCCTTTTCACAGATCATAAATCCAGCTTCCTCTATAAATGGTATTTTGAAATAGTCAAAAAACTAGTTTAGTCATGATTTCTTCGACACAACATTTTCCCCGAAAAAACGGCTCGTGCATGACGTAAAAATAGTATGATTAATGACGTCATCATTTGCTAGCATAGACTATTGCGTATATTTATACAAAAATAGACGTTTACGCTGAAAGTAAGTAGGAAATTAGATAATCTGTACTCATTAAACTGACGATGATTTTTAAGTAACCATCCGGTCGGTAGGTAATTTTTGTCATTTTTAACCATTCAGGTAAATGTGCGAAAGACTGTGATACGTGTGACGCTGTGCGACCAACCGGAAGACACTCAATTTTTAGTCATCCCCTTCTAGATTTAGACTAAAACCCAGAACGAAGTCGGATATTTTATTTTTGAAAATCTAGATCGGTGTTACCGCAAAACGAGCTTCGCTCGTTATATAAATCGGTATTTTCACTGGTCGTAACCATGAAATATCGAAAATTATTTCCCCGATATTTCTCGATAACCTACCAGAAAGCATGAAATAAATCATTTTCAATAGCTACACGTGCATACGAAAAGTTTATTTTCCTGTGAATGCCGTCTTTGTATTGGATAAAGCTTTCTTTTATTTTTCTGCTACTTTATAATGTTTCTAAATTTCCTTGATTATTACTACTTATTCTTTATTAACACATTTTAGAAAATGATTTTATATACTTTCTAAAGCCTCCTCGATTGCTTTTGAAGTACTTGCGAAATATGCTAAGGTATTGAAGGGAAGAAAACGTACAACTCTAAATGGGCTAAATTTCTATAGAATTGGATATTAAACTCCTATGCTAAATTTAACATAAGCTGGGATTCAAACACAGCCGCTTATCTTCTGAATCACAACACTGTGTTGTGAAAAGAAAATTATTGAGGGGACATCCGGTTGAACTTCAGGCGACTTCAAGAACGTGAATTAAGATTGTTCGCATATCATGAAAATGACTTGCTTTCGATCACTCTTGCTCCGCGAAAAAAATTATTTTTGCTTGACCATTCGGAATCTGGTTTCCAATGAGCCTCATATTTATAGGGAAATGAACAAAGGGTTGCATGTCGTTCTCCGATTTGTGATATTTGACCCTGGTACAGAAAAAAATCCCGGTTCAACCGAAACACTCATAGTCGTATCCGCCCGATTGATAGTCACCTAAGTTCAACCGGATGTCCCCTTGATATTTTTTCACAACACAGTGTTGTGATTCAGGAGATAAGGGGCCGTGTGAAAGTATACCTTACGTTTGACCTTTTATTGAGTGATCAGTGAGTGTCATTACATGGCCAATGAAGTAATCTATTAGTCCACTGGGACTCATATTCAATACTTTGTATACCAAAATCTTCTTCTGCAAGTACGAGGCCCGACGCGGCTCAGTGGTAGAGGTATGGGAATCGTAAGACTTAGCCCAGTGCTAGTTAAACCAAGGGCTATGGATACTCCCGAGAAACCTTTAACCCTTATCCTGCCAAATCAAACAAATGAAACTTTCAAGCCGGTAAGAAAAACTCAAATTTTCCAAAATCAAAGGTATTGTTGGAGGAAACATATTCCCTTATCGAACAGTGTAGATCCAAGATCTACGCTGTCCGCAAAGGTCAGTGGTTCAAAATGGATAAGATTGTAAGCTCATAACCTCAACTTCTAAAGTTTGATACAATTAACCCTTAGGCCTCAAGGACCGTATGAGGACAGTGTATATCAAGATCAGACTGCACAGAACGTCCACTCTAATCTTGGATCTACATTATCGATAAGGAGATATCTTTCCCCAAAAATATATTTGAAAACGCAAAAAATGGGTTTCTACTATCGGCTTGAACATTTCATTTCAGTCATTTTGAAGGATCAGAATTAACTAAGGTAATTTAATCAACCAGGGTTAATCAGTTATAATAAAAGTAGTTATGCCACTTTATGCAAAACATGGGTCTTACATAGCCATCTGTGTGCTCGAGACATTCAGATGAATAGTCTTTAAACTTCGAATTGGAATTGAATTTAAAACGCTCAGTGAATAGGGTCTCAAGACATGCGAGTCATGCTCTGGCAAAAGGGGGTTTAATGCATCCGTCATGCATTATTCCAAGCAAGTCGTCACGTAATTATGGATCCATAAAATTAATCCTGTATAACAACCGACGGAATCATAGGGTAAACTACTCCTTTGACATGCAGAAAATTGACCTATAGCAAAACGTTTCAGTCCAGGTAAGCCTGCGCAGGCTGCCCTGGGTTGATACCTTTTGCAGATACATTAAGTCCCTTTTCACAGAGCATGGTTAATTTTCATTCTGCATTCTATTCCAGACTTTAAGTGAAAACCTAAAATCAACTTCAGACAAACACTGTAAAATTAAAAAAAATTTATTTTGCTTTTACATGCGCAAAGGTAATTAAGAATGATTTTGAAAAGAACGTTGTGCTCTTACATCAGATTTAAGTACAGCTTTGCATGTATCCTCTTTGTATTCGGAACTATTAGCCAAGTATTCCAGCACCTCCGGAGGATGGACTGAAGAGCATATATATGTAACCAATTATTGCAATTTATCCAGTTTTTTGTTATTTACACAGGCCTAATGAAGGGTGACCTTATAAACTTAGCTTTATATAGCAATTGCATATTCCCACGCGCTATATGGTGGTAGAATCCAATACAATATCATAAAACACATTAATGGTTCTTTGAAATGACATATCTAGAAATAAAAACATTGGTATCTCGCTAGAAATTGCGAAATACGACTTGTTTTTGATGGTAGTATAGGTATTCTAGTCGGATATAATAGGAACTATTACTTTTCCCGGATCACTAGAGTAAGTGCGCACCTAGGCTGCGAAAGCCTCTTGAACACCGGGGACTTACGGGGATCTATTGTAAATAAATCAAATAACTTTTTAAAAAAATGAGAAGTAAAAATGTGCCTTTCCCTTTTAAAAACAGGACAGATCGAATATATGGATAAAGTTTATCCGGCTCGGCCCGAAAACTGAAGAGGGCTCGCTAAAGCTCATCCCCAGTTTTCTAAGCCTCACCCGATATATAGGACCTGGCATGGGTCGGTGTTTGAGATAAAATTTTATTAAACGAGTGTACAAAAAATGTTAAGCGAGCCTTTGGCGAGCTTGGTAACATTTTGTGTGGACGAGTTTAACAAAATTTTGCCTCAAAAGCCAACGAACGTCAGATTCTTTTTTTCACATAACTGTACCTCAAGAATTATTTTTCATGACGTGTTAAAAGATAGGCCTACAGGGGCATGTGTATCGAAATTTACATAAAGCTTATTTGTTTCTTTGACAGGTTTGTACATCACCGACGAAAAATAGTTCCAAAGAAACTTGCATATAACGGTATTGTTTTACATCTAAAATACTAATATTTGCAGCTTTGTAACGATCGTCAGTTTTGACAGTCAATTTCACACAGGAATCCTTGTCGGCAATGTTTTCAAAATGAGGCGTATGATTATAGCGCATTGACTAAATACGACACTATCTTCTTTTCTCATACGTGTGTAAGACAAGAAAATTCGTAATGGCTGTCTTACATTGAAAGCAAGGGAAATTATGTGATAAAAACTTTATCCGTGTCGGCACCATCTATATATTCCATATATCTGACATTTCAGTCCCTCGAAGATGACAAATTTGAAAACTTTGGGAAAAGCAGCTATATCTCTTACTTAACACTTTCGTACTTTCCTACAATGTTTTCCATACTTATGAGATTTTTTGTTTTCCTTTCATTCCAACGCTTGTTTTCATTCAAATTCATTGGAAGTTTTCAGGCCCTGTTAGGTGACAGATTTGAATAAAACTGAGGAGAAAGCAGGTATGTCTTTTACTAAACACTTTCGTTCTTTCCTATAATGTATTTCATACTTCTGAGAGTCTTTGTTATTCTTTTTTACCATCGATTGTTTTCATCGCAAATTCATCGGAAATTTATTTATTTATTTTTTTCAAATTCCTTGTATTGTAATGGGTGAATAACGTAAATTTACTGGAAATAAAATAGAGAAAAGTAGATCATATGCCGAGAGAGATATTCAATAAGAATTCAAAATGAGTGAATGGAAAGTTGCTAAAGGATAAAAAATGGGTATTTTAACATGATGTAAATTATTAGGATGAGATAATGTTTCTATGTATACAAAGTGACTTAAAATTGTGATTCGTTTTTTATTGTTTGTCCTTCTTATAGATCACTTTCTCACTCGGTCCTAATTGACCAATTCACCTGCACCACAATAATCCCTCAGTCTATCTATCTATCTGTTTCTTCATCCACCTAACCATCAATCTAAGTAATCTAATACATACGAGACTTCACAAATAGGTTGAGCATAGGTATCACACGGAGCGTCTACCCACTGGTATTGTACCTGGGCGAAATACGCAGCACAGTCTTCCTCTTGTCCGTTGTAAGAGTTGGGTTCTCCCGGAGCCCAGCCAAAGTACGATACATTCTGACGGTTCGAGAAATACACCCAATATCCCTCAGTCATGAAATCCGTCAAACCAATCCAGAAAGTGCCCTCTAGATAGAGAAAAAGGACTTATTGCATTGAAATGATATCCCCCGCCGAAAAAGTCCTTTTTTTCGTGGGTAGGAGGAAATCACGACCAGCAATATTGAAATTAAAAAAAAGTTATTTCGTTGAAATGATAACCCCCGCCGAAAAAGACCTTTTTAGATAGAAACATATAAGAGACACTGTGTTTTGCATGTACACGTGGCCCTTTTGTTATTTTGAAATTATACATTGAGCGCCTCTTTTCCATGACATGGCATTTCATTGAATAAATACAAGTAATGGTTGTCTGTGGTGTATGATAAACAATATAAATAAATGAAGTTTTATAAAATTTTGCCCAGCAGTAAAAGGGATATTGGTCCATAATGGAAATACACATCAAGCCCCCTTTTTCTTTGACATGGCTTTAAATACAAAACAAATATATCGGCGGAATATCATAAGGAACACGTGTATGAAGTTTCATCACTTTTCATCAAGGATTGTAGGAGATACCTGTCAGGTCAGACGGACGAACGTACAAACGGAAGGACGGGCGGGCAATGAAAAAACTATACCCCGCCTCCTTCGGCGGAGGATAATTACACGAGATTGGGCTGCAGATAGAAGCACTTTAACACCGAGGCTGCTAAATGCGACTCACGAAACGTTTGCCAAAAGTCTAGATTAATATCAGACTGCACAAAACGCACACCCTTATCTTGATCTACACTTACCGATAAGGAGATATTTTTCTTTACAATAGCATCTTTGAAACAGTAATATTTGGGTTTTTACTAACGGTTTGGAAAGTCTTGTTTCACTTATTTAACAGGTTAATGGGGCATGAAAGACACAAACATTCACGTTCTGCCGCCGAAACCTATATGCGTGAATATTTATATGAGCTGTGCTCTGTGAAAAGGGGGCTTAACGCATCTACGAAAAGTATCGACCCAGGTCAGCCTGCGCAGTCCGCGCAGGCTGACCTGGGCCGAAACTTTTCGCTATTGGTCAATTTTCTGTTTGTCCAAGGACCAGTCTACCTCATGATTAAGTCGGTTATTTAAAAAAGTAGCTCTTATGGATCCATACTTATGTGATGACTTAAGTTGGTATCATGTATCACGGTGGTGCATTAAGTCCCCTTTTGCCAGAGCATGGCTCATATCAATAGTCTCATCGGAAAGGGCTTTTAACCGTCGCTGTCGCTTTCACCTGTATGGAAAAGCTTCCCCATTGCATCGTATTCAATAAAAATTCGAAAATACTTGTGCGGTCAGTACAACTCCAACCTCGAGCTGCTTTAAAAGCACTTAACCAAGCACTTTCCAGAAGGGATCCGTAGCTTGGAGGTAAAGTGGAGCGCAACCTGGAGGTCCCGGGCTCGAGCCTCAGTGGATCCATTGGGCTTTTCGCGGGAGTGTCCTTGGGCAAGACACTTCAGCCATATATTGGTGAAACCCAGGAAAAACATGAATATGCGAGCTCTCGGCACGAAATGACTAAAATACTGTTGAAAACGGCCTAAAAAAACATTCAAAGGTAATATTAAGAGCACTTTCCAGGCCACTGGATGCCCCACCCGCTCGAAACTCTATCGAAACAATAGTCAGGTGTGAAAGAGTAATGGACCCTGTACCGATTTCTATTAACTCTTTACCAAACGCCAACGATTTCAACTAGTCCAAATTCAAAGCGTTTGCGGACAAATAAAATGTTACTCAAATAATGGAATGTGTACGTACCAGAAAGGATGGGAAATATTGTTGGAAAGGGAGAAATTGCTGGTAACCAGCTTTTTCTCTTTTCCAACCATGTTTTCAACTGCCTTTTACCAAAGGGTAGTAAAAACTCGAGATTGTGTGTGAAAGGGTTAATACTTGTCAATAGTAAATGATATTCCGCAAAGCTTCTGGCACTTACTAAACCACATTTGAAAGTAATACATGATCAATGGATTTGTGAAGCAAGTTTAACCCTTTGGCGGCAAAGTGCAACTCAATGGCCTTTTGGCGGACAGCCTAGATCAAGATCAGACTGCACGTTCTCTTGGATCTACACTGTACGAACAAGATTTTTTTATTCTCTAAATAAGTTTGAAATAGCAACATTTATGTTTTTACTATCGGCTTGAAGATTTCGTTTAGATTATTGAGCAGGTTAAGTTATGATATTACTGTTCAAGGCTTTTAGCTTTCCTTTTATGAAATCATCTTCCGTTTTGTTGTCAACGTGAACAAGTTGTCCGCCATTCTGTTTACATGAAATCTGAAATTAAAATAGTATAAAGGTATCCCGACCTCTTTTTTATGCAGATCTTTGTTGTTTGTAAATGGGACGTAGGACACGTAACTCACTAGCTTCCAAACCTTTTGATGGACTGGATCTAGATCCAACTACACGGGAGCAACTTGATTAACAAAATGACCAAAAACTATCTCTCAATGCGGAGGAACATTACCTTAAGGCTCTGATCAATCAAATTCTACTAGATCTATTTTGTTATTTAATTATTTTAAACCATGCCCAATTTTAATGAATCAAATATGAAATCGTAAAATGAATACTTAAAAGACGCTGATATAAACATCATTTAAGTTATATCACAGCGGCAAGTGCGCCTATCCATGCTTTCCCGAAGTTTCTTTTAACCAATATTTCGCACAATATTCTTCCCAAACCACTGGCTACCTTCGCACCAACATGTTACCATCGTTGAACGGTGATAAGCGGTGAGAGAAGAATGAATCCTGTCACAGATACTAGATCATCAATCATCGGAACCCAGTTTAAGCTAAATCTACCTCTAGTAACTTTACATATAAAATGACTTGAGGTTGATTGATTGATTGTATACATGGTGTTTAACCCTGTTTTAAACAATATTTCAATTATATCACGGCGGCCAGCGCACCTATCCATGCTTTCCTGAAATTTCCTTTACCAGTATTCAGCACAATATTCTTTTCAAGCCACTGGCTGCTTTTCCACGTCACCATCGTCAAAACAATGGTCAGCGGTGAAAGAGGAATGAATCCTGTTGCAATGACTATTGTCAATTCTCGGAAAGAAATTTGCCGATCCGGGGATCGAACCGGCGACCCCCTGTTCTAAAGTCCTATACCCTACCGAATGAGCTACCGGGGCTCTACTTCAATGACAAAGGATTGTGGGAAAAAGGATAGAATGATTGTTACAAGCGTTTTTTTTTCCGCAATGTTTTTAAAAACTTTCTTTTTCAGGGTCGTTAAAATATTGGAATAATAAGGTAAAGGGTACCAAAGTGGTCTCAAATTTTAGATAGTTTTTTGCATTACGTCGCGCCTCGGTGGCGACATAATTCGCCACAGCCGTGAACAAGTTTCAAAGTCCCCTGTCACCTGACCGTACAACGAATTTATTATGCTGCAAAGTTTAAACATTCCAATGTGTATTCAGCGAAATTTCCCCGTTTTATGTTTTCACAAATTGAGTACGCTGACGACAGACAATTTCCCTTCTGAGTGCCCCAAGTCAATGTCAACTGACGTCACTGTGAACTGACATCACTGAAACCTTGGTAAAACGTGCAGTTTGGTGGATGAACTTGATATCATTGCGACAGACATTCGTCATTTTTTTTAATTTAAAAATGGATTTAAACAACTTCAAGGTAAGTAACTTTGCATTTTGATGTTTTGTTGGCAATAGTAAACGACCATTAGGTACCTCAAACGACCAGTAGGTTATCCTTTTAGAAAATTAGGACCCTGAACGAGTTTCAACACTTCACTATTTGTTACCTGACGAAAGGATGGCTCATTTTAACCCCGTGTATTTGTTTTAGAATGGCAACAAACGATATTATATGTAACTCTATTCATTTATTTTCAAAAATAATCCATTCTCTCCGCGTTAATGACAATCATTAAGGGAAACTAGAAATAATATGGTGCAGGTTACTCGGTATATTCGTCTTGTGGGCGGCTCGTAACGGTCAACGCCGCCATTTTGGATATTGTGTTGAAAGTATAGTCATGTACACGGGGGTCTCAAAAGGGAAGCTGCTTTTACGTGGATTTTGCCAGTGTTCATGACTTGTATGTATAGGGCATATTATCCAATCAGATTGCGAGAAATTTCTTTGCAGTATAATAAAATTATATAGCTCGTTCAGATTCAACATTGACGTCATAAGTGACGAATTATTCGAAAACACAGCGTTTATGACAGTTACTGAGTGCACAGGTGTGCACTCTCACCGGAAAACCACAGATCTTCACTGAACGGTTTATCCTTTACTTTAGACAAGTAAAACTGAATCAAGTGGTAGTAGACTAATTAAATCTGACTTAAGTGATCGGATTTGTCTTTGAAAGGGGAAAGTATTGTGCCGAGGAGAAATATGCTGGTTACCAGCTTCTTCCTCTTTACTGGCATAATTGCGTTTGTAAAAGTTATTTTATCTCTCGATCGTGAAACCACAGGGTTATATGGTAACGGGTTAAACATTAAAAGTTAAGGAATTCTACATCGGACGCAACTACTATAGACATGTACAGCGAAGAATCATGAACAAAGATCCAAGTAACCAAAATGTTCCTGTTCGCTGTGAGATTTGCTAACGCTTTTACTGGTCTAAAATTAGCCTGTAGAGTAAAGAGTCAATGCTGACATGAATGTTAAAACAAAAATGGGTTGAGGACGTGAACAAAGTTGCAAGAATCGGATTTTGCTCATACTTTCAGTTGTAATTATTTCATTAAACAATGCTGTTTTAAAAAAAGCTGCAAACAATAAAGTACATTTCAGCCATACTCTGGCAAAAGAAGCTTAATTCATCTCCATGATACACTGTAACCAGCAAGTCATCATATAATTATGGATCCATAAAATCCAACTAGGACTACCAACAACGCACTGAATCATTAGGTAAAGTGGTCCTTTGAAAAGCAGAAAATTGACGAATAGCAAAACGATTCGACCCAGGATTGCCTAAGCGGACTGCAGGATCTTTGCATCAAGCCCCCTTCTCACAGAGCATGGCTTATTCATATTACGTCCTCTACCATAGATAATCGGATTAAAATCAGACTTAGTGTTTTATTATACTGCAAAGAAATTATTCGCAATCTGATTGAATTATATGCCCAAAACATGTATATTCATGTACACTGGCAAATTCCATGTAAAAGCAGTTTCTCTTTCCGGAGTCCCGTGCACATAACTACACTTTGAACATCACCTCCAAAATGGCGGCGTCGATCTATACGAGCCGCCCACGAATCAAATTTACGGAGTAGCCTGTACTATATTATTACCAGTGTCCCTTTGTGGTTGTCATTAAAGCGGAAAGAATGGATTATTTTTGAAAAAAAAAAAAAATGAGCATAGTTACATGGATGATATTTCGTTGACATTCTACAACAAATACACGGGGTTAAAACTTTCCTTCGTCAGGTAAGCAAATTGTGAAGTGTCTAAACTCATACATTGTAACCTTAAAAGGATAACCTAATGGTCGTTTGAGGCAACTTTTGGCAACAAATCATTAAAGTACATAGTTACTTAATTTTAAGTTGTTTAAATCCATGTTTAAATTAAAAAAAAACCGAATGTCTACCGCAATGACATCATCAAGTTCATGCACCAAACTGCACGTTTTACCAAGGTTTCAGTGACGGCAGTTCTCAGTGATGTCAGATATAATTGAATTGGGGCATTGAGAAGAGAATTTCGATTTCATCAGCATATTCAATTCGTGAGACCGTTAAATGGCAAAATTTCGCTGAACACACGTTGGAATGATAAAACTTTGCATTAGAATAAATTCGTTGTACGGTCATATGGCAGGGGACTTGGAAACTTGTTCGCGGCTGTGACGAATCATAACGCCACCTTGCCTTCGGTTTGGGGCGACATGATTCCCCTGCCACTTGACCGTACTTCTAATAATGTTCAGCGTGTACAACAAGAAAAGACTCTCACTTTGTCTTCCGTTCAAACTTTCTGTAGGGAGAAATTCTTGAATTGTACTGCGCAATGCAGGAAAGATTCCTAACTTGCGCTACAAAGGTGGAATTTCCATTTTGCGCAGGACAATTCTTGATAGGTAAATAACTATTGTCCAACAAGGACATAGAGTTGTATCCATCCTAGAATAAATTCATTTTCAACAAGATTCGGCTAATATGATATTCATACCCCGGTCGACTTATGTAGATGAAAAATTTTTAATTTAATTGGTTGCTGTATATGATTAGCGCTACGGTAAAAAAAAAGAACAGAGAAAAAAAAAAGGATACGAGTCCAGACCATTGGCAGTAAAGTACTAAACTTTTTTTATGAGGGAGGGGGCACGTGCGTGTAAACCTTCCTCGTAGAGCACAGGTCATCGGAGCTGTACTCTACGCTTACTTTTATCTCTTTAGACCTACGAAACGATATCAGTCGACATTGCAAGAAGTACAACTCATGTTAAAGATAATTGCATTCGGAACGGTTATTTCCCTTATAAAATCTGAAACAATTTCATCGCAAGCTAAAGCGTATTTTTTTGGTCACCAACTTTGTGTAAATATTCGACTCGCCAAACTTTTTACGCTTTAGCAAAATTAGGGTTTAGACGTATAAACTTTCGTTTAGATAAACGATTTGACTATAATTGTGCAGCCTTGACGAGTGCCATTTCAATATGGGCAATGCTCTGTGAAAAGGAGTTAAATGGATTCGCAAAAAGTGGGGGGGGGGGGCTGACCCGGTGCAAACTTTTTGTTATTTGCAAATTTTCTTCATGCTAAAGGACCGATTTACCTCATTCAACCTCCTGGTTCAGCTGGTTTTTAGGTCAATGAAATAGACGATATTTGTTTTTTTTACGGTGAAAGATCGAAATTTATTTGATCGAGTGAACATCATCGGTAATATTTTCACGAGTGGTGCAGCCACGAGTGAAAATATTACCGATGATGTTCACGAGATGAAATAAATTTCGATCTTTCACCCAAAAAAACAAATATTCTATTTATTTCATGCTTTTAACCCTTTTTTTAGGGGAACTTAATCAAAATCCAGTACAGTTCTTTTAAGTTGTTCCCCGTGGCGTACCCCCTCCGCATAGCAACGCATTACAATATTACGTCAAGCGCGAGAAATGTAAGGTAAATTACGTCATATTTTCCATCTGGTTGTGAGGCACGCGCATTTTACCTAGGTAACTAGTGCGTTGGAACAACTGTTTCCGCCTTCAATTGAAAATCGGTATTTTCACTGGTAGTAACCATGAAATATCGAAAAATATTTCACCGATATATCTCGATAACCTACCGGAAAGCATGAAATAAATGGGTCTATCTCATACAACATCCTACTTGATATAGTGCATTACAATGATTTATTAAACCCGCTTTCAAAGAGCATATATTTTTTAGTCAACAGGTAGGCTATCATGAAATAGGAAGACAATACACGACTAAAGTACGTGTGCATGAAGAATTTTTAAATCGATCTTCACAGTTTGTTTTGATTTCAGCATCGATATAAGTTTTTGTACATTTCAATCGAGTTAATGACTAGAGTATACAAAGATATTCGCAGTTTTACGGCGTTTTACTTGTTTTCCAGAAATTGAGAAGGCTGACATTAACAAAACAGAACAGAACATAATTTTATTGCTATAAGTAATTAAATACTTTTAGCAAACATAAATGAAAAATAAAGTCGTGAAAGATTAACAGCGAGAAACTATTTTGTACGTAATTGATGTTTGGAAAATATTATCGTTCTTTTAGAGCACCCCCCACAAAAAAAAAAAAAGTTACCGAAATCTTTAGTTCAGAATAGAAAAACTTTTAGAGAATCATTTTCGTTGCGGGCAGTGTAGGATCAAGATTCGATCGCACGTTCAGTACAGTCCAATCTTGATTGTCACTGGCCATAAACTAAATTTAATGATACTTTCAGGACGTTTAGCTGGTGTATATAAAATCAAGGAAAGAAAAATAGTAATAGGCGAATTAGAATTTGGTTCTAAGTGAGAAGGTTCAAATTAGCTGGCAGTGCAGAATCAAGACAGAGTTACATATTCGTGTAGTTCGGTTTTGCTTCACACCGGACGCACAATGTAGCGGTATAAGCAGTTATAAAGTACTCAGTAGTCATGTATAAAGACTGATGATTTTTTTTCTCAGCCAGTAATGTTTGACATACCAAAACAGTGTAGCGTCGAAGAAATTTTCCCGATCTGATTCGATAATATGCCTCGTACATACAAGTCATGTACACTGGCAAAATCCACGTAAAAGCAGTTTCCCTTTTGGGTTTTTGATAAACTGTGTAATTTTCAGAATTTAGCAAAACGATCGTCTGAAAAAGGACAAAATTCAAGTTTATTGGAAGTGAAGCAATAAGACTATTATTTGGTGGGTATGTACATATTAAAAATACCTCATAGAGCACATGCCATAGCAGCTGTATTAGTTGTACGGTCAGGTGGCATGGGACTTTATTAGTTGTACGGTCAGGTGACAGGGGACTTGGAAACTTGTTCACGGCTGTGGTAAATCGTGTCGGCCCGAGCCCAATCACCACAGCCGTGAACAAGTTTACAAGTCCCCTGCCACCTGACCGTACAACGAATTTATTATACTGCAAAGTTTTACCATTCCATCGTGTATTTAGCGAAATTTCCCTGTTTTTTGGTCTCACGAATAGAGTACGCTGACGAAACAGAATTTCCCTTCTGAGTGCCCCAATGCAATGAAAACTGACGTCACTGTGAACTGACGTCACTGAAACCTTGGTGAAACGTGCAGTTTGGTGCATAAACTTGATGATTTTACTGCGATAGACATTCGACGCATTTTTACTTGAACATGGATTAAAACACATCAAGGTAAGAAACTATGCATTTTAATGACTTGTCTGCAAAAGTAAACGGCCATTAGTTGCCTCAACGACCATTAGGTTATCGTTTTAACGTTACAGTGTATGAATCTCGACACTTCACAATTTGCTGACCTGACGAAGGGATGGCTCGTTTTAACCCCGTGTATTTGTTTTAGAATGTCAACAAACCATAATACATTAACTATATTCATTTATCCAAAAATAATCCATATTTCAGTTTTTATGACAACCACCGAGTGAAACTAGTAATAATTTTGGTGCAGGCTACTCAGTATGTTTTGTGGGCGACTCGTGTAAATCGACGCCGCAATTTCGGACGTTGTGTTGAAAGTGTATTCATTTATACGGAGCTCCCGAAAATGAAACTGCTTTTCCCTGGATTTTGCCAGTGTACATGACGTTGTGTTCCGGACACATTATCTACTCAGATTGCGAGAAATTTCTTTGCAATATAATTAAGAAACTTGTTCACGGCTGTGGCAAATCATGTCGCCGACATGATTCGCCATAGCCGTGAACAAGTTTCCAAGTCCCCGGCCACCTGACCGTACAACGAATATATTATACTGCAAAATTTTACCATTCCAATGTGTATTCAGCCAAATTTCACCGTTTTATCTACTCACGAAATGAGTACGCTGACGACACAGAATTTCCATTCCCAACTCAATAAAAACTGACGTCACTGAAACCTTAGTAAAACGTGCAGTTTGGTGGATGAACTTGATGTTGTCACTGCGATTAATATTCGTCATATTTTTATTTAAACATGGGTTTAAACAACTTCAAGGTAAGTAACTATGCATTTTAATGAATTGTTGTCAAAAAGTAGATCTATCCAAAAGACCACTAGTTACCACAAACGACAGTTTGTTATCCTTTTAACGTTACAATGAATGAGCATCGACGCTTCACAATTTGCTTACCTGACGAAGGGATGGCTTGTTTTCACCACGTGTATTTATTTTAGAATGACAACAAACGATAATATATGTAACTATATTCATTTATTTTCAGAAGTCATCCATTCTTTCCAATTTAATGACAACCATCAAGGGAAACTAGAAATAATATGGTGTAGGCTACTAAGTATGTTTGTCTTGTGGGCGTCTCGTATCGGTCGACACCGCCATTTTAGATGATGTGTTGAAAGTATAGTATACGGGGCTCCCAAAAGGGAAACTGCTTTTACGTGGATTTTGCCAGTGTACATGACTTGTATGTACGAGGCAATTTATCTAATCATATCGGGAAAATTTCTTTGCAGTATAATAATACTCTATGTCTACGTTTATCTCTTTTTACCTACAAAACTGTTTTGATCGACATTTTTGGAAATGCAATGACCTTTTTCTCTTTTCAGTTTGATATTGTCATTCAGGTTTCTGATTATCCTTTGGAAAAATGTCTTCCCTTCTTCTATAGACTGTGCACCAAGCCCTCGGACACACCTTTGGTGGACCTTACGGACTGAAATTCAAACCTCAGATAATTCTACATAGATACATAGAACTGAAGTCTAGGGATTGGGTGGGCTAGCCCCAAAGATTGCACAGTATGGGCACGAGCATTATCTTCTGTTGGAATAAACCACTGTACCAATACAATCTCATGAATATCAAGAACCTTATCCCGAAGCCGCTTGGCAGTCAGGGTGCCCTTGTCAAGGACAACGAAGTATGTATGTACATTCTAGCCGATTCAGCCCCATATCATGATGAAGTCGCCAAATAGTGGTCATGTAAAGCTGTGTAAGGTTCATAGAATCTCTATCCTGACTTTCACCATTTCCTTGAATGCACTTCTATCTAGTCTAGGAAGAACTTAACTCATCCGTGAAGACGACAAGTTGCCAGTTAATTTAGATTAAAGCAATATGGTCTGCCACCAACTGATATAGTAACTAACAGTATGCTATAACTGCTGAAACGTCGCACTGATTCTAAGACTAAGGTGCACGACCTCACCAAATTCATGATCGTTGTCTTACCATTCAAAGTGCATCTTACATTTCTGTTTCCGATTACTACTTACAACATTTGTTTTGGCCGTATTTCACCCATAAAACTTCATCCCATCAAGTTAAGTCAATACTGAATATCCTATAAATGTAGTGTAATCACTTCATCAAAATAGAATGAAAATCGAGTGCTACTGCATTTCAAAGACTCGCAGGTACAAAGAAATTTCCAGTTGATCAGCGCAGTGTTAATATTTCCAGAGAAGTAAGCAGATTATAACCTTTGTTGCTTGTCTACAAACAATAGGATGGAAACTAATTGGATTATTGGAATTCGAAGTTTTGTCCAAAAAACATGTTTTTCTGCATTTTACACGATGCTTACCTCTGCATCATAGAAATTCTTGTACTCATTTACTCCAAACTTGTAACAGTTACCGCTGTATGGGACCCACGTGCTGTCTGGACACGTGATTGCAAATACATGACCTGCAATGGAATCAAGAAAATTTAAAAAAATTCATATCAGGTTTAAGTTTTGTCAAAGTATATTTCAGAGAGCTGTTTAAGGTTGCTTTTGACCTACAAGTACTTCTTGGCCTTGAATGAAAATAAGAGTAATTCGCGGTTGGTAAAACTGTGGAAATTATTATTTTTGTGGATCTTTTTGCAGGCCTATGTACGACAACTATATTTAAGAGTTGCTACCGATAATCGGTACCTGACGGCGCTTGTTCACAACTTAGCGAATGGATAAAGTAGGGGATAATCATCTTCTTGCACTAATTGGTAATTAATATATTTTATGCCTTACCATATAACCAATCACTGTACAGTTTAAATGTACTTTCATGAACACTTATTTGGTAGTGACTACTCCTTTTCCTACAATCAGTTTGATTACCATCAAATCTGGAAAAGCTTCCTAAACAAAAATTTCAGTATGCAAAAAGGAAAAATTGCAATTGCTTGCTGGGTTACTTTTCATTATTTCTCTTCAATGGTTAAAAATTAGAACACTAGGTCAAGAAAACCCTTGGTGTGCTCTAGAAGGTTCATGTTCTGCCAATTAACTCAATTTATACACTAAATTAGGGTCCCAGGGAAAAAAAAAGATTACGCAGATGAGGGAGGAAGGGGAGCGTGGTCACATTTACATCATAAAAGTTAGCAGATAGGTCTAAGGGCCTGAATGGCTTCAACAAGAGATATGATCATCTATGTACTGAAGAACTTGTAAAATTGAACCATTATGGAGTTTCAGTATTCATTTTCCAGCTCTTTTACGCTGTGTTTCTCATTAGCTCGGCTGTTTCGGAGAAAACGTCGAGGTATATAGCTTCGGCATCGTCGTGCAAAAACTTTGACATTTTGTACTATCTCTAATACTGAAATATTCGGACAAGTTGTAAACTTTCAAAGTGCAAGCATACAAAAAGCACAGATAATCATCGAAGTATTTTTACAGTTATACCCCTTTTTTGACTTGGAATTTTCACTGAAAATCAACCAATTTGCAGCCGAGCGTTGGCACCCCGCATGCGGTGCTCTTGTCTTGAGATCTTTTTCGTATGTTTTGTCCTTTTTGGCACTTTCTTTCTCTCTTTGCTAACACTTTCTTCGTACATCTTGTACTTAATATTAACGATGTTTAAACTCTTGCCTTGTTATTTTCATCCTCAAATTCTTGTGCGCTCAAATCAGTATATTTCTATCATTGTATTTATTTTTGAGTTTTAGCCGATGCATAGATCCTATTTCATACCGTCGTTCCCGCCCTCCGTAAGTCCGTCCGTCAGTCTTTTCCATATTTACTTGATACAGTCTGCATTTATGGTTGGATTTTCGTAAACTTTCTACAATTTGGTTGTATCGTCTTGTTTCTTTAACATAAATAACTAAGACTCCAGTTGAAAGAAGGTGTGTATTCCATGCCCATGCAATTCTTTACATGAAATCGTATAAGATATTAGTCGACTCTTTCAACTGTATTAGAAATTAATTTACCTTCATGGTTTAGTGCTGATATTAAAGTGATATTAGATCAGCGTCAAGATATACAAGTTTAGAGCATTTTTTCGAAATTGTTACAGATCTTTGCATGAAAACTTTTGTTGCTGTCCATGTTTTCCATCAACATGCAGTCAATGCGGTGTTATTAGCATAACATTGCTTTGAGTACAAACGAAGCTCTATTTAAAGATAATCTGATAATATGAAAAAGGCAAAGCCTCAATACGAGCGACATGAATGATTTGTGGAACAAATATCTAATAATTCAAATGACGACCTAGATTCCAAATCTTGAAATCAAGGAATTTTGAGTTCGGATTCCGGCTTTGCCAAAACTTATTTTGAGCGTTGTGTAAAGTAGAAAGCATGCTTCTTTCGTGGATGTATACATGTGAAAAGGGCGAACGGTCCCGGATTCCCCTAACAAAATTATGACAGTTCCTCTACAATTTTGTTAATAAATATTCAGAAAATAATAACTTGGAGTGATAATTGGTTCACCTACTTTTAAAGGCCCAGTAAAGGCCAAAATATCAAAGGAGTCAAAATATTGTAGCGATGACCGTCTGTCATCGTGTGGTCGGATCATATTATATTTGCGGGCAGAAAAAAAAAAAAAAAAAGGAATCTTAAAATCAGGCAAAAGGTAAACAAAAGACAGCTTCCTGGTAGGTTTTAACCTAGTTTTGAAATTAATTTCTCTGAAAGCAACTAATAGACCGTACAATGACAGATTGTCATCTTCGCAATAATGTCCATACTTTTAAGTGGTATGATACAAATTTAAATACATTTAAACACCGGCTTTGTTTACCTTTGGGCTTTATTGTTACTTTAAAGAACATTTTACAGGGATATTTCCTGACTGCATGTAGATCTAGATCTATAAGAGAGAGAGAGAGAAAAGAAAGAAAGGAAGAAATTCATGGTCACATTTTCACATTGGATGTAAAAAGGAGAAGGGAAAAAACCCTTCACTTTTCATAGGTCTCTACCATTCCGCGCAACACTGCTGTCTTTCTGCAATACCACCAGTGGCTTTGATCGCCGGCGAATCATGTCACCGCCACATTTTGAAGGGTTTAGTTGGTGATTAAAGTCGACTGGATTGTTTCCACCGCTACCCGAGCGCTATTGCATCGACATCTGATCATTCTCATATCTGATTCACACCATGATCTCTCGATCTTTGGAGAATTATGTTATTTTTAACACTTCGACATAATTTCACTTGTAACGTTGGATCTGTCAATAGCGTCCTGTTTTTCCTTGAGTTTCTTTAAAATGAAAGTGCGTAGATCGCCAAAATCAGATTACTTGTAGCTTTCCTTTCTCATCCCATCTGCTTTCCTACACGTCCATCGTTGAAACAGTGATCAGTGTAGAGAGAAGAATGAATTTTTCTAAATTGTATTTTGAAACAGTCAAAAAACTAGATCTAGTTGCCGAGCCCCGATAGCGTAGTAGCAAGAACAGCGGTTCGCTGGTTCGATCCCTGGCTCAGCCAATTTCTTTCCGAGGATTGGTGATAGTCATTGCGACAGGATTCATTCCTCTCTCACCGCTGATCATTGTTTCGACGATGGTTAGTTTGGAAAGCAGCCAGTAGCTTCGAAAGAAAATTGTGCAGAGTACCGGTAGAAGAAACTCCAGGAAAGCATGGATAAGTTCACTTTCCGCGAAAAACCGGCTCGTGCATGACGTGAAAATAGTAAGATTAATGACGTCATCATTTGCTAGCATAGATCATTGCGTATATTTATAAAAAGAAAAAGACGTTTAATACGCTGAAAGTAAGTAGGAAATTAGGTAATTTGTGCTCATTAAACTGCCGATGATTTTTAAGTTATCATCCGATCAGTAGATATTTATTGTCATTTTTGACCAATCAGGTAATCGTGCGAAAGATTGTGATACGTGTGACGCTGTGCAACTAACCGGAAGACACTCAATTTTTAGTCATCCCTATTTAGATTTAGACTAAAACCCAGAACGAAGGCGGAATTATATTTTCAAAACTCTAGAACGGTGTTACCGCAAAACGAGCTTCGCTCGTTACGGGCTTCGCCCGTAACTCGCTGTCGCTCGTTGTTAGTATCAGCAAGATAGTCTGGTAACACATTCACAATAGAAACGGTACTCATCACAGGGTAAGGTCTCCTTAACAACAATTAAAGAAGTAACACTGTTACCTATTCCCAAAGCGAAAACAACAAGACTTCCAAATTCCAACAAATTTGTCATGACTAACAGAAGAGAACTTCTTATCAGCCAAGCTTTATCAGTAGGTCTTGTCCCATGTAGATAAAAAACAGTTCCATTTCTTTATTAGTACAAACTTATGCTCAAACTTTAAACATTAAAAAAAAAAAAAGCCTCGCTCGCTGCAAGGAAAGTCTACCTTTTAAAATAGGGGCGGTCCTCGTTCGTACCAAAGGAAGGATTATGTTGTTCGTATAACTCGTATGCAGATGTTATCTTCACGAACCATTCTCCCTTAATTAAAAAATCTAACACTAGTCATTGAATTGGCCGAGACATTCTGTGTCAATCAGCTAACTGGTCTTGGGATATGATCGATCTTCAATATAGCCACAGAATATTTGTTAAAACAATGCCAGAAAAGCCCTGTGCTTCATTCAATAGCCGTTCTATATAGAATCTAATTCTAAAAAAGGAGACAAACCATTCATTTTGGTTAGTTCTAAGTTCTTTCTTGTCTTGTAATTCAGAATTGCAGTAAGATATAGAGTGGTCAAAGGCGCACTAGCGGCCAACAGTATTCAGCTTTATCCTGCTAAGTAAATAAAAGGAAACTTTCAAGCCGATTGTAAAAACCCGAATTTTGCCATTTCAAAGGTATCTTTTGATGAGAAATATCCCCTGATCGGACAGTGTAGATCCAAGATCAGATTGCACGTTCTGTGCAGTCTGATCTTGAATTACACTGTCCGTAAAAGGTCAGTGAGTCGTGCTCAGCAGTCAAAGGTTAAAAAAACGGCAGTAAAAATGCAGAAAAATGTAATCCATACCATTTAAAAGTATGGATATTATTTTGGGTCTGATAGTATGTTATATTGCAAACTTTCAGCTGCCGCCAGAAAAACGTATTGTAAAACTAGAACAACAGTGCCAATTCTTTTTCCTGCGACTAGAACTGTGACAGATTCCCCTGCAACACATTACCAGATTCAAAATGATATATACTTTTAAATGGTATGAATTAAATTCATCTGCACCCCAAGTTTCAGATTTTCGAAAACCAAAACCAAATGTATGCATTCCTGTCAGTCGAGGAAACTTCACCTCGACCCGAAGCTGACTTTAGATGGTGTCCGCAGAGAGATCGTTCCTGAATTCAAATTTTTAGGTCTTTTATTCGATTCTAAGCTCGTGTTCATTCTACATATAAATTATCTGAGCAATAAATGTCAAAAAGCTCTGAACCTTTTACGTGTTGTATCCAATATGGACTGAGGAGCAGACGAAAAAGTCTAGTTGCGACTTTATAGGTCCCTTGTAAGATCAAACTTGGATTACGCTTGCGCCGTGTACGTGTCAGCAAGTCAGTCATATTTATCCAGACTTGATACTATACATAATCAAGGCTTGCCTTTTGCATTAGGAGCATTTAAGACTTCTCCAACTGATAGTCTGTGTGCTCAAACAAATGAACCTTCGATAAATCTTAGGCGAACGAAACTCTCCACGCAGTCCCACATTCGTATATGATCTGGCATCGCATCAAAAAGCGACTACAGATCCTATGATATTTAAAAGCAATTGTCTTGAAATAAAAAAGGCAATATTTTGACTATGAACCCATTTATACAGACCGTTCCAAAGATGGTCATAGGGTTGCTGCAGCTGCAGTGCCAGACGGCTGATGATATCAGTTCCGTCTCCCAGATAAATCTGCGATTTTTTCTGCAGAGCTAAGGGCAATTGACCTTGCTCTTGATCATATAAAAGACGACAGTTACAGGCGTTATATTGTTTTTACTGATTCACTCTCTGCAATGGAAGCACTTGAACACAAGAAAACTGACAACCCGCTTATTGCTGAACTTATAGAAAAGTTATTCCACATCTGAAACTGATGATACTGTACTGTGTTGGCTTCCCAGTCAAATTGGCATTTGTGAGGACGCAGACAAAGCTGCAGAGGATACATTATCACTCGATGTTTTACCTTTTAAAGTACCTTTTAGTGATTTTAAACCTCTTACTAATAATTTTATAAAAAATGTCTGATCCTGCAAATCAGCCCAAGAAATTAATTTTTATCAAGCCGAATACAGGTGAATTGCTCCCAGGCACGCGGTCAAACCGACGAGAAGAACTCGTTTTGACCCATTTTAAGAATAGGTCTTACACACTTGACGCATTCCTACCTTCTCAAACGAGAAGATCCTAAATGTAAATCATGCAATGCAGCTATAACTGTCAAGCATTTTCTGATAGAGTGCACAGACTTTGCACCTATTAAGGACAGGTACTTTCAGTTCGACAGCTTAGAAACGCTGTTTGATACATTAAAGGTGAAACCACTTTTCAAATTTCTGAAGGAAGTTCAACTTTTTAAGAAGATTTAGCCTTTTGACAACACTCTTAACGTAACTGTTTTGCCTCTTTATTGGGGGATTCTTACTCTACTGGATTTTTTTCCTATTTTAAAACTGCTAAGGGCCTATAGGCCTTTGCAAAGTTGAATTTTAATTATTCAAACAAGAACGAATGAATGTATGAAATTTTAAGTCGACTGCAAAAGTCATATCGGGCGCACACATAACTAATGCAGAGCGTTTAATTGGTCATACTGTAATGTTATGCAAAAAGTTAAAAATATGACCGTGAAAACACTAAACGAACAAATGGTGCTAATGACGTATAGTCTAAAAATACAGATGATCAATAGAACCTAAAATTATATCTTCCTATAGAGATTTACCTCTTTCAAGAACTGGAAAATAGACTCAAACCACGCACTATCAAATAAAATGTTCAAAGTGTCAGCATGAAAATATCTGTCTCTTGTAGGTGCAACGTCTACACAGTCTACAAGTATATGTTTGACAGTAAGAAAGACATTGCATGAAATACATTGAGGTGCTTCTTCTTTTAGGAGGTACGAGTGCGTCAAATATGTATGACCAATACGAAGACGGGCCAAGATAATTTCCTTGTGGCGACTTATCCGCAACCCTGGAAGCCACTCGCCAAGAATTGGTTTCACTGTAAATAACTTAAGAGATTGGTTAACTGGATCATTCCAGGATTGCTGCTATACATTATGAATAAAACCATTTATCAATGGTAGCAGCTATATCTGCCTCTTCATTGCCACTGATACCAAAATGGCTAGGGAGCCAACAAAATACAAGATCAGCATTGGCACTTATTCGAGAAATATTTTCAAGCAGATTAACTATCACGGATTGTCCGTTCTCTCATTTTCGAGCACTTGCATAGCTGACAGTAAATCAGTGAAAATAATGTATCGCCAGTAGGCGTCCTGTTCTATATGATAGAGCAAGTTCTAGTGGGATTTTTCATTGGCCCACACATTCGGCGCGAGTACTGGTGTAGTTCCCAGGAAGCAGAATCGAGAGAGATTAGTATAAGTTGTAAGAACTTGTTTCTCAATCGATGTAAAATAAATATGTATAAACTAAACTAGTGCCTTCAGTTCCGCAGAAAAACTAGAAGAATTATTTGGTAGGCGAAACTGGTATAATTCACCATCGAGTACGGCAGCTGGAGCAACTTTTTCCCCATTTTTTGAACCATCAGTGTAAATCTGTTCATAGTTGTAATACTGCTCTTTAATCTCAAGAAAATGGGTTTTAAATACTATGGAATCTGTTGTTGCTTTTTTATTGGCAGTAAGATTATATAAGAAGGTTGCGCTTTTTAATGTCCATAGAGGAACGTCTGAATTTTATCTTTAGCTACATCTTCCAGATCAAAATTAAGTAGATCTACATCGGCTTCGCATCGCATACTAAATGGAGGTGTAACCTTTTCCTTCTTAAAATCATCTTTATACAGCGGTTCAAAAATAGCCTTATTCGTAGGATTTTCAGGATTGGACTTTAATTTCAAGTAATATTGCATGGAGGTTTTCCTCCTACGTAGTTCAAAGATGGTTCATTTGCCTCTGCATACAAACTGTTGACAGGGGATGTTCTAAAGGCGCGGAGTGCTAATCGTAAACCTTGATTATGGATAGAATCCAGTTTACGAAGGTACGATTGTCGCGCTGACCCATATACAACACAGCCGTAATCTAGCTTTGAACGGACAATTGTTCTCTTTAGTCTCAACAAGACTTTCCTATCGGCTCCCCAGTCCATGCTGGAGACAACACGTAAAAGATTAAGAGCTTTTTGGCATTTATTGCTCGAATAATTGATAAGTGGAACGAACGACAGCTTAGAACCAAATAAAAGACCCAAGAATTTGAATTCAGGGACGACCTCAATTTATACACCATCTAGCGTAAGTTCTGGGTCTAGATGAAATTTTCTTGGCTGGCAGAAATGCATGCATTTGGTCTTGGTTTTAGAAAATTTAAAACCGTCCATGTTCTCCTGAACATTTGCCTAAATTGTTCAAAACTTGTTGCAATTGCCGATCAATGGTATGCATATGCTTAGACCCGTAGCAAATGCAAAAGTCGTCAACGTCGAAAAAGCATTCTACTCAAGGACAAACAGAGTTAACAATGTTGTTTATCTTGACACTGAAAAGTGAAACGGAAAGTATGCTTCCCTGAGGAACGCCCATTTCTTGTTCATGGGGTTGAAGTAAGTATTTGCTACCCGGACTCTAAACTGACGTTCATTCATTCAGAATGAATGAATGAATGGAATTTTACGGCCCGTCGACAGCGGAGGTCATACTGGGCGCATATACGAAGATGAAAAGTGATACTGTAAAGTACTAAAACAGAAGTCTATAAAATAGTGTGTTGATACAGTAAAATATACTCAGCGACGCTTACCAAGTTAAGTTTGGCGGTAGAAGGGCAAAAAAAGCCCTTACAAATCGAATGAAAAAGAATGAAATGAGCTAAGATCCCAAATTTTTCTAAAAATATTTCCCTCTTTGAGGTATTAAAATAATGCCTCAATCTTCACAGTATCAAATAGAATACTTAAGCTGTCCACTTTGTAAAATTTTTCTCGTACTTGCGCAAGGTCAACACTCTCTATCAATATGTGCTTGACGGTAAGAGGAGCAGAGCATGGAATACATTGCGGTGCCTCTTCTCCATTTAGGAGATAGGAGTGTGTAAGATAAGTATGACCGATACGCAGACGGGCCAAAACAATTCCTTCGCAACGACAAGTCCTTGATCCTGGCAGCCATTCTCCAAGAGTTGGCTTAATACAAAATAATTTATTTTAGGTTATTGATAGGGTCGTTCCACGAAGTATTCCATACCGATTAAATAAAAGTATTTACTGAAGGCTTAAAATCGGTAAAACGTACTTTAAACGGTAAAATACCAAATGATAATGCCTCCTTGGCAGCTATGTCTGCCTCTTCATTACCAGTGATACTAGTATGGCTTGGGAGCCAACAGAAAACATCAATATTTCTGCAGATGTCAGATAGCTTGTCTAAAAGATTAGCGATAATTGGGTTATCGATTTTCTCATGCTCAAGTGTTTGCATGGCAGAGAGTGAGTCAGTAAAAATAACAGAACGCCAATAACCGTCTTCTTTTATATGATCAAGGGTAAGATCTGCTTTTAGCTCTGCAGAAAATATTGAAGATTTATCCGGAAGACGGAACTGATATAGTTCGCCGTCGGGCACAGCAGCTGCTGCAACGCTGTCGCCTTCTTTCAAACCATCTGTATAAATTTGTTCATAGTTATAGTAGTGTCTTTTAATTTCGAGATATTTGCTTTTAAATACAGTAGGATCTGTTGTTGCCTTTTGGTAAGAAGCTAGCTCATATACAAATGTCGGAAAGTTAGAAGTCCATAAAGGAACGTCTGTTACCTTCTGCTCAGTTATATCATCAAGATCAAAGCCAGTACTTCGAACATCGGCTTCACACTGGAGACTAAAAGGAGGTATGACCTTTTCTTTCTTTAAGAAATCCCCACAGCCGGACGGGGGGTAGAATTCGCCGGCTGCCGTCCTGCAGAGTGGCAAGACCCCACCAATGGACCCGCCTGTTTGCCGTGGGTGGAGACTCGTAAGCAGGAAAAGAGGGTCCTGGCAGTTGAGGGGAGCCCAGGGATCTCCAGCTCTTCAACACACTGCTTTGGCCTCGGCTTCGGTGTAAACGAGAGCCTAGATGGGCCCGGTCTAGTGCAATCGGCTGGTCGCTTTTAGATTTTGGGCATTTTGAGTTTATTTCATATAATTCTAACACTTTTACTGGTGTAAAAGAGAAACATCTATTTTGTCTGTATCACATTTGTTTTCTTGAAACCGCATGTATCTCCAACTTGTCTGACTATATACACGTATATATTTGCACAGCATCAATTTGTCCATTTAAATGCCTCTTTTGCGTATTTTAGTCCCTAGTCTAATATAGGCTCATGGGCTAATTGGGTTATGTAGGTCTTTTGATTTGGCTTCGACTTGCGTGGGTGCATCCTGATCTGGGGATGTTGCCACGCATTTTCTGTGCCGGATTGTCTGATTTGTATGGCCTAAGTATATCATTTGGGTAACCCTGACATGCAGAGCTGGATTCTCCGCTCTAATAGCCATGTCCCCTTTGTAGGACTCCATGGTGGGTGGGGGCCGCGAATGATGAACATTAAAACTACAACCATGGATAACCAAACAAAAAAAAAGAACACGGAAAGACTATGATAGTGAACAGGCTGAACCGGAATCGACTGGACCTTTTGCCCGCTTCTTGATAATCGAATCGTTGCAACCGGAAAAACCATTGGCAAAGCTGTCGCCATTTGTTATTGAAAAGGTACTTGTTTCTTTGGCAGGCTCCCCGAAGTCCGTCAAAAAGCTTAGAAACGGCACTTTGTTGGTGGAAGTTGAAAAGCCGCAACATTCGAAAAACCTTTTGGCTTTGAAACGATTTTTCGAAATACCAGCAAAATGCACTGCGCATGGTACCCTGAACTCATCCAGAGGTATAATAAGGTGACCAGACTTGGCTGGTGTGGAGGAAGAAGAAATTGTTTCCGAATTATCGACTCAGAATGTTATTGAGGCTAGACGTATTCGTGTTTTTCGGGATGGTATCCGGAAAGACACCAATACCATAGTTCTCAAATTTAAAACGGCTATCCTACCAAAAACACTTAAAGTAGGATACATGAAGGTTCCTGTTGATCTTTACATACCAAACCCACTCCAGTGTTATAGATGTTTTAAGTTTGGCCACCATGAAAGGCAATGTGACGCTGACGATCACTGTAAAAGATGCGGAACCAATGAAGTTGAAACTTACCATACCGACCCTTGTGAAAAACCCTTGAAATGTTTGAATTGTGGTGAAGAACACTATTCCACATCCCGATCATGTAAAGTTTGGAAGAGAGAAAAAGAAATCATCACCATAAAATATCGAGAAAGCCTGTCATTTTCGGAAGCTAGGAAAATTGTAGATACACGACAAGTACTTGGTGCCTCTTACTCTAGTGTGACCAGATCCAATGCTGCAAAATCAGTCACTTTAAAAGATGCTACAACACAGACAACCAATGCCTCGATCCAAACAGATTCAACAGAGAAACAAACCTCCACAACAGCCAAACATCAGCAACCTGTAGTGAACAAAAAACCAGAAAAGCCTGTTCCAAAGAGTCCGAATAGATCTCCACATAAGGTCCGCTCAGATCGCGTTCCAAAGGGATCTGACGACCAAATTCAACAACACAACCGCTTCCATTGTCTTGAAGAAGACATGGAAGCGGAAAACGGCCATGCAGAAACTAATACAAATAAGCAAGGTCGTATTATTAAACTAAATAATAAGAAATGAATTGGTACATACTTCCAGTGTTTTATGGTATCTTCCTTACATTAACTTTAGTAATGACTAACACCATTCTGCAATGGAATTGTCGAAGCATTAAAGCTAACTTCGAGGAATTAAAACTTTTAATTAATGAACAGAAACCAGTTGCAATATCTTTGCAGGAGACATTTCTTAAAGACTCTGACAAATTATCCTTAAAATACCATTCTTGTTACTTCAAAAACTTCAGTGGTAACGATAAAGCTTCGGGGGGAGTAGCCATAGTAGTGAATAACAGTGTTCCGCACCGTTTTATTAAGCTTGAAACTACACTACAAGCAGTTGCGGTGAGCATTTCCCTCAATAAAACCACAACTTTGTGTTCTCTTTATCTTCCACCTAGCTCACCAATTGATATTAAGAAACTTGATGATGTTATCAATCAATTGCCCAAACCTTTCATTTTAACGGGAGATTTCAATTCCCATAATACATTATGGGGATGTACACATACAAATGATAAAGGCCGAATCATTGAAAGTTTCATCACAGATCATAACCTCGTTTTTGCTCAATGATAAATCTTCAACGTATCTACATCCTGCAACTGGTTCCTATTCATCTTTAGACTTAACGTTATGCAGTCCGGAAATTTTTACTGACTTGAGTTGGAAGGTTGATGATGACCTTCACGGAAGTGATCATTTCCCGATCGTAATATCGGAAGTTGGGCCATCTATACAACAACGTCCGGAGCGTTGGAAACTTCATAAGGCAAACTGGGAACAATTTAAAATTCATTGCGAACAATCAATTGACCCAAATGCTTTTGACGAATGTGAAAATCCAACAGAACTGTTTACTTCCTTACTTTACTCTGCTGCAGAGAAATCAATTCCTGGGACATCGACAAAACCGAAGCATCCAAGTAAACCATGGTTTAATGATGAATGCAAGAAAGCTATAGCTGAGCGAAAATCTGTTCTCAGAAATTTCAATCTGAGACCTACTCAGGAGAATTTTGTAAGATTCAAAATCGCACGTGCGAGAGCCCGGCGAACAATTAAGCAAAGTAAACGTGCGTCTTGGCGACAGTATGTATCTAGATTAAATTCTAGATCGTCTGTCAAAAAGACATGGGAAATGATACGGAAAATTAATGGTAAAAGTACTTCCCATAGTATTGGCCATCTAGATACTGATGAGGGGAATTTTGAATCCAAACATGACATTGCCAACGTGCTAGCTGATACATTTGCCAAGAAATCCTCTTCCATGAATTATTCATCTACGTTCCAAAAATTTCAGACCGAAAAAGAGAAATCCAAACTGAATTTTAAATCTGATAACATGGAATACTATAACAAAGACTTTATTATTAAAGAGCTAAGAAAAGCCCTAAAAAAGTCTCATGACACTGCAGTTGGGTCTGATGATATACATTATCAGTTCCTTAAACACTTACCGTATCGTTCCCTCCATTGTTTACTCCAAATTTTTAATCAAATCTGGAAGACAGGGGTTCTTCCAGACTCCTGGAAAGAAGCTATAGTTATACCTATACCTAAGCCTGGCAAAGATTCTACAAATCCAAACAATTACCGCCCTATAGCCTTAACGAGTTGTATTTGTAAAACCATGGAAAGAATGGTGAATGACCGCCTTGTTTGGTTTTTAGAGAAAAATAAAATCATTTCCACAAACCAGTGCGGATTTCGTACACAAAGAAGCACTCTTGATCACTTAGTTCGCTTCGAGACTTTCATACGCGAAGCTTTTATAAAGAATGAACATGTTGTTTCTGTCTTTTTTGACTTGGAAAGTGCTTACGATACCACCTGGAAGTATGGTATTATGAACGACCTCTATGATTTTGGTATTCGAGGTCGCCTTGCTTATTTCATTTCTGCTTTTTTAGATGAACGCCAGTTTAGAGTCAGAGTTGGAAATACATTTTCCAGTCCACACGAACAGGAAATGGGCGTTCCCCAGGGAAGTATCCTCTCAGTTACACTTTTCAGTGTTAAAATTAACAATATTGTTAAATCTGTTTGCCCTGGAGTAGAATGCTTTCTCTATGTGGACGACTTCTGTATTTGTTATCGGTCAAAACATATGCATACGATCGAAAGACAACTTCAGCAGGTCTTAAATAATTTGAACACATGGTCAAACGAAAACGGTTTCAAATTTTCGAAAACCAAGACCAAATGTATGCATTTTTGTCAGTCGAGGAAACTTCACCTCGACCCGGAACTGACACTAGATGGTGTCCGCATTGAGGTCGTTCCAGAATTCAAATTTTTAGGTCTTTTATTTGACTCTAAACTCACGTTCATCCCACATATAAACTATCTGAGCAACAAATGCCAAAAAGCTCTGAATCTTTTACGTGTCGTTTCCAGTATGGACTGGGGAGCAGATAAAAAAGTATTATTAAGACTTTATAGGTCATTATTAAGATCTAAACTTGACTACGGTTGCGCAGTATACGGGTCAGCACGTCAGTCATATTTACGCAAACTTGATACTATTCATAATCAAGGCTTGCGCCTTGCATTAGGTGCATTTAAGACTTCTCCAATCAATAGCCTGTATGCTGAAGCAAATGAACCTTCGTTAAACCTAAGGCGAAAGAAACTTTCCATGCAGTACTATCTAAAATTGAAGTCAAACCCTGAGAACCCAACTCATAAGGTTGTTTTTGAACCTCTGTATAAAGATGAATTTTTAAAGAAAGAAAAGGTCATCCCTCCTTTCAGTCTTCGTTGCAATGCAGACATACGAAGTCTTGAATTTGATTTAGATGATATCGCGGAAAATAAACTAACAGACATTCCTTTGTGGACCTCAAATAGTCCCACATTCGTATATGATCTGGCATCACAGCAAAAAGCGACTACAGATCCCATAATTTTTAAAAGCAAATATCTTGAGATAAAAAGGCAATACTATAATTATGAGTCTATTTATACAGACGGTTCAAAAGATGGTGATAGGGTTGCCGCAGCTGCCGTGCTTGACGGTGAATCATATCAGTTCCGTCTTCCAGATAAATCTTCCATTTTTTCAGCAGAGCTAAAGGCAATAGACCTTGCTGTTGACCATATAAAAGACGACGGTTACTGGCGTTATATTATTTTTACTGATTCGCTCTCCTCAATGCAAGCACTAGAACACGAGAAAACAGACAACCCGCTAATTACTAATCTTTTAGATAAGTTATCCAGCATCTGAAACGGATGATGTTGTGTTCTGCTGGCTTCCCAGTCATATTGGCATTCGTGGTAATGAAGAGGCAGACAAAGCTGCCGAGGATGCATTATCACTCGATGTTTTACCTTTCAAAGTACCTTTTAACGATTTTAAACCTCTTATTCATAGTTTTATTCAAAATGTCTGGGAAAGATCTTGGAGTGATCCAATAAATCAGTACAATAAATTATTTGCTATAAAGCCTAATACAGGTGAATGGCTCCCAGGCACACGATCAAACCGCCGAGAAGAAGTTGTTTTGGCCCGTCTACGAATAGGTCATACACACTTGACGCATTCATACCTTCTCAAAGGAGAGGAAGCGCCTCAGTGTATCCCATGCAACACCATTATCACTGTCAAGCATTTACTGATAGAGTGCACAGACTTTGCACCTATCAGGGATAGGTACTTTCAGGTTGACAATTTAAAAACACTGTTTGATACTGTGAAGTTGGAATCACTATTTGAATTCTTGAAGGAAGTTAACCTTTTTAAGAAGATTTAGTCTTATGTTTCTTGATTTTTCTTTTAACAACACTCTTTATACAAATTGTATTGCCGCTCTAGGGAGATTTTTACTCTACTAGAGGTTGTTTTGTTTTAAAATTGGTAAGATTTTACGGCTTATTGGCCTATACAATGTTTCCTTTTTAATTATCCAAACAAGGTTCCTACCTCATTGTTACTGTTTTATACATAAAGTTCCAACGTTTCACAGTATTATCTGAAGCAAAGGCATTAGTATATTTGTGAATGCGCCCAATATGACCTTAGCTGTCGACGGGCCTTAAAACACTATTTATTCATTCATTCATTCTTTAAGAAATCGTCTTTATATAGAGGTTCAAATATAACCTTATTGGTAGGATTTTCAGGGTTTGATTTCAGTTTTATATAGTACTGCGTGTACAGTTTCTTTTGCCTAAGACTTAAGGAGGGCTCTTGCTTCTGCATACAGACTATTTATTGGGGAAGTCCTAAATGCGCCTAGTGCGAGACGCAAGCCTTGATTATGAATAGTATCAAGTTTGCGCAAGTATGATTGAAGGGCTGACCCGTACACAGCTTTGATCTTACGAGCGACCTATAATGTCGCAACAAGACTTTTACCTGCTCCCCAGTCCATACTGGAAACTACACGTAAAAGTTTGAGAGCTTTCTGACATTTGTTGCTCAACTAATTAATGTGAGTAATGAACGACAGTCTAGAATCAAATAAAAGGCCTAAAAATTTGAACTCTTGGACGACATCTATACGGACACCATGTAGTGACGGACACCATGTAGTGTCAATTCCGGGTCAAGATGAAATTTTCTTGAAGTACAAAAATGCATACACTTAGTTTTTGTTTTTGAAAACTTAAAACAGTTTTCAGCAGACCATTTGCTTAAATTGTTTAAGACCTGATGAAGCTGCCTTTCAGTAGTATGCATGTGTTTTTATCTGTAGCAAATACAGAAGTCGTCGACATAAAGAAAGCATTCCACACCAGGACATACAGATTTGATGATATTATTAATCGTAACACTAAAAAGTGTAACTGAAAGAATACATCCCTGGGGAACGCCCATCTCCTGCTCCTGGGGGTTAGAAAAAGTATTACCAAATCTGACCCTAAACTTGCACTCATTCAAAAAAGCTGAAATGAAAAAAGCAAGGCGACCTCGCATACCGAAATCATAGAGGTCATTCATAATTCCATACTTCCATGTCGTATCATAGGCACTTTCAAGATCAAAAAAATACAGTGACAACATGTTCCCTTTTGATAAAACCTTCACGTATGAATGTCTCAAAATGATCAAGAGTGCCTCTGTGTGAACGAAATCCGCTCTGAGCGGTTGCTATAAGTTTGTTTTTCTCTAAAAACCAGAAAAGACGGTCATTTACCATTCTTTCCATGGTTTTACAAATACAACTTGTTAGGGCTATAGGGCGATAGTTTGCAGGATTAGAAGAATCTTTTCCCGGTTTGGGTATTGGTACAACTATGGCTTCCTTCCATGAATCTGGGAGAATGCCAGTATGCCAAACCTGATTAAATATAGTGAGTAAACAATCTAAGGATCGATATAGCAAATGTTTTAAGAACTGATAATGAATGTCGACGCATCCAATAGCGGTATTGTGATATTTCTTTAACGCTTTCACCAATTCTTTTAATGAAAAGTCCTTATTGTATTGCTCCGCATTATTCGATTTGAAGTTCAGTTTTGTTTTTTCTTTCATGTTCGAAATTTTCGGAACTTCGGCGAATAATTCGAAGAAGACGATTTCTCTGCAAACGTTTCAGCCAAGGTATTCGCAATTTCGTTCTTGGAGGCGAAAACACCACCATCAGTATTAAGTGACTAATATTTTGATACGAGTTTTTGCCGTTAATTTTACGAATCATATCCTGTGTCTTTTTGACAGTCGATCTAGAATTCAATCTAGATACGAACTGTCTCCAAGACGTACGTTTACTTTGTATGATTGTCCGTCGTGCTTTTGCACGTGCAATTTTAAACTTGGTAAGATTCTCCTGAGTCGGTCTCAGATTGAAATTTCTAAGAACACGTTTACGCTCTGATAAAGCTTTCTTGCAGTCATCGTTAAACCATGGCTTAGGTGGGTGCGGCAGAGTAAACTAAGGTAGTAAAATGTTCCGCTGGATTTTCAGTCATTGAAGGCATTTTGATCTATTGACTGTTTGCAGTATATTTTGAATTGCTCCTAAGTAGCTTTATGACGCTTCCAACGTTGTGGACGTTGCTGTATTGAGGGTCCCACTTCCGATAATAGGATTGGGAAGTGATCGCTTCCATGCAGGTGTTCATTAACCTTTCAATTAAAGTCCGAGCAATTTCAGGACTGCATACAGTCAAGTCTATAGATGAATACGAACCATTGGCAGGATGTAGGTACGTGTGATTTTTATCATTTATGAGACATAGCTCATGCTTCGTTATGAAATCTTCCACTTGTCGACCCTTAATGTTTATATCTCTACAGCCCCATAAGGTATTATGGGCATTAAAATCACCCATTAAAATGAAAGGTTTCGGAAGCTGGTCAATCAGCTCATCGAGTTTCGAACAATCAATGGGCAGACTTGGAGGCAAGTAGATTGAACATACTGTTACAGTTTTGTTCAAGGAAATACTAACAGCTGTTGCTTGCAAAGAAGTGTTAAGATTTATAACGCGTTGAGGAACAGAATTATTTACTACTAATGCTACTCCTCCTCGAGCTCTGTCACCAACATTGTAATTGGACTGATAAATAGAGTGGTGCTTGAGTGATACTTTGCTATTATCTTTGAGAAAGGTTTTCTGTAAACATATTGCCACTGGTTTATATTTATCAATTATAATGGATAATTCTTCAGCATTAGCTGAAAAACCTCGACAATTCCATTGCAAAATATTGTTGGACATGCTTATGTATGATAGGGGTAAAACAACATGTAAGAAAGAAGAAAGGAAGTTTGGAGTGATTCATGTTTGAAGTGGCAATCTGGTGATTCTACCTTGCTTTCCATTTGCAACTTCATCGTCAGCTTCCATTTCTTCATCAAGACACTGGAAGCGGTTAAATTGTTTTATTTCATCATCAGATCCTTTTGGGAATCGATCTGGTTGAGTTTTCTTTGGCGATTTGTTTCGATTTGATGCAGGACTCGGATTTTTACTCGCTTTAGTACTTTCGGTAGGCTTTTGTGCTTTTTTACCAGCAGTGTCTGGTGTCGTCTGGTTTTTTGTTTGTACGGCAACATTAGTAGTCTGTGTTTGGACATCTTTCATCTCTTTGGGTGTCGAAGCATTTGATTTGGTAATATAGAGTACAAGTTGTTTAGGTTGAGGCGGCTATTCACTATTTTTCTTGACTCGGGAAACGAGAGGCTTTCCTTATACTTGATCGTAAAAATTTCTTTCTCTCGTTTCCAGACTGGACATCTTCGGGAAGAGGCTACATGTTCACCTGCACAGTTGGTACATTTGACTGTATTTTTGCACCTAGTAGAGTCCTGTGTGCTCGCCACTTCACCACAATGTCTACATTGTGCTTCAGTACTATTCCTATTGCATCTCCGTTCATGGTGTCCGTACTTGTAACAGGTATAACATTGAAGAAGGTTAGGAATATATATGTCCACACCCACATAACCGTTTTTGGTAAGATTGCCGAGTTGAAAGTCAAAACGATTGTATTGGTTTCTCGCCTTATTCCATCTCTGTAGACCGTTATGCGTCTAGCACCAGTAACTTCTTGTTTTGTCAGCTCTTGTACGATTTCTTCTTCTGACACACCAGCATAATCTGGATAACGGATAATTTCACGTGAAGTATTAAGACTACCGTGCGGAGAGCATTTTGCAGGGATTTGAAAAAATTGCTTGGTTTTCCGCGTGTTTTTTTTTTTTTTTTTGTCTACTTCAACCAACAGTGAACCAGATGAAAGCTTTTTAACGGACTTTGGTGGGCCGGCAATTGACACCAACACCTTTTCAATTACAAATGGGAAAAGTTTACTAAGCGGCTGATCAGAAACTTTCGACTCTATTAGCAAAAAAAGTGGAAAAGGCGATGTCGGTTGGCGATTTTCCGAGTCTGCATCGAGTTGGTCGCGAGTTCTTTTTTTTAGTTTGGGGATCCATATAAATTTAGTCTTCATCATCTATGACCCCACCCACCGCGAAGTCCAACTAGGGGATATGGCTAATGGAGCGGGTATCCAGCCCCCTATACAAGGGTTACAGAGATGGTATACTCGGATGACATGAATAGGTCGGAGCGACAACGAAAAGAACATGGGTAGTCCCCCAGATCAGAGATTTACCATGGCGACAAAGCCCCAACGAAAAATCCACATCACCCAATTAGCCAATAAGACCAGGACTTTAAAATACATATTAAAGTAAATAGGGAATTTTTCAAGCAAACGTTCAATATAGGTTTAATACGTTAGATAATTCCTTCGAGAATGAAAACCACATGAATTATGAAAGTAAAACAGGGAGAGAAAGATAACAATTATTCCAGGTTTGCTTTTGAATCAGAAATTTTGGGTTTCAAAGTGTTTAGTGGGACGCATGCAGGAAGGAGGCATCTGTACTCACAATACAGATGTCCTCCTCCCCCAACAGAATACACGTATACATAAACTACGCCCAATCCAAAAACGACCGGCCGATTGCACTAGACCGGGCCCATCTATGCTCACGTTTACACAGAAGTCGAGGCCAAAGCAGTGTGTTGGAGAGCTGGAGATCTCATGGCTCCCCTCAACTACCAGGACCCTCTTTTCCTGCTTACGAATCTCCACCCACGGTAAACAGGCGGGTCCATTGGTGGGGTCTTACCACTCTGCAGCCGGCGAATTCTACCCCCCGTCCGGCTGGGGGACGTTCTTTCAGAAATGCCGAAATAAAATAAGCAAGGCGACCTCTTATCATGGCGATCGTTCATGATTCCAAACTTCCATGTGGTATCATATGCACTTTCAAAATCGAAAAACACTGAAACAACATGTTTTTTTTTACTAAAAGCTTCGCGAATAAATCTTTCGAAGCGAACCAAGTGGTCGAGATTGCTTCTTTGTTTACGAAATCCGCACTGGGCGGTAGCAATAAGTTTTTCTCTAGAAACCAAACAAGACGACCATTAATCATTCTTTCCATAGTTTTGCAAATACAGGCTGTTGAGGCTATCGGACGCTAATTTGCAGGGTTCGTGGAGTCTTTGCCTGGCTTTGGTATTGAAATAACTATAGCTTCCTTCCTGGAATCTGTAAGAATTCCGGTGTGCCAGACTTGATTGAATATTTGAAGTAAACTTTGAAAGGATCTAAATGGTAAATGTTTTAAAAACTGATAATGAATGTCGTCACATCCAACGGCAGTATCATGACATTTCTTTAGAGCCTTTTTTGAGTTCTTTCAAAGTGAAATCTTTATTGTAATGCTCCTTATTATTGGGTTTGAAGTTCAGTTAATTTTTTTCTTTAACAATCTGAAATTTGCGAAATGTTGTTGAGTAGTTAGATGCAGAGGACTTCCTCTGCAAAAGTGTCTGCCAAGACATTTGCTATGTCAGCTTTAGATGTGACAACACCATCATCAGCATTTAAATGACCAAATTTAATGATGAGACTTTTCCATTAATTTTACGAATCCTATCCCATGTCTTTTTGACAGACGATCTAGAGTTTAATCTAGATACGTACTGTCGCCAAGACGCACGTTTACTTTGTTTTATAGTTCGTAGTGCTTTCGCGCGAGCAATTTTGAACTTAGGTTTTCTGAGTAGGTCTCAGATTAAATTGTCCGAGAACCGATTTTCGTTCAGCTATAGCCGTTTTGCAATCATCATTAAACCATGGTATGCTCGGGTGCGCTTGATTTGTCGACGTTCGAGAAATAGATTTCTCTGCAGCCGAGTATAGTAAGGAAGTGAAAAGTTCGGCCGGATTTTCACAGTCATCAAAGGCGTTAGGATTGATTGACTGTTCACAGCAGACTTTGAATTTTTCCAAGTTTGCTTTTTGAAGCTTCCAAAGTTTTGGACGTTCTTCTATTGAAGGTCCAACTTCCGACAACTGGATCGGGAAATGATCACTTCCATGAAGGTCGGCCTCAACCTTCCATTTTAAAGTCTGGGGAAATTCCAGGGCTGCAAATAGTTAAGTCTAAAGAAGAAAAAGAACCAGTTGCAGGATGAAGATAGGTTGAAGACCTATCATTAAGCAGAACAAGGTCGTGTTTCGTAATAGTCTTCAAGTGTTCGACCCTTATTGTTTGTATCTGTGCATTCCCATAATTTATGGTGGGAAGTAAAGTCTCCCAGTATAATGAAAGGCTCTGGCAATTGATCTACAAGATGATCAAGTTTCTCGACATCAACTGGCGAGCTAGGTGGAAGATAGATAGAACACAAAGTAATAGTCTTATTGGGAGTAATGTTAACCGCGACAGCTTGTAGAGAAGTTTCAAGCTTGACGAGATCATGTGGAACACTGCAACACCCCATGAAGCTTTATTTGTACCACAAAAGTTTTTTAGGTAACTAGAGTGATACTTTAAACTTGTCGGAGTCTTTAAGAAATGTCTCTTGTAAACAAACTGCTACTGGTTTTTGTTCATTTACTAACGGGTTTAGTTCCTCAAAGTTGGCTTTAATACAACGGCAATTCCATTGCAGAATGTTATTACTCGTTACTAAATTTAAGGTAAAGAAGACGCCACAGAGTAATGAAAGTATATATTGATTCATCTTATGTTGATGAGTTTGATAATTTTGCCTTGCTTGTTTGTATTTGACTCTGCTGGTGAATCGTCCTCTTCCATGTCTCTATCAAGACAATCGAAGCGGTTGTGTTGTTTAATTTGATCCTCGGACCCTTTTAGAAAGCGGTCCGGGGCCGATTGTTTTCTTTGTTTGGCGCTTTTTGTGATTGCGGTTGACTTTTGTCAGATGTTTTTGTGGAAGCTGGACTCGTAGGACGTGCCTTAGAGTTGGCGGATACTTTTTGTGAGCTATGTTGCTGGATACCTGCTTTTTAAGTAGGGATGTTTGCACCGAGACGTCACTTGTCTGGGTTTAAGCGCCTTTAAGTTCAACAGTAGCTGTATTAGAGGATTTCAAAACAGAAAAGAAGGATTATAACGGGTGTCTACATTTTTTTCGCTTCTGGAAATGAAATTTCTTCTTTGTATTTAATTGTAACAACCTCTTTCTCCCGTTTCCAGACCTTCATGATCGAGAAGTTGAAGAATGGGCCTCACCACAATGAATATATTTCATCTCATTTGTGCATTTGTTCTCGTCGTGGGTAATTGAAGGTAAACCGCAGCGACGGCAAAGCTCATCTCCTCCATGTAACTTGCACTTTTGCTTATGGTGAGCGTATTTGAAACATGCATAGCACTAGTGGATTTGGAATGTACATATCCACGGTCACTTTGATGTATCCAACTTTTAAGCATTTTGGCAGAATAGCAGTGTTGAAGGTTAAAACTGCAGTGTTAGTACTACTTTTGACGTTATCTCTAAATACTGTAATCCGTCGAGCTGCGGTAACGTTCTGATTTGCCAAATTGGTCACTATTTCTTCTTCGGATACTCCAGCTAGATCAGGGCAGCGTATAATGCCTCTAGATCTATTTAAAGAACCATGTGGGTAACATTTTGCTGGTATGTCGAAGAAGCGAGATAACTTTAGGAGATTTTCAGCATGTTTTGCTTTCTCGACTTTTACTAGCAAAGAGCCAGAGTTTAACTTTTTCACTGACTTAGGTGATCCAAAAATAGACACAAGAACTTTTTCTATCACAAAGGGCGATAGTTTCGACAGAGGTTGGTCAGTTTTTGTTGACTCAATTACAAGAAAGCGGGGTAAGGAAGTTTGTGTGTGTGTCCTGTATCCGAGTCCCAGTCGAGTTCATCGCGAGATCGTTCTTTGGTTTGGTGTTCCATGGTTGAAATAATATATATTCATCATCCGCGGACCCCACCCATCACGGAGCACAACAAGGGGACATGGAGTATGGAGCGGAAAACCAGCTCCCCATGCCAGGGTTATCCAGATGGTATACTCAGATGCTATGAATAAGTCGGAGCGACAAGGAACAGTACATGGGTAGTCCCCGAGATCAGGGATTTGCCATGGCAGTCAAAGTCCCAACGAAAAATCCATATCACCCAAGTAGCCCATAAGCCTTTATAAGACTGGGACTTGAAAGTACATACCAGCTACAGTAAAAAGTAAAATTGGCTGTTTTCAAACAGACTTTATATATGGGTTTATTACATGTTTCAGATTAATCCTTCGAGAATGAGGACTACATGAATTATGTACATAATACAGAACAAGGTATCAAGTCTTCCGAGTTTGCTTCGGAATCAGAAATTTAAGGTTTCAAGGTGTATCGCGGGACGCATGCAGGAAGGAGGCATCTATACCTAGGATACAGATGTCCTTCCCCCGTACAGCTCCCCCAACACAAAACAGTTCTATATAAAATACGGGGGGCTATCAAAAAGTTTTGAGACTTGTATTATATATTCTTTCGTAAAGGACCAATGAAAATGAAAACTGCATTCCCAGTTTCTTCTGTTTTTATGCGACTAGTATGCCGTATTTCATCAAAATCTTATGAATATTTACAATTTGAAATCAAATTATATAAGAACAAGTGCAGAGTCTCGGGGCAAAAGTATCGACGTCGTGAACGTCAGCGCGCACTTGTCTCCGACTGTGTGCTTACCTGTCACTGAAACACAATCATTCTTTCTCAAAATATTCTCCTAAATGGTCAATACACTTCTGCATACGAACACACCACTGTCTAGTAATAATATCTCAAAAGTACGATTCCGGAATGTTTGTGATTGCCATCTTAAGCGCTAAGCGCAACTCATCAAGTGAGTCAAAATGTCGACCTCGCAGTTCTTTCTTGATGCGCGGGAAGAGAGCGAAATCACAAGGGGCAGGTCTGGACTGTATGGTGGATGAGGGATGGTCTTGATGTTGCACATGCGCAGTGTCTCCATTGTCAAGTTTGCAGTGTGAGAGGGTGCGTTATCCATGTGCAGAACGATGTCGTCTAACTGTGGTCTCTTCTTGGCGACGGCACGGCGAAAATGTCTCCGAATAACCTGAAAAGAATGTAGGCCCGCATTCAATGATAATGAACTCTGTTATTTAGAATTGTATTTCAATTTGTTATAAATAATAATTATTTGATTTACCTTTGAGAAGTAGGCAGCTGTGACAGTCTGACCCTTCGGGACCGCATGTGACAGGATAACTCCAGATGCGTCGAAGAAAACGATGAACATCACCTTTGCGTTGGATTTTGTCACCCGAGCCTTTTTTGGTGGAGGCGAATTCGTATGTTTCCAAACACTCGACTCTTGTTTCGTTTCGGGGTCAAACATGTGAAGCCAGCTTTCATCGGTGGTTATTACGTTACCGAGAAAACGATCACCATGTCTTTGAACAGTCTGAAGAAATTCTGATGCCAGATCCACACGTTTCACTTTTTGTTCACAGGTTAACAACCGTGGAATCCATCGGGCACAAACTCGCCTCATCCCCAGGTTGTTGGTTAAAATACTGTGGAATGACCCGTAACTAATATCACACGGCACGGCTGTCATAATTTGGAGTATGCTTATTCTTCTGTCACTTTCAACAAGTCTCTAAACTTCATCAATTGTCTGCTCACAGGCAGCGCTGTTTGGTCTGCCACAGCGTTCATCATCCTCAATGGAAGATCTACCCTCTCGAAACCTCTTGTGCCATCTAAATACCAGTGATCTCGAAACTTTTGACTTACTGTATGCTGTTGAAATATGTTTCTCTGTCTGAGATGACGTAAAACCCAATAGAGCACAAAATTTAATCGAACTGCGGATCTCAGTCTGAGTCGCCATTTTCCAAGTGCCCTGACGTAACGTTGTTTTCAAAAACCAAATAGCACGAGTTGTTGTTTAAAATGACGTAACGATCAGATGGTTTGAGTGAACGTCATTATCGCGGAAAATTTTGGAGTAAATTTAATGCTGATTACGCAAAATTTCGAATCATTGAAATATCTTGAGTATTACGCGTTTTGTGAGGTTTCAATTAAAGGTAGTGTCTTAAAATTTTGCGATGCCCCGAAATTGCATTGTTCGGTTCCCATAGCGACGCTTATGAAACAAAGGCATGACCGTATTGGCTCATACGTTTGTCAGATAAGTGCGTATATCCACCTTGTTGTTCACAGAAAGTTTTATTTCAATCGGGCAAATAATAAAAAAGTAATTGTATTTGTCTCACAACTTTTTGATACACCCTCGTACGCCCAATCCTAAAACGACCAGACGATTGCGCTAGACCCGGCCCATCTAGGCTCTCGTTTACATAGAAGCCGAGGCCAAAGCAGTGTGTTGGAGAGCTGGAGATCCCTGAGCTCCCCTTCAACTACCAGGACCCTCTTTTCCTGCTTACGAGTCTCCACACACGGCAAACAGGCGGGTCCATTGGTGGGGTCTTACCACTCTGCAGGACTGCAGCCGGCGAATTCAACCCTCCGTCCGGCTGGGGGTTTTTCAAACAAGGTTGCTACCTCACTGTTACTGTTGTAAACATCAGGTTCCAATGTTTCACAGTATTGTGTGAAGTAAAGGCATGGTTAAATTTGTAAATGCGCCCAATATGACCTTAGCTGTCGGCGGGTCATAAACACTACTCATTCATTCATGCACCCCATTTCGTTTATATTTGGCAGCTAGTGGGCTTCAAGTAAATAAGGTCCGGTGAATAAAAGAAAGACGTGTTGGTAAATATAAAACCGCTCTCTTTCAGACAAGTTTACACGATTTCAATACTTGCCTTATTTTGAAACAAATTCTTTCAATAAATTGTGAAACCTTTCCTGAACAGTTTATATTATTTTTTGTTTCAAAGAATACAGGTTTAAAACCACGTACCGTGACGAGATAATACAAACATTATCGAGTTGGGTTTATAAATTATCACCACACCGTAGATGATCTTAAACCTGCAGTCGCAGACACAAACAATAATACAAGTTGACTTCTTTACAAAAGAAGCCAGGAGAGGTCAGCATCAATGTTTTCAAATAGCTTTTCAGCTTTTAATTTCAATATATTTTGGTACATGTAAACAAACAAGTAAAAACGCCGTCGCGTAGAAACCTTTTATGCTTTACATGACGGTCATTGACCTTCTTTCCGCGTTTTCAAGTCGCATGATCTTGTCCAGCGTTCTTCGTTCTCTTTTTTAACGAAATTCTTTTTATTTTCTCTTCTGCTTAGATTTATTTGCTAAATGAAAAATTACAATTATGTGAGAGGTCATTTGCAACCATGGCAAATGAATATAATAAATATTTTCTGAAATTCATCATATAAAAATAAATCACGTCTATTTCCTGTTTCGGTTTTTTGATTTCGCTTTATTTACAAAACCATGACGAAACAGACTGTGTATCGGAACAATTTCGTAAGAAAAATGGATTTAGACAGCAAATTCTGTGGCAGTCTGCCTTTTAAACTCAACACTGTTGGAGAGGTCTGATGACATGCCTTTAAAGACTGTCTGCTGTACAGGCATATATATGTGGCTAAGGGATAGGCAGTTGCTTGCTAAGAATCAAATCCTCCTTTTTTACAGTGTTCTGCAAAGCTATCAATTGCATAGATCAAAAGTGCAAAAAGAGTAAATTCAGTATAGCGTGTCGTCTTTTTATTTGGAAGGTAACGGTTTACATGAACTCTAAATGTGAGACCCATCCTTAGCCAACAGCTGCTACAGGATTCGTTGACCTGCCAAACAAACAAATAGAAAAATTAGTTAAGCTATCTGTGGATAGCTGTTTACGCGGAAAACATGTCTGATCCACAACAGGGGAGTCAGCATATTGGATTGCAATTATTCCAATAGAAATGATCAGTTCATGGCAACATTGCTACCTGCAGACAACTTCTTCCGTGTTGAAGACTCCTTATGAAAACATGTGGCAAAGTAAAATTGCTCGAGATGAACATATTTTCTCTTTGCTACATGGTTGCTTTGTTTACGTAAACAAATCCTGGATAGAATAACAACAATAAAAAAAAATAAAGAACATTTACAACCTCGAAGTCTTGATAAAAGAATCTCTCGGAAAGCATCGATTACTGTACTGGCGGAGCGACATAACTGAAATCATATCCAAAAATGCTTTAGACACGTACCAACCTACTAAACAAATAATACAAATAATATGATTTAAAAACAAGAAATATCTTTAAAAAAAGATAGACGGCGTAAATTGTCCAGCAAAAAGACAGGGGCCCTCAGAAAAAACATGTCTACATTTTTTTACCCTTAGAGTAATTATTTCTTCATTTTTGACCAATCACAAATTTCTTTTTATTAATTTGTTATCAGTACCACAAAGTAGGTCAAAAGCCAGCACATTCAGCTTCGCGGAAAAAATTACATAAAACTTCAATAAGCACGAGCTATTATGCTATCCGCAACCATGGATGTATTTTGTGGAGAATACCGGTATTAAGGTCTTATAACTACAGCCTGGTCTATGTCCATACTCTCCGCTTTCCTAGTATAAATGGCTCATATAAAATTAGATGATGATAAGGTCATAGATAGTTATTTTTGTAATAGCCCCCGCAATATGCACTGGGGTGAAGTGACTTAAAAGTACTAGAAAGAACATGTTCATTCACTAGGTTCTTGACTAGCATCTGTGTCCGTATTCACCAAGTTGTGTGACCAACCACTTAAGAATATTATTAGTCTTATTCTCCAAGATTTTCTAGATTTGAAGGTGACACAACTTCTGATTGGCTAAACCAAATTGTTTAGCCAATCAGTAGCTGTGTTCCTTTCAAATTTAGAAAATTCTGGAGACCAAGAACATTCTTAAGCATGGTTGGTAAATTACGGACCCTTTGCCCGTATTCACAAATCATCTAAACTAAACCCATAGTCTTATTCTAAATTTAGGAAGTAAACGAATTTGTGATTGGCTAACCAAATCAAATATGGCCAACAAATTAGTTTAGCTAGTCAGAAAATGTATTAATTTAAAATTTAGACAATTATTGAGCATTTGACTGACAGTACATCGCAGAATGGTAGATTAATACGGGGGCAGATGGTAAAACAGTGTGTATGGTTTGACAGCACTATGTCTTAAGGGCGTATAGAATTATCTGACACATGCGATTTTTTCACATATTCGGATAGACCAAGACTTCATAAATGATCCATGCTCTGTGAAAAAAGGGTTTAATGCATCTGCACAAAGTATCCAATCAGGTCAGCCTGAACAGTCTTCGCAGGCTGACCTGTGTCGAAACCTTTTACTTTTGGTCAATTTTCTACATGTCCAATGACCGCACTACCTCATGATCCAGTCCGTTATTAGACAAAATGGATTTTATGGATCCATTATTATGCGATGACTCGCTTAATATAATGCATTACATAGATGTATTAAACCCTTATTTGACAGAGCATGGCCCGAATATATATCCTTTTTTATCTAATGTTTGCACAGATCTCATACATGTAGGTAGTACAAGCTCCGCATCACTTAGGAGTCCTGCTTGGCTCAGTGGTAATGTGGATCCACCGGGTTTTTCGTATAAGTGTCCTTGGATGAAATCCATGAATATGTGAACTCCCGCCGTGATAAGACTGAAATAATGTTGAAAACGCCGTAAAACGCCATTCATTCAATCCGCATCACTTACTTAATTTCACAAATAGGTTCGAAGGGGGCATCACAGGGCGCATCGACCCAGCCGAACTTAAGGGGAAAGAAAAAAGCGGCACAATCCTCATCCACATTATTGTAAGAATTGGGGTCGCCGGGAGCCCAGTCAAAAAATGTAACTTTGTCATCACTGTTGTAAAACACCCACGTGCCTTCTAGGGCATTGTCCGTTAAACCAATCCAGTAACTATCGTCTGAAACATGTCAGATGGTAAATAGCAATTAAAGACAGTTGGATAAATGACATGTAAAGTATTAAAATGTAAGTTTTAGGCAACTTTATAAATCTATAGATCAATTCTACTTGGAGGACCAAACATGTTGCATATTCTGATGACATACTCACACTGCTCAGATAAGCCATAGTTTTTTATGCAGATTTGTGGTAATACGGACGCGCACGTATCGGGTAGAATCGTGCGAAATTCCTGACAAATGTTTTCCATATTTGTATTGAAGTGGCCGTCCTTTGATGCATTGTTTTGAGCAGTGATCGTGGTGAAAACATTTTCCTTTTATTAGATATTGTAATCTTTTCGTGATGCTGACGATCTAAAACCAATGAAATTCAAGCACAAAAGGCTCCAGCTAAGGATCACTCTGTGGCATATCTGAAATCCGCAGGCCAATGTCATGCAGATCCTTTCAAAATCCCATTCTTTCATGTAGAATCATATAGATTTGAAAAAAAAAAAAAAAACGATGCTTTGTAATAAAGGTCTCTCTGTGGAAGGCTCCAAAATGTACAACGGGGGTCAGTTGTACAGCGTTGACGACAAAATAAACTCCGAACAATGAGATTGTGAAAAACTGTATATCTCTAAAGTACGCGAATGGGGTATTGACATTTTCTCTGGATTGTTGCAGAGGTAACTCGGAAAAGCTATAGGTCTACAACCATTTGGGTCTCTTGAATCCTTGCCCAACTGTGCCATATATTATTAGAATATGAAGTAAAATAGATAGGGAGCTATTTGATGAGAATTACAATGAATCTTGCCCAGACCAAGAGAGGACCTTATTTCCACCAGACATAAATTCTTTGAATGAAAAGAGATTATTGTTAATCTACTAGGTTTCTCGTGGTTACAACTTGATTTTACTGTGCTTGTCTGACTGAATGCTCTGAAACTCAACCAAATGGTTCTAAGACTAGGAGCTTTGGACTACAACACTGGGTAAAGAATGGACAATTTCTTGAGGGCTCTGAATATCAGTATTCTGATACTGATGATGAAGCAGTCCTTTTTTTCAGATCATGTCCACACTTTCTCTGTAGATGTTCGAGTAATGATAAAGTAAACAATGCGCCTCCAAGACTTATGCCGTATCATTTTTATTTCAAACTGTGCTGCAGAGACAGAAGCTTTTGACTGACGATCATTCATTGTATACAAAGAGTTGTTTGTAATTAAGTTCACCCGCTGTAAACCCTATTTGTATCATGACAGAACATAATTGTTACTGTTGCCATCGAAATCTACTCCTGATTCACAAAGTGTAAATGCCATGTTTCCCCGTTCGAATCGCCACCAAGAATTAGAGTCAAGCAACTTTGTATTTAATTCTCTCGGGACCAAATTTTGATCGGCGTGAGGAAGCTTCAACTTACAGTTCTTCTCAATATTGAGCTATTTTTAATTTTCTAAGATTTAATTTGTAGACCAGCTAGCTAGTTAAATGTGTTATTTTCGGTGCAGATGATAATGTTTGCCGAGATAAAGTCAAAGTTTCTTTGACACTTGAAATAAGAATTAAGTCAATTTTCAGCTCTTTCCCGCTTCAAAGCAGTTCCCATAGGAAATGGGTACCACTTCAACTGGTTCCCGCTGTGGTAGTAGGACGTAGTGGAGATCGTAAAAGGGAACCAGTTTCATTTAACATTCATATCCTTAACCGATATTATTATATCAGATACTCAAAAAAATCGAGTTTCAAAACGCATAAAAAACAACAATCAAAGCATTTTAAAAGAAGAAATAAGTAAAAAAAGCGCGTCAAAATGCGACACTAACAAGAAAAACCGCTTGAGAAAACTGATACAGACAACACAAAGCAGATCTGATATTCTAAATATGAAATTGCTATACCAAACAAATGTAGGCAAAAAAAAAAGAAAAATCCTTTCAATTGTCAATTACTAACATTCAATCGATTATCCCATTAGCTATTGTCATCTATAGTACTAACACGCGTTTATATGTAGTAGGAACGATTAGTGGTGTAACAATATTCTGTGTTTGTACATACAATACACAGTAAAAGAATTGTCTTTGGGTTTAGTGTGACCGGCTGACTGAATAAGACGGGCTCTCTTTACCCATCGTTTAGCTCAGGTCAAGACCTGAGTGTTGTATTATGAAGACAGCAGTCTTTACCTAAATCATTTCAACATGACATTGTAAACTTTACTTTGGAAAATATCTGTAGAAGCGCGTACCACCAGATTTAACGTACATGTATAGGTATCAAGCAAGGACACTCTAGTTTCTTTCGCCCAATTACCTTCAAGTCGGTTCATGTACATTGATATCCGATACGTGCATACTAATAACACTGGAAGCCGTATTAAAACAGAGCACAATTGCCATTGTTTATCCATAGCTTAGGCACTGAAAAGCAGGGTTTTTAAGAGGTCAGCACATTGTTTGCAATATCATATTTTGATTTCAGGAGATTATCAAGATACGAATATACATGTATGCCTTTGATTGACATTATGGTTTTGAAATAATGTTAAATCAACCAAACTTCTGGTTATTCAAATTAATTGCCTGGCCTTTTTGAGCTATAATTCTCACGTAAGTCGACCTTACCTCTGAGGTATCGAAGCTCGCTTTTCAAGAAGGCATTTTCCAAAGCATTGTTGACTTGAACTAGATGGCCACCTTTGTCTTGGCAAAACGTCTGAAAGAGAAAAGACGCTGCACCATTTATTTTACTCAAAGCCAACAATGAAATTGTGAATTTCCACACTGCATACGAAGCTCTTACTGTTGTAGACGACATTGCAAACGTACTCATAGAAGTGGCAATATAAACATGACTGAATTTTAGTGCATGATTACACGTAGAAGCATTATGACAACAGGATAAATAACTCGGTCCGATGTTTCCGAAAGTGATCTTCTGCAGAATCACAAACAGTCGTCTGCAGGATACAAAGTTTCAATGGAACCACTCCTGCAATGAGGCTGCGAAAAGCGGACAAGCTGCCTCTTCAATAATTTTGCGGTGTCAATAAAAAAAAAAAAAAATATCAATGCAATTTCACAACAGTATGAATCCCTAGCTTCCATGCAAGGTTACGCCTTGATATCTTGGGACGAAAAGTGATAAAAAGTGATAATGTGTTCAATGGCCATAATACTAAAAAAAAAAAAACATTATTTGTTTCAAAAATGTTGTTGTGGCTTTATTACAAATCTGATAATAATAATAATTTCTTAAGAGCTTTTATCAAAACGTCCATTCACATAGTTATCAAATGCACTGTAGGTAAATAGGATATCAAAGTATGAACACGTGTACAAGAACGAGAACAAGAGGGCCAAGATGGCCCTGGATCGCTCACCCGAATATTTGAGAGGACCATAACCAATTTTTTTTTATTATTCCGAAATTTTTTCTTCAATAACTTCAATAAAAAGAACAAGAGCACCGCATGTGGGTGTCAACAATTGGCTGTTGGGTGCTGGATAGTAAGTTAAAATTCTAAGTCTAAAAAGGGGCATAATTTGGCACCATAGGATCATTTCTGTGAAATCATTTCAAAATCTGACCAGTGGTTTCATAGAAAAAGAATTTTTAAGAATTTCTTCATGTCCGTATAGTGCAAATAGCCACCCCCACCATCACCACAGCCTTGTTTCCTGACCACGGCCATGTTTTTCGATGGATCAAAATTTCGCAAACACGTTTTGATAAGGGTCACCCAAGGAACATTTCAGTAAAATTATTTCAAAATCTGACAAGCGGTTTCAGAGGAGAAGATTTTTAAAGAATTTCTTAGAGAACTCCATTTGGTTGCCATGGCAACCAGAGTTTTTGATGGATTCAAATTCTGTGAACAATTTTTAAAGCGGTCCTCCCAAAAAACATTCCAGCCAAGTTTGGTCCAATTTGGCCAAGCGGTTTAGGAGGAGAAGATGTTTAAAGAATTGTTGACACTGTATGAGTGCAAAGAGCCCCCCCACCCACCACGGCCATGTTTTTCGACGGATCAAAATTTCGCGAACAATTTTTTAAAGAGGTCACCAAAGGCACATTTCTGTGAAATTATTTCAAAATCTGACAAGCGGTTTCGGAGAAGGTTTTTAAAGAATTGTTGACACCGCACGAGTGCAAAGATTCCCCCCCCCCCACCACGGCCACGTTTTCTGACGGATCAAAATTTTGCGATTTTTTAAAAGGGTCAATCAAGGAACATTTCTGTGAAATTATTTCAAAATCTGACTGGTGGTTTCAGAGTGGAAGATTTTTAAAGAATTTCTTAGAAAATTCCATTCAGTTGCCATGGCAACCAGAGTTTTTGATGGAATCAAATTTTATGAACAAATTTGAAAGAGGACCTCCCAAGGAACACTCCAGCCAAGTTTGGTCCAAATTGGCCTAGCGGGTTTAGGAGGAGAAGATGTTTAAAGAATTGTTGACACCGCTGGACGCAAAGAGCCCCCCCCCCCACCACTACGGCCATGTTTTTCGACGGAAGAAAATTTCGCGAACAAATTTTGAAAAGGGTCACCCAAGGAACATAAATAGGAAATGATTTCAAAATCTGACCAGCGGTTTCAGACAAGAAGATTTTTAGAGAATTTCTTAGAAAATTCCATTTGGTTGCCATGGCAACCAGAGTTTTTGATGGAATCAAATTCTGTGAACAGTTTTTAAAGAGGATTTCCCAAGGAACATTCCAGCCAAGTTTGGTCCAAATTGGCCCAGTGGTTTAGGAGGAGAAGATGTTTAAAGAATTGTTGACGACGCACGACGGACACAGGGTGATCCTAAAAGCTCCCCTTGAGCACATTGTACTCAGGTGAGCTAAAAAAACAAGCCTACTCAATGCTTTTGAAACAGCAATGCCAACTATTCATCTCAACCCCACTACTTCTACTTGTTTATTTAAATTACCGTCGAAATTGTATTGAAGAATGCAAAAAGGGAAAAGAAGACAAAGAAACTAAACTGCACGGGCGTGTAGACAGATCTTTGTTTACATTGTCAACTAAAGTTTAACATGTACTTGAACATAGATGAAGTTCACATTATGTAAATAAAAACGGTCTTATCCTAAATAAAGATGTCTTTTCAACTTCTGGAAGAGATGAAAACTTAACAGGGCAAGTTCACAGGCGTATCATAAAATGGAAACGCATACCCTCTTTACAAGAGGGCCATGATGGTCCTGTATCGCTCCACTGGCTTTTAACCCTTTACCACACAATCCGAGTTTTAATGACCCTGAAAGAGAAGGGTTTTGAAAAAACTGTGGAAAAAGGAGAAAATATTGTCAACCAGCATTTCCTCTTTTTCCCACAATGTTTCCTACCCTATGAAAGACAGAAATAATCATTTAAGCTACATTTAATTTGTTGTTTGCAATAGCTTTTAAGGTCTACTACCCCCAACTCTATTAAAAGACGGTAGCTGCCGAGATTGGCCGAATAGCCTTTACGAAAACGTCGATGTTACAAGATATTTAAGGATGAGTTAGTGAGTCTACGGTCCCTAACTCTCATATTAAAAGACGGAAACTGCCGAGATTGGCCGAACGGCCTTCACGAAAACGTGGATGTTACTCGATATTTACCGATGAGTTAGGGGTCGTAATCCTTAATTTGGTCCCGTCAAAAAAAATGTTTCATACTGAGTAAAATAAATGTAGCATGAGACATACAGCATAAAAGTCTGCGAGTCTAAACTTACAAAGAAAAAGTAATCGCCCTCCCCCAAAAAATCATCTTTTTCAAATGTAAAGATAATGTCGGTGAATACATGCAGGTTTTTTTCAATGGCATGAACGGTAAAGTTCTGTAACAATAAACTGAATGATAGAAACAATATTTCATGTTAAATATTCGCACAACGGACAGCGGGCCATGACATAAGCCCGCTGGCCTTCGGTCAGTGGAGCTAAAAATAATGACTTTTCATATACGTTCGATGGAATAGAACTATTAAAAAAATTATGTTCTCCTTGTTCTCTCTCTCTCTCTCTCTCTAATCCTACCTCGGCGGACTGAAAGTCTTGACGTTGATTGCTACCAAACAAATAGCAAGAACCTTCAAAAGCCAACCATCTGTCTGGACAGTCCGTCGTATAGGCTGAATCTGAATAATAATAAAAACAAGTCATTAAAGGGAAAATGGCGCCTATGATTTATCTCTTTTTTTATGCATTGTGTCTTGATACATTCTCAACGAAGAGTTGCTTCTTTCAGTGCAGCCTAATACCAACACTTTGCAACTTTTCAGTGGAACAGTGACACAAGGTAAACAAGTAGATATGAAAAAACATGGATCATTTTTATGCCCATTTTACGAGTTTGGTCGTAAAATGGTAAATGCTTGAAAAAGGTCTATGATAACCAACTTGGGGGAAAAACTGATAGTAATATTGCAATAAAAAACAAAACGATTTAGCTTTGTGCAACCTAAAAAGCAATGCAAAATGTTAAGGTATGCGAAAGACGCAAGATTTCCAAGAATTTTGCAAATTTCACAATACAATTCGAGAAACTGCTCAAATTGTATACTGGATTTCTCTCCGTTTAAGCTCAAATTAGTTTCACCTCTTTGGGTAAAAGAAATGCAAGCTAAGCAACAGGCTGTGCAAAGCTGTAACATAGCTTAACAGTGGCAATGCAAAGCGTATATATGGTTTACAATTAAAGCGATATAGCAAGCTAAGTTCTCAAGCCCAACCTTATTTCCTGCTGACGACTTTTCGTCATACAGTAGACCGATCATTTTTAAAAAAGAGCCATGCTCTAACAACAGGTAGTTTAATGTATCTCTGTGATGCACTTTACGAAGTAAGTCATCATCATAACGGTATCATAAAATCCATTTAGTCTAGCAATCGGTCAGATCTGGGGATATACTCGTCTTTCGACATTCAGAAAAATTACAAATAGCAAAAAGTTTCGACCCATGTCAGCTTGTGCGGATTGCACAGGCTGACATGGTTTGATACTTTTTGCAGTTGTATTAAACCCCCTTTTCACAGAGCATGGCTCAAATATTACTAGTCAAAGAGAAATTGGTCAAAGTGTAAAATATCGCCTTCATTTACAGTTTTCACATGCATTCAGGTTGCAAACCTGAAAGCAGAAGAATGCAATGAAGTTGTTCTGCTGCTTTTTTTCCCGAGGAGCCAGTATATCATAGGAGGTTTGTAACTCTCAAGTTTCTGTCTTAACATTTCAATAGAGAAACACACTGTGTCATAATAAAAAAAAAGCTGCCACCGTCTTTTTCAATTTATATTTGTAACTCTAAACTTTACACAGCTCTGATTACAAATACATTTACAATACCGTACTGTAACGACATAATTATTAGTCGCTTTCATAGACAGTTTAGATCAGAATATAACTGTAAAAGAGATAGCACTTTGGGATTCAGCTTGTGTCCGTTATTTTCCAGCATCTTCTGACCAAAGCAGTGATAGTGCATTGACCCATTCGATTTTTCTGTTCTGCATTTATTGAGCTAATCGGTCATCGCGCAAATACGGCCTAGATTCAGATTAAATGGTGTTTTATGCCGCTTTGAACATTATTTCAGTCATATCACGGTGACAACTCACATTTTAGGTATTTCCCGAGTTTGACCAGCACCAGGCTAGAGCTCTGAAGTGTCTTGCTCAAGGACACTCCCATAAAGAACCCAGTCGATTTAGTGAGGCTCAAACCCGGGACCTCCAGGTCACAAGTCCTACACCTTTCCACTGAGCAACGCAGGACCCGTTCCCTAGATTCAGACTGGCATATGAAACTATTTTGGAAAAAAGATCAACTGTTAGAACCACCTTTGAATCCAACTTAATACTATTAGCATAAAAGTTCTGATTGATACTACCTTACATAAACTTCACCCAATACATTGCAATATGTACAGTCAACACATCATACAAAACACACACACACAATAGTAAATTAGAATACGAATTCGCGGTCCAACCTAAACAAAAATAAATCGCTACAATTGATAGAATCCTCATGGTTCTACAAGTAAAAAAAGAGCACTGAAGATGTCCTATCTTCTGAGTTTTATTCTAACTTTAAAGATAAGACCACGAGCTGACCTTGCCCTAACCTATGTCAAAAACTGGTCCCTGCGCTTAAAACCTTTTCACAGAATAGACAAATATTTGGATAGGTCTCAAAACAACATTAATCATTCGAAATGGCGCGATTGTTTCAGGTAGCACTAATTCAAGTCACACATAAATACTGAATATTCTGTGGCGGCGATAATGAAATAAATATGCATTTGAACAGACGCTTGAATTATATAAGACAGGGATTAGTAATGCTTCAAAAGGAAGTTTTGTCATATAAAACCGGAGCACAAACAGGAAAAAGTGTCTTCTACTTTACGGGGAGATTAAAAGTCTGTAAATAGTGACCCAAAACCTGTTCAAGGCCATATCATTTAACCCGTAGGTAATCTTGTAATCCTTGGGCTACTGAGTCGTACTTCCAACCTGCCAATGTCTCTTTAGTGAAACGGCAGTATACGCAGTCCTTCATAAGGATACAAATATCATAGGTATGTGAAAAACAAAACAAAACAAAAAAACAGAAAAAGAGTATGGCGTGAAATACGTTGCAATATTGTATTTGGTAATATATGTCTTCCATATTAAAAATTTATATTCTATATTAAGATTATTTATTGTCTGTAAAATAAATTCATTATGTGTGAATTATATATCTTGTGTATAAAAATATTCATTGTGTATAAAAAAATTATCGAGTAAAAAAACATATCTTGGGTATGAAATAAATTGTGTTTAAAAAATATTTATTTGGTTAAATGATATATATTGTGTAAAAAAAATATTTATTTGGTTAAAAGATATATTTTGTGTATAAAAAATGTTTACTGTGTATAGAAATATTTATTGGGTAAAAAAAATTGTATGGTGTTTAAAATAAATTTATTGTGTATAAAAATATTTTTATTGTGTATAAAAAAATATTTATCGTGTGGAAGTTATCAGGAGAACTCATACCCTGGAGAACTCGTACCCTTATCTCGAGCGTAATGAGTTTTCGTGCGTCTTCCGATGTCCTGTCGAACGGGCATCTGACTCGGCAACTGTGCCTGCAGTTTTAACATGCAAAATTGCAGTTCAGAAAGAATGCAATGCTTTGCAAGGATCAGGATTCAGTAGTTATCATCTACAAAAACAAAAAAAGACCCTAAAGCAGAGCGTTGATTGATTGTTATATGGTGTTTAACGCCGTTTTCAACAATATTTTAGTCACATCGCGGCGGCCAGTGCACCTACCCGTGCTTTTTGGAGTTTCTTCTTATCAGAACTCCGCACACTATTCTTTCCAAGCCACTGGCTAATTTCCCAAATAACCATCCTGGAAACATTGGTCAGCGGTGTGAGAGGAATGAATCCTGTTGCAATGACTATCATCAATCCTTGGAAATAAATTGGCTGAGCCGGAGATCCAGCTTGCGACCCCCTGTTCTCAAGTCCTGTACGTTACCGAGTACTGAATGAGCTACCGTGGCTCGGCTCCAAAGCCAGAAAGAGCAATTCAGCACACATCTTCAAAATACATTATGGCAAACAGAGAACTTACTAAATAAGGGGAATTGCTATTTTTTGACTCTTACAAGCCCTTTCGTGCTTATAAATTTTTTGGTTTCCATGGTAAATGCCATTATCTCTGAGACACCTGAACTCTACCAGACGGAACAATTTTTGACTTGTCCAAATCCAAAGCATTTAAAGACTGCATATCAAATAGGGTTCAAATTGTGAAATGTGTCTCTGGAATAGAAATCATTATTAGAAAACGAGAAAACGCTTTTAAGAATATTGTTGGAAAAGGATAAAATGCTGGAAACCAGCATTTTCTCGTTTTCTAATAATATTTCTATTCCGGAGACATATTCCGCAATTTGACGTCGTGACTCATGAGTTTAGAATGCAAGAATCTTTTGCTTACATCTTACGTCCTACATCTTCATCTATGAGTCACGCAGGATCCTGCAGAGATATACACAATAACACTGAAGGACCGAAAATACTACATTATATTTATTTCTCTATTAGATTATAGCAAATAAATGCGATGTACGAGGGTAGTTCAGAAAGTTCTCGGTCTCATCCAGAAATATGGTGAGAATCTGGTTTTGTTTCACATAATGGCAAAGCAGAACACCATATATAAGTGTACCTAAAATTTCAGACTTCTAGTGTCTTTTGTATGCAGATGACACATTTTGCATTTCACTCAGTAAGAAAGCTGCGTGCTGGAGTTTTGTTGCTCCAGGACAATGCTCCTGTTCACACAGCACAAGTGGCAGTCGCAGAAGTGGAAAGATGAAGCTTTGAACTGTTGCCCCATGCACCTTACTCTCCAGATTTGGCACCATCAGACTTCTACCTATTTTTCAAACTGAAATCCCACTTGCGGGGCCGCCGTTTTGAGAGTGACAATGACCTCATATGTGCTGTGGAAGGGTATCTTGGGGCTCAGACTGCAGACTTCTTCCGAGAAGGGATCGCAAAGCTTGAACATCGGTGGTCAAAGTGCATTGAAGTTCAGGGGGACTACGTCGAAAAATAATATAGAAACGATCTGTCTTTGAGGATGTTTTCTTGTTGAGGCCGAGAACTTTTCGAACTACCCTCGTATTCAATATACTTTATAACGACTCTTGAGATGATACGTTAATAAATGAGCCACGCTCTGGCAAAAGGGGGTGATACACGATGTCAAGCAAAGTCTTTTCATAATTACTGATATATAAAAATCCATTATGTCTTAACATACAACAAAATCATGAGGTAGGATGGTCCGTGGACATGCAGAAAACTCTGCTAAACAGCATTTCTTTTTCTTCCACCCTTTCAAAGACAAATTCTATCCTTTCAACCAATATGGAGAAATCTAAAATTTTGCCGTTTGATAAGGATTTACTATTTACATGCTGGAAAAGTTTTATCATGCAAATGAAAATCTTTTTAAATGACACATTAAACGTGGCTCAAACTACCAGGAATTGTATTAGAAAGATTAGAAATCGTTTTACGAAAAGGAGAAAATGCTGATTACCAGCTTTTTCTCCTTTACCCACCATGTTTTGAGAAGCCTTTTTCAGGGTCATGAAAGCTCAGGATTGTTTGTAAAGGGTTAAAGCTATTCCAGATATATGTATAATATTATCATATCAACCCTTAGAATTCCAAAGTTATCCGACATATTTCAGTCTTCTAAAAGCCCGAATAATTTAAATTAAAATGTTGCTATTACCAACGATGTCTCAAAGAGGACAGTGTAGATCACAGATCGGACTGCAATGTTGTGTAGTCTAATCATGATCTTTACAGGCTGCAACCTCAACTACAGTTGTGAAAAGTGCTACAACAATAACACTTTACCAAATAACACATTTTAGACTTGTCCAACTTTGAAGGACTTGCAGAGAATGGAATAAATGAGACTGAAAAACTGAAAGTTGCTTAACATGTAGAAAAATCATTGTGGGCAGAGGAGAAAATGCTGGTTACCAATGTTTTCAGAGGTATGAGTCAGATACCCTTTCGACAGGAGATCGGAAGGACGCACAAAAACTGATTACCTTCGAGATTAGGGTACGAGTTCTCCTGATACCATATATATATATTTTCCAGCAAATGAATTTTAATTTCGCACACATATTTTCGTGACTTATACAATAAGTATTTTTGATACACAATAAAAATAGTTTATACACAAGATATATATATTTCTTTACTCAATAAATATTGTTTATACACAATAAAATTATTTTATGCACCATATAAATTTTTTTGCCCGGTAAATATTTTTTTACACAGTATTTTTTTATACACTATATATATCTTTTAACCCAAAAAATAATTTTTATACGCAATGAATTTATCTTATACCCATGTTTTTTTTTTTTTTTTACTCTATAAATCTTTTTACACAAAATTAATATTTTTTTATACATAATACATATATAGATCATTCACACATAATAAATTATTTTATAGACAATAAATATCTTAATATAGAATATAAATTTTTAACATGGAAGACATATATTACCAGATACAATATTGCAACGTATTTCACGCCATAAAAGAGAGAAGTTTTTCTGTAAAACAACCAAAGCTGATTATTTAAGATAGTCGCCAATCGACCGTCTTGAATTTTATACAAGCAAAATTTGTGAACAGAAAGATAACTTCATTTTTGAAGTTCATACAATCCTATTTCAGTTATGATAAAGCTCTTTAAAAAAAACATTGAAATTGGCGGTAGGCAGCTATCTTGATTTTGAGCGAAGTAAAGAAATTAATTATAATAAGAGGGTGGATTGATTCTTTGTACAAGTGCATTTGTCTATCAAGTGATTCTTTATGCCGCCAAATTGTGACGAAGAAATACCATAAAATCCAAGAAAAAATCAATATGGCCGCCAAGTAGTCATCTTGAATCAAACTTGGAAAAAGCAAAATCAGTGAATTGATATCCCCCGCCAAAAGAGCTTTGATGTTGACATGCAGAAAGGGTGAATAAAACAGTTCAATGTAATATGGAGATAGACTGTTATGCAATTTTACAAAAACGAACCTAGGCAGAAACAGAATAATGACAGTGGTTAATGTGTACGAAGGCTGTCCCAAACTGTCGTAGAAAACAATATTTTTATGGAACCCGACGTCAGATTTCAGTAAAATTTGCATATTGTATCCGTTAGTCATTTGTACATATTCCCGTATCAAATAAAAAGTCAAGATCGCAAATAGTACATTTTAGGAAGTTATTTACAAGAATGGGATACCTAACCCTGCGCACACCAAAATATGACTGGGTTTTATGAGCATGCTTCATCTTTACATGCCTATAATTCCAAACATGGTCATAATTGCGGGAAATCATTCGACGTGGATTAACGTCATTGCATTGGACGTCATTACACCAAAGGATGCTTACGTAACATTATTTTGAAAAAAAGTTATTGGATAAAACCTAATGCGGTGGTTAATCCCAACATGCTAAAAATGGCGACGTCAAAGGAAATGGCTGCGCAGCGGAATGTTATCGACCTGCTACATGCAGTAAAAAAAAAAAAAGCGACCGACGTTAATTGACAATCTAGAGAACATTATATTTCACCAAGACAACGCTCCTTGCCACAGGTCTCAGCAGACACAACTAGAACTGGAATGAATGAATGGTGTTTTACGGCCCGTCGACATTTAAGGTCATATTGGGCGCAGTTACAACTAATGAATGCATTTAATTGATGATACTGTCATGTTACAACAAAGGTAAAAATCTTAGCTTTGTAAACAGTAAAAGAACAAAAAAGCTGGTTACACATTGTCTAAAAACAAAGACAGTCAATAGAACCGAAAATGATACCTTTTTATAAAGATTTACCTCTTTCAAGAGCTGGAAAATAAACTCCAACTTTACAGTATCAAATAAAATGTTCATACTGTCTGCATGAGAAAATCTGTCTCTTGTAGGTGCAAGGTCTGCACAGTTTACAAGTATATGTCTGACAGTAAGAAATGCGTTGCATGAAATACATCGGGTGATTCTTCTCCTTTCAGGAGGTACGAGTGCGTCAAATAAGTATGACCAATACGAAGACGGGCCAAGATCATTTCCTCGCGGCGACTTGTGCGCAACCCTAGAAGCCACTCGCCAAGAGTTTGCTTCACTGTAAATAACTTATTAGATTGGTTAACTGGATCATTCCAGGGTTGCTGCCATACATTATGAATAAAATCATTTCTCAATGGTTTAAAATCGTTAAAGAGAAATTTAAAAGGTAAAACACCAAATGACAATGCCTCCCTAGCAGCTCTATCTACCTCTTAATTGCCACTTATACCAATATGGCTAGGGAGCCAACAAAACACAAGATCATCATTAGCACAGATTCGAGAAATCTTTTCAAGCAGATTAACTACCAACGGGTTGTCCGTTCTCTCATTTTCGAGCGCTTGCACAGCGGACAGTGAATCAGTGAAAATAATGTAGCACCAGTAGACGTCCTGTTCTATATGAGTAAGAGCAAGATCTATTGCCTTCAGTTCAGCAGAAAAACTACAGGAATCATTTGGCAGGCGAAACTGGTATAAATTCACCATCGAGTACGACAGCTGCAGCAACTTCTTCCCCATCTTTTGAACCATTAGTATGAATCTGTTAATAGTTGTAATATTGCTGTGTAATCTAAAGAAGTTGGCTTTTAAATACTAAGGGATCTGTTGTAGCTTTTTTATTGGCAGTAAGATTATATAAAAAGGTTGGGCTTTTTGATGTCCATAGAGGAACATCTGAAATTTTATGTTTCTCTACATCCTCTAGATCAAAATCAAGTAGATCTACATCGACTTCGCAGCGCACACTGAAGGGAGGTATAACTTTTTTCTTCTTCTTAAAATCATTTTTATACAGCGGTTCAAAAACAACCTTATGCGTAGGATTTTCAGGACTGGACTTTAACTTCAGGTAATGTTGCATGGAGAGTTTCTTCCTACGTAAATTCAAAGATGGTTCATTTGCCTCTGCATACAAACTATTGACAGGGGATGTTCTTAAGGCGCCAAGTGCTAATCGTAAACCTTGGTTATGGATAGAACCAGTTTACGAAGGTACAATTTTCGCACTGACCCATATACAACGCAGACGTAATTTAGCTTTGAACGGACAAATGATCTATAAAGTCAGAACAAGACTTTCCTATCGGCTCCCCAGTCCATGCTGGAGACAACACGTAAAAGATTATGAGCTTTTTGGCATTTATTGCTCAGGTAATTGATGTGTGGAACGAACGACGGGGTATAGTCAAAAAAAAGACCTAAGAATTTGAATTCAGGGTCGACCGCGATTTGTGCACCATCTAGCGTAAGTTCTGGGTCTGGATGAAATTTTCTTGACTTGCAGAAATGCATGCATTTGGTCTCTTGATTTTAGAAAATTTAAAACCATTTTCTCTTGACCATTTGCCTAAATTGTTCAGAACTTGGTGCAATTGCCGTTCAATGGTATGCATATGCTTAGACCTGTAGCAAATGCAAAAGGCGTCAAAGTACAAAAAGTATTCTATGCCAGGACAACAGACTTAACAATATTGTTTATCTTGACCCTGAAAAGTGTAACGAAAAGTGTGCTTCCCTGGGGAACGCCAATTTCTTATTCATGGGAGTTGGAGTAAGTATTTCCTACCCGTACTCTAAACTGACGCTCATTCAGAAATGCCAAAATAAAATAAGCAATGCGACCTCTTATAACGAAATCATAGAGGTCGTTCATGATTCCATACGTCCTTGTATATGCACTTTCCAAATCGAAAAACACTGAAACAACATGTTCCTTTCTAATAAAAGCTTCGCGAATAAATGTTTCGAAGCGAACTAAGTGGTCGAGAGTACCTCTTTGTTAACGAAATCCGCACTGAGCGGTAACAACTAGAACTGGATGTGTTAGGTTTTCAGACTCCTGCACGCGCCCTAAGTCCAGACTGAGCACCCCTAGACTTAGCTTTGTTCCCCTATTTAAAGTCTCAGTTGCGGGAACATAGATTTGAAAACTTCAATGAAATGCGACAGGAAACTGCGAGTGTTGAGCAATTTGAAAAGCAAGTGGTTTGAAGACGTATACGATAAGTGGGTTACACGCCACCGTAATTGCATCGAGCACCACGGCGAGTACTTTAAAAAAGAATAATTGTTTTCTAGGGACGCCATGACGCTGACGTTAGTGTGCGCCGGCTATGTACGGGTAGCTTATTTTAAATCATGATAGATTGAGGAATTCTTAAGGTGGTTAGTTTATATTTCACACACATATGCACAAAGCTCTTACAAAGAATTCCGAACCTTGCTGATTCTATTGTGTTAACATTTATTGTGTTATAGCCTTTGTCTACCCTATATCCCTCGTATATTTATATTTGTAAACCAGAATATTAGTGACAATTGATAATGATCAAGCCATCGAGTTCGCCTGGTGTCGAACAATGGGAAATCACGTATTTCAGTTACTTAGGTGAAATATATATGACTTTGCGGTCACTAAATGATGTGGTCTTCCAAAGTTTGCATGTGTAGTATTACCATAACAACAACACTAATACTTAATAACTTATATGTTGTGATGGCCATCTTTAACAAGAGGGCCATGGTGGCCCTGTATCGCTCCACTGGCTGATACGTCAAAACCCTACAAGCCAAACATTACAATACTTGACCAATTGGTTTCAAACTAGAAGACATACAAAATTTTCTCTATAAAATCATACGAGAAAGTTATGACCCCAGAGAAAAGTCATTTTTAACCACAGAGCTATAATTACCTGAATTCTGATAGAGGTCCACAAGATAAAGCCCCATATCAAATAATACAGGTCTAGGATGTGTGTCTATACACAAGAAGATTTTCATATATTCCTCAATAAAAGGACCTGTAAAACATGAGAGTCCTGAGACAGGGCTAGATTTGGTAGCCATAGGTCTTACGGTTAGATAGATTTATTTCTGTATAAAATATATGATATCATAAAAGCACTATACATGAGATTAAATGGACATGATAATGAAATTATGACAAACTATATCTAAATACAAAGGATGACACAAAAAAGGGATTATGAATCCCTTATTTCCACTGTAGTCCTTGAAGTAATAATAATGATTAAAAAAAAGTGATTGATTAAAAAAAAAAGTGTCATAGAAGGACATGCCTCATAATTGAACAAAATCACCGTTAACTAAAAATGATTTATCGCAACTTATGACTATTTGAAATATGATTTATCACAGTAGATGGCAATTTTCGAACGAAGACGCATTACAACAGTAACTTTTTAAACTGGATTAAAAACAAGAAAGCTTTCGGTATCCCTGATTTGTTGGGGCAGTTCATTCCAGAGCAAAATCCCTCTATAGGGAAAAGACTTTTTGCCAAAGCCTTTGACCTTTGGAAATGAAAAGCGCTCACTCTCTATGAAAAAATGTTCTGAGTCGTCACTGTTGTCATTGACAGTTACTCTCAGTCTAGTACTGTATTGATGGGTGTCGATAATAGGAGTAAAGTTTTCATGCATATACGGAGGTGCTGTAATAGCATTAATCTTAAAAACATGGCACGGGGTCGTAAAGTCAACCCTTTTAGAAACATAACCAGCCTAGTTTTGAGAAATGTTCATTTACAATGCAAGTTCTGAAATCAGATTCAGTACAAATCTGATTAGTTTGTTTTGTGTGGTCTGCAGTTTATTTCTTAATGCCTGTGTAATTGAGTAAAACCACACTGTTGAAGCATAGTGTAAGTGACAATGAATAATAGACATAACCAGTAACTTCTTGGTATGATAAGACAAGAACTTTTCTCTTCTGTATAAAAACTTGAGACCTCCATTTGCTTTACATAGAACAGACTTGGCCATAGATTCAAAACAGAGGCTCTGATCTATGGTTGCTCTCGGGTACTTAACCGATTCTCTAGCTTCAATTGATTGACGTTTGCACGAGACATTGAGCTTAGATTGGGTTTTGAGTTTGTGTTTGGAAACAAATAGAATAGATTCAGTTTTGCCCAAATGCAAAGAGAGTTTGTTACTTATTAACCATTCACTGACAGTTTCCAATTCAGAACTGAGTAATGATTCAATTTCATGAATATGTTTACCATGAACCAGGATGGCAGAGTCGTCTGCATATAATAATAACTTGTGTTTAACGACAACTGACATATCGTTAACGTAAACTAGATGGAGAAGTGGACCTAATATCGAACCCTGAGGAACAGGGTGTAAGATAATCATTCAGCTGGTCATAAACCACTCTTTCTAAAATTTTGAAATAATGTTTAGAATGGATAAGGGGCGATAATTGCCTACTAATAAAGGAATGACACGAGCAGACTTTAAACTATCTGGTACACTGGTCGAAACAGATTCAAAAGTTGGTCACTGGGCTAAATCTCAGTCTAGAGGCCAAACTTTCAGTCTGACACTCATGAAACATTGTCAAAATGTTTACCTTGATGATATCTCAGACAAATTTGAAATTTGGTCACAACAGATCAAGAAGTTGGTCACTGGGCCTTATCTTAGAAAACCTTGTGTACAGTCTAGAGGCCTCATTTTCGGTCTAATATTCATGAATCATTTTCAAAATGTTAAATTTTTGTCGCTGGTTCGATCCCCGACTCGGCCAATTTCTTTATGAGGACTGATGATAGTCATCGCGACAGGAGTCATTCCTCTCTCACCGCTGACCATTGTTTCGACGATGGTTATGTGGCAAAGCAATCAGTGGCTTGGAAAGAGTATTGTGTGGAGTACTGGTAAAAGAAAGTCCAGGAAAGCGTGGATAGGTGCGCTGTCCACCGCGATATAACTGAAATAATGTTGAAAACGACGTTAAAAGTCATAAAACCAACCAGCCAAATTGTTTGTCTTGATGATATCTCCATCAAGTTGGAAAAGTCAGTTAAAAAGTAGGTCACTTACAGTGGTGTGTTTTACATCATCACAACTAGGATCTCTTTAGTTTTATCAATCCTACATGACTTTATACAGGTGAGCGTTTTAAGGCCAATAGCCCTCTTTGAAATGCTCCTTAAGAACATTGCAGAGGGTAATAATTGATCCTCAGTCGAGGTGGTATTTTCTAAATTATTCCATGTCATCCAAGGGATTCATTCTGTCCCTAAAACTCGCCGAGCTATATTGTTTCTTCTGTGTTCCTTGTAAAAATAATGTAATTTTGAAAAACATACCACTACACCACGTTCCACGCATTGCTGAAAACAGCCTACGATTACGTTAAGGTAGCTTCGGGTCGGTCGTAGTTTAAGATGGGGTTTACGATCGGGCCGTAAGTTGCGATGTTTTGAGAGAGCCGGCAAAATGCTTACGGGGGGCTTAAGGTCGGTTTACGATGATCGTAGCACTTAAAGTGCTTTGAGATATCGGGCCCTGGTCTTATATAGGCCTATGGGCTAATTGGGTGATGTGAATTTTTCGTTGAAACTGACTGCCATGGCGAATCCATGATCTGGGGGACTACCCATGTTCTTTGCCTTGTCGCTCCGATTTATTCATGGCAGCAGAGTATACCATCTCGGTAACCCTGAATTGGGGAGCTGGTTTTCCGCTCCATACTCCATGTCCCCTAGTTGGGCTCTGAGGTGGGCGGGGTGCCACGGATGATGAAAATTAAAAACTTAAACACGGATCCCCAAACTAAAAAAAGAATACGCGATCATCTCGATGCAGACTCGGAAACTCCTCAATCGACCTCTCCTTTTCCTCGCTTTTTAGTCCCCTACCGGCGAAGCCGAAGGGGACTTCAGGTTTGCACTCCGTCTATCTGTCCGTCAGTCCGCACGCATATCAGTTTTCCGGACTTTTTTCTTAAACGCTGGCAGATATTGAGCTGATTTTTGGTGTGTAAGTCAACCAACATGAGTTACAGATCAAGTTTCGTTACGGTCCACTGATTTTTGACGAAATTACGGGCCTTGGACTTAGAAAATTTCACCGAAAAAACAGTTTTCCGGACTTTTTTTCTAAACGCAGGTAGATATTGAGCTGATTTTTGGTGTGCAAGTCAACCACCATGAGTTACAGATCAAGTTTGAGTTTCGTTCCGGTCCACTGATTTTTGACGAAATTACGGGCCTTGGACTTCGAAATTTTTACCAACAAAAAAAGTTTTCCGGACTTTTTTTCTAAATGCTGGCAGATATTGAGCTGATTTTCGGTGTGTAAGTCAACCACCGTGAGTTACAGATCAAGTTCGAATTTCGTTCCGGTCCACTGATTTTTGACGAAATTACGGGCCTTGGACTTAGAAAATTTCACTGAAAAGACAGTTTTCCCGACTTTTTTACTTGCAATGCTCATGTTTGGTATGTAGGTACCTGTCATTGATACCGATTTTCTGTGGGTTATATGTCTAAGGTCAAGGTAAAAAATTTTAACCCTTATCATGAAAACTTATCCTCAAAACTTTTCATAGTCATTTCTCTGTATATTCAAAGTGCTTAAGTTATTACACTTATACATGGCAAGCTGGTACCTCTCATTGGTACACACCTGCTGATGATAAGGTAAAGGTCATCTCACAAGGTTAGGGTCATATTTCTGAAAATATGCTTTTACGGGGGCATTTGTGTTTCACAAACACATCTTGTCTTAGTAAAACTTCTTCAATTAACTTACTTTAACAAGGAAAATGCTTATATATCTGGCTTTCATTAAAGCATTGCATTCAAAGACAAACACGATGCTTATAATTCTGAAAGGGGGTCAAATATGTTCTTTCTCCTCCACAGAGTTTCACAAACTATACCTGCCAGCGACATATACGGCCGGTAGGGGACTCGGTATTGCTATGCAATACCATCAGAATGCTTGTTAATGATTGAATCAACTGCACCAGACCAGCCACTGAGTAAACTTTCTCCTTTTGTGATTTAAAAGGTACTGTTGTCAGATGCCGGCTCGCCTAAATCAGTCAAGAAGCTATCTTCCGCTTCATTGCTTGTCGAAGTGGTAAAGCCAAAGCAGGTGCAAAATCTGATGAAGATTAATCATTTCTTCCAAATTCCTGCAACATGTTCTCCACACGGTAGTCTTAACATCACTCGTGGAATTATACGTTGTCCAGATTTTGCCGGTGTATCCGAAGATGAGATCGTTGAGGAATTATCTAACCAACACGTGACGGCTGCAAGACGCATAACAGTATACCGCGAAGGAATTAAGCGAGAAACAAACACAATTGTACTTACCTTCAACTCGGCAATACTACCAAAAACTTTGAAAGTCGGTTATCTGAATGTGGGTGTGGACCTTGATATTCCTAAACCCCCTTCAGTGTTATACCTTCTTCAAATATGGTCATCATGAAAGCAAATGCAATAAGACAAGTTCCGAAAATCTGTGTAGACATTGTGGTAGTGGCCAATACTCATGACCCCAGTAATTGCACGAATAAGGTCAAATGCGCCATCTGTGGAGGTGAATATGTGGCCACTTTCCGAACATGACCAGTCTGGAAACGAGAAAAGGAAATTGTTACCATTAAATACACAGAAAGCCTCTCGTTTCCTAAAGCAAGGAAAATAGTAGACAGTCGCCAGAACTAAAAACTCAAATTCTGCAATTACAAAGTCGAACATGTCTACACCAGAACAGATGAAAGACGTTTAAACACAGACCACTGACGTCGCAGTACAAACAGTAAGCCAGACAAAACCAGAAACTACGGAACTTCGGCGAATAATTCGAAGAAGAGGATTTCTTTGCAAAAGTTTCAGCCTATGCATTGGCAATGTCGGTTTTGGAGGTGACAAAACTATCATCTGTATATAAGTAACATTTTGAAGTGAGTTTCTGCCATTACATGTTGTCTCTGTATTTTTTTATCTTGAAAGTGCTTATGACACAATATGGAATTATGAATGACCTCTATGATTTCGGTATTCGAGGTCGCCTTGCTTATTTCATCGCAGCTTTCTTTAATGAGAGTTAGTTTAGAGTCGGGGTTGGAAATACGTTTTCATATCCCCATGAACAAGAGATGGACGTTCCCAAAGGATATATTCTTTCAGCTACACTTTTTAGTGTAAAGATTAACAATATAATCAAATCTGTCTGTCCTTGTACTGAATGCTTTCTCTCGATGGCTTCTGTATTTGCTACAGGTCAAAACACATGCCTACTATTGAAAGGCAGTTTCAGTAAGTCTTGAACAATTTAACCAAATGGTCCAATGAAAACAGTTTTAAATTTTCAAAAACCAAAACTAAGTGTATGCATTTTTGTAATTCAAAAAAGTTTCATCTCGACCCGGAACTGATAGATGGTATTCGTTTAGAAGTCGTCAAAGAATTCAAATTTCTAAGTCTTTTATTTGATTCTAAACTGTCTTTCATTCCTCATATCAATTACTTGAGCAATAAATGTCAGAAAGCTCTCAATCTGTTACGTGTAGTTTCCAGTATGGACTGGGGAGCAGATAAAAAAGTCTTGTTGCGACTTTATAGGTCGCTTGTAAGATCAAAGTTGGATTACGGTTGTGCTGTTTACGGGTCAGCCCTTCAATGATACTTGCGCAAACTTGATACCATTCATAATCAAGGTTTGCGTCTTGCGCTCGGTGCATTTAAGACTTCAGCAATTAACAGTCTGTATGCAGAAGCAAATGAGCCTTCCTTAACTTTAACGAACGTATGGTGTTTTATGGCGCATCGACATCTAAGGTATTTAGCGCGCAATAAAGAAGCAATGAAAGGAAAGAACAGGATGTGAGAATGTGAGTCATGAGTATAATTATGATGAGAGATGTGTAATGAAATGATACGATAATGGAAAATAAAATAGATATATAGCGATAAAAATAAAATAGTCAAAATATGACAAAAAGGCTTAAAAATATATCACAATTTTGTGTAAGGTCCAATTTCCTTAAGAAAAGCAATGTCCCTGAATAGATCGACAACCTTTCTGGTATGCCTTGACCCGTCATTGGCGACAGTTTTGCTCGAATTTATTTGCATTTCATAAAACTGATCAATTTGAATGTTTGATACTGTATACAGTATCCAGATGAAATTTTCAAACAAACGGATCTTGTATTCTCGAATACCAGCAACTAAACTAAAGTGACCTTTTGTAGAATTATTAATTCATTTACATCAAAGATCATAGATCATTCAAGATAAAATATAGAACTGAAAAAATGATATAAATAGAAAGTAAAAATATGATTAATGAATAAATAATGAAAGATGTATAATGAAATGATTCTGTAAAGGAAATAGACTGGATAGTATACAGTGATAGGAAGAAAAAAGTCTAAATAGGAATAAAAGATTTTAAAACAATATCACAGTTTTGTATAGAGTCCAATCTCCTTAAGGAAGGCAATAATTGCCTCAGTGTTGACAGAATCAAAGAGAGCTCTCATGCTGTCAACACTAAAATGTTTGGAGCGAATTGGATGAAGATCAACACAGTCAAGAAAAATGTGTTCAATAGAAAAGGATGCATTGCATGGAATGCACTCTAGTGCCTCATCACGTGTTAACAGCCACGAATGTGTTAAACGTGTGTGTCCAATTCTGCAGCGGGCAACTATTACCTCCTGTCGGCGAATGGACCTGTAAGCGGGGTACCATTCACCTAGGACCGGTTTAACTGAATGTAACTTGTTAAAAATATCAGCATCCCATTGTGATTGCCAAGAAGATTGGATATAGGTTAAAACAGGTTTAAAATCTGTGTATGGAACTTTGTAATTGGATTGGGGAAGGGACAATGCTGACTTGGCAGTTATGTCAGCCTTTTCATTGCCCCTTATGCCCATGTGACTAGGTATCCAGCAAGACTATTCTTTTAGACTGAACCAAAAGTGAAATGCGTTCAAGGACATGGCAGACAGATGGATTCTCAAGTTTCTGGTTCTGCAAAGCTTGAAGTGAGGATAATGAATCGGAAAAGATGATGAAGCGAGTAGAGTCAGACTGCTCAACTAGATCAAGGGCCAGATCAATTGCTTTCACTTCTGCCGAAAATCCTTAACTTTAAGGCGAAAGAAACTGTCCATGCAGTACTATATAAAACTGAAGTCAAACCCTGAAAATTCTACCCATGAAGTTGTATTTGAACCTCTGTATAGGCGATTTTTTGAAGAAAGAAAAGGCTGTACCACCTTTCAGTCTCAGGTGTGAAGCTGATGTTCAAAGTCTTGGCTTCATCAGATCTTACTAAATTTAAAAGCAGTTATATTGAAATAAAAAGACAGTACTACAATTATGAACACATTTATACAGACAGTTCAAAAGGTGACAGTGTTGCAGCAGCTGCTGTGCCCGACGGCGAACTATATCAGTTTCGTCTTCCTGATAAATCTTCAATATTTTATGCAGAGCTGAAAGCAACAGACATTGCTCTTATACATATAAAAGAAGAAGATTACTGACGTTATATTATATTCACTGATTACCTCTCTGTCATGTAAAAACCGAATTATTGTTAATCTTTTAGATTAGCTATCTGACGTTTGCGGAAATATTGACGTTGTTTTCTGTTGGCTCCCCAGCCATACTGGTATTAGTGGTAATGAGGAGGCAGACAGATCTGCCTAGGTGGCATTATCACTTGATATCTTACCTTTTAGAGTACCTTTTCCTGATTTTAAACCTTCAATAAATACTTTCATTCAGTCTGTTTGGGATACTTCGTGGAATGACCCAGCTAATCGTCAGAATAAATTATTCAATATAAAGCCAACTCGGAGAATGGCTACCAGGTTCAAGGACTTGTCGCCATGTAATTAGCCATGTCTGCTCTGTGTCGCTCTTCTTTATCTGCGCTGCCCGAGTACAACATCTTGGTAACCCTGGCATGGGGGAGCTGGATACTCCGCTTCATACTCCATGCCCCCTAGTTGGGCTCCGCGGTGGGCCGGGACTGCAGATGATGAATACAAAAACTAAATCATGGATCATCAAAAAAAAAAAAGGAACCGTGGTCAGCTAGATGCAGACCTGGAAAATGTTCAATCGTCAAACTTAGCCTTTTCTCGCTTCTTGCTTATGGAGTCAACTGTGCCTGACGAGCAACTATCAAAATTATCCCCTTTTGTGATCGATAAGGTATAAGTCGGACTTACTGGATCGCCGAAGTAGGTTAAAAAGCTGAAATCAGGCAGGCTTCTCTTTGAAGTAGAAAAAGCTGTGCATGCTATGCTTCTTACGAAGATTAAGCACTTTTAAACATCCTTGCACAGTTGTTTGAATTCATAAAAGGGCATCATTCGTTGCCCAGACCTCGCAGGTATTTCTGAACATGAAATAACGTCGGGACTTTCAGACCAAAACGTAACGGCTGCGAAACGAATTACGATTTTCAGAGACGGCTTCAGGAAACCCACCAATACAATAGTGTTGACATTTAACACGGCTATCCTGCCTAAATATTTGAAGGTAGGATATCTCAAAGTCATACTGGACCTTCATATACCCAATCCACTTCAATGCTGTTGTTGTTACAAATTTGGGCATCATGAAAGTAAACGCAAGTATAACCAAGGTTAAGAATTCTGCCGACCTTATGGCAATTCAAACCTGGTACATGAAACGCGAACAATTGTGAATTTGATATCGGATGCAAGAGCCGTCAAAGAGAACATGTTGCAACTTCACGATCATGTCCTTTATGAAAAAAAGAAAAAGAAATTGTCACTGCTAAATGCACCGAAGGCCTTTCATTTCCAGAAGTGAGGAAAAATGTATAAGTAAGAAATGTCTTAGGTGTTTCGTATGGATCCGTTTCAAAAACAAACACATCAAAACCTGTTCAGCGTAGGGATGCTCACACCCAAACAACTGACACTGGTGTTCAAACAACAGAAAAACCATCAACCAGTAATGAACATTTTCAAGAGAGGTCCACAACACCCAGTAAAAGCAACCAGAATACTGCATCTAGCCAACCATTAACAAAAAAAAAAAAAAAGAGGAGGGAAAAAAAAAAAGAAAAAATCCCCAAAACTTCACAAGCACAGGCAAAGGCTCCAAGTAGCCCTAGTCGAAGGAGAAACAAATCTCCTCCATAGGTCCTCTCAGACCGCCTTCCAAAGGGATTGATGACCAAATCCAAACAGCATAACCGCTTCCAGTGTCTTGATGAAGACATGGAGGCGGAAGACTCACAAGCAGAGTCAAATATAAATAGGTAAGGCCGAACAATCAAACTAAATAAATAAGAAAAAAATGAACAAGCACATACTTCCAATGCTCTGTGGTAAATTCATTGCTTTCAATTTCCTCATGACTAACAGTATTCTGCAATGGAACTGTCGAAGCATTAAACGCTAACGTCGAGGAAGTAAATCTTTTAGTTAACGAACAGAAGCCAGTAGCAATTTGTTTACAGGAGACATTTCTTAAAGACTCCGACAAGTTTTCTTTCAAGTATCACTCTCCGTACTTGAAAAACTTTACTGGTAACGATAAAGCTTCAGGAGGTGTTGCTGTCGTTGTGAACAACAGTGTTCCACACCATTATGTAAAGCTTAAAACTACTTTACAAGCCGTTACAGTAAACATTTCTCCCAACAAGACCATTACTTTGTGTTCTGTTTATCTTCCACCTAGTTTACCAACTGATGTCAAAAAACTTGATGATCTTGTGGATCAATTGCCAAAACCTTTCATTTTAATGGGATATTTTAATTCCCACCATACATTATGGGGATGTACAGACACCATTAATAAAGGTCGAACCATTGAAGAATTTGTTACAAAACACGACCTTGTTCTGTTAAATGATAAATCTTTAACCTATCTTCATCCTGCTACTGGTTCTTACTCTTCCTTAGACTTAACTATATGCAGTCCTGATATTTCTTCGGACTTTAAATGGAAAGTTGATCTCGACCCTCATGGAAGTGATCATTTCCCAATCCAATTGTCGGGAGTAGGACCTTCAATAGAAGAATATCCACAACGTTGGAAGCTTCATAGAGCAAATTGGGAAAAATTCAAAGTCTGCTGCGAACAATCAAACCCAATACTTTTCGTGATTGTGAAAATCCAGCAGAACTTTTCACTTCTTTACTGTACTCGGCTGCAGAGAAATCAATTCCTCGAACGTCGACAAATCTAACGCACCCAAGCAAGCCATAGTTTAATGATGATTGCAAAAAGGCTATAGCTGAACGAAAATCTGTTCTCAGACAATTCAATCTGAGACCTACTCAAGAAAATCTCATGAAGTTCAAAATTGCGCGTGCGAAAGCACGACGTACTATCAAACAAAGTAAGTGTTGGTGACAGTACGTATCTACATTGAACTCTAGATCGTCGGTCAAAAGGACCTGGGATATGATTCGTAAGATAAATGGAAAAGTCACATCATTAAATGTCGTTCATTTAAATGCTGATGATGGTTTTATCACATCAAAAGCCGGTATAGCTAATGTTTTGGCAGAAATATTTGCAGAGAAATCTTCTGCCGCTAACTACTCAACAACATTTCGCAAATTTCAGAATGTTAAAGAAACCATTAAACTGAACTTTAATTTTAATAATAAGGAGTATTACAATAAAGACTTCACTATGAAAGCACTAAAGAAGGCTTTAAAAAATGTCATGATACTGCTGTCGGATGTGACTACATCCATTATCAATTTTTAAAACATTTGCCATACAGATCCCTTGATTGTTTACTTCGAATATTTAATCAAGTCTGGCATACTGGTAATCTTCAAGATTCCTGGAAGGAAGCTATAGTTATACCAATACCAAAGCCAGGTAAAAATTCTATGAATCCTACAAGTGATCGTCCTATAGCCTTAAGTTGTATTTGCAAAACCATGACCGGCTTCTTTGGTTTTTAGAGAAAAATAAACTTATTGCTACCGCTCAAAGCGGATTTCGTAAACAAAAAGGCACTCTCGATCACTTAGTTCGTTTCGAAACTTTTATTCACGAAGTTTTCATTGAAAGGGAGCATGTTTTTTTGTTTTTTTTTTTCGATCTTGAAAGTGCATATGATACCACATGGAAGTATGGAATCATGAACGACCTCCATGATTTCGGTATAAGAGGTCGCCTTGCTTATTTCATTTCGGCATTTCTGAATGAACGGCAGTTTAGAGTTCGGGTTGGAAATACTTTTTCTTACCCCATTCTTACGAACATATAATTTCGCAACAAATGCATAACTCGAATACAAACCGCACCTGGCGGGATTCGAACCCGTGCGGACAAATATCCTCATTGTTCGAAGTTTTTAAAAGACCAACACCATAACCACTTAGCTAAAGAGAATTCTCCCTAACGCAGTTGTTGGGTATTGTATTTAAATCGGGGTGAAGCCATAATGAAGGAGTGGTCTCCCGTAACACCATGAACAAGAAATCAAATGGGCGTTCCCCAGGGAAGCATACCTTCCGTCACACTCTTCAGTGTCAAGATAAACACTATCGTTAAGTCTGTATGCCCTGGTGTAGAACGCTTTTCGTACGTTGACGACTTTTGCATTCGCTACAGGTCTAAGCATATGCATACCATTGAACGGCAGTTACGACAAGTTTTGAACAATTTAAACAAATGGTCAAGAGAAAATGGTTTTAGATTTTCTAAGACCAAGACCAAAATTAATGTGTGCATTTCTGCCAGTTAAGAAAATTTCATCTAGACCCAGAACTTGAGCAAGATGGTGTACAAATTGAGGTCGTCCCTGAATTTAAATTCTTAGGTCTCTTATTTGACTCTAAGCTGTCGTTTATTCCTCATATCGACTATCTGAGCAATAAATGCCCAAAAAGCTCTTAATCTTTTACGTGTTGTCTCCAGCATTGACTGGGGAGCCGACAGAAAAGTCTTACTGAGGCTATATAGATCACTTGTCCGTTCCAAGTTAGATTACGGTTGCGTTGTATATGGATCAGCACGGCAATCGTACCTTCGCAAGCTGGATTCTATCCACAACAAGCAATTTCGTTGAAATGATATCCCCCGCCGAAAAAGACCTTTTTTGATATAAACATATTAGAAGTATTGTGTTTTGCATGTACATGTGGCCTTTTTTGTTATTGGTCCATGATAAAATTACACATTAAGCCCCCTTTTTCTATGGCACAGCATTTCATTAAATAAAAAATATATAAGAGGTCCAAAATGAGATTACACATTAAGTCCCCTTTTTCTATGGCACAGCATTTCATTAAATGAAAACAAATAATGAAAGCATATATCAATATACAACAAGGCCCCCTTTTTCTATGACACGTCATTATATATAGAAGAAAATTGTATCAACGGCCCATCCTAAGCTAGACATGCATGGAGTTTCATCAGTGAAATAAAGACAAAAATAACTATTGTCTGTGGCTTGTTATAAACAACATAAAGATGAAGTTTCATTACAGTCCTGTAGTTAAAGAGATATTGGTCCATAATAAAAATATGCGTCAAGCCCCCTTTTTCCATGACACCATATTGAATATCAAAAAAATTAAATATATAAATAAATATTGGGGACATCACAAGGAACACATGTATGGATATCCATTTGTTTTTGTCAAGGATTTTAGAAGATATCTGTCCGGAAAGACGGACAAACTCATCATTGGTCCATGATGAAATTATACATTTAGCCCCCTTTTTTCATGACATGACATTTCATGAAATAAAAACAAATAACTATTGTCTGCGGCTTGTCCTGTAGTTAAAGAGATACTGGTCCATAATGGAAATATACATCAAGCCCCCTTTTTCCATGACACGGCATTAAAAAACAACAAGCATATATAACTGGTGTTGCATGGTAAATGTGGGTGAAACTTGTCCTGCATTTCCAAATGGTGGTTGATAGATTTGACAAGTTCGATGTAAAACCTCTGTATAGTTTTCAAGATAAGACTCAAAACATCAAAAATTTACTCTACCACGTAACTTAAAATCGCTCCAAGTCGGCCATTTTGCATCGAATAAAAAAAAAGTGTATCGGCAGAATGGGTTATTGTACACACGTATAAAGTTTCACGGAATTCTGTCCAGTGCTATTGGAGATATTCTTCCGGACGGACGGAAGGACGGACAACGCTAAAACTATATCCCTCCGCCTTCGGTGGGGGATAATCAAGGTTTACGTTTGGCACTTGGCGCTTTCAGAACATCTGTTAATAGTATGTAGAGGCAAATGAACCATCTTTGAATTTACGTCGGAAGAAACTTTCCATGCAATATTAGCTAAAGTTAAAAGCGAATCCTGAAAATCCCACGCATAAGGTTGTTTTTGAACCGCTCTACAGGAATGATTTTTTAAGCAGAGAAAAAGTCATACCTCCATTTAGTTTGCGTTGTGAGGCAGATATGAATTGTCTTGAATTCGATCTGGAGGATGTAGCGAAACAAAAAAAATCTGACGTTCCTTTATGGACTTCTGGCAGTCCAACTTATATTTATAATCTAACTTCAGATAAGAAAGCTACAACAGATCCAATAATCTTTAAGAGTAAATATCTTGAAATAAAAGAGCAATATTACAATTACGAAGAGATATATACCAATGGTTCTAAAGATGGAATAAAGTTGCTTCGGCTGCCGTGCTCGATGGCGAATTATATCAGTTTCGTCTACCTAATAATGCTTCCATTTTTACTGCGGAGCTTAAGGCGATTGACCTTACTCTCAACCATGTTCAGCAAGATGCTTACTTGCGCTACATTATATTTACTGATTCTTTGTCAGCTATGCAAGCACTTGAGAGTGAGAGAGCGGATAATCCACTAATTGTCAGTCTCCTTGAAAAAATTGTCCAAAGTCTGTGTGGAAGCTGATATTGTATTCTGCTTGCTCCCTAGCCATATTGGTAAAATGCAAATGAAGAGGCAGACAAAGCTGCCAAGGAGGCATTATCTTTTAATGTTTTTACTTTTAATGTTTCTTTAATTGAAGATGAGGTTGGAAAATTAATATAATATTCATTACTAACCGTGTCAAATTTTAAGTTTTACATATTTAATGTGGCGGAAACAGGTCGTGGCTTCCCTTGATAATATTACAATACATATCAAGCACTTCAAATTATGAAAATAGTATGAATACTGGGTACAGATATTCAATACTTACGTTTAATTCCCACGTTGATTCCTGCTGCTGTAAACCTGGTCAACCGCCAGTCCAACCAATCTGGCTGTATTTGAAGCCATGACAAGACACCTTAATGAAAAGCGAACTGAAAGAAAAATTCAAACGACGACAAAAATCGACAAAGAAAAAAATGGTGGGTTATCAAATTTACTGTTTTGCTCAAACGGTCTAACAACTTGTTATGATGACGTAAGCCATCCATGAAAACATTCTGAAGTAAACATACATGAAGTGGCGTGTAAAACAAGGCGATCCAACAAGCAGTATTTTATTTTTATTTTACCTAAATGACATATTAGAAAGTGTTAACAATGACATAAATGGTATCTTAAATATTAATGATATAAAACTCTTTTTGCTATTATTTGCAGATGATGCATTTGTTTTTACACACGATCCTTTCTCGCTACAGTCAATTTTAACTGATTTAGAAAAATATTGCAACGAATGGAAACTAAAATTGAATGTTAATAAAACTAAAGTAATGATTTTCGAAAAGGGAAGGCAAACTTATCACGATTTTTTTATATATGACACAAAAATCGAATTAGTTGAATTCTTTAAATATTTAGGAGTAATTTTCTTCAAGAACGGTAACTGGAGTCGAACACAAAAACGCATTGCGCAACATGCTTCCTTTTCCTTACACAACATTTTTATTGTTTTTAACCACTTAGAATTACCTGTTTCACAAAAATTAAGTTTATTCGGCTCACTTGTATTACCGACCCTGAATTATGCAGCTGCTCCTTGGGGTAATCATCCTAGTCCTGATGTTGAAGCAACCTTTTCAAAATTTTGCAGACGAATTCTTTCCGTAAAACCTTCTACTAACTTAAATGCGATCTACGGCGACTCGGCCGTGTACCCATGAAAATTTATAGAAAATTGTTAATGATTAAATATTGGATTAAGATATTGTCATCATAGGAAGATTCAATTCTATTCAAAACATATAACATTTTAAAGACAGATGCTGAAACCGATCATACCTATAATGGGAATAATTGGGCTTATAGTATTAAAACGATCTTAGAACAAATCGGCATGACAAACATATGGGAAAACCAACTCAGTATAACCATAGATTACAATAGGATTAAACAACGTATACTAGACATATATCAACAAACCTGGTACTCATCAATCAATAATTCCCCTCGTCTACGTTTTTGTAGTTTATTTAAACACTCATTTAATTTTGAGAGCTACCTAGACATCATCAAAGATAAAAAATCAAAGCGTTCAAAACGCTGGAGTGGCATTTGTCAAAGAAGCCATTGTGTGGAATTAGTAATTTGAAAGAAAAAGAGAAATATTATTCAAGTAATGGCTTGAAAGTCAGCTTACTAAGCAAAATAATACCTTTTTTGGTTGAAGGGAGAGTACTCATGACAAAGGATTGTGTATTGGTGGTCTCCCTCTGATCATTCAGGAGGAGTCAAGAGTAACCTCCCTTGACAGAAGGATGCATGATGGGTAGAGAGAGAAACTATGTAAATATATCGAATAAAATTAAGTTTGTACCTGAAAACTATGATTTAGAGATATCTTTGGCCGTAAAGATCTAATTCCCAACATTACAATCAATCAATCAATTATTTCGATCTATAAATATTCATGCACAATCAAATGGAGTAGCGTGCAATCATGGGACGAACAAATCCAGGGACGAACTGGTTTTGGAACGAAAAGGCCCAGGACCAAGCGGTCAGCAGACAAATTTTGTGTATATCATTGTGCCAATAGAAGGCTATGAGCGGGTGAAGCTATCTTCAATCAAAACGAAGTATTTCCACGATCAACGGCTTTACCCAGTGTATTTCAACATGCCATTTCCAATTACTATCTGAGTGCTATCGAAAAACTCGTATGTGTGAGAAAAATTGAGTTTAATTGGGTTTATTTCCTTCGGCTTTGCTCAAAATACGATACATGGTCTTCAAAATTCAATACTGAACTCATAGTGGCATTGTCTTCGACAAATGCCACAATTAAGAACTTCACTTACAAGATTCCGAATATCCTCTCATGATTTAGAAACTGAAAAAGGACGCCAGAGAAATATATATGTAAGAGAAAGAATTTGTAGAAATTGTAATTCTAGAAATATTGAGAATGAATATCACTTTTTATTGACATGTACTAAGTATTCAGAACTCAGATCAAAATTATTTAAAAAATACTATTATACTTGGCCAACAATACAGAAATTTACTAATCTTTTGTCTGTAAAATCGCCAAAAAAGTTGCACAAATTGTCGTAATTTATCTATTATGGTAATTTGCTAAGAAATTAATCATTGTTGTATTTCTTTTCGAGTAACATCATGTGCTCTTCAGTTAAGCGATGTAAATCACTTTTCTTTATGAAATGCTTCTATCATTTATGTTTTGTAATTGCTATAAAATATGTCTGTTTTAATGCAATAAAGATATAGTAGTAGTAGTAATATATATATTTCGACGTAAGAAATACCTCATTAAAATAATGTAACTAACTTGAATGGATCTCACTACAATAACTGGCTTTATGTCGATAAACGACAAATCCTATTAATGATTTTAAGCCATTGATAAATAATTTTACTCAGAACGTGTGCCAGCAATCCTGGAATAATCCAGCTAACCAAAACAACAAATTATTCACTATTAAACCAAGTTTTGGCGATTGGCTTCCAGGGTTGCGGACAAATCGCCGCGAGGAAATTGTCTTGGCCCGTCTTCGTATTGGTCTTACATATTTGACGCACTCGTACCCCTTTAAAGGAGAAGAAGAACCTAAATGTATTTCCTGCAATGCATCTCTTACTGTAAAACATATACTTTTGGATTGTATAGACAGTTTATTTCATGCTGATAGTTTAAAGGCTTTGTTCGATACTGTAAAGTTCGAATCTATCTTTGATTTTTTGAAAGAGGTAAATCTATATATAAAAAGATGTATTTTTTAGGTTCTTTTGACCATTCGTATTTTTTCCTATATCTCACTCGTTTTGCTTGTCTTTTAGTGTTTACATAGCTCAAATATAACATTACAGTATAATCAATATGCATTGCAGTAATCGTTTGTGCGCTCAATATGACCTTTGATGTCGATGGGCCGTAACACTTCATTCATTCATTCATTTACTAATAACTTTCAATTACATGTAACAAATACAGTGTAATTAATTATAATTAATTAAGTTGTAATTGTAATTGGACCCAGGTCTGGCTGAGACATTTTTACGTTTCACCCACGAAAACCGGTGTACATGTAAATGTGACATGGGGTTGCCCCGTACACCGCTACAAAAAAAAAATATCTAAACGTTCAAGATTTGTGATGAAATTACTTAATATTTGGACGCAAAATCAACCTAGAGTTGTTTACGTAATTATCTGCTTAAGGCATAACCTACTGTGTAATGCATCTTGGGTGATTTAATCAATCTACTAAAAAATTGGTCATGGCAATTTTTAGATACAAACCAGTTGGGAATTACCTCAGTTATTCCCGTAAGCGAAATTTTGCCGACTTTTACGGGCTTTAGCCTACGAATAGGTCATACACACTTGACGCATTCATACCTTCTCAAAGGAGAGGAAGCTCCTCAGTGTATCGCATGCAACGCTATTCTCACTGTCAAGCATTTACTGATAGAGTGCACAGACTTTGCACCTGTCAGGAACAGGTACTTTCAGGTTGACAGTTTAAAAACGCTGTTTGATACTGTGAAGTTGGAATCACTATTTGAATTTTTGAAGGAAGTTAACCTTTTAAAAAAGATTTAATCTTACGTTTCTTGACTTTTCTTTTAACAACGCTCTTTACACACATTGTATTGCCTCTTTAGTGGGGAGATTTTTACTCCGTTAGAGGTTGTTTTGTTTTAAAACCAATAAGGTTTTAGGGCCTATTGGCCTATACAACGTTTTCTTTTTTAATTATTCAAACAAGGTTGCTACCTCATTGTTACTGTTTTAAACATCGAGTTCCAACGTTTCACAGTATTATCTGAAGTAAAGACATGGTTAAATTTGTAAATCCGCCCAATATGACCTAAGCTGTCGACGAACCTTAAAACACTACTCATTTTATTAATTCATTTACGGGCTTTAGGTGCATATTATGTCAGAAAATGCACTCTCCCGGTCGGACGAGTCAGACATTTTTTGTACTCATCCGACGTCAAGGATAACTGGCCAATGCGAGCGGGCCAGTGGAATTTTACATCCCTGAGGCGTTAAAATGGATTTGAATTTAACTTATACCTATCAAAATCATGAAAATTATTGTGAAGATGACAACCTTATTGTATCGTCAGTCCAAGTGTTAATCGCTGGCAGAAAGATAAATTTCAAAACCAGGTAAAAAGTAAAGAAAGATGGAGCGATCTGACAACTTTGGGCCTACTTTCAAAATACATTTTCTTTCCTGCCGGCGACTAACAATTGGACAGGCCCAACACTACCGGACTGTCATCTTCACAATAATTCCAGTCTTAAGTGGTATGATTTAAAGTTAAATGTTTTGTCTACTTTTGGCCGCTATTAAGGCTTTAAACGAGTCTTCTAAAACATGATAAAATCTCGGCAGGCGTCCTTTTTAATATTGGTTCAGGCGATACGTTTCAATTTGACATGACACTCATGTAAGATCCTTTTTTTATCACATAACTCCCATTGTTTTCAATGTAAGACAGCTATTACGAATTTTCTTGTCTCACACACGTGTGAGATAAGAAAATAGTGCTGTATTTGGTCAACACTCTGTAAATATACGCTTCATTTCTAAAACATTGCTGACCTAGGTTCCTGAAGGAAATTAATGGTCAAAATTCTTAATCATGATAAAGTTGTTAATTTAATCACTTTTAGATTCAAAACAAAATCAATATATGCAAGTTTCTTCAGAACTATTTTTGTTTGTAATGTACCTGTCAAAGAAGCGCATAGGCTTCGTGTAAATTTCACTACACATTATACATGTATGCCTCTGTTTTAACAAATAATGGACTATAATTCTTGTTATACAGTTATGTGATAAAAAGAATCTGACACTCGTTGGCTTTTGAGGTAAAAAATTATTAAACTCGTCCACAAAAAAATGTTATTAAGCTCGCCAAAGGCTCGCTTAATAACATTTTTTGTAGACTCGTTTAATAAAATTTTATCTCAAAACCAACTCATGTCAGATCCTATATATCTTGTTTGTTGCAAATACACAAGCTGATAACCCTAAGGCTACTAAGCGCGACTCGCTGACCTTTTGTGGACAGAGTAGATCAAGATCAGATTGCACAGAACGTGCAGTCTGATCTCAGATCTACAATGTCCGATCAGGAGATACTTTTCCCAAAATATATGCATTTAGAATAGCAACAATTTGGTTTTTACTATCGGCTTGAAATTTTCATTTCATGTCTTTCAAAGAGGGCACTTCTATTGAAGAAATGTTGGACTCCTCAGCCTGTTTGTCTTCATACAGTGTCCCAGCTAGGCGCTTTAATGGTAATTGTGTAGCTTGTCAGATTTGTTTTTTGTCGTGACTTGAAGGTTGCAACACATACATGCTTTTTCATACCTACAGAAAAATATACCATCTAAAATATATCTGAGATAGATGTATTTTGTTCACCAATTACTTCGAGAAATATATATAAAATCATCACTGTCTCTACGTCTTCAGATCGGAAAAATCTCTGCATCATTGCTTTATTTGAAGGGCTCCTTGTAAACAACGCGTCGCTCAAGTCGTGTATGAACATTTTATTGGAAAACTTCATTGTCAGTGGTAGAAAGTGACATTCACTGCTTACATCGAATCCTTGTTTGATACATTGTAGAAAGTGAAATAAAGTTAGTGTAATTTTTATATACCTGATAATAGTAAAATCTAGAATATTTGTCGCGTATGTGATTAAAAACCGGATGTGATGTAACGATATTGTGTTTTTTTTTTTTTCTTTACATAACTTTGTAATTTAATTACAGAAGTTATTCTTTTGTTTGTCTTTATGTGCACAGTGTTGGAAAAGGAATCAATTGCTTGTCCATCTAAAGGCCGTTTTCTGCAGGGGCTAAAATAAGATGATTTTTATTTGGAAAGAATATAAAAAAAACCATTGATGTGAAGAAGTGAGTGACATTGCTGTTCTACTTAGTTTAACTTGTAATTTGATACGGTAACTGAAGTGAAACAAGCAAGTGAGCCATGCTCTGTAAAAAGGGGTTTCAATGCATTTGCGAAAAGTATCGACCGAGGTCAGTCAGCGCAGGTGTACCGTTTAACAAATCGTAAGTTTGTACGTAAAAATTTTCCATACGCTTGCGTTAAAATTTACGAAATTCGTAAGTCCGTTTTAGCAAACTTTCGTAACTTTGTGTATTTGGATAAGTAGATATTTCCGTAACTCTTAAAATGAGAGCAGAAACAGTAGTTCCCGCGCGCTTGTTACCTAGGTAAACAGCACGTTCCGTCATACATTTCTCGCGTACATTTCTCGTCATCTCGTATGTCAGCCGCTTTCGTCAAATATGGATACTGTACGATTTGAGAAAAAAAAAAAATAATTTGTCAAAAAATGAGATTTATAACTTATGCGGATAGCTTCGAGGATAATTTTAATGTTTTTTACAAATTTCTTCCTCTACAACGAAACAATACAAAAAATGCCTCCCAGATTTCGGCCCACGTTCGTACTTACGACAAATATTTTTGTACGTAGAGTTACGCAAAAACATACGTCCGCGCTTAGCTACGAAAACTTTAGTTAAATGCAAAACTCGGAGATGCGTAAAAAGTTATATATATATATATTTTTTTTACTTACTCTTGCATAAGTACTGTAGTAAAACGGTCCCCTGGTCCGAAACTTTTCGCTACTAGCCAATTTTCTGCATGTACAAGGACCAGTCTACTTCATGATCAAAAGAACTGGCTATTATGGATCCATAAGTATTCTATGGCTTGCTTGGAACCATGGGTCACGAAGATACATTAAACACCCTTTTGCTGGAGCACAGAGACTCACTGACCTTTTGCGGACAGAGTAGATCAAGATCAGACTGCACAAAACGTGCAGTCTGATCTTGGACTACACTGTCCGATAAAAAGATATTTTTCTCCAAAACATAAGTTTGAAATAACATTATTAGAGCTTTTACAATTGGCCTGAAAGTTTCACTTAACATTTTTTAGAAAAGTAAAGGTTAAAAGACGCACCTTACAGTGAGAATAATAGATCCGTAGCCTTACCTTATTTCGCGTAAAACAATAGAAAATGAAAACAAGTTGAAAAATTGTAATTCTAGGTTTTTTTTTTTAATCGAAGTACTGACACCGCCCTTGAAAAGTGAATATCTGAAAATGAGCTTGGCATTTTAAGCCTGTTTAATAGAAAAAGAGAAAACCCAATTCCTAGAACTAGTGTATGATTGGATTCATTAGTGCGTTAAACGTGACATTTGATTTTCGTGCAAACATCTTGAGTAACGATGACTGCGGAAACTACAGTGAAACTCTTTGGAAAAAACGTGAAAGAACACGAACTCATGCCACTAGACTCGTTTGAGAAAACTTCAACGGGACTTCAGTCTTTTCCTCAAGAATGCGAGGACATTTTGTGTTACAATAATTATTCCTATCATCTTCTAAACGGCAGCTATGGCAGCTTTTTTTATGAGGACCAAGATATATCCTTCTGGCAGGTAAGTGTCTTGCCTTTTTCATTTGTTTTTGTTTTTGTAAAGTAGTAAAAGGGGGGGGGGGAGGGTGAAAGTGGCAAGCGAGCAAGCACAAAATACAAAATATGGAAAGAAAAAGCAATGTAGAAAAGAAAGAGTGGCAAGAAAGAAAGCAAAAATTAACCTTTATCTTGGGAAATAAATGAAACGAAACTTTAAAGCCGATAAGAAAAACCGAAATTTTGCCTAGTCAGAGGTAATTTTTTTTTTGGGGGGGGGGGGGGTGGAAGGGGTCGTTCAAAGATCAGACTGCACGTTCTGTGTTCAGCAAACATTGTGTTTGGTGGTGTAGACGGCCCTTTAGTTTCAACAATCATCTGTCTACTACATGTTAGTATAAGATTTTAAAAGGTTTTTGCTATTTGTAAGACTGGCATAGATACTGGTCATACGAGCTGAATTATTTGAAGAATTGTTTCCTTTATTCTCAGAAGTTTGCAAAAGGAATGTTTGATTTGATTTGATACAGTAATTTCTGAGAAGTCGTTTTAGTAAATAGTTCCCCTTGCGAGTTCAGAAGAGTTAACAAAAAGCATGCAAGAACATAAAAGGAAAGTAAGCAAGAGAAAAAGCTAGACAGCAAGCAAAAGAAATAAGCAAGCAAGACACTTGGAAAGCAAGGAAGGAAACAAGAAAGCAAACAAGTTAGCAAGCAAGAAGTCAAGACAACAAAAAAGTCCGCAAGCAATCAAGCGAGAAAGTCTTGTACGTATCTTGGAAAATCTCTGTTCCTTAACCCTTTACCACTCAATTCCGAGTTTTAACGACCCTGTGGAAGGCCTTTTGAAACCATTTTGGGAAAAGGAGAAAATGCTGGTAACCAGCATTTTTCTCCTTTTTCCAAAATGTTTCCTACCTTTTCAATGATACAATTCAACGTTTGAGCCACATTTAATTTGTCATCTAGAAGTGCTTTCAGTTTAGACAAATCAAAAATGTGGATTAAAGGTCCCTAGTACGGTTTATTAATCTACTTCTTTAAATAATAATGGTAATTTCTCCTAAAAGATTGCTTCTCCCACTTATTTGGTCAGTTCACACCTATCAGACTATATATGCCACGTAGCATGCCATTTTGTCGTTTCTGCTCTTTATTGCTCCGATAGATTATTATCCTCCGCGAAGGCGAGTGATATAGTTTTTGAGTTGTCCGTGCGTCCCTCCGTCTGTCCGTCCGGACAAATATCTTCTAAAATCCTGGACGAATTGATGAAACTTCATACGTGTGTTCCACATGATAGTCAGCCGATATACTGTACATTTTTTTTTTTTAACTTTTTATTTAATGTCATGTCATAGAAAAGGGGGCTTGATGTATATTTCCATTATGGACCAATATCTCTTGAACTAATGGACAAAATTTTATGAAACTTCATATTTATATTGTTTATCATAAGCCGCAGACAATAGTTATTTGTTTTTATTTAATGAAATGTCATGTCATTGAATAAGGGGGCTTAATGTATTATTTAATTATGGACCAATAACAAAAAGGTTACGTTAACATACAAAACACAGTGCCTCTTTTATGTTTCTATCGAAAAATGTCTTTTTCGGCGGGGAATATCATTTCAACGACATAACTTGGTTAATTAGTGGTCGGGGTTATTGAAACTATTTTATCTTCGAGTACAGCGTACTTTTTAATTAGTGGTCGGGGTTATTAAGATTTGTAAGTGCAAAAGCAGCGAGTGCCTTATCTCTTTCACTACTGAATTAATAAATTGCATTTTCTCAAAGGCTAAAAATATGTTTCTTCTGCAAGATCAAGAGTCAGTTCGGTCATGATCTAGTATATAGCAGTGGACAGTGTAGATCAGAGATCTGTCTGCACGTTCTGTGCAGTTTGATCTTGATCTACACTGTTCACAAAAGCTTCTGGTGTCGTCTTTGGTATGGAAAAAGTTAAAAAGTGTTGTGTAAAGTACTGGTAACCCTATGTTTACACCATGTTCACCGCAGCCCCGTTTGTCCGAAACGTGGTGTGCCGTGAGATTTTGTTCGTTTTTTCTCCATTTACCAAGTTTAGTTAAGTCTCTTTACGGTACCTCACAGTATTCGTGACAAGCCGTAGAGGGAACCCTGCATTAACACCATGTTCCCGGCAGCCACGTTTCTGACAACCGTGAACAAAACGGGATTGACGTAATACAACGCAGGGGAACGGTATAAGCAAACTTGTCAGACCGTGAACGCCTAGGTTGCCGTGCCAGATTTTTTGAATGTCAAAAAATTTGCCACAGCAGTCCCGGTTCTGATAAGAAACCTAACAAACCGTAGCGGAACGGGTTGATCGTTGCGTTCTACTACTGCAGATCGATACCGGTGAAAAAAGGGTTTCCACGTCCAAACACGGATCGTCTCTGAGTTTTGTTACGGCTTGTTACGTGCTGGTAAGTTCTGATGCGATCAAGTTTGCTTATCCCGTTCCTCTGCGTTGTATAACGTCGATCCCGTTTTGTCCACGGTTGTCAGAAACGGGGCTGCCGTGGCTGCCGGGAACATGGTGTAAACGTAGGGTAAAATAACAGTCAGAGAACGCATTGATAGGTAAAGGGTCCATCGTGTTGAAAACGGCTGAAATATGAATTTTATTAAAAATAGCGTAAAGTCTTTACCGTATGTCTTTTAGAAATGCCTAAAACTGAAAGCATTTTCATACTACATACAAAATGTAGCTCCAATGATGGAACTTTTCTTTGAAATAATAGAATACACCATGAGAAAAGTAGAAAATACTGCTTACCATCATTTTTTCCTTTTTCCCAGATTTTTTACAAAAGTTTTACCTCAAAGTCGTTGAAAACGAGTTTGGTAAAGCATGAAAGGGCCAGCAACCATACTGTACTTATCTTTATCTCCTTAAAGTTCTTCTGTTCTTTGTTTCTTTACTGGCTCTTTGTGCGATTAATATGGTGTTGTGTTAATTTTACCACGGCTGTTCTCGGAGAAAACGAGGAGTTATTGTCATAGCCCTGGCGTCGTCGTCATCTGCGTCGTCTTCGTTGTGCAAAAACTTTGACATTTTGTAATATCTCTGTAATTACTGAAGATATTTACTTTAAACTAGGACAAGATGTTAACTATGAAAAATAAAACCTATACAACAAGGGCAGGTAAGAACTAAAGTATTTTTGACACAGTTGTGTCCCTTTTTTTCTTAGAATTTTCACTAAAAATCAAGCACTTGCAGCCGAGCCTTGGCACCCAAATGCTCTTGTTTACCAAACAATCCTGTGTTTTAATAAAGAGTTAAACCTTTAACGCACAATTCAGAGTTCTAATCACCTTGAGCAAGACGGCTACTGCAAAACATTGTGGGGAAAGAAGAAAATGCTAGTAACCAGCATTTTCTCCTTTTCCCACAATGTTTTCTTTTATGTCTGAAAAACATCCCATCCAAATTCCACATTAAATTTGTCGTCTGCAAATGCTTTCAATTTGGACAAGTCCAACGTATGGTCGTTTGGTAAAGAGTAAACGCCCTTAGGTGGCGGGCTGTTGAAAATATTGTGATTACCGGAATATCTCTTTTTCCCACAATAGTTTCTACCCTGTACAGATAAATCCTATTGTCTAAGGGACATCTTTTTTTGACGTTTGCAAATGCTTTCAATTTGGACGGATTAAAAATGTTGTCGACAAATAAAGAAAGTTCTTTTGTCATAGCCAGCAGGCCAATGAAATTTGTCAGAAGGTAAAGCAGACGGGCAATTAATCACGTGACGCTATTCTAATAGGCCAAACACGGGACGGGAAATTCGTTATACACGAGATTTTCTCGCTTGAATTTGCATCAAATAGAATTACATCTGTCTGGAAATCTACTTGTCTTCGACTCGGTAGGTTGTGAAAGATTAACGAATTCCCAGACCTGTGTTTAACGCCTTGTTCCTTTAGGTCACGCAATTTTTCAATCTTTGATGGAGAAAACTCGAATTTGTCAACAGCACCCAGACTAAAAATGCCAGTGTTCCTTCTAGGAGCATTTAGGCATTAGATCGCTGTTAACACTGCTGGAAACGTTGAGAGTATCTTTTGGCAATGCACTGCAAAGCTGCAACCTAGTTTTGGTGATAGCCAAGAAAAGACATGGATAAATGACCCGTCGCGGGTATATGTCAGAAGTTTTGTTGAATGCGGCCTCAACCCAATGGAAACAATGAAATTAATACTGGTACCTAGGTAATATGGATTCATATTCAAACCTGGCAGAAAAACCAAATTTTGCAACAATGTATTCACTTATATCACGTATGTGTCCGAAGTTATGGTAAATCGTTCACATTTCTGAAGGTAATAAATGAGCACTTTGGGTAAAAAAAGGGTTCAATACATCTCTGTGATGCATTATTCCAGGCAAGCCATCACAATCCATGAATCTATAAAACCCACTTTGTCAAACAGTCGGCTGAATCATAAGCTGGAATGGTACATCGACCCCTGTCATTCTGCGCGGATTGCGCAAGCTGACATTGGTAGATATTTTTTGCAGATGCATATAACTCCGTTTAACAAAGTATGACTTTAATATATTTGTTGGTCGATGCAAAATTTATTTCAAACGCTTATAAATGGTTAGATGGCAGCAAAGGTAAAAAAATATATATATAACTTCAAAGTAATGGATTAGTGAAAAAGTTGTTCTCAGGACAAAGCCATTTTTACCGACGGAAATTGTAGCAAATGTTCGCTCAATAAGCAATTGTCGGACGGACAACGAAGTCCATTTGTCCATTTCTGATGTTGAATAGAGATCGAAGACCGCAAATGAACGGAGACCAGAGAGAGTGTCAGAGAGATATGAAAGAACGAGGAAGTGGTCTACACGTCATTTGAGCCGCGCTCTGTGAAAAGGGGGTCTAATGCATAAGCAAAGAGTATCCTCCCAGGTCCGCCTGCGCAGTCCGCGCAGGCTGACCTAGGCCGAAACTTTTTGCGATTTGCCAATTTTCTGCATGTAAACGGACAAGGGTACCTCATTATTCATTCGTTTGTTAGACCAAAAAAGATTCAATGGATCCCTAATTATGTGATGTCCTGCTTGGTAAAATGCAATATGGAGATGCGTAGGCCCCCTTTTGACAGGCTTGGCCAGTTTCTTTCCGAGGATTAATGATTGTCATTGCGACAGAATTAATTTTTCTCTCACCACTGGCCATTGTTTCGACGATGGTTATGTGGGAAAGCAGCCAGTGACTTGGGAAGAATATTGTGCAGAGTGCTGGTAAAGAAACGTCAGGAAAGCATGGATAGGTGCACTGGCCGCTGCCAGTTTTTTTATATAAAGATTCTGACAATCGTTGGCTTTTGAGATAAGATTCTTTTTTCATTATTAAATTCGTCTATAAACATGTTATCAAGCTCGCCAGGGGCTTGCTTGATAACGTTTAACTGGACTCGTTTAATTGAAAGTTCACTTCAAAACCAAACTTATGGACACGTCCTTTTTCGTCTTGCAACATATTATTAGCTCACCTGAGCACAAAGTGCTCAAGGTGAGCTTTTGTGATCGTGCTGTGTCCGTCGTGCGTCGTCAACTTTTACCTTGTGTACGCTCTAGAGCCACATTTTGATACCCATGAAACTTAATCAGAATGTTTGTCTTGATGATATCTCGGACGAGTTCGAAAATGGGTCATGTTGGGTCAAAAACTAGGTCACTAGGTCAAATCTTAGAAAAACCTTGTGTACGCTCTAGAGGGCCAAATTTTTGGTCCAAAACTCTTGAAAGTTGGTCAGAATGTTTATCATAAGGATATCTTGAATGAGCTTGAAAATGGGTTACATTGGGTCAAAAACTAGGTCACCAGGTCAAAAAGTAGGTCACTAAGCGAAATTCTAGAAAAAAGCTTGTTTACAAGCTAGAGGCCAAATTTTCAGTCCAATAATTATGAATGCTTGGTAGAATGTTTGTTATAATATCTTGAAAGAGATTGAAAATGGGTCATGTTTAGTCAAAAGACTCAGGCGAGCAACTTCAGGGCCATCATTGCCCTCTTGTTTAGAAAAAGTGGAACAAAGAGAATATGGATAAGGTGAGGCGCACTATCTCCTTTTGTCTCAATGTCAGGATATCATTTAACCATTTATTATACCTCAGTTCATACTGACTAATTTTATCATTGGTCCTCTTTGGCTCACTGGTAAGGTACGGGCTTTGAAACCCGGAAGACCCGGGTGTATTTCTCACTGGAGACGTTGGGCTTTTCGTGTGAGTGTTTTTAGGCAACACACTCCACAGCCCTAGCCTAATTCCGGTGAAACAGAGCATACGAGAATGTACGAGCTGTCGTGATACGACTATAATAATGTTGAAAGCAATGTAGTAATGATGTTGAAAGCGATGTAAGTCACCATTCAATCGCTTAACCCTATACCACACAGTCCCTAGTTTTAACGACCCTGAGAAAGAAGCATTTTGAAAACATTGTTGAAAAAGGAGAAAATGCTGGTTATCTTTCCTACTTAATCAAGGACAATTTCTATCATTTGAAGCACATGTAAATTGTCGCCTGCAAATACTCCCAATATGGAAAAGTCTACATTTTTGTCGTTTGGTAGAGAGTTAATTCATATTTTACATAGTTATATTCGAAGACGCCGGTCATACATATGTTTTATGGGGTAACGGGACACTCCAGCAGAATTAAAAGGTTAATTTAGAGCCATGTACACCCTGGGGAATTAAGAAGAAGAGGTTTTTTACTGTGACCTTTTCCTAGACTTTGTTTTCGTATCCCAAAAACCAAACACTTCCTCTCCCGTGGGAACCCTATCAGGCACGAAAATATTTGCCGTATGTTTTTTATTTGTAATAAACAGACCATTCCCCTTTTAAAGTGTTACCACAATTTTGCCATACGTGACTGATACTTTTCTGATAAACAATCGCCATTCTTTTTTAATTCTATTACAATCACTATCATTTTAATTTTGGCGCCTTTAAACACGACTTTGGGTGTGGTACTACAGGAGTGTATGTACCAAAATCAGCAAACACATACAAGATAGTGTTTTTTTTTTTAATCATGAAATCAAACGTCTCCTTCATAATGTCAGAATTTGTCTTATTCGGTATTTTTATTTAACTCGTTTAACTCTTAGAGTGCTGAATAAATCTTTGAGACATTAAAAGTCTTGGAATAATCCAAATAAATGCAGTTTCAATGTTTCGTTTGTCAAAATTTAACCGAAATATTATCAAAGATCATGCTGCACGTTTTGTGCAGTCTGATCTTGACATTGCCTGCCATAGCAACTTAAGTTGTGATAGAAATAAATTTTAGTTGTATAAAAAAAGAAAACAGAAAATAATTAGAAAAAAATGCTTATAAGTCACCATACCGCAAAAAGACAATCAACTGAAGCTTTTTCAGCTGAGCTGCATAAGCTTGCCTATTATCTGCTTCTTGGTATTAATGAATAAATATGGACATGTTTATTCTGCAGGCCTTTTTTGCGGTCCTATGTGAGGGCCCATTTATGACACCAGTATACGTGAGTTGCTATCGTTAAGCGATACCCCGCAGTACATAATTACACCTTAGTATTTGGATATAATATGGTGTTAACCTTTTCATACACTTATTGGTAATTTAATTGTTTTATTCTTTACCCAATTACCCATTACTCTACAGTTTACATATACATGTATTTTCAGTCACACCGTTTTTAGACGCAAGTATTTCTTTTCCAAGCATGAGTTGTGTCTATACATGTATCTAGTCTTGACATTTACAAGAAATACATATATCTTGTCTTGAAAATGTCAAATTGAAAAGTTCCATTTTTAACAATATGCAAAACGTTGGGAAAAAATGGCAATCGCTGTCGTGGTTTTTCTTTTCATTAATTTCTCTTCATATTGAACGAAAAACGAGTTTCAGTATTAATTTTTTCCAGCACTTCTTACGCCGTTGATCTTTTTGTAAGGATCTTTAGTGGTTCGTATGTGTGTGTGTGTTTAACTTGCCACGTGATACCGGCCACCCTGTGACTGAAAAAGAAAGAAAAAAGTTAGTCTAAAAATAGCTAGGAAAATGATATATCGGTGTTTTCGTCCTGTATTTTCATTCATTATCTTACATGTACTTTTACGACCATCTCTCCGGCGAATATCGATCTTCAATCTGTAATTATAAATTATATTGTCTTCAACACTTTTTGAAGTGTAATCTGGATCTGACTTGCTTTCACTTTGCTAAACACATTGAATGTGAGGATGAAACACGATTTGAAGTTTAAAAAAAAAGTTCATATACAATGAAACGTGTCTTAGTGGTCGCCTCTTTCGACTAGCAACCTGTATGAAGGAAGCAGACACACACACACACACACACACACACACACACACACACACACACACACACACACACACACACACATATATATATATATATATATATATATATATATATATATATATGAACCATGTTTTTGGAAAAGGGGGCTTCATGTATCTGTAAAAAGTATCGACCCAGGTCAGTCTGCGCAGTCTGACCTGGGCCGAAACTTTGCTATCGGTCAACTTTCTGTATGTCCAAGGACCAGTTTACTTCATGATTAAGTCGCTTGGTTAAAAAAAAAAAAGCGGCGATTCTGGATCCATAAGTATGTGATGGCTTGCTTGGTACCATGGATCACGGAAATGCATTAAGCCCCACCCCTTTTACCGGTGCATGGCTCATTATATAGTCCGCTTGAGAGGAAAATATTTTAAAAATGTACCTGTATTAAACAAGCATCTGTCCTAAGCAAGCACATTGCGTGTCCCCGCCTTCCGAGGTGCTTGCGTAATATACATGTAGGTTGGACTGTACGACATGTACATATACCTTCGTCACATACAGCTGACCTCTAAAGAGAGATCATACACACAAAATAATCAAACCGGCAAGATTATGGCTTACTGCGTTGCAAGTTATTCTCACAACCAGCTGACGAAATTGACAAGATTAGGATCTATGAGCACTCTTTTTATCCAATGAAATTTCTCCGAACAATGTACTAGCTTGATCACAATTACGGTCTATCATGCCGTAATGGACATAGCGATTGTTCGTAAAGCACTTCTAATGTTTCCAGGTGTCCCCTAGGATAGCACAAATTGGAATGTCTTATTCGAGTGTTCTAATTGTCCGACTTAATTTTCAAGATCCATTTGCACTCTATTAGCTTCGCAAGAAAAGATTGCAGGGAAATGTAATTTCTGTTCTCTGCTCTTACTTTAACCTCACAGCACTAAATGGAATTTAAGTTTAATCTTTCGTTGCTTCTAGGGACTTCAATAGCTTTTGCAGACGGCGTGGATCAAGATGGGACTTCAAAAGACGTACAGTCTGATCTTGAATCTTTGTATTGGAGTTTAACGATCTTTTAACAGCTTAGGTTATACTACGGCGGTTAGTGCACCTACGCACGTGTTTCCTGGCTTTCTCTCACCAGTATTACAACAACTTTCTTTCAAAGTCACTGAGTACTTTTCTCACATGCATAAGAGGTGAGAAGACAAAAAATCGCCGGAAAAAAAGCTTGCCTTAACCGACTATCGAACCCGCAACCACCAGGTCACGAGTCAGATACGCTAACCATTGAGTTATCCGACCGGGCAGATGATCTTGAATCTCCAACGTCCGCAACCACAACAAAAGCATATTAAAAAAACAATGCATATCTGCTGATACCTTCAATAAAGAGTAGAAATTAAGTTAGTTGGCAGCAAAAGAGTTACATTACCAACAGTAAAACTACTTAATTCCGTCTCTAGGCAACAAAACGTTTTTATCTATTATTGCATTGTGACCTTGAACAGGACCGTGATTGACAAAACAATAGTTCTCAATTTAAATAAAACGGTCAACCAAACAACGATCAGCATTTCTTTCCATTCAGAGTGGAAGCCGTCTCGCCGCCATTTACGTCGGACACTCTGAATCATTAGCGTTTACAAATATATGTAAATGAATAAATAGATAACAATGATAAAAAAAAATTATGTAAAGCCATAGAAGGAATATCCATAATTAATCTTTCTAACCATGATTTCAATGTGCCACTGTGCATCTAATATTGACATCTTTTGATGAAGATAATTTCCGATTAAAGAAATATAAATTTATAGTGCTTGGGGATAGTGTTACATCATGCTGTTGTTAATTTTTCAGAATTTCAATCGTAAGAATAGCTACCCGTTTATTTACAAACATTGAAATGGTCATAATTTAGAAAAACAATTTGATTTTGCCAAGTGTTTATTTATTTCATTTCGTTGTTTTCACTTGGGTTGGCATGCTGTATTTCATACTTATAAATAACTAGTTTGTGTGATTATTTAAAATAATCCTTCTATAGAATTGAATCGACATCATTCTTGTCAAAAACAGATGATCATCTTCTGAAATGGTATTCATAAATTATTCTTCAAAAGTTTTCCTCATGAAGTAATTTCTCTATTCTAAATAGTTATGTAGGCACAGACTTGAAGTTTATCAAATTAAAGACAAACAAGTTCATAGCAATAATAACAGACAAAAATTTCGTACGAATTAGTCTCTTTATTATTATTATTATTACAATTTTTTATGAATATAAACTGAAAGCCATTTAAAGACCATATGCCACCCTGTGTATTACCACTTTTCCTTCCCACCCCTCTAGTGTCTTTCAACGTCTCTTGAAATAATATTTCTGTGGAAAATCACAGATACATTAGTTTCACTGTTTTTCTATTGGAAAAAAAAAAAATAAGTTTGATTATTTGGTGTATTTGTATCTTGTAATGTAAAATCAAATATTCGGTCATATTTTTTCTTCAGTATATATATCATTCGGTAAACGCCTGGGGAATCTGGTGAAATTATTAAGTAAAACATCATGGATGAATTTGTGAAAAAATTGCTATAATTAGCTTTAATTTGAAAAATAAAGAAAAAAACTTACCTTTGTCATAGTAAAAAAAAAAAAAAGAGATTGTAAGTAATAGCAGACATTTTATTTTGAGACCTGTCTAGGGTGTTCGATTTACATGTATTTCTTTATGCGTTGATGTGCGTATCTTACATAGAACAATAGTTTCATAGTTTAAACATCTTTTGGTAACTTGCACAAATCTACTAACAATGCAATAATGGCATAATGTTTGTCCGAGTTTTTTCTTAATTCGCACACCACATGACATCAGAAGGAGCCATCTGTCATTTGTCGCTTGCTATATAGCTGAACCAGGCAGTTCAGTAGGTATTATTATACTGCGAAGAAATTTCTCGTGGTCTGATTGGATAATATGCCCCGAACATATATATCATGTACACTGGCAAAACCAACGTAAAAACAGTTTCCCTTTCGGGAGCCCCGTATACATGACTACACTTTCAACACAACATCCAAAATGGCGGCGTCGATCAAGATTAACATCAACATTATGCACCAAACTGCACGTTTTGCCAAGGTTTCAGTGACGTCATTTCCCAGTGACGTCAGTTTTCATCGAATCAGCGTACTCAATTTTTGAAACCAAAAACAGGTAAAATTCGCTTAACCCACGTTGGAATGGTAAAACTTTGCAGTATAATAAATTCGTTGTACGGTCAGGTGGCAGGGGACTTGGAAACTTGTTCACGGCTGTGGTGAATCATGTCGCCACCTGGCCTGGCCTGCCTTCGGCCAGGTGGCGACATGATTCACCACAGCCGTGAACAAGTTTCCAAGTCCCCTGCCACCTGACCGTACAACTAATAATGTACAGGGTTTGAATTAAGTGGTCACTGGTTCGATTACCATTACACCAAAGTAATCATTTATGGATGGTAGTCAACGCAACAGGCTTCATTTCCTCACTAACCACTGAACATTGTTTTGACAGTGCATATGTTTGAAAGCATACCGTGGCTTGGAAAAAATGTCGTGCGAATTACAGGTAACAGGAACTTCAGAAAAGCACGGATATAACTAATAACGATGAAAGGAAGTCGTATGTCAAAGAAACAAAAAATTATCATGATAATTTAAAATAGAAAAGGTATATTCCCCAGGTAAGACACATGACTGGACATGTTAACATAAGTTAACATACCTGTGGACGCGATTGAGCCTTTTGGTTGGAATCAGGTACTTTGTTTTAGTCCACTTACCCTGCTGCTGCTAGAAAAATGAACAATTCTAACAACGTGTATGAACTGAAAATCTTTTGGATTTCAAAATCAATTTTTGGGACAAATCACGCCGTATTGGAGAGTGTAGACCATGATAGACTGTACGTTTTGTGCAGTCTGATTCAGCTCTTCGTTGTCCACAAACCTGCATTGAGTAAATTATAAGGATTTTCGAATCTGTCCTCAGAAGATGATTTCCCATAAGAGGTTTCTTAAAGTTGTCGTTTGGGAAAGGATGAAAATCCATTTGGAAATCCAAATAAAGTACATACTTACGGGATTACGGCGACTTATCTACAACCCGTCACCTTGTATGGTCGGACGATCCTATACGGGGAAGCTTTGAAACATCTTGGCTAAGGAGATAATGTATATAGCTTCCATATTCTCCACTTTCGTATATTTATTCTCACCTAGACAAATTATCAAGTGAACCACATTAAATATAAAAGTTTTCAATGTTTACGACTCCAAAATGTCGTTTGGTAGCAGAGTTGAAAGCATCGTAATTTGACACAAATCCTATGTAAAAACGTCCAGACTTGAACAGGTTTCATTATGACAATGTCTATGTGATGCAATCTACAGACTGTTTGCTCGCTTCAAACCTTTACCAAAAAAAAAAATCCGTGGCCCTTCTTAAGATGACGGCTCCTGAAAACAGTGAAGAAAAAGGAGAAAATGACGGATACTAGCAATTTCTACTTTTCCCACATTGTTTTTAACCTTATAAAGACTAATCATATCTTCTGTGGCACATTTGATTTGTCTGATTCTTAGGGAAGCTTGGCATTGGTCTGTAACGTTCAGCTCGGACGACAAAACAAATAGTCTGTTCGCTTGAAATCTTTACCCAAAATCTTCGTGTTTTAATGACCCTAAAGATAACGGCAGTAGTAAAAAAGTGAGAGAGCTAGCTCACGCTTACCAAGTCAACTCTTCCTGCCTAACATGGTCTCACTCTTCCACAAAAATCACTCATCCGTGAATTAACGTCCAACTCTGGTCAAGTCAAGCACAAAACTCTCTTCCCCCCTCTCACCGCTAGAGTGGTCCCCTCCACCTGCCTAACTCAGGTCAAGTCAAGCATAAACTCTCCCCGCTAGAGTGGCCCCCTCCACCTGCCTAACTCTGGTCAAGTAAAGCATAAACTCTCCGGTCCCCTTCACCTGCCTAACTCTGGTCAAGCCAAGCACAAAACTCTCCCCCCCACTAGGGCGGACCCCTCCGCGTGCCTAACTCTGGTCAAGTCAAGCATAAAAACTAGAGTGGCCCCCTCCACCAGCCTACCTCTGGTCAAGTAAAGCATAAACTCTCTGGTCTCGTTCACCTGCCTAACTCTGGTCAAGTCAAGCATAAAAAACTCTCCGCTAGGGTGGTTTCCTCTACTAGCCTAACTCTGGTCCAAGTCAAGCGTAAAACTCTCTCCCGCGCCTTAAGGTAAAAAAATGCATTAATGTCGTGAGAGGAACACAATTATAAATGGTCAGAGTCGAGCGTAAAACTTTCCTCGGTCCCCTGTCTCGCTCAACCGGCCTAACTCTGGTCCGAGTCAAGCGCAGAACTTTCTAGGTGGGGTCAAATGGGGGTCAAACGGTGCAGTGCCAAGATCGAGTGAGTGCCGAGATCGAGCGAGTGCCTAGATCGAACGAGTGTCTAGATCGAGCGACCGGGCCTGACGACCGGGGCGACCTGGAGTCGAGCCTCCAGGCGAGACAGTCGCGGTCCTCCGGGGTCGTCCGACCTGGTGTCGAGCCACCAGGCGAGACAGGATCCGAGGGCCCGCGCTCATTTTTGCCTTATCTTAGTATGCCCCCATGCTAACGTATCGATATTATTTTCGAGGATATGGCGTTTATCATCATCCCCGCTTAATGCGATTTTATTAACTACTTCAGTATACAACCCATGCTTATGACTCCTAATAACTACCATATTCCTTAATTGCGTCTTCTTTTCGAACAAACACTCTTTGTAATGATCGTGCTTGATAAACGCCTTTACTACCTGCTTTGAAATTCCCTTGCATTTCTTATTCTCTTTATCATCACACATTTTATAGGAGTATAGTTTAGACCTGAGACCCACGAACTCCTCGATAACCCTACCGCTCTCCTCATCCTTAAACATACCCACAACTTTCTTATTTAATCCGGTGGGAATGCCTGAAGGATGATCGGGTGGATATTCACTCGTATCAAACCAATCTTTAACATCGCCGCTAATATCCTTATAGAAGTCTTCCGTTTCTATTTCATACATTAAACTGTCTGTATCGGTGAAAAGAAGTTTAACTTTTTCACCATATTTATCCTTTATGTAATTATAATGGAAGTTATACATCAATGTCTTACTTAAATCTAGAATAGACATCCCTACATAGATAGGTTTATTAAAGTATAAACGAAGCTTTTTCATTTGAATTATACATAAGTCTTCATTGAGGATACTTATATGGTAGAAATTTGGTTTAGCGACTAATTTTTCCGCTTTCCCCTCGGTACTAACTAATTTTACATCAACCCTGTTCCTTATATTTTCCATGGTCTTACCGAACACGGAATTGTTCATGCGTTTGAAGTGGTCCTTTTCAAACTCCGTTTTAGCTTTCGTTCTCAGGTTAGTATTTTTATCGATATAAGGTTTTAACCATTCGCTCTCATCAAAAGTTAACCCTCTGTGAATCTTTTTAAGCTTTATACCTAAACTTAAATACAACTTTAAGTTTTCTCGATGTAATATATAATTCTTTTTATGGTACAAATTAGGTATAAGATTTTCGAATTTGACTCGCCCCGGCTCGTCCGGGGACTTTAATCTTTCGGGAGCTAGAGGTAAATCATTGTGTAAATCGTGTAATTCTTCGGGATATTCTAAGTCGACCTCTACTATACAGGGCTGGTCCCGCCAATTTTCCGGATTATCCATCCATTTGAAATTACCGGTAGGAAGTTTTAGAGACATTGCCCAGCCATAAAGATTGTTCGCGTCCAAGTAAGTAATAAATCTCGAGGGTTTGTTCGGGTCGTATTTCTCACCCATATAACTATTATTCGCTGTCGCGTATCGTTTTAAAATGGTAGAGATACCTCCTCTTATTCCGTTTTCGATAAATAAAACCATATCTGGGTCGGATAATAGTTCTAATTTTACCCCAGTAGTTTTTAACATCGCATCCCAAGATAATCCCGGTGCCGTATAATACCAAGATGGGTCCAGTCCGTAATTCTCGAAGCTAACGTCCCTGAAGTTCTCGAAAACATCGGCTAGCAGTAAAACGTCAACCTTGTTATATAGGTCATGATAATCCTTAAAAGTTTCCATCTCGAATGTCTTCCATACATTTAACGCGTGTTGATAATCTTCCTTATCAATTCCACTACATTTAAGCTTCGAGTAAAATTTCCTTCGTTCAGGTAGCTTCGTTTCTTCGAGTCTGCTAAGGCTATCGAACCATTCGTACGGGAATATGCCTTTTTGAGAGACCATTTCAAGCTCTTTCCCCTCGAAGTATTTTGAGAGAGTAACCTTCTCCTTCTCGGATAGAGACCTGGCGAGTTCGTCTAAACTTCTATCTAGGAACTTAAAACTATCGAGGAATCTAATCTCATGCGTTTTAGTCTTCTTTATAAATAGGTTCTTTTTTTTATCAAATACGTAGTAATCTATCGGTATCCTTTTAGACAGGCTTATATACGCTTCCATGTTTGTTGGTATACAACTCGTGTCACCCTCTGTAGTCATTAAATCTTTTATAAATAAATGAGCATCATACCTACTAAGATTATGAAAGAATACGGGTGTAAAAGTAGGTCTTCTACATTTCAAATTGCACGTATTGTGCGCGGCTCCCCTAAACTTTCCGGTGAAATGACAATGGTCTCTTACTTTTCCATCTTCTTGCGTAAATGGTTTATTACATATCCAGCAATTTTCTGCTCTATCAAACTTCCTTTTATCCTTAGCTCTAAAAATTATTTGCCTCATTGGTATATTACTTATTGCTTTTATAACCTTTTCTAAATCATCTACGAATTCCTCAGCCGCATTTTCGCCGGAATATTGGAAAACATCAGATGGGTAGACATCTTCGTAAAGCGATTTAACGTAGAAACAGAACCCAGAGATTTCATGAGCGTGAATAACCTTTGTACTATCCCCCCTCTTTTCACATTGCCTTTCTAACGTAGACTCCATATCCGCGTAAATTGCGAAAGGATGTCTCTGCTGTTTATGAAAATTCTCAAAAGATATTGTGGTACCCTCTTCAGGCAAGTCTATTCTACAGGCATCTTTTTTCTCGCAATACTCTAAATGTTTCTTTAAAGTTTTTTCTTCTTTGAAATGATTTAAACATCTTTGGCAAATATAAGTTTGACCGTTATGATTGGATATTTGTTTAGATACCAATTTACTCAAGTCTTTAATCAAGCAATAATGTTTGGTGCCGTCCTTCTCGAGAAGTAAAAGATTAATATGATGGTCTCTTTTATAAGTCTCCTTACTTATACTAAGTGGGTAAACACCGGTGTGATTATATCCGAAAATTGATACCGATATCGAAGGATTTTGTCTCTCAAATTTAATTCTATCGGAAAGGGAAACGGGGTAGTTAATCCCTTCCATATTTATAGTGCTTAACAAAGGTTTTAGTCTTTGGATTCTTTCTGCATTATGATCCGTTGGGTTCAAAGCTATAAGAATACAATACGCGAAGCACATATCATCCTCCGTATTTATCGGGTTAATAACGCTTTTTGTTTTCGCTATCTTAGGAGGAGTTGGAAACCAAGAATTAGCTCTTAATGGATTAAACGATGCTGTGTATAATCTTAAATCGATTACGTAAACGACTCTCCAATAATCTGTTTTCATTTCTTTGTCAGCTATAGCTTCTAATACAGCTTCCGCCATTACATTATATATTTCATTCTCGTCTTCCCCATCTAAGTTAGTGATTGGATAACCGGAATGGAAATTCATCTCTTTTAACTCTTGGGTAATAGAGTGTTTCATCATGCAATTCATAATGAGTTTAACTTTGTCTGTCGGTTATTTCTAATAATACTGGTTACTTTACCTTTCGCTAGATCAAGGAAATCAACGGGAGAATATTCTCCTTTACCTTCTATAAGATATTCTTTCGCGAATCCCTTTAGTGCTGATGATCTTTCTATAATCTCTATTTCATCTTTATCCTTATATAACTGGTCTATTTTTCTTTGTAAAGCTTTTATCCTAGGCGATATATTTATCGGAATTTCTCTAATGCTATCTAAATACTTTATCAACTCGTCAACTGAGGTTTCGACGCCCGAGGGAGTCCGACCTGGTGTCGAGCCACCAGGCGAGACGGGGTCCGAGGGTTTGGGAGGCGTGTAAGGTGTTGGTTGTAATACCTTGGCTCGAAAATTACCGATATTATAGTCTAATAATGACGCTCTCCGATTAAGTAAGAGATCGATTAATTCGCTTCTTTTGAGCCTAGAGTATCCTCGGATTCCACTAGACTTAGCTTCCTTTTTTAAGTCTTCTACTGTGGATCCTCGGAATTGATCAGCTAGACTAATAGGCGGGGGTTTACCTAGACGCGCGATTAATTCGGCTCTTTTAAGCCTAGAGAATCCTCTGATTCCTCTAGACCTTGCCAAATTTTTTAAACCGCTTACGGTATATATATTATAATCGGCCATTTTTTATATGTACCTTAATTACTTAACTTAACTTACTTTCTTTTTTATCATTTTTTATGTATATAAAAAATGATACATAACTTAATACGCTACGTCCATCTTATTTTCACCCCTGACGACTCCCTCGGTGAGTGACCCTCGGACACCCCGACGAGCGGGGCGAGTCAGCCCCTCGGGCGACGAAGCAATAAAGTTAATCGATGGTAACCTTATATTTATCATTCCAAATTCTCCCGTCCCAATTCCCGATCGTTTGCGGGCATCGATCTATAAATTTACTCGCGCTATAAATCGAAGAAAAGGTTTTTATTTCGCCGGTTTTAACATCCTCTAAAGTGACTTTCCTAGGATTACGCGAAATAGTCTTTAATTTATCATACTTCGGGTCTTTGCTCCTTTCTTTTTTTGGTGGCTCCTCAGGTAACAGACCACACGTTTTCGCTAGTTCGAGTAACCGCTTTTTATCCCAGTACCCGTAAAAAGGTATATCATTTCGTCTAAGAATTTTCTTTAAATGGCTAACCGTTAACATTTTTATATGTAACCGACTTACTTAACTTAACTGTTTTTATCATTTTTTTATATATAAGAAATAACCTTTTAACTTAATACACTACGCTCATCTTATTTCCGTCAGACTGGAAGTTAATTAACCTATCGCTAATAATAACGGCATATGCCTCTGTGTTCGTGGGCACATTTTCGGTAAAACTCGCTTTGATTTGGATATCAGTGACGGAGTATTTTAATCTCTCACTCTGTTTGGAAACGTCAAACAAAAACAGGGGATAAAGGGCTTTATAATCTGAGGGAGTAATGTTAGGGTTTGACACCATTTCGTTCATGTTATAAAACTTGGATCTAAATAGAGAAGCGTCACCATACACTCTACTAAATTGGTTCGCAACGAATGAAAGATTATAATCAACAGCGGGATACCTAGTAGAATTTAAGGTAACATAAATATTTTTAACGTTACTATGGTCAAATATAGCGGGATTATGCTCTTGATCGCCGCTTTTACCAGTCTGAAAGGCAACAACGATAAAACGCGGCACTTCGGGAGATGATTTGACGGAAAGTCTCCAGGTGAATGATGTTGACTGAGGAACTGCGATAGAGTCGCACTGCCTCATTCTATATCCGACCGGTATTTTTTCTTTTTTCTCGATGATTTTATAGAGTTGCATCTTCTCTTCATCTGCGGGTAGCACGTGTGGCATATACCAAGATATTCTAAGTAAATTAATTCTACCATCAGCGGGAGCGGCATTATCTCGAAAGACCGCATCATTATCATCATTTCTCGTTAATGTGAGAGTTTGCTTCATTCCGTACAATATCTTATCGTAATCGTCGCAAAAACCGAATATATGTTTTAATGGAACTCTGAAGCTAAAGGTACCTCTTGGAAGAGGATTATTAATAATATAATTTCTTCTTACGACGAAACCCGTGTTTCCAGCACCCGCGTTAACCGTTGTATCTTTATACCAGCATTGATTTAACCCTTGTGATTTAGAGAAATCATCCGGATATTTTAACAAGCCGAGCATTGTAGTAGCATGGCCAGGATTCAATACGGACTCAATCTCCATGCCCGAAAGTTGATACTTAATATTTTTAAAAAGATACATGAGACCATTGTTTGTTAAAGAAATACCGGTGTTAGCATCGTAAACTGCTCCAGTATCGCTTCTTACTAACTCACCTACAATAAGTAAATAACTCTCACTAGGATGAGTAAAAATATCTTGGGTCTCGATGTTAATCCTAATATCTCCTCCAGAGTTGTTGAGGTGTGTACCTGTAATTGGCTCATACTCATGGTGTTCATACTCATCGATACTATCGTCTTTCGAGATTGGTTCGGTGATTCTTAAAATGTCCATTTTATAATAGCACTTATAATTTTAAATAAAATTATAAGTGTCTTAACCGTAGCTGGATTTTCATACTGTTTTAATGCCCCTCCCACTGTTTAATCTTTTAACTAAGTCTTGAATAGCAATGGCGCTCTCTGTCTTTGCCAGAGAAGATCTATTAACGTATTAATGTCTTGCGTTTTCACCTGGGGCTTAGGAGTCGTAGCACCATATTTTCGTAAAATTTCCCTCGATTTCGGTGTCAGCGCTTTCGTAACTAATTTTTTTCCCACATTTACAGCGGCGCTTTTTCCAACCTCTAAAGCTTTCTTTGCACCTTCCTTAGCCACACTCTTTCCTACATCGAGGGCAGAAGACGCAATTTGTTTCGCCGCGCTACTAGTAAAAAGCCTCGCTAAAAAGTTAGCAACGCTATCAAAGATTCCAGCGCCACCATATGAATACCTCTTTTTAAATCCGTGATGTTTAACGATGATCATTTTATAATATAGATATTAAACTTTTATAAGCGCTCGAATTTAAAACGCCTTGTCTTTTTAATTCGTCACAAATGCCCACTAACTCCTTTCTTACGCCCGTGTTACCCGCTTCTTTACTTGCCATCAACAGGTCTAGTCTTTCTATTAACGCGTTAGGGTCAGATGGGATAACAACGATGCCCTTTCCCTCGTGATATCTTCTATTATCCCAAATAGGTCTAAGTATAGTGTTCCATTTTTTACTTTTAGAAGATTTAGGATATTTACTTTCTCGCTTGTTGTCACGAAAAATGGAGTTGGTTTTTACCATCAACTTCCCATAATTATCATAATCATCGTTTCCAAAAATATTACTATCCGGATCTTTAGATACGATTAACTCCCATAGGCCGGGGGTACCTTCATATTCTTCACCATCCACAATAATATCGTTGTCTCGAATAACAATTGGTTTGTTACCAATATAAAACTTACCCTTTTTGTCATATATTCCGTGGGTTTGTCAACTTCATACTTAGTTGTAAACTTTCTTAAATACTTTTCCGCTATTTCTCCGATAAATATCGAATCCGTTTCTTCCGGCGGTTTATCATAAGCAGTGATAGAAGGAAAGGCTGGAAATTGCATGTTTTGTGGTAAGCTTTCTATACCCTCTTTAATAGGTTTAAGTTCTTCCGTAATCTCCCTCGCCGTAGCTTTTTGCGTTTCCGTTATAGGTTTAAAAAACTTTGAAAGATCGGTTTGAAGTTGCTGTTCGCCCGTTTTCTCCGCTATTAGATTATCCCGAATATTCTTTCTCGTTTCGAGATACTCTTTTACGATTAAGTCCCTCTTTGCGGGATCCGCGATTTTTAAAAAAGACATTTTTTTAAATTACTAAAATAGTTTTTCAACACAGTTTTCAACCTAGTTTTCAACGTAATATATCTGCCTCCTCGGATTACATGTCTGAGGTATCACCCATTTCACAAATACATCTACAACGGATTTCTGGCAATCTAATATTCGAGCAGGTTGCCGTGATGTTTTTCAACAAGCCTCCGAAAGGACTCCCTTTGCTCACGCCTCCCCCTTTCTATTAGACTTTCTTCGTTTTCTGAGGAAATCTTCTTCTTGATCTTGGTACGTATCTCTTCCTTCATGTTTTTATATTTATCTAATTCTTCCATGATTAGTCTGAATTCATCATCAGAGATATAATTGTCGATTAAAGCTTTGGATATATGCGTTGAAACGGTATCTAACTTAGCGTCAGCTAACATTCTAATCTTTTGGTGCTTTTCTCCTTTGCTTCTACTATTTCTAACAACATACTTACCTACCAATGAAAGAAGGCCGGTTCCCAAAGCCGTTGCTTCTAATGCTACTACAGCTGGAATAGCTACAACGGTAGAAAGCAAACCTATGCCACCGGCACCAGCAACCATTGTTACGGTTACCAGGACGATATCAACGTTGTCCACTATTCTAGAGGCACGAAAGTACTTTTTGGCTAGAGCTTCTCTTTCTCGAATCTCCTTCTCAAGAAACTGTTGTACTTCAGATATTTTTTGTAAACGGTAGGAATGGCCTTTGTCATCCGCATGCATCTCAAGCGGCGGGCTCCCTCGTCGACACCCTGACGAGCAGGGCGAGTCAGTCTCGGGAGGCGGGGCGCTCGCTGTACTTTGTTCTTTGGGTAACTGAGGGTATATTTTATTAGGGTGTTTTCGATCGGTATCAGTCATTTTATTAAACTACTATTTTTGTTTATGCCAAATATTTCAGATAGCAGATTAACTCTCCCTCAGGTATTTCGATCGGATTTCGCGAGACGTTATAAATGTGGACTGAGATATCATCAACCTCACTATCAAGATGCGTCCCATTAAGAATTGTTAAACTATCTTTCCATTTATTACTAACAGATATCACTACAACCCCTCGTGTAGTTATATAACCAAATCCTAGCGAAACTCTCGTACCATCACGAGGAGGAATCTTGATAGTTACTTGCGAGTATATTTTCCATTTTAGAGGATCACGCTTTAAGGGAGGAAATCTTACTCCCTCTAAATGAGGTTTCCAAAATATTCCCCTAGGTCGGCCGAAGATATTAGGCTTTATACCGAACTTATGAACCTCCATTTTAATATAGAATTATATTAGTTTATAATATAGCCCCTAAGATAGGGATATTAGCGAATGGACTATTAGGTCCGAGTAAAAGTCCTCTTCCATCATACATTTTTCCTCCCTGCTTTAGATACAACCCATCACCAACACGAGATAACCCCTTACCTTTGTATGGTTTTAAGTATAATCCACATCCATCAGTTTCAACTTGACACACACTTCCTCCTTTTTTAAGGTAAAGACCCGATCCCATCGCTTTTTGTACGCCCGTTTGAGCTAATCCAGAAAGAGCACCAACACCTAGAGCAGGTAATACGGTTTTTGCGAGCATCGGCAAAGCTCTAGCAGCTAACCCAGCTAACATTCCGAGAAAACCTCCTTCTATTTTCGAGTTATGTTTAAGTTGTCTCGCAGACATTCTAATAGTTATACCCCTACCACCCTCATAGGCTTTAGCCATTTTCTTCGCTTGTGAATCGGTAATTGCTAAAACATCATTACCACGTAAATCTTCGTGACCTAAACGAATACTTGTTGCTGAACAACCAGCTTTAACAGCATGTTGAAGCTTTTCCTTTTGTCCTTCCGATATATTTACTTTAACATTAGTGTAACGCGTCATTTTATATATAACTATTTTTTATTTATCCCACACACGACTCCCTCACCCCTGACGAGCAGGGCGAGTCACCCCTGACGAGCAGGGCGAGTCACCTCGCTTCTCTAATATGAAACCTAATCGTTAAATTTTCGCCTCTAAGATTTAGTAAATTACCATCTTGATCCGTAATATTTACCTCTAGGTTATGTATTTCATCTAATGTTATTGGTAAGTATACTAAATTAACTGGTGACTCTATTATCTTATATCCTGGCGCAACGTCCGGGAAAAAAGAGTAAATAGTGTTTTTTGTCGAACCATTAACGTAACTTCCCGAAATAATATCTATGTTAACGAGCAAACTATTTATGCTAAGAATGTTCACTACATTCTCCGACTCGTAAAATGCTCGCGTGTATTTAGCGCGAGTAAATCCTAATACTTTAGCGAGGGATCCCGGTTGATTAAAATCTACTTGGTATCCATCTTCTAGAGTAAGAACAGACTTTAGGGTATTAGTGTTTGCAGAAAGGTTAATAGGATACTCTTCATTAACTCTATCATAATGACCCTTTTTTCTCATTTCCTGCTGAATTGTATCATTAATGTCAACAAGATCATAACTTCCTTCAGGTATTTTTATTTTAATCCATGAGGCGCCATTGTCCGGAGAATAAACTAATGTGTTGTTCGTTTCGTCAATGTTTGGAAAAGAGTAGTAAGTTTCGAGGTTTACTAAAGCTATTTCGTATACTTTATCCTTTTCAAGCTGAATCGGAGGGTTAAACCTCGTTCTAAAACGCGTTTTGTTATCGCTTACAATGATTTGAAGCGACGTTTTGTGTTCCGTATTTCTTACAATCTTTTTTAAAAGATCTATGTCCATCTTTTAAAAAGCGAAAAGATTCTTTAAACCGATCTCGGTATGTAGAAATTATCAAAACCGTTTCTATACTTCCCATCATGCTTTTTACTCGTTAAGTCAATGATGGCAAAGCCGAATGGTTTTTCCCACGCCTTTTGACAATTTTCTGAACTCGTCCTTAGGCATATCGTCACCCACATGATGTTATAAATATGGTTAATGTTTTTTAGGTCTTGCGAAAAGAGACAGATAAAATTGGCGTTCTCTCTGATGGTTTGCCTCGGTAGTCTAAAGTAATTTTGTGAGAGGTAAAAACAGTCGACGTTACTATGCCTTCCTCGAACGTAATAACACTCGCATTTATTCTGCCTCTCTAAAAGCAGGTCGTCGAAGATGATCAGGTTTTTATTTTCCAAGTTTAACTCTCTCGGATCGGGCACATCGCTCGCATTCTCGAAGAAGTTGCAATCTATATCCGATTTATTTTTAATCGTTTTAATCCATTCTTCGACTAAAGCCGTCGGTACAATGTTTTGTTCTTGTATCTCATCACGCATGTCAAACAACCTAAAGATACATTCTTTCGGTAGTTTTTCTTCAAAAGCCTTTTTTAGTATTCGGTATTCAGGTTGAAAAAGGCTTTTTCCGAAAACGCTCAAATCGTTGTAATCGAGCCAACCCGGTCTGAGTAAAAGGTTTAACAATAAAGTAGTTTTACCGCATCCCGATTTGCTTATAATTAAACCTCTGATACTTCTCGGTAAAAGGGGGTGATTAAATCTCTTTGATACTACTTCATTCCATGACAAGTTTATATCCATTTTCTATTTAACTTTTATTATTTTATATGAAAAAGATGTACTGCGTTAAGTGTAAGAGACGTACCGATACAAAAGATGTAAGCTACGTGGTCAGTAAAAATAACAGGAATATGAAGCGTGGGAAATGCGCGGTTTGCGGGATAACTAAAACCCAATTTGTATCGACCCCAACGGGTGGATCCTTGCTAAACAAAGTCATAAACAACATGCCTTTCGAAATGCATCTACCCGGCCATAATTTTACGGGACCTGGTACTAAGCTAAAGAAAAGACTCAACCCAGATTTAACGCCGAAGAAGTGGAGCAAACCGATCAACCGCGTCGATAAGGCCGCTTACAACCACGATGTTTGTTATCTTAAGCACAATGACACAGCCACGAGAAACGCGGTGTGTGACAAGAATATGTTGGCGGAACTGGATGGTATTTACAACCCTTCTATTAGAGAAAAGATGGAACGGGGTTTGGTAAGTAGACTCATAGGTACGAAGATGCAGTTCGGAATGGGAACGATCCCTGACGAAGCAGGGCGAGTCGTAAAAAAAAAACCCGAAAATGACAACTCTGGCGGAGGAATTGCACAAACCCGTAAGACGAAGGTTTAAGAAGAGGAGGGTTATAGTGAACGGTATCGATAGTATATGGGCCGCGGATTTAGTCGACATGCGCGCTTTTTCTAAGTATAATCGGGGCAATAATTATCTTCTCGCTGTGATCGACATCTTTTCGAAGTACGGGTGGTTGGTCCCGTTGAAAAACAAGACAGGCAAGGTGACGGCAGAAGCGTTTAAAGCTATTTTTAAGGAAAGAAAGCCAGAGAAATTGTGGGTCGATGAAGGTCGGGAGTTCTACAACAAAGACGTAAAAGCGTTGGTTCAATTGTATTCCACACAAAACGAAGAGAAATCTAGCGTCGTTGAACGATGGATTAGAACGATGAAGGAGAAGATGTGGAAGTATTTCTCCGCCAACTCTACGAACGTTTACATCGATGTCTTGCAAGATCTCGTTAAGGAGTATAATAATACTATCCATTCCTCTATTAAAATGACGCCGGTAGAGGCTAGTAAGAAAGAGAATGAAACTACGGTTTGGAGAAACCTTTACCCTCATAGTGGTGAAGAAAAAGCACCTAAGTTTTCCGTGGGAGATAGAGTAAGGATAGCAAAAAAGAAAAGGACCTTTGAGACGGGTTATACGACGAGATGGACGGAAGAGGTTTTTATAGTTTCCGAAGTAAAACATACATCGCCTATAACGTATAGTATTAAGGATCTTAATGGAGAAGAAATAGAAGGCGCATTTTATGAACCCGAACTTCAGAAAACTACCCAAGAGACGTTTAGGATAGAAAAGGTTATTAAAAAACAGAAAGATAAATCTCTCGTAAAGTGGAAAGGCTATTCCGACGAGTTTAATTCTTGGGTCGATAATAAGAATATCGAGCAATTCTAAAAATGGCAAATATTTCGATCAAAAACGTAATTTTACCCAATAAACCGTTGAGCAATTTCGAATTGGAAGATGCGGCGAAAAGATTAAAGATTCCTTATTTTAGAGGAGTTTTTTTACTAGATACATTACCGAGAAAACCGAGTAAAAAAGAATGCGGTATAGTAAACTTCGATAAAAGCGGTGGGCCTGGTACACATTGGGTCGCTTGGTATAAAAACGGTAAGACTAAGATTTATTTCGACAGTTACGGCGTACAACCCCCCATTGAAATTCGAGAGTATTTAAAAAGCCCGATACAGTACAATACCGATCAATTTCAAGGTGCGGGACAGGTATTTTGTGGTCATTTATGTTTATACATTCTAAAAGAGTTATCCCGCCGGAAGGCGTTTCAAAACGTTTTAAATAAACTCTTTTAGTATAAAAATGCCCGTTGACAAATTCGGAAGAATGAAAGGTGATAGTGGCACAATCGGTGATGGTGTGTCACTCGCTTACGTGAACAATAACTTTTTACGCGTGGATGGAACGACCGCTGTTACTGGTTCTATAGACATGAATGGTAATACATTAACGAGGGTTAGTAACCCGGTAAATTCGCACGACGTGGCGACTAAGGATTACGTAGATGGAACTTCAAGTGGGGGGTGGATAAAAGAAAACGGGGGGTATCAGGCACTCGGATTTATAAATATGGGTTTCAATGAGATACGAAATGTTAAGGAACCTAAAGAACCTGGTGAAGTCGCTACTAAGAAGTATGTTGACAACTTCGATCGAGCCTTCGTTAATAAAGATGGAAGGTGGTATCAGGCAGTTGATGAAATCTCTATGGCTGGACGGGTAATTAACAATCTCGGACCCCCCTTGAGATTCGATCAGGCTGCTAGTAAGTTTTACGTAGATACCACCCTAGATAAAAAGATAAAAGAAACACATCATGTTATAACCCTGTTTGCAGAAGAAAACGGACAGCTTAGAAACGGTAATTTCGAATTTTCATTCGGTAATGGTAATTCTGGAAGAAAGCATGGTTTGGGTGGTTATTGTATGTGTGCGTATGGAAAAATCGTAAGGGGGAGTATATCAATCGTAAAGGAGGATCCTAATCTGCCTGGAGAAGAGCTTACCATTAATATAACGGTAAACGGTAGAGAGAAGGTAGATTCCACTATTCACAAAGCAGCAACCCAAGATTGGAGCTGTACGTTTTTTAAACCGCCAGTGAGTCTAGGAGGAGGTGACATCATAAACTTTATCTCGAGGTCAGACAGTCGTAATGTAGCACACGCTTATGTAGCTAACTTGATAGAATTAGATTTATATAAAAATATATAACTTCAAGCAAGTTATATTTTTACGCTCGACGCGAGGTCGTCACCCGATGATCGACCCCTACTTTATTCATCATCCTCTTCCTCATCATCATCACTCGAACATTCATCATCCTCATCATCACTCGGAGATTCATCTAAAATATTAGGCACAATTTCCTTTTTCTTCGTATTCGGTATTTCCACATCCTTTTCTACTATCTTTACCGAACTAACCTTAATCTGGATCGTTTCGACGCTTTTATTTTTAAATATTCCCTCTACATTTAAAATACAAAACAACTTACAAGCTATTCCCATATATGAAAGAGGGTCTACCTCCTTGCCCTCTTTATCGTAAAAGAGGGTCCGAGATTCTCCGTTTTCGTAAAGTTTCGCGTATAACATAGCCGATCCATTATCATTATATCTTAAAATACTAATTGCGCTTAAATTTTTAATCTTATCTTCTTTTAGTTCTTCGTCCTTACCATGCTCTTTGAAGAAATCCGTTAGTTTTTCCAGATCTTCTTTAAAAGCTCTTTCCTTCTTCATAGGTTTTCCAGCGTTATAACATATTAAAGGTAACGAGCAATCTTTTAGACCTTTTTTCTCCGATTTATCGGGCGAGCTATCTTTCGAACCTTTTTTCTTCGATTTATCGGGCGAGCTATCTTTCGAACCTTTTTTCTTCGATTTATCGGGCGAGCTATCTTTTGAACCTTTTTCCCCCGATTTATCAAACGCATTAACACCGTATGAAAACAAAACGGGGGTACGTATAAACAACGGACCACTTTTACCATTAGAGTATCTGTACTTTACTGGTATCTTAACAAATTCATACTCCCTGCTCTTATATTTATTCGGGTAATCTATAGAAAGATCTTCTTTACGAAATTCCCCACTTTTGATACAATCCATATCCCTCCTCATTTTTACATAGGATTTCTTACTTAATTTTAATTTTTTTATGCTACCCATGTCTCGCCCAGATCCTCGAACCCTGTCTCGCCTGGTGGCTCGACACCAGGTCAGACTCCCTGTCTCACCTGGAGGCTGTCTCGCTTCGTCGCCCGAGGGGCTGACTCGCCCCGCTCGTCGGGGTGTCCGAGGGTGGGCCTCACGCCCACCTGAGATCTCTTTAAGATAACTCGGAAGTAGATATTTTTTTAGCGAAAAATTACTGGCTTCTTTCGCTTTTATATCACCACGTTTTACTAAATCTAATAACCATTCTATAACCCGAGTTTGATACTTCTCATGAACACCCGAACACAGGACTTTCCCCGTTGTAAATATAAATATACTAATATATTTCTTAGCTCTATTAATTGCAAACTCGCTATAAGTTATACTCGGTTCTTCTATTAATCCTTTGTCTTCTATTCTAATTCTATAAACCGGCATATCATCTATCGAGTCTATAGTTACGCGATAATGCTTTTCATTAATGCAGGATATCCAGCCGACCGCACCTGGCTTGAGACCGTTCGAATTTTTAATCACGCGAAATAACTTTTCTCTATCAACTGAGAATCCTAAGTTAAAAATAACGTTTCTCATTGTCGAAACTATACGAGCTTCTAAATGATCGAACTTAGGACAACATTTAAGGCTCCAAAATAAAAGTAAACCCGATTTACAATCATCAAAGTTTCTACAACCCGTAACCTGAATTACCCCATTTCTAAAAAGTTTAAGGTTAAGGTTAACTCCTTCGGAAAAAGTAAATGATATACAGTTTAATAAATGCCTCGTTTTATTTACCTTTCTTTTCTTAAAACCTTTCTCTCTCTCTTTATATAGCGCATGGATGAGAGAAGAATTTATGTCAACTTCATCGAAGATTACTCCTAAATCAAGGTCGTTTAAGTTTGTGTATGCTGTGAAAGTGTGAGTGGATACAAAACAGTCAGACATTTATAAAATTTCTTTATTGTTAAGTTGATATCAATCTCTCCCTCGGCGACCCCGTCTCGCCTGGTGGCTCGACACCAGGTCGGGAGTCGACCCCAGACGAGCCTCGCCTCTCGCTTTCCCCGCCGACCGGCAGGGAGGTGCCTGAGCGTCCCCGCCTCACGAGCTCGGCGAGTCAGCCGGGTCGTTCGATCTTGGCACTGCACCGTTTGACCCCCATTTGACCCCACCTAGAAAGTTCTGCGCTTGACTCGGACCAGAGTTAGGCCGGTGGAGCGAGACAGGGGACCGAGGAAAGTTTTACGCTCGACTCTGACCATTTATAATTGTGTTCCTCTCACGACATTAATGCATTTTTTTACCTTAAGGCGCGGGAGAGAGTTTTACGCTTGACTTGGACCAGAGTTAGGCTAGTAGAGGAAAGCACCCTAGCGGAGAGTTTTTTATGCTTGGCTTGACCAGAGTTAGGCAGGTGAAGGAGACCAGAGAGTTTATGCTTTACTTGACCAGAGGTAGGCTGGTGGAGGGGGCCACTCTAGTTTTTATGCTTGACTTGACCAGAGTTAGGCAGGCGGAGGGGTCCGCCCTAGTGGGGGGGAGAGTTTTGTGCTTGGCTTGACCAGAGTTAGGCAGGTGAAGGGGACCGGAGAGTTTATGCTTTACTTGACCAGAGTTAGGCAGGTGGAGGGGGCCACTCTAGCGGGGAGAGTTTATGCTTGACTTGACCTGAGTTAGGCAGGTGGAGGGGACCACTCTAGCGGTGAGAGGGGGGAAGAGAGTTTTGTGCTTGACTTGACCAGAGTTGGACGTTAATTCACGGATGAGTGATTTTTGTGGAAGAGTGAGACCATGTTAGGCAGGAAGAGTTGACTTGGTAAGCGTGAGCTAGCTCTCTCACTTTTTTACTAACGGCTTCTACTAACAGTGTAGGAAAAGGAGAAAATGCTGCTTACCAGCATTTTCTCCTTTTCCTACATTGTTTTTAACCTTTTAAAGATAAATCACATCTGTTAAGGCGAATGATTTGTCCGATTCTTAAGAAAGCTTGTCATTGGTCTGTAATGTTCAGCTCGGGCGAATGTAATAAATTACTGGACGTTTCCGCTGTTACAGAAGCAATAAACGGCTGATTTACTGCATTGAATAAATTATTTGCGCGATGATGTTGACCAAAAAAGCCCGTTGTAGCGATAACATAGGCGCTGCCAAGTGCTATATTTTTTTCTCCTTAGGTGGCATACTTTTTCTGTGTCAACGACCTGTTAGTTTTGAACTATTCATTTTAAGTTTCATAAAAAAAAAACTTGTACACGTTAAAAAAACACTCACGGTTGAAAGTACTCGCGGGAGACAAGGCAAATACAGATCTAATGATTCGATTTATCTTTTATATTTCCCCTCTTCTCACACGATGTTTTCAAGTCTTACTAATTCCTTGGTCCGTATTTACCAACCATTCTCTAGGATATTCGTAGTCTAATTCTGGATTTAGAAAGTAACACAACTTCTGATTGGCTAAACCATTTTGTAGCTGGCATATTCTCCATTTTCATACACTTGCAAAGACAAATCATTAAGTGAATCGCATTAAATTCAAAATGTTTCATTGTTTACGATTTGTAATTTGTAATTACAAATTATTTGTAATTGTAAACCATTTAGCTTAGCTAATCAAGATGTATTACGTTAAAAAATGAATAATAAGAACGAGAAGGTTCTTAAAAATGGTTGGTGAATACGGGACCCTGATCGTACAAAACCGAATCGTTTAGTAATCTAATAATTCGCTAGATGTACCTTCTATTCGAGAAGCGATAAACGGATGATTTTTTGATGCTGTACCAGTATTGTGCTTAATAATATTTTTGGCTTTAAGGCTGAATTTTTGTATCGTATGATATGTTGTTCGATTATTCTGGACGGGAAATTTCGTTGAATCTCAAATATGCCGCCTGCGATATGTTTATCTATTTTCTCCCTATTGTTTATTTCAGTCTTATTCTCCTAGTCAGACTTTTTTATTTCTCCATTTTATGTCATTTCTCATTTCAAATTTCCATTTCCATTCTTTTCAAATCTATTTCATCAAAGTCAACTGCATTCTTGTAATAAAAAAAAAAAAAGGATTTCGCGAGCAATTCATTTGAGAGACATACTTTTGAAAATACACGAATGCAGTTGATTTTTTAGGTGATGACCTATCAGGTCTCACATTCTTAATGCAGTTGTCAGATTGAAATTCTGTGAAGACGAATCACTCCACTTTATGAAGAAAAATAGTTCCTCATAGATGAATTAATAGACGCGTCTGTGTCATTTGATATGTGAAAATAACATGCGGATTGAAAATCTGTGCAAGTAAACTACAACTTTCAGGGTTAAATGTCATAGTAATAATTCTAGTTTTAAAATCAGCCTTGTTTCTCACTGTTGAAATGACCTAGTTCATAAAGTTTACGTGGCAGATGAATACGGAAGAGAAACCGTAAAACACCCCACACCACTCGAAAACAGCCCAACCACTGTCAATTCACCCAAGCAACTTTCCTAACACCTAAAAGTCCGGCCGGGTAGCTCAGTGGTTAGCGTATCCGAATCGTGACTTCGTGGTTGTGAGTTCGATACTCGGTTGAAGCAAACTTTCTTTCAGGCGATTTTTCGCCTCTCACCTTTGATGTATATGAGAGAAGTAGTCAGTGACATGGAAAGAAAGTTGTGTAAGTACTGGTGTAAGAAAGTCGGGAACACATGCGTAGGTGCACTGACTGCTGTGATATGACGTAAGCTGTTAAAACGGCGTTACACTCAAATACAATCAACCTAACACCTAAATGCTGAAACCACATGCGAAACGCAGAGATAAACGATTTTATGGAAAATAGTCATAAATTAATGCTGTCAGACTTATACAAAAAGTCGTCAACCGTCAAACAAATTAATTTTTAATAAGTTTGTCCCTGTTAAAATTTATTTGCTAGCAAATCTCTACCATCACCTACAGTTTCAGTACTTTAATTTTGTTTATCATATATACCTTTTGAATGAATGAAACACAAACACACCTTGAAATGTGTACCCTGAGTAACCACCATATGCCCTACACGTAGCGAATAAGAACGTTTTATCCTCTTATTACATTTAGAAATCGCCACCATGTTTACTTCAAATACGCACATTTTATTTGGAAAGAGTTTCAGGGATGATTAAGGATTTCTGGGTATAATTCCAGGTATATGATGTAATTAATAGTGTTTTATAGAGGTAAGGATTGCAAGAGGACGGTTCGTCTGAAGAAGAAAATGGCATTCGTATGTAGTATTTAGCTCGAGCGAATGTAATAAATTACTTAATGTCCCTGCTATCACAGAACCAACAAACCGCTGATTTATTGTATTTAATAATACATTTTCAAATACTATTGACCGAAAAGGCGGCTACCGTTATAGATATATCATTGGCAATACGACCTGTTTATTTGTCTTATTATTTCGGTGTTTTTTCTCTTAGCGTTAATAGTCTTTTGCAAGGCGGCATTTTCAGACCCGCCTGTAATGAAATTGCAGACGGTATTTTTAAATGTAGCAGTGATAGGAATTGTGTTTGGAGCCACTTGCAGCCAAGCGTTGGCACCCGGATACGGTGCTTTTGTTTGGTCTGATGGATCTATAGTATCTCGTTTTGTATTTGTTCTTCAGGGGCCTTTCCATGTTCAATTCTAGTCTTACCTTGAACAAATCCCAGTAACCCTTGGATTGGTTTTTCTTCTTCTTTCTTCCTTTTGCTCTCAGGTTTGGTATATTGTATTCGAAGCTGTGTTCAGGGGTAGCTGGTGGTGTGACTGTGTTCATACAATTTCTGACTAGTTTTTCCTTTTCTCTCTTTGTCTTGGAGATTATTTTCCATTTTCTCCTTGTCGCCCTTTACTCTCTCATTTAGTAACTTCGACCTCTCTTCTTGTGAGTCTACTGTATTTACAAGCCTTTCTATCTGCATAAATCTGTGTATCGAGTTCTTCTATTAAAATAAATAAATAAATAAAACAAAATCTTGGTGGTTGTTGTTGACGATTTTTTTTTTTTTTTTTTCATTACCAAAACATGCTGAACGACCTGATTTTAGCTCATACAAAATTAGCTTTAATGCTTATGACAGCACAAAAAAAAAAAAAATTGATGCCGAATGTTTTGCACACTTGTGTATTCGAATTCATAATTGTTTTACTAGGGTAGCCCGAATTACTTTTTTATTACAGTTTTCGCCATTCATAATCATTAAGAATAAAGCAATATTGCTACATATTCTATTTAATGTTCAGGTTAAAATAGGTTTTTCATATTTGCTGCTTGGGTTCGACTTGAATTACGTTGACAAATACTTTCTATGGGTCTGAAAAATATGTTATATAAGTTTCCAGTGCTCACTGCATTGTTTCCACCTTTAATCATTTTTTTTTAAGATACCATATACCCCTTAGAACTAGTCGCTTTGGTGTTTATAGATACATGGAAGATATCGATTGAAAATGATATTAGGTCTTAAAATATATAAAAAAATGTTCCTTCAAATGTTATTTGTAAATATTTGCTAGAGTACAAAAGGACACTGTTTACCTATGCAACATAATACAGCGATTTTAATTCTTCAGTGCTAGCTTTATTAGACCCACACCTATGAAGTAGGTTTTCGTGCTCTAACTCAAAAGCTTTTTTTAACCTAGGACCCTGAAACTTTATACAAGTATTGCTCATGAACCAAGGAGGTGCCCTATTGTTTTTGGGTCACATTGGTCAAAGGTCAATGAAACTTGTAAACTTCGTTTAAAAATCTTTCCGTGCTCTGACTCAATAGCTATTTGACCTCGGGTCATGAAACTATACAAGTGTTGCTCATGATCTAAGCAGGCGTCCTATTGTTCTTCTGTCACATTGGTCAAGGGTCAAGGTCATGGGTGATCTTTATTTTCAAAACCATGTTCCTTGTTTGATAGTGCTGCTTCAGTGACAAGATGCTGGGGGCATTTGTCGACTTTGCTACATTTCTAGTTTATTTTACCTCTTTAATGACTGAAAATGCAATCCATTGAAACTCAGACAAAAAAGCTTTATCTTGTACACTTATCTTAACAAGCGGACGGTACGTTCTGTGCAGCCTGATGTTAATCTATACCGTCCGCAAAAGTTCCTATTTACGCCTATGGAGCTGAAGGGTTAACTCTTGGCCATGGTTTCTGTTTGGAACTCGTTCTTGGTAAATTGATATTTGGCCAGTCATGTTTCTTTCCTATAAGGTTGAAAACTCTGATAGAATCATTAGTTATCATTTTACCCATTACCGCATAATTCCAAGTTTTAACGACTTTGAGAAAGGAGCCTTTTATAAACATTGTGGGAATAGGAAAAAATGCACCATATTTCCAATAACGTTTCCTACCCTTTCTCAGACATTTTTCCCATTTTGAGCCACATTTAATTTATGGTCTGCATATACTTTCAATTTGGATAAGTCCACCATGTTGTCGTTTAGTAAAGGGTTAATCCCTTTACCACATAATTCCTAGTTTTAACGACCTTGAGAAAGAAGCCTATTAAAACATTGTAGGAAAGGAGGAAATGCAAGTAACCAGCATTTTCTCTTTTACCAACAATGTTTTCTAGCCTCCAAGAGACAAATTCCACAATTTGAGCCACATGGAATATGTAATCTGCAAAAGCTCTCAACTTCGACGACAGTAAAATTTTGTCGTTTGGTAAAGAGTTAAATAATACTCTACTGTACAAAATGAAGTTAGTAGAAAATTCGTTGATAAACCCTTAATGCGGGCGCATTTTATTACAAAAACACATTTACATGTACTACACCAGCGGTTTTATGAAGGACAGTGTTTGTTTTACAATATTTTAAAGGATTTCGAAGTAAAATCTGATACCACACTCGCTTTTAAAATCATCTCTTGCTTTCATATAAAAAAATGTCCTCATAATATTTAAAATGAGGTAAAGCGACATGGTTAAACACTTTCACATGTGTATCATGTCATCATTTGACATGTAAGTTTTTTTATTTTTCCATTGTTCTTTCTGTTGCATAAAATATTTTTTGTTATTGATAAGAATGTCGTTATCAAAGGTTATATCAGATCCGTTGTGAATAGGTGTTTGATCGTGGAGATTCAAGATCAGGCCTGCTTGTGCACAAGCCTGTCTGATTTTGAATCTCCTCGGTCCAACAATTTCGAGATATTCTTGACAAAGACTGTTTTAATTTTGGAACAACATTTTCTTTTTTCCTCCGCCGACTGAAGGTATCCGGCTCATTTATTTGGGACTGGAAACGTTAACTCTACATGTGACAGAATGTAGACTTACCCATGTTGAAGACGCGCCATTTACATGTGACACAAATTATAGAAATTGTATTTAAAGGGGTAGAAACATTTATGAAAGAGAGAAAATCCTGGTAAACAACATTTTCTCCTTTCTCCAAAATGTTTTCTACCCTTCAAAGAAAAATCACATTTCAGACACTTTTATTTTCTCGTCTGCGAATGCCTTCAAAATGAATAATGTAAAATATTGTTATCTTATGAAGAGGTGAGCATATTGTTCATACCCTTTCACTCCCTTTGGTATCATTAACCAACTATTACCCAAAACGACAAGTTTTAGACCCTTTCAAATTGAAAGCATCTGCAGACAGGGTAGAAAACATTTCGGGAAAAAGAGAATATGCTGGTTACTAGCATTTTTTTCCTTTACCTACAATTTTTCTCAAGGGTCACTTCCTCAGGGTTGTGAAAAAACACGATTGTTAGATAAAGGTTTAAGTGGCTTATGCAGGCAGCCCGGATTAAGATCAGCCTTCACAGAATGTGCAGTTTGATCTTGGATCTACAAAATGCGCTACCTGAAATCTGAAAACCGAACGGCAAAATTACTTGCAGTGGTTTTTGGTGTATATACCTCGATTAGAAAAAAAAGAATTCGCTTATCTGGTAGTAAAAAACATATTACTTAACTTTTTTCCTTTCCTGAAAACATCAAAATTGAATATGATGGTGTAAAAAAAAATGGATACTCGAAATGACGTAATAGTTAATACAAGATCACATCACAATTAAGTTTTGTTAGCAAATGAAAACTGCTCTTTATGTACAATTTTGCCTTGTGCCACAGTGTTTTTTCAGTGTTTTTTTTTTTCAGAGAGGGTTTGGTATAATAGAGAGTCGTCTGCCGGCGTAGCTAATATGTAAAGACTTGTTGACATATCTATTGCCTGCCTAATTGGGCGCCCTTGGCTGTGACATGTTGGAATTGATTCTCATTTCTATGAGAATCCCTCGATAGATTCTTCTACGTTTGCGCGATATAAGACTGCTGCCTGGGCAAGAACCAAGAGACTATATTGATATATAGTTTAATTCCCCTTCTCTGTCTCTTTCTCTCTCTCTTCGAGACGGGGACTGAGTAACTGAGGGAGTCCTCTCTCTCTCTCTCTCTCTCTCTCTCATTGTCGACGCGGCTATATATCATAAGAATCTTAACACATTTTGTTTCCTCTTTTATCAATCACATGCATTGGACATAGAGGACATTTGTTTATTTCGGTGAAAGATCGAAATTTATTTCATCGAATGAACACCATCTATATATTTTCATTTGTGGCTGCCACTTGTGAAAAAATTTCCGGTAATGTTCACTCGATGAAAAAATTTTGTATCTTTCGCTGAAAAGAAAAAAATATTCTATTTATTTCATGCTTCCAACCCCCCTTTTTTATGTTAGGATTTTCATCAAAATCTAGCACTGTTGTTTTCAGTAATTCCCCGTGGCGTACCTTTTTCCACATAGCAGAATATTACAAAATTACGAGTACGTAAAGCGCGAGAAATGTATGGTAAATGCGCGGGAATTACGTCATACGAGTACATGTATTTCCGTCTTGTTGAATGGCTCGCACTGTTTACCTAGGTAACTAGTGTGCGGGAACTATTGTTTCCGCCTTTAATTGAAGAGTTATAAAAAAGGAAATCTGTATTTTCACTGGTCGTAACCATGAAATATCAAACCATATTCCGCCATTATTTCTCGATGAACTACCGAAAAACATAAATTGAATAGAGGATATTTGTTTTTTACGGTAAAAGGTCGAAATTTACTTCATCGAGTGAACATCATCGGTAATATTTTCACGAGTGGCTGCTGCGATGAAATAAATTTCGATTTTTAACCGAAAAAAAAAGAACCCAAATATTCTATTTATTTCATGCTTTTAACCCTTTCTGGGGGGAACTTAATCAAAATCCAGTGCAGTTCTTTTCGGTTATTCCCCATGGCGTACCCCCTCCGCATAGCAACGTATTACAATATTACGTCAAGCGCGAGAAAAGTAAGGTAAATTACGTCATATTTCCATCTGGTTGTGAGGCACGCACATTTTACCTAGGTAACTAGTGCGCCGGAACAACTGTTTCCGCCTTCAATTGAAGAGTTAGAATATAAAAATCGGTATTTTCAATGGTCGTAACCATGAAATATCGAAAAATATTTCATCGATATTTCTCGATAACCTACCGGAAAGCATGAAATAAAGTGTTTTATCACTTAAGCACTGAGTCCAGCTGTAGTTCGCTTTTGTTGACGATTTGGATCAAATCAGATTGCAAAGAACATGCTATCTAAACCTTGGTGGCGTTATTGTAACACATTCTGGTCAAATTGATCTTGAAAAACCAATATATAATCTTAAGGCTGCTATGCACGACTCAAGGACTTATTGCAGATAGTGTAGGTCAAGATCAGACGGCACAGAATATGCAGTCTGATCTTGGGTCTACTCTGTCCGTTTAGGAGATATTTTTCCCTAAAACTACTTTGAAATAGCAACATTTTTGCTTTTAAGTACTATCTGCTTGAAAATTTCATCTAACATTAAAGTAGGATAATCCTTAGGCTGCCAAGCGCGACTCGCTGACCTCTTGCGGATAGTGTAGATCAAGATCAGACTGTACAGAACGTGCAGCCTGATCTTTGATTTACACTATCCGATCAGGAGATATTTTTCCAAAAAAATAACTGTAAAATAGCAAAATTTTGGCTTTGGCTTTTAAGAACTATTTGCTGAAAGTTTTATCTTAGTTAAAGTAGGTTAATCCTTAGGCTGCAAAGCGGAACTGACTGACCTTTTGCGGACAGTGTAGATCAAGATCAGACTGCACAGAACGTGCAGTCTGATCTTTGATCTACACTGTCCGATAAGTAGATATTTCTCCCCCCCCCCCCCCAAAAAAAAAAGATGACTTTAAAATAGCAACCTTTGGGTTTTTAACAACGACGTGAAGGAATCTTTTAACTTATTCAGCAGGACAAGTTCTAACCCTTTCCCAAACGGCAAATTTTGGACCAGACTAAATTGAAAGCATTTTGCAGATGACAAATTAACAGTTGCTAAAAAGATGATTTTTCTATATGGTAGGGTAGAAAACATTGTAGGAAAAGGAGAAAATGCTGGTTACCAGCATTTTCTCCTTTTCCCACAATGTTTTCAAAAGTCTTCTATTCCTGACCCGTAAAAACCAGGAATTGTTTGGAAAAGGGGTTAAGGGCTAAACCGTTTTCTTTTCCTAATTGAAAAGGTCCATTATTTTGATTCAGCGCTGTAGGGGTGAATGTTTTAAGCCGATTACTCTTATGTCAGTGAAAGATGTGCGAACGTGTTTTTTCTTCTTTAGTTTAAAACCGATTTTGAATGTGAATGTAAATAGCACATTAACTCTTCCGGATTTTAGATCTACTTAACTTTTTCCAAGTCTAATATATAAGGTCGACCTCTTTAGACGACTGTTAATACAATCCACTGACACTCGAAGATTTTTGCCTTAAAAATTGATTTAATAGGCGAATGGCAAAACTCAAAGATCAAACTGCACGATCTTTGCAGTCTGATCTTGATCTTTGTCTAGCGCAAAGACTCCTAAAAGGGTTTGAAACCAGTACATTTGACACTATTATCCCCCGCCGAAAGCGGAGGGATATAGGTTTAGCGTTGTCCGTCCGTCCGTCCGTCGTCCGGGACAATATCTCCAATACCACTGCACGGAATTTCGTGAAACTATATACGTGTGTACAATAACCTATTCCGCCGACATGCTTTTTTTCTTTTTTTGATTCGATGCAAAATGGCCGACTGGGACTGCGCGCGGTTTTGAGTTACGCGGTAGCGTAAATTTTTGAAAAGGTCTTTTTCGGCGGGGGATATCATTTCAACGAAATTGCTTGTTAGCTCTGCTGTTTTCGAAGAAAACGACGAGTTGTTGTCATAGCCCTGACGTCGTCTGCATCGTCGTCATGCATAAACTTTGAAATTTTGTTCTTTAGCCTGCAACACGATAAGAGGGCATTTGGACATTTGCGTAAAGTGTCATCTCGGATCAGCCTGCGCAGTCCACGCAGGCTAATCCAAGACGACCTTTTCCGTTCATATGCAGTTTTCTCTGTCGCGCAAGTTTACTGTAGTACAAAATCGAATGTAGTCATAAAGTGTCGTCTTGGATCAGTCTGTGCGGACTGCGCAGGCTGATCCGGGACGACACTTTATGCAAATGTCCGAATGCTCCTTTCCACTTGTTGCAGGCCAATTATCTCTATTATAACTGAAGATATTTACTTCAAACTTTGACATGTTGTTCACCATCAAAAAAGGAACCCGTACAACAGGGGCAGGTAAACATCAAAGTATGTTTTGCACAGTTATGCCCCTTTTCGAATGAGAATTTTCACTGAATATCAAATCCTTGCAGCCGAGGGTTGGCACCCGCATTCGGTGCTCTTGTTATAAAAAGTATAAAGTTGTATGAAAAGAAATGGAATTTCTTTGTACTCGTACCATAGAGAAAACATGTAGGCAAAAGTATTCTGTTGTTTGTGATGAGGATTTTTCCTTTATCTTGAAGGGCTGTCGGTCGCTGGGTGGTAAGATTTCTGGTGATGGGTTTCAGCCCTTTACTAAACATCCCGAGTTTTGAAGAGTCTAAAGACAAATGCTTATGAAAACGTTGTGGGAATAGAAGGAAATGCTGACTGACCAGCATTTTCTGCTTTTTCTCAAATCATTTTTATTTTATTTTATTTTATTTATTTATTTATTTATTTATTTTTTTTTTTTTTTTTCATTCAAAATAAAAATTTTAGTTTTTGAGACACAATTAACTTGCCCTCTGCTAAATTGCTAAATATCTCTTTTTGGGAGAAGTGTAAAATATTCTTGTATAGAACAGAGTTAAGCAGATTGTTTTGAATAATTGCTTTTATCACACAACTACCCTTATTTTCAGTATAATACAGCTTTTATAAACTTATTTACACACGTTTGAGATAACCAAATATCGCCGTATTTGGTAAAAGCTCTTTAATCATACGCCTCATTTCTAAAACAATGCTGACTCAGACTTATCTGTGAAATTAATTTTCGAAATTGATGATCGTGTGTCAGAGCTGCAAATTTTATCATTTTTAGTGTCAAAACAAAATCATGAAATGCAAGTCTCTTTGGAATAATTCTTCGCCCGCGATGTACACACCTGTCAAAGAAGCGAAGAGGCTTCATGTAAAGTTCATTACACATGTAAATTTAGGCCTATATTTTAGTACATTTTGGGCTATATATCCTGAGATCATTCAGGTGATAAAAAGATTCTGACAGACATTTGCTTTTGAAGTGAATTTTATTAAACTCGTCGTCAAAAACAGTTCTTAAGCTCGCCGAAGGCTCGCTTGATAACATATTTTTAAGATTCGTCTAATAAAATTTAACCTCAAATGCCAACTCGTATAAAGAACATTATAGCCCTTGATTCTGTCATTAACTTAACAGGGCATTGTATCATTTAGTCATAATACAGTTTATACCGATTTTTTCCCATTATTTTAATTATTATTTAATCAGCAAATGCAGATAAAAATATTATTTATTGATTAGATATCGATATGTGTGGATCAATATCAGACTGCGCAAGTGGAGGCTGGTTTTGGTTGACATTTCTCCCAAAGGATACATAGAATCATGATTTAGTGATTAACGAATCACCAACAATGGCTTAATTGAGCTCGGAATGTAATCTTGTGATAGCTTTTGTAAACTGATATATCCCAAAGGCTTAATACATTTGTGATTTAAGCTCTCTTGTCGCCAAAGTACCCCTTATCCTGATAAAGAAGTGACATGAAATTTTCAACCCGACAATAAAACCCAAATTCTGCAACCTCGAAACTTTTTTAGGAGGGGGAATCTTTCCTTATCGGACAGTGTAGATCCAAGATCAGACTGCACGTTCTGTGCAGTCTGATCTTGATCTACTCTGTCCGCAAAAAATTCCGTGAGTCTCGCGTAGCAGCCTAATGGATAAGAACTCGAACTCTTTCGATCGGTTGAAATACATCAAACTGAACTCAGAGAGGCATTTATCCTACAGGCCCCACTAAACAAGCGGACGGAATAGATCCTATATCAGACTGATCTTGGTCTATGCGGTCCGCTGCAACACATGTTTATGCCATTGGCACTATCAGGGTTAAAGTCTGTTTTTTATACCCCCATAAAACATGTAATCACGAAAGTGGATTTGAATCTCATGTTGGCTGTATCTTTGATAAAACAACCGATTCTGGTAACCTGAATTTTCTCCTGTTTCGACATTTATATACAAGTCGTCTTTAGGCCCGTGAATGAATACGGGTTGGTATGAAATAGAGAAAATTTGTTTCACGAGTGAACATTTTACAGATGATTTTCACGAGATGAAATAAATTTCGATCTTTCACCGAAAAAAGAAAATAATAATAATAATTCTATTTATTTCATGCTTCTAAGCTTTTTTTTTTTTTGGTTGGGACTTTATTCAAAATCTAGTACGGTTGTTTTCGGTAATTTCCCGTGGCATACCCCCTCCACATAAGAACTCATTACAGTATAACGTAAATCACGAGAATGCATGTAAATTACGTCATATTTACCTCTGATTGAATGGCACACGCTATTTACTTAGGTAACTCGTGGGCGAGACTATCGTTTCCGCCTTCAATTGAAGAGTGAGAAAATATGAAATCGGTATTTTTCACTGGTCGTAACTATGAAATATCAAATCATAATCCACCAGTAGTTCACGATAAACTACCGGGAATCATGAAAAATTTAATATACCTCTCTAGCTTTCAGTTAATTATGTTGTTTCCTATGAGGACAATCTTTGAACAGCTAGAAAAGTATTACTTAGCTAATATTTCCCTGTAATGTTTCACCTTCTAGTATTGAGTTAAGTTATTCAATGAGATTTAATAGATGGAAGTTGCCTAGGAGGGACGGAAAACTGTTGACTTACGTTTAAGAGCAGAAACACTCCCTCCGTTGACGGTGATCTATAGCGCATTTCCGGTGGAACTTGAAAGCAGCCTAAAGCCTCTTTTTGAAATAAAGTACACAAGCTAAATGGTAAAAAGAAACGATGAAACTGTGATTAGAAACAATACTTATGTAAAGTTTCGTGAGGGTCAAACTCAACAATGTTTTCTGGGCATTTTTACCTTATTTAATTAGCAAAGTATTTACATACAAAAAAAAAAAAAAAAAATAAATAAATAAAATCTTACAGGCCATAATAGAATGAGTTCATCCTGCTACTTTTTCAATATAACTATGCTACAAGCAGAATAAAAGAGGCATCCGTTTCCAACAGACATCTGCCCGAAGCGGAATTTATGATGAGCCTTTTAACCCGAGGAAACTTTCCTGTATATCTGAGGTACCTGGAGCAGTCTGGAAATATCTGTCTCTTGCCTATCGTACACGTCTGGCAAAGCATTGCAGACGTTACTTTTGCTTTTGTGGAAATACTTCTGAAAAAAATGGCCAGGCAGTTCCTTGTCGTTTGTTATGACATTTGGTCTGTACCATTTCTTCTTGTCCGCCACTAGGATTATGTCAATTCCCTCTTTTGCCCCTCCTAGCAAACAGTCTCCACGTGTCGATCCCACCTTGCCAATAACACCCACACCTTGGGTTGACAGAACTTTTTTCAACTGCTTTCTTTAGCAAGCTGTCAGCCTGTTCACTTTCTTGGAATGTATGCCAAGAGCGCTGCACCATTTTATGTTTGCATCCAATATGACCTGTCCATAATGGTCTGGTTAACAATAATACTAGCACTACTTCTTTTATGTTGCGGACCAACATCAGTAAATTTCCAGGTCAAACCTTCAACATCATTTAGTTATAATCATCCAGTCCAAATAGGAATGCTCGGCGGTCAGAGGGCTGGGAGGAGAAGTGACCAGTAAAAACAAAAAATATGCTTGGGCCTCTATATTTAAGTTTTTTAGAGTATGTATGTGCCAGGTTTATCAACTCCTTGTGTTAGAGTACATGCTAAGGCAGGGTAAGTTAGGGTTATTTCGCTATATCCCTTCACTTCTGAAACCTGTTTGCTCTTGTTAGCTTCAAGTCCCTGATGTCGACCCTGAGAAGTTTATGACAGCAAATCTCACCACGAAATGACAAAAAAAAAAAAAAAAAAAATATGCACTTCACCAGTTCCAATACATCCTCTCCATGTGGTATTGTCCTTCAGTCGCTGATACTGAGGCCTTTGGTCAAGTTCAAGTAACTCACAACTAACATTGCCGATACATTACGGATAGAAGCGTTTCAGAAGTAGTCGGTATACATGTCCTGATCATACTACGGTTCTGTTCTTCTCAACAGAAAAGAGATGGTTCATGGAGGATGGGCTAGCCTTACAATGTGGACACAAAGTATACTCTCTTACTTTATTAGCAGCTTTTTAGTTGATTCCATCACAAACTCAGATCATTCTAGACAAACATCTCATTGAATCACAATCTAGCTTCCTAAACATGCAATTTAGTCAATCTTAGTTGCCCTTAACGATTCTTAATAACAGCAGAATCTCTTTGAAGCCTGTCGATCAAGGGTGCTAAAAGTTAAATATTGCAGCGTTTACTTTTGTCATAAATGGCTGTTGTCACTGAGCTGTCATTTTCTCACTCTGAGTATGGAAGAAGAGGGTCTCTCAATTCCTTGTCAATGTTGTTTTAAACATGGCGGCGTCAAGTAAACAGAATGAGCCGTATAAGTGATCCGGAAAAAAAAAACGATTAAGAACCTGAAAGGTATGAGATAAATTGACAATAGTGGAAAGATTCTGGCAAACATTTTTGTTTTTGTCATTTTTTTTTCCAATGTTTTAAAAGCTTCTTAGATATATAAAATACACACAAATACACATATGCAAACACACGCAAAAAAAAAAATGCTTAACAGTATATAAAAACATCTATACTCTTCAGCCAGTTTTTAGCCCATTTCATCCTTATTTTATGAAACTATAATCATTCTCGAATCTTCGTGCCAAATGTTGCCCCTGATGGCTGCAAGATTGCACTGATTATGACGGATAGAAAATGCATTTTATATTATACAAGCCTTCGAAGCAGTCGCTGTTATCGTTTAGTTGAATTTGATACATATGTATATACTTCATTCATTATTCGTTTTGCTACTACATACTGCTGACCTTTTTTGAATATTGTGACATTGGAAGAAAATGTTTGTAAGAAAAAAAGTAGAGACAAAATGCAAATTTCACGTTTAGTTTCCTAAATTAGACCATTAAGCTATGAAAGGATATGGGCCATGCTCCGTGAAAAGGGGGTTTAATGCATCTGCAAAACGTATCGACCAGGTGCGCCTTCGCAGTCCGCACAGGCTCACCTGGGCCGAGACCTTTTGCTTTTGGTAATTTCTTTGAATGTTTAGGGACTATTCTATCTCACGACTCAGTCGGTTGTTAGACAAAATGGATTTTATTGATCCATAATTGTGTGATGACTTACTTGCTACACTGCATCATGGGGATGGATTAATTTAGTTCCTTTTTGCCAGAGAATGGCTCATTAATTTCAATCCAGATAAGTAAGTGGATGGTGCATGTAGCGTTTGTCACGAGGGCTTTATATAAATGAAAAAAGAAAATGGAATCAACTGGAATATTGCTATACAAAGCATGCTTTTGTCAGAAAATGTAAAATAAATCTCCCTATAAGTCCTAGTGTAATTGATATTTTCAGCCAGGCACTCCTACGCTAATACCTGGGCGTTCAGTCGGATGTTCAGGGCGTATGTACCCTCCAATAAATATCCTTGCGCTATAAAAAGTAAACTTTTAAGTCAGTCGAAAACTTTAGCCTTGATTCTGTATTTCCTAACTATTTATCTCCTACAGAGTGTTTCCTGAAAACTATTGAAGGTAATCGAATCCATCCCTATTGGTCAACTCAGCATTAAATACATGTATACTAAATAATATTTAATGATATCGACCGGTCGTAGTCAGCCCAGATATTGTAATGAGAATGTTGGTTTATCTAATATAACTAAAAACAACACAAATCGACTGTGTAAAATAACAGACAGTCTTATATAGTTCTGCAATGTCTACTAAAATGTAGAATTTTTCCCTAAGATCCTGAGACTTCAGCTAGCACAGCAGATCTAAATATTATCTTCATTCTAAACTCCAAGACTAAGTATCTGATTGGCTTAGAACGAGAATTGATTTGCCGTAGAATGCCTCGACCAGTAAGATTGCTTCTCTTGGGATTTTCCTTTTGAATTACTTTTTGGAATCGAATTTAGATTAGATGGTGAACACGGCCTTTAAAATGTTTCGACGGAAATTTTGAAAGGTACGTATATACACATACCAGAGTATCAAGGAAGACTGAGATAGAGACAGAGAAACTGTCAAAACGACTGAGGCTTTTCAGTATTTTCTGTTGACCTGTTTTACCGTCACTCCAAGAGAAAGAGCGTGTCAAGTTTTGGTAAATTAGTTGTCAATGGCTGACGAGGGTCTGTATTACTCTTTTATTGCTTTTTCCAACAAAAAGACAGGAGCTTTGTATTCATCAGATTCAAATGGTAGATTTTCATTCAAAAGCAAGCCTCCTCATTGGAGAACATAAAACGCCTACTCCAATCAGATGACAGATCTTGGAATTTAGAGCTAGTCCCGTATTTGCGAAGGGTTTTGAAAGAGTGATCATTAACATGCTTTTTTTCACAACGATAAAATTTTATTAAAAACGTTTGGATCCTTCATGGATCCTGTCCAAACGCGCAAAGTGTAACGACATGATAAAATCCTTTGCTCTGTGAAACTCTTGTGGCTTTAAGAACACTATAGACCAAGACCAGCCTGCAAGTCGGTCACATGTCAATTCTTTGACACTCAAGTAACTGTTCAGATTTATATCAGCAAAGTACGAACCTCGCACTCCTTCAAAAATTGTCTATGTGAAGTAAAAGGTTGGCCCTTTACCATAAGACAAAATTTCTGACTTGTCAAAACGCTAAGGCATTTGCTAACGATATACTATTCGCGGCTCAATTCGAGTGAGTTTTCTTTGATAAGATAGAAGCATTGTGGGTAAAGGAGAAAATGTTCCTTATAAGTATATTCTCCTTTTACAAATTACTCATTCACAAGTATTTCCTCATAGAACTGGAAAAAAAAAAAACCACAGGACTGTTTTGGTAACTGCTTTATACCTCACCGTTATAAGTTTTATGCTTTTGCAGATTGCTTGAATGAAAATAAGACTGCACTAAAAAAAAAAACAGTTCTTAGATTCATATCGTCCTTTCCTTGATTAGATTAACGCCGCAGTGCTAACTAAGATTCCACAGTCATAAAATCGGACTATAACATAGCAGTTTCTGGAGGATTTTTATTTCTTTTTTTTTTTCAATGGATTTTTCACAAAATGACAAGTAAGATTGCATGTTCTACGCTGTCTAATCTTCATCCAAATTGCCGACAAAAAGCAGTTTCATCTTGATCCAATCGTCGATTCGCGTTAACGAAGAGTTCAACTTCGGACCTTTCCATTTTAGGATCCGTGAATCAACCCTTAGGCTGCTAAGCGTGACTCAGTGAACTGTTGAGGACAGTGTAGATCAAGGTCAGATTGCACAGAACGTGCAGACTGATCTTGGATCTACACTGTCCGATAATGAGATATCTTTCTCCCATAAATACCTTTGAAATAGCAAAATCTTGGTTTTCACTATCGGATTGAAAGTTTCATTTCACTTATTGAGTAAGATACAGGTTAAACATTTATCAAACGATACCAAGTCTGTTCCACCCTGAGGAAAACAGCTTTTGAAAACCTTGCGAGAAAAGGACAAAAAATTGGTAACCCAGCTACTATTTAACTAGCACATCCCATTTTTTCTGTCATAATTCATTTGTCGTCTGATAAGGCTTTCAGTATGCACGAATTTAGTGTTGTCGTCTGGTACAGACCTGACATATTTCTTTCCACTGTTATTGTGTTTAGTTTGTTTGTCAGTTTCTCTAATTGGAAACGAAGATTCTGTTGTTTATGGTTGCTGGAACTATATTACCTAAACAAAAAACAACCTTGTGGGGCCACCTACACTGTAGAAATTATGCAAATATGTAGCCATTTACTGATCAATAGTTTCACGGCTCAAATATAAGAATTACCCCATCCGCAAAATTTGATTCCTTTTAGATATCCGTCTCTTATTAACTTCTGCGATTGTGAGAACGATTTTTGCCAGTATGGCGTCAAGCAACCCCTTAGGGCACTTGTGCTTAGACAAGAATCCAATAAGATTAACATTCTATCATACATATCTATAAACTTGTCTCTTTTGGATGTACTGTTGGTGAAACAGCTTAAGGCCGATTTCGATAGGCTAGAAATTGAAGGACAGCGGTCCGTGCATTTAACCATGCACTCATGGTTGTTCTTCTTGTTATGGGTGATAAATAGTATAAAATATCACTTCTTATTAAAGTATTGTGGCAAAAGAAACAATAAACAGCCTTGCATAGAATGATATGTTTATGCCTGGAAACATGAGAAATTCTCATGTAAGGCCTATCCAATAGCTAGAAGAAAATACATTCTGTTAACTCATTACCACACATTCCCAAGGTAAAATGACCCTGAAGAAGAAGGCTTTTGAAAATATTGTGGGAAAAAGAGAAAATGCTGATAACTACCATTTTTTTCTTTTCCCACGTCTTTTACCCTATCAAAGACAAATTTCATCAATTGGACCACACTTAATTTGTAGCAAATTCTTTCAATTTGGACCAGGCTAAAAGTTTGCCTTTTGGTAACGAGGTGAAATAAGAATGTGCCTGAATCAATGGCAATAATAATGTATGCTAGGTTACATTCGCTTGCAATGAATTCAAATTCATCATGGCAGTGTAGTGGATGAGACTATGTCTACAACGAAATATTGGACAGTGTACATTAAGGATCAGGACAGTATTAGTTGTACGGTTAGGTGGCAGGGGACTTGGAAACTTGTTCACGGCTGTGGTGAATCATGTCGCCCCGAGCCGAAATTGTTCACGGCTGCGGTGAATCATGTCACCCCGAGCCGAAGGCGAGGTGGCGACCTGATTCGCCACAGCCGTGAACAAATTTCCAAGTCCCCTGCCACCTGACCGTACAACGAATTTATTATACTGCAAATTTTACCATTCCAGCGTGTGTTAAGCGAAATTTGCCTGCTTTTTTTGATTTCAAAAATTGAGTACGCCGACGAAGCAGAATTTCCCTTCTGAGTGCCCCAATTCAATGAAAACTGACGTCACTGGGAACTGACGTCACTGAAACCTTGGAAAAACGTGCAGTTTGATGCATAATCTTGATGTTAATATTGATCGATGTCGCCATTTTGGAAGTTGTGTTGAAAGTGTAGTCATGTATACGGGGCTCCCGAAAGGGAAACAGCTTTTACGTTGGTTTTGCCAGTGTACATGATATATATGTTCGGGGCATATTATCCAATCAGATCACGAGAAATTTCTTTGCAGTATAATAATGTGCTCTGTACAGTCTGGCTTACACTGTCAACAAAATGACTAAATGTTACCTTTACCATGTTTTCATTCATGAACCTTTAAACAATGTCTGTTCTAAGACTTGTGATATTCCTCTTCCTGCATGAATGTTCTTTTTTTATACAAACTTTAGAAACTCTACTCTTGATGAATCTGCATTTTGCAACAATTTCTGTTGGTAAAATGTTAATGAGGTGAAAACAAAAGGACAGTTCCATCGTTTCTATTTGCTGGGCAGTCAAAATACATCGCATACATGTACTTTTATTTTAACCCTTATCCTGCTAAATAACTAACATGAAACTTTCAAGCCGATAGTAAAAAACCCAAATTTTGCTTTTTCAAAGGTAATTTTGGGATAAAGATATCTTCTTATCGGACAGTGAAGATCTAAGATCAGACTGCACGTTCTGTGCAGTCTGATCTTGATCTACACTGTCCGCAAAGGGTCAGTGAGTCGCGCTTAGCAGCCAAAGGGTTAAAGGTGTTTTTTGATATCATAAAAGAACACTATAAGGTTGTTCTGATGGTGTATTCCAATGAACTACCCTCTCTAAGTAAATATTGCGATTGAAGTGCTACTATTCCTATTTTAAGCTGATACAGTGCCAGATTTATAAATGAAATATAAATTATGAATTATATACATGCACCTCTTTTTTTCAAATAAGAATTTATTTTTTGTAGTTTTTAAACAACACTAGCAAAATGATGAAAGGAATAAAGTATTCAATGTCCAACTTTTCCCTTCATATCGCTCTTCAAAATGTTACTAAACAAATGGAGTGAAAGGAGGTAGGTGTCAGATGTCACCCTTTTCATTAAACTATGTTACTCAATTTATCATTGGAGCAGAGGTAAAAGGTGGTATGTGTGCAGATACCTCCCTCTGCCATTTGACCAGATACAATTTGCCGCCCAAATCATGGCAGGTAAAAGGGGTTATCTATATTTTTGCCCATTTATGGGTAAACTGAGGACCTTCTGAGACTGTGCTGACTTGCAATAAAAAGATGTAATTATGCGCCAAAACATTGCCAAATATCGCTTTAATTGATGAATAACCTAATTTTTAGAACGATTCAAAGTTGCTTTTTCAATTTCCCGAAAGTTTAAAAAAAAAAGGCAGATATCCCCGTTTACCTGTAACCCCTTGTTATGACCGTTAAAAAATGCATTTCAATTTCTTGGCGCCATTAAAGAAATCACTGTTGTCATTCCGGTTTAAAATAGATTTCCGATATATGAATTTATCCCTTTCAACATATATATCGGTAATGTATCTATGTTTACTCAGCTAGGTATTTTCCGAGCCATTCTACAGTCTATTAATTTTTTACAGCGTTTCCTCTCTCTGGCTGTAAGGATGTGTCTTTAAATGCCAAGCATAAAAGCCCAACCTCTCTCGACGGCTAAAATACAATTCATAGAAACCTGTTTTTGTTTTTCATCATAAATGGTTGACTTTAACAGACGTACTTAAAAGATCAAAATCTCAATCTCTGCCGTCCCCAAAAGCTCCCATTCTCGCGTATAGCGATGAAAGTGTTAGCTCTGCAGAAAAGTCCCTATAACAAACGTGTTTTCTTAAAGAAAAAAAATCACCTCAATTGATAGCTTTAAAATCTTAACACGGAGAAAACCTCAGAAATCTCTCCCCAACTTCATTAATTCTACTTTAAGACAAGTACGGAAAATAGATTGATTATTTTACGAGAATACCTTTAATGCGCGAAATAATCCATCTCTGCATTAAGAAGAGAAATTTCTATACATTGTTAAGCAGTGATCTTACAAGTGAAAAAACACTGTTGTCAATTGAAACAAGAAGTGTCTTTAAAAAAGATAGACGGCGTAAGAGATACTGGAAAATGAATATTGAAACTCTTTTGTGTCTCAATATGAAGTAAAATAATGAAAAGTAACCACACAAGCAGTTGCCTCTTTTTCCTCATTGATTTTCATTTTGTTGAAAAGAAGTATTGGGTCATTGGGTAACGCTTATGAAAATATTAAATTTCGAAATAGGAAAAGAAAAGAATCATTCTAGATACTACATTAGTTTGCTATGGTTTGAATCAAGGCCCCGAGGTATAGATTAGCGGTAGCAGCACTTATTAAAAGTGGTTTCATAAATGTGCGAGCAAATATGCCAGCAGAAGCCCGCAGAACAAACATGTGCACATTTTTTACCAATCGCAAATTACCAATTATTCATTCTTTATCAGTACCAAGAAGTAGGTCAAAAGCCAGTGCATTTAGCTACGCGGAAAATATCTCCTCTGTTTAACAAAATCCTCTGTAACCCTTTTCCTGCTATATAAGTTAGATGAAACTTTCGACCCGATAGTAAAAACCCAAATGATGCTTTTTCAAATTTATTTTGGGAAAAATCTATCTTCGTATCGGACAGTATAGATCCAAGATCAGACTGCACGTTCTGTGCAGTCTGATCTTGATCTACGCTGTCCGCAAAAGGTCAGTTAATCACGCTTAGCATCCTAAGGGTTAAAGCATTTTTCTTATAGAGTATTTATATACTGAATTGCATTGTTGTAAATTTCTGTCATTTTTTCTTTTTTAACTCTTAAAACCAAAGGGCTGAAGGCACTGTCATGTTCAGTGCCTAATTTTGTTCTGTCTTAGATTTATCTCATAAATACGTCCCGCTCTATGGACTACATAATTTTCTTGGTGAATCATATTCTTATATTTCTCTTTAACGTTAAGCCTATTTCAGCTGAAGTTTTTTGTAGTCCCTTGATATAAGGGGCTTTCTCTCTATCTCAAACTGGCTTTTTACAAATTTACAAGAGCTTATGAGATGGCATGAAATGCCCAGTCACTTGATAAATCAATTTTCATTCAACACTTTATTTCACTTTTTTTCCGTTATGTACATCTAACTGTCATGAAAGCATTTAGATAAAAACCTTTTTAATACTTACAAAGTTTTTCATACTAATCGTATTGTCTTACTGCTGTATGCTTTGAATGTCCACTAAATGACCTTAGGTGTCGATGCACCTTACAACATTTATTCGTTCTTTAGTAAGCCCTATATTTCCTTTGTCCTTTTCATATTTTAAGCACTAACCTATCTCCTCTCTCTCTCCCTCTCTCTCTCTCTCACACACACAAATTTGGCTGCATGAACGCAAGGGTGAAATGCAGTATACAGCCGAATGTTTCTCCCAGAATACTAATCCTTAACGTGCAAAATAAGTAAAATGAAATTTTAAAGCCGAAAGTAAAAACCCAAATATTGCTATTTCAATGTTATTTTCAGGTGAAAATATCTCCATATCGTACACGTTCTGTGCAGTCTGATTTTGATCTACACTATCTGCATAAGGTCCTAGATTCGCGCTTAGCAGCTAAAGGTTTAAAATTAGATATTGTGATGCAAGAAACATTATACTTTGTTCAGGATGAGCCGGGCACCAGTAGCTCAGTCGGTAACGGACAGAACTTGAGAACAGGGGGTCGCTGGTTCGATCCCCGGCTCGGCCAATTTCTTTCCGAGGATTGATGATAGTAATTGCGACAAGATTCATTTCTCTTCCACCGCTGACCATTGTCTCGACGATGGTTATGTTGGAAAACAGCCAGTGGCTTGGAAAGAAAACTGTGCGGAGTACTGGTAAGAGAAACTTTAAGAAAGCATGGATAGGTGCACTGGCCGTCCCGATATAACTGAATAATGTTGAAAACGGCGTTAAACACCAAACAATCAATCAAACAATCAATTGTTCAGGTTGATGTAAAACTCCGTTATCAAACGATCCTTTACTGATGAATCTTGAAAGAGAAGGCTTTTGAAAAAAAATGAGGGAAAATAGAGAAGGTTCTGGACACTAGCATTTCCTCCCATTCCCCACGATACTCTCCATTCTCTAATAAATAAATGCCATCATCTAAAACCAAAGGCTAATTTGTCGTCTGCAAATTATTTCAATACTGTCAGATCTAAATTTCTGCCGTCTGCTGAAGAGATAAAACCATTACAGGGGACGTCACAGACTGTCGAATGAATTCTAAAGTCAAACTATATGGCCGATACAATATCTTTAGTATTTTGTGAGATTGAATTAACTGTGATTGACAATTTCTTTGATAGTCGATTGACACTTGAATTTGCGTCTTTGGCATTCATCTACTGGCCCAGTTTCATGCTATCTTCTTTAGTTAACCCTTTCAGTGGCATAGCAAAACAAAGGGACTCTTGCGGATGGCAAGGATTAAGCAATAAAACGTTTTTCAAGTTTTGCGTAATTAAAAAGGCCTGAATAGCTTCCTTTAAAGATACATTTTTACTCGTTTCGTTTTCAGCCGTTTTTTAACCCATTTCATCTTTATTTTATGAAACTATAATCGTTCTTGTATCTTCATGCCTAATGTTGACGCTGAGGGTTGCAAGGTTGCTCAGATTACGCCCGATAAAAAATGCATTTTTACTTTATTGAGGCCTTCAAAGAAATCACTATTGTCGTTTCCGGTTTTAAATCGAAGACAAATCCCTTGAGTTTCTCTATCCGTTACACCATATATATCGGTAGTTTATCTATGTTTACACATCTGAAAGAAGTCTGAACCTTTTTCGACACTATCAAGATTTTACAGGTTTTTTTTTTTTTTCTCTCTCTCTCTGGCTGTAAGGATATATCTCTAAGGTTAACTCGAACTTTCTTGACATTTCTTCTTGATATTTAACTTCAATTCTAGGAAACTGGATATCAAATAATTACAAGAAATTGGATATCCAATCGATTTTTCCTGATAACTCTAGTACTCTTAGCAAGCAAAAATACAATTGTGCAATTCCAAGAAAGAAGATAGACAAATAAGGAAACCCTGAGTATACCAAGGTCATGTAATAGCCAAAAAAGCTTCAGGCCATGGCATAAAATAACAAACTTTTTCCAGAAAATGATTATCGTCAGGGGTAATATGCTTAAACATTGTCTGTTGCTCTCTTTAAAGATTCTTCCTTACAGCTAGCGAGAGAGAGAGAGAAAAAAAAAAAAAAAAAACTGTTAAAAATTTAAAGTGTGTGGAATGGCTCAGCTGTGTTCACATAGATAAATTACCAATATGTATGGAGCAAGGAACAGAAAAACTCAAGGGAATTGTCCTCATTTAAAACCAGAGACGACAACAACGATTGCTCCGAAGGCCTCCAAAACATGAAATACATTTTCTATCTGTCGTAATGTGTGCAACCTTACAGCCGTCAGGAGCAACATTTGGCATGAAGATACAAGAATTATTAGAGCTATAGTTTCATTAAATAAGGATGAAATGGGTTAAAAACTGGCTGAAAACGAATATAGATGTATCTTTAACCCTTTACCAGACGACACAATCTTTGGCCTGTCCGCAGTTGCAAACGACAACTTCAGTGGTATCGTTTGACATTCAGAGATAAATCCTAAAAAGATAAAACATTTTCCGGGGGATAAGGAAACTATGTTCAACATTTGCAAATTCGAGTCCGACTAACCAATATCCAAATAATTGTGCCAGACAGTACATAGCCAAAAGCAGACGGTCTGATCTATGTTGTCTGATCTAATTGTTAACTTTTCAAAACAATAAGGAATGTTATGCTGAACTTTCCAGGGATTGAGGGATGCAGAGAGAGAGAGAGAAGGGGGGTTGATTATGGATTTAAGGCCTGTCCTCCTTACTTCATTAACGATAAAATAGTGCAAGTAATGATTTCTCCCTCGATGTATCACTGCACTGTGGATTTAGAAGACAACATGACCGACTTGTCTACTTGAGCAAAATTTTGTAATGGGTATAGTACAAAAAGAAATTAATGCAATACGATGAGGATATAACAGCTGTTTATTTGTTTTTTTTTTGTAGTGACAGTTTTTATAACCCTAAAAGCTAATTAACAAACGTATGTAAGATAAGAAACTTTGTATGGCTGTATTGAAAGTAAGGGTAGTTATACGTTAGAAACATGTCATTCTTTGCAATCTGATATCACTTTAATTCTCTCGGAGCTAAGCCAATCCTTTTGATTATTTTTTTTTTCACACGCTCCTTCAAAATTAATATCTTATCATCAAGGGAATAATTTCACTTTCGCTGAAAAAACCGTTTGAATTGCCTACGCGTGAGAAATAACAATTTCAGATTCGTTTTCTTTTTCCATATCTGAATGATCTTTCTTGGCATAATAACTTATTTTAACTCTTACGTCTGCAAAGCGGAGAATTCGTTACTTTTATGGACAGTGTAGATCTAATTCAGACTGGAGAGAAGGTTCCATAAGAAGGATAGGAGGTTCCATAAGATCCTTTTAGACAGTCTTTAATAATTGATCCGCCAAAGCACTGAATTTTCAAACTTGTTTTTATTTACTAATTTAGCCCTAACCTTCTTCGTAAATTGCTTACATAGAAATCTTCAGGCAATATAACACACCCAAGGCTTCCCCTTTCAAGATTCCTTTTTACCTGAAAAATACTAGTATATCGGACAGCGTGGATCAAAGACCAAACTGCACGTTCTGTGCAGTCTGATCTAGATCTACATTGTCCGCAAAAGCTCATTTAGTCGCGTTAAATAGCCTATATGTTAATATTCAACTTTCTCAGAATAAGTGCAATTAGGTTCAAGCAAGGTCTAGATAGCTTTCCTCGCAAAACTGTTGACTTTTTCACAGCGAAAAATTAACCAGAAAACAATCGGAACAACTTCCAGCTGAAATATTACTCTTACTAAATAGTATCGGGCTTAAGTTGAAATTTGAACTAACGTTTTATTAAACTAGTCCAGAGAAAAAGTCTTAAAGTGAGTGATCCTAAGGCGAGCTTTATCACATTGCTCTAGGCGAGTTGGATAAAATGATAAACTTTTTTCTCAAAGCCAACGGATGTCAGATTCTTTTTATCGCATTACTTTGAATCAACAATTGCAGTTCAGTATATGCGAAAACAAATGCCTACATGTACATGAATGAAAACTACATGTATTCGTTCCTTTTTCGACATGTGAGTACAAGAACATCTAGTACAAAACATAGTTCCTCAGACGCTTAGATTTACATGCCCACTACAGGCACAAAAATAAACAATTTAGGGTCAAATTGCAGGCAAATCTGATTCATATCACTTAAAAGTATAGACCTGTATTATTTTGACTCTGACACTGTTGTATCGTATATTATGTCAAAATTCCACACGCTAGCAGCAAAATTGATAGATAAACTAAAATTAAAGTTGGCAACTTTTATTCTAGAGTTCGGATTAAATTTTCTGTGAACGACTTGAACTTTGACAGACCGTAATAAGACGCATTGTCACATTCTTAGAAACTTGTATACTATTTACACGCAATTGATTAAATTTCCCTCCATTTTGATCCCTGAATTCATTGCTTTTGGTCGCTTGTTGACCTTCGACGACTTGATTTTCAGTCTGAATTGAAAAGAAAAAATCTGTGTTTTTTCACGATTATCAATTTTGTCTTTCAGTTCACTGGAGAAACCAGGATCAGCCATAAGGCATATTATAACAGAACTTGAACTAATGGTGGCACTACTGGCTGTGTCATACATGTTTCAGATTAAAAAAAAAAAAATGTTATGGCTCCAAATAAGGGCAATTGTGAGGAAAACTGTAAATGCCACTGTTTCTGTCAAAATACAAGATAACTGAACGACGTTCGCGACAGTTTCTATTTTCACGCTTCGTGTAAGTATCACGCTCACCTTTTACTCGAAAAGCGGTGAGCACCTAACACAATTGCCACACTTGTCAATGTCTGCAGAATGGATAAACCAAGAACTAAAACGGGTCGTTTCATGTCAGCAAAATGAAGAAAAAAGTATTTGAATCAAGCTAAATAATTATATGCGAGGCAAGAATCCAAAATTACGCTTTTAAAAGATCGAACTGAAAGTCAACGTGAATCACCTAACTACGTCACCTAACAAAGGCAATATGGACACAGATGGTACTACTAGCGCTCTATCTGGCAGACGTATCTTCGAGCTAAAACATCCTTTCAGATGCAGATGCTTTCAGTTTGGTCTAGTCCAAAATTATGTCACTTGGTAAAGACTTGCAGGGGCTGTACATAACTCTTTCTCCTTTACCAGGTTGTCCCTTAGCTTGATGAGTCTGCAGCAGACAACATTAGAAAACATTGATGTCAAAAGGAAAAATTGCTCCTAACGATTGATTTCTCCTTTTCGCACAATGATTTCTGACCCATCAAAGAACTGTGATACATGAATACCAGGTTTTGGTTTAGCGTCTGCAAACGCGTCCAATTTAGAAGAGTCTAAAATTAGTCGTTTGGAAATGGGTTAAATACTAACATCAGTTTTACATTTATATGCTATGATTTGGTTTATTATGACCAACAAACTAGATTCTTATAAATATTGTTGTATTATTGAAAAAAATGATATAATTTACTTCATATAATGTCTTTGTCTTTGACAAACCCTACATTTACTCATTAGTTAGTGCACCACCCACAAACTGAAAATGTATTTTCTTAAAAAATAAGGCTGGTGACCTATTTGTTTTAAGCCTGATTCTTTTAGTTTAGTACCTGAATATTATTTATAGAAAAAATAAGAAAAATCTGAATGTTAGAACATTTAAAAAAATAACTTTTATAAGATACTATTTGTTTTTTGGGGGGTTTTTTGTCCAAAATAAAGGTGTTTTAGCCATAAGTTACGGGTTTTTTTTTAAATATTGATACTCAGTATACTCTAAATTATTTTATTCATTAAATTTGATGTTTCACCAATACAATGACATAAAATTTGCTTATAATTGTTGTCATTTAAAAAAATATACATAGACTTAGTTTTCATAGGTAAAATTTCATCCTGAACTGCCGCAATGCAGGGTGTACTAAAAGAAATATTCATAGAATTTTTCCCAAAGCTGGTGACCCCCTCTTTTTATCTCCTATTTTTGTAGATCAGATAATAAACTATCAACAAACAAAGTTTCATGAAATTCTGAATGTTTTGAAAAAATGGAGAAACTGTAGCGATCGTCTTTAACTGTTCCTCACGAAATTTAGTAAAACTCTGCGTCAGGTACATGTACGACTAAGTTTTGATTGCTCAAATAATCAGTCGGATTTTTACTAAAACTCTTTCCAACAATATAATTATGATGAGATATCTGTCTGGAATGGGTATCTTTTTGTATGTCTGTCTTTTAGCCCTTAAGCTGCTAAGCGCGAATCACTGACATTTTGCGGACAGTGTAGATCAAGATCAGACTACACTGTCCGATTAGGAGATGTTTGTCTCCAAAAAATAAGTTTTAAATAACATTATTTGGGTTTTTACTATCGGCTTGAAAGTTTTATTTAAATCATTTAGCAGGTTAGAGGTTAATCCTGTCGTTATATATCCACACAACGCTATCCTACAGTATCTCTTTCTCCCTGTTTCTGTGTCCATCTTTCTCCTCGCCTCTCTGTGCCTTCTTTCTCTCTGACATTTTCCAACCCATTTTGACCTGCCTTAGACGTTTTCATACACACTTTAGTATGTTTTTTCCCTAATACACTCAGACAACTTGACTTTGAAGTACTAAGGGAGAGCGTCGTCATATTCGTATATAAAGGGTTTTCTTAATTTTACTCAAACGATTGCTAAGTCCCATTAAAAATGAACATTTGGTGAAATGATTTGAAATAAAGAAGCGGACGATGTAGATGGAAAATCAGATTGCACGATATGTGCAGTCTGATCTTGATCTACGCCGTCCGAAAAAGGTATATATGCCACCTACGGCGAACTCGAAGTTTAATAACAGCTGCGAGTCCCTTCCGCCATGTAATTATTGTTGAATACGATGATGATTACTTTTTATCCTGTTTTTAACACCCCTTAGGACGAAAAATTAATGAGAGAATAATGCGATACCACCTCTCCAACAAAATGGAATTTCACAAGGGTCATCCTTGAGGTTGTTCAATACTTCATCAACTAGAATATTCAGCGGGCTATTTGCACTTGTATGGTGAATATTTTTTGTTGGACGATTTGTTTGCACTCAGATCATTTCGTATCTTTCTGATTCAAGTATTTTGTACCATGTTTTGAGCGCAACAGGGCAAACTTGTATTTATAGTAAATATTTACTAGTCTTAATTTCATGCTTTCGGTAATTTATCGAGAAATAATAATGGATTACAAGGTTAAACCTTTGATAATTCATAGTTACAACCACAGTTATAAATCGGAAATACATGTATTTCCATAACTCTTCAATTAATGATGGCAGAAACAGTAGTTCCTGCGCACAAGTTACCTAGGTAAACAATGCGTGCCATTCATCTAGACGGAAATATGACGTAATTTACTAGCATTTACCCTACATTTCTTGCGCTTTACGTAATATTGTAATGCGTTTGTATGTGGGTGAAGGTACGTCGCGGGGAACTGTCGAAAAATAATGTACTAGATTTAGATGAAAGTCCCAACAAAAAAGGGGTTAGAAGCATGAAATAATTAACATTTTGTTTTCTGTAAAAGATCGCTATTTATTTTATCTCATGAACATCATCGCAGCAAGTCGTGAAAATATTATCGACTGTATTCACTCGATGGAATGAATTTCGATCTTTCACAAAAAACAAACAAACAAACCCCCTCCCCCCCCCCCCCGCATATCCTATATGTATTCTCTTTAAGTCAAATAAGCCCTAGTTATTGCCCTAGTCCTGTCGTCGTCTACGTCTGCATCTGTAGCTGCCTCTTCGTCGACGTCGTGCAAAAAAGTTGACATTTTCTCATATCTCTCATAGTTCTAAAAAGATGTGTACCGCAAACAATATAACAGGGGCATATAACCATGACGTATTTTTTACAAAGTTATGCCCCTTTTCCGACTTACAATTTTTGCTGCAGTCGAGTTTGGGCACCCTAATGCGTTGCTTTATACCCGTATTCACCAACCATTCTTAGCAATATACTTAGTCTTATTTTCCAAGATCTTCTAAACATGAATGTAACACAACTTCTGATTTGCCAAAGCATTTGGTTTAGTCAATCAGAAGTCGTGTTACTTTCAAATTTAGGTAATTTTGGAGAAACAGACCAAGAACGTTCTTAAGAATGGTTGGTGAATACGGGTCCTGGTTTTAAAAACTATATTTGTCTTTGTGCGTATATTTGTGGCCGTCTTTCACAGTATTTTAGTTACGTCGTGGAGGCCAGTGATCCTATTCATGCTTTCATTGAATTTCTTCACAAGTAGGTTATTTATTACTGATACATATACCAGTGATAGATGAAATCTATTTGATCGAATGTGATATAGATAAGACCGAAATATTACATTAGCACACCAATGAAAATGTCAGAATATCGACCAGGAGATATTTTTTATTATCAAATTGCCTTCAGAGTTCAAAGGGCAATCGAATATTTGGATCATATCAGACTATGGTTCAATAACTCATTTGACCTTCAGTGGTTATTACAGGACATACGTAATACGCAACAAGTATAATTCCGTGTAGACTTACTTCAGGACAAAAAACACCGACTCATATCTTTGTGTGTAACCCCTTAAGCGCGCCAGAGGCGAAAACGGGCACTTTTTTGTGGACTGAATAGATCAGTATCAGACTGCACAGAACGTTTAGTCTGATCCTTGGTCTATACAGTCTGATTTATTTAGTCAAACCAATCAGGTGAACTTTTTTGTCTGAGTGTTAAGGGATTGTATTTTCTGCCATCGAAAGAGGTCGAGTTTATATTTACAGTGAAACCCGTCTTTATGCCCACTTCTATTAACCCTACCCTGCTATATAAGTGAAACGAAACTATTAAGCCGGTAGTTAAAACCCAAATTTTGCTCTTTCAAAGGTATTGTTTTGGGAAAGATATCTCTTTATCGGACAGTGTAGATCAAAGATCAGACTGCACGTTCTGTGCAGTCTGATCTTGATCTACACTGTCCGCGAAAGGTCAGTGAGTCGCGCCTAGCAGCTTAAGGGTTAATTATAAGCAACCTGTGTTATCCCCAATCCTACTTAATAAGTTAAATGAAACTTTCAAACCGATAGTAAAAACCCGAATAATGCCATTTCAAACTTAGGTTTTGGAGAAAAATATCTTCTTATCAGACAGTGTAGATCCAAGATCATACTGCACGTTCTGTGCAGTCTGATCTTGATCTACACTGTCTGTAAAAGCTCAGTGGGTCGCGCTTAGCAGCCTGTAGGTTAAAGAAATATGCTTTTAGGTCGTACAGAAAGTAAACACATGGGCTGCGCTCTGGGGAAAGGGGTGTAATGCATCTCCATGATGTATTCTTCCATGAAAGTCGTCACACAGTTATGAATCCGTGAAATCCATCTTGCCCAACAACCGACTGACTCATGCAGAAGAATGGTCCTTGGATAATGCAGACAATTTACACCTGAAAATGTTTCGAAAGTCATTTAAATTACGGGAAATGACATTACAATAATAATGTAAACGTTACGATGTTTCGCGGAAAATTTGACCCAATGTAAACTGTCTAGAGCACAAAATCTAGGGCTGTAACTTAAAGACAAAAGTAAATTTTTAGCGTGCAGCGGGTATGCGTCAGTGTGTTACCATGGAGATGTATATTTAAGTCGGCGTTCCATCTGGAACAAAATTAATTCTTTTAATGTGATAAAAAAGGTTTCAAGATTAGTTGTTTAAGTTTTTAGCCCAAAAGGACTACTAATAAAAATGCCTCGGCACAATTCCGCGAACTTCCAGGACAGCCCTCGTATGTCAGGCTGTGCCGATTGCGCTCTGCGGACTGCGCAGGCTGACATGGATCGATACTTTTTGTAGTTGCACTAAACCCCTTTTTTACAAATCATGGCTCATATTTGAATTTACCTGTACAAAGCTAACACTTGTCTAATGCAAGCATTAATTCCAGGGTCCCTTCCTTGTCTGCAAATATCCGTTACCAAACGACCCTGACGGAGAAGAACATTATGACGCTAACTAGAATATCATTATCTCCTGCTAGATGGCTTTCTACAAATACGCATCTATCTAATTTGGGCGTTCTGGGTACAGAACCAGACTACTTTTCAAAACAACAACCGTTACTTTGAATTTCAAAATGAAATAAACGTTTACTCAATAAAACGCTACTTGGTGCGATTCATTCAGCTATGATCGGCTAGCATGTAACCTATGCATCAGCCGTTTATGAAAACAGCCCCTAAATGCTTGGGTAATAGGCTAATAGCTTCGGTATAAGCCCTACTTTTTCCTAGTATATGGGGATGGGTGATGCGTCATAGCAGACAGAACCCCCAGCTGGGCGGGGGGATAGAAATAGCTCAGCTGTCGCACTACAGCAGGGGTAAGACCCCCCACTGTGCCTACCTGTTTGCCGTGGGCTGCTCGTGTCGTTCGATGACGGGATCCTGGTGGTTGAGTGGATTCAGTGTAAGGCCCTTTTATAGCTCTGTTTTTGCAACACACCACTTTGGCCTTGAACTGAACTAAACGAGGGGTCAGGAAAGCCCGTTCTGATCAATCGGCTGATCACGCCGAGCCCTAGGATGTTTCTCTGACTTCGTTTTCTTTTACACATACGTACACAGATACATCATTTCTCTGTCATCAGTTGCTGTATGTCAATACCCTAGGAGGCGGTGGCTCATGGGCTAATCAGGTGAAAGTTGGTGTTTGGTTGACACCTGTGAATGCCCAAAGACAGTCTATGCTTGGTATGACATTCTGCGGGCCTACATTTGTCCAGTCTAGCCCTTTCACTTTGAGTATATCACCGATGTATCCCTGTCATGATCTGTGATTGGTTTCCCCAGATCATGTCCCCTTGTTGGACTCCGAGGCGGGTGGGGAGCATCGGTGATGAATAAATAACAACTACTATAGCAAATCCCAAGAAAGCCAAGCGTGTTCTCTCATATTCGGATTCTAAATCAGATATATCCCCCACATCACAATCAAGTTTTGCTAGGTGTATTGTAATTGAGTCAGCTGACAGATCAAAAACTATCACAAAACTATCACCTTTCATTATCGAGAAAACAATCTCTTCTATTCTAGGCTCCCCAAAATCTGTAAAAAAATTAAAAAATGAAACCCTGCTCGTTGAATGCTTTTCCCAACAGCAGGCAAAAAATCTTTTAGGTCACAAAAAATTCTTCAATCTAGATGTTAAAATTTATCCTCATAAGTCTTTAAATACCAGCAAAGGAGTCATCCGATGCAAAGAACTTTCATACTGCGACTCCATAGAAGAGATTAAAACAAATTTACAATCTCAGGCTGTGTCTGATGTCAGGAGAATCTCTGTTTTTAGAGATGGGGTACGTAGAGATACTGACACATACATTTTAACTTTCTCTACACCCTCTTTACCAGCTTCCATTAAGGTAGGATTTCAGTCGGTTAAAGTTGATGTGTATGTGCCAAACCCGCTGCGTTGCTATAAGTGCCAGCGGTACGGACATCATGGGAGCAATTGCACAAACACTCCAGTCTGCCCAAAATGTGCCTTTTCGGGCCCCGACCATGATCCGAAAACTTGTGACAATCCAGTTCTCTGTTATAATTGCAAGTCTTCTCATCCAACCTTCTCCAAAAATTGCTCAGTATGAAAGGATGAGAAGGAAATCCTATCCATCAAATACAGAGAAAACATTAGCTTTTTGGAAGCAAGGAAAATGATTGAAAACCGAAAGAAAGATAAGACATTGTTGACTAGTGCTAATTCTTATGCTAAAGTCACATCTCCCATGTCATCACAGGGACATTACCCAACCTGTGAACTCTTGGCAAAGAAACTTCTTGAAAAGTTTCCAGAAATGGCCAATGAGTTGAAGAGCTTAGTCCCGGACATTCAACCTTCCGAACCTCCAAAGCCTCCAAAACAGACACAACATACACCCAAACCCACTACTCCATCCACTACCCTGAAAACACCATCTACCTCTTCTCAAAGTATTTCTTCACAAAAAACCTCAAAGCCATCTACTTCTCTGCAAAATATCTCTTCGAAAAAAGCTTCAAAGCTTTCTCCTCCTTCAGAACAACCTCCAAAGAAACCCCAACCTCCATCTTCACAGTCTACAACTAAATCTAACGTTTCATCTAAAGATAACAAATCTAATCAATCACCCCGATCTCCTAAAAAGTCTTCTTCGAAATCTAAACCTCAATCCAGAGATACCCATGGATCTTGTGAAATCACAGTCAGAGTAAATGATCCTGTCCCTACCTCCTACAGATTTTCGGAGCTAGAGGACATGGATGCAGATACTGAAAATCTGGAAGGTGAGGCTTCAGATTCAGAAGCCCCTATCTGGTCCGTTTCTAAAGATCCTTGGAACAAGGACACTGACACTTGGCACTCATCCAAACCCGAGACAACTATAATGAAATCTTAATCTATTTTAAAATGTATTGGTTTACGGCCTCTTTTTTTACTTTAGCTTTTATACTTTCTTCATGCACAATGGATGCCATAATCCAATAGAATTGTCGAGGTCTGAAGTCAAATTTTGATAAACTTTCCCTTTTAATCAGTGATCACAAACCAGTTGCTGTTTGTCTACAAGAAACCTTCCTTAAACTGGAGGATGATATCTCTATCAAATATCATTCCATTTACAACAAAGTCTTTACCGAAGGCGAGAAAGCCAGAGGTGGTATTTCTATTATTGTTAATAACAACATTCCTCATAAAGTTATCTCTCTTAATACAAACTTACAAGCTGTTGCCATCAGGTTATCTTTTACACTGTGCTGTTACACAGTGTTCTTTATATCTCCTCCCGAGCACACCTATCAATGAGACCAATCTGAATGATCTCATTTCCCAATTGCCATCCCCCTATATTCTTGCTGGGGACTTTAATGGTCACAATGTTATGTGGGGTTGCGATGACACTAACCAGAGAAGTTTACAGTTGGAGAGCTTCATTTCGAACAACTCTTTGTCTTTTATGATAACAAAACCTACTTGCATCCAGCAACTGGATCTTACTCTTCCATTGATTTAACCTTATGCAGCCCAGTCTTACTTCCCAATTTCACTTGGAAAGTGACTGAAGATTTGTGTGGAAGTGATCACTTCCCTATTATCTTTTCATCCACACAACCATCCAGCAGTGTAAGACCGCAGAAATGGAAGCTCTCCAAAGCCAATTGGAATAGATTTGAAACCCTCTGTGAACAGACCATTACACATGACAAATTTGGAGATTGCGATGATCCTGCAAAACTTTTCACTTCCCTATTAATTGATGCAGCTAAACAGTCAGTGCCTCAGACCTCGACAAATCCAAAACGTCCTGATAAGCCTTGGTACAATGATGATTGTAAACAGGCTGTCAGAGACAGAAAACAAGCCCTTAGAAAGTTTAACCTCAGACCTACCGAAGAAAATCATAACTTATTCCGTATTTCCAGGGCAAATGCTCGTCGTACTATTAGAGAAAGTAAGCGCAAGACTTCAAAACAATGTGTCTCTAAATTAAATAGTAGAACTACTGCTAAAAAAACATGGGATATGATCAAAAAGATCAATGGCAAAGGCCAGCCCCCTCTTAGTCACCTTGAAGTTAACAATACTTCGTTGGAGTCACCCGAGGATATAGCTGATGCTCTGGCCGACACCTTTTGCAAAAAGTCTTCCTCCGAAAACTATTCTGAAAAGTTTCAGAGGAATAAAGCCAGAGAAGAAAAGAAAAAACTTAATTTCAATTCTTCTAATTCAGAGCATTATAATAAACTCTTCACCTTTAGAGAATTAAAATCTGCTCTGAATAAAGCTCACGATTCTTCTCCTGGCCAGGATAAAGTTCATTACCAGTTTTTAAAACACTTACCTTTTACTTCTCTCTTCGTTTTACTTGATATTTTTAATGATATCTGGCATTCAGGTGATTTTCCTTCGTCCTGGCGAGAGGCACTAGTCATTCCTATCCCAAAACCTGGCAAGGATGCTAGTGGCCCAGCCAACTATCGTCCAATAGCTCTTACTAGTTGTCTCTGCAAGACCCTAGAACGTATGGTCAACGACAGGCTTGTCTGGTTTTTAGAGAAAAACAACCTTATCGTTGATGTACAGAGTGGATTTCGTCGCCAATGTGGTACCATCGATCATCTTGTCCGCTTTGAAACCTTTGTCAGAGAAGCCTTTATTAATAGACAGCACGTAGTATCTGTCTTTTTCGACCTTGAAAGCGCTTACGATACGACTTGGAAATACGGAATTCTTAAAGACTTACATGACTTTGGTCTTCGAGGCCGTCTTCCTCTTTTTAATTCAGCCTTCTTGGATGAACGTCTTTTCCGCGTCTGAGTTGGTAATACTCTCTCGGGAGCCCGTGAACAGGAGATGGGTGTATTCTCTCTGTTACACTTTTCAGTGTAAAAATAAACAGTATAGTTAAAGCTATCTGTCCTGGTGTAGACTGTTCCCTTTATGTTGATGACTTTGTTATATGCTTCAGATCTCGAATATTATTGAGAGACAACTTCAACAGTGTCTCAACAAACTCCAAACGTGGTCTGATGAAAATGGCTTTAAATTTTCAAAGTCCAAAACTAAGTGCATGCACCTTTGTAATCTACGTGGTGTTCATCCAGACCCTGAACTGTATTTGGAAAAACTAAAATTGAAGTCGTTTCTGAGTTTAAATTTCTTGGAGTCATCTTTGACAGAAACTTTCCTTCCTTCCTCACATCACTGCACTTAAAAAGAAGTGCAAGAAGGCTCTTAATCTTCTACAGGTTGTGGCCCATTCTGAATGGGGAGCAGACCGTAAAGCCCTCTTGCGGCTTTATCGGTCCTTAGTTCGCTCCAAATTAGACTATGGATCTATTGTACGAGGGTTAGTCAAAAATAACTGAGCCCTACCTCATAACTTTTCACATAAGTATAACAGACATCATATTTATTTATCATCCTTCGAAGTAATCTCCCTTGGACCGAATGACTGAATGCCATCTTCTCGGCAACGCCTGGATACCGGTTGCTAGGCAACTGAAGTTGATTCGTCGGACCTCCCCGTTCACGGCACACTCTAACTCGTCTAAACTATCAAAACGGATTCCTCGTAGGGGTTCTTTCAACTTTGGGAACATATCAAAGTCGGGGGGAGAAAGATCTGGAGAATACGGGGGTGATCAAGCACTTCCGAGCCATATCCCTCCAACAGCTCCTTGACAACGTTACTTTTGTGGGGTGACGCGTTGTCTTGCAAAATGAGTGGCGTGCAGTCAATCAGCTCTGGGCGCTTTCGGCGTAATGCTGGACGAAGTATTGTCCTAAGATACATCTTGTAGTACTCGCTATTGACTGTTTCACCTGTCGGTACCCTAAGTGAGGTCAGTACGCCACGGTAATCATACGTAAATATCATCATCATCTTTGGACAGTTCTGACTTCGGCGGAATTTTACCGGTCTCGGCGAGTTTTTGGTGTGCCATTCGCTACTCTGTCGCTTCAATTCAGGTTCAAACGATCGCATCCAAGTTTCATCAATAGTAACGATTCTTTGCAGCATTTCATCACCTTCTGCAACGTACCTTTGTAGGAGTGATTGGGCAATATTCACACGTTGGTGTTTTTCTGTTTCCGAGAGCATGTGGGGTACCCATCTAGCGGCGATCTTCCTCATTTGCAAACGTTCCGTCAAAATGTTATACGCCGACCCGTGACTTATGTCCAACTCGTATGCTATCTCATCACATGTGTATCTTCTATCAGCCTCAAGTAGTTTTGCTGCATTTTCAACATTTTCGTCATTCGTCGCTGACAGTCCTTCCGCATAGGTGTTTGTTGCTAACGACAGTTCGTCCATTATTGAATTCTCGCACCCATCGCTTGATAGTACTGTACCCGAGTAGAGACTCTGAAGCAACTTCCTCAAGAGCTTTTAGAATTTCAGATGCGCTTTTTCCCCCTCTGGCTTCAATCTTAATGTACGCAATCTGCTCTTCCCGCGTCAGCGTGAACGCACTGTCCTCCATGATGTTACTATAAATGGCGTCACATTTATATGACGTCATGAAATGTTAGTTTTTCCTGCACAAACGATGCACGAGATGTTGGTCAACAATTGTGCCAAATATTATTACTGTGTTAAATAATGAAAAAGTTATGAGGTAGGGCTCAGTTATTTTTGACTAACCCTCGTATACGGATCTGCCCGTAAATCTTACCTTAAAATTCTCGATCCTATACACCACGAAGGTCTGCATCTTGTACTTGGAGCTTTCAGAACTTCTCCCGTCAATAGTCTCTATGTTGAGGCTAATGAACCTTCTCTTTCTTACAGGAGGGAAAAACTCTCGCTTCAATATCTTTTAAAACTGAAGTCAAATCGTTTTAATCCAACTCATAAAGTTGCTTTTAAACCTCAATATAAACGTTTATCTAAAAGGAAACCAAATGTTATTCCTCCATTTGGTATCCACATGGAGCCCATTGTAGATAACCTTGGCATAGACACTGAGTCTATTGCCGACTATAAAATCTCTGAAATCCCTCCATGGACACTATACAGTGCATCTGACAAAAAGTCTGTCACGGATAGAACTGTATTTCATGCTAGATACAACGACATAAAGGAGCATTATTTTTCCTTCAAACCAATCTATACTGATGGATCTAAAGAGGGAAATTCTGTAGCAGCTGCCGCTGTTTATGGAGAAAGGAGCTTAAAGTGCCGCCTTCCAAACACCTCCTCTATCTTCTCTGCTGAAATTAAAGCAATTGATCTTGCCCTTAATCTAGCTGAACGTTCTAATTCCAACCGTTTCATTATCTTTTCGGACTCTTTGTCAACTTTACAAGCCCTTTCTAATCAACGACTTGAGAATCCCTTAATCTGTAGTTTACTTGAAAGGATCTCAAAAATTTCTTCTATGAATAGATTGGTGTTCCGCTGGCTTCCAAGTCATGTAGGCATCAAAGGCAATGAAAATGCCGATAGGTCTGCCAAATCTGCACTTACCTTCCCATTTCAGATTTTAAAGTTCCACACACTGATTTTAATCCTCCGTTTTAACACATATCCAATCTTCTTGGCAATCCCAGTGGGATGCTGATGTTTTCAATAAACTGCATTCAGTTAAACCGTCCCTTGGTGAATGGTACCCCGTTTACAAGTCTGTTCGTCGAGAAGAAGTGATAATTGCACGACTTCGAATTGGCCATTCACGCATCACACATTCCTGGCTCTTGACCAGAGACGATGCCCCTGAATGTATTCCATGCAATGCATCCTTTTCTGTAAAACATATCCTACTAGATTGCATTGACTTTCAGCCAGTTCGTTCAAAATATTTCAACGTCGATAGTTTAAAAAATCTTTTTGATTCTGTCAGCGTTGAATCTATTATCGCTTTCATAAAGGAGATTGGCATTTACAATAAACTGTGATATTTACTCTTCAGTTTCTTACCCATCTTTTTACATTCTTTACAAACCTTTATATTAGATATCTTGTCAGCTGAATCACAGTCTTACCTTTTTTAATCTAAAACTTTTGAGTAGGCAGGGAATGCCCAGCCACTAATATCATATTTTATACACATTATAAATGACACATATTTCTTCTTCATTTAAAGACTTCTAACTATCAATCCAACATTTTGTTCAAACCTTTTTATCACATTCTTAACTCTGTCATTTGAAACTTTTGAGTTGATAGGGATTGCCCTGTCACTCAATAAAGTCCTTTATACATATTAAGATCACACATAATCCTTCTTAATTCAACTCTTTAACTATTATAAATGTATTCCAACCTTTTTCAGTTTAAAATCCTACCTTTACTCTCTGTTAACACAGATATGCGCCCTAAATGACCAAAGCTGTCGATGCGCCATAAAACAACATTCATTCATTCATTCATTCATAGCAGACAGGTCGAATCTTCGAAGAATATGACATGCGCAGACAACGACTAGAATGTTCTTCTATTCCCACAATAGTTCATAATTTTCCAAAAATAGAAATCATCTTTTAAGCTACATTCGATTTTCCGTTTACAAATGCTGTCAAGTCGGTCGCTTAAAAAAAAAAAGCGGTTTAATTTTACAACTGTCTGCAGAACTGTTGCAGTTTATAGAATTTAAACTCTCAAACCCGTTTGTAGGTCTAACCTTTTACGTAAACTGACGTTGTCATAATACTTTCCTCCGTCCTGGCGTTTTTGATTTATACAGTCTGCAAAAAGCCTAATATATCACCTTTGGGGCGGACGGACTTAAAAGTTTGTTTCTGAAGGTAAGACACAAATGGCTACACGAGATTTATTCTTTGTCTAGAGGGGTGTTACATATTGTGGATTTTCTTATTTTATTGTCCATTTGTTTGTCTGACTAAGTAAATCGCATATTGACTTAAATTGTCTATATTGGAACATTGCCCTCCAAGTCTGGCCGCCCACATGCTTTCCTGTTGACCATTTGCCAAACAATCACGTGTGTTGAAGACCCTGTGGGAAAAGCCATTTAAAACATCAAACTGTGAAATTAATCAAATGTAAATGTTTAGTCCAATTGAGCCATGCTCTGTGGCAAGGGGGTTTAAATTATCTGCAAAAAGAATCGACCCAGGTTGACCTTGATCAGAACTTTTTACTATTGTTAAATTTTCTGCATTTCAAATGACATTTCTACCTCCAGATTCGGTCGATTAGTAGACAAAGTAGATTTTATGGAGCCATAACAAGTTGATAAATTGCTTGATATAATGCATCTCGGAGAAAAACCCACTTTTGCCAGAGCACGGCTCAACTTTTCATTGCAGGATCCTCGCCATATCACACGATGTAAATCCAAAATCAGACGCACATCTCTTTGCAATCTGATCTTAATCGACACTGTCCATAAAAGCGCTTGGAGTCAATCAACAACCATTCATTTGGCCGTTTGCATTATTCAGAAACTAGTAGTCGCCAGTTGGAACATTATCACAGAAAATTATACTTGGCACAATAAGAGAAAACATTGATACTATTTTTTGCCAACATCGTTGTCTGCCCTTTCAAAGACAAATCCCGTCATTTGCGCCAAATCTAATTTGTAGTCTGCAAATGCCTTTTAGTAGGATAACTCTTACAAACTTGTCGTTTAGTCAAAAGCTCTCTTGGAAACCCAATCGCAGATCTAGTTGGTTTCTGATGAGAGTGAGTTCAACATGGGCTCGTATTCATCAAGCAGTCTTACTTGCATTCCCAGTCTATTTCTAAATTTAGAAAGTAAGACAATTTCTTATTAGCTAGACCATTCGGCTCAGCCAATCAAAAAGTGCGTGTATTTGAATTTTCTTGAGAAAATCGGAAGAGTCTTGAGAACTAAGTTTAGAATGTTATTAGGAATGGTTGATGAATATGAATCCAGTGATTCACTACATAGAGGATATTTGGCGCAGCCACGAGTGAAAATATTACCGATGATGTTCACCAGATGAAATAAATTTCGATCTTTCATCGAAAAAAACAAATATTCTATTTATTTCATGCTTTTAACCCTTTCTGGGGGGAACTTAATCAAAATCCAGTACAGTTCTTTTCGGTTATTCCCCGTGGCGTACCCCTTCCGCATAGCTATGCATTACGATATTACGTCTTGAGCGCGAGAAATGTAAGGTAAATTACGTCATATTTCCGTCTGGTTGTGAAGCACGCGCATTTTACCTAGGTAACTAGTGCGCGGGAACAACTGTTTCCGCCTTCAATTGAAGAGTTAGAATATAAAAATCGGTATTTTCACTGGTCGTAACCATGAAATATCGAAAAATATTTCACCGATATTTCTCGATAACCTTCCGGAAAGCATGAAATAATGTGCGATACTATTTAGATATTCTGTCATAAAAGAACTTAGGACTTGCTGCTTTCTGGGTCAGTCAGACGAAAAAATGTAATGTCTTGGATTAGCCACAGAACTGAAAAAACGGGCACATTGTAGCAAGGAATTAGAAGGCGATAATTAAAAGAAAACTTGGTGTCGAGTATTTAAAACAGATAAATCACCTCTGTCTTTGTTGAGGGCGACTTGCTCTTGCCGGGAGTGCCCTAGAGCAAGACTTTTCAGAGCCTAATCATTGTTCCGATGAAACCCAGAAAATAAACTCAATGAGCTGTCGCCGTGATATGACTAAAATGATTGTGAAAGGGTCTTTAAACTTCATTAAATCAACCAAACTTTGACGTAAATTTGTGTGTTCCTTAAAATAGCCTTGGAGGGCCTACAATGGCTTCGTACTTAAAGCGTTTGATTCGAAATCAGGCACTGGAGAGCTTGAGATGGTAACTACGAACCAAGAAAAAAACATGGATAAGTGAACTATGGCAATGATAGGTCAAATAATATTGAACGCTGCGTTAAACAGACTTCAATCAATCAATTATTGAAACAGTTTCAAATCTGAAAAACATAAAATAAAAATCTAGAATGCAGATATCACTTGCACACATTGTTGTTCAATTTTGGCAGGAGAAAGGGTGCAGTGTGTGGTTTTTAAACGTTTATAGATCATTTGTTTGTCTGGTCTTTCAGATTTAAAGAGTTTTATGGAGAATTAATTGTCATTGACAAAGCAAATTAAGACTTTTATACATTATGATTGCGCTTTTTACCAAGATAAATGGAAATGTGCTTTATTTTGCAAGTAATTTAGACGTTTCGCAGTAGTTTTAAAAGATAGATAAGCGTATACCGAGCGTTTATTTATCGCAACAAAAATATATTTCTTGACAGTGGAGAAAATGCGCGATATTTAAGCGATGGCATTAAATAGCTGGCCAATGAAATCACAGAATAAACATCACAAAGGATAAACCCTATACAAAATTTGACTGGTCGGGCTAGCCCCATGAACTTATTGATATAAATTCTTTCAGAGCCATATGTGGACGGAGTAGATCAAGGTCAGACTGCACAGAAAGTGCAGGCTTATGAAATAAAACTGAAAAGAAAAGACTTTCTGACTTTAAGTGGATGATATTGTCGAAAAAGGTCGAGCTGGTCTATTTTGCACAGAAAGACTTATATCATTTAGCACGAAAAGTAGGACAGATAAAGATTTAATAAAACCATTGAATTCAAGTTTCAAGACTTATGCAGCCAGACTGTGTCACAACAAGTTATTTCGTTGAAATGATATCTCCGCCGACAAAGACCTTTTTTGACAGAAAAATATAAGAGGTATTGTGTTTTGCATGTACATGTGGCCTTTTTTGTGACAGGTTGATAATGAAATTATACATTAAGCCCCTTTTTTCCATGACATGGCATTTTATTAAATAAAACCAAACAATTATCGTATATGGTTTATAATAAACAATGTAAATATGAAGTTTCATAAAACTTTGTAGATCAGTTAAAGAAATATTGGTCCATAATACAAATATACGTCAAGCCCCTTTTTCCATTACACGGCATTAAATAAATAAATAAATAAATAAAGCATATCTGCGGACTATTATAAGGAACACATGGATGAGAGTTCATCAGTTATCGTCAAGGATTTTAGAGGATATCTCTCCGGACAGGCGGACGGACGGACAGACAGGCGAACGGAAAAAAAAAAAATTTTTCGCCTTCGGCGAGGGATAAAAATACCAGTAATTCAACAGCAGAGCACACAAAAAATGCAGTCTGATACTTACCTACATTGTCCATAAATTCAAGTTATATTACCACCGAGGGAGAGAGGGTCAAATAGATTTCTGCTTTCTTTTCAATCTTTTAATCAAAATGGAAGTTGTTTATTACCGATAGTTCTACAATACATGCATTTATCTAGGTGCATCATTCGCAATTTAGTCTGCAGAAAATAAGTGCAACATTCTGTGTACAAATTGAGAAGTTTATTGTTCTGATGTTAATATATTTGTACCGTTCAAACGTCGTTTTCATAACCCGTAGAGAGTCTAGAACAAAAAGGCTTTGTTTTAGAGGTTGACAGTTATGCTGGTCACTGAAAAGCGTAAGCACAGTGAGCCTTCCCAAGAGATTTGAATATTTGTACTTTAATTTACCTCTACAAGCAGACTGGCACTGATCGTTGCAACACCAAAGTGATGCCATTTCAAGTTCCTTTAGTAAAATGGTTTTGCCTACTCTGTCTACCAATTTGCGAGTCTGATCTAGGCAACCATGAAATGAGAATGCTCTGTAAGGTCTAACCAGCTGGAAATCCATTGGCGTGCAACTACGTTGTGTTAATGTAACAATTACAAAAAATCTTGACACAAAGTCAGAAAAAAATGCTTCATTAAATAAGATTAATTAAATCACATCGAAGGTTCTACAAATAAAAATAATTCCACAACTGTCTTGAGAGAAGCCAGGTTCGTAAAGTACAGCAATTTATTGTTAATTTGTCTGTTATTTGGCGTGTCTTGCATTTATTTCCATTCAGATCAAATAAAGTGTTTTTCGTTTGAATTCAGATTGAATTGGGGTTGTTTGATAACCCTATAGCCAATCGCAAATAATTTTTTAGCTCACCTGAGCACGAAGAGCTCTGGGTAAGCTATTGTGATCGGTCATCGTCCGTCGTCCGTCCGTCCGTCCGTCCGTCCGTCCATCTGTCCGTCCGTCCGTTAACAATTTCTTTAAAAATCTTCTCCTCCAAAACCAGATGGCCAATCTTGATAAAACTTGGCAGGAATGTTCCTTGGATGAAGCTCTACAAAAATTGTTAAAAGAATTTAATTCCATCAAAAACTCTGGTTGCCATGGCAACAAAATGGCTGAAAATGGAAAAAATCTTTAAAAATCTTCTTGTGACAAACCATAAGGCCGAGAGCATTCATATTTTGTATAAAGCATCATTGGGCGATCCTTTACCAAAATTGTTAAAATTATTCCCATAGGGTCATATTTGGGCTTTGCCCGGGCGCACCCTATTTTACATAATAACAAAAAAGGAAATCTTTAAAAAATCTTCTTCTGACAAACCATAATGGCTGGAGCATTTATATTTGGTTTGTAGCATTATCTGATGACCCTCTACCAAAATTGTGAAAATTATATTTCTGTGGTCGTATTTGGGCTCTGCCAGGGCGCACCCTATTTTACATGGAAACAAAGAAGGAAATCTTTTAAAATCTTCTTGTGACAAACCATAAGAGCTAGAGCATTCATATTTTGCATGTAGCATCATCTAGTGACCCTTTATAAAAATTGTTAAAATTATCCCCTTGGGGTCATATTTGGGCTCTGCCCGGGCGCACACTATTTTACATAGAATTAAAGAAGGAAATCTTTTAAAATCTTCTTGTGACAAACCATAAGGGCTAAAGCATTCATATTTTGCATGTAGCATCATCTGGTGACTCTTTATAAAAATTGTTAAAATTATCTCTTTGGGGTCATATTTGGGCTCTGCTCGGGTGCACCCAATTTTACATAGAAACAAAGAAGGAAATCTTTTAAAACTCTCGTTCTGACAAATCATAAGGGCTAGAGCATTCTTAATTTGTATGTAACATCATCTTGAGACTTTCTACCAAAACTTTAAAAATTGACCCCTTGGGTGGAGTTTGGGCTCTGCCCGGGCGCACCCTATTTAACATTGAAAAGGAAGAAAATTACATGTGACAAGTGAGAGACTAAAACTTTCATGTTTTGTTTGTAGCAAAGTTCTGGTGACCCTCTGCCGAAAGTTGTTAGAGTAATTCTTATTGGGGTCACATTATGGCTTTCCTCCCCTCCCCCGGGTATGCCTCATCAAAAAAGAATGGCTTCTGGCTTTGATATACTATTATTTGTATGTGGTATTCCATATAAGTTACAAATATACTCAGGTGAGCGATATAGGACCATCATGGTCCTCTTGTTTCTTCTTGCACCTGAGAGAGAAACGACCAATTTGTCTTTGGTCACAAAGTTTTTATGTAGATCTAATCAATTATCGAACCTTAATTCATTTAATTCATTTTGATCCATTATTTTCAGGGATGTTTTGTATGAATCGTCTCCTACCAATTAGTTTGAAAGTGTAATAAGGTGGAGCCGCTTTAGCAGTTCGCACGATTGTTATCATTGTTATCTAGAAAATGTTTGTTTGTTTCTCGTGTTACACCGTTGACAAGAGTATTTCATTAAGTTTACGAGGGCCACTCGTATTATATCGTTAAGTTTCTTTTGTTTCTTCATCAGTACTCAGTTAGTAAGGATTTCGTAAACAGTGATGTACAGTGGATGGTATTTTCATTTTAAATTGTATTATGATCATAGCTATTGAACGAGACAAACGAAAGTTGTACTGTTTGTTTTTAAATTATAAAAAAAAGACGTTTGACAGAAATTATTGGTCTATGGTACGTCACCCAAAATTGAAAAACTGCACAGGGCAGATTATGAGAGAGTACAAAGTACGTACAAACGGGAGCCCGCCCGGATGGCGCAGTGGTGAGCGTGTCGGACTCATGACCTGGTGGTTGTGAGTTCGATACCCGGTTGAGGCGAACCTTCTTTCCGGCGTATTTTCGCCTCTCACCTCTGCTGAAGCATGTGAGAAAAGTAGTCGGTGGCTTTGGAAAGAAAGTTGTGTTAGTACTGGTGTGAGAAAGCCAGGAAACACATGTGCGTCACCGACAGCCATGATACGACCTTACCTGTTAAAGTGGCGTTAAACTCCAATACAACCAACCAACCAACAAAATTTGTTACTCTGGCGTAAAACAGGGTGGGCATTTGTCTCCTTATTTTTTCCGTTTTGATTATTAACGATATGTACCAGGATTTAATTATAAACGATAACGATGCATTTACGTTAAATGATTTGAAGATAGTTACTGTACTTTTTGCCGATGATACAGTGTAATATCCTCTATCTCTTATGGACCTTAGAATTTAATTTACTAATTTCATCGCTCTTGTTCCGAATAGAGAATAACTGCTAATACAGGAAAAACGTAGGCTACTTAGCACAAATTCAAACAGAGAAACCGAGCTGCGCAAGTTAATATCTATCATAATACTGGACGATTTAATGTTATAAATAAGTTGTCTTATTTTGGTATATTTTTATCTGGCAATGGAACTTTATCAAGCACAGGGGGTCGTTATCCGAGCAAGAGAGTTGAGAAATTTTCTCTCTTTTTGCATTTTTCGACGAATTTGAATTCGATGTCAGAGATAAGTTTAAACTATTTGATTCTATGATCAGTGCAATCTTGAAGTATGGGTCTGAAATTAAGGGCTTCCATAGATATCCAGGCATAGAAAAAGTTCATATAATATTTTTAGATAGAATTTTACGTTTACATCGAAATGTACCAAGTGTCTCTTATTGTTGCTCGGTCGTTTTCTTTTCAGCGTTTCACGGAAGATCAAAGTAATACATTATGGCTTGCAACACGCGAAAAGGGGCATTCGGACATTTGCGTAAAGTGTTGCCTCGGATCAGACTGCGCAGTCCGCGCAGGCTAATCCGAGACGGCACTTTACGACTACATCAGATTTTGTCCTACAGTAGACTTGCGTGAAACAGAAAATTACATAAAAACGGAAAGTGTCATTTCGGATTAGCCTGCGCCGACTGCGCAGGCTGATCCGAAACGACACTTTACGCAAATGTCCGAATGCCCCTTTTCACGTGTTGCAGGCCATATTGGTTCAAGGACTGCACTCTTACAGAAAAGTAGTGTAGTCCTATGCAGTTTATTATCACTATCATCCAGACAACTTACACCCCAGTAATTCATGGTTTGCTTATGCGAAAAAAAAAGAAGTTTTTTGGTGGACTAAACTTTCAATATTTATGGAATAACCGTGATGTCTTTACTCCTCATTTCTCTGCTGTAACCCCACAAATGTATGACCAGTTTGTACAACAGTGTTTTTGGTGAAATAGAATCTTTAAGTCAACTGTCTTTATACTGTTTTTCACAGATAACTTTGGTTTTGAAAATTTTAAATTTTTTTTCAGGTTTGTCTTCGATTTAAGGGGTGACACAAGTTGGCTGTAGTGATATATAGGATCTGATATGAGTTGGCTTTTGAGATAAGATTTTATTAAACGAGTCTAGGAAAATTTTATTAATTGAGCCTTTGGCGAGCTTAATAACATTTTTCCTTGACGAATGTCAGATTCTTTTTATCACATAACAATATTTCACAAAATATAGATCAGATGATGCAAAACTTTGCAGATGCACCCGCGGTAATATTCATAAAACCCATTCACTTCTGCGAAATACGTACAAAATGACGTCACACAAATATGATATCAAACATGTATAAGATAAGAAAATTCGTAATGGGTATATTACACTGAAAACAAGGGAGGTTATGTGATAAAAAACTGTCTCAAACGTATCTAGAAGAAATCTTACACAAAAAGCCTTTGGCAAGCTCGACAACATTTTTCTAGAAGAATGTAATTAGGATTTCATTTAGAAATCCAGTGGTTCTCAGTTTCCTTTTTAGCTCACCTGAGCACAACGTGCTCAAGGTGAGCTATTGTGATCGCCCTATGTCCGGCGTCCGTCGTACGTCAACAATTTCTTTAAACATCTTCCCCTAAACCACTGGGCCAATCTTGATGAAACTTGGCAGGGATGTTTCTTGGGCTAAGCTCTACCGAAGTTGTTCAAAGAATTAAATTCCACCCTTAACTCTGGTTGCTATGGCAACAAGAAATGAAAAAAATGCAAAATCTTTGAAAATCTTCTCCTCTGAAACTAGAAGGCGTAGAGCTTTGATATTTGGTATGTAGCATCTCCTAGTGGACTTCTATCAAGTTTGTTCATATGATGCTCCTGGGGTCAAAACTGGCCCCGCCCCGGGGGTCACAAGTTCGAACATAGGAATAAAGAAGGAAAACTTTAAAATTCTTCTTCTCTGAAACTGGAAGGCATAGAGCTTTGATATTTGGTATGTAGCATCTCCTAGTGGACCTCTACCAAGTTTGTTCAAATAAACCCGCTGGGGTCAAAACTGGCTCCGCCCTGGGGGTCACAAGTTCGAACATAGGAGCAAAGAAGGAAACATGAAAATTCTTCTTCTCTGAAACTGGAAGGCTTAGAGCTCTGATATTTGGTATGTAGTATCTCCTTATAGACCTTTACCAAGTTTGTTCATATGATGCCCCTAGGGTCAAAACTAGCCCCGCCCTGGGGGTCACAAGTTCAAACATAGGAACAAAGAAGGAAAACTTTAAAATTCTTCTTCTCTGAAACTGGAAGGCGTAAAGCTTTGATATTTGGTATGTTTTATCTCCTAGTGGACCTCTATCAAATTTGTTAAAATAAACCCGCTGGGGTCAAAACTGGCCCCACCCTGGGGGTCACAAGTTCGAACATAGGAGCAAAGAAGGAAACTTTAAAATTCTTTTTGTCTGAAAATGGAAGGCGTAGACCCTTGATATATTTGGTATGTAGTATCTCCACATGGACCTCTATCAAGTTTGTTCATATGATGCCCCTGAGGTCAAAACTAGCCCCACCCGGTGGGTCACAAGTTCGAACATAGGAACAAAGACAGAAAACTTTAGAATTCTTCTTCTCTGAAACTGGAAGGCATAGAGCTTTGATATTTGGTATGTAGTATCTCCTCATGGACCTTTACCAAGTTTCTTTATATGATGCCCCTGGGGTCAAAAGTAGCCCCGCCTCTGGGGTCACAAGTTCAAACATAGGAACAAAGACGGAAAACTTTAAAATTCTTCTTCTCTGAAACTGGAAGGCGTAGAGCTTTGATATTTGGTATGTAGTATCTCCTCATGGACCTCTACCAAGTTTGTTCATATGATGGCCCTGGAAACAAAACTGGCCCCGCCTCGGGGGTCACAAGTTCGAACATAGGAACAAAGACGGAAAACTTTAAAATTCTTCTTCTCTGAAACTGGAAGGCGTAGAGCTTTGATATTTGGTATGTATTATCTCCTAGTGGACCTGTACTAAGTTTGTTGGCCCACCGGAGCACAACATGTTCAATGAGTTTCGAAAATGGGTCACCTGTGGTCATAAACTAGGTCACTAGATAAAATTAAAGAAATACCTTGTGGGCACTCTAGAGGCCACATTCCTGCTCATTTGACCTGAAATGTGGTCAGAATGTTTTTCTTGATAAAATCTGTGATGACTTTGAATTTGGGTCTCTTTGGGTCTTAATCAAGGTCACTAGGTCAAATTAAAGAAATACCTTGTGGGCACTCTAGAAGCCATATTTTTCAACTCAATTGACTTGAAAATTGGTCAGAATGTTTGTCTCGATGAAATCTTGGATGAGTTTGAATTTGGGTTACCTGGGGTCATAAACTAGGTCACTAGGTCATGTTAAGAAAATATATTATTGGCACTCTAGAGGCCACATTCGTTGCTCAATTGACTTTAAAGTTATTCAGAATGTTTGTCCTGATAAAATTTCACATGAGTCTGAACTTAGGTCACCTTGGATCATAAACTAGGTCACAAGGTCAAATTAAAGAAATACTGTGTGGGCACTCTAGAGGCCACATCTATTGCTCAATTGGTTTGAACATTGGTTGAAATGTTCGTCTTGATGAAATCTAGGATGAGTTTGGGTTACCTGGAGTCATAATATAGGTCACAAAGTCAAATTAAAGAAATACATTGCGGGCACTCTGGAGGCCACATTTCATGCTCAATTGACATGAAAATTGGTCAGAATGTTTGTCTTGATGAAATATCAAATGAGGTTGAAATTGAGTTATAAACTAGGTCAGTAGATCAAATTAAATAAATTTATTTGGGCACTCTAGAGGCCACATCTATTGCTCAATTGTTCAGAATGTTTGTATTGATAGACTTTATGATGTGTTCTGAATTAAGTCATGTGGGTTCATAAACTAGGTCATTTGGTCAAATTAAAGAAAAATCTTGTGAGCATTCTGGAGGCCACATTTATTGCTCAATTGACTTGAAAATTGCTGAGAATGTTTGTCTTGATAATATCTAGGATGAGTTCAAAACTGCGTTACCTAGAGTCATAAACTAGGTCACTAGGTCAACTTACAGAAATTCCGTATGGGCTCTAGAGGCAAAAAATCTTGCCCAATTGACCTGAAAATTGGTCAGCATGTTTGTCTTGATAAAATCTTGGATGAGATCAAAATTGGGTCACATGGGGTCATAAACTAGGTCACTAGGTCAACTTATGGAAATTCCTTGAGGGCGCTTTAGAGGCCACATTTTAAGCTCAATTGGTCAGTTTCAATCATGACCCTGGAGTGAAATTTTGCCTATTGACTCAGGTGAGCGATCCAGGGCCATCAGGCCCTCTTGTATAATATAACTATTTCTAAGGAATCACAGTCCACATTACTAGCCAGTGCGAAGAGAACGTTGAGCGAAGTACTGGTAAAAGAACGTCCCATGCTTTCCCGAATTTCCTTAAACTAGCACTTCACACAACTTTCTAACTGGCTGCTTCCCTACATAAATATTGTCACAATATTCAGCAGTGAGATCGGAATGAATTCTGTCTCGACGACTATTGTGAATTCGTGGAAAGAACGATCGAACTGGTGATCAAACCCGCGACTCCTTGGTTTAAAGTTATGTACATTTTCCATATGTACTGAGCTACCAGTCTAGGCAATTTAAAAGGTATACTACCGTTGGAATTATAAAAGAGGTACGTGAAAGAGAGAGTGAGAGAGAAAAAAATAATAGAACTGTAAAGCATCAATCTCTTGCTTATTATTTGTTGAATGGACTCTGTCTGTTTCAAGCATTTTGCGGTGTGAAATAATTAGACATTATAAAAACTCTGAGGAAAAATGAATAATTCATAAAAGCATCGATATTAATCTTGCTGTAATTGAAAATAACGCCTTTCCTGTCGAGTTTACGATTGTACACTTTTTATTACAAATCTACATTCCACTGAGTTAACTGTAATTAATGGTGGTTATAAATACGATAATACAATCAATAAGAATAGGAGAATGAAGATTAAGATCGAACCGCACGCAGAATGATCTTTGTCTACAAGTTTCATAATTATGTCATGGTCATGTATGACAGGATAAGGGTTAATCTGGCATACCTCAAGATTCCAGCTCTGACATGCTGCGTTACAGATAGCTAAAATAGGGAAGTTTCGTAACTTCTTTGCAACTGACGTTTGCTACAGAAGATCTCAGATCTGTGAAGCTAATGAAAAAAAAAACACCTATAGTCGGGGTGCATGTTGTTTCCCGTCTATTTTGTTTTCCTTTAGAAATCATTTGATAATTTTGTCAAAATTGAGGCTGAAAAATGTCAGTGTAATACAGCTTGTTTACTTTGCTTTTAAACAAAGTATCTTTCAGATCATTTCTAGCGTATATTTCACCATCCATTAACTAGAACGAACAAAACGCCTTACAATTGCCATTTTCAATGAAATAACCACCGCAATAAATACTGAATTTACTCAGATCGGCAAATAGATGAAATGATACATCTATGTTTTGCTTCCATTCATTGCTATCTCTATAAGCTTGGTTCGATGATGTTACGATACTTCCATAGGCTAAAACAGGATTTTCCCCGGACGACATGGCTCAAAATCAGACAACGAAAGAGGTAAAATTTATACATTTGGCATTGAAAGAAATACTAAATAAAATGGGTGACAGTACTAATATCACGGGCTCTTCAACGTTATTATAGTTATGTTCCGATGGCCAGTGCAGCTGATCATGAGTTCTAGGACTTTCCTTACACGTAAAATGTACGCAGTTATCAATTTTACCAAGGCATACTCGGTATTACTGCAAATTCAGTAAATCCTGTATCAAAATTGTTATGATTTCAATGAAACATGGACAAAACACCAAAATAGGGGCCATTACGTAAAAGCAAGATCAACATGTAAATAAGTCCATTTGATTGGCCGATACAACAGGGCCAAAACAGGTTCTTTACAGATGACCCTTTTCGCCGCCATCTTGGAAATTTTACCTGAATCGCCCCCCTTCTTTTCTATTAATTTTACTTATTTATCACGACACTCTTCAACATTTAATCTTTAAAACGCTCAAATAATTTAGGATTGAGCGTTTTTAATGTTCGAATAAAAAAAAATACGTTCACTAAATACGTCATTTCCTCTGTAGCAAAGCTGACATACTCTGTTCCTGTCTTACAAGATAAATAATGGCGATATGAAAATTAAAACGGGCCTAAAGATTAGAAAAACTTATATTTTGCTGGTGGATGATATTTTTAAATAAAAACAATTAGCAGAAATTGATGATAGCACTGGCGGTTTGAAGACTGAAATATGGAAAGAAAGTGTCGTTCAGATAAAGAGCGAAGAGGAGAGAAAGCGAGAGAGAGAAAGACACACACACACACACACACACACACACACACACACAGAGACAGATACACAGACAGACAAATACACAGACAGAACGAGAAATAGTTATATGACATAATGCTGTCATCGAGCGCTCTTCTAGCCTCTACGTTATTTATGTTCGATTATATGGCTGTCATATTTTGTTATTTACGTGCCATCTTAGCCTAGTAAATCTCTGCCAAGTGCTACTTTTCTAGATGAATGATGTCCGAGGGATACGATTAAGCGGGTTTATTGTTTATACACAAGATATCATTACTGTGTCTTTTATAAAAGAAATGGTGTCATATCCAGAGGTCAATATGAGCCATGCTCTTGCAAGAGGGGGCTTAATGTATCTCCGTAATGCATGATACCACACAAATAATCACATAATTTGAGATCAGTAAAATCCCTTTTGTTTGACAACCAACTGAATGACGAGTTTCACCGGTATTTTGCCATGCAGAAAATTGACCAATAACAAAAAGTTTCCGCCCAGGTCAGCGTGCGCAGGCTGGATAGTTACTTTTTGCAAATGCATCAAGCCCCCTTTTCACAGAACATGACTTGTATAGTACTCGTATTTTAGTAAGCGGTGATTGTTTTGTTATTTTAATCTTACAAAATAATTCTAAACCAAATAAAAACGAGTTTTGATCGTTTTTTTCAATGACGAGTTAGAAAGAAAAAGCAATTAAAAAAAATGAGCACAAATGTGATATTTTATTTATACCATATCAGACTGATCTCCATTATTTGCAAGGCGATAATGCTCATATTGCCAATTCTACACTATGAGGAGAATGAAAATGAGCTCCGAAGCGATTTTTTGATATTAAAGATACATCTTTACTCGTTCTCAGCCAGTTTTTTTTTTTGTAAACACATTTCATCTTTATTTTATGAAGCTATAATCATTCTTGTATCATCATGCCAAATGTTGCCCCTGACGATTACAAGGTGACTGATAGAAAATGCATTTCTTTCTCTTGGGGCCATCAAAGGTAGCACTGTTGTCGTTTCCGGTTTTAAATCGAAGTCCAATCCCTTGAGTGTCTTTATCCCATACATCATATACATGTATATCGAGTATTTATCTATATTTACACAACTGATCCATTCTACATACTATAAAGTTTCAACAGTGTTTTTTTTTTATTTTTATTCTCTCTGGCTGTAAAGATGTATCGTTAAAATGTAGATCCGAGATTGCAGCTGTCTGTATTCGAGCCCAAATTTAAAGTGGCTCAAATAATGAAATTTGTCTAGAAAAGGGTAGAAACGTCCTTTGAAAAGGAGAAAATACTAGTCATTATTTCCTGTCCAAAACCAATGTTGTTGGTACACATTTTAAAATTCTGTCGTTTGGAAAATGGTAAGGAGTTAAGTTTGAAATTGTTTTTACTCTTATCAGGTACATACTTATTTTTATATTCATTTTCTAATTCATTTCATCATATTTTCATTGCCTAAAACTGATGGTAATCAGCACCATCGATAATTCGACTTTTAAATTCGTCACTTAATTGATTGACTTATTCGTTGTTTCATTCAGAAGATAAATCGTATATATCTTTTGCTATCTATAATCTATTCCAGTATAATGTTGGTCAACTGAATAATTGGTTGCTTAATCAGACTGGTTGAGAGAGTGATTAGTCGAATGATTGAGGTAAAAGGCCCTTTGATCGTTCAATGATGACAATCAAGTTTTCCCTCCATATATCCAAATATCTATATGTCTATATAACTATACTCTCACAACTGAAAATACCCATTTCACTTATCCACTTATTCACTTATTTAATATATGGTTATATATACATACCTTTTGGAATTTCAATTAGAGTATTGAAAGAAACCGCGTGACTTATGCATATTTTAGAATATTTATACAACATGTATGACTATAAGCTTTGTAAAGTTTTTGTCAAATAAACGATGTTCTGTTCTGTTTTGGTAAAATAGCAAAATTTTTAATACCGGCTTGGACGTTTCATTTCACTTATTTAGCAGGTTAAGGGTTAAAACTTACCTGTCATTTTTGTTCTACCTTTCAGGTACCCCAGCTAGTGATAGTAATATTCCTGTTTGTACTGATTGTGTTCGGAAACAGTTGTGTGTTACTGGCCATTGGTCTCTCGGAGACGGGAAAAAAGACAAGGATGAACTTTTTCATCATGAATCTGGCAATTGCAGGTATCTTTTTTTTCAAATTACCTTCATATAGGCGGGGATACGCATTATGGGCGCAGTGCTTCCACCATTTTTGATCGCAGCTTAGAACATGCTTTCCTGCATGCCTGCTTCAAATACATTGTTCGCTGCATTGAGTTGTATTAAACAGAATGGTTGATCATACCTGTCGAAAAACTTTACGTACAATTTGTGTTTTGTCTAGTTAATGATCTACGGTCAATTGGTCCATGTTCTTGTTTTCATTCTTTTGTCTTCAAATACCTGTTCATCATGCATAAATTGCACCACACTATTCTTGTTCAGTTGCACTATTCTCAGATATGTTTATGTTAAATGTACTGTAGCTGTCAAAAGGATATAATGGGTTGGCAAATGCATTTAATTCAAATCATAGCATTCAAAAGTATGGAAATTATTGTGTAGATGACAATTTCTTCTTGTACTTGCGGTCCAAGTTTTAACTGCTGGTAGAAAATGAATTTTCAAATTACGTAAAAAGTTAACAAAAGATAGAGCGACTTGACAACTTTTTACCTAGTTTTATAATTCATTTTTCTGCCAGCGACTAACACATGGACCGACCGTACAATAACAATTGTAGTCATTTAAACGCAGACCTTAACATGAACCATTTAAAATTGGATCCTATGTGTGACTGCAATAATGGTGTTGAAAATGCTGAACTTTTTTTTTTCAAATGCTACCGTTATTCAGATTTAAGAATCTCGCTTTTCCGAGCAACAAGGGAATTCTACCCTTTAAAAATAGATAAATTATTGTTTGGCAGTGCTGACCTAACCTTAGACCAAAATTGTTTATTTTTTGAAGCTGTTCATAGGTATATAAAAGAGACAAAAATTTTAAGTAATCGACACCTAGTATACATGTAACAGTAATAATTTTACCGGACGTTCAACTAAGAGCACCATCTGATTTCCTTTCATCTTTTTCTTCCTTTTCTATCAATATCCTTCTTCCTGTCTCCTTTCGTTTTTTTTTTTTTTTTCCTTTTCTTTTTTGTATATATATTAGAAAAGAATTTACTGTACTTGCCATTGTTGTAAAAAGAACTACTGAAATCGTCTTATAGGGAAAGGACCGATTCTAAGTTGGTAGAACTTGTAGTTCAACCCCATTTCAATTTATATGAAATAAAATATGTTTAAACTAACTAAAGTAACAGATTGTCAACTTCACAATTATTTCCATACTTGTATAATTTTAATTTTAATGCATTTTATAAACCGCATCATTTATTTTTGGCAGTTATAGGCCTTTAAATATACTATGCATTATCTTCTGAAAAGGAACCAATAGAAAATTGTACTGTATTGCATAGTATTGTACATTGCTGTAGTTACGTAACTTGTGAATTGGGAGTCTTGGGAGCATCTTTTTATTTGTTTGGTCTTTCGTTCTTTCATAGACTCAGTAGGTCGTCCTTGTCTGATTCATCGTTATAAATGAATTCTAATTCAACTTTATAATCATTTCTAATTTATCTTTATAAATCAGTTGTAGTTCATCTTTACAATCAATTCTAATTCATCTTTATAAATTAGTTCTAACTCATTTGTATAGATCAGTTCTAATTCATCTTTATAAATTAGTTCAAGTTCATCTTTATAAAATTAGTTCAAGTTCATATGTATCAATCAGTTGTAACACATCTTTATAAATTAGTTCAAGTTCATCTTTATAAATTACTTCAAGTTCATATGTAACAATCAGTTCTAAATCATCTTATTGTATCAGTTCTAACTCATCCTTATAAATCAATTCTAACTAATCTTTATACATCAGTTATAACTCATCTTTATAAATCAGTTATAACTTATCGTTACATATAAGTTTTAATTTGTCTTTATAAATCAGTTCTAATTCATCTCTATTAATCATTCTAATTCATCTTTATAACTCAGTTCTTATTCATCTCCATTAATCAGTTCTGTTTCATCTTTATAGATCAGTTCTGATTCATCTTTATAAAATTATTTTTTAAATATCTGCAGATCTAACAGTTGGATTCTTCCACGTGACTGTAGACATTGCGGAGAAAAGTTTAGTACAGTGGTATGGCGGACCTGTTTTGTGTAAAGTTATTCGGTTTCTCCAGGTATGACTGAATACAATTTAGCCATGCTATGGCGAAAGGGGGCTTAATGCATCTTTGTGATGCATTTTACCTAGCAAGACATCACCTCATTACGAATCCATAAAATCCATTTTGTCAGTCATCCGACTGAAGTATGAGGCAGAGTTATCCTTTGACGTGTAGAAAATTTAAAGATTGCGAAAAGTTTGGGTCCATGTCAGCCTGCGCAGATTGCGCAGGTTGACATGGATCGATAATTTTCCCAAATGCATTAAGTCCCCTTTTCAAAGAGCATGGCTTAATTATCTAATTTTACAGCCTACAGCACACATTTTTTGAAGACATTGTGACAGAAAGGAAACTTTTTTTCTGCCACTATGTTTTCATATATAGTGAACCTAAACTAATGTTGATAGTTTATGTTTTACCAGAATATTTTTAAGGACTTATATTCGAGTACAATTTCGTTTTTAAGGGATAGAAAGTTCTAATTGTTACAGGAGACCACTCCTTCATGCATGGCTTCGTCTCGATTTAAATACAATACCTATTAGCTGCGTTAGGGAGATATCTCTTTGGCTCAGTGGTTAAGGTATTGGTCTTTTAAACCTCGAAAAACGACGATCTTGTCCGCCATGGGTTCGAATCCCGCCAGATGTGGTTTGTACTGCCATGCATTTGTTCATTTGTTTCTTTGTTACGGACTTTGTTCGTAAGATGGGGGCTCGTCCGGGATTGGCCATTGAGCCATTAATCCCAATTAATCCCATTTGTTGTCCCAAAACGGACATTTGTTGTCTAAATAATAGACTTACTGCCTAATAAGGCTTTGAGTCATCAATAACTGATGACTTTAAGAGGGGGGTGTGTTACGGGAGACCACTCCTTCATGCATGGCTTCTTCCCGATTTAAATACAATACCTAACAGCTGCGTTAGGCAGATATCTCTTTGGCTCAGTGGTTAAGGTATTGGTCTTTTAAACCTCGAAAAACGACGATCTTGTCCGCCATGGGTTCGAATCCCGCCAGGTGCGGTTTGTACTGCCATGCATTTGTTCATTTGTTTCTTTGTTACGGACTTTGTTCGTAAGATAATCCTTGTTGGCCTTTCTATGATGCATGTATCTCTTGTTCCTCAGATTTAAAATAAAAAAACACCTTATGATCTGTATAAAATACTCAAAATATTTCCAAACATCTTTTTTTAGTCTGTACTGCCTTGCTCAGATTGTTTTGTAATTAGTTTCCAGAGGGAAACGTTTAAAGGGACGTATCATCAGGTTGATACGAACCATGTAACTATGAAAACATGTAACTTTTATCCAGAGACGTTTAGGACGGAAGTGTCTGTAACGCAGTCGAAATACATGAAAAGAATAGAAACCAGTTAGAATACTGAAATTCAAATGTTTGACAAAAAAAAAAATCATAATACCTCGTTTCAACCCATAACTCGTGTTAGACGACAAAAGTTTATATATACCCGTCAATTCGGAAAGCATTTTCAGACACCATATCATATACACGTATAACAAGGTTTGACTTGTCGAAGAACGGGGAGTTAACATTGTTGGAAAAGGAGGAATTGCTACACATTAGCATTTCTTCCTTTTTTCCAAAATGTTTTCTAAAGCTTTTTCTCTTAATATCACACATACCCGTTTTCTTTTAATCCGTAAATTGTTTAGCCTGTCCAGGACAAAGAAGTGAAATGGATCTTTTTCTCAGTCAATGAAAACGGCAAAAATATTTACATTTAGAAATACATCTATACTCGTTTTCAGCCAGTTTTTAAACCATTTCATCCGTATTTTATAAAACTATAATCATTCTAGTATCTTACTGGCAAATGTTTGCCCCTGGTGGCTACAAGATTGCAGAGATTACGACGGATAGAAAATCCATTTCATGTTTTGGTGGCCTTCAAAGAAATCGCCTTCGTCGTTTTCGGTTTTAAATGAGGACACATCCATTGTGTTTTTTTATCCCTTACACCATATAGATTTATACTGATAATTTATCTATGTATACACAGCTGAGCTATTAGACACACTTTCAAGTTTTAACAACGCTTTTTCTCTCCAGCTGTAACAGTGTGCCTTTCAGGCCATTTTCTTTGGCCAAATACTCAAAAAAATGTGGGCCAACACTGATGCAAGATCAGAAATCGAGTTTAGTACAATCTGACTTTGTATCTACGCTATCCACACAATCATGAAAGATTCCTTTTGCGGCATTTTTAACAGTGATGGTTTGGAAGTCGGTTGATACAGATCCGTTTCATGAGGAACCGAGCTAATTGGTGCTCTAAGACTAAACGAAGACTAATGTCATCCCTCTAGGTTTTGTAATGTTTGTTTTAGTGTAGATTGATTTTCCAATTATCTCTTTTTCCCTTTACCGCACAATGCCGACTTTTAGCGACCCTGGGAAAGAAGCTTTTGGAAAAAATTGCAGAAAAAGGAGAAAATGCTGGTTACCAGCATTTTCTCCTTTTCCCACAATGTTTTCTACCCTATCAAAGAAAAATCGCACCATTTGAGCCACATTGAAATTGTCATCTGCAAATGCTTTCAATTTGGACAAGGCTAAAATTTTGTCGTCTGGTAAAGGTTTAACCTTTATCAAACGAACCCGTTTTATTACGACCCTGAAAAAAAGTTTTTTTTTTTTTTAAACTGTAGAAAAGGAGAAAATGCCGACTACCAGCATTTTCTCCCTTTTTCCACAATATTTTTACAGTTCAAAAGATAGATTCCGCCATTTTGGGCTACATTTTCGGTCTGCAGGTGCTTTCAATAATGGAACAGTTTAAAACTCAGTCATTTCATGAAAATTTGACCCTTTTCTACACAAAAAGAACGCGTTTTACGTTAGTGTTGTATATCGCCTTTGAAAATGATCGTGAAGAAAGGAAAAAACTGCTTCTGAAAGTCAACTGATCTGTCTGTTCCTAGTGTTTTCCCTTTCGTATAAAAACCTCATCATGTTCGTTGGTTTGTTCTACGTTGGTTCCCTCGTGCTTATTTTGGTAAATGTGAAATTAGACTGCACTCAGTGTAAGGTTAGAAGTGATTTTCTCAAAAAGGAAACGAAAGGTTGTGCAATAATTGGGTGAATGATTGCATTTTCTTGAACGGTACAAAAAGGTCTGTTCGTTAGTTCATTTGTTACTATTTCGTTGCACTCTTCTGTTTTGTGACAAATGTTGAACTTTTCGACTTCATTTAGCGTAACAACCCCCTCTCCCCTGCATTCTTAATTTGCTTCTCTCCACGACTCTATGTTTATCTCATATAGTCTTTCTCTCTTTCTATAGCACTGTTCGGCCGCTTTTCTGTCATTCCGTGATATATTTTTCACTCTGTCTCTATCTGTTCCTTTGTTACTGATGTGTCTATACCATTCTGACCAGCTCTTTGTCTACCTGTTTCTGTCGTTGCACCTCCTTTCACTTGCCTCACACCTCAAACTGTTGCGGGCTCGATACCGGTTTGAGACAAACTTTCTTTCCGGCGATTTTTCGCCTCTTACCATTGATGCATGTGAGAAAAGTAGTCACTAACTTGGAAGAAAGTTGTGTCAGTGCTGGTGTGAGAAAGCCAAGAAACAAATACGTAGGTGCACTGACCGGCGTGATACAACCTAAGCTAAGGCGTTAAATTCCAGTACAAACAAAATCAAGCCATAAACTCTCTTCACTTTCTGTCTACCTCGTTTCTCCACCCTCTCTCTTCTCTGTCCGTCTGTCTAATTGCCTGTCATTCTGTTTGTACAAGTCTAAAAATTTGGCGTACGACAACGGGTTAAAGCAGTTAGCTTTTTGTTAAAAGGGTAAATGAAGATAAGATTTCATATAACGTGCAGCTTCATCTTGCATTTACAGTGGGCGACATACATGTATATCAATATTCTGTCCAGAACATTATTGAAATTGCTCTATCTTGTTCTTTAATCTTTAATGGCTTTTCAAAATATAGCGAAGCTCTTCGCTGAAAATTATTCAGTGTTCAGATGATGTCAGATAGCTTCCTAAATCTATTATTTTTAGTTACTTTCAACCTCCTCCTTCCCAAATATGGCCTGCAACAAGCGAAAAGGGGCATTTGGACATTTGCGTAAAGAACCGTCTGGGATCAGCCTGCACAGTCCGCGCAGGCTATCCGTTTTGCGCATGTCTGCTGAAGAACAAAATCTAATACAGTCGTAAAGTTCCGTCTCGGATCAGCCTGCGCGGACTGCGCAGTCTGATCCGACACGACACTTTACGCAAATGTCCAAATGCCCCTTTTCGCGTGTTGCAAGCCAAATATGTAAACCCGACCTCTTTTGACTTACTGCTGAAAATACAACACCACTAATAGTCTATAATAAAACTCGAACAGATTTTACATGCATCTTATAGGCTTGACTAAATTAGTGTACAGTATGGGTCCAGGATTAGACAGCACGATCTTTGCAGTCTGATATTGATCTATATCGCCAGCAAAGGCCCCCCTTTTTTTTTGCTTATGGTGCTGAAAGGGTTATCAAAACTTCCAAGTTTGAGACCGCTACCAAGGCCGTTTTCCTCCTGTCCCGCCATTTTGGATTTCTGTGCGTCGTTTTCTGTATGTCTAGGTCTGTGTTTGGCTTACAACACGCGAAAAGGGGCATTCTGACATTTGCGTAAAGTGGTGTCTCGGATCAGCCTGCGCAGTCCGCGCAGGCTAATCCGAGACAGCACTTTACGACTACATTAGATTTTGTGCTGCAGTAGACTTGCGCAAAACAGAAAATTACATATAAACGGAAAGTGGCGTTTCGGATTAGCCTGCGCGGACTGCGCAGGCTGATCCGAGACGACACTTTACGCAAATGTCCGAATGCGCCTTTTCGCGTGTTGCAGGCCATTTCCCAACCATTCTTAACCCTTATCCTGCTAAATAACTAAAATTAAATTTTCAATTCGATATTAATAACCCAAATATTGCTGTTTCAAAGTTATATTTTGAGGAATGATATCTCCTTATCGGACATTTTAGATCAAAGATCAGACTGCACGTTCTGTGCAGTCTGATCTTTATCTATACTGTCCGCAAAAGGCCAGCGAGTCGCACTTAGCAGCCAAAGGGTTAAGATCATTTTTGGTATAATTGTAGCTCTTGAAAGTAAAAATACAACTGATGATTGGCTAAGCCACAGAGGTTTCAGAAACCCACATTATCTCCCGCTAGATGGCATTCTTCAAATACACATCTATCTAATTTGGGCATTCTGGGTACAGAACTGGACTACTTTTTAAACCGACAACCGTTACTTTGAATTTCAAAATGAAATAAACGTTTACTCAATAAAACGCTACCTGGTGCGATTTATTCAGCTATGATCAGCAAGCATGTAACCTATGCACCAACCATTTATTAAAACATCCCCTACAGGCTTGGGTAATAGCTTCGGTATAAGACCTACTTTTCTCAAGTATATGGGATGGGTGATGCGTCATAGCAGACAGGTCGAATCTTCCAAGAATATGACATGCGCAGACAACGCAGAAACCCAAGGTTGTATAGTAAAGGGTTAACCCTTTACCACACAATCCCCACGACTTTAAAACCAGCATTTTTTTCTTTTCTCCACAGTGTTTTCTACTCTATGAAAGACAGCTTTCATGGTTTTAATTATACAAGTATTTAATTTGTGGTCTACAGATGTTCTCAATATGGACAAGGCTAAAATTTTGTGGTCTGGTAAAGAAACAAGCTAATTGTTGTCCTATTGGAATTAATAAACCAATACCATTATATGACGAATCCAAGAGTGTTGATCAAAATCAGACTGCCTTCATGTGCAAGATGATCTTGGTAAAAATTCTCCGCAATATACAACTATGTTCGTGAAAAGCAGGATAAGGGGGTAATAAACTAAAAGTGACTATCCCCTTTCTCAAATAAAAAAAAATCAGAGGAAAAAGAAAAGGGAAAGAAACACCTGGAAAGGTCAAGCACTTGCCAAAAAAAAAAGTCAGTGAAAAAAACAAGGAAAGGACACCTGGGAAGGTCAGGCACTTAAAAGTCTGTAGTAAACAGGAAATGTCAAAATAAACCCTTTACCACGCGACAAGAAAAATTAAACACTTTACAAACAAACACCCCCCTTCTTTTCCATTTCTATGGCACCGAGCCCCGGTAGCTCAGTCGGTAGAGTACAGCACTTGGGAACAGGAGATCGCTGGTTCGATCCACGGCTCGGACAATTTCTTTCTGAGGGTTGAGGATAGCCACTACGAAAAGACTCATTCGTCTCTCACCGCTGACCATTGTTTCGACGATGGTTATGTGGGAAAGCGGCCAGTGGATTCAAAAGAATATTGTGCGTAGTACTGTTAAAAGAAGATCCAGGAAAGCATAGACAGGTGCCGCGATATACCTGAAATAATGTTGAAAATGACGTTAAACATCATACAATCAAACTATCCATTCCTATTACATCACAAATCTACAGAACCCCTAAAGTGACATGCTCGACTTTTTTTTAATATGCAAATTTCTCACTTTATTTCGTTTTAACGAAATAATATTTCGTATTTATGAAATACTATTTCATTTTTACGAAATACTAAAAACGAAATAATTATTTCGTAAATACGAAATAATCTGATAATTTGAAATACAGGCATCCTCGGTTCAACTCGGGGTCGAGGCACTTGGATTGCCTTGCGATAGGGCTTAGGTAGGGTTGATTGACAGCCTCTCACATCATAGGTTATAGATTTGAATACCGAGTTGAGCTGTTTTATTCTTGAATTGCTTACACCATTTTCGATTTTGGGTTCTGTTTCAAGGAAACTATTATCTAGAGTCATTGATCTAAGTTGTGCTTTTCCAGAATTGATTTCAAATAAATAAGCTTAATATCGGTACACTAGACAAAAGGGGACAAGCGTAAGTAATATGACTGGTAGACTAGTGATTGAGAGTATGGTAAACTCAAATCTATTCATTCATTCAGTCAGTCAGTCAGTCAGAATGTCAGTCAGTCAGTCCCTCGTCTATCCGTCCGTCTGTTATTTCTTCTGTTCATGAATTGTGTTCGCACAATTGTATTTGATAATTAAAAGGTAGTTACAATATTCAGTTTGTTTTAAACAGGGTCAAGTCGAAAACTGCAGGTTGAGGGTCCGATTCCCAGCCGAGTCATTCTTCAGATTTAAGAATTAGAATTTATAGCTCTCTTTCTTATCACTCGGGTGCAGGAATCACTACAAGCTCATAATTGTGATGGTGGGGGACTTGTAGAGTACGGAACTGGTTGATTGACTGATTGATGCCGGGCTGAATAATTATCAATCATAATGACGAATAGCACTTATTCATGTATTCTTAGGTTTCACCAGTAGCCGGATGCGGCTCTGATGTGCCTTGCCAAAGAATTGACACTCAAACAGCCCCGCCAGTGGGATTCTAACCCAGAACCTCTTTGTTATAAATACTGTTACGGGAAACCACTCCTTCATGCATAGCTTCGTCCAGATTTAAATACAATACCTAACAACTGCGTTAGGGAGATATCTCTTTAGCTCAGTGGTTATGATATTGGTCTTTCAAACCTCGGAAAACGAGGATCTTGTCCGCCGTAGGTTCGAGTCCCGCCAGGTGCGGTTTGTATTTCAGCCATGCATTTGTTCATTTGTTTCTTTGTTACGGACTTTGTTCGTAAGATGGGGGCTCGTCCGGGATTGGCCATTGAGCCATTAATCCCATTTGTTGTCCAAAAACGGACATTTGTTGTCTAAATAATAGACTTACTGCCTTTGAATCATCAATAAATGATAACTTTAAGAGGGGGTGTGTTACGGGAGACCACTCCTTCATGCATGGCTTCGTCCCGATTTAAATACAATACCTAACAACTGCGTTAGGGAGATATCTCTTTAGCTCAGTGGTTATGATATTGGTCTTTCAAACCTCGGAAAACGAGGATCTTGTCCGCCGTGGGTTCGAGTCCCACCAGGTGCTGTTTGTATTTCAGCCATGCATTTGTTCATTTGTTTCTTTGTTACGGACTTTGTTCGTAAAAATACGGTGCCTTAACCTCCGTATATAAGAGGACTTGTAATGTTCAGGCATCCGCAAATGCGTCTTAAAAGATGGACAAATCAGCGTCGATGTATTTTCGAGTAGATATGCAGGCTGTTGACTTACATTCCTTTTGTATAAAAATACAGATCTTTAATATAGTGCAGATCAAAGCATTGCTATCTCGAGAGCTTTAACCTCTTCTTTAGCCGAGTGGTTAGGCTGTCCTACTTGAGAATGGGAGGTAGCGGGGTCGATCCCCTGCAAATCCATTTCTAAGACTAATGAAATGGTAATAATAGCGCGTTCCTTATTCCTTTCCTTCTTTGCACTTGGAAAGACGGGATAATATTACGACTGTCGCTTAAGTATCAGGGTAAGAGATTTGTAGAGTGATGATTAAGAGAGAGAGAGAGAGAGAGAGAGAGAGAGAGAGAGAGACAGACAGAGACAGACAGACAGACAGAGACCTAAGGTAATATCACGGTGGTTAGTGATGCTACCATGTGTTTCCTGGCTTTCTCAGACCAGTACTGACAAAACTTTCTTTTCAAAGCTAAGAGAGGGAGACCAGATTTTTTAGAGACCGCCTCGGAGGTGGAGAACAGCGAGGGGTAACGTTAGTGTTTTCGTGCTCATACAAACAAATTCAAATATGGTAGTAATGGAATTCCTTCCTTGGTACTCAGGGTTTCTAGGACGGCACAACGACTGCCTCACCAGTGTAAGGATTATGGGACTTTTCAAGTGCTAGCTGGTGATGATAGCCCAGGAAAAAATGTTTTGTGAACTATTGTCGTGAAAATACTGAAATAAAAGATTGATGCGACGTTAAACACGGAGCAATCAAACATGATTGAGCTGTACTCTATGAAAAGGGGGCTTAATGCATCTCCGTGATCCATGGTTCCAAGCAAGACATCACCTAATTATGCATCGGCGGACCAGCGGGGGGGTGGGGGTCCAGACCCCGCCCCTCCTCTAGAATTTTCAAAGTAACCGCTGTCTGCCTGAAATTTTGACCAAGTATGAAAGTGTCATACAAATTCTAGATCTATGCCAAAACATAAGTCAAATCCACAAAGAACTTCTTCTAACAAGTTGAAATGCGTTAAAGAATAATGTTTAAAGTTGTACGCAGTAGCAAACTTGAAATTGAGCCATGCTGTGACAAAAGGAGGCTAAATGAAGCTCCGTGATCCATGACACCAAGCAAGCCATCACATACTGATGGATCCATAGTAGATCTATCCAATCTTTGTAAAAGCCGACTGAATCATATGGTAGTTCTAGTCCTTTGACATACAGAAAATTTACTGATAGCGAAAAGTTTCGGCCCAGGTCAGCCTGCGAGGATTGCGCAGGCTGGCCTGGGTCGATACTTTTCGCAAATGCATTAAGCCCCTTTTTCACAGAGCATGTCTCATATATAATGATCTATTCTGGACCCCCTCTCGAAAAAAATCCTGGATCCGCCCTTGTTATGGATCCATAAAATCCACTTTGTCTTATGAGCGACCGAATTATGAGTTCGAATAGCCCTTTGACATGCAGAAAATTTGAAGATATCGAAAAGTTTCGGTTCATGTCAGCCTGCGCGCACTGCACCGGCTGACATGGGTCGATTCTTTTCTCAAATGTATTAAGCACCCTTTTCACAGAGCACGGTTCATTATGTTTTCGCCTAGATATAGATAGAATAATGATGACAGCGGCGTTAACACCAGTCAGTAATAGAATTCAAGGCTACGTGGCCTTTTTGAATATACATACTGGTAAAATTATTTCGTAAAAACGAAATAGTATTTCGTAAATACGAAATATTATTTCGTAAAAACGAAATAAAATGAGAAATTTGCATATTAAAAAATAGTCGAGCATGTCACTGTAGGGGTTCCGTACAAATCAGCCCACAGATTCTATAGCGTTTAAAATTAAATATATACCATTTGCTACGCAGCAACCATTTCTGTCTTTTTTTTTAAAATATAAAACACAAAGGCTGTAACCCACGGCGAAAACAGTGGCTTTTGCAGCCAGCACAGATCAAGATCAGACTGCACAGAAAGTTTCGGTAGATTGCATTTTCAGCCCTCGAAAGAGATCGGGTTTATTATGTTTAGTGATGTAAGGATTCCTCATGGGATCTTATCTTATTATACATCATACAATTAGACTGACTGACTGAAAGGTGTTTAGCGCCGTTTTCGACATTATTTCAGTTATATCGCGGCGGCCAGTGAACCTATCCATGCTTTCCTGGACTTTCTTTTACCAGTACTCTGCACAATATTCTTTCCAAGCCATTCGCTGCTTTCACACAAAATCATCGTCGAAACAATGATCAGCGGTGAGAGAGGAATGAATCCTGTCGCACTGACTAGATATCATCAATCCTTGGAAAGAAATTGGCCGAGCCGTGGATCGAACTATCGACCTCTTGTTCTCAATTCCTGCACACTAACGACTGAGCTACCGAGGCTCGGCTTTACAGTTAGAACTACAGACTACAGGTCAGCCCTCAGATTCAGTATTGTATGATTTTGAAAATATACACTCCGCAACGCAACAGTCATTTTCATACAATACTAAAGCTTATAAAACGTTTCACCTTATACAATTCAATTGGGTCCAGAAAATTATATATATTTTCCAAGACAAAAAAGCGCTGTGTAATGGACTGGCAATTTAGGTCTAAACACCCCCTATTTAGAAACCTCTCGTTGGAATATAATCCTTGGGATACTAGGCGCGACTCACTGACCTATTGTGGACAGCGTAGATCAAGATCAGACTGCACAGAACGTGCAGTCTGATCTTGGATCTACATTGTCCGATAAAGAGATATCATCCCTCCAAAAAATACCTTTCAAACAGCAATATTTTGGGTTTTATTCTCAGCTTGAAAGTTTCATTCCTTTTACTTAGTAAGATAAGGGTTAATCCTTTACCAAGCGAACAGATTTTTGTAACGACCCTGACATATTGGTTTTTGGATATCGTTTAAACCCGTTGTAAACATCATTTTGTTTCTATTGTGGGTGCCAGTGCACTTATCCATGCTTTCCTGGAAGATTATTTTACTAGTACTTTACTGGATATTCTTCTGAAGCCACTGGCTGCTTTTCATAAGAAACATCGTCTGAAAAATGTTCAGCATTGGGAGAGGAGTAAGTCCTATCGTAATCCTTGTCATCATCGGGCAAGTTGAGTAACGATTCTGTGTAGGTGCAGTTTTAAAAACATTGCCGGTAAAGACGAAAATGCTGATTTGGTTAGAGCAAAGTTTCAGTTGTCATTTACAAGTACTTTGGAAAAGTAAAAAATATCGGCCTGTGTTAAAGAGGTCTCCCATATCCTACCTAATTGACTGACGGAAAGAGATTTCGACTCTACGACCTTAGAAGATAAACTTGGGATACAGATCAAGAATAGAGTGCTAGTATGTTACGGCTGATCTTGATCTACACTCTCCGCAATATACATGTATACCCATAGTCGCGTATGTCAGATTACCCCTTACAAAACGGGAAAACTTAAATTTGCCCAAACTGAAAGTATATGGAGACGACAAATTCATTGTAGCTGAAATTACAGAATTGGTTATTGAAAGAAAAGTAAACATTGTGGAAAAGGGGTAAATGCTGGCTTTCTTGTTTAAGCTCAACAAAACTCGGGTTATGTTGTAAAGGACTGAGGGTTAAAAGCGAGACCTAAGTAGGTTCGGGAAACCCTCGATAAAATATCACGCAATATTTCCGGCGGCCATACTCCAAAATTCATTTTCCCAGAATCACTTTTCTTTTCTCTTATTTTTGGTCAATCTTTCACGCCTATCGTTAGACCTCCATAAAAGGGATACTCCGTGACTAAGAGATGGATGCCTTGAATTAAAGTTATTCTCTGTGCTAAAGGGGGCTTAATGCATCTACAAAAAGTATCGACCCATGTCAGCCTACGCAGTCCGCGCAGGCTGACCTGGGGCGAAACTTGTTGCTATTGATCAGTTTTCTGCAGCTCAAAGGACCAGTGTACTTTACGATTCAGTCGGTTGTTAGACAAAATGGATTTTATGGATCCATGATTATCTGATGACTTGTTTGGTTTCATGCGTTACAGAGATGCATTAAGCCCCCTTTTGCCAGAGCATGGCTCATTTGTAATTGGAAAAAAAAGCTTGGTTTTATCTCGGATGCCGGTTATATTCATGACAGAATATTCTTGAGAAAGCCACTGCAAAGTCCCAGTCTATTATTTGTGAAACTGAAGAACGTAATAAATAGAAATGACAGAAATACCGTATTGACTTCAATGAAACAAACAACCACTCGCCGAAACAAAAAAATCAAACAAACCATTAAAAACTGCAAGTCATCACATAATTATAAATCCATGAAATTCATTCTGTCTAACAACCGGCTTAATCCTGCAGTAGGTAGAATGCTTCTTTGACAGAAAGTATACGAAAAGCAAAAATTTTCGTGTCGCCTCAGCCTGCGCAGATTGACTTTGGTCGACACTTTTTGCCCATGCATTGAATCCTCATTTCATATAGCATGGATCATATGAAAACAAAACGATAAGTTCATGGTCATTCTCCTTTTGCTAGGATCTTTTAAAATGCTGTAGTATTTCAGTTTCAATCGGTAGAAAATACAAATGAGAAAGGAGTAAGTTTATGGTTTCCAGCATAATTTGTCTCCTTTGGGTGGAATATTTTCAAAAATGCTTCCTCAGGGTTTTGAAAACACTGCATTATCTGGTGCAAAAAGAACTCCTTACCAAACGACATAATTTTATACTCGTAAATATAAGACACTTTTGCAGAGAACTTCAACGTTGCTAAAGTGATGTTACTTGTCTTTGAAAAGATTAAAAACACAAACACAAAAAAATAAAGAACAAGATGCTGGAAACCAGCATTTTATTTTCTTCCCACAGCGTTTTCAGAAGTCATCTTTCTCGGGGTCGTTGAGTAATGGGACCCTTTGGCTAGGGCTGTAAAAGAGCGCAGTCTAATCTTGATCTAAGCCGTCCGCAAAAGTCTCTGTTTCCGCGGCCTATGGCAGATCTAAGCCACTGAATGTGTTTATATTTTCAAAATGATAGGTTTTCTGATGAACAGATGTGTAAAACAAAAGCTATTCCACGAACACAATAATGTAAACAAAATAAAACCAAATTATGTCATGTTTTCCGGTAGTTTATCGAAAAATGACGGTGAAATATTTTTCGATATTTCATGGTTACGACGCGTTGTCTGTTCATGTCATATTCTTCGAAGATTCGACCTGTCTGCTATGACGCATCACTCATCCCCGTACACCTGGGAAAAGTAGGGCTTATACCAAAACTATTAGCGTATTACCAAAGCATGTAGGGGCTGTTTTAATAATTGACCGATGCACAGGTTACATGCTAGCCGATCACAGCTGAATGAATCGCACCAGGTAGCGTTTTATTGAGTAAACGTTTGAAATTCAAAGTAACGGTTGTTTTGAAAAGTAGTCCGGTTCTGTACCCAGAATGCCCAAATTAGATAGATGTGTATTTGTAGAATGCCATCTAGCGGGAGATAATGGGTTACGACAAAGGGAAAAACCGATTTTATATTCTAACTCTTCAATTGAAGGCGAAAACAGTAGTTCCCGCGCACAAGTTACCTAGGTAAAATGTGCGTGCCACTCAACCAGATGGAAATACGACGTAATTTACTCTAGATTTCTCGCGCTTTACGTAATATTGTTATGCGTTGTTAAGCGGAGGGGGTACACCACGGGAAATTATCGAAAAGAATTGTACTGGATTTTGATGTAAGTCACCCCAAAAAGGGTTAGATGCATGAAATAAATAGAACATTTTTTCCCCCGGTGAAAGATTGAAATTTTTTTCATTTCGTGAACATCACAAAACAAATATCCGCGATGGTATTTCAATCGACTCCAAACCAGAAATGATAAAAAATATTGCTCAAGTAATTCGTCTTCGTGAATTATAAGCAAATCTTTGATTTGAACCTACAACCCCGGGAATAAATGATTACAAGTTCATGTAGGTCATGCTGGAAATAGTGTGCACTGCATAGGTACGCACCATAAGATTGTGGCATGCAAAAGGAAAGATAAAAATATGTCTGTTTATGTTTGCAATATCTTAGTTCAAAATTGTTCTGTTAGAAGTTTTGTTCAGTATTGTATACAATATAGGGTAAAAATGAAGTTGTCTCCTGCGCTCAAATTGTGCATACTCCAGGGAAACGGTGCGTTCAGGAAAGAGAGAGAAAACTGAATTCTTTCCCATTCGATTAAATTCCTTAATTGGTTCATTTGGTTTCAAAGGTTTTAATGAGAAAACTAGGCAGACTGTAGAAAATCAGTAAATGAAGTTCATTTCTTCTCCGCTGATTTAACCCTGTCAGGGCTAGAGAGACAAAAAATGGTTTTGTTTGGATGGCATAGATTTTGCTTTTTGATCTTGGATCTATTCCATCCGCTTGTTTAGTCAGTAAAGTATGAGTCTTCCTTAGTGTCAATAGATTGCATTTTTGGCCATCGAGGGAGGTCCAAATCACATGTTTGACACTAAACGAGTTAACCGTTCCTGTGCCAAATACTGTTTTAGTCACTCGTATTGACAGTGTAGTCTGAACTTGATTCACACACCTCGATGTTTTGTTAGAAAATGTGATTATTAATGTCTATAGATATCTAGCATTTCTAGTATCTATCCGGGCGCTCCTATAGTTTCTTTAACCAGAATCACACACACAAATCTTTTCAAGTCATTGGCTGCTTTTCCATATAAAAAATTCGTACTTAAAGGATAAGAGGGAAATCAATTCTGACAGAGATTTAAAAAAAATTCTCAAGCGAGAGGGGACAAGTTGAGTTTTAAATGGAACAACATCAATTTAATCGTAATGTTTGTTGTTTTTAAAATACAGTCATACAAGCTTGCATTTACATGTATATGTTCTGCGCAAAGTAGGAATCGGGACAATTCCGGAATTGTCCTGCGCAAAGTAGGAATTCTCACTTTGTCGGGCAAAGTAAGAATTCCTACCTGGCACGGTTCAATTCCGGAATTGTCCCTGCGCAAAGTAGGAATCGGGACAAAGTAAGAATCTATTGTTTTCCCTACGGGAAGTAGGAATCGCGGACAAAGTGAGAATCTATTGTTTTCCCTGCGCGAAGTAGGAATCGCGGACAAAGTTTTTTTCTTCATTTTCATTTTTCATCATTTTCTGACCGTTATCATTGATGTTTGTACATTAGTACAGTGAGACTATTGGTTGACAGGGATTGATATTCGTGACAAAAACTTTTTTGAATTAAGTTCTGACTGAAATACCGTTGAAAGGCACCATATAAAATGCAAAAGCTGGAATAAATGCGCACTGGAATAGCTGCGTTGTCAATAAACCATGTGCCTAGCGTCGTATTTTTGAATTTTGGTGCCGAGCCCAAAAGCGCAGTCAGTAGCGAGGATTGATGATAGTCACTGAGACAGGATTCATTCCTCTCTCACCGCTGATCATTGTTTCCACGATGGTTATGTGGGAAAGCAGCCTTGGCTTGGAAAGAATATTGTGGCTGCCGTGATATAAATGAAATAATGTTACGAACGGCGTTAAACACCGTATAATCAGTCAATAAATTTTGGTCGACAGGATATAACAAATACGGTACCATGCGTTTTATTGTATATCATGAAAACCAGAACATTATACTTTTATTAAAATATTAAACAAAGAACAGAAAAAGAAACATGAAATGGGAAATAACTAATACCATGTGTCAAGCATTGTTTAAAAAAGGAAAGCACACTCTAAAATATTTTCAGTCAAATTAACCCTATATCACACAAATTTTATCGACTCTGATAAAGAAGGCTACCGAAAACAACATGGAAAAAACGAGAAAATGTTAATAACCAGCATTTTCTCCTTTTTCAATAATGTTTTTCTGTTTTCTTTTTTTTTTTCCCCAATTAAAGACTGAAAGAAGCAAAGAAGCATTTGAATAATAATAAGATGTAAGAAAAAAAGAAAAGAGAATCATGATTACCAGAATCTAAAACCTTTGCAACATATCTAGACTATCTCACTCTGCTCTACCCTTTGAATTCTTACTTTGTCCACGCCTATTCCTACTTTGCGCACAGACCATATCTGACCATAATACGATATATCTCCCTTGCGCAATTCTAGAATTGTCCGGTACAATTCCGGAATCGGCGGACAAAGTGAGAATTCCTACTTTGCGCAGGACAATTCCGGAATTGTCCCGATTCTTACATTGCGCAGAACATATATACATGTACTTAACGACGTATATAACAAATGTTCGCGCGCATCCCACTGCGCAATTATTTTTTTTCATGGATAGTGAATAAAAAGTGCACCTTAGTATTTTTTGCACATATGGTAACACTGTTGATGCGCTGAAAAAAGTAGCACTTTCTTTGGGTAGTATTAGTAAAGAGAAAAAAATGGACCTGTGAACTGTCACCATGAAATGATCAAAATATTGTTGACACGGCGTTACACATCAAACAAGCAAACAAAGGCAGGAAATTTAAAGCTGTGGAAGTATGGCTGTTTCCACTTTGAAAATTATTTTTGGAAAAGGGGAAATCTTCTAATGAACAATTTCCCTTTTCCCAATATATCTTTTGAGCTTTTATCCGATTTTTTTACTTGAAAAAATCAACTTCCACAGTGACCTTCATCCTTCTTTTTGGCGATATAAGCACGGATAGGTGTGGTTTTTATTTTTTCTTATTGTTTAGAATTATAAATACTATAAGTGTGGAAAGTTTAAGAAAAATCTGTCAATTAGAAAGTATGTATTTATTAAGGATCAACCCTTTATTCGGTCAAATTATCTCCCTTTTTAACTCAATGATCTATATAAAAAATACATATTTGTACATTTGCCATGCTCAAAACCAGGCTTATATATATTTTTTGTGCAAAACTAAATGAATTTTCATTAAAATGATGTATATTGGTATATTCTTTCGATAATTTTCTTGTTTAACTGACTATTTAAGAAAAGCGTTTTAAATCCAATTTAAGCTGAATTTTGGAACTGCATATTCCTTTTTCAGGGGCAAATTTCTCCGAAACAAGCACGGTGACCCGTATCTTTTTTTTTTTTTGACTTTTATCGCCTAGAGATATGATGAGCTTTGCATGTGCAAAGTTATAAAAAAAATCTGTCCGTTAGAAAAATTTGTGATATACGTCGTTAAAGGGCGATATTGTGTCACTCGTATATAAACAAATGACCACTATAATACAATGTATTCTGTAGAATTCGGAAAATGCGTATACATGAACATTTTGGAATGTAATAAATCTTTCATAAGATTTATCTAAACGTGGTTTCATACCTAATCTATCTGAATTCTAACCTGTTTAAACCTTGCCAATTGACAGGCTATCGCCGTTATACAATAAACAAACCATGAAAATATTAACACCGCGTCAACATCAATAAGATTGTGAACATCCTTGCCTTATTTTCTTAGTTATGATGTCTAGTTAGCTAAAAATGTTCAATGTGTTGTACAGTTGAATTGTGTATGTATGTATGTATGTATGTATGTATGTATATAAATGAGTAAATCAATGTGAAAAGGGGTTTGATGCATCTGAAAGAAAAATCACATAATTCAGCTGGTTGTTAGACAAAATGGATTATAGTGATCCATTATTATCTTATGACCTGATTAGTATAAAGAATCACGGACATACATCAGACCTTCTACCAGAACACCGCTCAATTTATATTTTCAGGAACTAGTGGTGTTTGCCTCCTCCTTCATGTTGGTATCTTTAAGCATCGACAGGGTGGATGCGATAGCTAGGCCAATGAAATTCACCAGACAAGGTACAGTTAAACCATAAATATTGACCAATTATTTTATGCTTTCCGGTAGGTTATCGAGAAATATCGGTGAAATATTTTTCGATATTTCATGGGTTACCATCAGTGCATATACCGATTTCATATTGTAACTCTTCAATTGAAGGCGGAAACAGTTGGTCCTGCGCACTAATTACCTAGGTAAAATGGGCGTGCCTCACAACCAGATGGAAATATGACGTAAATTACCTTACATTTCTCGCGCTTGACGTAATATTGTAATGCGTTGCTATGCGGAGGGGGTACACCACGGGGAATAACCGAAAATAACTGTACTTGATTTTGATTAAGTTCCCCCCAGAAAGGGTTAAAAGCATGAAATGAATAGAATATTTGTTTTTTTCGGTGAAAGATCGCCACTCGTGAAAATATTACCGATGATGTTCACTCTATGTATTTATTTTCGTTGATTTCGTGGGTAACTGGTCTATGACATCACGTAACGATTCCATGGCGTCAAATAAAACACGATTTAGGAAAGAGAGTTTCACGGCGATGGTTATGATACTGGAAAGACAAGGTTAAATTATGAGACAAAAGTATATTACCGTTTATATTGCTAATGATTTACATATGAGCCATGCTCTGTGAAAAGGGCACTTAATGCATCTGCAAAAAGTATCGACCCATGTCAGCCTGCGCAGTCCGCGCAGGCTGACATGGGTTGAAACTTTTTGCTATAGATCTAGATCTACATTGTAGGTCAATTTTCTGCATGTCCAAGGACCATTTTACTTCCGCATCCAGTCATGTGTTAGACAAAATGGACCTTATGAATCCATTATTATGTGATGTCTTGCTTGGTATAATCCATCACGTAAGTGTGTTAAGCCCCTTTTGACAGAGTCCTGCTCACATGATTTTTATACTTACAGCATTTACAGTGAGGGCTCTTGTGTATGCAGCCTGGATTACATCCGGGATACTGGCAGCGCCATCTTTATTCTTGTTTGACGAAATTTCGTTGAAGAATCAAACACACTGCATCATGACGTTACATGAACGTTGGCATTGGCAGGTAGGCACACTACATATTATTAAATCCTTTCAGGCCAGAGGTGTTCTGCGGACTTCATAGAACAAGATCAGAACCTACAGTCTGATCTCAGATCTATACCTTCTGCTTGTAAAGTCAGGCATACAAGAACATATACTTTCTAAGTTTCAGTTTTATACGTCGAAAGTGGTCGAGTTTAATATATATATATTTTTTCGGTAGGTCTACTGTGAGAGTTTATCAATTGCTGTCCAAATAAGGCTTTTTAACCGCTCTACATGTTGGAAGCTTTGGATAGCACTGTCAGCGAAAGATTATTATAAATTCTTTTAATAAGCAATCGTGCCAAGCATTTGGTGCGGTCCTAAGAGAAATGGTCGTAATCATCCATAGCAGACGATCTTGCGAACGTCCACTGACATGCCTCTGCCACAAAGTCTGTGAATGTCCTCCGAACAATGGCCGTGAATCATCGGAGATTATACGCGACGTTCAGAAAAGCTCAAGGGAACCATCGCAGATAATAGGTATATCTGCTCGCTGCTGAGAAAATCGTCATCGTGAACGCCTTTTTTAACTGGTGTTGTATGCTGGTTTAGACAGTATATTACGGTGTAGGGCCACATGTTACAAAGAAATTAAGCTGGTCTGTACAGTGCATTGCCAAAGGACCCTCCGACCCAGAGATATTCGCAGGTCAATTCCTTATCACAGAATAAAAAAAAAAAACACGGCGTCATCTGTCAGTTCTTAGTCCTTAGTCGCTTTTTACATATCTGTCATGAAAGCTGCCTTGTTATCCTGGTAAAAGTGGAATTAACTCCCAGTCTTGTGTAAAATAAAATGTAGCACAGGTCTGTACAATAAATATTTTACTTTCAGGTATATATTACGCTGGTTGCTTTGACAGCTTTCATTATCCCCGCTTTTATCATTGTCACGTGCTATACAATCATCATATTTGTTATCTGGGACAAGGGGCGAGGCTTCACCAACGCTTTTGAACCACCGTCATATCGTACAGGTAAGGGAAATAACTCTTTTATTATGTTACCTTATGTGTGAAAATATGGAGACCATAGTTATCGTCATTTTGAAAGACATTTCCTTGTTGAATTAAAAGCTTTTCAAATATTGCACATAACTAAGAATTAGTCTTCAATAGTTTAAGCCAACGGTCTTGATGGGGAGAAAAGTAGACCTAGTAGATTAAAACTGAATATATCCGTTGTACGCCGTCATTTTCCCCTTTTACAACGCAGTGAAGAATGTAGGCTATAGCATCAAATTAAAGGTATCTTTTCTGTATTATAACAATCAATTATTTACCTCTTTTAGCGCCAAAAATAATAATTATTATTTTATCATCTTCAACAGCGGAAAATATAAGTCACCGACACTAACACATATTCTTATCTGATAAGATTTCCATAACAAGCAGTCAGTGTAGATTGAATATATGACTGCACGTTCTGTACATGCTTATTGTGATATGTGCTCTGCACAAAAGGCTCTGTTTGCGCCAATGGCACCAAACGGGTGAAGTTTAACGAACTCAGGAATGTTGTTTAGGATCTACTTTTCTTTGCGTAATAACAGTTTGTTGACAGTGATGTTCATTTCCGGTTTAGCACCGTTGATACGGTAGGCTTGTATCACAAAAAATGGGCAAGCAAAAGATGGATACGGGAAATATAAAATGTCAATTTTTATCAGCGTTTTCCAGATTTTTCTGATTTATTGAAAAAAATGAGGTGAGCTTTAAAACCAGCCAAACCTTACGTTGACTTCTTTTCGAAATTTATCGAGTTGACATTGTATGGACAGTACAAAGATAAGCAACGTGTACAGATATCTATGATTGTTGGAACATGAAATTCTTAGAGCAAATAGGCTATTTTTCGAAATCTTTATCTTTAAACATATTTATTTTACATCGATTGAGAAGCAAGTTTTTACAGCTTATACTAATCTCTCTCGATTCTGCTTCCTGGGGACTACACCAGTACTCGCGCCGAATGTGTGGGCCAATGAAAATCCCAAAATTTACACCCGCTCCCGGTTATCGAACTCGGGACCTTTTGGTTACAAGGCCGAAGCTCTACCTCACGACCACGGACACCACACTATTCTCGAAAATAAGATTAAACATGCCTTCATGCATTGTTCTCAAAGTTTGTGCTCCTTCTACTCCATACCTGGAATTGACTAGCCATCGAGTCCCGGCGCCAATGATTTCTTAACCACTTCTTATCGCGGTCTCCATATCATGGTCTATTTCAGAAGAAAAGGAGATCAATGGTTGTACTGTTAAACCTGTCTTATTGCTTGTCTAGTACAAGCTGTACTAACCGAGCGTATTGAGTTCCCAAAGAAGGCAAATATGTTTAAATGTACCTGTACTAAGCAAGCCCCTGTCTTAAGTAAGACCTTTTGAGTGTCCCAAGTGTGCATGCTAAATACAGGTTTAAATGTAATCCGTGGATCTGTTCTGCAATAATTATCACTGAATAGAAAGAAAAGTCCAAAAACAAAGAATTGGAAGAAAAAATAAAAGATCAGATTGGAACTGATAATCTGATCCGCAATTATAGTCATTGAATATGAAGAAAATTCCAAAAACAAAGAATCGGAGGAAAAATGATCAGACATGAACTGAGGCAATGAATTAACCGACATTTGTATAATATATTGCAACATTGAAAATAATATAAGACAAAAAAGAAAATCGAGATTTATAATTTATCTAGAATTGAGAATTGTTTTTCAAAATCTTTGCAGAGACATTTGAAACGTTCGATTTCACAGAAAACAATTTAAGAGCCTCTCTTAAACGGAACAGAATTCTGGGTAAATTTTTTTTTTGCTTCGTCCACCTTAACACGTAATCACGTGCAGAAGGGCTTTTTAAAGACAATGCGACGAAAAGAAAAATTGTTCGGTACGAGCATCTTCCGATTTCGTCACAATGTTTTTTATTATTTTTTTTTCAGCCCTTAACTAAGCTGATTATTCATTTTGCAAAAAAAAAAAAATGAGCCATGCTCTGGCAAAAGGGCTTAATGCATTTCCGTAATAAATTCTACAAGCAAGTCATCACATAATTATGAATCCATAAAATCTAATTGATCTAACAATTGACTTGATCTAGAGGTAGAATGGTCCTTTGACATGCAGAAAATTTACAAATAGCAAAAAGTTTCGACCCAGGTCAGCCTGCGCGGACTGCGCAGGCTGACATGGGTCGATACTTTTTGCAGATGCATTAAGCCCTCTTTTCACAGAGCATGGCTCTATAACATTCTCAGGGTCATTTACTGCAACTCTGATTTAAGTAGGTTAATAGGTTAATGGCGATGTTTCATGCTCTTTCATTAACATGCTTTTATAACAAGCCTATTTTGACAAATAGCATGCCTGAGTTATTTCAAAATCTCTTTACCCAATTTAACACTTGAATTAGTTGACAGTCTGTTTTAGTAGAAAGATTTTTTTTGGCATTTCTCGATTTTATTTTGCTGTTTGATTGTGTCAGTTTTATTTTCCAGTGCACCTTGCATAACGAGAAAGTTCGTCATGCAACTTTTTTTTCACGTATAGGGCCAAAAACATGTTTGAGGTATTGCGAGATCTTTTAACGCGTTTTCATTTTTTCCCTTGTTATTCCAATAGGGTTATTTCAGTTGGCCTTTTTTTTCTATTTTGTGTTTATGCATGTGTCAGCAATTTCGCCAAGCACATGCCGTCTTTATGTCATCAATGCGCTTCTAGAAATTCTTTAAAGCTTTACCAAAACAATTCGCCGTCTTTTTATGACCCTGGTATCTAGCATTTCCCCTTGTTATTACGCACGAAGGGTCGTATTATGTTATGGCCCCGGTCGTCCGTCCGTCCTTCTGTCTGTCCGTCTGTCCGTCCGTCCGTCCGTCCGTTAGTAATTTCTTGTGTGTGCAACTCCTCCTACAGTTTCTATCGGAATAACTTGAAACTTACCACAATAAATCTCTATAATGTGTAGTTTTGCATGTGACTCTTTACATTTGGATCTCTTTGGGCGTTCTAGAGTTATCTGCCCTTGATTTCTGAAATAACAAATTTCTTGTGCGGCTACTCACTGACAAGCCCCTTCGGGCGTATATGCGCCGCTCTGCGAAGCTCTTGTTTTCTGGTGTTATATAACCCATTCAAAGACAAATAAAATTATTTGAGGGGCCCTGCTTAACTTACTGGTAAAGTGTTGGACTCCTGACCTAGAGGTCCCGGGTTCGAGCCTCACTGGATCCACTGGGCTTTACGCGGGAGTGACCTTGCGCAAGATACTTCAGAGCCCTAGCCTAGTACTGATGAAAACCAGTAAATACATAATATGTGAGCTGTCGCCGTGATAAAACTGAAATTATGTTGAAACACTATTCAATCAGTCTCAAAACACCATTCAATCAGTCAATCAATCAGTTATTTGAGCAACATTCAATTTGCAGTCTCCAAATGCTCTCAAACTAGAAGATGGGGTCCTGCGTGGCTAAGTAGTAAAGTGTAGGACTCTTGACCTGGAGGCAACGGGATCAAGCCTCACTGGACCCGCTGGGCTTTTTTTGGGAGAGTCCTCGGGTAAGACACTTCAGAGCCCTAGCCTTGTACTTGTGAAACCCAAGAAATACATGAATATGTGAGCTGCCGCCGTGATATGACTGAAATGATGTTGAAAGCGGCGTCAAACACCATTCATTCAATTCAAACTACAAGAGGGTGATTGTTGTCGTGTCCAAAGGTAGTTCAGAGTATAACGTCATAGTCAAAGTCTACCGTAGTGATCTCCCTTGATAAGCTTGAAATGGCTCAAACCTATCCGTGACATTTTGCGGATGGCATAAATCAAAATCAGACTGCACAGAATTTACGGTCTGATCTTGGATCTTTACCGTTCGCTTCTTAACCCTTATCCTGCTAAATAAATGAAATGAAACCTTAAAGCCGATGATAAAAACCCAAATAATGTTTTTTTCTCAGTTTATTTTTTGTGGAGGAAACATCTCCTTATCGGACAGTGTAGATCCAAGATCAGATTGCACGTTTTGTTCAGTCTTATCTTGATCTACACTGTCCACAAAAGGTCAGTGAATCACGCTTAGCAGCCTAAGGGTTAAGTTCGGACATTTGCGTAAAGTGTCGTCCCGGATCAGCCTGCGCAGTCCGCGCAGGCTGATCCGAGACGACACTTTCCGATCGTGTGTGGTTTTCTGTTTCACGCAAATCTACTGTAGGACAAAAATCTAATGTTGACGTAAAGTGCCGTCTCGGATTAGCCTGCGCGGACTGAGCAGGCTGATCCGAGACGACACATAACGCAAATGTCCTAAAGCCCCTTTTTGCATGTTGCAGACCATATAATGAATCATTCCATTTAAAATTGTGAAAATTATTCTGAAGATGATAATCTGATAATTAGACTTTGTCCTACAGTAGATTTGCATGTCGGTGTAAGTGTTAGTCGCTGGCAGAAAAATGAATTTTAAAACTAGGTTAAAAGTTGCCAGGTCACTCTATCTTTTAATTACTTTTTACTGGACTTTTATACTCATTTTTCTGCCAGCGACTAACACTTGGACTGACCACACAGTAACAGATTGTCATCTTCACAATATTTTCTGTACTTTTAAATGGTATGATTTAAATTCAAATGCATTTTTACACCTGCATTGATTTTTAGCCGCTATTGAACCTTTAAAGGACTATAAAATAGATTTTGACCAAACGCTTTTACTGGGAAGAGAAAGTTGATATTTTGGAAAAAAAAACACATATATACGTGTCTTTTTATTCTTGGCGACAAGAACAATAGTAGTATAGGAGGGTAGAATACAACATTGACATGGCCTGGTCAATGTTGTATTCTACCCTCCCTGAGTGCCCTACATCACCACCCTGAAAGAAATTTGTCCCTATTCTGCCACCCTGAAAGAATTTGCATTTTTTAAAATACCCAGGGTCTCTACCCTGAGAGGGATTTAGCATTCAAAATGGCGGCCTTATGACTGACAGTCTGGGGACAAAACCACCCAAAGAGACTACCCTGAGTGGAATTTTTCTGCAAAAAAGGGAAAGTTAAGGGAAAGTAAAGGGTAAGCCTGATCACTGAGTTGGACTTAGTTTTTTTCACCCTATGAATGATTTTCTCTCTTTCTAAAAGCCTGAGCATTGAGTTGGACTTAGTTTTTTTCACCCTATGGATGATTTTTTCTCTTTCTAAAAGCCTGGACATTGAGTTTGACTTAGTTTTTTTCACCCTATGGATGATTTTCTCTCTTTCTAAATGCCTGATCACTGAGTTGGAATTAGTCTTTTTCTGCAATTATGAATGATTTTTTCTCTAAAAGACTGAGCACTGAGTTGGACTTAGACTTTTTTTACCCAATGGATGATTTTTCTCTTTCTAAAAGCCTGATCACTGAGTTGGATTTAGTCTTTTTCTGCAAATATGGATGATTTCTCTTTCTAAATGTCTGAACATTGAGTTGGACTTAGTTTTTTTTCTTCACCTATGTATGATTTTTCTTTCTAAATGTCTGAGTACTGAGTTGGACTTAGACTTTTTTCTACATCTATGAATGAATTTTCTTTCTAAATGTCTGGACATTGAGTTGGACTTAGTCTTTTTCTGCAATTATGGATGATTTCTCTTTCTAAATGTCTGAATATTGAGTTGGATTTAGACTTTTTTCACCCTATGAATGATTTTCTTTCTAAAAGCCTGATCACTGAGTTGGACTTAGTCTTTTTCTGCAATTATGAATGATTTCTCTAAAAGACTGAGCACTGATTTGGACTTAGTTTTTTACCCATATGCTATTAGGATTGCTTTATTGTTTACTTCTATCCACTACTTGGCCTTTAAGTGGTTTCTCTCTAAAAGCCTGATCACTGAGTTGGACTTAGTTTTTTCACCCTATGGATGATTTTTCTCTTTCTAAATGCCTGAGTACTGAGTTGGACTTAGTTTTTTTCACCTATGAATGAATTCTCTTTTCTAAATGCCTAACCATTGAGTTGAACTTAGACTTTTTCACCCTATGGATGATTTTCTCTCTTTCTAAATGCCTGATCACTGAGTTGGAATTAGTCTTTTTCTGCAATTATGAATGAATTTTTCTCTAAAAGACTGAGCACTGAGTTGGACTTAGACTTTTTTTACCCAATGGATGATTTTTCTCTTTCTAAAAGCCTGATCACTGAGTTGGATTTAGTCTTTTTCTGCAAATATGGATGATATCTCTTTCTAAATGTCTGAACATTGAGTTGGACTTAGTTTTTTTCTTCACCTATGTATGATTTTTCTTTCTAAATGTCTGAGTACTGAGTTGCACTTAGACTTTTTTCTGCATCTATGAATGAATTTTCTTTCTAAATGTCTGGACATTGAGTTGGACTTAGTCTTTTTCTGCAATTATGGATGATTTCTCTTTCTAAATGTCTGAACATTGAGTTGGACTTAGACTTTTTTCACCCTATGAATGATTTTCTCTCTTTCTAAAAGCCTGACCATTGAGTTGGACTTAGTTTTTTTCTTCACCTATGTATGATTTTTCTTTCTAAATGTCTGAGCACTGAGTTGAACTTAGACTTTTTTCTGTATCTATGAATGATTTTCTCTCTTTCTAAATGTCTGGACATTGAGTTGGACTTAGTCTTTTTCTGCAATTATGGATGATTTCTCTTTCTAAATGTCTGAACATTGAGTTGAACTTAGACTTTTTTTACCCTATGAATGATTTTCTTTCTAAAAGCCTGATCACTGAGTTGGACTTAGTCTTTTTCTGCAATTATGAATGATTTCTCTAAAAGACTGAGCACTGAGTTGGACTTAGTTTTTTACCCATATGCTATTAGGATTGCTTTATTGTTTACTTCTATCCACTACTTGGCCTTTAAGTGGTTTCTCTCTAAAAGCCTGATCACTGAGTTGGACTTAGTTTTTTCACCCTATGGATGATTTTTCTCTGTCTAAATGCCTGAGTACTGAGTTGTACTTAGTTTTTTTCACCTATGATTGAATTCTCTTTTCTAAATGCCTAACCATTGAGTTGAACTTAAGACTTTTTCACCCTATGGATGATTTTTTCTCTTTCTAAAAGCCTGGACATTGAGTTTGACTTAGTTTTTTTACCCTATGGATGATTTTTCTCTTTCTAAAAGCCTGATCACTGAGTTGGATTTAGTCTTTTTCTGCAAATATGGATGATTTCTCTTTCTAAATGTCTGAACATTGAGTTGGACTTAGACTTTTTTACCCTATGAATGATTTCTCTTTTCTAAATGTCTGAACATTGAGTTGGACTTAGTCTTTTTCACCCTATGAATGATTTCTCTAAAAGACTGAACACTGAGTCGGAATTAGTCTTTTTCTGAGTTTTTTTTTTTGCTCTTTGCAGTGTAACTCTCTGGAGTGTAACTCTTTTGGAGTGCAACTCTTCTAAAAGAAAGAAGTTTTGACAATTTGAAGAAAGATGGAACTTTCGTGGTAGATGGGTAGCCCTGAAAAGGGCTGTTTTGTTTTGGAGGCTGTGTTTTTTCGTCTCACGTTGTTTTTTTCCACTTCTAATGGCAGCACCCGAAATTCGCTTGGCAAATGGGGCATGCTTCAACTCTTTTTCTGATCACCATTATCCCATTATCGAAAGTAATCTTTCTCCCAAATTCAATATCAACCAAGATGATGTCAGGTGTTGTCTTTAAAAATAGTTGAAGTAATCTTTCGCCGAGATCTTTGTAGGGCTGTGTTATACGTTGTAGTTGGTTTTGTTCCTCCTCTCCTACGAAATGAGTGTTTAGTTGTAATAACTGTTGACCTGCATTTAGATATTCTTGGAGAGCCTCACGTAGTTGATGATTTATCTCCTCCATTTTGATATTGCTTCCGAATATTGACACTGCTTTCGAAGTGATCGTTAGCTGAGAGTCAAAGAAATGGTGATTGTATGAAAATAACGCGGGGGCTTTATACGTTTAAGGAGGATTGAAATTTTTAAAGAGCTCGGACCTGGCAGAAAGCACATACATTTTTTCCATGCTACGTTTCATGCTAATATAACAAAAAAGTTATGAGACGTTGTATGGAAAAAATGTAGACAGAACAAGTCTTTGGGGAAAAAACAGAATGAAGAGCTCTATTGTTTTTTGAACTTTTATTTATTGAACTTTTATTTACTGAACAGAACTAAACAATGAAACATTTTTTTGCAATGCATCATAAAAAATTTTCTTGACAGTGAAAAAATTTCTTGACAATGAAAAAAAAATCACAAGGAAAACATTTTTTACAATACAGCATAAAAAACAATTTCTTAACAATGAAAAAATCACACTGAAACATTTTTTACAATACAGCATAAAAAACAATTTCTTAACAATGAAAAAAATCACACTGAAATATTTTTTCACAATGATTTATTCACAATGAAAAAATCACAATGAATTATTTTTTCACAATGAATTATTTACAATGAATTATTCGCAAAACAGTATATAACAAATTTTTTACAATGCAAATTCGCAAATACCACGAGTTTCACATTTGTTTTCATATTCCGTAATGTCTTTATGCAATTGGTCATACCCAAAAACATTGTATACTCACCATCCATATCATCGAAATCTCGTAGTCCTATGAATGGTGCAACATGTCTATAAGCGTCTTTTGTTGAAAGAACTGAATTCACTACTTCTTCTGTAACATCTCTATCAAATAGAATATACCCTGACATGGTTTCCATTGTTTCTCCGTAGGAATGAACAGATGCTTTTTTGTACCGTAAGTAAAAGTCAAATAGAACTGATTTCGTTTTCAGAACGTTAGGAAAACTTTCTTCTGTTCTTCCTATGATAAAAAATGTCCATCGACTTGTGGATCGAAACAGTTTACTAATAACATTGTCTTTCAAGCAGCTATCTGCTAAATAAGTCTTGAGTTCGAGATCCAAACCCGAATCGTCAACCATCATCGCAATAAAGTTGATTATACCATACACTTTGTAGGACTTTTCTCCTTTTGCAAGCCACTTAAACATTTTTTTGATCCAAATTTTTCACACAGAAAAATTTAATGTTAAGCTGTGTTTGTTCATCAAGTGTATGATGTCGAACAAATTCTCCATAATTTTTTTCGCATAGTTCTATTGGTAACGGTAACATGATTGTTATTTTTTGACCAACAGCTAATATCAACAATGTGATATAGAATTATTTTCTCAAACTTTTATGACCATAGGGTACAGTGTCAGTACCATTTACAATAACTCTCTTGGTGTATACAGAGCGAAACGTTTTTGTTTGTGGTTCGCTGGTAACCGTTCTATCTCTGTGTCTTTTAATTCTACAATCATACTGAATTTTGATTTCTATTGTGCGATCCAAAGCACATTTCGAATATGTATCGAAATTCACCACCTGTTTTGTATTGTAATCCAGAGTAATCCCCTTTACTTTACATTTGCTTATGTCTTCTCCATCTTTTGTTTTCATATTGTAAGCATAATTCTTAGACCCAAGCCCTCTGAATTGAGTAATTTTACAAGCAGGTTCTTCATCAGTCCATTTTCCTAGTCGGCTGTTAATAATAGGAGGATTCCATAATTCAGGGTCGTGAATGTACATACAACTATCTGTATCGAAATACAGAACTCTATCTTTTAACTTTTCAAGAACACTGTACAATTCCAACCTTGCATAAGCTGTTACGTAAGACCCTACTACCACATTGGTTGTAGCGTGGGTGTCAATATGTTCCAAGTTTGATTCATAGTTAACCAAGATGAATGGACAGTCCTCGTCAAAGATTTCTACATGCTTTACAATGAAATTGGGATTGGTGACTAATTCAAAATATTTAGACGGATCACTGATGTATTCCGTCTTGGACATTTTTTCACGCTGAGCTAATTTTCCCCAAAGGCAGTTCAACATAATCTTAGCAAATGACCTTCTCGCAGGATTTTTTTTGAATACAACTTGGATCAAGACGAACACCTTCCACCTTCTCATATTCACAAACGAACTGATCTTTTTCTGAGTCTGATTGACACCAATCTGGATAACCACTGGCTTCTTGCTTAATTTTCAAGAAATTGTCCACATAACGTTTAAAGAACTGATCTGACGCAGAATTGAAATGCCAAATTTCATACACTTGTAATAATCGATAACCACAGTCAAGAGCCTTGAATAATTCAAAAGTAACCCAAGTTGCGACCAAAGCCCTCTCTTCTTTACCATGCCTACAAATGCTTGAACTTTCTTCTGCACATTTCATACAGAGTGGAAACATCACTTTGTTGTTACAGTGAACTGGGAGAACGGGGTGAAACAAATCAGTTGGAGGTAAAACTTTACATTTGATTAACCCCTCATATTGTCGAATATTGTTCATGTCAATATTCTCAGCAGACAAAATTTCCGGTTGACCTACAGGATAGGATTTGTGTTTACAAACATAAGGGTACAGAGAACAGATATCAATGTACTTGATTTCCTTCTTGCTTTTTTTTTCATCAACATCAGGAACGCGATAATAGGCCACGGAGCTTCGCATTTTTTCCTGCGATCTCTTGGCACTCTGGGAACTTAAACAACACCGTGCCAACTCAGTGAAAACGCCGTTTAGTGTGACAGGGGCTTAGATCAGAATATGTTAGCGTCTGTTGCTATAAATAGACCATTGGGTAGAGGTACACTACGTCAGCGTCTAGTAGTAAAGCGTTTTTTTTTTATAAATAGCTCTATACGCTGTACTATCAGCTACAGAGTTTTAGATCAAGCGACGCTCGACAAACGATGTCGGATGAATGGTGAGAGAACAAATATTTGTTTTACGTGCAACGAAGCAGGACATTGGTCCAGAAATTGTCCAGAAAAAGAAAATCAGACGGGAACAATTGTTTTTTGTCTACGTGAACCCACACAGTCATGACATCGAAATTTCACCATCGTTTTACAATGATACTGTTGTAAAATCAGACTTACCGCAATAGTAACTGGTCAGCCTCCGAGGGTCACTATACTATAAATCTTCTTCCAGCAGGCCAGTGCCGCTTTCAGTAATACACAATAATTTAACACGACTGCACAGTTCAACGTCTAGATTTCTTCTAATGCTTTCTATCGGCTTCGGGGTTCTCACGCGCCAATTCAGAGCGCGGGAATGGCTAAAACCCAAGCGTTAAAATACCATATTCCTCCCCGTTTTGAAAAGCCTCCTCGTGTATAGGATCTGTTTTTCCCCAGCACCCTATCTTTAATATTGGTAATGAGCCCATGTTTAAAAATGCGGCTCATTCTGTTGAAATTGGCCTGTTTCAGTTATACACGGCCATACAGGTCAAGCCCGTTATTGATGCTAGCTGAAAGGACCACTGAGACAGGCGTCACTTTCACTCTGGCAACTAGGTCAGCTACTTCCCCTATATAGGCGGGACTATTCACCCTAATTCCATCCCCTGGCATCAGATAAGGCGAGTCTGTTTCCAATAAAATTTTGTCCAGACTGATCCTCTTCAGGGCATCCATCTGGCCAGAGTTGAAAGACACAACTTTCCCCGAAAAACCAAAATAGCAATTTGGGAAAGCCTGCATCCATTCCCTTGCCATGCCATAGTCGCCCGTGTAGGTATGTAGATGGATCCTCTGATAGGGCGAACAGTGCGTTTTAAAAGCTTGAAGGCACCTGTCATGAACCTTCTTACCCAAGGGGTCCCCTTTTGCACCTCTTAGGTGGACCACCAAGACAAGGCCCGTTGCTCCCATTCTTAGGATCCGCTCCAACACATCAGTCTGTTTGACCCAAGTGTCAGTAGGTGCAGAAAAGTCGAGGCCTATCTCGCTTATAGCTGCTACCCTACTACTGTGGATCTCTTTTTCAAATTCGACCCATTTATCTGGCGTCATTAGATCCACTTTCTTGGGATGTATCCCGACTGCCACCCTCCATCTTGGATCCAGAGGATAGCTCCTCTTTCCCAAGGTCTCTGGGTCACAATAGTTGAGAACTCCACCAATAACCTCAACCTCTACTTTGGGTGGTCTACCCACAGGCAGCTTAATTGCTCCTTCCACCGAGAGTCCTCTTGGTTTTTTCTCAGCTAAAAGCAGTCGATCTAGGTGGAAATGACTGTCAAAAGCCTCCAATTTTCGCCCATCTGCGGTACTGCTTCTTACAGTGGTACCCAGTTCTGGCTTGGACTTTGGTGACTGTCCCCTAGTTGACACTGCCTTCTGGACAACCTCCGCATATGTTTCTTTGCTGGATGGTTGTGTTTCTTCCTTGGATATTTTTTTTCTCTTCTCCTTAGGCAGTCTTTGGGGCTTTGGCTCATCCAATCCCAATAGCCGTCTTTCTTCTGCTGAATCCATTTCTTCTGACTGGCATTCAGACTGAGACTGGATAGTAGTCACTTCCATTTCCTCTACCTCTCCCTTGTTTTCCTTGGGCAGAGATTCAGGTTCAGCAACCTGTTCAGCTTCCACATCAATGGTGACCATCTCTCCCTCAGGATGTTCAATGCCATCGTAATGTCCAAAAGCTTGTTGATCCTTTACGCTCAAAAAGTTCAGCAAGTGGCACATTACCTTCCAGTGGAGAAGTGCTGCTGGTGATGTGATAGGCTGGCTAACTTCCGTGGGAGTTGCCACCTTTAACAGATCCGCCAGTTCCTCCATGGACACCTTGATATCTTCCGTTAGGAATGCTGACCCCCTCCAAGTTTTATTTACAAGCTCAAGAAGGTCATTCGAATTGCCCAGTTTCCCTACCACTAATTTGGCTAGTCTCCTGAGGCAATTTGCCCTCTTTCTTGTTAAATCCTTCGAGGGTATCTCTCCACAGACTATTCTACAGCAGTTTGGAAGATGATAATAGGCGTGCCATTTCAGTTTTGAACTGAAAGTAGGGCACCCTTTGACTATACATTGGGTCTTCCTTCTTGAGACCTCCCTCGAAGTTTGGGCCACCTTCCTAACCCCCTTCAGTCTTGATGTTTCCTCCTTAGCCACCATTCTTTTCTTGGCTGGCTGAGGTAATTCATCTCTCCTGGAAGGACCTATAGGCCGTTTTGCGACCTTTATTTTCCTGTCCTTACGCAGAGTTATCTGAAGGTCCTCTGGGCATTTCTTGGATTCGTCCGAGCGATTAAACGTCTGAGTATGAATCTTTCCACTCGTTTGGCCGGAAGTACTCCGCCATTCCGATTCGTGCTCATACCGGCGTTTCACCGTCTTTTGCCTCGGGCGAGTATCCCGTCGGCTGCTATGGAATACCTCCATGAAATGGTGTGGTCGGATGATTTCCTCGGAATCTGCCGACTGTTCCCGTTCCATTACACCTTCAAATCGGTGGACAGTCACATTTTCCCGAACATCCTTGGCCATTGTGGAAGATCCCATATCTCCAGCATAGCGTCCAAAAGGTCGGCTGACCTTTGTCTTGATGTTTTTCCAAGACTGCTTATGCGGAATATGTTCCACTATCCAAGATGGAGAGAAGATAACAGTTGCCTCCCTCTGCATCTTCTCTACCCACGCCCAGTTTTCAGAATGTCTGGCAACGGCATACTGCGCAGATATCAAGTCTGCCAGTTCTCTCTCCTTGACTTTAGGATCTGCTGCCACCTTTAGCATAAATTCTTTTGGATCCACAATCCCACCTCTTCTTATGGTTATTCTGACCCTTTCAGAAGGCGTCAGAGATTCATCGCTCCTCTTATCAGCAGCCCAACTTCTTCGTGGACTCTGTTCACTTCCAGAGCTACTTTCTGCATATTGTCGTTCGGCCATTTCTGCAAGTAAAAACAGAGAATTATTAAATGACCAAATTTCGATCTGGTACCGAGCTAACCTTGCATTTAGGGCAAAAATACTTGTCAATGAGGAGGCCTTCTTGTGCTGTTATATTAACACACTTTCCATGATACCACTCATCACAAGCATCACAGGCAATCATAAATTCACCATTATCTGGTTTTCTGCACAAACAATATAATTCTTGTTTATCAGTTCTAGCAGTAATGCTGATATCGTTGCTTTCAGAGATTTTTAGGCGATCGTGGTTTACGGTCAGTATTCTCTTTTTATATTGAACCCTGTAATGGTAAGGAGATAAAACTTCTATTACCTGACATGGACCTTTCCAAGGCGGAAGTAATTTTTTACATTTCCCCTTTACTGCAGCCTGATCTAGCATATAGACAATATCTCCCTTTTTAAACTGATATTTACGCACTTTCAAGTCATAGTCGCGTTTCATGCGTTTTTGATTCCCATCCAATCGCTCTCTCGCAACCTCATGTGCCAGTTCTAGTGAACTGACCAGATCTACACAGTAATTTTCAGTACTGCTAAACGTTTTTTTTTTCTTTAATTGGGAACATCAAATCAGAGGGTAGATTTATTTCTCTACCTAGCATCAGCATATTTGGTGTAAAGCCAGTGCTACGATTTACCGTGGACCGCATAGCGCCTGCAATCTGTGGAAGATATTTATCCCACTGGTTTTGAGTCTTCCCCACAAAACACCGAATGGAATCCATTAATGTTCTGTTAAATCGCTCCACTTGTCCGTTAGCTGATGGTCTATACGGCGTTGTTCTTGATTTGTGAATTTGAAGCAGCTTACACACATTTGTGAACAAACTATTTTCAAAGTTTCTGCCTTGGTCAGTGAATATTTGAAATGGATACCCAAACCGAGAGAAAAATTCGTTAATGGCTGCTGTTGCTGTTACTTCTGCAGTCTGCGATGGTAATGGTATACACTCTACCCATTTGGTAAATTGATCAACCATCATTAGGATATGCTCATTCCCTTTCAATGTCTTGGGCAATGGTCCAATAAAATCTAAATGCACCCTTTCCATAGGCGTGCCAGCATGATAGTTTGTCAGTGGGCATTTTAAGTATCTGTTGGGCTTCTTGCACTCTATACAAGCTTTACACGATGCAATATAATGTCTGACATCCTTCGACAAGCCATACCAAAAATATTTTTCTTTTAATTTTAATTTTGTTCTGTCTATTCCCGCATGTCCAGCTGCCGGGATATTATGGTTCATCTCAATCAGTTCTTTCCTCATGGGCTTTGGGATGAGAAGTACTTCGTTATCTGTTTCTGGACTTTTTCTCCATACTATGTCATCTCTGAGAAGGAACACATTCTTGTTTATCCAGTAGTACTTCTCTGCTGGGGAAGCCAACATCATTACTCCCTCTGGAGGTTCTTTCCTATGCATTAACCATTCTCTCAGAATTTTGAATTCTTTCTCCTGTCTCTGCAGATCCCTAACTTTGCTTAACATTTCTTTAGAGTCTATTAAGTCAAGGGAAATATTCTGTACCCTTATTACCATTTCATTCCCAACTTCATCTGGTTGTTGTGTTATCTCTGTGTATGTCACATTTATGTTTCGTTTGTCGACCAGAGGCACAACATCATCCACAGTTTCAACGAAATTCCCCCAGTTTTGATGAGCTTTGATACAGTATTTGCAGCCTCCACAAGGGAGCTGTTCAGGTTTTAGTCCTAATCTATAATCTTTACACTCATCATTTTCAACGGGTATCCTCGATAATGCATCTGCGTTACCATGTTTTTTCCCAGGTCTGTGCTGCACTTCCATATCATATTGACTCAACTCTTCGAACCAGCGGGCAATTTGCCCCTGAGGATCTCGAAATCTCAGCAGCCAAGTTAAGCTGTTATGGTCAGTACGAATGACAAAATGACGGCCTAGTAGATAGTGCCGAAATTGTCGTGTAAACCGTACAACTGCCAATAGTTCTTTCCTGGTTACACAATACCTTTTCTGTTCTGAAGATAAAGCTAGACTTGAGTAAGCTATTACCTTTTCTTTTCCATCTTGTACTTGAGATAGTTCTGCACCTATGGCAAAATCTGATGCATCGGTGTCTAATATGAAAAGGTCCTTATTGTTCGGAAATGAAAGTACTGGTACTGATGACAAGGCTTCCTTTATTCTGTCAAACGCCTCTTGCTGTTCAATTTCCCACTTAAATTCCCTCTTTCCCGTGATACCATATAAGGGGCATGCTATTTCTGCAAAATCTTTAATAAACATTCGGTGATAGTTTACCAAGCCAAGAAATTGTTCTACTTCATGAGTATTTTTTGGAACAGGCCAGTTTATGACTGCCTTTGTATGTTCCTCTTTCATACTCAATCCTGTGTTGGAGACCCATCTTCCGAGAAACTCCACTTCTTTCTGGAACAATACACACTTGGACGGTTTAAGTTTTAATCCGTAACTTCGCAACCGTGTAAGGACCTCTTTGATGTTATTCAGATGGTCTGTAAATGACTTTCCTAGGACAATTATGTCGTCTAAAAAGGCTAGCACGATATCCCAGGTTAGGCCTCTCAGCACCAAATTCATTACTCTTGAGAAGGTCGCTGGAGCATTACAAAGTCCAAAAGCCATTCGAACAAACTCATATAACCCATACTTTGTAATAAATGCAGTCTTCTTGCGATCTTGCTCCCTTATCTTTACTTGCCAGTAGGCTGAATTTGCATCAAGTTTTGAGAACCATAGATTTCCAGCAAGGGTATCCAAACATTCATCGATCAGGGGCAGGGGATAAACATCTTTTGTGGTCAATGTGTTTAGCCCACGGTAGTCTACACACCAACGCACACTACCGTCTCTCTTCCTAACTAATACTGGCGCCGAAGCCCATTCTGAGTTAGATGGTTGAATTACCCCAGCTTTCTCCATTTTATCAAGGTGCGCTTTCTCTTCATTGGCAAAGCTAATCGGGGTCCTCCTCATTCTTTGTTTAAGTGGTTTTGCATCCCCTGTGTCGATATTATGTTCTATAGCAGTGAAATTTCCCAGATCAAATTCATTTCTGGCGAACACATCCTGATACTCATAAAGCAACCTTCTAAGCTTGGTCTGCTCTTCAGCTGTAATATGTTTCTTGGATTGTTCCCATAATATTTTTAAATGGTCTGGAATGTCTTGTTTTGGCACACTACTTTCCTCTGATGAACTTATTTTATTAATATGAGGATAATCTAAAGCCACTTCAAACTCCTGTGCTTCCCCAATCTGTTTTTTTTTTTTTTTTTTTCTTTAGCCTGCGGCGGGTATTAGATGTATTTATTACACATATTAATGGTTCTGTTGTTTCTTTATGTGCTGTTCTTGGTACTAATAAATCTCTATTACTGGTTGGTTCTACCATGAAGTCTTTCAAGTTTTTTTCTAATGAACACTTGACCAGCTTTACTGAGTTAGGTGGAATATCTACTGTTTCACTTACATAAACTCTGGAAATTCTCAGCCTTTCTTTGTTTGTGTCTCTCTGCATAGGTATTTTCTCCCCTTTTATGTCTAGGCAAGATTTTGATGTTTCAATATTTATCTTCCTTTCTTGTAAAATGTCAATGCCCAATAACATCTCATCTTGTATTGGAGCCACATACAAGTCTTCTTCAAATGTAAGGCTACCTAACTGGACATTCACAGGACCCACTATAAAACCATTCATGCTCATGTCTCGTCCTGCAGTGTGTAAAATGGCATGCTTTTTAACTGGGGGTTTAGGCTTTAGTTTGTTGTAGACTTTATCAGAAATAATTGTCACCTCAGCTGCTGAATCGACTATTGCTGTCACAGGAGTAGCCTGCACTATGCAAGTCACGGTAAATGCTGAGCAAGAATGAAGTCTACAGACAATGATTTGCTCTGTTAAACTGTGGTCAACTTCTGAAGTTTCCTTAGGTTCGAATTTCTGAACACACGCGTTCAATACATCGCCGTATGTTTCATTATCGGAACTGTTATCAGCCGATGAGAACCCGGATAACTCGTCGTCCGACCAATCTGCTGGCTTTTCATGTTTTATTAATAGGCCATTTATTTCTGTTTGGGTTAATGGCTGGCCTCCTCCATCAACCCTTGGTCGTTTAACGACTCCTCTGCTCCACAAAACTTAACCGATTTGTCAAGTTTGGGACAGTCCTTCTTGAAATGACCTACTTCTTTACAATTATAGCAGGTAGAGGTGCTAGGATCACGTCTAGGTGATCTGGACCTAGATCTAGCTCTTTGCTCATTTGGCTTTAATATGGCAGTCTTTAATTGTTCTAACACCGTCAGAACTTCATTCATCTTTCCTTCTAACGAGCTTACCCTTCTTTCTAAGTCTGGAGTATTTTCCTTGTTGCTGGTGTCTTGTGGTTTTGGCTTATTTACTTTCATTACCTCAGCTTCAACAGAGCATTCTTCACTTGCCTCTGTATCTGCATACATTTGCCGGGTGGGATATCTAACCCTTCCCGCATTCATCATTTTAGTAGTGTTCCGATTCCACACTACATGACCTATAGCTTGATCTAAAGTCTGAGGCTTCATATTAATTGCATAGTGCCCAGATTCTCTATCTATACAACCTTGACAAAATTTTAAGACTAGCTCATATTGTATAAGGTTTTCCGGCATCTCAATATATGCCTTGGTACCAAGAGATGCTACTCTATCTGCCCATTCGTAAATGCTTTCATCGGTTTTCTGGCGCAGATTCATAAATTGCATTCTTAGTGTGCTAGGAAGATCCGAGGTGCTGAACCTTTTCTCTAATCTCCGAACCAAATCAAAATATTCTAGATTTGGTTCTCTTTCCATAACCATGGCAAAATAATCGCTAGCTTTGCCTTGTAGACACCAACACAAGTTATTTTTTCTCTGCCTTCCTGTCCATTGTTGTTCTTCAGCGAAGGTAGTGAACTTAACAAAAAATGAACGCCACGACCCAGTGCCATCATAACTGATATGCCTTGGAACAGTTACAGGCTTGTGTGTGTGGGCTCGAGTATTGCTGTTGTCGTCAACCCAGTCCGGTCTGTGGTTGACACCGTACGAGTCTTTGGCCCCACTTTGAGGATAGAACGAGTTGTAAGATCTCCGTTCTTGTTCTCCATAATAAGGACTGCCATAAGCACCATAAGCATGTATTGTTTGTGGAGGGTAATGAGTCATTGGTGGGGGAACATTAGGATTGAAATGAAATGGGACTCTATTACTTTCATTAGAGAATGTAGACCGATTTATTGGACTTGCATATTGAATATTTTGTTTTTTAATATCTTTCTGAGCCTCTTTAATAGACGGCTCATATGGTCTAAAATCTATCAGGTCTATTAACTCGTCAGTAACTCGAAGTCCTCGAATAGATCGAAGATCTTCCAATTCAATGTTCCCTTTTTCCTGCCTTATTCTTAAAATCTCGTCAGCGAAACGCTCTCCAATGCCTGGCAGAGACAACAACTCGCGACCCAAGCAATAGTTAATAAGAACGCTGTCCATGGTTAGCTCGGTTTTATATTGAAAACAAACTTTGAAATAGTTGTAACTAGAAGTAAACAACTAATAAAGAGTAAAGAGCGATGACTTTTTTTTTTTTTTTTTTCACTATATGCCCCTTTAACAAAAAACAATCTGCTTTTTTTTTTTTTTTTTTATTTTAAGTCAGAATGTTATTTAGAGCAGATGGGAAAAAATAAATTTTATAATGCTCCTTTAATATAATAATGTATTCCCTCCCTTTAAGGCGGAAAATCTGCTTGTTATTAAAGTCAGAAACTTTCCCCTTCAAAAGGTCGAGAAACAAATTATGTACTTCATGCAATTTACCCCTGTAAAAGGCGGATGAAGGATAGTAATGTTAATTCCCTTTAAAAAGTGGAACAAACAAAAAATGTTTCAAATAATCTTTCCTCTGTGGAGAGAAATCAGTTATTTTCACTTTCTGTTAGTCGAAAATAAATTTGAAACAAATAATTATTTTCACTTTCTATTAGTCGAAAATATTTAACAAGAACCAATTACATGCAGTTGACCTCACAACAGTTTAGACAAACTGTTGCAAATCCAAATGTCGAATTGAGGCTATGGAAATGCAAAATGGGAAGTTGCTGAAGCCACAATGTTTTCGACTTTTGGCAAGGGAGGTAATTCTGTAAAACTATTTTCCAAAAATTACAAAATATAGCTTAAACTGTTTTTCTACTACTGACACAGCAGCCAAAATACAGAAAAAACGATATAATTGAAACATACAATTAACAATGCAATAAATGGACAAAAACTATGATTGAAAACAGCATTCAATTTCCGCGGGAAACTCCACCCACGTGACAAATGGACGCCGCCTCAATACAACACAAGAAAATGCAAAATACAATAAAGCAAACAATTGTCCGCAATTGCGATACGAATTGCTCGCAGCGCCACTGTTGTAAAATCAGACTTACCGCAATAGTAACTGGTCAGCCTCCGAGGGTCACTATACTATAAATCTTCTTCCAGCAGGCCAGTGCCGCTTTCAGTAATACACAATAATTTAACACGACTGCACAGTTCAACGTCTAGATTTCTTCTAATGCTTTCTATCGGCTTCGGGGTTCTCACGCGCCAATTCAGAGCGCGGGAATGGCTAAAACCCAAGCGTTAAAATACCATAATACCGCTCTCCAACATACGAAATTCGTCGGGACACTAAATTCATTCTACAACGAAAATACATGGAAAACAAGTTCACTACAGACTACAATATCACCGGTTGAAAATCAGACCGTAGACATGCAGTCCGACACAACGGATATCAGCGATTCAAAAAGATTTCAACACAATATTGAATTTAAACAAAATGTTGGCACTCTGGGAACTTAAACAACACCGTGCCAACTCAGTGGAAACGCCGTTTAGTATGACAGCGTCTGTTGCTATAAATAGACCATTGGGTAGAGGTACACTACGTCAGCGTCTAGTAAAGCTTTTTATAAATAACTCTATACGCTGTACTACCAGATACAGAGTTTTGGATCAAGCGACGATTGACAAACGATATGGTGTGAATGGCGAGAGAACAAATATTTGTTTTACATGCAACGAAGCAGGACATTGGGCCAAAGAATATCCAGAAAAAGAAAATCAGATAGGAACATTTGTTTTTGTCTACGTGAATCCACACAGTCATGACATTGAGATTTTACAACGTTGATGGTCTCAAAGATATAAAATTCGTCGGGACACTAAATTCATTCTGCAGTGGAAATACATGGAAAAAAAGTTCACCACAAGCTACATCCTCATCGGTTGAAACTCAGACCGTAGACATGCAGAGCGACACAACGGCTATCAGCGATTCAGAAATCTGCAAAATAACAGATGATTTAGAGACATTACGAAAAAATCTAAGAAAACAACAAACTTTGGATCTAAGAAAACAACAAACTTTGGATCTAAAAAACAACGAATTTTCTGCAGAACCGGGTTGCTCGTACGGAGAGGAAAAACAGCAAAACAACGAAAAGAAGAAAAAACGAGTAACAAAGAACTATTTCTTTTGCAAATCAACAAAACATGAGGATAAAATCTGTCCAGATGTGGTATTAAAAAACAACGAAAGGAAAAGAAAACGTAAAACCAAATGTGAATCTGACAATCCAAAGAAAAAAAGAAAAACATACTGAGTGAAAAAAAGATTTCAACACAATATAGAATTTAAAAAAGACTGACTTGACTTTTTTCATTCATTTTTTTGTCTTTACAGTTCATTCATTTTTGTCTTTACAGTTCATGATTTGATTTTTTCATTGTACATAAGTTCTTTTTGAAATAAGAAATATAAAATAATTACTTCTTACTTTTAACTTTTTTCTAGTTGTGACTTTTTTCTAGTTGTGACTGTAAGTCTTTTTGCTTTTGACAATTTGAAAAGAAAGATCTTTCGTGCTAAATGGTTAGCCCTGAAAAGGGCTTTTTTGAAAGATCTCACATTGACATCCAGCTCTACGATTCCTCCGCCCGATCCACTGGGATGATTTCACACCCACAGTGTTCACAGCAAATCGTCGAACCTTCATCATCATCGTAAAATCCTTCATCTGTATCTGGACAGTTATGTTTCTGCCCAAGATACTCAAGTATGGTAAAACATTTTCCACACTCTATCTGGCATCTGCTTGCACAGTGAGGGCACACAAGAATTCGAACCATCCTGCAACAAATATGTTTTTATGTAAAATATCGCTGGGCTTTATAGCTTTACAGGGGATTGAACTAGTTGACCCGTGACGTCATTTTCTCCTATGTTTTTCCCGCGTCGGCGTTTCATTAACATTGTGCAATCAAATCGATGGTTATATCGGTGTTTTTTCACCACTCCCAAATCGGTGTCACACAGTACAATCCCGGTGTTTTCCGCCAGGTCCGCACTCTTAAATTTTCAATCCTCTGTAAACGTATAAAACTCAGCGTTATTTTCATACAATCACCATTTCTTTGATTCTCAGCTAACGATTACTTCGGAAGCAGTATCAATATTTGGAACCAGTTTCAATATGAAGCACAACTTAGATGAAATCAACTTGGACGATTTTCCACCAGTGGAAAACAATGAAGACGTTCTTTCATCAGTTATAAATTCGACAATCATCAATCCGTCACCGGTGTTAAATTCGACAATCATCATTCCATCGACGGTGCTGGACAACATCTATGAAGAGGTAAAGCAGCTAAATTTGAAACAAGATAGCATGATGACCCGGATCATAGATCAGTTGGAGACTTTAAACAGACATTTGGAGGAAATTAAAACTTTAAGCGCAAGTACTGAACAGCTCAGTAGAAATATCGAGGTACTACGCCAACAGGATCAGTGTATTTCAACAACTCCTGTGAAGATCCCTGTGGAGTTCGACTTTGATAAATCCAATCTTCACAAGTTAGTGGACTCTATCGTAAGTGTTGTGAAGAAAAATCAACCAAAGAAAAAACAACCAGAGGAAAAACAACCAAGAAAAACAACAAAACGGAAATCTGAGGAAGACGATAGCCATCTCCACAAGAAACAGAGAGTTGATCAAAAGCCAACTACACCAATATTGTCAAGCCAGGGCAAATACGGGAAAAACATTGATAACCACGTTGATTTCAAGATCCCGAAAAAACCAAAGACAGAGGGAAAACAACCAAGAAAAACAACAAAACGGAAATCTGAGGAAGACGATAGCCATCTCCACAAGAAACAGAGAGCTGATCAAAAGACAACTACACCAATAATGACCGGTCAGGGTAAATACGGGAAAAACATTGATAACCACGTTGATTTCAAGATCCCGAAAACGCCAAAGAAAAGCTGTCGGTAGAGAAAAAACACAGCTTCCAAAACAGTCCTTTTCAGGACTAACCCAACAGTTCTTTTCAGAGCTAACCCAACAGTCCTTTTCAGGACTAACCATCTACCACGAAAGTTCTAACTTTCTTCAAATTGTCATAGTTCTTTTCAGAGCTAACCCAACAGTCCTTTTCAGGACTAACCATTACCACGAAAGTTCTATCTTTCTTCAAATTGTCAAAACTTCTTTCTTTTAGAAGAGTTGCACTCCAAAAGAGTTACACTCCAGAGAGTTACACTGCAAAGAGCAAAAAAAACTCAGAAAAAGACTAATTCCGACTCAGTGTTCAGTCTTTTAGAGAAATCATTCATAGGGTGAAAAAGACTAAGTCCAACTCAATGGTTAGACATTTAGAAAGAAAATTCATTCATAGATGCAGAAAAAAGTCTAAGTCCAACTCAGTACTCAGACATTTAGAAAGAAAAATCATACATAGGTGAAGAAAAAAACTAAGTCCAACTCAATGTTCAGACATTTAGAAAGAGAAATCATCCATATTTGCAGAAAAAGACTAAGTCCAACTCAGTGATCAGGCTTTTAGAAAGAAAATCATTCATAGGGTAAAAAAAGTCTAAGTTCAACTCAATGTTCAGACATTTAGAAAGAGAAATCATCCATAATTGCAGAAAAAGACTAAGTCCAACTCAATGTCCAGACATTTAGAAAGAGAGAAAATCATTCATAGATACAGAAAAAAGTCTAAGTTCAACTCAGTGCTCAGATATTTAGAAAGAAAAATCATACATAGGTGAAGAAAAAAACTAAGTCCAACTCAATGGTCAGGCTTTTAGAAAGAAAATCATTCATAGGGTGAAAAAAGTCTAAGTCCAACTCAATGTTCAGACATTTAGAAAGAGAAATCATCCATAATTGCAGAAAAAGACTAAGTCCAACTCAATGTCCAGACATTTAGAAAGAAAATTCATTCATAGATGTAGAAAAAAGTCTAAGTCCAACTCAATACTCAGACATTTAGAAAGAAAAATCATACATAGGTGAAGAAAAAAACTAAGTCCAACTCAATGTTCAGACATTTAGAAAGAGAAATCATCCATATTTGCAGAAAAAGACTAAATCCAACTCAGTGATCAGGCTTTTAGAAAGAGAAAAATCATCCATAGGGTAAAAAAAGTCTAAGTCCAACTCAGTGCTCAGTCTTTTAGAGAAAAATCATTCATAATTGCAGAAAAAGACTAATTCCAACTCAGTGATCAGGCATTTAGAAAGAGAGAAAATCATCCATAGGGTGAAAAAAACTAAGTCAAACTCAATGTCCAGGCTTTTAGAAAGAGAAAAAATCATCCATAGGGTGAAAAAAACTAAGTCCAACTCAATGCTCAGGCTTTTAGAAAGAGAGAAAATCATTCATAGGGTGAAAAAAACTAAGTCCAACTCAGTGATCAGGCTTACCCTTTACTTTCCCTTAACTTTCCCTTTTTTGCAGAAAAATTCCACTCAGGGTAGTCTCTTTGGGTGGTTTTGTCCCCAGACTGTCAGTCATAAGGCCGCCATTTTGAATGCTAAATCCCTCTCAGGGTAGAGACCCTGGGTATTTTAAAAAATGCAAATTCTTTCAGGGTGGCAGAATAGGGACAAATTTCTTTCAAGGTGGTGATGTAGGGCACTCAGGGAGGGTAGAATACAACATTGACCAGGCCATGTCAATGTTGTATTCTACCCTCCTATACTACTAACAATAACAAGAACGGCAAATACTGTAAAAACGATTTGCCACCGCCGGAACTTGAACCCAAGCCCTTCAAAACAACAACTCACCGACTCTACGGAGTTGCTTCATTGACATTAGTGAAAAACTGTGGAGAATGGCCTTAATCTTCCAAACAAACTCCCTAGGAACTTTTGAAGCAAAAAAAAAAAAAATGATTTTGTTAAAAACAAAAAGGAAAAGTTATAAAATCTCTGATACTCATTGAAGATACAACTTAAAATACTTTTTCATACCATATTGAATTAAACAGGTTTGCTGCAAAGGTTTTTCAATTGTCATTGTAACCCGCATCAAATGGTTCCTAACCCTTTGGCTGCTAAGCGTGACACAATGACCTTTTGCGGACAATAGATCAAGATCAGACTGCACAGAACTTGCAATCTAGTCATAGATCTACACTGTCCGTTAAGGTGATATTTTTCTCAAAACAATAAGTTTGAAATAGCAACATACGGGTCTTTACAGTCGCCTTGAAAGTTTCATTTAATTCATTTAGTTGTAATGGGTCGAAGTATTTTGCAAGTTTAAAAATTTCCCTGGGGTGAAAATGATTTTTTATTTCTTCTTGTCCGTAACAGGTTGCCGCCAGGAAATTTAAACTGCATAATGAAATGATCGACCCATGATAAGTGCATTTTTTTTATGCACTTAATTAAATGTTTTGAAATTTAAATGTTATTTCGAGCATAAAAGCATATCAAAAGATCAGTTTAAAGCAAACCTGTTTACTTTTATATGGCATGAAAAACTATTGACGGACAAAGAGCAACAGTTATTTTCTAATAAGCAATTACTTCTTTCCCAACAATACTATTAAAACTGCAAACTGCCAGGGTGATCAAACTTGAATTAAATGAGTCATGCTCTGGTAAAAGGGGGCTCAATATATCTCTTTGATACATGATGTCGGGCAAGTCATCATATAGTTATGGATCTGTAATAGCCACTTTTTTAAACAACCGACTTATACATGAGGTGCACTGGTCTTTGGACATACAAAAAATTGAACAATGGCGAAAAGTTTCGGCCCAGATCAGCCTGCGCGGACTGCCCAGGCTGATCTGGGTCGATACTTTTCGCTGATGCATTAAGCCCCGTTTTCACACAGCATGACACATTATTAGTTGTACGGTCAGGTGGCAGGGGACTTGGAAACTTGTTCACGGCTGTGGTGAATCATGTTGCCCCGAGCCGAAGGCGAGGTGGCTACATTTCCAAGTCCCCTGCCACCTGACCGTACAACGAATTTATTATACTGCAAAGTTTTACCATTCCAACGTGTGTTAAGCGAAATTTACCTGTTTTATTTGTTTCAAAAATTGAGTACGCTGACGAGTAGAATTTCCCTTCTGAGTGCCCCAATTCAGTGAAAACTGACGTCACTGTGAACTGACGTCACTGAAACCTTGGTAAAACGTGCATTTTGGTGCATAATCTTGATGTTAATCTTGATCGACGCCGCCATTTTGGATGTCGTGTTGAAAGTGTAGTCATGTATACGGGGCCCCCGAAAGGGAAACTACTTTTACGTTGGTTTTGCCAGTGTACATGATATATATGTTCGGGGCATATTATCCAATCAGATCATGAGAAATTTCTTTGCAGTATAATAATGTGTTTTGTAATGGTTGGACCCTAAGGTAATGTGTCAAAGATATGCAAATAGACAAGTGAGTCTGAAGTACGATCCGGGATATTGTTATTTCAAGGTTACAAGTAATTTGATCATAATATCTTCAAATTAGCTCTATGTGTAGAACGAAAATCAGACAGCACTACTTAAAGAGAAGATCTAAGCTTCTGTTTTTATATTTTTCTTTTTTTGATTTGCTTTTTTTGTGTGTGTGTTTGTACATTTAGTTTGTGCTCTATACAATATAGCTGTGAACCAAGGAAACTGAAGTTTTGTTCATCAAACAATTTACTGTACAAATATGATTGTCTGTCTTCATTTGATAGCTTTTGTAAACAGTGTTGGAAAAGGAGCAATAAATCATTAGCCTCTAAGAAGAAATTTTTCTAGGGATAGAATTCCTTCCTCCCTTCGTTTCCTCCATTCTTCCTTGCTCGCTCGGCTAGCTCTCTTTCCCTCCTTACCCTTCCTCTCTTATTTCATATTTCCATTTTTTTCCCTTCCTGGACAAAAAATCGAAAGAAAAACATGGACCTCATCTTATTGCATTTCCAACTTAAGACTCTTTTGACAGCTTGAAATTCCTTCTGACGATGAACTAGGAGCCGTTTTGTTTTATATCTTTTTCAACATATGCTATAAATATTCTAAATGGACATGATATGGCCTGCAATACCCGAAAAAGGGCATTCGGACATTTGCGTAAAGTGTCGTTCCGGATCAGCCTGCACACTCCGCGCTGACTAATCCGAAACGACACTTTTCGTTTTAAGTAATTTTCTGTTTTTGTGCTAGTCTACTGTAGGACAAAATCTAATGCAGTCGTAAAGTGCCGTCTCGGATTAGCCTGCGCGGACTGCGCAGGCTGATCCGAGACGACACTTTACGCAAATGTCAGACTGTCCCTTTTCGCGTGTTGCAGGCCAATTATGTACTTGCCAAATATACCCGTGACTATTAACCCTTTACCAAACGACAAAATTTTAGACTGGTCCAATTTGCGAGCATTTGCAGACGACAAGTAAAATAAACTGCTAATGATGAAAATTTCCATTGAAAGGGTATAAAACATTCTAGGAAAAGGAGAAAGTGCTTTCCCACGATGTTTTCAAAAGATTTCTTTCTCAGGGTCATTTAAACTCGGGATTGTGCGATAAAAGGTTAAACTTCAATTATTGTCAACTATTTATATTTGACAAGAATGTTTTAAATGTCGCCTTCTTTAAGTTTGTCAAATGGCTCAAGAGTTTATGTTCTATATTGGTATGGCAGGGAGGATACACTGTAGCTACTTATTTTCTTCTCCAGGGCAATCCCAAATGCGTCTTCCACGCGAACAGCGAAATAAAGGCATTATTCCGCAAGCAAAGATTCGAACTTTCAAAATGACACTGATTATTGTCTGTGGTAAGTGTTGAAATGCCACGTGATTTTCAGGTTGTCCTATCGGCGTTAAGAATTACAAACAAACTCGTCCAATCAAATTGAACCTTTTCAGCGAGTAAGGCGAAAACGGTGGCTGTTGTGGACGGCATAGATAAAGATCAGACTGCACAGAACGTGCAGTCTGATCTTGGATCTATACGGTCCACTTATGTTGTCAAATTTATACGAAAGAGATATTTCTTAGTTTCTATGGATTGTATTTTCGGACCTAAAAAGAAGTCGAGTTTATATAATTTGCACTAAAAGAGTAACATAGCCTAATTGGATTTGAATACTAGTCGTAGGACAATTTTTTGTATCTTGCTGGAGGGAGGGGAGGCTGCTGGACACATTGGTAAGCTGGAGGCCTGGATTCCACCCTCACTCGAAGTACTAAACTTTTTGTGGTAGTGCCCTTGGGCAATTGGGCAAGAAAATTTAGAGTCTAGCCTAGTACTTAAAGCCTAGACGCACACGATTACTTGAGCTGTTGTCGTAATATGAGTGAGAAAATGTTGAAAGCGGTGTTAAACATAATGAACGTATTTGGAATATCTCGGTCACCTAGCAGGTTTTTAGACGTATAGCAAGAAAATGTTGTACTTGTAAGTGACAAAAATAAAGAAATACTTGATAAAGGCATAACTATTTTTGAATGATAATTAATGATAAAGGAAGCCTCAAAATATGTTGTCTTGTAAGGAACTAAAGGAATACTAAAATATGCCATCTGGTCAAGAATTAAAGGAATTCTCAAAAAATGTCCGCTAGAAAAAGAATTCAAATACGTCACATGTTAAAGAATTAAAGGAACACTCAAAATTTGTCACCTGTCAAGAAATAAACGAATAATCAACATATGGCGTCTGGAAAAAGAGTTCAAGCAACATTCAAATTATATTGTTTTGTAAAGAATTAAAGAAATACTTAAAATATGCCGTTTTTATAAAGAATTCAAGAAGAAATAAATGAAGAAATACTCAGAATATGTTATCTTGAAAAGGATTATGTCCTCCTGCAAACAATGTAAGTTATACCTGAATGTATTGTTTTGTAAGGAATTGCAGGAATACTCGAAGCAGGCTGTCTCCTAAAGATTTTAAGGAATAGCTAACTATGTCGACTTGTAAAAAAAAAAGGAATTTGCAAGCTATGTCGACTCGTAAAGAATTAAAGGGATACTCGAAATATGTTGTCTTGGTAGGAGTCAAAGGAATACCCAAAATTGGTTGTCTTAAAAAGAGTTAAAGGAATACTCAAAATATGTCGTTTTGTAAGGAATAAAAGGGATACTCAAAATATGTTGTCTTGTAAAGAGTTAAAGAAATACTCAAATTTTGTTGTCTAGTACAGAATTAAAAGAATACTCAAAATGTGTTGATGTTGTCGTGTAAGGAATTAAATTAATATTCAAAACATCTTGTCTTGTAAAGAATAAAAGGAATACTCAAAATATTTCGTCTTGAGAGGAGTTAAAATAATACTAAAGTTTTGATGTCTAGTACAGAATTAAAGGAATACTCGAAATATGTTGTTTTGTAAGGATTTAAAGTAATACTCAAAATATGTTGTTTAGTAAAGAATTACAGGAATACTCAAAATATTTTGTCTGGTAAAGAAGTACAGGAATACTCAAAATATGTTGTTTTGTAAGGAATTAAATACTCAAATCTTTTTTTAGTAAAGAATTACAGGAATACTCAAAATATTTCGTCTTACAAAGAATAAAAGGAATACTCAAAACATGTTGTTTTGTAAGTAATTGAAGTAATACTTACAATATGTTTTCTTGTAAAGAATAAAAGAAATACTCAGAATATTTTGTCCGAATTCTTATACTGTTAAATAAGTAGAATGAAACTTTCAAGCCGATAGTAAAAATCCAAACTTTACTATTTCAGAGGTATTTTTGAGAGAAAGATATCTCCATATCGGACAGTGTAGGTCCAAGATCAGACTGCAAGTTCTGTGCAGTCTGATCTTGATCTACACTGTGCGCAGGTCCTTGAGTCACGCTTAGCAGCCTATGGGTTAAGTAACGGAATACTCCTCAAAGAAACATTATATATTTCAGTCTTCGTTTTATCTTGGTGTCCATACTTCGTTTTCAATCTTATTGATGTGTACGAAACACCGACGCTGAAGTCCAAAACTCAGTACGCCGTCACAGCATTGGTGCAAAGCCTGGCTCCCCTGAATTCTGCGGCCAATCCAATTATATATGGAGTGTTTAGTACCAAATTGTGTAACAACCTCAGGTAAAAAGAGAATTGTTATAGATGAGCTAAGTTGGACTTTATTCTCGCCATTTTCCGCCCATATTTTTTTCCATTTCTTTTTCAAATATGTCTTTCTTCTATGTCTCCTTCCTTTCATCCTTTCCAATAATATTGGTATCGTGTTACTTGTCGTTTCTTGGTTATTTTGTACTGTTGTCTCAAAATAAACGTATTTATTCTAATCTTACGATAAAGATTCTTCAAAACATTGTTGGAAAAAGAAAATAATGTTGGACAACAGCATTTTTTCTCCTTTTTTTCCCCACAATGTCTTCTACTATGTCAAATACAAAATCAATTATTTCAGCCAAAGCAAATTTGCCATCTGCAAATACTTATACAGGAAAGTCTAGAACTCCGTCGTCTGTTAAGGATTGATTAAAACTTTGTATAGACACCAAACTGCGTAGTACAATGATAGCTGTGATTAAAAAAAAAATCGCTTATTTCATGCTGATATTGCCTCTCTTGAGATTGTTTAGAGATTTTTGTTATAAAAAGAAAACCCAGGCCAACATCAGTTATCTTATTACCTCCTGCAGAGGACTTTTTGTAACTTACTGCAGAATATAGTATGGTTTGTTTGTATGTTTGTATTGGAGTTTAACCCTGTTATGACACCTTTCACGGTCATATTACGGCAGTAAATGCACCTACGCATGCGTTTCCTGACTTTCTAACACCAGTACTGACACGACTTTCTTTCCAAGTCACTGACTACTCTTTTCACATGCGTCAGATGTGAGAGGCGAAGAAATTCCTTTTTATACCAGTACTCTGCACAATATTCTTCAAAAGCCACTTGCGGCCTCCCCAAAGAAACGTCCTCGGAATAACGTCAATGTTAAGCAGCGAGAGAAAAGTGAATCCTGTGGCAATGACTATCATCAATCCTCAGGGGAAAAAAATGCTGAGCTCGGGATCGAACTCGTGACTCCCTTGTTTCAGCATGTAAAGACTAAAGTCTGAAAAACTGTACAGAAAGTAATCGGTTTAATTTTTTTTTCCAGGAGAATTCCTTTTGTCAATTTTCTGTTAAAATGGGTGTGTCGTTGCTGCCGGAGGAGGAACTATTTTCAGAGCGGCGCCAATCAATCTCAAACGGAGCAGACAAATTTAGATGCCACGTCTTCAAGATTCGTCGCCAGGCGACCAACCAATGGTCCCAAGCTGTTCGCAGAGCACGAAACAACCACATTGTTAAATCAAGCAAATAATACGATAAATGGACATTCAGAACCCATGTCAAAATACATTGCTGCTAATTCAAAGTGGGACATAACTGAAGCGAACAATAAGAACCATCACAAAGTAAAATATTACGATATCCAAAAGAAATCGAAGCCATTTTACCATCGACGGCCTTCTGGATTACCATTAGTCACAAGAAGAATGACGTCACAAGATACACTGCTCCTAGAAATGTACAGGATTAACGCTAAACCTGTAAACGGAATACGGAAACATACAATGGACATTTCCGATAATCTTAAAGGCATATCGAAATTAGATAAAACACAGGAAAATCGTAACGGAGAAGTCAACGACAGATAAGTTCAGTATGCATGAGGAATATCGAGTTATTTTGCTCAAAGAAATATCATCGGAATTTTATATTTGTTTGAATGTTTCATGTCAATGCTGTATTGTAGAGATCATTTCACTTTAATAAATACAGGAAAATACATGTTTTATTATTCTGTTACCTGAAAATGTATGCAATATGAATGATATGAAAACTCGTACCCACGCACTATGCGAAAATTCAATATCTTAATGCATTAGCAAACCAGACCGGGCTTTATTCTTTTCAGTGATTATCCTCGTTATATATGCTCCGGAAAAATGCGGTTTAAGGTCAAATGCCACAGTTTTTTCCTACACACAGATTTTTTTTTTATTTTCGCTCAGATGATAATATAACGAATGCGGAGTAAAAAAATAGAAAGGAAGATTATATGTTGCGGTGCAAAATACAAAGATACAGATCTTGTCAAAATAACACAAAATAGGCTTTAAATTCGAACCTTTAAAAGGCTCTTACAGATCAAAATACGGCTCAAAGAAATGATTTTTCCAAGAAATTTGACGTTTTCCTAAGTAAAGTGTTACGGGAGACCACTCCTTCATGCATGGCTTCGTCCCGATTTAAATACAATACCTGACAACTGCGTCAGGCAGATATCTCTTTACCTCAGTGGTTAACGTATTGGTCTTTTAAACCTCAAAAACGAGGATCTTGTCCACCATGGGTTCGAATCCCGCCAGATGCGGTTTGTACTGCCATGCATTTGTTCATATGTTTCTTTGTTACGGACTTTGTTCGTAAGATGGGGGCTCGTCCGGGATTGGCCATTGAGCCATTAATCCCATTTGTTGTCCAAAAACGGACATGTGTTGTCTAAATAATAGACTTACTGTCTAATAAGGCTTTAAGTCATCAATAAATGATGACTTTAAGAGGGGGTGTGTTACGGGAGACCACTCCTTCATGCATGGCTCCGTCCCGATTTAAATACAATACCTGACAACTGCGTTAGGCAGATATCTCTTTACCTCAGTGGTTAACGTATTGGTCTTTTAAACCTCGAAAAACGAGGATCTTGTCCGCCATGGGTTCGAATCCCGCCAGATGCGGTTTGTACTGCCATGCATTTGTTCATATGTTTCTTGGTTAAGGACTTTGTTCGTAAGATGGGGGCTCGTCCGGGATTGGCCATTGAGTCATTAATCCCATTTGTTGTTCAAAAACGGACATGTGTTGTCTAAATAATAGACTTACTGTCTAATAAGGCTTTGAGTCATCAATAAATGATGACTTTAAGAGGGGGTGTGTTACGGGAGACCACTCCTTCATGCATGGCTCCGTCCCGATTTAAATACAATACCTGACAACTGCGTTAGGCAGATATCTCTCTACCTCAGTGGTTAACGTATTGGTCTTTTAAACCTCGAAAAACGAGGATCTTGTCCGCCATGGGTTCGAATCCCGCCAGATGCGGTTTGTACTGCCATGCATTTGTTCATTTGTTTCTTTGTTACGGACTTTGTTCGTAAGAAAAGAGGATGAATCCAAAGAATTAAAGCACTAGACAGATCACAGTAGCATTGAAAATGTTCTAATGTGTCAAAAAATATATTCAGATAATTTTTCTACAAAAAAAAAATCAACGGACAGATGTCTTTTAAAATTTTGCACAGAATAGAACTTACTAATTATCTTGTCTTTGGAACATGGAAAAAAAGTATATCAAGCGGTGCATTTTTAAGAGTTGCGGTGCATTTTTAAAAATCATTGACAAAAATCAATTACCTCCCTTTATAGTAAACGTCTATTTTCGCGTGATTTGGCACCCCGACCATTAATAAATCTCCCATTTTTCTTCCGCGTCTGTGATTTCCACAGTTTTAAAAGGCAACCGACATATTACAGATGAAAATATTTTTATCTCACTTTCAAAGTAACCAAATGGAATGCAACAGTTATATAAATTCACATAAAATACAGTTGCACCAGAAAATACCCGTAAGAAACTGTGGCAAAAGTCCTGGATGCATCATACCAAGCAGAACGTCAAATGTTTCTTGAGTTCGTATAATCCTTTTTGTTTAGCAACCAGGTGAATCAGTCTTAACTTGAGATAGCAAAATGAATCAACCAAGGTCAGCCTAGGTCGATACTTTTGCAGATACATAAAACCCTTTTTTCACAGAGACTGCGCATGCTGATTTGAGTCAGTCTTTTGCAGTTACATCAAGCATGGCTCATTTATATTTGTAATGCTTAGCTTGAGCGCAATCCTCGTTCCACCATGAAGGTTATAAGGAGCTATGAGACTGGTTACAGTGCTGCTTATTATTCGACCTGCAGGAAGATTTGAAAACAAGGAAACGTTTCAGATGCTATAGATGTACCTGATCGTTCATAAAAAGGAGCTAATCAATTCAGAAAACGAGTAGTCAAATCTCTCGGTATCTTCCGCATTCCAAAAGAGTCTAGTTTATTTATTTATGTGAATATCAAGACTATTTTCTATGCACATATTTGTTTGACGAAATGAGAGAGTAGAAACGACAGTTCAATGCACAGAAAATATACTTTTACCAACTTAAGGAAAGCCACATATCTAAAGACGGATGAGGAAGAAATCATGTAGTTTACCACGCTAGCCCTATCAATTGCAACACATGTAAAATCGCCATTTTCATCATCGTACAACCTTCCGTTAAATACGTGTAAATCACAGGAGCAACAAAGATCGATTAAGGATAACCCAAACTTTTTACAAACTTTATCCGTCGATTTCCCTGGGATTTCGAAATAATAAGACGGATATGCTTAACTCTCACCAATTATACACTCAGCAAGTCTTATAAACCGCCACTTTTGTTTCGCCTGCAAATTTGACGAAGTATTAGTCAGAGCAAACTGGAAACAAACTGTAACATGTATCTGGAGGTTAGCCATGGTATTGTAATGAAAAGACTCTCAGTTCTGCCAACAGGAATGCATACCTCTTTTAAAAGGAGGGAAAGCACATCGGTTGCGCATGCGTGCTGTCCATCAGCCAAAACAGGTTAAAAAGAGATGCTTAAATTACTGAAATTTTGTCAGCAATAAGAAAAAACAATTATCATTAAAAATTATTCACAAACATTTAATCCGAGAAAAAGGGCATAAACTTTTCAAGATATTTAATATTTTTCAATTTTGAATGTTAAGTGAATGGATGCTAAATAAGCTTCTTTAACAAGAACAGGTCAATAATCTTTTTCAGACTTAGGCTGAGGTATGTTTTAACACTGATCAATTATTCTGCAAAACAAAAAATCAAACCAAATGAAAGGTCTCTTTTCTGGACAGTGATGAAAAAAATGCTACGGGAAATTACAGCTTAACAGTGGCGATTTAGAAGTTTTGTTGAGTGTTACAATATACGTCCTCACTAAGATTGAATGACTGATTATTTTTATGGTGTTTAACGCTGTTTTCAACATTATTTAAGTTACATCGCGGCGGCCAGAGCACCTATCCATGCTTTCCTGGAGTCTCTTTTACCAGTATTCCGCACAATTTTCTTTCCAAGCCACAGGCTACATTCCCATATAACCATCGTCGATATAATGGTCAGCGGTGAGACCTCACTTACAAATCTAGCACATTATAAATGCGAGTGTTTAAAGCACTCACTATAAACATGGAAGTATCGCCATAAATATTTGAAATATAGGAAATATTCTCCCTAAATATGTCAATTTAATTGTTAAAGTAAATATGTCATAAATTGGCGACTTTTCTGGTAAAATGTAGACAAAAACAAATCTGTAAAGAGGAAGTTTAACGCACCTGCACAAAAAATCGACCGATGTCAGCCTGCGCAGTCCGCGCAGGCTGACCTCGGTCGATACTTTTCGCTATTGGCCAATTATCTGCAAGTCAAAGGACTAGTCTATGTCATGGTTCAACCGGGTTTTAGACAAAATCTATTTATGGATCCATAATTATGTGATGATTTGCTTGGTATCTTGCATTACGAAAATGCATAACGAAGAGTGCAGCTAAGATAAAATATACATGTACATTCTGTAACTCAAAATTAACTCATTGAAGAATAAAACAACAAAGTCCTCTAGCTCATTAAAGAGTCGTTTAATTACACTTTTTTATCAGCTTGTTTAATTGTAAAAAGTTAACAAAAAGATACAGCAGCTTGGCAACTTTTAACCTATGCAGTTCTAAAATTCATTTACCTGTCAGCGACTAACATTTGGAACGGCTTTACAATAACAGATTGTCATCATCGCACTAATTCCCATACTTTTCAATGGTATAAGTTTACATGCATCCTAAACACCTGCACTGTTTACTTTTGGCCGCTACTAGGCCTTTAATTTCAGAAATTCATCAATTCGAATTTATAGAAAAATAGCTTTATACTTATCAATCTCAATTTTTAAGCTTCACCGGATACATTTTAAATCTACCTCGGCACCAACCATGTATTCTCTATATAAGCGTTCGTTGTGGCTTTATTTCGAAAGGTGAAGCATGATGACAGAAAGGTACTTATTCAATCTTTACCAAACGACAGAATCTTAGACTTGTCCAAAGTGAAAGCATTTGCAGATTTGCAGACTAAAAAATAAATGTGACTCAAAAATTGAAATCTATTTTTGAAAGGTTAGAAAACATTGTGGAAAAAGGAGAAAATGCTGTTTTCAGCATTTTCTCCTTTTCCATAAAGTTTTCAAAAGCCTTCTGCCCCAGGGTCAATAAAACTCGGGATTGCCTGGTGAAGGATTAAGGCCTTCTGTAACAAATAAATGAATTTTGATTTTTTCGACAGCCGAAAATACGCTCGTATAATCCACTGCCACTTTAAAAAACTTTAGTTGTACAAATTGGTTTTGAAAATAAAGCGGGCGGTATAGATCCAACACGTGTTTGCACGTTCTGAGTAGTCTGGTCTTGAATCTGTGCCGTCCGCAAAAATTCTAAGCCCGTCCGGTTAGCTCAAGTGGTTAGCATATCTGACTCGTAACCTGATGGTTGCAGGTTCAATACCCTGTTGAGGCAAATTATCTTTCTAGCGATTTTTTTTCGCTTCTCATCTTTGATAATTTGAGAAAGTAGTCAGTTTCTTGGAAAGAAAGTTGTGTCAGTATTGGTGTGAGAAAGCCAGGAAACACATGTGTAGGTGCACTGACCGCCGTGATATGACCTAAGCTGTTAAAACGGCTTTAAACTCCAATACAAAATAAAACAAAAGCAAACACTCTTTCTTCTGTCTAATGCCCTGACAGAGTTGGAGGAGTATTCTAGGTATAAATAAGTAATTGTTGTTCTTTAATCTTAAACCTATGGCTTGGACACCCGTTTGACCACCACAAAAGGTAGGTTTTTAAGAATGAAAGAACGCATTACGAATAGAAATACTGTTACAATAACATGTACATGTGCCACGCTCTGGCAAATATGGGGCTGAATGCATCACCGTGATTGCATGATACCAAGTAAGTCATTACATGGTCATGGATCCATAATATCCATTTTGTCTAACAACCGGGTAAACTGGTCCTTAAACTTGCAGGAAATTGACCAATAGCAACCCAGGCCAGCCTGTGAGGACTGCACTGGGTCGATACTTTTTGCAGATGCATGAACTCTTTACCACAGTCCTGACTTTTAACAACCCTGAGGAAGAAGCCTTTTGAAAACATTGTGCGAAAAAGGGAAAATGCTGGTAACCAGCATTTTCTCCTTTTCCCGCAACGTTTTCTGCTCTATCAAGGAAAAATTGAGTCATTCTTGCCACCTTTAATTTGTCGTCTGCAACTGCTTTCAATTTGGACATGTCCAAAATTTTGTCGTTTAGGAACGAGTTAAGCCCCCTTTCACAGAGTATGGCTTACATCTATCCTGTTCTTTGTAATGGGCTTTTATGAAGAACGACTGGTTTCTTTCTACCCAACTCGCTCCCTTGAAGGGCCCTAAGATGTCGAATAAAAGCTAATTCGTCCATCGTCATGAATTTACAATCGTCTTTAGAAACAACAATTTCTTGGTTCCACTCTGTTCTTGAAATCGTCAAGGGACCAGTGACTTCCGGTTGTTTACAGAAAGTATAAACAAGTTGTAACGCGTTTTTGTAATTCAACACTTCGGAATGAATATCGTCGCTCTCCATTTCAAACACTTTCCAAAATCGTTCGTAAAAGAAATTGTAGACAGCGTAATCTAAAGCGTTCCGCTTCTTGAAAAGTTCAATGTCGTTCGGAGTCAAATCCGCAATACTTCGGCCTTTTCCGTAAACGTTGTTCGAAATGAATAAAATATCTTGTAATTTCCAATTCAAGAATCGTTTCATTAGTATGAGAGATTCTTCAAAATACTCGACAAGAATAACTAATCTAAAATGTCCATCGAGTTCCGTCAGTTTTTCTCGCACGCTTTTTCTGCTGGCAGCGAAACCGAAGTCTCGCGCCATCACGTTTTTCGTATATGTAAACAAACCTCTATCGTAAACTTCCGGTTTTCGGATGAGATTTTGTAGTTTATTTCCCGGCACCTTGCCAAGGTATGCAATCATCTGCGATTTTTGAGTGTAAAAATTCACGGCAGAAATGAACACCGCCAATGGGTCTCGAACGATACCGATGTAAACAGTGTCATTTGGCAATAGGGATGAGTATATATCATGATTGAAAACACCATGGTTACATAAAATATCATATCCCGCCCTTTTCGTGGGTTTCACTAGGGGAATATGCCTCCCGTATTCTCTTGAAAAATAGTTTGGATGTTCAGTGAATACAAACGTCAAATTCCTTTTCAAACCAAACCGGAAGAATATATTCTGCATGGTTGACGAAGCAGCCTTGTGCACTTTTAAAAATCCAATATGTCTGACTTCTTCATTTGTCTTCGTCACATTTTGTAATCTTTCATGCTGATCGTTGTCTTCTAATTTTCGCAACTTTAACTCACCCCCAGAATAACTGTTTACTGATTTTGATTCGTCTGACATGGCGGACAGCCATGAGAGGTAGCCATGATTGTCACGTGACTTAATTACATCTACTCTAGATTCCTTGTCTTTCTCAATAATACGATTTGCGCTTAGCTCTGGTTTCTGATGTGATATCGATGAACCGTTGTGAAATATAAGATATGCACTGACTGAAAAGGTGATTAGGAAAAACCTGAAAAAAAAATATATATATACAAAAATTAACTGACATTTATCCGAAGTTCGTTCGCAGTTCAGAACACCGAGGTCAATTTTCGCAAATCATTCTTAAGAACGTTCTTGTTCTTAATGTCCTAGATTTTCTAAATTTGAAAGTAACATGAATTATGATTGGCTAAAACAAATGGTTTAGCCAATCAGAAGTTGTGTTACTTTCAAATTTAGAAATTCCTGGAGAATCAGACTGAGAATGTTCCTAAGAATTGTTTGTGAATACGGACCCTGGGCCTATATTCTCTTTAATTTATTATAGCTATTGCTCGTATTTTAAATTTCATGACTTATCATCTAGTTGGCTGAGACGTTCTGTGTTGACCAATCAGATCACTGATCCTTGAATCAAAATTGAATTCAAAATAAATGAGCCACACTCTGGCAAACAGGGTTTCAGCCGTCTCCGTACTCGACAAGTCATCACATAATTATGGCTCCATCAAACCCGTTTTGCCCAACAAACAACGTAATTTGAAGGAAAAATGGTCATTTGGCAGGCAGACGATTGACCGATAGCAAAGAGTTTTGACCCAGCCGACTGCGCAGGCTGACCTGGGTCGATACATTTTGCAGATGCATTAAACCCCCTTTCCTTTTCACAAAGCATGGCTCAAAAGTATATCGTGAATGTAGTCCGTAGTTATGTCTTACCCTAAAATTAAATTTATTTGCCAAATTTCTAGAATAAACTTTTGAAATCTGCATGGGAGAAGCGGCAATTACTTTTTCTTTAAGCCGTATGCTCCTTTTTGTGGTATTTGTCGAAGACAATACCACTATGAGTTCAATATTGAATTTTGAAGACCATGTATCGTATTTTGTGCAAAGCCGAAGGAAATAAACCCAATTAAACTCATTTTTTCTCAGATTAATGAGTTTTTCGGTAGCAATTAGATACGTAAGTGGAAATGGCATGTTAAAATACACTTGGTGAGGCCATCGATCGTGGAAATACCAATTCTTGATTGAAAATAGTTTCACTCGCTCATAGCCTTCTATTGGCGCAATGATATATACAAAATTTGTCTACTGATCGCTTGGTCCTGGGCTTTTTGGTTCCAAAATCAGTTCGTCCCATGGCTTGTTCGTCCCATGATAGCACGCTACTCCATTTGATTGGGCATGAATATTTATAGATCGAAATAATTGATTGTAATGCTTGGAACTAAATATTAACGGCCAAATATATTTCAAAATCATAGTTTTCAGGTACAAACTTAATTTCATTCGATATATTCACATGGTTTCTCTCTGTATCCATCATGCATCCTACTGTCAAGGGACGTTACTCCTGACTCCTAATGATCAAAAGGAGACCACCAATACACAAATAATTCTAACTTTGTCATGAGTACTCTCCCTTCAACGAAAAAAGTATTTATTTGCTTAGTAGGTTGACTTTCAAGCCAATATTTGAATAATATTTCTGCATTTCTTTCAAATTATTAATTCCACACAATGCCTTCCTTGACAAATACCACTTCAGTGTTCTCAACGCTTTGATTCCAATAATGTCTTCCGTGGTAATCGGGAAAAAGTATAGGTATTGTAAAACCCGTGGTTTTTGGTAGGTTTTAAAAAATAACCGCATGGTGAAAAGAACAGAAAATAATGCAGCAATCAAAATAAAATTATCCATATTATCCTTGATGTAACAGTAACGATGCCCTTTCGAACACTTCATTTTCTAGAGTAATTGAAGTCTTAAAAAGACGCCAATGTTTCAGACAAACCAATAATGAAAGCAAGCACAGATAACAAATTCAATTTGTTTCTAATGGTGGCATTTGTCTTTGACGGGTTTAAAAACATTGTGGGAAAAGGAGAAAATGCTGGTGATCAGCATTTTCTCCTCTTTCCAAAATGTTTTCAAAAGCCTCCTTACTCGAAATCGTTAAAATACGCAATCGTTTGGTGAATGATTTACCGGGTAAAAACAAAATACAGTTTCGCACAGTAACACGGAGTTATTACAACGGAAAATTCAGTTATCGGCGAGAATGTACTTGGAACTACATTTCTCCCTACAAACTGTATATGTAAGGGGCTCGATAGTCTGAGTGTTTATTAAACACGGGCAAAACCATTCCTCTATAGCCAGCCCCAATAGTTCAGGTGGTAGAGCATGACACTTGTGAACGTCAAATCTCGGGCCAATTGAGGGTGTGGGTTTGATTTCCACCGCTAGCCACTTAAGATTACTAAAAAGTATTTCGGATTAGACCATAAGCCTAGGTCCCGTGAAACGGTGTTATACGACGAGCAACTAAAGAACCAGGCGTAACTAAGGATGGGTTTCGTCCTGCATCTTGCACTAACCCCGTAACACAGTCTTCTGGGGGGCGGGGGGGGGGGGGTGTGGACGTAGCCCATAATTATAGGCAACCGGTGTCTACGATATATAAAGAAAATTAACCATTGCTCTACAAAAGAGAGACCGTTCACAGGAGGTTTGACTGTATCTAGGCCAACTGCTATGTACAAAATGTACTTGACATTTGTGTTTAAGTATTTCCTGTGCTATTTTGCACTAACTTGAGTGGTTTTAACCCCTTTACCGCACATTCCAAACGTTTACCGTCCCTGAAGAAGGAGCCCTTTGAAAAAAATGTGAGAAAAGGAGAAAATGCTGGTAACCAGCATTTTCTCCTTTTCTTACAATGTTTTATACCCTATTAAAGACAGATTTTACCATTGTTGGTCACATTTAAATTGTCTTCTGCAAATGCTCTCTATTTGGACAAGTCTATATTTTGCTCATGTGAAAAATAGTAAAATCAACGATCTCGTTTAGGTAAGACCGAGCAGGAGATAGCTTTTGAAAAAAAAAAATCCCAATGTTTGATACCTTTTCCATAGATAAACAACATCATTTGTAATATTCTGCTCAGTCTGATCGTGATCTACACAGTCCGTAAAAGCATATGGGGTCGCGTTTAGGAGCCTAAGGATTAAGATATATACTACTCAAAATTTGCTAGGGGTCACCATGTTTCCCGCAATGCCCTTTAATTTCAGAAAATCTGTTTAGATACAAAGAACTAGTGCATATATTTTAAGTGTGCTGTATTTTGGATACTTGAATAATTCATTGTGACTCTGATTAAACCGACTGCTGTAGAAACGCATGTTTTTCTAATGCGATACTGAATTGTAAATTTTTTTCGAAATATCAAAATGACCACTATCAAAGTGTGAGTAGTATAACTCTTTATCACATAACAAAATTTCATTACTTGGTCCAAATTGAAAGCATTTACAGACGACATACATGTTGTAAATTTGGCATAAACAATGGGATTTGTCCCTGAAAGATTAGAAAATATTGTGGGAAAAGGAGAAAAATGCTGGTTACCAACATTTTCTCCCTTTCCCACAATGTCTCAGGGTCGTTTAAACGCGGGATTGCATGGTAAAACGGTTAAATGGCCTTGTAGTGTGTGCGTGATAGAATATACCGAAAGAATTAAACTGTAGCGTGTTTTAGAGAAAATGTCGAACGAAATGTCATACACAAAAACAGATGCTTCTGTGAAGATCTATGCAGTCTCTTTTGACGTGAAGATGCGCCATTGTTCCTCCACAGTTATTCAGCGAAACGCAAATCGATTACCTGCTATTTTTTCTGTGTAGAATACAGGGCATAAATAGGTGAGCGAGTTTTCGTACTGATAGGACTGAAATGATGTTGAAAGTGGCGTAAAACACCATTCAATCAATCAAATCAAAACTTCCTAGCATAACTGCACAAATCACACTGTTTCTATCAATCCGTAAAGCATTGCAGATGACTACAAATCGATTTTGTGGCTGCAAAGTGACACCTTAATTGACACTTTATAAGTTTTTAAACAGAAAATAAGTTTATAAGTTTTTTAACAGAAAATATCGAACGATATTTCACGCACAAAAACAGATGCTTTTGTGAAGATCTATACGTAGTCTCTCTTTTGACGTGAAGATGTGCCATTGTTCCCCCACAATTATTCAGTGAAACCCAAATCGATTAGCTATTTTTTTTTTTTATTTGTGAAACCCAGGACATAAATAAGCGAGTAAGCTGTCGCATTGATATGACTGAAATAATGTTGAAAGCGGCGTAAAGCACCGTTCAGTCAATAGACTTAACCCTTTACCACATTATAAAATTTTAGACTCATCCATATTAAAAGCAACTGAAGAGTAGAATCGAGACATGACTCAAACGATGAGATTTGTTTTTGAAAAAGCATAAAACATATTGGAAAGGGAAGAAAATGCTGGTTACCAGCATTTTCTTCCCTCTCCAACAATGTTTTCAAAAGCCTCCTTCCTCAGTGTCGTTCAAACCCAGGATTTAGTGGTAAAGGGTTTTTAGTTTCTAGCATAATTGCACGAATCAATCAATACATAAACCATAAAAGTTGACTACAAATCGATTTTGTGGCTGAAAAGTGACACCTGAATTGACACTTCATAAGTTAAAATGTCATATAATTCTTTACTAAACGGCCAAATTTTAGATATATCTTGCTTAAAACTGAAATCATTTGCAGACGGCTAATTACATAGGACTCATATCAAGTTTATGAAAGCCTACGAAGTACACTGGGGAAACAGAAAAATATGCTGGTAACAAGACCTTTTTTTTTTTTCAATTCCAACTCTAAAGGATTCAGTTCTTTGCAATGCTTATTATATTTCGATAAACCCAAAAACTATCGTAAAATACCTCGACACAACACACACATTTGAAGATTTAAAAAGTAGCTAAAGTAGCACATGAAAAGAGATAGACATGTCCAAATTGAAAATGTTCTGCAAAAGCTTATGTTCTGGCAAAAGGATGTTTAATGCATCTCCGTGTTTCACAATACCTATCAAGTCATCACATAATTTCGGATCCATATGGCTTGCAACATGTGAAAAGGGGCATTAGGACATTGGCGTAAAGTGTCGTGTCGGATCAGCCTGCGCAGTCCGCGCAGGCTAATCCGAGACGGCACTTTACGCCTTTTTAGATTTTGTGCTACAGTAGACTTGCGAGAAACAGAAAATTACATAAAAACGGAAAGTGTCGTTTCGGATTAGACTGCGAGGACTGCACAGGCTGATCCGAGACGACACTTTCCGCAAATGTCTGAATGCCCCTTTTAGCATGTTGCAAGCCAATTATAATCCATTTTGTCAAACAACCGAGTGGATCATAAGGTTAGAGGGGTCCTTGACTAGTAGAAATTGACAAATAGCAAAAAGTATTGATCCAGCAATCCGCGCAGGCTGACATGAGTTGATACTTTTTGCAGATGCATTAAGTCCCCTTTTCTCACAAGATAATTCATTTGTAGACAAGAGTCTCAAATGATAAATTTTTTTTCTTATATTAAATGGGTATGAAACTGGATGGGAAAAAAAAGGAGAAAATGGTGGTAAGTTACAGAAAGAACAATGATTTTACCGAAAAAAAAAAACATCTTTTACTCCGATTCTTTGTAATAACAACAAGCAAAATTTCAGCGCATTTCACTTTAAACCATGGAATGCTAACTTTCAAGTGCTAAATAAATTAAATGAAAATGTACAGCCTATGTAGAAGACAAAACCAACCCAAATACTTCGATTTCAAAGCTCTTTTCGTTGGATACATTTTCTTAATTAGGACAGAGTAGATAAAGTATCAGACAGCACGTTCAGTGAAACCTGATCTTAATCTACATTGTTCACATTTTTTTCAGCGCTTGAAGAGCTGAGCAGCCTTGGCGTTAAGTCTTATAATGCCAATCACGTTGTTTTTCCCCCAGCAAATATTTAGTAAGATCGGACTTCCGAAAGTGGTAACTCTAAGTGCTAATTAACATCAGACGTGTACTCTAACCTCGGCTCTGAACTATCCGCAATTTTACGAGGTATTTCACACATTGTTAGATCTACAGGATAAAAGAACTTGATTTAATCCTTTTTCCCACATCGTTATCAAAGATATTATTTACAGCACTGAAAAAAATACGTATATGAGCCATGATTTCTGAACAGCTAACCCCATCTGCAAAAGAGTTTTGACCAGGTCAAACTGCGCAGTTCGCGCAGGCTGACTCAAGTCGAAACTTTTTGCAATTGGTCATTTTTTGCATTATAAAGGACCAGTCTACTTCATGATACATCGGTTGTTAAACAAAATCCATAATTATAAGATGACTTCCTCGGTATTTTTTTCCACGGTGATGCATTAAATCCCGTTTTACCACAGCATGACAGATCTTATAGACCTAGATCAATTTCTTTTTACGAAAATAATTTAAATTAATCAATATCGCTACTAGTAAATTTGCTTCTCTGCTAAAAGCACTCACCCTGTTATTTTCCAGTTCTTCCTTCCAAACTGAACACACACCGCCATTCTCTTTCATTCAGGCGGACGATTTTTCTAGTGTGTAAACACGCGCTGTGTATGTATGCCGATGGTTGTCTTTAAGTAGAGCAGCGGATGCTGACTGTTGAGTTAGCGGTTTTTCTCCGCCAGATGTCAGTAGTTCTGCGCGCAGAAATCGATAGTAAACAAAGAGCGCGGACCTGATCGAGAACACTGCAGCTTACTTCCTGGATTCTAATCCTGTCACTGTCATTTTACCCTTTACTAAATAATCTCATGTTTTAACACTTAGCTTGACAAACGCGACTAAACAACCGCTTGCAGACGGTGTAGATTAAGATCAGACTGTACTCAGACTGCATAGAACGTGCAGTATGATCTTGGATCTACTCTGTCCAATAAGGAGATTTATCCAAAAATTAAGTCTGAACTAGCAAAATTTGGGCTTTTTACTTTCGGCTTGAAAAATTCGTTTAACTTATTTAGCGGGTTAAGGGTTAATGACCTTCGGAAAGAAGATTTCTTCGAAAACAAAGAGGGAAAAGGAGAAAATGCTTGTAACGAATTCATGTTCTCTCTCTCGCTCTCTCTCTCTCTCTCTCTCTCTCTCAGGCTGTCATGTGTGGAAACTTTTTGCTATATGTAAATTTTCTGATTTTTAAAGGACCATTTTACCTCGTAATTCATTCGGTTGCTATAGAAATAGATTTTATGGATCCATAATTATGTGATGGCTTGCATGCTATGTGTCACATAGATGCTAAAACCCCTTTTTCACAAAGCATGGCTCATACACATTAGGCGTGAAAGGTGTTAAACACTAAACGCACAAACCGTTCTTCCTCATTATGGCGTCTGCCAAGTGCTGAACATCTGTGTATTTCATATCAACGGAAACCATCTGTAGATACATGTATTACATATATGAGCCCTGCTCTGGCAAAAGGGAGCTTAATGTATCTCCGTGATGCATCATACTAAAAGAATCATCATATGGCTTGCAACACGCGAAAAGGGGCATTCGGACATTTGCGTAAAGTGTCGTCTCGGATCAGCCTGCGCAGTCCGCGCAGGCTAATCCAAGACGGCACTTTACGACTACATTAGATTTTGTGCTACAGTAGACTTGCGCAAAACAGAAAATTACATAAAAACGGAAAGTGCCGTCTCGGATTAGCCTGCGCGGACTGCGTAGGCTGATCCGAGACGACACTTTACGCAAATGTCCGAATGTCCCTTTACGCGTGTTGCAGGCCATATAATCATGTATCCCTAAAATGAATTTAGTCTGACAACATATTGAATAATGAGGTAGAATGGTCTTTTGGCATGCAGAGGATTCTTCAATAGCAAAAAGTTTCGGCCCAGGTCAGCCTGCGTGGACTGCGCAGGCTGACCTGGGTCGATACTTTTCGCAGATGCATCAATCCTGCAATTTGCATTTTGTATTAATTGCTTTTGGATTGCGTGTTTTCACACTTTACTTCACAATCCTGTGTTTTAACGCGCTAGGGGAAATGAGGTTTTAATAACATTTTGAAAAAAAAATGCTGGTTTGTCACAACAAAACATAACATAATTTTTATTTGGCATTAAACTGTGACAATTTATAGCCAATACATAAACAAATATCGATGTGGAGTGTAAACACTGGCAATATAAGGATAATAAACAAAAGAAGTATACAGAGAATTCAATGTATCCGAAGGAGGGAAAAAAAAAAGGTTATTTTAGTACTCATGGAATTCTTTCTTTGAAAGCAAAGAAGATAATTATATTTGAGAGCTTAATTATTTCTTATGAATTTTTGGATGACATAATTTGGATAAATTTAAAAGCAGTCGGTCGTCTGCAGTAATAGGGTTTTAAAAATCTGTTTCTTAGGTTGCAGTATTTTGGACATTCTAATAAAAAGTGATATTCGTCATCAATTTTATTCAATGAGCAATTTTGGCATTTTCTGAGGTGTCTATCAATTCCATCATGTCGGCCGGTTTCAATCGCAAGTTTGTGAACAGACAATCTAAATTTTGTTAATGTATGTCTGAATTTATTTGTACAAATTTGTTTTTGATCAAATTCTTGATTGTATAAACAGTATGAAGACAGTCTTGGAGAGTTATTGATATTATGTAAATCAAGTTTCTTTGTATATATCTAGAATTCTTAATTTAATTGATTGCAGTCGCATTTTCTTCATTACCCTTGGTGTTCTCTACCTTATAAAAGACAGATTCCGTCATTTAGGCCACGCCCAATTTGTCTTCCAATACTATCAATATGGGTGGGTCTAATATTTGGTTGTTTAGTAAAGAGTTAAGTTAACCGATTATCTTTCCATCTTTGAACAGCTTGTCGGCAATTAGGTTTCACTTTTTCAGAGCTGAGAATATAAAGTTAGTCATGCTCTGTGAAAAGGGAGCTAAATGTATCTGCTTAAAGCATGTTCCCATATGGCTTGCAACACGCGAAAAGGGGCATTCGGACATTTGCGTAAAGTGTCGTCTCGGATCAGCCTGCGCAGTCCGCGCAGGCTAATCCGAGACGACACTTTACGATTACATTAGATTTTGTTCTTCAGTAGACTTGCGCAAAACAGAAAATTACATTAAAACAGAAAGTATCGTTTCGGATTAGCCTGCGCGGACAGCGGAGGCTGATCCGAGACGACGCTTTGCACAAATGTCCGAATGCCCCTTTTCGCGTGTTGCAAGCCATCTTATACAAAGAGTCACACCCCATCTTTAGCCTTATATCGCCGAATAAACCCTGGTGACATTTCCAATTTGAAAAAAAGATCCATATAATTTCAATCCTTCGGGTCGCTCTTTTCCAGAATGTTTCAGCAAAGCGGACAGTGTATATTCAAAGATCAGACTGCACGTTCTGTGCAGTCTGATCTTGATCTACACTGGCCCCTAATGCATCTATAGTTGTGAAGGCATAAAATTTCGGGGATAAAATACCGAAAACAGCACGTCTTTTGATGTCTCATGAAAGTGTATCTGCATTAATTTTTTGTAAGCCCGCCCGGGTAGCTCAGTGGTTAGCGTATCTGTCTAGTGACCGGGTAGTTGCGGGTTCGATATCCGGTTGAGGCAAACCTTCTTTCGAGAGATTTTTCGTCTCCCACCTCTGATGCATGTGAGAAAAGTAGTCAGTGACTTGGATAGAAAGTTGTGTCAGCACTGGTGTGAGAAAGCCAGGAAACACAGGCGTATAGGTGCACTGACCGCCGTGATATGACCAAAGCTGTTGAAACGGTGTTAAACTCCAATATAATCAATCCAACCTTTGACTTTTTAAATACATTACTATCTCGAGCTTAAATTTGACTATGATATACACAGTCACAATCTTTTTTAAAATACCGAAAACAGCATGTTTCTTGATCAGCGTTATCTCTGATGGCTTTTTGTACTAAGGTAGTGGACCCGTAATAGAAAACAGGTATTTCTACTATAATATTATCCTACAAAATTTGCTATGATTAAAAATGAGTATTATTGTATTACTTTATACGAGCCACTTTTTCCTTTTTTTCCTTCTTAGAATTATCATTTATAAATCTAAAACCACTATATTCTCATTACAAAGGGAGATAATAATTACCTCCCTTTTCTAGAAACTAACAAAAGTATCAAGAAATAATTTCACGATAGACATGAAAGGAATTTCTGGTCGGTTAAAAATGTGCAAAAGTATTATATCGGTATAAATCCTTATTTATCAAGTATCAAGAAATTTTGTTGAGTGATAATGAATATCAGCAATGTTTTTTTTTTCGAAAACAAAAGGAGGTTAAGTTCATCTCCGTAATGGATTATCTTAAGCAAGTCGCCGCGTTATATAGATCCATCTTATTTAAAAAAACCAGATTAATCGTGAGTGAGGGTGGTCCTTTGACATGCAGCAAACTGAACAATAGCAATAAGTTTCGACTCAAGTCAGCTAGTGCGGTATTTTTGGCAGCTGGTTTACCCCGCTGTCATAGTTCCCACATCACGTGTGCATGTATACACTGATTTTTGAAGCCTACTATCTTTATCTAGGTCAGATTTTCGCTTCCGGCAGGTTTTGCCTGGATACACGTGTAAACAAAACCAGTTTCGTACACTAACAAAATAGTTCTGCCAATGATATTCAAACAAAGCAGTTCAACTTGATACTGTAATACTATGTTCTCTGAAAAAAAATTAAAACATCATGTTTCAGTTGCACTTTACGATTACATTAGATTTTGTGCTACAGTAGACTTGCGCAAAACAGAAAATTACATAAAAGCGGAAAGTGTTGTTTCGGATTAGCCTGCGCGGACTGCGCAGGCTGATCCGAAACGACACTGTACGCAAATGTCCGAATGCCCCTTTACGCGTGTTGCAGGCCATATGCAAAAAAAAGTCTGCATTGTTCTATTCGTTCAATTCATTTTGCATACCGAGCACAGACTAGGCATGCATTGATTTGCGATTGGATTAGTCAAAATGTTATGCAATAATATTCATCCGCCATTCATAAAAACAGAGTTACTACCCTTCACATCATTAATTGTCTCATTTTGTTTACAGTTTTCAAATAATATGTCAATAATTGCAAAATTTTGTTGATGAAAGTTGTAGGTATATGATAAAGGGGAATTGTATGTTGTAGTACTTAACTTTCCAGGTGCTTGTAATTGTATCTCGCTGCGTAAGAAAATTTTGATATCTCTCCCGACCTTTGTTCTCCCACGATATCAGAATTTCTCACGTTGTTCGAATCAAATACAAGTTACTGCAACATACTATTCCCTATTCATATTCAGAGCAACGGGTTCGGCATTTCCCCGTGGCGTACACCCCTCCACAATATTACGTAAAGCGCGAGAAACGTAGGGTATTACTAATGAATGCGCCTAAATTGCGTCATATTTCGCTCTGGTTGAATGACACGAGCTGTTTATCTTGGTAACAAGTGCGCGGGAACTACTGTTTTCGCCTTCAGTTGAAGAGTTAGAAAAAGTATGAAATCGGTATTTTCCATTGGTCGTAACCATGAAATTTGAAACCATAAACCACCATTATTTCTCGATAAACTACCGAAAAGCATGCATTTAGAAAATGTCATTATTCTATTGATTACCTACTGGAAATGTACAATGAGTATACATACACCAGTATTAACTGACGTTAGTTGTCTTTGCGAACAATGTAGATCAAGATCACAGTACGCACAGTTTAATCTTAGATTTACACTGACCGCTGCTACATTACCGGTACATATTCTAAAATAAACAATCTGGAAATAGCAATATTTTGGGCTGGTATTTCTTACTTACCTATGGGCTGCTAAGCACGACTCAAGGACCTTCTGCGGACTGTGTAGATAAAGATCAGACTGCACAAAACGTGCATTCTGATCTAGAATCTTAACTGTCCTATCAGAAGATAGTTTTTTCACGGAAAATAACTTTGAAATAACGATATTTAGGTTTTTACTACCGGCTTGAAAGTTTTATTTAATTTATTTGGCAGGTTAAGGGTTAAAAAAAGTCCAAATCATTAATTTACTGCTTTAAAGGCCCAATAGCGGTCAAAAAGTCTATGCAGGTATTAAAATGCATTTAAATTTAAGTCATACCATTTAAAGTATGAAAAATATTGTGAAGATGACCTGTTATTCAGTAGATGAACTTTATAAGCTTACAGCTTTCGTTCCAATCTTTTTCGCGAAACTTGAAATTTTTAGAATATTAACATGTATGTAATCATTATCTTCAATAAAATATGTTTAACTAACCTGTTTTTCTGTGGTCCGTCCAAGTGTTCGTCGCCGACAGAAAAATGAGTTTTGAAATCAGGCAAAAAGTAAACAAAAGATTGAGTGACCTGGCAGGTTTTAACTCAGTTTTGAAATTAATTTCTCTGCCACCGACTAACACTGGGACCGACTGTTCAATAACAGATATTCATCTTCACAATGATTTCCATTCTTTAAAATGGTATGATTCAAACTTAAATGCATTTTAACACCTGCTTTGTTTACTTTTGGCAGCTTTTGTTACTTTGACTGTTAATGTGATTTTTCAGCCGGTAGTAAAACAAAATGTTGCTATTTCCAAGTTATTTTTTGGGGGAAATATCGCCCATCGAACAGTGTAGAATCCAGATCAGACTGCACGTGTGCAAGCTGATCTTGATTAACACTTTCCAAAAAAGGTCCTTGAGTCGCGCTTAGCAGCTTAAGGGTAGCCAAACACCGCAGAAACAATAACACCCATCGAGTTATTGAGGTCACACGATTTCCACCCCCCCCCCTTTTCCGACGCCAAGGGGAACAACACTAAAAATGAAAACGCAATAATAAGCTAATATCATGAATTAACTCCCTTGTAAAACCAAAATTCATATACGTCGACAGAAAGTTTTACTTCAAAATTTTGGAGAGAGCGCCTTCTCTATTTGTCCGTCTCGTTTACTTTATTCTCAACACAGTTATGCAAATTCAAAGTACACAAGTAAACACGCCTTTTGAGAATTGGCATCACTGTGTCTGTTCCTGTGTATGAAACCCAACTTCATGACGCCCCGACAACCATAAACATGGTATGAAACTAGATGTTTTCAAAAGCTTTCTCCTTCAGGATCGTTAACCCTTATCCTGCTATATAACTAAAACGAAACTGTTAAGCCGATTGTAAACACCCAAATTTTGCTTTTTCAAAGGTATTTTTTGGGGGAAAAATATGTCTTTATCGGTCAGTGTAGATCAAAGATCAGACTGCACGTTCTGTGCAGTCTGATCTTGATCTACACTGTCCACAAAAGGTCAGTGAGTCGCGCTTAGCAGCCATAGGGTTAAAACTCTTGAGTGTTAAGTAAGGGGTTAAGTTACTAAGGACTTAACTAATCTGTTGAACTTATTTGAGGCCGAGCCCCGGTAGCTCAGTCGGTAGCCAATAAGACTTGAGAACAGGGGGTCGTTGTTTAGATCCCCGGCTCGGCCAGTTTCTTTTCGAGGATTGATGATAGTCATTGCCATAGGATTCATTCCTCTCTCAAGGCTGACCATTGTTTCGACGATGGTTACATTTATGTGGGAAAGCAGCCGATAGCTAGTAAAGAATATTGAGCGAAGTACTGGTAACAGAAACTCCAAGAAAGCATGGTGCCGCGATTCAACTGAAATAATGTTCAAAACGACGTTAAATACCATAGAATCGTTCAGTTCACTTATCTGACTCTAAAAAGGTTTGACATGGATAGAAATATAGCTAGGATCAATCGACTTGGTGCATCGAAACTGGCCTTATTCTTAGTTTTTCGTTGGAATGCCCTTTGGCAAGACACTTCTTTTCTAGACATCCTTGATTTGTTAAACCAAGGAAACACTCGAATAAGTGAGGAGTGACGTTGATTTGACTGAAATCATGTTTAAAGGGGCGTAAAAAACCATTCAATCAATGAAACGTCTTATTAGCCTACATAGAGTATACTTATGAGTAGTGGCTAGGTTTGAAAATGATTATTCTAAATAGTTTAAAAAAAGAAAGAAAATCCAATACTTCATTGACGAATCAGCTTTGATTTTCCTTGTTCTACACTTTCTTATTTTAACCCCTAACCTCCTAATAAGCGAAATGAAAATTTCAAATCTATAGTAAAAAACCAAAATTTTGCTGTTTCAAAGGTATTTTTTGGGGAAAAAATCTCATGGGACAGTTTAGATACAAGATCAGACTGCACGTTTTGTGCAATCTGATCTTAATCTACACTGTCCGCAAAAGGTAATTGAATCGCGCTTAGCAGCCTAAGGGTTAAAAAGGGTCAGTGAGCCCTCTCTCCAAAGGTTTTATCCAAAAAGAAATATTGCCCTGTACAATAGACCGAGCGCGGGGAACCCCTCTGATTCGATTAAGATAGAACTAATCTATCATTATTGACTGTGGTTTGCCTACTGTTATCTCTTTCCATACCACAGACAACACCAGAAACTTTTGTGGGCAGTGTAGATCAAGATCAGACTGCACAGAACGTGCAGTCTGATCTTTAATCTACACCGTCCACTGCTTTATTCTGGATTATGACTGAACTCTCTCTTGATCTTGCACCGAAATTGTATTCGTAGCCTTTGAGAAAATGCAATTTATTTACTCAGTAATGAAAGAGTTAAGTGACTGCACAAGCTTAACCCTTTGCCAGACGACAAAATTCTGGACTGGACCTGATTGAAGCATTTGCAGACGACAAACGAAATTGTTCAAGTGATGATTTCTGTCTTTGGAAGGGTAGAAAACATTGTGGGAACAGGAGAAAATGCTGATTATCAGCATTTTCTTCTTTTCTCAGATTGTTTCAAAGGCCTTCTCTTTCAGGGTCATTAAAACTCGGTATTGTATGGTGAAGGGTTAAATGTACGAATAATTATTGTTCGAAAATGGTTCACTATATTGACGATTCAGCTGTTGTGCTATTTTGACGAAGCAGCCAGTCACTAGGCTTTCTTAATTTGCAGTGAACAATCTTAACGATATGGGCGGAAAATACACGTACCATTCCTGAAACTCTTTACCAAACGATAAATTATACACAAGTCCAAATTGAAAGCATTTGCAGACATAGGGCAGAAAAGATTGTGGATAAAGGAGAAAACGCTGATTACCTGCATTTTCTCCTTTTCCCACAATATTTCAAAAAGTCACCTCCATAAAGGTCGTTAAAATTTGGGATTTTGTGGTAAAGGGTTAATTAACTAGTCTTTGGACTAAAAATTTTAAAGAAAGGAGAAACAGAAAGGAAATACATAGTCAATTCCGAAGATTATTCGAGAATCGTGTTCTAGAGAGGATACAACTATATTGAAGTACATGTATCTAAGTTTATTGTGCAGTTTTCCAACACACAGTTTGTGAACTCTCCGATCGGGAAAGTTAAGAAACTTTATGAGACATAAAAAGAAAAGAAAATTGATTACTTTAATACTTCCTAAAGTGGATAAAGGATCGAAAGGGAAACGCCATATTGACGGATCTACTTTTTTCGTGCAGTTTTTAATATTCATCGCCGTAAAATCTGCTTCTAACCCTTTCCGCGCTATAGGCAAAACAATACTTTTCAAATTTGTGTTTGCTCAAAATCAGATAGCGCAGAATGTACCGTCCGATCTGGAATCTACGAGGGTTGTCCAAGAAGTATGTAGATTGTTCCCGTAATTTGACTATTTTCAACAGTTTAACACCAACATTTGACATTTTACTATTAGACATGCCATTGATGCATGCTGAAAATTTCATCAAATACAATAATCATGATCGAGTAAAAAGTTACAAAAAATTAAAAAAAAAAATAGCTGCTACCCGGTGCACGACGCAGGACCACATCAGAAAACGTCCACATACTTCTTGGACAACCCTTTTATATCTTTCACTTGTTTAGTCAAGCCTATAAATTATATCGTCTATCTGAGTTTCTTTAGACTGTTTTTTACAGTCGTCCAAAGATGTCGAGTGTGTATACTTGTAGCTGATGGATATCAGCCTGGGTCCGTATCCACCAACCATTCTTAAGGACATTGAAATCTTGGCCTTATTATAGATTTTGAAAGTAACACAACTTCTGATTGGCTAAACCAAATGGTTTAGCCAATCAAAACGTGGGCTACTTTCAAATTTAGAAACATCTTGGTTATAAGACTAAAGGTGTTCATAAAAAATTAAAATTCGTATAATAAGAATAAGTCTAACGAACTAGTTTCAACTGTTAGTGCGTTATGATCATGGGAAAGTAGCTCAAAAGATGAAAATTTTAAATAATCGTTTAAATATAAAATACACATAAGAATCAGGTCTATGTTTATCCTGTCGCTTTCATTTAGTCTGAACCCGACAAGAGGGCACTTTTATGTTATTGGTCAGTTGGTCACGTGACCGTAGCACTCGTCACAACAACATCTAACCTCGTCTGTATAACGGCATCATCTACCGCTAGATGGCATTCTACAAATACACATCTATCTAATTTGGGCATTCTGGGTACAGAACCGGACTACTTTTCAAAACAACAACCGTTACTTTGAATTTCAAAATGAAGTAAACGTTTACTCAATAAAATGCTACCTGGTGCGATTCATTCAGCTATGATCGGCTTGCATGTAACCTATGCATCGGCCATTTATTAAAACAGCCCCTACATGCTTGGGTAATAGGTTAATAGCTTCGATATAAGCTCTACTTTTCCCAGGTATATGGGGATGGGTGATGCGTCATAGCAGACAGGTCGAATCTTCGAAGAATATGACATGCGCAGACAACGGTATAACGGTCGTTTCCATTTGAACTGCCAATCACGTGATTGTATACATGGCGGCGCCATTGTAACAACCTCAATGAAGTTATTCACATGTATTTATCTGTCGGTGAAAACTTCGATCGGAATTGATAAACCACGTTAAAAATGAATGTACGTACTGGTTGTCAACTGAAATATAGTTAGAAAAATTTCGAGAGAAAATTGAGATTCAAGTTTTCTTTTTTAAGAGGAGCCTTACAATTTTCAGAACGGTAAACGGGCGTATTTCCGGCGAAGAAATGTGCCGTGTAGGTGCATATCAAGCAACTAGAGGGACTTGATCACCGGATCACCCAAGGTATGCCGAATGGTGACTGTCTAAGAGGGTAGCTGCCAACCGGGACTTTCTTTCTTTCAAATAAGCATCTCGATGGTTGAATGAAAGTATCGTGAACGAAAAATGTTGTTTAATGGTAAAATTTTGTTAATAGTTTCATCATGTAGCTCTAAATTCGCATTTTTTCCTTTCCTTAACATGTTTCATCAAAACAGAAAATATCTGTCTTCCCTAGACTGTGTTGATTAAGCATTTTTCTTCTGGTAAACGTCACGCTTATAAATGGCGAAATCAATATCATGCATGAGGCCATTATTGCAGCTGCATGCAGGATAAAATCGTTAAGTTAATCCACAGTTCTTCGGTTTTATTATATACCAGTAAATTTTCCAGCTCAAACAGCCCGGCCGGTTAGCTCAGTGGTTAGCGTATCTGTCTCGTGGCCTGGTGGTTGTGAGTTCGAAGCCCGGTTGAGGCAAACTATTCCGGCGATTTTTCACCTCTCACCATGCATGTGAGCAAAGTAGTCAGTGACTTGGAAAGAAAGTTTTGTCAGTACTGGTATGAGAAAGCCAGGAAACACGTGCGTAAGTGCACTGACCGCCATGACATAAGCTGTTAAAACGGCGTTAAAATTCCAATACAATCAATCAATCAATCAATCCGGCGCAAATGCATGCCTCGCAAGCGGATAAAGTAACACACACCACAGAAAAAAAAAATCGTATCTACACACTGTGAAATACGGCTTCAGATATGGTATGATGACGTAACTCGAGCACGGACTTAGCATGCATTGATTTTCGATTTGATTAGTCAAAATGTTCTACCCTCCACACCATAATTTTGTCGTAGTAAGTTGTAGGCATATAATACAAGGAATATTGTGTTGTAGTAACTTTCATGGAGCTTGTTCGATGTAAAAACGAAAAATTCCGCGAACTTTCATGGTGCTTGTTCGATGTAAAAGCAAAAAGTTCCGCGAACTTCGAGGACAATCCCCGTATTCGCTTCTCACTGTGTAAGAAAATTTTGACATCTAGGTCGACCTTCGGCCTAACGCGATATCAAAATTTGTCATGCTGCTCGAATCAAATACAAGCACCAGAAAAGTTACTACAACATAGTATTCCGTATTTATGCACTGTTAAAACATGACCAAAAGATGTGCGTTATTTTGAGCGGATTGGATCTGTATAATTCAGTGGGATATGGACAATAATTGTGAAACAGGATGAACACAATGGGGGAAAAAGTGTGGACGGTACGGGATTCGAACCCAGGACCCTCGCTTACAGGGCAAGTGCTTTAACAACTGAGCTACCCGGACTGCTCGACATCCACAGATAGTTGGTGTCTTGGACTTGGAAAGTTTATCGGGCTCGGCTCCGGAATTTTATCCAAATCGCCTCACCGGATAAACTTCCAACGCCTTGCCCCGATAAACTTTCCCAATCCAGGACGCCAACCATTTATTCTCTGAAATACGTCTGTGTTTAGTTCTAGTAATCTTAAGCTGTATTCTTTGTTCTGAATTTAGTTTGAAAATGGAAATCTATTGACTGTGATCACAGTTTTTGTTTAGAAAATCTTAATAAGATCTGAATTTATATTTGAGCCATCCTCTGGCAAAAAGGGGCTTAATGCATCTTCTCGGTGATGCATTGTATCAAGCACGTCATCACATAATTATGGATCCATAAAACCCATTTAGTATAACAATGGACTGGATCTGATGTTAAAAAGGGCCTTTGGAATGCAGAAAATTAACCAATAGCAAAAAGTATCGACTCATGTCAGCCTGCGCGGACTGCCCAGGCTAACATGGGTCGATACTTTTTGCAGATGCATTAAGCCCCCTTTCCACAGAGCATGGCTCATTTGTTTTTGTGTGACTTAAAAGCGAATGGTGCTGAGCGCGGCTAAGCGTACTTTTGCAGACAGTGTAGGTCAAGATCCGATTGAAAAAAAAAAAAGTACAATGCGACCGTCGATCTATATTGTCCGATACGGTGATACCTTTGCACATAGAGATCCTTGAAAATGATATTAGATCTATTTTGACATTGGCAAAAGTCTATATTAGAGCTACTGGCTTTGAAAATCTATTTGAGCCACGTGCTGTGAAAAAGGGGTTTAATACATCTGCAAAAAGTGTCGCCTCAGATCAGCATGCAACGACTATGTAGGCTGACCTTGGTCAAAACCTTTTTGCTACTGGTCAATTTAGCGCATATTAAAGAACCATTGTGCCTCATGATTCAATCGGTTGTTAGACAAAATTGATTTTAACGGAAACCCCCTTTTGCCAGAACATTGCTATTTTTTTTTTTAGCAATGTAAGGATTTAAACAAGTTGTGACATTATTCTAGTATCATATTTATTATTCTTGAATTAAGTGCTGTGAAAATACAAAATTGACTTAGAACTACATTATGTTATTTTGTGGGTGAGGACAAAACTTCAAATCGAACGCCACGACTTAGTGAAGACTACATTATGTTATTTTGTAGGTGAGCACAAAACTTCAAATCGAACGACACGACTTAGTGAAGACTACATTATGTTATTTTGTGGGTGAGCACAAAACTTCAAATCGAATGTCACGACTTAGTGAAGACTAGTGAGAACTGCGTTATGTTATTGTGTGGGTGAAGACGAAACTTCAAATCGAATGCCACGACTTAGTGAAGACTACATTATGTTATTCTGTGGGTGAGGACAAAACTTCAAATCGAATGCCACGACATAGTGAAGGCTACATTATGTTATTCTGTGGGTGAGGACAAAACCTCAAATCGAACGCCACGACTTAGTGAAGACTACATTATGTTATTGTGTTGGTGAGGACAAAACTTCAAATCGAATGTCACGACTTAGTGAAGACTACATTATGTTATTTCGTGGTTGAGGACAAAACTTCAAATCGAATGTCACGACTTAGTGAATACTACATTATGTTATTTTGTTGGTGAGGACAAAACTTCAGAATGAACGCCTCGACCTCGGTATCGGTGCGACAGTCACCAAGAAGGAAAGGGAAAAAGACAACAGGACAGTTTGGAGGCGACTTGGAGGTAAAGTGACAAACAATGTAGCCATTGTACAATATGAGCCATGCTCTGTGAAAAGGAGGTTTAATGCATCTGCAAAAAGTATCGACCCAGGTCAGCCCGCGCAGTCCGCGCAGGCTGACCTTGGCCGAAACTTTTCGCTCTTGGTTAATTATCTGTACGTCCAAGGATCTTTCTTCCTCATAATTAAGTCGGTTGTTAAGAAAAGTCAATTTTATGAATCCATAAGTTTGTGATGGCTTGCTTGGTACCATGGATCACGGAGATGCATTAAGCCCCCTTTTGCCGGAGTATATATTTATATTGATCTATTTTTTATGCTAAGTTAATTCTTATAGTAATATTACATCTCTGTCTGGCTGTGTGACAGACTGACTTTCTCTGTAGATCCCTGTATCGTTCTCACATGCTCTATCCTTCTTTTACAAAAGGTAGAAAAGTAGCCTTTCAGCTTGCTGACTACTTTGTTTCGTCTTGAGGCAAAGAATATAGACTAGCAATTTTAGCGCGGCCTATTTCGAAGAAATGCTATATACATGTCGTCGTCTGCATTGCCGTGTTAAGGTCTACGGCCCCTAACTCTCATATTAAAAGACGGAAGCTGCCGAGATTGGCCGAATAGCCTTTACAAAAATGTCGATGTTACACGATATTTACCGATGATTTAGTGAGTTTACGGCCGAAAACTCGCTTCTTAAAAGACGGATGCTGCCGAAATTGGCCGAATAGCCTTTACGAAAACGTCGATGTTACACGATATTTACCGATGAGTTAGGGGTCGTAATCCTTAAAGCAGGCATTTTCTAATATCTTTGTCATTACTGGGGATATTTAACTTTTGAAACAGTTATGCCCCTTTCTTGACTTAAACGTTTTACTGAAAAAGCAACTGCAGGCATGTGTTGGCAACCGTATGTGGACAATATGATTGTTTCTAGATAAAAATATTAAGGCAAAGTAAAAATTTGCTTGCACCGAAAAATGAATCCGTTTGCGCACTGTTTCGCATTACATAGTCTTTTACTGGAGTCGATTCATGTCGATTATTTGTATTTTGAATACATGCATATTTGAGGCATGCTCTTCTAAAAGGGGGCTTAATGCATCTGCAAAAAGTATCGACCCATGTCAGCCTGTGCATTGTGCACAGGCTGACATGAGTCGAAACTTTTTGCCATTAGTCAATTTTCTGCAGCAAGTCAAAGGACCAGTCTACCCCGAAATTCAGTCGGTTGTTAGATGAAAATGGATTCTATGTATCCACAATTATGCAATGCATTGCTTGGTATAGCGCATCATGGAGATGCATTAAGCCCCCTTTTTTTGCTAGAGAATGGCTCTTTTTAAACTTACATTGTCAACAGTGTTGGCCACAGATTTGTTTCAAAATGCAATGAATTAAGGCTAACTAGTGGCTTTTTAGACGTCTCATCAACTTCTTGGTTCTTATTGCTCTGTCGGAAATAGGCATTCATCTCTGTCATTAGTTCCCTTTCTTTTAGCTGTATCTCTCTCCGTCACTCTCTCTCTCTCTCCGTCACTCTCTGTCTCTCTTTCTCTGTCTCTCTTAGCTACATCTGTCCCATTTTATCTCTCGTTCTCTCCCTCCTTCCCTCTCTCTCTCTTCTCTCTCTCTCTCTCTCTCTCTCTCTCTCTCACACACAGACACACCCCCCCCACACAAATAAATCTTTACTTTATATGTTTGTTTTTTTCTCTCTGTCTTTGTTTCTTTTTTTTTTTGTTTCTTTGTTTGTTTCTTTGTTTCTTTCTTACTTTGTTTCTTTGTTTCTTTCTGTCTACCTATCTATCTATCTATCTATCTATCTATCTATCTATCTGTCTGTCTATCTCTGTCTTTCTTTCTTTCTTTCTTTCTTTCTTTCTGTCTATCTATCTCTCTTTCTTTCTTCCTTCGTTTGTTTGTTTGTTTTTTTTCTATCTCTCTTATTCTCTTGCTTTCTTTCTCGCTGGCTTGCTTTTCTGTTTGCTATCTTGTTTGTTTGTTTTTTCATCTGTCGATCAAGAATGATCAGCTGACAATATGAAATGAAAAAGTTATAATACAATGAAATATATCACGTTCAAAAATGAATCGCTTGATTATCAAATTATATGGAATAACGATCAGACTCTCTGAAGTTAATCGAATTCATATCTCTAAATTTGGGAGCAATTCAATTATGATTAGTTTATGTGACTCTACACCGAGTATAGACAAGATGAAAACTGTACAATACGAAACTGGCCGCGAAATGGAAACGAGACTCTTCAAACTGAATGCGCTGGCTTTTGACCTACTTTTTGGTACTGATAAAAATGAATAAATAGAAGTTTGTGATTGGTAAAAAATGTAGACATGTTTATTCTAAGGGCTCCTGCCTATTTACTGGCAAAAATTACACCGTCTATCTTTTTAAAGATATTTCTTGTTACTGCTTATTTATGCCTTGCCTGTTTAACTCGACTATGCGTCGCTTAGTGGACAGTGTAGATCAAGATCAGACTGTAACAAACGTGTAGTCTTAAGTTGGAAATACACCGTCTGGCTGATGTATCTTTTGCTGGGAAAAAAGCTTAGAAATTAAAACACTTGGAGTTTCCTACGAGTTTGAAGTATTCATTAATCGATTGATTGATTTTATTGGAGTTTAACGCCGTTTTAACACATTAAGTTATATCACGGCGGTCGGTGCATCTGTGCATGTGTTTCCTGGCTTTCTTACACCGGTACTGACACAACTTTCTTTCCAAGCCACTGACTACTTTTCTCACATGCATGAGCCGTGAGTGGGGAAAAAAATGCCTCAGCCGGGTTTCAAACTCGCAACCACCAGGTCACGAGTCAGATTCACTAACCACTTGGCTATCTGGTCGGGCTTGAAGTGTTCATTGAATTAATATGGCTGAAAACAAGCTAAAAGTAACCATTAGAGTAGTCCATTTATAACTTAAATGAGAGTTTTCACTTTGGGGAATAAAAAGCCACAGGTATGCAGTTAACCCTCAGCGCGACTCAAACACCTTTTGCAGACAGTGTAGATCAAGATAAGACTGCACAGAACAGAACGTGCATTCTGATCAGAACTCCATATAGAGGGAGTGATTTTGATTTCAAAATTGAAAATATTAATTATTCTCCACTAAACCCTATGTTGTGGTACTCATTAGAATCGTCTCATCGAGACGATTCTAATGAGTACCCACAACATAGGGTTTCGAAGAGAAGAATTGACTTTAGAACACCATCACTCCCTCTTATCTGGAGCTCTGCTTGGATCTACACAGTCCGATAAGGTGATAGACTATCCTCCCCCCCCCCCCCCTCGCCAATAACTTTGAAATAGCAAGATTATAGGTATTCCTATATCGGCTTGAAAGTTTCATTTCATAAATTTAGCAGGAAAAAAGTTTAAGATCACAAACAAACGTTTGTTGTTGATGTTGGTAGTGGAAGTGCCGATCAGACTGTCTTATAAAGTATAAAAAACACAAAATATGGCGAAGGGGGGTGGGGCAAAGCGTAACATGTCCCATTTAACTCTTTCAGCGCTAAATATATATTTCTTGACGGCTGAAGATAGAATCCTGTGTCTCAGAAAGATTTTTTATCTTACAGGCTTGACTACACAAGCGGATGGCACAGATCCAAGACGTTATGTGCAGTCTGATCTTGATCTGTGCCGTCCGCAAAAGGCTCGGATTTCGCCTATGGCGCCGAAAGGGTTTATGATGTTTAACGCAATTTTCTAGTTTTTCATGCGTATCTCCACGGCACATGTTCGTTTGATATTTTACTTATGAACATTTCAGCTATACCACGACAGCAAACGGCAGAAAACGGACCCATACATTTCAAATTCGTACTCACCAACAATACTACTAAATGTTGCTAACCTGTCAAAGAGATTGGGAGGTTCTTTGTGTGTTGGCTGTTCGCAGCGCTGTTTCTATATCACTTTCTGTGAGGGCCCGGATGAAACGAAGGAAAACCTAAAAGCATAAAATAATATTCTTGAAACATGATGGTCGTAAACACTCTAATGTCAGGAATATTTTTTACTACCGATTCTTTTAGTACCTTAGTTATGACAAGATTGGCACACTCCTTCTCAAAACCATGTTTTATTATCGACGAGAAAGATTATGTGTTATTATCCTCGTTTACGAGTAACAGCACGCGATCCTGTGGGTTAACCAGTTACTGTACAAGTACGACCTTCCCCCCACCCATTTTTTTTAAATAACATTTTTGGAAGAAAAAATCAGTTTCTTGTAACAAGCAACTGATTCTTTTCCCACAATGTTTTGCTTTTAGAAAAAGAAACATTTCCGCTTCTATCGAATATCTATCCTGTTTGTGACTTTTCAATAATAGTTTCGGTAGGGTCTTCGATTAGCATGATTGTTGCTATTTTGTTCTCCGTGTCACTGACTCAAGCTCGAGATCCGCATTCAAATTCTATTTGGCTTCCAGCAATGATTCAAAATTTACCAGTATTTAAAAAGTCAGATGTTATTTTAAAAACTTGATTGGTTCGTGCATTTTGCACTTTAGGATTTTTGTCACAGCCGGGATGTAATACATGCGTTATTCATGAGTGATTACAAATTGTAAACTCACTTTATATCATTTGGTGACTCTGAAAAGTGCAATGGGAGATGCTTAAAAAAAAAAAAAAATAGACAGTCTTTGAAAGTAACAGGGTTTTTTGTTTTAAGTTAAACATCGTTTTCAACCTGAATTCCATGTACTTACTAACTTATGATCAGTACTGTGCATGTACAGCTGAATAATGTACTGCGATTCTTTATGTTTTACATGTGTGGTATGAAATGTGCAGACTATAGTTTTATACTTGTACGAAACATGTTTCCGATATCTTTGACGAATTACCAACGTATTCTCGTTACACTTTGCCTTCTGTTGCCGGTTAAATGATAACAGCATTTCAAATAATGTGCTAGATGTTGCAATGATACGATTTTTTTTTCCAGACAACAAAAGGAGAAGCGTTAATACGTGGAGTGTTTTAAGACTACGTTTGAAATGAATAAAAAAAAAACTGCTGAGAAAAATTGAATGAAATATTCGAGGCAATGGTAAAACCCCTATTATTGCGATCGCAAAGCTTCTTTTCCACGGAAAAATCTCAACGTATCGGACAGTGTAGATCCAAGATCAGACTGCTCGTTCTGTGCAGTCTGATCTTGATCTATTCTGTCTGCAAACGTGTCTTAGGTCGACCTCAGCAGTCCCTGCGTTAAGAGACTAAAAAAGGTACCTAAGATGAAAAATGTCGACATTTTAAAGGAATGAAATTTATCTCTTATATCTCTAGAGAAATCACATGACAAAAAGGATCAATCTTTATGGTAAAAAAGCGCTTTTGCAGGTTTTACGGTGAGGCTTTTTTCCCAAAGCGAAAATAATCTCTGTAAATGTTTTGCGTTGAATATTTCTTTAAAAAAAATCGATTGTTGCTTGCATCAAGTTGGGGCATGTGTTTTTAGCTTGGCTGTTTTCGAAGAAAACGTCGAGGCATTGTCATAGCCCTGTCGTCGTTTGCGTCGCCGTCGTCCGGTCGTTAAAGTCTACGACCCTAACTCATCGGTAAATATCGTATATCATCGACGTTTTCATAAAGGCTATTCGGCCAACCTCGGCAGCTTCCGTCTTTTAATATGAGACTTAGGGGCCGTAGAACATCCCTGGTCATGTCATTGTTAAAGAAATATACTTTAAACTCAGATTAATTATTAACTATCAAATGGGTACACATATAACAAGAGCAGGTAACCATCAAAATATTTTTGATACATTTATGCCCCTTTTCCGACTAAGAATTTTCACCTAAAATCAACGTTTTGGTAATATCTCTGTTATTACTGAAGATATGTACTTCAAATTTGGATGACTTGTTCACTAACAAAAGGGGAACCCAAACCAGTACAGCAGGTAACTCTCGAAATATTTTTGACACAAATATGCCCTTTTTATATAGCATTTTTCACCATCTCTATAGGCAACTGAAGCCGAGCGATGCTTATGTGTCTCTTTTTATCCTTTAACCCATTATCCCGTATTTTAACGACTATAAAAATTAGGTTTTTGAAAATTTTGGAAAAGGAAGAAAATGCAGGTCACCAGCGCTTCCTGCCATTCCCATGTTTAACTCTTTTATTGAATAGATTTATCATTTGGTCCACATTTGTACCGTCGCCTCCAAATTCTTGCAATTTAGACAAAATTTGGTAGTCTAGCAAAAGTTTCTCCACTGTTTAATAGTTGTTGTTTAGTGTAAACTGCAGATATATAATTATCCTCAGCAAGATAAGTTGCAGTCATATGAACGCATCCTTGAGCAAAGCATAGGAAAGCCCTTCTCTAGTCGCCGAAAGCCGCATGTGAGACATGAATAAGTGATATGCAGTGATAAGCTAACATATTGGCGTTCGAGGCAGCGCCGCTGTTGTAACACTAAATACTAAAGCATCCCATGTTTCAACGACACTTAGAAAGAAGAAGGCCTTGGAAAACGAAATCGAAATAGAGGGAAACGGGGGCAACCAGCATTTTCTCCGTATTCTTAGATATTTTCAACCGTTTGATTACAATTCCAACCATTTGAGCACATTTAATTTATTGTCTACAAACGCTTTCAACTTGGACAAGTCTAAAATTTTGTCCCGCGGTAAAGAATTTAGTACAAATACATCGTGCCGTAAAACATAAGGAACCCATTTAGATATCATGATGTAAAGAACGTTGAGTAACTTATGTCCATTGTCAACCAAACAAAGTAATTACGATTATAGGAGACACATAACCGGATAACTTGCAGAATATGTAGCATAAATACTACTAATCGTTTGTTGAGAGCCAAATATTTCACACAGCGTTTTGAAGTTTGCAAGAGCATATTTCCCCTTATTCTAGATATGGTGCCGTGATGTATAAAGATGGTCCCCGTTGTACATGTTACTATATCCGACATGTATGATGTATTCAGTCTCGACTAGGCTCAAGACGTTGATGTAACTTTTGGGAATGAAATAATGACCAAACGAAATTTTTAGAAGACATACTAGACGCAGAAATGCGGCGGGCAGTTTTGAATGTTGGAGCATCTAGCAGTCTGATCCGAATTTGTGTGAAACATGCCGGCCAAAACAACGTTGCAATTACAATACTTTGGCTTTCAAACCGTCTGAAAGTGTATGCAATTCGACCGATATTCTCAAGATTTACCCATAAGTAAGGGAAGCAATTTCTCTACGTTTGATGAAAGAAAACATTGCCCGAGGCGAACATTGCATGTCAAATATGATATATATCACGGAACTTCCCAATATAATAGTAATAGTTATACTATTGACTTCTGTATTCAAGTCTGCAGTTTGTCTCTCAAGGGAATTGCTAAACCCTTTCGAGCTGCTAGACGGCAAAATTAAGACTTGTCCAAATTGAAAGAACTTGCATACGACATGATAAATTTTACTTTAATCCTTAGTCTGCAAAACGCAACTCACTGACCTTTTGCGGCGAGTATAGATCAAGATCAGACTACACAGAACGTGTAGTCTGATCTTGATCTACACTGTCCGATAAAGAGATACCTTTCCCCAAAAACCAGAAATACCTTTGCAATAGCAAACTTTGGGTTTTTACTATTGGCTTAAAAGTTTCATTTCAAGTATTTAGTAGAATAAGGGTTAATGACAGAATTGGTCTTTTGAAGGCTTGAAACATTGTGGGAAGAAGGGGAAAATGCTGATTTCCAGCATTTTCACCTTGTCCCATAATATTTCCAAAAGATTACGTGTCCAGGGTTATAAAAGAACAGGGTCGTTTGATAAAGGATTAGGTCTTTATCCAGCTGAATTGATAACACCAACTGCACCAGTCATTGTTTTCGATCAAACTTTTGGCCCTTTTCCAAACGAACTCATATATCTACGACCCAGAGGAAGGAGGCTTTTCAGTGTTAACTCTTTACGAAACGATGATTTTTTTTAACTTGCCAAAGTCCTAAGCAATTGCAGACAACAAATTGGAAAAGGCTCAAACGATCGCAAATTGTCTCTGAAAGGGTAGAAAACATTTTGGGGAAAGGGAGAAAATGCTCGTTACGAGCATTTTCTCGTTTTTCCAAAATGTTTCAAAAAAAAATCTTCTTCCAGTTTCTTAAAATTCGGGATTGTGTAGTAAGGGGCTGAGGTAATGCATGGATACTAGAGAAAAGCAAGTCTATGATAATATCATCCTCAAGAATTTAATATTACTAGCATTAAAGTTTGAAACAATGACATAAACTAAAGCAAACCACATTTTGAGTTGACTTCTTTGAAATATCGTTTATGATTAAAAGTCACTCTATTTATCGTTTATGATTAAAAGTCACTTTATCGTTTACGACCACAAAAGATACTCTAGTTTTTGCATTACAGAAGTAGTAATGAAACACCTCCCTTTGGCAGATATTTACAACAACAACGCCAGAGTTATTGGTTAAAAAACGACCTCTAAAACAATCAAAGCGTTGAAAACACTGAAGTGGCATTTGTCAAGGAAGCCATTGTGTGGAATTAATAATTTGAAAGAAAAAGAGAAGTATTATTCAAATACTGGCTTGAAACTCAACCTACTAAGCAAATTAATACCTTTTTTGGTTGAAGGGAGAGTACTTATGACAAAGTTAGGTTTATTTGTGTATTGCTGGTCTCCCTTTGATCATTCAGGAGGAGTCAGGAGTAACGTCCCTTGACAGTAGGATGCATGATGGGTAGAGAGAGAAACCATGTAAATATATCGAATAAAATTAAGTTTGTACCTGAAAACTATGATTTTGAGATATCTTTGGCCGTAAAGATCTAATTCCCAACATTACAATCAATTATTTCGATCTATAAATATTCATGCACAATCAAATGGAGTAGCGCATAATCATGGGACGAACAAGCCCAGGGACGAACTGGTTGTGGAACGAAAAAGCCCGGGCCCAAAGGGTCAGTAGACAAATTTTGTGTATATCATTGCGCCAATAGAAGGCTATGAGCAAATGAAGCTATTTTCAATCACAAAAAAGTATTTCCACGATCGATGGCCTCACCCAGTGTATTTTAACATGTCATTTCCAATTACATATCTGAGTGCGATCGAAAAACACATTTGTCTGAGAAAAATTGAGTTTAATTAGGTTTATTTCCTTCGGCTTTGCACAAAATACGATACATGGTCTTCAAAATTCGATATTGAACTCATAGTGGCATTGTCTTCGACAAGTGCCACAAAATCACCAGTTGACAATATGGGCTGCTATAATTGCTCTATTTCTGTTCATTTTTTTTTTAATCAAATATTGGAAGCGTTTAAAGAACCTAAGTCAAACTAGGGTCTGGCCTTATTTTCCGGAAAGGTATGGTATACCGACCGACAGACCATTCGACCGACCGATAGACTGACCGAAATGCACAAAGCTCATAGAAACTTTATGTCTGTGTGTTAGGATGGTAATATACATCATGTTTTTTTTTTCTTAATACAGTAATTTGATATTTACGTGGATGGATGAACGCTCTGCATAATGTGTCGCTGGGTAGTTGTAGCCGTTGTTTTGCAGGACTCGGGAGAAATATTGACCAATTCATGATATAAAGAAATATTTATTTAAATTATGATTCCCATGATTATTTTTAAAACTTATTAAATAATTTCAAACAGCTAAGTGCCTCTTTTCTTACACGATCTCCAGCTGATACCGGATTAGACTAGGCTTGCTTTAGTACCGGTATGTCAGAAATTGCGGTACTTTGAACATGTATATTGAACGTAGGCTAGAATGGTTGGTGAATTATGACCTTCAGCGTCCGTATTCAACAACCACTCTTAAGTTCATAGTCTTGTTTTCCAGAATTTTCTAAATGTAAGAGTAACACAACTTTTGATTGGCTTAACCATTCTTAAGAATGGTTGGTGAATACGCACCTTGGTTCGCTGAAGGCCCTTGTAATGTATTACTTGAAGTTCTGTTCCTTCATCCGTGAGTCTTGCCGTGTATACTAGGGCAAGGGAAGAACTGTGGAAAGCGGTGTAAAACCGTATTCAAGACACAGCTACCGAGGAGGCCGGGTTTCAGGTTTCAATAACAATGGATAATACCATGAAAATTAATTTGCATGTCAGTAAGTCGAAAGATTCGGGGGAAATTAACATAGCTCGAAAGAGGTAAAGAATTTCAATGAAATACTAGTATCATTTTGAGATAATGAAATAGTGTACTCTTCACCAGACGACAAAATTTAAGACTGGTCCAAATTGAAAGCAGTTGCAGACGACAATTTTAATATTGTTCAAATTTTTATTTCTGTCTTTGATAGGGTAGAAAACAATGTGGGAAAAGGAGAAAATGCTGGTTACCAGCATTTTCTCCTTTTCCAACAATGTTTTCAAAAGGCTTTTTTCATAGGGTCGTTAAAACTCGGGATTGTGTGGTAAAGGGTTAAAAAGGAAATATTCTAGATATCAATCGATATGTAAAGTTAATAGTTAAAAGGAAATAGCTTGGATATTAATGGATGCATGAGTTTGAGACGTATTTCTTTTTTCAAGACTAGAAGAATTTAATGGGTTGTCTCCGTAACACGATTTGTGTAATATTGAAATCTGCGTAAAAACAATAGAAACAAACAATCTAAACAACAACATAAAGTTTAGTTAGAATCAAACATGGGGATATATTTCACTGAAATGGGAATTAAATAAAGTAGTAAATAAAAGGAACGTACTGGCAAGTATAAATATTGAGAGGCTTTTCTTAACACCCTTCTCCGGCTCAATAAATGAAATAAATTTTTTTGAGCCGATAATAGATACCCAAGTTTTGCTGTTTCAAAGGTATCTTTAGGGGGACAATATGTCCTTATCGGGCAGTGTAGATCAAAGATCAGACTGCACGTTCTGTGCAGTCTGATCTTGATCTACACTGTCCGCAAAAGGTCAGTGAATCGCGGTCAGCAGTCTATGGGTTAAGAATACAATTTACTATCGGCATGGGAGATACATGCCAACAGTATGTGGATTTATGAAACAGATCGGCGAGAAATAAAGGCGAAGAATGCACGCAACGAGAGATCAGGATCCTTTTTTGTAAAACTTGAGTTCATGTTCAACTGAGAGAGCCCGCCCGGGTGGGTCAGTGTTTAGCGTATCGAACTCGTGACCTGGTGATTGTGAGTTCGATACCCGGTTAAGGCGAACTTTCTTTCCGGCGATTTTTCGCCTCTCACCTCTGATGCATGTTAGAAGAATAGTCATTGACTTCGAAAGAAAGATGCGTCATTACTGGCGTGAAAAAACCAGGAAACGCATGTGTAGGTGTAATGACCGCCGTGATATGACCTAAGCTGTTTAAACGGCGTTAAACTCCAATTTAATCAATCAATCAATCAATCAATCAATCAATCAATCAACTGACAGATCAGCTACTAAAAAAAAAAAAAATCGTTCAAAAATAATTAAAAGATTAGTAATTACTAGGAAAGAAAACAGAAAATAGTACTTTAGAAGTACTATCTTGTTGGGTTGTTTTGATTGGAAGGCTTCAACATATCGATGAATTTGAAGCAAATCAAAGATTTATATAAACAAGTACTTGAAAGTACACAACGAAGGGTCAGGATTTGTATTCATTAGCCCGGCCGGGTTGCTCAGTGGTTAGCGTATCTGACTTGCGATCTGGAGATTGCAGGTTCATTACCCGGCTGCGGCGAACCTTCTTTCATGTGATTTTTCGCCTCTCACCTCTGATGCATTTGAGATAAGTAGTCAGTGGCTTTGGAAAGAAAGTTCTGCCAGTACTGGTGTGACAAACCCAGCAAACACACGCGTAGGTGCACTGACCGCCGTGATATGACCTAAGCTGTTAAAACGTCGTTAAACTCCAATTCAATTAATCAATCAATAAATCAATCAACTGACAGAGCAGCTACTATTTTGACAAAAAAAAAAAAAAAACCCTCCTTCATCGTTGTTCAAAAAGAGTTAAAAGATTGGTAAAGAAGAAAATAGTAGTATCTTGTTTGATTGTTTTGGTTGAAAGACTTCAATATATCAATGAATTTGAAGCAAATCAAAGATTTATATAAACAAGTACTTGAAAGTACACAACGAAGGGTCAGGGTTTGTATTCATTGATTATTTAAATATTGTTCAGCTTAACGATATACTGAACTTAAATATACGATAGGAAGGGTCAAGGCTTGTATTTTTTGAGCATTTATTTATTGTTCAAATCAAAGATTTATCTGAATATGATCACTTAAGGATAACACTCGAATTAATTGATCGTCTGCGTATTGTTCGAATTAGAAATCTTTATGAATGAGTACTTGAATACACGCATCGAATGGTCAAGGCTTGTATTCATCTATAATCTAGGTATTATTCAAATCAAAAACTTATATAAAGAAGAGGGCCATGATGGCCCTGAAGTCGCTCACCTTTTGACCAAACATGACCTATTTTCAGTGTCCTCCCAGATACTATGACAAACATTCTAACAAGCTTTCATGAGTATTGGACTGAGAATTTGGCCCTTAACGTGTGCAAACGCTTTTTCTAGAATTTGTCTCAGTGACCTACTTTTTAGCCCAACATAGTCCATTTCCCTATTCCAGATATTATCAAAACAAAGATCCTGACCACCTTTCATGAGTAATTGGACAGAAAATGTTGCCTCTAGGTCAAAGTATTTTAAGATTTGACCCGGTGACTTAGTTTTTGACCCGATGTGACCCATTTTCAGTTTCATATCAGATATCATCAAGACAAACATTTTGACAAACTAGAGCATACACAAGGTTTTTCAAAGATTCCACCTAGTGACCTACTTCTTCACCCGACTTGACCGATTTTCAAACTTGTCTGAGATATCATCAAGACAAATATTCTGATAAACTTTCGGGAGTATTTGACTGAAAATGTGACCTCTAGAGTGTGGACAAGTTTTTTCTAAGATTTGACCTAGTGACCTCATTTTTGACCTGACGTCACCCATTTTCGAACTGGTCTGAGGTATCATCAAGGAAAACAATCTGACCAACTTTCATTTTAAGAGTATTGGACTGAAAATGTGGCCACTAGAGTGTAACAAAGGGTTTCTCTAAGATTTTACCTAGTGACCTAGTTTTTGATCTGACATGGCCCATTTTCAAAGTCGTTCAAGATATCATCAAGGCAACATTCTGACCAACTTTCAAGGGTACTGGACTCAAAATGTGGCTTCTAGAGTGTTAACAAGGTTTTACTAAGATTTGACCTGATGATCTCGTTTTTAACCCGACGTAAGCCATTTTCAAACTCGTCCGAAATATCATCAAGACAAACATTCTGACCAAGTTTCATGAGTATCGGCCTCTAGAGCGTACAAAAAGTAAAAGTTGACGACGGATGACGCACGACACACGGCGAACACAGCACAATCACATAAGCTCACCTTGACCACTTCGTGCTCAGGTGAGCTAAAAAGTGCTTAAATATACGCAAAGAAGGCCCAGGGCTCATATTTATTGAACATCTAAATATTGTTTAATTCAAAGCTATATATATATAGGGACGTGAGTGCGCCCAAAGAGCGGTCAAGGTAGCATTCATGGAAAGTTTTAATCTTGTTTAAATCAAAGATTTGTATATAAATACCTGTACATTTAAATACTTTTTTTAGTTAAAGAGTTATATAAATAAGTACTTCAGTGAATGAATCAAAATGTAAAGGGTCGTATTTATTGAAGAATCAAATGTTTTTCCAAGTTTAACTTCCAAAATTAGTGAATAGTTGTAACGTTCTGTCTCGGTCGATTGCGGTGCGCTTTTTGAAATTGTCTCGTGCAGTGTTTTGTTTGATCTGCAAGTTCTAATGTCTCTATTTATTTCATGCTTTCCGGTAGGTTATCGAGAACTAACGGTGAAATATTTTTCGATATTTCATGGTTACGACCAGTGAAAATACCGATTTTTTCTAACTCTTCAATTGAAGGCGGAAAGTTGTTCCCGCGCACTAGTTACCAAGGTAAAACGCGCGTGCCTCACAACCAGATGGAAATATGACGTAATTTACCTTACATTTCTCGCGCTTGACGTAATATTGTAATGCGTTGCTATGCGGAGGGGGTACGCCACGGGGAATAACCGAAATGAACTGTATTGGATTTTGATTAGGTTCCCCCCCCCCCCCCCAAAAAAAAGGGTTAAAAGCATGAAACAAATAGAATATTTGGGGTTTTTTTTTCGGTGAAAGATCGAAATTTATTTCATCAAGTAAACATCATCGGTAATATTTTCACTCGTGGCTGCACCACTCGTGAAAATATTACCGATGATGTTCACTCGATGAAATAAATTTCGATCTTTCACCGTAAAAAACAAATATCCTCTATTTATTTCATGCTTTTCGGTAGTTTATCGAGAACTAACGGAGAAATATTGTTCGATATTTCATGGTTAGGACCGGTGAAAAATACCGATTTTATTTTCTAACTCTTCAATTGAAGGCGGAAAAAGTTGTTCCCGCGCACCAGTTACCTAGGTAAACAGCGCGCCATTCAAGCAGATGGATTTATGATATAATTTACCCTACATTTCTCGCGCTTTACGTAATATTATAATGCGTTGTTATGCGGAGGTGGGTACGCCACGGGGATTTACCGAAAATAACTGTACTGGATTTTGATGTAAGTCCCCTGTAAAAAAGGGTTAGAAGCATGAAATAAATATAATATTTTATTTTTCGGTGAAAGATCGAAATTTATTTCATCTCGCGAACATCATCAGTAATATTTTCATTCGTGGCCACTCGTGAAAATATTACCGATGATGTTCACTCGGTGAAATAAATTGCGATCTTCACAGAAAAAGCAAATATCCTCTATATACTCGAGGGTTAACAAACAAGTAAAGTAGATTGATTGACTCATTGTATGGTGTTTAACGCCTTTTTCAGCATTATTTCATTCATATCGCTACGGCCAGTGCACCTATCCATGCTTTCATAGAATTTCTTTTACCAGCACTGCACACAATATTCTGTCCAAGTCATTGACTGCCTTCCCACATAATCATCGTCGAAACAACGTTCAGCGATGAGAAAGGAATGAATCCTGTCGCAATGACTATCATCAATTCTCGGAGAGACATTGGCCGAGCCGGATATCGAACCAGCGACCTCCCGTTCTTAAGTCCTGTACGCTACCGAGTGAGCTACCGGGACTCGGCAACAAGTTAAGTAGAGTTTTTCTATCGAAAGCAAAAGATGACATTTTTTACCCTTAACCTGCTAAAAAGTGAAATGAAACTTTCAACCTAAATTTTGCTACTCCCTGGGTATTTGAGCAAAATATATCTCCCTATCGGACGTTATGTGCAGTCTGATCTTGATCTACACTGTCCGCAAGAGGTCTTTAAGTCGCATTTAGCAGCCTAAGGATTAATTTCAGAGCCATAGATAAAAGACGGGCTTTTGAGAATGGCAAATATTAAGATCAGATTATGCGGGTCGTTGAGTCAGCGGCTTACAGCACTCCACAAAGCAAATAAACGAACACACACAAAAAGCAATATATTTAAATCAAAATATTAGAAATGTACAAGTGAAATAAAGCATCTGAAATAGACTTTTTTGACGGGTAACGCTCTGGAAAATATTGATATTGTGAAATGATTGCTCAAGAATATAATTTACTACCGGCTTGGGAAATACATATATGTCTACAGAAACACAACTGGGAGAAATAAAATCCAAAATACACGTAATGAGAGTTTGGGATTCCTATTCAGAATCGTTTACCAAGAAAACGATAAAACATGGAAAAGAAGTTGTAATGCAACGGTATGTGTCGACCAATCAGGTCTTTAGTCACCAACCATTCAGTCGCAGTAACGTTCTTTGTCTTTTTCTCAAAGTTTTTTTTTTTTCTGAATTTGAAAGTAAAACAACTTCTGATTGGCTAAACCATTTGGTTTAGCCAATCAGAAGTTGTGTAACTTTCAAATTTAGAAAATCTTGAAAAGTAAGACTCAGAATATTCTTAAGAATCGTTGGTGAATACGCACCTAGGTTCCCAATTCACAATCATTTACCAAGAGAACGGTAAAACCTAGAAGAGCAGTACTAGTAATGCGACGGTCTGTGTCGACCATTCAGATTACTTACCTCTCAAGTTAAAAAAGTGAATTGAAAGTGGCTGTTGAATACAGCTCGTTTGCTCTTATTTATCAGTCATTCCTAAAACATTCGTTATCTATTTCTACAGAATCTTCAAAAGTGGAAAATAGTGCTTTCCTGATCAAATAAAAGTTTAGCCATTCAGAAATCGTGTAACGTTTTAAATCTAGAAAATAAGTCTAAAAAAGCCACTGAATGTTTTATTTTTAATCTTTATTTGCCACGTCCATTGGTAAACGAGGGTCGTGGCCATCCCTCATTACTTTACAATGAATAGACGCACATAATCATAAAATAACATACATGTATATCCAAATATGCAAAACATACATATATATACCGGTATATACACAAGGAAAAGGAAAATAAATGGCGCGTTTATAGAATACATTTTAATATTAAGTGGCAATGAAGGTTTTTTCTTTCTTTTTTTTGGGGGGGGGGAGGGGGTGGAAGTGAAGAAGAAAAATAAATTAACAGAGATGAAACAGAAAACACAATTAAGCGTTGGGTTTTTTCAAAGGTATATACTTGTATCTTTTGACTCCTGGGAGGTTCTCTAGCACGTATTCTACAATTGTCAAGTTATTTCTGTCATTTTTTAAACATTCTGTTGATCTATAAACCTTTGAATTAAAATTTAATCTGTTTTTTTTTCAATCCATTTATAGAATGCGTATTTGTTTTGTTTCTACAGTAATAAATGATTTTTTTTTATTTCTAGAGATAGCATATTGAGTTTACTGTTTAGAATATCCCAAAAGCATGGTTCGATGATCAATTTGTAATTTTCGGTCATAATTTCTCACAATGAATGGTGTTTTATGCCGCATCGACATCTAGGGTCATTTAGCGAGCAAACAAGAAGTAATGAAAGGAAAGACTAGGGTGTAAGAATGTGAGTCATGAGTATATGATGAAAGATGTGTTATGAAATGATACTATAGTGGAAATAAAATACTTTGTATCAGAGGCTTAACGCGTTCATAGTCATAAAACAAGTGTCCGATTGTTTCTTCATTTGTGTTACAGAATGTGCATAATTTTGAATCAGATATATTCATCTTAAAGAGTAAAGAGTTTGTGGTAACAATTCTGTGAATAAGTCTCGTTTGAAACCATTGAGTGGTTGTGGGATATAGCAAAGGGTTTATATTTTGTTTATTTCTGTTTTATAATTATTTCCTTGGTGCACAAAATACAACTTGAGTTCCCTGTCCTGACAGAGCATTCCGATACATGCATTATACGGTCTGATAGTTCCGGACAAACAAGCTCATAAATGGCCCGCAACACGCGAAAAGGGGCATTCGGACATATGCGTAAAGTGTCGTCTCGAACCAGCCTGCGCAGTCCGCGCAGGCTAATCCGAGACGGCACTTTACGACTACATTAGATTTTGTGTCACAATAGACTTGCGCAAAACAGAAAATTACATAAAAACGGAAAGTGTCGTTTCGGATGAGCCTGCGCGGACTGCACAGGCTGATCCGAGACGACACTTTACGCGAATGCCCCTTTCCGCGTGTTGCAGGCCAAGTGTATTGTAAAGGGACTGTTATAGAATCTCTACGTCAATTACTGGTTTTTACTCGGCGTAAAGTTTTGCTTGAATACCCAAATAGATCTTTGATCTCAGATTCCTTCGATACATTTTAACTCTTTCGGCGAAAAATATACATTGTACTCCACCTCCTTCAAAAACTGAAAATACAATCCACGAAACTTCATTAAAAATTAAATCTTACATACAAGACTACATAAGTTCCTGCACGTTCAGTGCAGTCTGATCATGATCTATGCCGTCCGCAACTGCCCATGTTTTTTTTCTTTTTTTTTCTTATGACACTGAGAGGGTTAAGGTACTTTTATAGAAGAGTTTCTTTTTGCATTATACCTCATTCCAAATCTTCATTTAAAATTATAGCAGATTTTTTTTAACGAAACAGTTCTGCCAAATTACATATGGGAAATGGACGAAAGAAGGGTATGTCAAAATTTTATTGATAGCTTATTAAAAGCACTTCCTTGCTATCAGTGAGTAGCGAAGGTCGGCAGGCTTTCAAATGTGAATTTCTATATCATGTTTCAGAGACGTACAAATGGACTATGAGTGTTCGAATAATAGCTATAGCATGTACTTGTGAAAGTACCTATGCAGGAACTAAACTAAATTCTACAACCTCAGCACTCCACTCAGTTATTCTAGCTTATATAGTGTATGAGAATAAAAAAGATATTTTTGCCTTGAAAAAAATATCTTAAAACATTTTGAGCCATGTCGTATCCTTTGCAACCTTTTACTGAGGACATGTCAATTATTTATAGGATATCGTCTCTCAGTGCTGGTGGTTTCTCTATACTTGTCGACAGTAACAGACCTGGGATCAATCATGTGACACATCAAAGTGCCAAAAGATCAATCATCTATCTAGGATCAGACGTATGATATCATAAAGCGCCAATAACCCAATCAGCGGTCCACACACAACCTGGTTCTTAAACTATCCGGAAAAAAATATATTCCAACATGAAATGTGGATTCAGCTCTATTAGCACAGTGCAACGGAAGCGTGGTAACTTCGACGTCAGTCTATGGTAAGTCGCCTGTGCCGGCTGTTCCTATGTCCGCCCTCGGATATTTTAAAATAAGTCACTTGACGTAAACAAGTCTTCCGCTACTCAGAGAAAAACTCGGATTTACCGATATTTACTTCTTTTAATAAGAATTAAAAATGATGGAAATGTTACCAGTTAACACATTTAAATCAAGTGTCTTTTCCTGGTGAAAATTCACTTCAAAAATTGGCAAGTGTTGGAATGGAAATGGGATTGGAAGTAGGTGGGATGATACTACTTAAAGCATTTGAAACGACTGCGACTCTTAGGCTTCACGATACATTCATTCTTCTTTGTTGTATTAAAGAGAAAACATAAACTATTAAAGCTATGCGTTTTTCCATTGTTCTTGTTTTTGATGCCTAAGGCTTTATTGAAATTTTGATTCTTTGAATTTACCGACCAGGCAGTAGGGGTTTGTTTTGTTTAGTAAATTGAACAGCCATGTTTTTTTTCAAGGGAAGTAATTTACAGCTGCTTTGTATGAACTTGCTTTCCTTTGATCAAGGATTGATCTTATTAGAATCGAAATAATCTCCTTTCTATAGTGGTTTATCCTTCAATAAAACCATGTGAATTACGAGGCGCAAGAATAAACCACTTCGGCTATCGCCCTCTTGGTTTATATATTGTGCCTCATAACTCACAACGGTGATTTATTGAGCGATAAACCTCGATAGAAAGATTATTTCTTAATTAACTGATTTTGTTAAGGTTAAGATAAAATAGTATTTTAATATACTGTGGTATAACATCATGTAGATCATCTGAAGACAATGATGTCAACTGTTACAGCGTTGTCTTTCGAACGGGAGACTTACGTTCTGGAACAGCCTGTGTAGAATTTGATTGGAATGCTTGTTGTAGTGATACAACAGACGATTTCAAATAAAGGGCACTCCAAGTAAAACACTTTAACAAGGTCCACTTTTGGATGTACCTCGTTATCATCGTACAGGCCATTATTTATACAAATGTTCAATGAGTTTGCTCTGAAAGTTTGTCTTGACGTCTTGTTTGGGTCATCAGCGTTTGAAAATATATATAAGCAGGACAAGTAAATGAATTTTTTTTATTTCACCGATGTTTACAACTTTTACCAAATTCAAATGGCAGACGTCACTATGTTCGTCTTGATATTTTCTCGGGCAACATTTAATAGTTCAGCCAGATCAAGCATAGTTTTATATCACCCTAGCTGCAGCATTTGTGCCCCGGTCCTGACGAGATACCCGATATGGCCTGCAACACGCGAAAAGGATCATTCAGACATTTGCGTAAAGTGTTGTTTCGGTTCAGCCTGCGCAGTCCGCGCAGGCTAATCCAAAACGACACTTTCCGTTTTTATGTAATTTTCTGTTTTGCGCAAGTCTACTGTAGCACAAAATCTATCATTATACTGCAAAAAAATTTCTCGAGAACTGATAGGATAACATGCCCCGAACATATATATCATGTCCACTGGCAAAACCAACGTAAAAGCAGTTTCCCTTTCGGGAGCCCCGTATACATGACTACACTTTCAACACGACATCCAAAATGGCGGCGTCGATCAAGATTAACATCAAGATTATGCACCAAACTGCACGTTTTTCCAAGGTTTCAGTGACGTCAGTTCCCAGTGACGTAATTTTTCATTGAATTGGGGCACTCAGAAGGGAAATTCTACTTCGTCAGCGTACTCTATTTTTGAAACAACAACAAAAAAAAAAACAGGTAAATTTCGCTTAACACACGTTGGAATGGTAAAACTTTACATATAATAAATTCGTTGTACGGTCAGGTGGCAGGGGACTTGGAAACTTGTTCACGGCTGTGGAGAATAATGTCGCCCCGAGCTCGGCTCGGGGCGACATTATTCTCCACAGCCGTGAACAAGTTTCCAAGTTTCCAAGTCCCCTGCCACCTGACCGTACAACTAATAATGAAGACGTAAAGTGCCGTCTCGGATTAGCCTGCGCGGACTGCGCAGGCTGATCCGAGACGACACTTTACGCGAATGCCCGAATGCCCTTTATCGCATGGTGCAGGCCATATAAGAAACTAGGCTATCTGGACAGATTTTGAAAAGATATTGCCATCCTTACAGAACTGCATTTATTTTTATCATTTTTCATTTTTGTTGTTAAAGTTACAATTCATTTTGTAATATTCCCTAAATATTGTCGTACTCCTATTGTTCCTGGATCACCGTTGAAGTCAGTCTACGGTAAGGATGAAATTGAAACGTTTCTCTGTTATCGCAAAGTTTATCCGATAAAAACCGAAGCAATATTCAGAATTTTCATGAACACGTATTAGAGATACACTGGAGGGTAGAATTAATGTTTGAAGGCAAGGAAGAGTTCTCTCTCATCAAATACTTTGTTAAACATAACGGCAAAATTTGTGTAACCTTTAAATGTCAAAAAAAAGCTGAAAACGTAACGATTGGTTTGTCATGATTCGGATTGCTACAGTAAGGGAAGTAACTGTTACTGTTAATTCGTTCCTCCTGGCTTTCTTTTTTATCCTCCTTGTATTTCTTACTGCAAGGGAGAGAGCTCTTAAACGATTGTGAGAGAGAGTTCACTATTTTAAATCCTACACACATCTGCTCTAATTTGTTCAGAAAAAAAAAATAGATCTGTTGCAATACAAAAATTCATCTGCAGGATGGTAATGTGACAATTTATGAAGAAGCACAACCCTAAAAATCCCAGTTTTCTCAAGTCAGTACTTTGTTACAGTTGTATTTATTTATTGCCTGGAGTTGGTATATTTTATTATCACTGTAAACCTAGATTTATTGTAGCCTCTTTGATCAGGAGTACATAGTGTCTCTGTGATTCAGGCTTAGAATTCATAAGAAGGATATCCTGGTATTCTTTACTGCTGGCATTACAAACAACACGAGTTCAACTTTCGTGGGGCACTTCATATCCCCCCCCTCAAAAAAAAAAAAAAGCATAAATAAGATAACTTTGTCTCCATGATGTGACTGAAGTAACGTTGACAACGGTTTAAGCAATATTCAAACCAAACAATATATGTAAGGCCGAAAATGTCCACTACACATTATGGCTTTCTTAATATATTGCTATTTGGTTGCGATTCTATAGTTATTTGCAATGCATATATTTCTCTGAACATTTCCAAAAGATATTTGCTTGCCCAAAAAGGTAGTTGTCTACGAGTAATATCTTCCAATCTCACCATGTTTCCATAGATACACTTTTTCTTTTAGTTACCCCTAAATCAACCTGTTTTATCCATACTTTATGGGTATTTGAAGAAAAAAAGTCGTTTGCTACGGTATTTTTTTATGGAGAAACGACATAAGACCCAAGGGAGTTACAGTTTGCTCCTAGACAACGTACTTGCCGTGTAATCGATTGTAATTTGAATTTCGAGAGAGAACTGATCTATTGTATTCCATTTACTTCCTTTTTTTCTCGTTTATCAACGTCTTTACTGAGCCCTGTAACATGTGAAGCCTTTGCGGACGGCGTAGATTAAGATCATACTGCACAGAACATGCAGTCTGATCTTAGATCTACACTATCCGTTTTTCTTAATCAAAACTCTGAACTATGAATGCATCGGGCTATTAATTTGCGGTAGGGTTGTGTTTTAGTATTCAGAGTTATTGAAACCATGTTTTTGGAGCGAAAGAGTTATAATAATTTTTTTGATGGTTTCTTTCCATTTTCACCTTGTACAAACAAGCAAAGGGTTCTCCTTGGCTAAATGACGAAGAGGATGGATAGATCGATCAATCAATTAATCAATCAATGATCTTTCTTCTGTAAATACTCTCTATATGGATAAGCCGAAAATTTTGTCGTCTAGTAAAGAGTTAGAAAAACTCAAGAAAGGCATGAATGTCGAAGGATTGATTGATTGTATGGTATTTAACGCCGTTTTCAACATTATTTCAGTTATATCGCGGCGGCTAGTGCACCACTTCATCCTTTCCTGGAGTTTCTCTACCAGTACACCTCACAATATTCTTTCCAAGCCACTGGCTGTTTTCCCTCATAACCATCGTCAAAACCATTGTCAGCGATGAGAGAGGAATGAATCCTGTCGCAATCACTATCATTAATCCTCGGAAAGAAATTGGCCGAGCCGGGGATCGAACCAGCGACCCATTGTTCTGTACGCTACCGACTAAGCTACCGGAGCTGGACTAGTAAAGAGTTAGAGACATTCAAGAACCGCATGAATATGGGAGGAATAAATGTTATCGGCAGACCTTGAAAAAACGGTTTGACCCGGCCGGGAAAATACGAAACATAAAACAGACAAGACAAGACATGACCCACAATTTTATTTAATGGATTTATCTTTACCCGGGAGAGCTTCTAGTCCCGTACAGAGAACACATTACGGAGAAATAAATGGCAACTTGAATTCGTAGCAGTAATTGATCACTGGACATTTTCAGGCTTTGTTTATCCTTACATAGAAACAAGTGGTTTCGCTCGCATTCATCCAAAAAATATATTCTAGGATATTTTTTCGGCGAAGCTCTGTATGCCGGCTTTTTACAAGTTGATAGATTTATTAGTCTCAAATAAATAAAGAATAATTTGTAAATGGTCAAAGATGCGGGCAAGTTTACTCGGCGACCTCTTGGCTTTATTTTCGGGTCCGTTTATTCCAGCAATATACATGTACAAGGTTTGCTTCTGTTAATTGATACCCTGCAGCGCTGTTTCGCACCTTAGCAAATAGATATGATAGGGGATAATCCTTTTCCTGCACTTATTGATAGTTGAATATTTTCACGCATTACTCTATAATCCATTAGTACTGCACAGTTGCTATGTATTTTCAGACACACATTTTTTTCTTAGCTACAACTGCTCCTTTAGCAACGATGAGTTGGACAAATGTCTTGAAAAGTGTATCTTATTGAAAAGTTCACTTCTTAACTTTGTATATAAAAATGAGGAGGAAAGAGGCAATTGTTGGCGTGGTTACTTTTCATTATCTGTCTTCATATTGAACCCCAAAAGAATTTCAATAGTCATACTCGAATACTTCTTACGCCGTCTATCTTCTTTTAGAAGGTGTTTCTCATTTAAACTGAGAGAACACAGATTTGTGTACTTGATCAGTTTATTGATGCTTAGATTTGATGAAAGCAACGTCTAAGTATTGCAAGACCAGTGCAACAACCGATCTAGGTGTTCCAGGAAATTCTTTAACTGGTACTATTAACAATACGCTTAAAGTGTGTTAATTCCAATATAAGCTGGATTTTGGAGCTGTATATATCCTTTTCAAAGGCAAATTTCTCAGTAACGAGCACGGTGACCCATAACTTTTTTTTTTAATGTAATCGCCTAGAGACATGACGAGCAAAGTTTTAAAAAAATCTGTCCGTTAGAAAATTTTGTCATATACATCATTAAACTTATTGATCCTACATCAATTTTGAAATAAGTTTCGTAGCACAAGTTCTTCATAGGTAATGTGTTCCTTGTAGAAATGTTGCGGACCCTTCTGTAGCATCTCATCTGTAGAGATTGAATTTTTCTCTGCAGTCTAACTACAATCGTCAATGTCTCACAAGAAAACGGACAAAAAAAAAACCATTGAGAAAATAAGTTAGCGTATTAGGTTTACCTAGACATAGGTTGATATGTTCTTGTCCTTCCAAATATTCTTCAGCTTTGGAAGAGCAGCTATTATTATACTGCAAAGAAATATTACGTGATCTGACTGGATAATATGCCCCGAACATATATCATGTACACTGGCAAAACCAACGTAAAAGCAGTTTCCCTTTCAGGAGCCCCGTATACATGACTACACTTTCAACACAACATCCAAAATGGCGGCGTCGATCGAGATTAACATCAAGATGATGCACCAAACTGCACGTTTTACCAAGGTTTCAGTGACGTCAGTTCCCAGTGACGTCACTTTTCATTGAATTGGGGCACTCTGAAGGCAAATTCTACTTCGTCAGCGTACTCAATTTTTGAAACCAAAAGAAAGATAAATTTCGCTTAACACACGTTGGAATGATAAAACTTTGCAGTATAATAAATTCGTTGTACGGTTAGATGGCAGGGGACTTGGAAACTTGTTCACGGCTGTGGTGAATAATGTCGCCACCTCGCCTTCGGCTCGGGGTGACATGATTCACCACAGCCGTGAACAAGTTTCTAAGTCCCCTGCCACATGACCGTACAACTAATACTGTTTGTGCAATTCGAACCAAAACTTCAAGTCTAGAACCTTCATCCGTCAACACAGATCCTAGATACCTAAAGGCTGTTGCAATATAAGCATTTTGTGATTGATCTCTTTTGTCTGCAAGACACTATGTTTTATCTTCTCTGTATTGATTTCCATCCAAGATTCAGAGGATGATTCGCCAAGTCCTTAAGTTTCTTTGAAGTTCTTGCCTGTCCATCATTGTCATCGACTAATACTCATCATTATCATCTACTAAGCGCAGGTTTCTGATGCATCTTGCTGCAGTGACAGTTTCTTCGTGTGCCTCAAAAGTTGGTTTCAGATATGATTCGCTGCAAGAAGATGCCGAAGACAGCTGGAGACAGATTGCAACCTTTACTTACCCCATATGTGGTTTTGAATTATTGGCCTAGATATTATGCAAGTTTACATTGATGTGTACAGCACTGAAAGCTTTATCATTATATTGGGTGTATAATTTTTACCATATTCAATCATTCTATAGGATGATTTACTTGCACAACGCTACTCGCCAAATGCAGCTGAAATGAGACCAAAATTGTCTCCGCCTGCAGCGGATTGGATTTTCCCCCAAAAAGCCAAATTTATCTAAATTGCGACAGAAGACAAAAACAAAACAAAAGAACAAAACGTGCCTAGATTAATGACGGGGAGTATGACACTGAGAAAAACAGAGTTTGAGCAAGGCTCTGTGAAAAGGGGTTTAATGCATCTTAGAAAAAGTATCGACTTATGTCAGCCTGCGCAGTCCGCGCAGGGTGACATAAATCGAAGCTTCTCTGTGCTATTTGTAGATTTTCTGCATATCCAAGGACCATTCTACCGTATGATTTAGTCGGTTGTTAGACAAAATGGATTATATAGATCCATGATCACAGTGCACCAGAAAATTTTTTGAGCCAAGGAGTATTTAAGCATCATTTTGCTTATGAAAGGGGTAAATTGAAACCACTTTGCCTAAGAAGCAAATTTTTAAGCAACAAAATTTTAATGGCAGAGTAAAAACCGAATTTTACTTCAGTTGGGAACTGGAGTATGTTTCAATCACATCATTTTTATTTTATATTATAGTGTCCAGCTAGTAAGATTGATTGAAAAATAACAGTATTATTTTATTCTTTATATCAGTTATAAGTAGGACACTGTATTAAAGAAAATCTTTTCACGAAGGATATCATTCTTCATCAATGTTTGTACATTCTTTAGAAGACATTTGTCTGGATCTGTTGGCGCTGCTGAGCCATCAAAATCTTTGAGAATATTGTCAGCACATTTATGCTGCAAAGACAACTTACAAGCTGACGAATTTTCTACAGAGAGGCTATGCCTTTCAATCGAGGATTTCTAAATATTTTGGGTACTATCCGAAGCCCAGTCAGTTTTGATACTGTACCTTGAACATAAATCACATCTCAGACGTATTTTCATTGTGCGATAGAAGAAGCAAGGAGTACATTCCTTGCCATTTTTTGATCGTTTCCTTTCGGACATTTTTGCCCCGATGATTACATTGCAGCATTAACAATATCGTTCACAAGGCCTACTTGATTCTCTGTGAGCACGATAAGCCGAACATTAGAATGGCTTATGCTTGCGACGGAAATCGCCGACTCACACTTACAAAAATTGATAATACGTTACGGATATGTTTTCTAAAGTGATTCTTTATACTGATAATTGGTTAAGACAATTTATTGTCTTGAAAGTCAATATTATTGAATTATGTGGAAATGATTATTCAATAGGTAGTAGAAGGAAATTAAATAATTTCTTACTGTTTATACCATTTTAATTGTGAGATAAATTATCATTTATTTACATTGTTAAAAAAGGAGAAATTGGTGTTGTGCTATATAATTTAAAACTAAGGCAAAAAATTCATCATGCTTTATCAATTTTGACAAATATTTTCGGTGACACTTGGTACTGTTTGATTCCGTGAATCCGCGATTTCTGCTGATACATCACAGTTTTGTACAGGCTTCTGAGATACGCCGCGCTAACTACATTGATACATTTTAATTGCATGTAACTGTGGAATCCCCAGATGTAACTATAAGAGGTGAACAACTTCAAAATACAAAGTGTTCCTTGTTCATAAAATGGTTTTGGGGCGACACGATTCCATACCGCGCCGAACTCCAAAACAAAGTACATGTATAACCAAGTGGCATAGAAGGTTGCAATTCGTTCAGAAAGTGGTATGTAAGCGTTTCAGTAACAATAAAGCCGATCAAAGTCCCAAATATGGTTGTAGACAAAAAATACGCATTGAAAATCAGACGAATTGCGTATCCTAGACAGCATTTACGTATTTGATGCGCTTCAAAATAAGTTTCGTTGCGTATTTCCTATTCCAACTTGCGTAAAATAAGCAAATACGCAGCTTATCTGGCTCTCTGTGATCATGTGATGAATTGGTTGGTATAATGCATCACAGAGATGCATTAATAATTGTGTAAGGACCGCGATTCAAAGATTTCATAGTAGACATTATCAGTTTATGACCATATTGCCGCCACTTGCAAACGACGTATTTTATCTTGGACACCACTTGTGAAAACATGTATAAAAAAAAAAAGAGAAATTGCTCGTGACGAGCAATATTTCTTTTTTTTTTGCAACATTTTTTCACATGTTTTCATGCATTAAATCTTAGTAACAAGTACATGTTTTCCCAAATTATTGATTATTAATGCCCCCTCACTGTACTTGTCTACATGAAGTTATCTTGGGCATACTATACTCAATTATAATCGATTATGACGGGGTGAAGGGTTTTATTATACCGACTGGGGAGTTAACAGTAATGCATGGCATGATAATAATATGTTGTTTGTTCTCCTCAATGTCTCTTTATGTCAGGGTCGTTGCAAAACTCTTTTATATAACACTTATAGCCCCATCCAGTTAACTCTTTTTTGTTCTGAAGCAACCAAAATATTAGTTACAGGAAAATCTACTTTAGCTTGACGTCGTATACTTAGCCCTTATCTTGCTGTCCTCGAACATAGATGACTTTTGCGGAGAGTGTACAGCAAGATCAGCCTGCACATACGTGCAGTCTGATCTTGCTCTACACCCTCCGCTACTTTATCGATAGTTTGGGTCAAATAAGCCCACCTCAATGCCTGTACATTTAGCAAAATATTTTTGTGTAATCGTCAAAAAAATGTTTCCGCAGGATAAGCATTAACTATACAAGTATTTGCAAGAAGAGATAATTTTAGTGAACTGTTATGAACTATATAGGCTTCTAGTTTTGTATTCTAATTTTCGAAGGCATGTAATTTGAAAATAATAAATCGGGGATAATGGAAACCTTTTTGTTGCTATAGTTTTGAATATACTATATGAGCACGCTCGAAACCTGGAATGTTTTTTTTTTCAGTGACAACTAATAAAATTAATATTAACAATTTTCATTTCTTACAAACGTGACGGTTTACAGATTTTATGTGTGCCTAACTCTTTAACAAACGACAAAAGTTTAAGCTTGTCTGAATTGAAAGCACTTGCAGACGACAAAATAAATGTGACTCAAAACTTTAAATTTGTGCTGGGAAGGATAGAAAACATTGTTGGAAAAAGGAGAAAATGCTGGTTACCAGAATTTTCTCCTTTTCCAACAATGTTTTCAAAAGCTTTTTTATCACAGGTTCGTTAAAAGTCGGGGTTGTGTGATAAAGGGTTAACTTACGAAATATTACATTCGTTGGATCACTTGGATTTAAGTTATAACTAACGTTACAAGATACGCAATGAATGCCTCAGCATCAGTAAGTGTGAAACACTCACCAAAAGACCGACGGAAGCAAGGATTACAGGAACCAGTAAATCTGGAGGTAACTTTATTTATAAACCTATGTACATGAACTGGTATTTTGTCTTCCTTACGCATGACTTGAAAACCATCCTCGCCGATGTGGTTGAATACGGAGACGAGGACCACGGTAGCCATCGACCATTCTAAAGTACATTCTATGTCTAATTCGAAACTGAGAAAGTAACAATGTAGGACCTATGTGCTGTGAAAAGCGGGCTTGATACATCTGCAAAAAGTACCGACCCAGGTCAGCCTGTGCAATCTGCGCAGGCTGACCTGTTTCAAAACGCTTTGCTAATGTTCAATTTCCAACATGTCAGAAGACCAGTCCAAGTCATAATTCAGTTTCTTCTCAGATAGATTGTTTTTATGGATGCATCATTACGTGATGAATTGCTTTGTGTTACCTTCGTGATGCATTTAGCCCCCATTGCAAGGGCACAGTTCATATCTGATTGCTGTACAAGCCGCGCTAACCAAGATGCACGTTATTTCGTTGGTTACATTCCTCTTTCGCTTACGTTTCATCGAAATCAAGAATCAACATGGCGCAATTTGATAGGTGATCTCAGAATTTTACGAAAATTGTTGGTCTAAAATTATCTTGGATACGTCTAAAATAGCATCACTTTACTTGGCCAGTATCGAATCATGTCTTTGCCTGTAAATCGATCTTCATTATCTTCCTCTAATTGGCATTTTTCAAATACAGACCCATCGGATTCGGGTATTTTGGGATCAGAACCGGACTACTTTTCAAAACGGCAATCGATGCAGCAAATTTCAAAATTAAATAAACATTTACTGCATAAAACGCTACTTGGTACAATTTATCCTGCCATGGTTAGCAATAATATAATCTGTGCACTAGCCATTTACAAACACAGCTCCTATAAGCCCGAGAAATAGTCCTGGTATAAGTCTAGCATGGTGAAGTCATTAATTTTGTTGTCAAAGTCTGTTGCACAAATCCTGGTTTCTCCAAGTCTATATTTAGAAACTTTCTTGCATAGTCCTGTATCTTGCACTGAAAGAGTCAATGCCAACTAGTCACAACTCGGCCGATTCCGTGCCTACATCTAACCTCGTCTGTATAACGGTCGTTTCCATTTGATCTGCCAATCACGTGATCTTATACATGGCGGCGCCACTGTCAGTCGTTTAGCAACGACATAAACAGCCGCGATGAAGTTATTCACATCTGTCTATCTGTCGGTGAAAACTTCAATCGGAATTGATAAACAAAGTTAAAAAATGAATGTACGAACTTTTTGTCAACTGAAATATAGTTAGAAAGATTTTGATAGAATTTTGAGACTCAAGTTTTCTTTCTTACGAGGAGCCTTACAATTTTCAGAACGGTAAACCGGCGTATTTCCGGCGATGAAATGTACCGTGTAGGTGCATATCAAGCTACCAGATACAGCCGAGGGACTTGATGGCTCCCATCACCCGAGGTATGCCGAATGAGTCAATGCCGTGTTTAAGCGCTAATTGTTTTCTGTCTGTAGATACACGTGCTTCCGGTTTTTCTGTTGCATTGGAACAACGATACAGGGGGATCGCGTAGAACATACCTTAAACATGTGTTGCTCTTTGTTCTCCGCCCAAGCGTACATTTACACGGTGTGTCAAAGTACTTGCCTTTATTCTAAGTTTTGCTTGTTACGCACTTGTAAACTAAAAGGGGGCGTAATACATGTCCGAAATTCGTTATACCGAGTAAGTCATCACATAATTATGGATACATAAAACCCACTTGATCTAAGAACCTATTGAATTATGTGGTAGACTGGTCCATTGACTTGTAGGGCGTTGACCAATTGCAAAACGTTTCGACCCAGGTCAGCCTGCGCGGACTGCGCAGGCTGACCTGGGTCGGTAATTTTTGCAGATGCATGTATTTTCCCTCGGATCTTTTTAAAGTCATAAGAGCCTTCGGCTCGGGACGACATGATTCACCACAGCCGTGAACAAGTTTCCAAGTCCCCTGCCACCTGACCGTATAACTAATAAAGTATAATCATTAAGTAATTGAGCCATGCTCTGCCAAAAGGTGGCTTTATGCGTCTCCAGAGTGCAAGATTCCACGCAAGTCATTATAATTGGCTTGCAACACGCGAAAACGGGCATTCGGACACTTGCGTAAAATGTCGTCTCGGATCAGCCTGCGCTGTCCGCGCAGGCTAATCCGAGACGGCACTTTACGACTGCAATACATTTTGTTCGTCAGTAGACTTGCGCAAAACAGAAAATTACATAAAAACGGAAAGTGTCGCTTCGGATTAGCCTGCGCGGACTGCACAGGCTGATCCGAGACGACAATTTACGCAAATGTCCGAATGCCCCTTTTCGCGTGTTGCAGGCCAATTATAATTGTGGATCCCTAAAATCAACTACGTTTAACAACCGACTGAGTGAATCATGAGGTAGAAACGTCGCTTGACATGCAGAAAATTTAATGATAGCAAAAAAGTTTCGGACCATGTCAGCCTGCTTGCACGGCGCAGGCTGACATGGGTCAATATTTTTTGTAAATGCATTTAGCCCCCTTTTCACAGAGCATGACTCAATTTAGTTAGGTCCGTAATGATAGTTAACGGAATTTTTATCTGAAGAATGAACAGGTAAAAACGAGGAGTATTAAAAGACAATTTTCTTTGTCTATATTTGGTGAAAAAATCTCCAATTAGTTGTCATAGCTGAACGCTATGCTGAGGAGTTTATAACTGAAACGTCGAGGCCAGATAGCTCAGTTGGTAGCGTACAGGACTTGAAAACAGGGGGTCGCTGGTTCGATTCCCGCCTCGGCAAATTTCTTTCCGAGGACTGATGATAGTCATTGCGACAGGATTTTTTCCTCTCTCACCGCTGACCACTGTTTCGACAATAGTTATGTGGGAAAAGAGCCAGTGGCTTGCAAAGAATATTGTGCGGAGTACTGGAAGAAACTTCAGGAAAGGATGGATATGTGGAACTGAAATAATGTTAAAAACGGCGTTAAACATCATACAGTCAATCAATCAATTATAAATGAAACACGAATTTTGATTGTGTAAACAAGCACTTTTGATTGTTATTAATATTGATACATTCGAATTGAGTATAAGCGGATAAAATGTAGAGGGTGACCTTTGTGTAGGTGTAATGCAGTCTGACTGTTCCAGGAAAAAAAAAATGCAATTTCTTGATATACAGATTATGCGTCTGTAAAGGTGTCATGTGCCTGCAACGATATCTGAAAGAAGGCGTATTGAGTTGCAGTATAAAAGACAAGATACCATTAAATATTTATACATAAACAAAAAGTAATTTCCTGTGGACATAGATAAAATATGTCTCTTAGTATGCCGCAGGCCACAGAAGAAGGTTTTGTAGACACTGCAGATTACGACTGCGCAGAAAGTGCAGTTTAATCTCTTTGATTTATTTAGTAAGATAATCCCCCCGAACACAAAATTCTATGTTGCAATTTTTTATTGTCTCCGTCGTGTTGGTAGAAGACCGTTTACCTAACCTTTATTTTTTCATTATAAACCAGTAATAGTAAGTCAGCCATTCTCTGGCAAAAGGGGGTTTAATGCACTTCCGTGATGTATTTAACCAATCAAGTCTTCAAATAATTATGGATTCTTAAAAGGCATTTAGTCCAACACCCGACTGAATTATGACTGAATTATGAGGCAGAATGGGTCCTTTGACATGCAGAAAATTTAACAAAAGCAAAAGGTTTCGACCCATGTCAGCCCCCCTTTTTCACAGAGCATGACTCAAATAGCTATAACTGATTAACCATAAGTTGATTTCACTATGGAATCCGATCTCGAATCAACGGAGCTTCCTTTACAAACATTCGGCCATTATCTTGAACATTTTGCTTAAAAAGGGGAAAGACCCCCGGAGATACTAGTGCCAGAGGCGACGTACTACGTCTTACGAACAAAGTCCGTAACAAAGAAACAAATGAACAAATGCATGGCAGAAATACAGGGGCCGGGCAGGATTCGAACCTAGAACGCCCGGACGAAAGGCTCAGTGGTTATGGTGTTGGCCTTTCGTCCGGGCGTTCTAGGTTTGAATCCTGCCCGGCTCAGTGGTTATGGTGTTGGCCTTTCGTCCGGGCGTTCTAGGTTCGAATCCTGCCCGGTCCCTGTATTTCTGCTATGCATTTGTTTCTTTGTTTCTTTGTTACGGACTTTGTTCGTAAGATACGAAATTGCCGAGCTTGAATACTGACTGGTACACCCGCAGCCATTACTCTAGAATTGTTTTCAGCTAAGTCTGTAGCCACATTCAAATACTAGAAAACTCTATTAGTAATTGTTTGACTTTTAACCCTTATCCTGATAAATATGTGAAATGAATCTTTCAAGCCAATTGTAAAAAACAAAGATTTTAAGTATTTCAAAGGTATTTTTTGGGAGAAAGATATCTCCTTATCGGACAGTACAGATCTAAGACCAGACTGTACGTTTTATTATACTGCAAAGAAATTTCTCGTGATCTGATTGGATAATATGCCCCGAACATATATATCATGTACACTGGCAAAACCAACGTAAAAGCAGTTTCCCTTTCGGGAGCCCCGTATACATTACTACACTTTCAACACAACATCCAAAATGGCGGGGTCGATCAAGCTTAACATCAAGAATATGCACCAAACTGCACGTTTTACAAAGGTTTCAGTGACGTCAGTTCCCAGTGACGTGAGTTTCATTGAACTGGGGCACTCAGAAGGAAAATTCTACTTCGTCAGCGTACTCAATTTTTGAAACCAAAAAACAGGTAAAATTCGCTTAATACACGTTGGAATGGTAAAACTTTGCAGTATAATAAATTCGTTGTACGGTCAGGTGGCAGGGGACTTGGAAACTTCCCCTGCCACCTGACCGTACAACTAATACTGTACAGTATGATCTTGATCGACACTGTCCGCAAAAGGAATCGCGTTTAGCAGCCAAAGGGTTAATAAATGTTTGACTTTTAAAGCATTTCTTTGTGTACTCTGAACGATTTCAAACCTATCAGCATCTCAGGCGAAAACAGGGGCATATGCGAACGGCATAGATCAAGATCAGACTGCACTTTACGTTTGTTTAATTGATCGTATGAGATGAACATCTTTCTGGGTTTCAGCAAATTATATTCTAAACCTTTAAACGAGGTCGAGCAAAAATGATTGGGCTGTCATTAATTTATAACAGATCCTCTTGGACAATGTGTAATCAACTCTCTAATAATATACTATGTAGCTTCGGCGTTTCGAACTTACAATTATTCAAATGTATTAATTCCAGGAGTTGGCCGGTACGGTAATATATAGATGGGCAATGCTCTGTGAAAAGAGGGCAAAAAGCATTTGCAAAAAGTATCGACCCAGGTCAGCCTGCGCAGTCCGCGCAGGCTGACCTTGGTCGAACCTTTTTGCTATTGGTTAATTTTCTGCTTGTCGAAAGACCAGAGTGCCTCATGATTCAGTCGGTTGTCATACAAAATGGCTTTGATGGATCCATAATTATCTGGTTACTTGCATGGTACATGCATCACGGAGATGCAACAAGCTGTCCTTTACCAGGGCATGACTCATACACGTATAGAAAAATGTACCGAACATGCCAAAGGTTTAAAGATGCCCGTCTACAGCCGGTTAGCAAAAACGCTGTTAAATTTCAAACAATTTAGCATGGTACAGAAATCAGTCCTTTGTGTAAACATGGATAAATTACTGACATATAATTGGTGTAATTGAAAAAAAGAAACACGGAGATTTGTATTAGAAACCGAACATTGGTCAGAAGAAAACTGGCTGACGATCGAAGCTGTAAACAATGGCGGTGCGTCACGGAAATTTATCATTGGTTTCCGTCTAGAGTCGGATACGGTGTAATTTGCATATAGGCCGCGACCTCCGTCTGAAAATCGAGGCTGCAACAGAGAAGCCTTTATTTTCCTTTGTTTACCTCATTAGACGCAGGGCGAAGGTCAAATATAGTCACGTGACAGAATGCAAGATCATCATACGAATCTACCCGAGTGTATAACGGATATATCGAAATTCTTCGATTCAAAAACCGGAAACGACGAGTCTGTTTACACGGAAGGCCGCAACTCAGCGAAATGCATTTTCTATCGACCGTAATCTAAGCAACCTGGCAACCGTCAGGCGCAATATTTGGCATGAAGATATAAGAATGACTATAGTTTGATAAAATAAAGATAAAATGAGTTAAAACTGGCTGAAAATGAGTATACGTGGGGTGATCAGAAAGAACGCGGACCACCCGATTATTTCAAAAACTACTTTACTTAAGATAACAAAAATTTGCACAGATGAGCATTAATTACCTGGTTACTTACTCAAGCGTTTAAATGACGTCATAGGTAAATAAGAAAAGAGTGACGTCATTTCAATGACATCACATACTGCGTTAGCGGTTCACAATGTCGGATGACGTTTTATTTGAGCAGAGAGTAATCATAAAGTTTTACGTTAAACTCGGAAAGTCTTCATCGGAAATTAAGGCCGATTTAGATAAAGTTTATGGGGACTCAGCACTTAAGAAAACCAGTATTTGTAAATGGATTGGACGATTTAGAGAAGGACGCGAAACCGTTGAAAATGACCCTAAATCTGGCCGTCCATCAACATCAGTAACGGACAAAACTATCGCGGATGTGCAGCAGCATGTAAAGCAAGATCGTCGAGTTACTGTCAGGGAAATAGCTGACACATTTAGCATTTCCTATGGAAGTGCACAGGAGATTTTAACTGACAAACTTGGAATGTCGCGTGTTTGTGCAAGGTGGGTGCCTCGGCTACTGACGCCCGAGCAAATGGGGGTTAGGGTCGAAATTTGTTCTGAAATTTTAGAACGCATTAGGAAAGAAGGATCAAACTTTACTGATCGTATTGTGACATGCGATGAAACATGGGTACACTTTTACGAGCCCGAATCTAAACAACAAAGCAGTGTATGGAAACATCCAACATCGCCGTCCCCTGTTAAAGCCAAACTTTCTAAGTCTGTTGGTAAAGTTATGTGCATCATGTTTTTCTCTTCTCAACGTTTTCTTCTAAATCATGTTGTACCTATACATACTACAGTCAATGCTGAGTATTATGCCAGCATTATTCGAATGAATTTAATACAGGCCATCCGAAAAAAACAGCCGGAACTTCTATGGAGAGGCGTCATTTTACATCAAGATAATGCTCCCGCTCACAAAGCCAAACTTGTACAGGAAGTTTTGAAAAAACTAAACATAGAAACATTAGACCATCCTGCCTATAGTCCAGACCTGGCCCCATGTGACTTTTGGCTATTTCCTGTTTTGAAAGATTCTCTACGTGGCACGCGCTACGAGAGCAGAGAGGAGCTAACCCATGCCATGACCGGGTCGTTGAGAATGATGTCACGTGACGGGCTCGCGCACGTGTTTCGCGCATGGGAATCAAGAATGAATAAGTGCATAGAACACAAAGGAGGTTACTTTGAAAAAAAGTAAACATTCCAAGTTGATTTTTATAACAATATTCCGATAAAGGCACTGGTCCACGTTCTTTCTGATCACCCCTCGTAAGGGCCTTTTTAAACATTTCGACAACAAACAATATACTCCGCCATTGAGCACACAAAGAGTTTTCACAAATTCCATTTAAGTGTTCCAAGAAATATTTTTACCAAGATGTATGCAATGCTACTCAAGCCGCCAAATCTTCGAGAATTGCTTAATACATTACCATTTGTATTCACGTGGAAAGATAAAAAGACGGTCACGACCCTTAAGCCTTGCTCACACATGCGTTAAATAGCGTTACTCAAGGATCCTAAAAGTATCAGCCTACTTGAACGCAACACAATGTCCCCAATTTACATCAACGTAATCTGCTGCTGAAGCTTGTATTGTTTCAACTTCAAAGAAATAGGGAAAAAAGCTTTTGAAGGCCATTGGTAGCGGTTTAAACTAGTTTGAAAGTAATAGGTACTATAAGGAAAAATTAATGCTCCATATATCATTCTTGCGTTGCCAAATAAATGTTTCATGCTATGTGAAAAAGGGAGCTTAATGCAACTGCGAAAAAGCATCGACTCATGTCAGCCTGCGCAGTCTGTGCAGGCTGATATGAGTCGAAACTTTTTGCTATTTGCCCGAAGATTATTCTACCTCCAGATTTAGTCAGTTGTTGGACTAGATATAAATGGATTTTACAGATCCATAATTATGTGATGACTTGCTTGGTATAATACTTCACAGAGATGCATTAAACCCCCTTTGGTCAGAGCGTGGCTCAAATGAACTTGACTTTATCGACAACTAAATGAAGTTCTTGCGCAAACGTTGGAACTTTCGGGTCATGGTTCAGAATGAAAAATTAGTTTAGATCTAAGATGAGACTCCACGTGTAATGCGTTCTTATCTTTATCTAAACCGTTCGCTAAGAGTTTTAAATGAAAGATTTAAACTACATGCGTATAGTAAATTGATGGATCTATGACCAAGACTTTCTAAGCCAAATATGCCCGTCAGTGCAAAGGAATACCAATGCTAGGGCTCCTTTTGCCGCAGTGCCTAACATTGTATTTGTTCAAGATCAAACTTAGTGTTTTGTGCAGCCTGATCTTGATCTTTAGCATGTTCAAAAGTATTAATCCTGAACCTGCTAGATAATTGAAATGAAATTTTCAAGACGTAAGTATAAACCGAAATATTGCTCTGTCAAAGTTACTATTTCGGGGAAAATATCTCCTTATCGGACAGTGTGGATTCAAGATCAGACTGCACGTTCTGTGCAGTCTGATCTTGATCTACACTGTTCGCAAGGGGTCCTTGGGTCGCGGTTAGCAGCCTAAGGGTAACCCCACCCCCCCTCTTTTCAGCATTAAAAGAGTTTCGCGACCAAAATCAATGTTTATGGAAGCGTAATGGACAAGACGCTCTCAAAAGGGCTGTAATCTGTTATTACTGTCTATAACGTTTTACCGTGTATTGTCTCGAACCCAGCAGTTTTATTATTTATTGAAGAAAACACATTTGTATAATACAGTATATTGCATGTTGCCGTAAAGCCATGCGATGTGTCTCACTACTTATGCCCTTTGATCTAGGCCTTCGATGCTTTGTTTAAGGCCAAAAGTAACAACAGCTGCCAAAAGTAATTGATTGATTGACTGATTTCGTGGTGTTTATAGCCGTTTTCAACATTATTTCATATATATCGCGGCGTCCTGTGCACCTATTCATTCTTTCATGGAGTTTCTTTTACTAGTACTCCGCAAAATATTCTTTCCAAGCCACCGGCTGCTTTCTCAAATAACCATTGTCGAAATAATGGTCAGTGGTAAGAGAGGAATGAATCCTGTGGCAATGACTATCATCAATCCTCGGAAAAAAAGTGGCCAAGCCAGGGATCGAACCAGCGACCTCCTATTCTCAGCTCCTGTGCGCTACCCACTGAGCTACTAGGGCTGGGTTGGGCTGTGCAAAAAGTAAACAAAGCTGGTGTTAATATGCATTTAAATCATACCATTTAAAACTATGGAAGTTATTGTGAAGATGGTAATCTGTTATTGTAAGGTCAGTCCAAGTTTTAGTCGCTGACAGAGAAATTAATTTCAAACTTAGGTTAAAAGCCTCCAGGTGACTCTGCCTTTTGTTGTCTTTTTCCCTGGTATTATTTTTTTTTAATTTCTGCCAGCAACTTTTACTAGGATCAACCGTACAATAACAGATTGTCATCTTCACAATAATTTCCATACTTTTATATGGTATGATTTAAATTCAAATGCATTTTAGCACCCGACTGTTTACTTTTGGCCGCAACAAGTACTTTTACTATCCATTTAAGTTTTAGAATTGTGCGCATAATCACAAATGATGGAGGCTGTCGTTGAAACGGCAGATAGCATTATGGAAGTACTGGCTCGATCCCCGCCGATGGAGCCAAACACAAGTTGCGTCATTGGAACAGGCACAATGAACCAGCCTAGTACTCATGGGTGAAATATCGGAAACACGTGAATAAATGATGTGACTAAAACACTATATAAGACCGCTTAAACACTATTTGAACAAAGAAACATTTTTAACAAGAATATCTTTCAAAAAGATAGACGGCGTAAATTTGCTAGCTAGTAGGCAGGGGACCTTGGAATAAACATGTCTACTTTTTTACCAATCACAGATTTCTATTTATTCATTTGTTATCAGTACCAAAAAGTAGGTCAAAAGCCAGGATATTCAGCTACGCCGAAAAAATGGGAATGTTGCATGTAGATAAATCTTCAATAGAGCACACAGTAAGGTTCAGATATTTGTTTATAATCCTAGCACGATTGTCTCCGGGTGCCCGTATTATTTTTTGTAACGTCCACATGGGAATTGCTATGTCTCGGTTCGTACCATGACTTTTCGCGCCCTAATTCTACAGAGGTGTATAATTATCGGCCTTTTTCATCTGCACTGATCAATTTATTTCCTCGACAAGGCTCTTCCACACAAAGTACAGATGTATTTTTCATATTGCCCAAATTATGCGAATGTCACTGAATGTATTTAAGTCATTCCCTCTGAAAATGGGGTTAGTGCATCTACAAAAAATATCGACTCAGGTCAGCCTGCGCTGACTAGGCTAGCTTGGGTCGAAAATTTTTGTTAGTGGTCAATTTTCTGCCTGTCACAAGAAAAGTTTACCCTATGATTCAGTCGACTGTTAGACTAAGTGGATTTTATGGATCTATAATAATGTGATGGATTGCTTGGTATACTGCATTACTGAGATGCATTTGGCCCCCTTTTACCAGAGCATAGCTCATTTCATTTTTTAACTCTTTACCAAACGGCAAGATTTTAGACTTGTGCAAATTGAAAGCCTTTGCAGACGACATTATAAATGTGACTTAAAAATAGAAATTTGTTTTGGGAAGGGTAGAAAACATTGTGGGAACAGGAGAAAATGCTGGTTACCAGCATTTTCTCCTTTTCCCACAATGTTTTCAAAAGGCTTCTTTCTTAGAGTCGTAAAAACCCGGGATTGTTTGGTAAAGGATTAACCTTTTTGTGTTGTTGCTTACTTTTTGTGGAATCATATCCGTTTTTTTTACGAAGACATAAATTTTGTCACACTTCATTTTTATAAAAGAAAAGAGGAAAAATAAAATGGACAGAATGATTTAACCAGGGTATACAAGAAAATATATTTGATGAAGGAAATTTTAGTATTTCATGCAATGATGAAATTGTAATAGAAAGATAGTAAGAGTAGAGTCTGTGAGTGCTATATTTGTAACTAATTTTTGTCCTTTTCCTCGGATACATAATCAGCCTGTATACATACTTGAATTTGTGTAGGAAGATATTATCAATATACTCCCTGTGAAAGGGTTTGCACTTTGGACAGTTAAACAGAGAATGATATTTGTTCTACACAACGCCGCCATATTCTTTCATTTCGTGAAATTCATGCTGTTCGGATGAAAATATCCTCAGCCTTTTGCCTGTGAATTCAAGTAAGACATGAATAAGTATGACAGATATACCGTTCAAAGTACCACGAATCCATTCAAGCAGACGAAGAAGCAAACAAAGAAAAGAATGTTATTTTATGCTCAAGTATATATTAATTTTATGTAGAAAGAAAAAGAATGGAGACATTAGCAAATTCACAGACGCTTTTGCAAATTAGACTGTCAGAGTTTTCTCGACGTTTCAATGATTTCTTGTAGGCAGTGAAATTGACTTCGTGACTTGCAAGCTGTTTCGTAGATAAATTTTCTCTTTTTCCGACGTTTTTCAATTAAAAATGAAAACGTAACAGAAACCTGACAGTGCGATATGGAAACAGCTTGTGCAGGCAGTTAGGTTTATGATTGTCGGCAGTTAGATTTATGACTGCTGTCGATATGAATCTATAGTCTTTATATTGTACAAAGTTCACTTACATGTAGATGTATTTCTATTCTCAACTTAAAGTTCGTGCTTTACTTTACACTTGTTCTGTAGAACAATACTTGTGAGAGAGAGAGAGAGAGAGAGAGAGAGACGTAATGATCTCAATGTAGAATTTACTTTATTAATAATTTGCTTTGCACTGTGATCACTGCACCGTTCAGGACATAAAGTATATAAATTGATTGACAATAGAAAAAAAGCTCCTAAAACTTGTAGTAAACATTCTCAGTGATTGCTTCCTGGAAACCTTAGCTTGTCGTGATTTATGTTGTTCCAAAGGTTTACATGGCTCATTACTGAAATCGAACCCAGAACTTTCGATATGAGAGACCGACGTTCTACCCCATATACAACTGTCTACCAAAAAATACGTGTAGATAACCATAACGATCAGTTTCCTTTTTTGCCTGGATGTTTTCGCATGCTTCATGAACAAAAAACGGAATTCAGATCGCGATTCGTATTTATGTTTTACAAAAATATGAGAACACAACTGCTGCAAATGTTTTCAGAGAGACAGGATAATCTGAATACATAGGTTTTTCCCTGGGTTTTATCAATACTTGGCTGGAGGCTCAGCATCGCCTTGCCCGAGAGCACTTATATCTAGGCAGCCAGCGGGAATCAAAGATATGCATAGCTAACAATGCCACAGACCTAACAAATAGCCATGCCGAGATGGGAAAAAAAATGGTTTCTTATGGGCAAAATATCTCACAGGTAAATAGATAGACAGGACGCGAATCCAGGTATAAAATGCATATCAACCTTCGTAACCAAGTAACATGGTATGACATTCGGCATACCTCGAGTGATCCGGTGATCAAGTTCCTCGGCTATATCAGGTAGGTTGATATGCTCCTAAACGGTACATTTCTTGGCCGGAAGTAAACCACTTCACCGTTCTTAAAATCGTAACACTCCACTTAGAAAGCAAACACTAGTCCCAATTTTCTGTCGGAATCTTTTGAAATACTTTTCCAATGACAAACAGTTTGTACATTTATTTCCTAACTCGGTTAATCAATTACGTTGCGATTTTTCAGCGATAAATTACTTGTCACCATGGCTGTAGGATGTCGTTGCTAATCGAATTTCAGAGCGCCGCCATGTTTAAGATCATGTGACTGGCGGTATTTCAAACGGGAAACCCCCTTGATACGGACGTGGTGAGATGTAGGTGCGGAAACGGCCGAGTTGTGACAAGTGATGGTATTAGTGATACTTTTCTAAACAGGTACCTGTAAGCTGTACTAAAGACCTTACGCTGACAATCGACAGGTACATGTCTAATCGTAGGGTAAAAGTGAAATAGAGGTTATAGAGATTATTTTGCTGACTCAAAAACGTTTCTCAGCATGTCGCTAATTTTTCTAGTCAATATTTTGGTCTTGTCCTAATATACATGTATGTTCAATTTCCACTGTCTACGGTCTGTCTGAGAGTGTATGTAACGATTCAAGAATAGAATCCCATGATTTTGCAAAAACTGCATCGTCATCGGCATGGGTTGAAATAATCGGTCTTGGTTTTATTAGCTGCACTGGCAAAAGGCCAGAGGGCTAACGTCATGGCCAGGTGTCCGTCGTGCGTCCGTGCGTCCGTCCGAGCGTGCGTTAACTTTTATTTCTAACATCTTCTCTGAAACTACCCATCCAATTTTAATGAAACTTCACAAAAATGATCCTGCCATGATCCTCTTCAGAATTTCTTGAAAGAATTTGATTTCTTCAAAAACTCTGGTTGCCATGGTAACAAAACTGAAAAATATTGAAAATCTTTAAAAAGCTTTTTGTCTGAAACCATAAGGCCTAGGGCTACCAAATTTGGCATGTAGCTTTATCTAGTAGACCTCTCCCAAGTTTCTTCAAATTATAGCCCTGGAGTCAAATTTGGCCCCGCCCCGGGGGTCACAAGTTTTACATGGGCTTATATAGGGAAAGCTTTAAAAATCTTCTCGTACCTAGCTATAAAGTCTAGGGCTACCAATTTTAGCATGAAGCTTTATCTAATGGGCCTCTACCAAGAGTGCCCAAATTACAGGGCTTTTTATTGAGGAAACTTTGAAAATTTTCTTGTTTATATCCACACATTTTAGACCTGTATTATTTGGTGTACAGCTTTATATTGTGGACCTCTACCAGGATTCAAGTAATCATAGCTCTGTGGTCAAAAATGGCTTTGCCCTGGGTTCATAACTTTCTCTAAGGATTTTGTACAGAAATTTCTGTATGTCTTCTAGTTCGAAACCAGTTTGCCAAGTATTGCAATATTTGGCTTGTACGGGTTTACATATTTGCCAGTGGGGCGATACAGAGCCATCTTGGCCCTCTTGTTTCTGTGTGTTCGCTGTCGACGTCGTCACAATGAAAACCATTTTTAAACGTACAGGAATTTAAGTCATTAAAATAAAAGGGAAGTATAATTTGGGAAATAGTTTTCTCCTTGTCTGATGTGACGGTAATATGAAAAGTCTCACAGGGTTTAATGTTACCTTACAACTATTTGATAGTTTGATCAAATTTACCATTCGTATTTTCTACATGTCTAGAAGTTTGGATGGAACTTTTCCAAATTTGAAAGTAACATACCTTTTGATTGGCTAAACCGAATGGTTTAGCCAATCAGAGGTTGTGTTACTTTCAAATTTGGAAAATCTTGGAGAATAAGACAACGAATGGTCTTAAGAATGGTTGGTAAGTACGGACCAAGATTGCCAGACAAAGTCGATGGCCTTTCTAAATCTACAGAAGCTCAGAACATTTGAGTTTTGCGATTTTTTTTAAGAATTCTTCCAAAACACGTTCCACAAAATAATGTTAGTTGTTCTATGGTAGTTACCAGGCTTTGATGTATCCAATCCTTTTCTCCAACACAGTTGATAAATACAGTATCATCACTAGTGACGATATAGTTTTAGAATGTTTTCCGGAACTACTTTTTTCCTATGTTGCTCATATTGTACCATTCTTGATATTTATGAGAATAAAAAAAAGGTGAATTGGGAATATAATAAATAGGATAATCAACTGGTTGTGTGTGATATTGAAAATATGTCACTCGAATGGGGTGTGATGCAGTCCTTCGGACTCGTTTTTTTTCAACCACATCACACCCCATTCTAATGACAGATTTTCAACATCACACACAATCATTTAATGCTCCTCTAGTTTAATTTGTCGTCTATAAATGCTGTCAATGTAGAAAGGTCTAGGATTTCGTCGTGTGGTAAAGAGGTAAAGGGTTAATTGCCGCCCATAAGGTTGATGAACAGGTAATGGCGTGAACTATATTCATTGAATTAGATGAAACAATCTCTTTGTACATGCAGTGACTCCCATTAGTTTATCATTGTTTTATTGATTTTTGTTAGTGTTTTCAATTATTAGTAAACCGGGTTCAAGTAGCATGACCATGTCACGATAAAAATTTCCAAGGGAAATACCTGTAGATGCGTATGTTGAGAGAACTGTATGGGTTGTTGAGGTAAAAGCTAGTGGCGTAGCTCAGGTGAAAAAAAATGACCTTAACTTTGTATGAAAGGGCGTGTGGAGATACTGCTCGAGTTGAGATTTTTGGAAAGAGCACCTTGTGCAGTGAGTTCGGGGCCCGGTGACTTCTCGATGGATCTTTTTAAACCAGTCGAAAACGTCACTTTTTATAAAACAGATTGTGTCGTGGCCCTCTCTGTCTGTCTGTCTGTCTGTCTGTCTTTGCACAGTACGAACCAAATTTCCTAAAGTAGAAAGTGAGCGGAGACTTGGTCATGTTGCGTCAGTTTTTGTTTTCTGTACTTGCGATTTCGTATAGGCTATATCACCTCATGACGCCGAACAGGTCAGTGTTTTGTAAGGTAGGAGTGCTTTTGATCGATTTTTGAAATATCCAAAATCTTTTTTTCCCTCCTGAAATATACGTTCTACAGAAATTACATTTATGCTGATAAGATTATTCTGAATCTGAGTTTTATTCTCGTCAGTTGGTCGTATATCCTTAGAGTTTTGCGAAATTTAACATTTTGTGCAAGTGTAAATATTTTTGCTAGCAACCTCTCCAGGTTACATGGTCTTGCCTTGTTCTTGAAATTGGACTGTCTTATTTTATCCAGTCTCAATAAGTCAAATTCCATTTGGACGGTCAATCCGTCAGTTCTCTTAGGATTTCAATTTTCACCTCCACAACTGGTCTCGCAAGTGGAACCAATTAGAAATTGAACACGGTGTCTCGTTTTTTTGCCATAGTATTTAAGTGTATCTTTTCTTATAGACGGTTTCTATGGCTGAACGTCCCTGTGTGAAAATTGTAATGAAATTATGCTTTGATATCTTTCTGTATAAATTCAAAGCCTTGTTTTGTTTTTCCCCCAAATGACTCGATTAATGGTACTAAGTATGATCTCTTATTGATCTTTTTTATGTCTTGGTCTAGTGCTTGTATGTTTTTTTTTCCTTAGTATTTAACGTCCATACTTTTCTTTCACATATGTGTAATCTCTGTCTAAAGCATGTTAGTTGATATGACTAATATGGGAAAAAAAAGTTACTTTGATACTTAGGCCACGCATCATTAAAAGTTGAAATGTTTGATGTTTAGCTCGGTTGTTTTCGAAGGAAATGACGAGTTATTGTCATAGTCCTTAAGTCGTCTGCGTCGTCATCGTGGTGCAAAAACTTTGACATTTTGTGATGTTTCTGTTATTACTAAAGATATTTACATCAATTTGGACAAGTTGTAACTATTAAAAGGGAACTCAAAAACAACAGGGACAGGTAACTATCAAACTATATTGACACAGTTATGCCCCTTTTTCGAATTGGAATTTTTACTGAAAAACAAGCACTTGCAGCCGAGCGTTGGCACCCCCATGCAGTGCTCTTGTTATTTTGTATCATAATAATCTGTTTCTTCGGCGTAGATCTCTCCCTTTGGGGTTATAAAACGTAACCCTTACGCTGCTAAGCGCGACTCAAGGACCTTTTGCGGACAGTGTAGATCCAATATCAGACTGCACAGAATGTGCAGTCTGATACTGGATCTACACTTTCCGATTAGGAGATACCTATTCCCGAAAAATATCTTTGAAATAGCAAAGTCATGGTTTTTACTATCGGCTTGATAAGTTTCATTTCACTTACTCAGCAGAATCAGGTTTAAGTCTGTTCTCGGAATGTTTCTGTCATCGTTTATCAATGTAATGGTTGACGGTTTTTGAACCACTCGGCTATCAGCTCTCTGGGAGTTGTCTCTTGCCATTTCAGCGAATTGGAAAAGTGTACACAGCACGGTGTTTTGGTCACATCCTAGTGCTTCGCTTTATGCCTTTTTGTGTAAATATCAATAAAAGAGTTACGCCGCACACGTCGGTTACTTTAGACAAGATGTGAGATAAAATGTCATAGTGCTTGGTGGATTTTCTCATTACTATTTTAGCCATACATGTATATTGCTACTTTTTTCTGCATTGTTTGATTAAAAAAAAAAAAAAAAAAAAATCCAAACCATAACAGTCTGTTTCCCTTTTTCTATCAGTATTTTCTCTGAGTTACAAAATTTAAGCCTTTTCCACTATTCCATTTTATCCATTTAGCAGTCAAATGTCTATCAAAATTTATTCGTGTGGCTTATTCGTGGCTGTCCAACAAGCGATCTCTTCCATATGGAACGACTTGTGAACTGTTGTAGGTCTGCTGTTGCAGAATTTGTTCAATGCACTTTTCGCTATGGTATTAAAGTGGAATACAACCGGAGTTACTTTGAAACTTATAAGACAATTACAATAAAAAACTAATACATGTATGTTTTTATTCCACGTGAAGATGGCTTAGAACTAAGATACAATCACTAGTACTGTTAGAAAATGTGAGAAATGTCCATTTTTTTAAAATATTTTTTCTTGAGATTTCTCTTATCGTTTTCACAGGATAACCGTTGTTGCGTAAGAAGGTAAATACATTTTAAACACACCAAGTAAACGGTTGCGCAAAGAACTCGATTCGTGGCATTATTAGTCCCAAGGTTTTAGGTTGCAGGTTCAAATCTCAGATATGACGGATAATTTTTGGTGTATTTGTATTTTTCCCCAGTGATTAGAAAATAGTCACGCCCATTTGAATTGTATTTACAAAAATTCAACTTTCATCCGAAAGTTTTAGTTACTTGCAGCTGAATTAACTAGATCCAAATGGCGCCTATGGGTCACGAGTTTGAAATGTGATGTGTAAGTGTCTGGATGGATTTTCTTATTAGTTTAATCTATATTGTTTTTGAAGAATGTTCAGAACGTCAGTCTCATATTCCAATAAGGCTATTAGATTTCTTTTCAGCATCTCCCAAATTTTGTTAAGAAATTAGTGTAATTCATTTCTAACATTCATCGGTGTAAAGGTTTATCAAAGTTTCATTTCAATCGCTCATCCGTCAGGTCTCTGGGGATTCAATTTTCTCCCACATGTGATATCTCGCAAGTGGAACCAATCGGAAAATTGAACAGGGTGTCTCCGTATTCATGCCCAAGTGTTTTGTTTAGTGTATACATAACTGCTGTAGCATCGATAACTTGATTGCACAGCTGAATAGGTCAGTAGTTTCGCTGTGATGTGATAGTGCTTGAAATTAGAATATTCCATTTCCTGTTTGTAGCATTTTACAGGTTCACTAAGCCTTTAAGCATTGAATTAATTTAATGATTTTGACCTTTTTAATCAGTAAAAGCAGTCGGAAAATACTGCTACTTTTTACGGTTGATTTTGTTAGAATTTGTGAGACAGTAGCGGACTGTGTAGATCTACGATCACAGACAGTCCGCAAAAACGAAATAAGTCGGTTCCAGAGCTTTCAGAGTTGAAGTTTTATGTCTATCGCTCATCCATCAGGCTTTATTTATTTCTTACGTGTGGTCTCACGGAAGTGAAACTGATCGTAAAATTAAACTGAAAGTCTGTTATAGAAGATCTTATTTTTCACATGTCTGTTTCATTTTCGTTATGTGAATGATGCAGGAGCAAGAAAATTCAAATTTTTACCTAACAACAAAATTTTAGACATGTCCAAATTGAAAATATTTGCAGATGACAAAATAAATGTTATTCAAATCTTGAAATTTATTTTTGAAAGGGTAAAAACATTGTTGGTAAAGTTTCTTACTGTCAAAATTCATGTTTCGTTCTGGATTTCTTTCGTTTTAGTTTAAAATCAGAGTACGTTTCATTTTTCTTTGTTTGCAATATTGGAACGTTTGAAATCAAAACTGTTTTAAGGTTCTATCTACTGCTGAAATAAAAAACGCCTTAAGGTTCTATCTAATGCATCTCCTCGAGGTAAACAGGGCGAGACTGCTCTTGACAACCAAAACATTCTTTTTCTCCTATACCTGATTGTGGAAAGGTTGATCATATTTTCATTTCTATCGCCCATATATCAGCCTCCCAGGGATTTCAAACACCACTTCCATCCCCCTATCCCCCTGGAAAAAGGTAGATATTGTAACAGTTTTTGAATGGATTTTCTTTCTAGTTAAATCAGTATTTAGTAGTGAGATAATTTTCAACACTAACTTTTTTACACCAATCATCTTATCGGTGCTACGGAGTTTTAGTCTCTTTCTAAATTCATCTCTACATCAGTGTTAAAAAAAAAAGCTGATCAAAGTTTTATTGCTATCGATCGTATATAGATCTGTTGTCTCTCCGATTGTTACAATTTCTCAACCCCTTCCCCCCACCAACACAAACTCAAATTACGTTTTTACACCAATCATCTTATCGGTACAACTGAGTTTTAGTCTCTTCCTGAATTCATCTTCATATTGTGTTAAAAAAAAAACTAATCTAGTTTTATTTCTATCGATCATATATCTGTTATCTCTCTGATGGTTACAATTTCTCAAACAACTCTTTCCCCCCCCCCCCCCCCCCCACACACACACACACACACACTTAAATGGTCTGTCGCAATTGGATCCAGCAGGAAAAATAAACACGGTCTCTTGGCCATGTCGCAGTATTTGTTTAGTTTATTTTTGATGTGGTATTGATAATTGAATGGTGCCGAAGTAGCCCGTGTTGTTGGATGCCATTTGATTTAGTGCTAGTATGTGTGATAACTCTTGTTTCCTTCTTTTAAATGAATTTATTTATTGTCGGTTTACTTCCAAAACCTCGTAACTACAGCTTGTTACAAGCTGTAGTTACGAGGTTTTGGAAGTAAACCGACGTTATTCTATACAAAACAAAGTTAATAATCTATTGCTTTAACTGTTTAAGTTGTTCATTTAATTTTTACTTATAATTATGTGATTTTTAAAATATGGAAATGGTGCCGAAATAGCCCGTGTTGTTTGATGCCATGTACTTTAGTGCTAGGATGTGTGAGAGCTCTTTTTTCCTTCTTTTAAATAGATTTATTGATTCTACACAAAAACGACAAAAAATCTAGAATAAATATTTAGTTTTCTATTTAAGTTTTAATTATTCTTGGTTGATTTTGAAAATATACGTGAGTCATGAATATTTGAAATGAGAAGCCCTTGACTTCATCGTGTCGACGCATGCATCTACAACTGTGTAAAGCAGGTGTGTTTTTTGAAAGATCGCCACAATTTACGAAGTTGCAGATAATGAGGGATGTCTTTTCCATGACGATTACTTGTTTTTCTCTTCATTTATCGTCAAACCTTTATTTGATATGATACTAAGACCTCTCGGCGGACTTTTTTTCTCTCAAAATTTGGAAAATTAAGTATTGGAAAGGGTGAATTAGTATTTGATAGAACAGAAGCATGGATGAATCGTCAATATGATCGGTCTATTGACAACTTGTTACGTTATATAACATAGTTTGAACCAGACACTTTGCTGGCTCAGTGCATTTTGTTTTCAACTCTGTACTAGTATCGCTGACATTCCAATTTATTGCAGCTTTAGGTAGAACATGCTGTGGGTGGTGTGTTGGCGTATTGACTGAAATTATGGACAAAGTTGCCAGTCCATGGTGCAGCTTTGTATAGTTATTTGGTCTTGGATTTAAAAGAGAGGTTTTAAATGGGTTTCCTTGGAAATCATATTGATAAGCAGCGATGATCAGCCAACAGGTCTAGTACTTTAACTTTTCACCGTGTGGCAAAAGTTTAGATATGCCCATATGGAAGGCATTTGAAGACGATCTATGAAATGTGACTAACGGTATGATTGATCTTTGAAACGCCTTTAAGCGTTGTGAGAAAAATAAAAAAACGCTGGTTATCAGCATTTTCTCTTTTTTCCACAATGCTTTCAAAAAAGCTGTTTTTCACGGTTGTTAAAACAACGAATTGTTTAGTAAAGGGTTATTTAACTATATAAATGTTGCTACATGTTACCGTAAATTGTGTTTCAGTGATTTTGATTCGTGAGAATTCTACTGGTGAGTTAGAAAAGTGAAATAGAATTATTTTGTCATATAAAACCCATTTCTTTTTAAGTACTGTAAGCCTTTTTCAGCCATAGTATCCAACACGATCTTTAACACTGTTGATCAAAGATCAATATATAGTTGAGATGCAGTTTGATCACGACCTGTTGTTTTCACAGAGGCAAGACAATAGATTTTTAACATGCTAGTAGAAAAGGTTTGAATTAATTGAAATACAGGCATTCTCAAATTATTTTGTTGTACTGAACAATTTACCTTATAGACAACTTCGCATCAAATAATCAACAAAAAAATCACCCACGTTTAACTATCAATTTATGAATGCATTGATAATAAATTTGGAAACGGTTTTCTGCACAGAAAATATTTGACTTGACCACGTACTTGAATTAACTTAGTTCTGAAAAGTCCTACGTTTTACATACACAAAATGTGTTTGAAACTGTCACCCATGGAAAATATCATGATAACAATGATGTAACGCTGCCATTTTACTTTACTAATTTATATTTGCTTCTATTTTGTTTCGATTAGTTATGTTTATTACTATAATATTTTTACAGTTATTTCAAAAAGAATGTTTTATTACCAGTGTATCATTTTCAATAAGTAAGGAAAAAAAAAAAATAATTATTTGTATTGACATGGACGAGATACTACGAGTCTTACTCGAGTTTTAATAAAGGGAATATAGCAAAGACACTCGTAAATTGAAATAGCTTTATTGTATAAATACAGCTTTTAAATGATAAATTACAGGTAATCGGGTAATTAAAAAAAAAGATGCAATAGAATTAAAGAAAGTCTTGGTGAACACAAATATATGAAGGTCTTGAAATTCTTCAAAGTTGAAGGCCAGGGTCCGTATTCACCATCCATTTTTAAGAACATTCTCTGTCTTATTCTCCAGGATTTTCTACACTTGAAAGTAAAACAACTTCTGATTGGCTAAACAGAATGGTTGAGTTACTTTCAAATTTAGAATATTCCCAAAAACAAGACCGAGAACGTTCTCTAGAATGGTTATTGAATAAAGACCCTGATCAGTTCAACAAAGTTGAAGACCTGACCGGTTCAAGGCGTTCTTGAACATTGAGATCTTTATCTGTAAGTATATGATATCAGATAAACATACATGAATTTACTTAGTTTGTTTGCTTTGTTTTTGCCAACATCTGTTACCACTTTATTTCCTTCACGGGTTGGAATGTTTTGAATAGTATAAAAGAACTCGAAATTCAGTTTCTAATCATTTGATTTGATTATTTCTTATATAATTTACAAACATTAAAATGGACAATTAAATACCTAACTCCAAAGTTTAAAAGATAGAAATATATATAGATAAACCACAAGACATACGAGTATTTGTTTCGAACTATTAACTATGTCACTTGTTTCGACATTTAGTTAGTGATATATCGGAATTATCTGTTGTATCATGTAGGTATAGTAAAATGCTTGACAATAACTGACTGTTCAGTTGTCAGCCTCAGTGTTTAAAAGACAACAATACATTACTTGTACAACATAAATCTTTAAGTGTGTGTTGTGCTAATTTTTATTTTGTAAGTTGACATACTCATTTTACGGCCAAATCAGAAATAATGCATCAAAACTTTAGTGTTTGATAATTTGATAACTTAACAGTTTAAGACATGGGAAAACATAACATCGTAGTGGAACTTATTTTGTGTGAGGATACTGGAGTTACACCATCTTCAAAATGAATGCTTCAACTTCCGTGTCTGTGAAGTCGTCAGGAAAATTATCTAAGTCTAGAAAGGGCAATCAACGTGGGGCCAATCAAACAGCTGATTTGGAGGTAAGACATTGTTTCGTTTTTTGGTGCTGTCTTAAAACTTAGATTGCTAAGCTTGGCTCAAGAACCCTTTGCGGACAGTGCAGATTAAGATCAGACTGCACAGAACGTGCAGTCTGATCCTAGATCTACACTGTCCGATAAGGAGATACTTTCCCCTAATACTAACTTTGAAATGGCATCATTTTTGGTTTTTACCATCGTCTGATAGATTCGGATCATTTAACTTATTTAGCAGGCTAAGGGTTAAAGGGTCATACACTATACTTTGGCAAACGTTTCGATCGGTGTATTTTCTTTTTGTAACTTTCTGTATCTGGTCACGTGATCGTCACATGTCCACCTGTTAGCGACGTCATGTTTGTGTTACCTGCCCATACCTCCCGGGAGAGAGAGAGAGAGGGGGACAGAGAGAGAGAGAATTCTATGACATGTTCGAGTTTCTGCAAATTTTCTACAAGAAATACTAGTTCTTAAACAAGATTTTTGCCTGTTTACTGAATAAGACAAAACTGAATCAGTTTGCAGTCTAAGATTTCAAAGACTGCAGTAAAATTTACCTTCTGATTATCGAGTCGATATAACGACGCAGATCAAACTATAATAATTACATTCATTAAGTGGTTTTCCTAATATTTCTCCTTTCATCTTTAAGTGCACAACCAGAGGCATTATTTTGCAATGACACTTGTTCTGTGTTATGTTCTCTTTAGTATGTCCTTGATTTATTTGTTTGTTTTCCGAATAACATCCTCTAAAATAGCATTGTCAGTGCAACCTTCATTGAGATTCTCTAACTTTCCAGAACTCAGCAGCTCACTCTTGCAGAGCCAGTGGCTGCATTTTCACGTAACTCTTTACCAAACGACAAATTCTAGATTCTTCTAAATTGAAAGCATTTGCAGACGACAAATTTCATAGTGATACCAATGAAGCAAAAATCTTTGACAGCGAAGAAAACATGGAGGGAAAATGAGAAAATGCTGGTTACCAGCATTTTCTCCTTTTCCCACAATGTTTTCAAAATCGTTTCCTTCAGGGTCGTTAAAAATTGGGATTTCGTGATAAAGAATGAAACTATGTTCCTTAGCAAATTGTGTTGGTGTTGTCCATCGTGATAATATTTTTAAGCATTTTAAACGGATAGCGGCTTTAGTATGCTTTCCCAGATGTGTTTCACTAAGACCCTTTTCTTTAGTACTTCAAGAAATAGGTTTTCAACCGACGACATTGTGCACAGAACCAGATGAATTTGAGGTTTGATAAAAGAGTGACTGAAGGAGGAACCACTCGTTACGAGAAATTCTTCCATTTGTCGCAATGATACTAAAAGTGATCTCCTGAGAGACAAAAATGCCGTTTGCGAAAGAAAAATAAATACCTTTTGCTGAAGGGAATGTGTTAAATTAAGACTACCTTGCATCAAAGGCCCAATATCAGCCAAAAGTAAAAACTGGAGTTGTAAAAATGCGTTTACATTGAAATCATACCATTTAAAAGTATGGAAATTATCGTAAAATGACAATCTCTTATTGTGCAGTCGATCCATATTCTAGTCAGCTACAATGTTTACTTTTGGCTGCTGTTAGGGTTCTTACCTTAAAAAAAAAAAGTATACAAAATAGTTGAATCAGTAAAAGAAAAGGCTATACTCTATTTACTTGCGCTTCACACCAAACTTTGAAACAGGACACGTCTCCTTAAATATTAATAAATGGCCTGAGTTATTGGGCCAAAGAGACAATCGATTACTTAGTCTTAACCCGTTTATGCCTTTTGTCTATAAATCACGTGATCCACCCTTGGGACTAGCCACCTCGGTGTACACGCACTGGTTAGATTTGCTAAAAGAAATCGTTGACAGAGATTGATGCAGGTAAAAGAATGAATAACTTTACAATATATATATGAGGCATGCTCTGTAAAACAGAGGTTTAATGATTTTGCAAAAAGTATCGACCCATGTCAGCCTGCGCAATCCGCGCAGGCTGACATGGGTCGAAACGTTTTGCTATTTGTAAATTGTGCAAGGAGCATACTACCTCCAGATTCAGTCAATTGTTAGACTAATGGGTTTCATCCATCCATTTTATGTGATGATCTAGTAAGTTGTTTGACGAAATGGATTTTATAGATCCATAATTATATGACGACTTGCTCGGTATAATGCATCTCGGAGATACATTAACTTCCCCCTCCCACGCCCCTTTGCCTAAGCATGGCTCATGTGTAAAGTACATGTTACTAGGTTCTAAGAGATATTTGTTAGAAAAATTTGGACGATGGAAAAAGTGTAGACCAACATCAGACAGCACAAAACGCAGAGTCTGAACGAATGATCGGTTTTTTCCCCATGAATTTTATAAAGGCTTGGACCTGTATTCACCCACCATTCTTTATTTCATTTTTTGTCTTATTCTAGATTTAGAAAGTAACACAACTTCGGATTGGCTTAACCGTTTGTTTTTTGTTGCCTAAATCGGCAATTGAATGCTTAAAGTACCATTTCCCCTACAGATTTGAATTCAGTGCTAGAACTTTATTCCGAAGCTACCAATCAATCTGATTGGTTGATGCGTTTTTGTCTCAGCCAATCAGATGGTTTGCCTCGGAATTTTGAAAATGAACAGTATCTAGAACAATTTATAAACATGTTTCCTGAGTTACTGAACCGGTCGGGTAGCTCAGTGGTTAGCGTGTCTGACTCGTGACCTGGTGGTTTGAGGCAAACTTTCTTTCCGGCGACTTTTCCCCTCTCACCTCAAATGCGTGTGAGAAAAGAAGTCAGTGGCTTGGAATGAAGTTGTGTCAGCACTATCTGAGAAAGCCAGGAAACACAAGGTTTATATGTTTATTAAAGTAACAACAAAGGCCAAATGTAAACAAAGCGGGTGTTTAAATGCATTTGAATTTATATCATACCATTTAAAAGTATGGAAATTATTGTGAAGATGACAATCTGTCATTGTACGGTCGGTCTAAGTGTTAGTCGCTGACAGACAAATAATTTCAAAACTAAGTTAAAACCTGCCAGGTAGCTGTGTTTTTTGTTTAGTACTTTTTGCCTGATTTTAAAATTCTTTTTTTTTTGCCAGTGACTAACAAATGGCCCGACCACACGATCATCTCCACAATATTTTCCATACTTTTAAATGGTATGATTTAAATTTAAATGTATTATGACACCTGCTTTGATATTTTGACCTTTACTGGGTCTTTAATATTTGCGTGTCCACATGCGTAAGTGCACTGACCGCCCTGATGTGACATAAGTTGTTAAAGCAGCGCTGAACTCCAGTACGAACAAACAAGTTACTGGGTCAAAGAGACAATCGATCTTTTTCTGCTCTTTATTGACGAGACATTCTCGCATAACTGTATAATTGTTTATTTAGGAGGACATTGTTGACATGTAATTATTCGCTTGATGATAACGGTTTTTGACCGTAAATGGTGTAATCCTTCCCGTAGTTGTCCGAGGATCATGTGATGGTTGAATAATGTTTTACGCCGCTTTCAACATTATTTCAGCCATATCACGGTGACACATTACATCTTCATGTACGTTCTTTGTTTCACCAGTACTCGGCTAGGGCTCTTAAGTGTCTTGCCCAAGGTCATTTCTGTGAAGACCCAGTGCGTCTAATGAGACTTGATCCTGGGGCCTCCATTTATGAGTACTACACTTTACCACTGAGCCACGCAGGATCCCGAACATAATGTGAACGAGGGAAAAAATAGTATGGTCTACAACAGGGGAGTTAACTCTTTATCAAACAGCAAAATTTTATGCTCGCCCGATCTCAAATCATTTGCAGACGTCAAATTAAATATGGCCAAAATGACGGAACTTGTTTTTGATAAGGTAGAAAACATTTTGGGAAAAGGAGAAAATGCTGGTCACCAGCATTTTCTCCTTTTCCCAAAATGTTTTTAAAAGCTATTTTCCTGAATGTCGTTTAAAACTTTGGAATGTTTGGTAAAGGGTTCTTATGACTACATTGCCACCTTCTGTGCAGTTCTTTGTTTTGCAAACTAGGCCTACTTGAGAAAACCTGATGCAAAAAAGAGAATTTACTCATGACGAGCAGTTTCCCATGACATTTTCTATCGTTTTTTATCGACATTTTAATCCTTTTCCACACAGTCCGGAGTTTTCATGGCCCTTAGAAAAGGCCTTTTAAAAAAAATTGTGGTTAAAAGAGAAAATGCTGGTAACCATAATTTTTCTCTTTTATTACAATGTTTTCGCTATTCTCTAAAGCAAATTCAATTATTACTATGGCATTAGATTTGTCGTCTGTAAATGCTTTTAATGTGGACATGTCTGAAATTTTGTAGTGTTGTAAAGAGTTAAAAGATAAATATTTCCATTTGAGACATTGGTTGTTCGTTGTCCGGAAATTCTCTCAAGTTTTGACAGGTATAAATTTTGTCGTCCATCAAATACTCTGCAACGTTGACGGACAGTAGGAGTACCCAGTTGTCGTATACCTCATACTGCTAAATACCGTAAATAAATGGAAACTCAGACAATAGTAAGTCTACAATATTGCTGTTTCACAATGGTGTTCACCGGAACAATCTCGCCACATCGTACAGTGAGTGCAGATCCAAAATCAGAACGTCTTTTTTATTATACTGCAAAGGAATTTCTCACGATCTGATTGGATAATATGCCCCGTACATACAAGGCATGTACACTAGCAAAATCCACGTAAAAGCAACTTCCCTTTTGGGAGCCCCGTATACATGACTACATTTTCAACACAACTTCCAAACTGGCGCCGTCGACCGATACGAGCCGCCCACAAGACAAACATACTGAGTAGCCTGTAACATATTATTTCTAGTTTCCCTTGATGGTTGTCATTAAAGAGGAAAGAATGAATTATAATTGAAAATAAATGAATGTAGTTACATATATTATCGTTTGTTGTCATTCTAAAGCAATTACACGGGGTTAAAACGAGACATCCCTTTGTCAGGTAAGCTAATTGTGAAGTGTGGAAACTCATTCATTGTAACGTTAAAAGGATAACCAAATTGTCGTTTGTGGTAACTAATGGTCTTTTACCTTTTGACAACAAATCATTAAAAGCACAGTTATTTTACTTAAAGTTGTTTAAATCCATATCCAAATAAAAATATGACGAACGTCTATCGCAGTGACATCATCAAGTTCACCCACCAAACTGCAAGTTTTACCAAGGTTTAAGTGACGTCATTTCTCAGTGACGTAAGTTTTCATTGAATTGGGGCACTCAGAAGGGAAATTCTATGTCGTCAGCTTACTCAATTCGTGTGTACGTAAACGGGGAAATTTCGCTGAATACACATTGTAGTGGTAAAACTTTGCAGTATAATAAATTGTTGTACGGTCAGGTGGCTGGGGACTTGGAAACTTGTTCACGGCTGTGGCGAATCATGTTGCCACCTTCGCCTTCGCCTCGGGGCGACATGATTTGCCACAGCCGTGAACAAGATTTCAAATGACCGTACAACTAATACTGTGCAGTAAGATTCGATTTAAACTGTGGAAAAAACACCGAGTTATGCTTGGCAGCCAAAAGGATTACAGCATCTTCACCTGAATACCTCTTACAATAACTCTGTACGTTAAGATCAGACTGCACAGTTGCTGCCCACCAACAAAAATTAACTAAGGCGTAGCTGGCTTTTTTAACTTACAGATCTAACAGTAACGATCATGGTATGACCCGTCCTATATAAAAAGTACTTGGGTAGGATTACAAAATCCATAAATTATGTAGAACCATGCTCTTTCTATGCTGTCGTTCTTTGACAAATCTGAAACCATTAAGATCAAATATTTACAAATGGACTAAATTTGCGCGATTTTGGAGGTGAAAAATACATAGATAAAATTCTCGTCATTTTTTCATCAGTGGTGATCCTTTGCTTCTGACTGAAATCTTAGTAAGTCTTTTTGACAGTTAATGGAATGTGAGAGAGAGAGAGAGAGAGAGAGAGAGAGAGCAAGCAAAATAACGGAAAATGTGTGAATAGTTCATTATTCATTTTTGAGCCAAAATTATACTCGTATCTGAAACAAAGCCTGAGAAAAAAAGGATTTTCCTTTTCATTCATAGAACTTTCGCTTCATTTGTCAATTCTGCATACAGGAATGCCATGAGGGGCGCTGTGCGACAAAGAGTCCGATGCATCCTCGTAGTGCATTATATTGGCTAGTGATATCATAAAACAGATATTTTTTTTCTAATATTGGATTGAATAATGAGTTAGAATGGTTCTTTGACATGCAGAAAATTTAATCTTTGCTATTTTTTTATCATTGTAAACTTGACATGGACCGATGCTTTTAGCAGATGCATAAAATTACCTTTTTTTTTTTTAAATAAAGCATGACTTAACCGTTTTCTCCTGTCACAGTAGCTTTGTTTTCCATTAATTCTTATCCTGCTTAATAAGTGAAATGAAACTTTTAAGTCGATAGTAAAAACCAACATCTTGCTATTTCAAAGGTCATTTTTTGAAAAATATTTCCTTATATGACAGTGTAGATCCAAGATCAGACTGCACGTTCTGTGCAGTCTGATCTTGATCTACACTGTCCGCAAAAGGTCATTGGGCTTAGCAGCCTATGGGTTGTAACCTATAATCTGATCAAAAGTTCTCATTAGACACAGTGGGCCTATTTAACGGGAGTGCTTAGATCCCAATGGATGCCCCATCCGGTTCATTTTTTTATGTTTATCACATTAAAAAGGTTAAATCTCTTTAAAGGTATTTTTTGTCATTATAATTCTTCATTTTACCAGATGACAAGTGCTAATGAGTGGTTGGGGAATCCCAAATCACTCAATAATGCATTTTGTATTTGACAAGATTGCACTATAACTTGTAAATCTTTTTTGTAACACTCGTTTTACTCTCCTTGTATCGTTTGTTTGTTTTTTAAGTGTAACCAATTTCCCCTTCCAGATCTTTAAAGGCTTTCTTTCTCGTAGTCACCACATTGCATGCCATGCTCACTGTATTACCCAAGCTGCCGGAGCACCATAAATAACATTTAGTCTAAACATGGGCATATTGTTTTCTTTTCATCCATAATAACACAATCCCGAGTTTTAATAACCCTGAGCAATATGTTTTAGAATACACTGGGAAAAGGACAAAATGCTGGTAACCAGCATTTTCTCATTTTTCCACATTGTTTCTACCCATCCAATGACAAATCCAATTATTTAAGAAACAACTAATTTGTCGTGTAAAAATTCCTTCAATTTGGACGAGTTTAAAATTTTGTCGTTTGGTAAAGGAATAATCAAAATTGACGTTATTCCAAATCACTAATACGTTATACTTTAGATGTTTTATTTTGGCAAAAGTAAAGAAATTGGGCGGTTACACTCAGTATGACTTCAAAATTTCGATATGGTCGTTTGACATCGTGAACTCAGCATTATTACAGTCATATCACGGTGACAACTCACATAACTTCATAATTCATGTATGTCCTAGGTTTCCTAGGGTTCTGAGGTGTCTTGCCCAAGGACACTCACACTCCAGACCCAGCTCTTCAGGTGAGGATCGAACCAAGGCCCTCAAGTTTACGAGCTCTACACTTTACCACTGAGCCAAGCAGAACCCCAGTTTACTTTGAGGCATCAAAGAAAGGAGACTTTATTTTCCCGTCAGCAACATGTTTCACCTTTGGCAGGAACTTGTCAAGTTAACCCATTGGGGTCCTTCATGGCTCAGTGGTATATAATAGGACTCGGTACCTGGAGGTTGCCGGTTCGAGCCTCTATCGAAGCAGTGTGCTTTTCGTGGGAGTGTCTTAGGACAAGACAGCTCAGAGCCTTAGCCTAGTACTAGTGAAACCCAGGACATACATTTTTATTATATTGCAAAGAAATTTCTCGCGATCTGATTGGATAATATGCCCGGTACATACATTCATGTACACTGGAAAAATCCACGTAAAAGTAGTTTCCCTATTGGAAGCCCCGTATACATGACTACACTTTCGACACAACATCCAAAATGGCGGCATCGACCGATACGAGCCGCCCACAAGACAAACATACTGAGTAGCCTGCACCTTATTATTTCTAGATTCCATTAATGGTTGTCATTAAAGCAGTAAGAATGGGTTATTTTTGAAAATAAATGAATATTGATACATGTATTATCGTTTGTTGTCATTCTAAAACAATTACACGGGGTTAAAACGAGCCTTCGCTTCGTCAGGTAAGCAAATTATTAAGTGTCGGAATTCATTCGTGGTAACGTTTAAAGGATAACCTAATGGTCGTTTGAAGTACCTAATGGTCGTTTACTTTTTGACAACAAATCATTAAAATGCATAGTTACTTACCTCGAAGTTGTTTAAATCCATGTTTAGATAAAAATATGACAAAAATCTATGGCAGTGACATCATCAAGTTCACCCATCAAGGTTTCAGTGACGTCAGTTCTCAGTGACGTCAGTTTTCATTGAATTAGGGTACTCAGAAGGGAAATTCTATGTCGTCAGCGTATTCAATTCGTAAGATGATAAGGCGGGGAAATTTCGCTGAATACACATTGGAATGGTAAAATTTTGCAGTTTAATAAATTCGTTGTACGAGAGCGAGGTGGGGACATGATTCGCCACAGCCGTGAACAAATTTCCTAGTCCCCTGCCACCTGACCGTACAACTAATAATATGTGAGCTAGCGCCGCGATATGACAGGAATATTGAAAGTGGCGTAAAACACCAATCAATCGATCAAACAATATGTGTAAAGGCGTAACTGCTGGTATCCCAAATGCTTTATTTTTTGCCACTATTGGGCTTTTTAAAAAATTGTTTAATATGCAGTGCCGGAATTACCCAGACTTTAAGAACACTTGAATAGTTGCAATGGACACCATGACAAATCCAGGGTACTTTTGGAGTTTGGAGCCGGTGTAAACGGTGTGCATACGAATAAAACGAAAACATAAAGTTTCCTGTTGAAATCCAACACTCAGATTTGTAAACATAGAGTACAGTAATAATGAATTATGCAGGGGATTTTTGTACGTGGAAACACTTTCTTTGACAACGTAAAAGCTATTAATCAAACATCAACCTTTTACTCAACAATTCCGTATTTTAACTACGCCTACAAGGAAAGCTTTTGAAAACATTGTGGGAAAAAGAAAAAATGCTGGTAACCAGCATTTTCTCCTTTTCCCACAATATTTTTCATCCTTCCTTAGAAGAATAACATCATTTTAGCTATATCAACCCGTTGAGCGATGAATAAACGCAATGGACATTTTCATTCTAGAATAAGACCGAGATAATTGCAAATTCGTTGCTTCTTTTTGTCTGTGCCGAGCCCCGGTAGCACAGTCGGTAGCGCACAGAACTTGAGAACAGGAGGTCGCTGGTTCGATTCCCGGCTCGACCAATTTCTTTCCGAGGATTGATGATAGTCATTGCAACAGGATTCATTCCTCTCTCACCGCTGACCATTGTTTAGACGATGGTTATGTGGGAAAGTAGCCTGTGGCTTGGAAAGAATATTGTGCGAAGTACTGGTACAAGAAACTCCAGGAAAGCATGGATAGGTGCACTGGCCTCCGCGATATAACTGAAATAATGTTGAAAACGGCGTTAAACACCATATGAATCATATGAATCTTTTTGTCTGTAGTATTTCTTACAAAGTGGTCAGTGTTGATCAACGATCAGACTGCACGTTTTGTGCAGTTTAATCTTGATCTACACTGACCGCAAATGCAACTTTATTCGTGAAAGGCGTTTAAGGTATAAATCTGTTGTCTACAAACACTTTCATATCAGAACAGTGTACAAAGTCCGTCATTTTGTACAGAGTTGACATATAATAACGACGACATTCATGCTGGCAAAATGTACTAGTGTACAAAAACCAATTCCGAGTGGAAAAAAACCCTGTTCACGTGTTGCCAACACAGAAATTATTAATTGATTTGCGAGCTATCTCTTTCATCTCTCCAAGCTCTTCAATTCTCTATTGTATTTAATTAACACAGGGATTTGTAGCGAACTTAATGACACTATCTGTTTACTTTGAGATGTGTTCGCTCTCTCTCTTTCTCTCTCTTTGTCTGTCTGTCTGTCTGTATCTCTCACTCTCTCTGTCTCTCTCTATCTTTTGTTCTCTCTGGCTCCGTCTCTGGCTCTGCCTGCTTGTCTGTCTATCTGTCTGTCGGTCTATCTGTCTGTCTGTCTCACTGTCTCTTTCTTTCTTTTTTTTCTCTTTCCTTCACACAATCTCTGATAATCTGACTCTCTTCTCCCTATCTCTCTCTCCTGCATTTAATTTACACGAAGAACTTGGAGTAGTGAAGAACTTTATGTTTGTTTACGAGTTTGCCTTTTCCCACGGGTCCCCCCCCCTCTCTCTCTCTCTCTCTCTCTCTCTCTCTCTCTCTCTCTCTCTCTCTCTATCTCTATCTGGTTCTGTCTCTGTGTCTCTCTCTGTCTCTTTCTTTTTTTCCCTCTTTCAGTCAATCTCTGACAATCTGACTCTCTTCCCTATGTCTCTCTCTCTCCAGAATTTTACTTACACGGAGAACTTAAAGTTATGAAGAACTTACTTTAACTTACACGAGGCTTTTTGACGAACTTTATGTTACTTTATGAGTTTCCTCTCTCTTGCTCTCTCTATACTTCTTCTTCTCTGTCTGTCTGTCTGTCTGGTGCCTGCCTGTCTGCCTGTCTGTCTGTCTGCCTGCCTGCCTGCCTGTCTGTCTGTCTGTCTGTCTGTCTCTTTCTCTCTCTCTTTAGAAAGAAAGAAAAAAAAAAAAACAAAAAAACGGGCGATAGCTCTCATACGGATCATGCTTTAATTTTTCATGGTATCGATAGATTTCAGATCTTTCTTTTTTGCTTCACCTTACCGCGCAGCTAAAAAATTCCCGTGTTTAAAACAGATCCGCCCCTTTAGCATAGTTCTGTGAAAATCTAAGTTTAAAAGCTACACGAACATTTGCAAGTAAATATACTTATCTTTTTTGTTAGGATTTTCTGAAAAACTTGCGAAACGAATCTTCTTGCATGTCGCTTTAAATCTCGCGTGTATTTATGTTTCCAGAAAAAGAGGCATGATAAATGTGACGGGCATACAATTTCCGTAAAAAATGGCTGGCACGGTAATAGGTTTAACATCAAGATGATTTCTGTTCAACCATCATCTTCGCTGCAACCTTCATCCCTTGGGAAAACACTGAATATATCGACCAGACATTACAAAAGTTTATATTATTCAAAAGTATGTAGAATGTCACACACTGTAAAATGTCACCACAAGATGCGCCTTACTCCTTACAACACGACAAAAATATTTGGTTTTTCAAATTTGGTGTGATTGATGGATTGAAATGTGTTTTACGCCGCTTTCAACAGTATTCAGTCATATCACGGCGACTGCTCACATATTTTAAAATTTCCTGGGTTTCATCAGTCATAGGCTAGGGCTCTGAGGTGTTTTACCCAAGGAAACTCCAACGAAAAACCCAGTGAATCAAGTGAGGCTCGAGCCCGAAGCCTCCAGGTCACGAGTCCAACACTTTACCGCTGAGCCACGCAGGGCCCCTTGTAAAATTTGGAAGCGTTTACAGACGACTGGGTTTGTTTGTATTGGATTTAACGCCCTTTTTAAGAGCTTAGGTCATATCACAGCGTTCTGTCCAGGACACTGACTACTTTTCTCACATGCATCAGAGGCGAGAGGCGAAAAATCGCCGGAAAGAAAGTTTACCACAAGCGGGTTGATGACTGGGTATATCTCGTATGTCTCAAATGATGGAATTTTTCGGCGAAGCTGAATGTGCTGACTTTTGACCTACTTTTTGGTACTGATAACAAATGAATAAATACAAATTTGTGGTTGGTAAAAAATGTAGACATGTTTATTCTAAGGGTCCCTGCCTAGCCTATTTGCTGGCAAATTTACGCAGTCCATCTTTTTTAAATGCTGGTCACCAGCATTTTCTCCCTTTTCCACGATGTTTTCAAAAGCCGTCTTCGCCAGATAAAATCAGAGATTGTGTGGTAGGGAGTTAAGCGTCAACACTAGTACATCTTGACCCCTTTTGCCGGCAATAAATACGATTCCCATGAAACTCAAAAATACTTCATTTTATAGGCTTGACGATGAAAAAGATACAGATCCAAGATCAGACTGGACTTACCGTGCAATCTGATCTTGATCTATACCGTCTATTAGAGTCCTGTTTTCACTTCTGTCACTGAACGGGTTCTTGAACAATAATTTTCATTGCATTTCACTCATTGGCTTCGTATGCATGTTTACGTTATAGGCCAAATACAGGCCGAAGGTATAATTTGCAGATTTTAAGATACATGTACATTCAAATTTAAATCATACCTTCTAAAAGTAGATTTGGAAAATATTGTGAATATGACAATCTGTTGTTGTGCGGTCGGTCCAAGTGTTAAACGCGGGCAGAAAAAAATGAAAAATGAGGTAAAAACCAGGTAAAAATTAGACTAAAGATAGAGCGACCTGGCAACTTTTAATCTAGTTTAGAAATTCCTTTTTCTGCCAGTGACATCACACTTGAAACTACCGTATGATAACAGAATATGATCCTCACAATAATTTCCATACTTTTTGATGGCATGATTTAAATTTAAATACATTTTAACACCTACATTGTGTACATATGGCCGCCACTGGGCCTTTAAAAGCCGTTTTGAGTATTGCTAGTATTTCATTTTTGTTAAGACGGCCAGTGCACCTGTTCATGACTTCCTAACGTCTCTATAACACCACTATTCACGATAGTCTGTCGAAGCCAATGGCTGCTTTCTCACTAAGTCAAAGTCGAGAAAGAAATCAAGGTTGAGAAAAAGCAGTGTGGAAATGTCAGACATCAATTCAAGGTTTCTTTCGCTATTGTTGAATCGTGATTCGAACAAAGAGATCCTGAATAACGAGTACGGTTCGTCGACAGGCTTGTAAACAGTACTAGGTTTCAATTTTGTGTCAGTGCTTGAATTACGTCGGATTCAGATTATTTAACTCTTATCCTGTGAAGTAAGTGAAATGAAACTTTCAAGCCGATCGTAACCACCCAAATTTTGCTATTTCAAAGGTATTTTTTGGAAAAAAGATATCTCGTTATCGGACAGTGTAGATCAAAGATCAGACTGCACATTCTGTGCAGTCTGATCTTGATATACACTGTCTGCAAAAGGTCAGTGAATCGCGCTTAGCAGCCTTAGGGTTGAAGATAACTGAAATTGTCAAATGACAAAATTTTGGACAGGTTTAAAATTAAAGGATTTGCAGACGAAAATTGTAAATTCCTTTTTCGCTGAATTTTGAGTCGTTGCATTTTTTTTAGCAGAATAATTAGATTAATAAAACTTTAAAGTATCCAATAGAGAAAGTATTGTCTATTAGTAGAGCTTTGGTGTTGCACTTCAAATTTCCTATGTAAGAATCCACGAGAAGAGAAGTCAAGTCTTTGAAGCATTGAGACCTTAACGTAAGAACTGAGTTATCGATACTCGCGGTTATATTGTAACGATAACTTTGAGTTGGTCCAATAACATATCACACAGGGTTACTTCCCCTCCCATTTCCAACCACCCCTACAAACAAATGCCAGAGTTTTACCGTACTCAGATACCACTCTAAATGGCATTATATTTGAGCCGTGCTCTGTGAAAAGGGGGTTTTAATGCATCTGTAAAATGTATCGACCAAGGTCAGCCTGCGCTGTCCGCGCAGGCTGACCTGAGTCGATACCTTTTGCTATTGGTTAATTTACTGCATGTCAAAGGATCAGTTTACCTCATGATTCAGTCGCTTGTTATACAATATCAATTTTTATGGATTCATAATTATGTGATGACTATCTTGGTATCATACATCACACAGATACATTAAAGCCCCTTTTGGTAGAGCAATGCTCAAAATCTATGCTTGATCTAAGAAAGCCATTTAGAATGGACGGTGAATACAAGCTATGGTACCAGTCCAGGCGTGTATATGAGCCATGCTATATGAAAAGGGCGTTTACTGCATCTGCAAAAAATATCGACCCAGGTCAGCCTGCGCAATCTGCACAGGCTGACCTGAGTCTATACTTTTTGCTATTAGTCAATTTTCCGCATGTAAAAGGACCAATGTGCGTCATGATTCAGTCGGTTGTTAGACAAGATATATATTATGGATCCATGATTATGTGATGACTTGTTTAATATCATGCATCACGAAGTCGCATTAAACCTGCTTTTGCCAGAGCACTGCTCAGAATCTATGATTGATCTGAAAAAAGAATTTCAGAATGGATGGTGAATACTCGTCGAGGTACCAATTCAAAGATAGGTTTCGTTAAACTGCGTAGATATACGCAAATTATTGTGGTTTTTACATGTACACATACAATCCCTGCGGTCCTGCGTGGCTCAGTTGTAAAGTTTAGGATTCGTAACCCGGAGGCTCTGGGCTCGAGCTTCAGTGGAAGGACTGGATTTTTCCTTAGAGTGTCCTTGGGCAGGACTCTTCAGAGTCCTTGCCTAGTATTAGTGAAACCCAGGACATACATGAATATGTGAGCTGTCGCCGTGACATGACTGGAATTATGTTGAAATGCGGCGTTAAACATAATTCAGTCAATCAACGATCCCTGCTTTACCCAAGGTGTGAGCTGACGTATAATTATGCAAATACAGTATTAACCCAAGTTTTAAAGTTATGCAGTTTAGTGAAACTTGTTTTCAGACTTGATGCTTGCTTACCTAAACTCATCCTCGTTGACCCAGTTTCGATTCATTCTGTAATCGACCCTGGGTTATTTCGCTGGCGTTTCCTCGTTCTCATGAATTATTCATGAAGCATTTTGATTGGTGATCTCAGTTTTTCCTTGAGAAAATTTAAAATATTTTTATCACAAATACGTCGTCATTTCTATTTTTAACTTGTCGATATCTAATCACATCATTCGTTGCAAATCAAGCTTAGCGATACTTTAAATCTGGCTTCGCCCATCAACACCACATTCGAGAAGCGTTTTTAAAAAAGAGATTTTCGGCGTACACGAAGATCGATAGTGTCGTCCCTGTATTGCAGAATGGCATATCTCACAGGAGACAAGCACGCCGACGGGCCATATTTGTTGACAACCTCGGGTTTTTTCCATAGTGGGGTTATTTTTTATAACGGAAGAAATGAAATTACCCTCTCTACAAGAGAGTATCATAATGTTATCGATCTTTCGATTGGCTATTAGGGTACTTCCCGACCATATGAATATTCATAAGAAACGACGAATTGGTAGTCAATTATCCCAGGGGTAGATGCATGGAGAGTAACGTAATGCTTCAAACCTGGGTTCCGAGGATGACCTAAACTGTGTACGCAAATTTCGTGCGTAGGTAGTTTAGTGAAAGGCAGTGCAGGGGTGTATGTATGCAAGTCTTGTGGCAATGATGATTTCAGATTAAGTACAGTCTACAACTGTTTCTAATTAACCAATGCGCTAATGACAGGCTAGAGGAATGCAACCGAAACATTAACAATAATAACAACAGCAATAAATATGGCACCAACAGTTTATTAACTTATTAACCCTTCCTGCTAAATTAGTTATATTAAACTTTCAAAGCGATAGTATAGATCCAAACAATGCTTCTTCAAACTTACTTTTTGGTGAAAAAAAATCTCCATATCGGACAGTGTAGATCCAAGATCAGACTGCACATTCTGTGCAGTCTGATCTTGATCTACACTGTCCGCAAAAGGTCAATGAGTCGCGTTTAGCAGCCTATGCACACTGGAGAGACCTTACGTACTTGCTCCAGGTCAACGTTACTGCTCCTCTCAATTCAACGTACCCGCTCCAGTAAAAAAACATGGCCGCGCCCTTAAGATTCCACAAGGTAAGCACAAAAACATAATTTTTTTTTACATGTTATTGAATAGATATGCAGTTGCAGGTTGTCGCACGGAATGTCTGGGATGTCAGTGTACGTTAAACTGTAGTTCTTTTGGTGGTTAATCGTTTGTTGAAGACTTTTAATCCGACAAAGTTAGGTCGGCGACTACGATTTCTGGAAAAACACTACTTGGAGTCTCCAAAAACCTTTGTAAAACATATACACTCGATATTCTGAAGTGTCAGATGACCAATATAATGATTATCCTCACAACTATATACCGAAAAAAATCAAATTGCAGTTATTAAATGATATTTTGCCATTTTTGCATTACAACGTAACATGCTCCTAAATTCAATACAACGATCCAGCTCCTGAGCTGAAAATACGGTAAGCGTATGGGTTCGTGTTACAGTAAACAATTTTGTCATTTTGGTCAAGATTCTATATTAATTATCGCAGTCACAGTCATAGGTTCGCCATCGTTAATAATAGCAATAATCATTATGCACGACCGATTGTATATTCAAATCAGCTGAACATCTATAGACATCGGTTTATGTAATTAGTTAGAGGCTAAATAGTAAATTCTACAGGAATATAATACACCCAAAAGAACAAGTGCAGTGTCTGTTTTAACCCTGTACCAAATATTTCCTAATTTGAATAAACTGATGTAGAATGTTAAGCAAAACATTGGGCATGTTTTCCTTTTCTCACATTGTATTTTATCAATGAGATAAGTATCTTTCAGTTAAGTCACAATTTAAACTGTTTTCTGCAACTAGATCCCTGTCGATATAGATCGTTTCAGATGTGTAGTTTGATAAATATTTGAATGGCAGTACAATTCTAAAATACGTTGAACCTTTTTTCTTTCTATCAATAGGCCTAATCTTATTGGGCATGTATTCGGGCGATCTTGGGTTCTCTGTTTCTCTCCCCAGTTTCATTAAGCTGGCAGAATCAGACACTCATCGTGAAAAAATGGAGAGAGAGAGAGAGACAGACAGAGGAAGGAAGGAAGAGAGAGAAAGGGAGAGAAAGGGAGAGGGGGAGGAAGGAAGGAAGGAAGAGAGAGAGAGAGAGAGAGAGAGCGTGGGCGGATTTGTCTAATAGGCCTTGATGTCTTCTCAATTTGTTTCAGAAAATAACGATATTAAGTTGTTTGTAACAGTTTTATATACACAATTGTGTATGAAAGTGGTCATTGCTGAATACATTCATTTCATACATTATTAACACTCACTTGAAAGTAGCATATACTTTACTTTAAAAAACATAGAAATATGAAAGCGAAAACGATTTCGGAAAATGACCACTTTGTTACGAAAGCCTACATACGAAAGCCTACAAGGGTCAAAATGAAGGTAAAATATTTTTATCAAAAACACGTAATAACGTGAATTCAAAACATATAATAACCTAAAGAAAGTCGCACTAAGGCGAAAAATCTCGTAATAACGTGTTTTAAACTACGTTATAACGTGAATTTAAAACATATAATAACCTAAAAAAAAGTTGCACTAACTCGAAAAATCTTGTAATAACGTGAATTCAAAATACGTAACAACGCAAAAAAAGTCGCACTTACGTGAAAAAATCTCGTAATAACGTGTTTAAAAGTCGCAGTAACGCGAAAAATCTCGTAATAACGTGAATTCAAAATACGTAACAACGCAAAAAAAGTCGCACTTACGTGAAAAAATCTCGTAATAACGCGTTTAAAAGTCGTAGTAACGCGAATCGAAAATTCGCAGTAACGTTTTTTTTTTTTTTACTTTATCAACATTAGATGAGTACAGTTTACATGTATGTGCAATAAGTATTTGACATGCATTCGAATTTCCCAATAAAGATTAAAATGTGTTGGTTGTGAGTTTTGTTTGTTTCAGCGTTATTTCTACCACATCACAGAAATCACTTTCTTATTAATGACCTTTCTAGAATTAGCTAGTATTACGTCTGCATCTTCACTTTGCCTAACACCAATAACTCGTCAATAACTACCAATAATTTGCATAAATATATTTGAAAGCTACTGGCTGCTATCCTAGATCAACGTCTTCGAAAAATGACAAATTGTGAAAGAGGAATGAAACCTTCTGCAATGACGATTATCAGTCTCCGAAAAGAATTTGGCTGAGCTGTTGAATCGAGCCATCGAACAAACCCCGTCTTGCATGTTTCAAGCCTTGTATGTGACTAACTGACCTACCAAGCTCAGCGAGATCTCGACCAGATGTTCATGGAATCGATATTCTGTAAAGGAAAAATCATCATGAAATAATGCATTTTCAATGAATTAAGCACTGATGAAAACTGATTAAATTCGAAAGAAAAAAAAACAAGACTCAGACATTATGGAAGTTTCACTGATTGTTTCATAATGTAGCTTTCATAGGATAATCTTCCGTGGTTAGGTGGTCAGGATTATTAACTTGTAATAAGAAATCCTGGTTCGATCACTTCTGCCGGCGCTAGTCATGCTAGTTATGACAGGGAACAGAGTAGCTGCAGACTTATATTGATGTATCCTAGAAAGATCGGGAATAAAAGAGTTAAAGCTGTGATGTGATATAAATATATGTATCATTGAAAGCGGCGTAATGCACCATCAAAACACACAAATTTGCATAGGGAAGTTCGACTGGACTTCGTAGTACTCAACCATAATGAAAACAGTAGATCCAAAAAAAAAAGACGTTACTGCCAGTTTTCGATTCGCGTTACTCCGACTTTTAAACGCGTTATTACGTGTTTCAAAACTCGTTATAATGAGGGTTTTTTTTTCACATTAGTGCGACTTTTTTTGCGTTATTACGTGTTTCAAACACGTTATTACGATGTTTCTTGCGTTACTACAACTTTTAAACACGTTATTACGTGTTTTAAAACACGTTATTACGAGGTCTTTCGCGTTAGTGCGACTTTTCTTTTTAAATTCACGTAATTACGTGTTTTTGAAAAACCTTTTACCTTCATTTTGACCCTTGTAGGCTTTCGTATTGTAGCCTTTCATACTTTCTCAATAGTTGTAGAGGAAAATAGTTTTGTTCGCTTCAGAACGCTGGGAAACGTTTACTATGGTCAGACGTTTAGTATTCAATTACGTGGGACAGTGACTAGTTTTTTTTTAGTTAGTCATGATCAGAAGGACAATAAACCTGACGGACAGAAAAACCGAAAGACGGACAAATAGACAGTTACACATATTGATCAAAAAAGAAAAATTGTTTGATTAAACTCGTACACAATCGCATATAATATCGTTCTCTGTTTCAACTCAGGAGCTGGACCGTTTTATTGAGTTCTGGAGCGTGGAGCGTTGCCTACAAAAATTGACAGAAAGTTGCTCTTTAATGAATGTCGTATAGTTTTTGTTCAGTACTGTGGTGAATAAAGCATATATGAATCACTTGGCAAAGCACAAACTTCAGATTATTGTGTTTGTATGTTTAACAAAGCTTTTTGCTGACTCCCGCGTGTTGATTTAGAAATCATAGTCGCTGACGGAAGTTTGTTGGATTAAACGTCTTTAACAAATAACCAACCACCAAAAGAATAATACAGAAATATGCACTGACATCCGAGACATTCCGTGCGACAACCGTCTACTGCACATCTATTCATCTGATTGTTATAGAAGTATGTTTTGGTGTTTACCTAGCAAAATTCTTGGGCGCAGCCATGGTTTTTACTGGAACGGGTACGTTGAATTGACAGAAGCAGTAACGTTGTCCTGGAGCAAGTACGTAAGGTCTCTCCAGTGTGCTACGGGTTAAGTCCTGAAACAAACTTGCGACTTATGACTGAAAACGAGTGTGTACTTTGTTTATTTGAAATGGCTTGCAACACGCGAAAAGGGGCATTCGGACATTTGCGTAAAGTGTCGTCTCGGATCAGCCTGCGCAGTCCGCGCAGACTAATCCGAGACGGTACTTTACGACTGTAACCGATTTTGTCCTACAGTAGCGCAAAACAGAAAATTACATAAAAACGGAAAAAAAAAAGGACTGCGCAGGCTAGTCCGCGCAGGCTGATCCGAGACGACACTTTACGCAAATGTCCGAATGCCCCTCTTCGCTTGTTGCAAGCCAAATAAGAAATGAGCCATGCTCTGGGTAAAGAGGGCTTATTATCATACTGCAAAGAAATTTCTGGCGATCTGATTGGATAATATGCCCCGTACATACAAGCCATGTACACTGGCAAAGTCCACGTAAAAGCAGTTTCCCTTTGGATGCCCCGTATACATGACTACACTTTCAACACAACATCCAAAATGGCGTCGTCGATCGATACAAGCCGCCCACAAGACAAACATACTGAGTAGCCTGCACCATATTATTTCTAGTTTCCCTTGATGGTTGTCATTAAAGCGGAAAGAATGGATTATTTTTGAAAATAAATTAATATATTGCTCTCAGATGATAATCTTAGCCTTTGTTGACAAACACAATGTTGCAAAACAAACACATAACAGGTAAGACAGATAAAACGCACTGCTTCATTACAACGGACATTTTAGAAAGAAAGAATACCAGTTTCCCGTATTATCATGAAATCAGCCAAACGGAAAAAGACATTGTTTTCGTCTGAGAGTAATAATTAGATATGTGTTATCATTTGTTGTCATTCCAAAATAAATACACGGGGTTAAAACGAGCCAACCCTTCGTTAGGTAAGCAAATTGTAAAGTGTCGAAACTCATTCATTGTAACGTTAAAAGGATAACCAAACTGACGTTTGTGGTAACTAATGGTCTTTTACTTTTTGACAAAAAATTATAAAAATGCTTAGTTACTTACTTGAAGTTGTTTAAATCCATGTTTAGATAAAGAGATGACGAATGTCTATCGCAGTGACATCATCAAGATCATCCACCAGACTGCACGTTTTACCAAGGTTACAGTGCCGTCAGTTCTGAATGACATTAGTTTTTATTGAATTGGGGCACTCAGAAGGCAAATTCTATGTCGTCAGCGTACTCAATTCGTTAGTACATAAAACGGGGAAAGTTTGCTGAATACACATTGGAATGGTAAAACTTTGCAGTATAATAAATTTGTTGTACGGTCAGGTGACCGAGGACTTGGAAACTTGTTCACGGCTGTGGTGAATCATGTCGCCACCTCGCCTTCGGTTCGGGGCAACATGATTTGCCACAGCCGTGAACAAATAATCCAAGTCCCCTGCCACCTAACCGTACAAGTAATAATGTATGAGCAAAAAGTATCGATTCATGTCAGCCTGCGCAGTCTGCGTAGGCTGACCTGGGTCGAAACGTTTTGCCATGGGTCAATTTTCTGCCGGTCAAAGGACATTCTACCGCCAAACCAAGTCGGTTGTTAGTCAAAATAGATTTTATGGATCCATAATTATGCGATGACTTGCTTAGTATATTGCATCACGGAGATGCAGTAAACCTCCTTTTCACAGGGAATAGCTCATACATTTCATAGTATTTATTGGTATTTAGTGAGAAATTTCGATTGTTGCATTGACTATCATCAGTCCTTGGGAAGAAATTGGCCGAGCTGGGGAATTGAACCACTGATTCCTTGCTTTTAAGCCATGTATATCACTGACTGCACTACCGTACTCGGCTACAAAATTACAGAAACATTACGGAAGAATTACTACTAATGACGTAGAATTGAAGTGAACCTTATTGCCATAACTTATATACGGTTTCACACCACTGGTTTTTTGCCACACTGAAATAGAGTGAAATCGACTATATTTGAAGCTTCACAGATCGCTTAATGGCAAACTTTTAGCATTTCCGTCTCTCGCTTTCAAAAGAACGCCCATAGTAAAAAAAAAAATGCATTAAAAGCAATATGTCAACCAATTACGTTTTTCGCTAAATGTCAACAAACACACGTATCCTAGATTTTACCTTCTCAAAAACACCTGTTCACGGCCATGGGCCTAAATTTTTGTTTCTCCACCGACACAAAATAATCCTGTCAATATACAATGAAACCCACTGCCTGAATTTGTTACAAATCTAAATTATATACCCCCAGACCCTCTTAGCTCCATGAAACAGTGCAACAAAATTGCTACAGCAAAATTTCACATGGGACTACTTTTGACTACTACGACCAGGAAGCAGTCTCGCAGTGGTGCGACACCATACCTTCAGCTGACGAAATGGCCGAATATCAACGGGATCGTTAATTCGTTGATTGACTTACAATGCTAATGAGACATAGCACGCCTATTTATAACACTTGCAGACAATTAACCTGCTCAGATCTACCTCCCTATTTACATGTAGTTAGACAATGGAACAGAGCAAAACAGATGTTCAACGACGGCAAGTATATATAACCAGCTCAAGATAATTTCACGCCTATTTAAAAGCCCTGTAGCTGCCAGAAGTAAACAATGCAGATGTTCAGATGTATTTAAATTTAAACCATACCGTTTAGTTTAATTATTGAACTGATGACAATATATTATTGTACGTTCGGTCTATGTGTTGGTCCCTGGAAGAAAAATGAAATCTAAAAATGACAAAACCAAGAGTCAATTTTCAGCATTTTCACATATACCTAAACTGAAATTGAAAAGTTGTTATTTTCATGGTTTTCTGCTGTAATTTACCTTCAAACCTGGTACACAGAGCGAAACCAGTGGGTTATATTAAGGGAGTAATACACATTGAAACTTGGAAGCGCAAAGGTTTTCTCTTCCCCGTGAGACGGAAATTTTAATGACGCAATACATATATTGAACGAATCTGATTGGTCAATAAAATATTAATTTCAGCTTTGAAATATCGGCACGATGTTAAAAAAATATGACCAATCAGACATGCATGCAGTCCGGTATACCGGATTGGACGAATGAAGTACAAAGCAAAAACTGTGCCGTAAAGGTAAAATACGTGCAGTAATGAGGGTATAATAACCGGTTATCAGGTTTAATACCATGACGTCACATCCTGTTTCGACCACAGGCAAGATTAATAAGCACCCTAAGAAAATGTCATTGTCTGTTTACGTGTTGTTTGTGTTGTGATTATCAGATAATACAGGGAATTATGTGAGTGGTTAATATCAAAACGTGGATGTAATTATTTGTTCTGTTGTCAGTGTTCGTTAGCTCTTTTACTAGGCGACAGAATTGAGACAAGTCCAAATTGAAAGTATTTCCAGACGATAGATTAAATGTCTCTAAAAAGAATGTTTTTTGTCTGTCAAAGGGTAGAAAACATCGTAGAAAAGGGAGAAAATGTTGGTTACCAGTATTTTCTGCTTTTCTAATAGTGTTTTCCAAAAGGTTGTTCCTCTGCGTTGTAATGGCATGGGTTTTTTTACGTGAAGAGTTGATATATGAAAAAGAATAGAAGCTATCATTTCTTGAATCCCTAACTATTTTGGATTTTTTTTTTTTTTTTGAGCTGTGATCTGGCAGAAGGGGGTTTAATGTATCTCTCCGATGCATAATACCAAGCAAGTCATCATTATAATTATAGGCCCATAAAATCCATTTTGTCTAACAACTGACTGAATCACATGGTAAATGGTCCTTGGGTATGTAGAATATTTACAATTAGCAAAACGTTTCGAGCAATGTAGGCCTGTGCGAACTGCGCAGGCTGACCTGGATTGATACTATTTGAAGATTAAACCCCATTTTCACTGCATGGCTCATTTACATGTCCTTGCCGTCAAGATACAAGTTGTTTCCTGGGTTGCTCAGTGGTTAGCAGATTGAATTTGTTGTCTGGGCTCCCAGGTCGTGGTCTTGAGCAAGGTCTTTTGACTTATCAGCCTAGTTGTGATAAAACTCATCAATAGTATTAATAAATAAATTGTTGGCATGATACGCCTGAAATACTGGTAAACGCAACATAAATTCCACAAAAAAATAACCATCCTTTGGTCTTTCACAATGTCATTGTGAGCATATTGTGGAGAGCAAGGAACATGCACAAGTCCGTAATCAGTAACCACTCTTCAGGACATTCTTAGTTTTATTCTCAAGAATTTTCTTAATTTGTAAGTAAGACAATGTTTCAGCCAATGAAAAGTTGTGTTACTTTCTAAATCTAGAATTAGACTAATGCTATCTTAAGAATAGTTTGCGAATACTTCATTTGCCACTATGTTCTCTGACTTCGCCTATATTACTCTGCTGCTCCGCTATTGTTTTCAGTATACATACGAAATATTATGCTGTAGTGACTTTCCTGGTGCTTGTATTTACTTCGAGCAGCGTGAGAAAATTTGGTATCGCGCGAAACAGAAGGTCGAGCGAGATTCCAAAATTTTCTTCCGCAGCGAGAAGTAAATACAAGCACAAGGAAAGTCACTACAACATAATATTCGTTTTATTATATACCTTGACCTTTCAACGAAAAAATATTGCAATTGCTGACATTTTATTCGAAAATTGTAAGCAAAATAAACAATGGTGTAGTAGCTAGTAACTTCGTTTTTACGAATGGCGGATGAATATTACAGCGTAAAAAGTTTGACTAATCAAATTCCAAATAGATACATACGTATTCCGCTCGTGAGTTACGTCACCATAACGTCATTATACCATATTTGGAACCGTATTTCACAGCGTGTAGATACGGATATTTTTTCTGTCCTGTGTGGTATTTTATCCGCGTGCGACGCATATATTTTCTCCGGAAAACTTCCAGGTATATATAATAAAATATGATACTTCCTGATATTTAAGGAGGAAGAGTTGACATTTGCGGTAAGAACTTTCCAAAATGTCAAAAAAGCCATGCAATTTTCTGCATTGCATGGATACAACGTAGTTTATTTCTTAGACCGCTTGATATATGAAACAGTTGAGCAATCCAATTTTGTGGCATTTAACCCAAAGGCTGTTTCGCGGACGCTTTAGATCAAGATCGGAACGCACAGTCTAATCTTGGATCTACACTGTTCGATATGGCGAAAGTTTTAAGGCGGAAAAAAATCTTTAAAATCGCAGTGTTTTAGTTTTTGCTTCCGAATTGAAATGTTAAGTTAAATTTATTTGGTGTTTTTAAAGACTGTTTTTGTGCCAGTACCTTTCAAAATATCAAAATCTGTAGGTGGATGACCAGATTGCGAACTCTGTTTCGGAATTGCCACAAAGTTGGTTTTGTCAACTTTGTGAAAATATGTGATAAATTTACGAAGATGTCTTGGAGACATTGCTTAATCAAAAGATGTAAAGAGAGATTTTTTTGTTGTATGTGAAAATTTTTACATTCGGTGTTCCTATGTTTCTATTCTTTTCATGTGCAATTTCACGTAACAAGAGCTAGATCTACCACCCGTTAACTTCTATGGATTAAAGTTGTATGCTCTTAAAGAATTGTGAATTGTAGAAGGAATTCTAAAGTGATACGTGATCTTATCAAAGTCAACATATGAAGATATACTTAAATGTATTCTGACTTAAGGTTTATCATTTTTTTTTTCTCTTTTTTCTTGGGGTGGGGGTGGGTGGGTGCCTGGGTGGGTATACAGACCCGAAGCTAAATGAAAGACATCAAAAAGGAGGAATTATAAATGGCCTGCAACAAGCAAAAAGGGGCATTCGGACATTTGCGTAAAGTGTCGTCTCGGATTAGACTGCGCAGTCCGGTCCAAACCTTTTTGCTATTGGTCAATTTTCTGCACGTGAAAGGATCATTCTATCTCACGATTTAGTCGATTGTAAGATAACATGGATTTTACGTATCCATAACTATGTGATGACTTGCTCGGTATAATGGATCACGGAAATGCAATTTCTCTTTCACTAGAGTGCGGCCCATATATTTTGAGTAATTTTAGGCTAATTAAAAACTCTTGTATCTCTCATCTTAGCCTATACGTCTCAAACAATAGTGAGGGCCCGACCCTTTAACTTTAAGTGACAAATAAGATTTGTAACCATGAATGCTGGATCTGTGTCCGCGGGAAATAACGCTCAGATACGCCGGAAAACCATCAAGTTCGATCCGACCCAGCCTCTGATTGACCTAACGGTGAGTTTGTATTCTAGATGTGAGTCATTATCTATGAAAATGGGGTTTACTGCATCTGCAAAACAGTATTGACCCATGTCACCCTGCGCAGTCCGCGCAGGCTGACATGGGTCGAAACTTTTTGGGTTTTTTTTTTGTAAATTTTTAGCATGTCCAAGGACCAATTAAACCTCCAGATTAAGTCAGTTGTTATACATTTATAATTCAATATTAATTTTTTTCATGAACATTGGCGAGTAATGATTGGCTGAATTTTTTTTTTCATAGCTCCATGAAAAAAAAAATTAAGCAGTGCCGGAACTACTTATGCAGTCAAACTAATGTAAACAAACATGTATACGAGATTCCATAATGTGTTTCTGTCTGATTTTATATCCAGTCCGAATTTTCTCTGAATATTGAAAAAAATATCAAACATTCAAAGAGAGAACTTAAACTCATTCTCACTTTGCTGGGTCCTAACAAACTGATTTTCAACTAATTCTAGCGTATTGAACTTCTAATAATAAATCTGCTAAAACTGCCAATGTTCAATACTATAATGACGTCATGAATTTACGTCATTAATACGTCATGAACAAGCAGATTTACCGCGCTATGAATTATCAATGAAATGGACTTTAAATAAATACACAATGTTGGATTTACAAAAAAAGCAGTTAGAGTAAAATTTAAGTGCATATTTGTTGTCTGTGATATTGAATTATAAGGAATGAAGAGAACTTTTTTTGTTTTCGTGGGGGTATGAAAAAAAAAAACCTAATCACACTTTTGTATGAAACCGCGAAGCGGTTTCATACAGTGTGATTAGGTTTTTTTTTTTTTCATACCTCCACGAAAACAAAAAAAGTTCTCTTCATTCCTTAAATAATAGATTTTATGGATACATAATTATATAATGAATTGCTTGGTATAATGGATCAAGGAGATGCATTAAAACCCCTTTCGCCAGAGTGCAGCTTGATTTATTTTTTAAAATATGCATGCATTATTGTATACTAGGGAATACAGACATCCATTGGTTGTCTTCGCTGCTGAATATTTACTTTCAGGTATTCCGAAACGAGATTACAAATTCTATGGTTGACAAACATTTTGTGCAGTGTAATCTTGATCTATACTGTCTGCAAAAGCAGATTTTAGTTGCTGAACATTGGCAGTGAAAAAGTTTACCCTTTACCACACATTCCAGAGTTTTTAACGACATTGTGGACAAGCATTGTGGGAAAAGAAGAAAATAGTAAATTCCTGGTTTCAACTGAGATAGAGTTAGAGGAAAAAGGGGGGAAACGAGGAAGGTTTAGTAGGGAAAGATAGAGTTGGGATTTTATGAAGGGAGAATATTCTATTACTGAGAATTATTTTTAGGATGGTAACCTCCCCTGCAATAACATCGACAGCGTATTTTCAAGCAGCGATGTTTTAACTCTATTGGAAATGTCTAATTTCTAGAATGATTGTGTCTGTCTTACCTTTGTATTTTACTCTCATTATTATTTCTCGGAGGTCTAAATTTCCTGCTTTGGCCGTATTTTCTTTTCTTTCGTCATCTTCTCTTAAGACTACCTGCATCCTCTTACACGTTTCTGTAAGCTCATTATCTTGTGAAGCAAAGTTGTAGCAAATAACTTTTAGCCCTTTTTCAGCTGCTAGATAAATGAAACGAAAATTTTCACACCATTATAAAAACCAAGATACTACGATTTCAAAGTTGATTTCACCGTTGGAAAAAAAACCGGAAAAATCAGATAGTGCAGATCTAAGATCAGACTGCACCTTTTGTGCAGTCTGATCTTGATATACACTGTCCGCAAAGGCACCCCGAGTTGCGCTTAGCAGCTTCAGGGTTAAAACATTCGTTTAAAATGATTGAGCCAAGCTCTATGAACTTGTGGTTTAATGTTATCCACGTGATGCATTTTAGCAAGGCTTGAAACATGCCATCACGTAATCATGGATGTATAAAATCTGGTGTGTCTTACAACCGGCTGAATCGTAAGGAAAATAATCTTTTGGACATGCAGAAAATTTACAAATAGCAAAATGTATCGACCCAGGTCAGCCTTCGCGGACTGCGCAGGCTGACATGAGTCTATGCTTTTTGCAGATACATTAAACCCCTTTTCACAGAGCATGACTCAAATGGGTTATAATCAAGGTATATAACATAACTTCGCTTGTTGCCAGTTGCCATAGTTTTTCAAACTGGTCATCTGCACAACCCAATTGCTCAACTGTAATCGGTAAAGTTTGAGTGAGTGAGTGAGTGAGTGGGTGATTGGGTGGGCGAGTAATTAAGTGGGAAGGTGGGTGAGTGAGTGAGTGAGTGAGTGAGTTATGAAGTCTCTCAACGCTAAATATATATTCGACCCCTTTCAACTGCTGAAGCTAAAATTCACTGTAACTCTGAAAGTTTTTATATCTTATAGGCTTGACTTAACAATCGGGTGGTATAGATCAATGATCAGACTACACTGTTTCGCCATAGGCACTCACAAAGTATTAAGATTATAGATATGGCTTATTATAGAAACACATTGACTGTTTATTTATATTGATGTTGGCCCTTATTCATAAAATCTTCGATAAAGACTTCAAACAGCTGTTTCAGTTACCCTTTGGCTGCTAAGCGCGATTCCCTGACCTTTTGCGGATAGTGTAAATCAAGATCAGACTGCACAAAACGTGCAGTCTGATCTTTGATCCACACTGTCCGATAAAGAGATGTCCCGTCCTCACCCCCACCAAAAAAAAAGTTGAAATAATATTATGCGGGTTTTTACTATCGGCTTGAAAGCATTATTTCATTTATTGAGCAGGATAAGGGTTTAAAAATGTGTTATAATCAGCCTTGGCAGCATTTTATGATGTAAGATTTTATGTCCGTTCATCTGCGTGGTGCAAATTAAACATTCAAGTACCTTACACTATCTGCCGCTGTGAATATGGATTCGGTGTAGGCTTGGGTGGATGATTGATTGATAAAAGTGGTGTTTTACAAAAAACAAAAACAAAAAACCTTTAACCTGCTAAATAAGATGAATGAAGTTTCTTAAGCTCATAGTAAAAACCCAAATAGTGCTATTTCTGAGTCATTTGGGGTGGGAGCCTGGGGGGGGTTGAATACTTCCCTCTCGGACAGTGTAGATCCAAGATCAGACTTCACGTTCTGTGCAGTCTAATCTTGATCTACACTAGTCGCAAACGGTTACTGAGTCGCGCTAAGCAGCATAGGGGGTTAAACCTTCAGCTGCTTAGCGCGACTCGGAGCGCTTATGCGGACAGTGTGGATCAAGATCAGACTGCACAAAACGTGCATTCTGATCTTTGATCCGAAACGGTATTTTCTTCCCGGTGAAATAAACTTTGAAATCGCAAGATTTGAGCTTTTTTGGTACCTACTATTGAGTGGAAATTTCGTTTCATTAATTAACCCTTAGGCTGCTAAGCGCGACTCACTGACCTTTTGTGGACTGTGTCGATGAAGATCAGACTGCACGTTCTGTGCAGTCTGATCTTGGATCTATACTGTACGATAACGAGATATTATTTCCAAAAACAAAACTTTGAAATAGCAATCTTTGTGTTCTTACTACCGAATTGAAAATTGCATTTTAGTTATTTAGCAGGATAAAGGATAAGTAGTTTATGGTTAAGTCATATTACGGCAACAGCTCACTTACTCTGTTGTATTGATTTCTATCGGAATGTTTTAAAAGCCTACGTGGTAGTTTAAGGTTTCTTATAATCTCTATAAGTCTGAAAGCATATAACCAGCATCCAGAGAAGTAAGTGGATAATTACCTAAATCTAGACAAAGAACAGATAACAATTAGAAAATGTAATAATTCTTAGAGAGAGAGAGAGAGAGGAGAGAGAGAGAGAGAGAGAGAGAGAGAGAGAGAGAGAGAGACTATACAGACCGACAGACGGACGGAACGAACGAACGGACGGACGGACGGACGGACGGACGGACGGACAGACAGACAGACAGACAGACAGACAGACAGACAGAGATTGATATTGTACAAAATTGTAAGATCCAGACATGTTGTTTGACATGAAGCAGACATTAGCCTCTTCTATCTGTTATACAATCATAAGTAGAAAATCTGTAACTTGAGAAAATAGAAGTATGTACCAAGATAATGCTGGAGAAATCTGTCTATTCAATTTGTAGGAATCATACTAAACGTCCTGTTATTGATAGTCAAGATAGAAATTGAAGACAGTTTTGCTAAACTATTTAAAACCATCGTGGCCTGTGGCATGAAATACGTTGCAACATTGTATCTGGAAATATATGTCTTCCATATTAAACATAGATATTTATTGTCTATAAAATATAAGTATTGTGGTTGAAAAAAAACAAAACTATTGATTAAAAAAATGTATATTGTGTATGAAATATAGTTGTGGCCACTAGATCTGATCAGCAGGGTAGTAGTCACTAGTGCTACCGGTTTGCCGTGTTGAGAATTTCGCGATGATCTGTAATAAAACGTCCGTTTAAAAACCGAATCTGCATCCACTGGAATAATCTAGCAGTGCTCTGTCAATAAACATGGATGCAAGAGAACCGGGGAGGTATCGTACATAGTCTTGTCGTATCTATGACGCATTGTCATGATAACTTGGCCTTCAGGCTCAAGGCCATGCTATACGTAGCCTGATCTCTGCATCCTCGGAACCCAGGTTTGAAGCATTACTCTCCATGCAAAACCCCTGGGAAAATTGACTAGCAAATCGTCGTTTCCTATGAATATTCATATGGTCGGGAAGTACCCTAATAGCCAATCGAAAGATCGATAACATAATGATACTCTCTTGTAGAGAGAATAATTTCATTTCTTCAGTTACTAAAAATAACCCTAGAAAAAAACCTGAGGTTGTCAACAACTATGGCGCTTCTCGATTGTGGTGTTGATGGGCGCCACCATATTTAAAGTATCGCTAAGCTTGATTTGCAACGAATGATGTGACTGGATATCGAGAAGTAAAAAATAGAAATGACGGCGTATTTGTGATAAAAATAGTTTAAATTTTCTCAAAGAAAAACTGAGATCACCAATTAAAATGCTTCATGAATAATTCATGAGAACGAGGAAACGCCAGCGAAATAACCCAGGGGCTATTACAGAATGAATCAAAACTGGGTCACCGAGGATGGATCTCTGGTGCAATAATCATTTGTTAGAAACCGGTACTGAGACGTACATGCACAAGGCATTGGCGTTACCTTATGACCCCGCAGTTATTACATGGACAACCGGCGTAAGACGGTGTTTTACCGTCACGTGATTTTCGGGCATATTAGTCGTCAGTGAGAGCATCGGCAGTAACTGGGGTACCTTTCACTAAACTACGTGGATTTACGCTTTTTTTTTTGGGGGGGGGGGGGTTGTACATGTAAATACACACATACGATCTTGTTTTACCCAAAGGTATGAGCTGGCGTAAAGCTATGCAATTATTTACTCAAATCATAGTTATGCAGTTTAGTGAAACTTGTTTTCAGACTGGATGCTTGCCTTCCTAAACCGTGTACGCAAACTTCGTCTGAGAACCAGTAACTGAACATCCTTGTTATTAAAGGTTTTATTGTATTTCAGTTCTAAGCCATTCCTTCCCATCCACCCATCCTTCTTTTTGTATTTTGATCAGTTCATTGTCAATAAAGTTCTTTGCAAGAAAAATTGAGTTTAAAACGTGCAGAGATAATTCCAATATTAGACATTCGTTACTGACACAAATAATGTTGTAAGTGTGATCATTACACATCAGTTGGATAGATTGGATCTATCTGTATTTTTGTGCTAAATAGGAATCTTCTTTTACAATTTACGTTGCTATGGGAACGCAGTTTGCTTAACGATTAAATAATAAAGACTGCGTATATTTCAAATCATATTTTGTTAGAAAAGCGCTAAATTCAGACTGGTAAAATTAAATATTTATGCCTTATGATAGAAAAAATATCTCAAAAAATATTCGTCTTCAATTTGAATCGTTAAGAAGTACCAGAATAGTAGTCAAAAGTAAATCAGTTCCGGCTGGTTCTTTTAAATTTTTATCATGCTCAACTTAAATTTGTATAAATGAAACTTGATACACTGCAACTTTTAGTGGTTTTCTTTTCCTTTTTATAAAATTTACCTTTTGCCACACAAGCCGAGTTTTAACGACCTTAAGAGAAAAAAACATTCTGGAACTAGCATTGTGCAACCAGTGTTTTCTACCCTTTCAATAGTAGATCCTGTCATTTGAGCCACAGCTAATTTGCTGTCTGCCAGTGCTTCAAATTTTGACAAGTCCAAAATTTTGTCATCCTTGAAAGAGTTAACTGTATCAGTTTTTCTGACAGATTAATTTTTTCACCTACATAGAGGATCTTACATTCCTGTTTATGTATTATCATTTTTTATCAAACGAGTTGACTAAAATTGTATGACGCGAGCCTTGGTGAGCGTCAAATACAATTTAGTCAACGAGTTTAATAAAAATGATAATACATAAACAGGAATGTGAGATTCTATTTATCACATAAAACGAGTGACAGACTAAAAATATCCTTCATCGTCACCTTTTGCCTAAATACTGTTCACGGGTCCATGTTTACAGTTGTAGTTCGGTTTCAAATGTGTACAAACACAAATAGATAGCTCTATGACATTTACACCAAAAGTAGAATGAAACAGTTTCTAGAGGGGGTAAGTGCAACTAATTCAGCAATTCTTTTGCTTTTAAAAAGCTTTCGCCGCATTTCTTGGTTTTCATTAAACATGAAAATCAAGAACTGTCCACGCGTATACACCTTAGCAACAATGATGTCATTTTTTCTCGAAACGGCGTAGCAGTACGAATTCCGGCACGCACTGTGTTTGGTTTCTCAAACATCTCGCGCACATGACTGAAAATTTTGAACCGGGACCCAAAAACCGATTTATAATGCATACACTAGTGTATTATCAAAAAAAGTCATGGGTTACATACACTGCCGAGGCAGGTTTTATGTGATAAAAGGTATTCCATATCGTAAAAGGGTCATTTTCGTTTTATCTGTAGGAATGGTTTCGCCTTTTTTTCAGCTGAATAGCCTTGATGATAAGGTCAAAGAACACTCGATTGCTTAGAATACGATTCGTTACTCGTTTTTAAAGGGGGTGCAGTCAATCTGAACTTGTAATTTAATCTTAACCGTTAGGCTGCTAAGCGTGACTCAAGGATCTTTTGCGGCCAGTGTAGGACAAGATCAGACTGCACAGAACGTGCAGTCTGATCTTGGATCTACACTGTCCGATAAAGTGATATTTCGCCGCTACAAGTTGCTTTTAAATCCCAATATTTGGATTATTACTATCGGCTGGAAAGTTTCATTTAACTTATTTAGCAGGTGAATGGGTTAAGACATGTTCACCCTTGAAATGGCTAGCATAAGAAAGTCCCTTTAATAAGCGCAATAGAGATAAACCGACCAAAGTGTTTAGGTGTGTGTGCAGGTATCTCAGCTGAGTCTGGGGAGATTTTATTGATGTCGCCGTTTGTCTGCATTTGTTACACCAGCTGGGCGCCATGGTCGTATTTTTACACGTATTGTTACATTTGCCTGCAAAAGCTGTACGCTACACTGAAGTGAAAAATCACGATTTTTACAGTAAAGACTATAAGAGAATAAATATATTTGAGTGTCACGCTCACAAAAGGGGGTTAAAAGTACGTCCGTGATGCATTGGACTAAGTAAGTCATCATAATAAATGTAAATCGATAAAATCCAGTTTAGTTAACAACTGGCTGAATCATAAGGTAGACTAGTATTTTGACATGCAGAAAAACGATTAACGTCAAAAAAGTTTCGACTCAGGTCAGCATGCGCTGACTACGCAGGCTGACATAAATCGAACTTTTTGCAGGTGTTTTCAACCACCTTTTGAATAATATGAAAAAAATTGAGGAAAAGAGGAAAAATTGCTTGTTGCTGCTCATTGTTGCTTTGCCACAATAAATTCTATTAAACTAACTCGACTTCTCGACAAAAGCTTTAGATTGACACTTGTGAAAGCATTTATAGATGACAAATTGAATATAGCTCAAAAGATGATTTCTGTCTTTTAAATGGTAGAAAACAATGTGGTAAAAGAAGACAACACTGACAAACATTGTCTCCTTTTACCATTATGTTCTCAAAAGCCTTCTAATTCAGGATCTCGAAACGTGGGACTGTTGGTAAAAGATTAGAATTGTCTGCGAAAGGAGTATGCATGCAGGTCGTATTTTTACAGTGAAGTATTACGTGCATTGAACAGAAAGAGAGACTCAAAAGTTTTTTTAAATGAGCCATGCTCTGGCAAAAGGGGGCTTAATGCAACTGCATGTTGCATGGTACCATGCAAGTCATCACATAATCATGAATCCGTAAAGTGCTTTTTATCTTACAACCAACTGAATCACGAGGTAACCTGGTGCTTGGACGGGCAGAAAATTTACCAATAGCAAAAAGTTTCGGCCTAGGTCAGCCTGCGCAGTCCGCGCAGGCTGACCTGGGTCGATACTTTTTGCAGATGCATTAAGCCCCCTTTTCACCGGGCATGGCTCAAATATATAGTATTACGCTATTACTGGCTTCGCAATAAGATGTAGACTTCAGATAAACTCAACAATTCCTTGCATTGATTGGAAAACTGAGAGGGTTATTTCATTTCCTCATGACAACAATATTCGCAGCAGCCAACATTGGAAACACCTTTGTAAAATTAACGATTTTCGGCAGGAAGCAAGATTTTGATAATTGAAAACGTGTGGCCCATTGAGGCAATATAGAGAAATTGCTCGAGCAATGTCATCTTTTGCCTCATTTTTTTTTTTTATTTGTCTGTTGCATGACTAGAAAACTGGTGCTGAATGGAATTTGATATAACGTGCACAAAGCTTACAGTAAAAGAAAGTATTAATTCTCGGAATTTCTCGTGGTGATTTTCACGTTAGTGTTTGGGAGCATCATTGTTTGATGAGAATGTTTATGATATAAGGTGTAATGAACATAGTTATGGTACAATAGTTGTGCTCATTATGTAACGACACTGTTTATGATGTTAAGGTGGTTGTTATATGTAATGATCATGTTCATGATATAAAGCTAGTGTTTATTATGATACGTGTATATTGATTGCTTGATTGAATTGTGTTTTACGCCGCATTCAACATTATTTCAGTCATGTGACAGCAACGGCTTATTCATGTATTTCTCGGATTTAACTGTACTAGGCTAGGACATCGAAGAGTCTTGCCCAAGGACACTTTCTAGAGATACGTTTATAATGACGATGTTTATGGTGGTGTTCATGATGTAATAATGGCGTTATGATTTTATGATAGTGTCTATGATATAATGACGGTGTTTATGATAAAATGCTGGTCACGGTTCATAATGTAATTACGGATATCATAATGTAATGGTGTTCTTCATGGTGTGATGATAATGATGTAATAATGGTGTAAATGGTGTAAGGATGTCGTTAATGAAGAGATATTTTTTTAACATAAGAATATACAAATGAGGTGCAAAACGCTCATACGGACGCAAAATGGACCAAGAAATATGCTAGAATTATCAACATGTTTGAACTATCGAAACTTTTCACAAAACTGCAATTTTTCCTAAGACTTTACCACTTAAAACTAATGTGAAGTTTGAGATCTTCAGGAACGAAATTATGTCTTGATTTTACATCTAAACTATCAACACTCTTCTCTTTTTCCTGCTTAAAAACTCAATAAACTCACAAAATAGTAATAAATAATAATTAATTGACAAACTCTAAATAAACATTCTAGAATTCTACTTGATATATATGTATTTCAGTTCGACAAAGTCACTTTCATGAAGACATGTGTATGACGTCATTAGCTTTTTTCAAACCAGTGTCAAAACAGCCATTAAAAACACTGTGGTATACTGCAAAGGATATTTCAGATTTCTACAGATTTCACTGAGGACAAACACAATGAGTTGCAACTACAGAATGTCTACATACGCGATATAATGTCAAATTAGTATTGCCATGTCTCATGGGGGGGATGCCCTTTGCAGCTCATCAATTTCAGGATACAGGCAAACAAAGTGACTATGGGTTCGACAAATGACTTTTTTCCTTTATTATTAAGATCTAGTTTCTTTTATATAAAACGGAATAGGTACAAGATATACAGTATTTAACTTACTCTGCCAAAAAACTTTCATCGCTGGCCACCACAAAAATACATGTCGTTACTTGTTTTGACAGTTAACTGAGACCGAGAAATGAGGGGAGTGTTCTAATCTTGATCTACACTCACCATAGGAAGAAATCCAGGGTCTGTATTCACTAAACATTCTTAAAAACATTCTTAGTCTTGTTCTCCAGTAATTTCTAAATTTGAAAGTAACACAACTTCTGATTGGCTAAACCAAATGGTTTAGCCAATCAGAAGTTGTGTTACTTTCAAATTTAGAAAACCTTAATGAATAAGACTCAGAAGGTTCTTCAGGATGGTTCGTAAATACGGACTCAGGGCTGGTAATGCAAAATTATTGATGAAACTACGACAGCCATGCACCTTGTTCACGAGTCCAAAAACACCATACATTTGTCCAATTAGTATTGGTTTGTCTCAAGAATGAACAGTATGCGTACACACCCTTATTAGCTCGTAAAAGCAAGACAAAAAATGCTGCACCGGATTAGACAAGAGACAACAATATTTACTGGTTCATTTGCAAAGACAGTTGAAAGGGAAAAAGGTGATTTCTAATTAGTATTGGCTTGTCTCAACAAGAATGCGCCGTAGTTTGGCTCGTAAATTTTAGGATACAGGAAATAAATGCGTCGGACTAGGAATTCAACAACTGCGAAAAAGAAATTTTTTTTTGTGTGTGTGGAATATTCTTCGTGCGAGTGGTTTTTCGTTTAAAGTTTATGTGGAATTTTTGGTATCTTTTACGTGTGGTATTTTGGCAGAATTTTATTGATATTTACGAATGTTTGTGTTGTGTAAACTTTGTTGAAAGTATGTGCAGATTCCGTGAATGCTTTGTATCGGAAATAAGGCATTTTGCAGTCTGAACGTGCGATCTGATCTTTGATTAACACTATCCGATACGAGACTATTCCGGCCAAAAGAACTTTGAAATCCTATTATTCGGGTTTCGACTACTTGCTTGAAATTTTCCTTAAACTTGTATAGCAATCAAAGTGGTTAGACAGATTCAAGGATTCTAAACCGGTTGAGTGCAGTTTAACAGTACTTGGATGTCGTTTTGAGTAGAACGATTAGACTCTAATTGCATTCTTTCTAAAATGTACACGTGCTTGCCCGATCTTGGTTTGCCGTCTTCGGAGAGTATAATAGGGCTGAATCCTTAAAGTGATGAAATTTTTTTAAGCTTGTCCCATTTGGATTAGCAGACGTCATAAAAATGGGGTTCAACTGATTGAATATGCTTTATTTATGGATTTGTGGTAAGAAGGAGAAGTACCTGCATTTTACCACTTTTCGACGTAGCTCGGTGGAGCTTTCTTCCTCTGGGTCATTTAACCTTTTACCACATAACAAAAATCATTAGACATGTTCCAATCTAAAAAGCATTTATAGATGACCAGATATGGTTCAAATAATTGAACTCACCTTTGAAAGAAAAAAAAAAAAAAAAAAAAAAAAAAAAAAAACATTTTGAGAAAAGGAGAAAATTCTGGTTACCAGCATTTTCTCCTTTTCTCAAAATGTTTTCGAAAGCTTTCATCCTCATGGCCGTTAAAAGTCGGGATTGAGTGGTAAATGGTTTAACACGACATTGTTTGGTGAAGGGTCAAGGAATCGTTGGACAGATGCCATTGTTATATAAAACTAATCAAACTATAGATAGGAAATCCCCCATTGTGAACATCCGGGTCTTCGACCTCCATTATATTCGGTCGTTGGTTTCTAACTCTTTTCTAGACAACAAAATCTTAAGAGTTCAAAATATTTGCAGAAAATACGTTGAATATGGCTCTTAGATTGTGGAAATTATGTCTGAAATGGCTGAAAAATTGTGGGAAAAGAAGAAAATGATTGTTACAAGCATTTTCTCCTTTTCACTTTTTTTTTCTCTCTCAAAAACCTTCTTCCTTTCCCTTCTTAGATAATTCGTGTACTCTACATGTAATCGATGAACATTCAAGGTAACGTGTGTACACTTTTGAAGTCCCTATACACTAAAGACAATCCATGTTCCCCTTTCATAGTTCATAATCACTTTATATAATCCGTTCACACTTAATATTATAACCTGTGCACTCTGTATGTAACCCGAGTACATTTAAGATAATTCTTCTACACATTTAGACAGTTTCTTCACACTTTAGATAATCCATTCATATTTAAGACAATTTGTGTACACTTTAGACGTCCCCTATACACTGTTGATAGGTCGGTTACACTTTAGACTTTGCATAATCCGTATTAACTTTGTAATAACAAGATAATCAGTGCACTATTTAGACAGTTCCTTTATTCTTTTGATAACACCTTCACACTCAAGACAAACCGTGTAAACTTTGCACACTCCATTTTCACTTAAGATAATCCCTGTACTCTTAAGATAATCTGTGTAACTCATGTACATTTTAGATAATCTATGTACACATTAGACAGTCCCTGTACACTTCAGATAATCCATTCACACTTAAGATAATCGGGGTACAGTTTAGACAGTCAATGTGCACTGTAGATAGCCGTGGTTCCAGCCCGATCATTTTCTCCTTTTATATATTCGAACTTTACTTTGTCAAAAATGAGGTCATTTTTCACACAATAACGTCCAAATATAAAAAAGGAAAAAATGATCGGAATGGAACCCAGGCTACACTTTAGATAATCCCAATACATTTTAGACAACCAGTATGTACTTCTTACAATTCATTTTCACTTTAGAAAATCAGAGCACTCTTTTTACTGCCACTTTGCAGTTTAAATATTAATCCGTTCACACTGTAGACAACCCGTGTATAGTCTGCATAATCAGTGGTCAATTTAGTTAATCATTGTTCACTTTAGGCGGTCGCTATGCACTTTTAATAATCAGTTCACTCTTGTATACTTTGCATAATCCATGGTCACCTTAGATAAGCCTTGTATACTTGGCTTGCAACACGCGAAAAGGGGCATTCGGACATTTGCGTAAAGTGTCGTCTCGGATCAGCCCGCGCAGTCCGCGCAGGCTAATCCGAGACGGCACTTTACGACTGCATTAGATTTTGTGATACAGTAGACTTGTGCAAAACAGAAAATTACATAAAAACGGAAAGTTTCGTTTCGGATTAGCCTGCACGGACTTCGCAGGCTGATCCAAGACGACACTTTACGCAAAGGTCCGAATGCCCCATTTCGCGTGTTGTAGGCCACTTAAGACAGTCCCTATGCATTTTTGATAATCCGTTCACACATAAGACAACTCGTGTTTATCATGTTTGCACAATACATGTACAATATATATATATATGATCCATGCTATGACAAAAGGGGACTTAATGCATCTCCGTGATGCATGATACTAAGCAAGTCATCACATGATTATAGATCCATATAGCCAATTTTGTCTTACAACCAAATGAATCATGCGAAAAACTGGTCCTTGAACATTCAGAAAATTGACCAATAACAAAAAGTTTCGGCCCAATACAGCCTGCACAGTCCGCGCAGGTTGACCTGGATCGATCCTTTTTTTGCAAACGCATTAAGACCATTTTTCACTGTGTACACTTTAGACAGTCCCTATGTACTCTCGATGAACCATCATATATTTTTTTCACAAAATCAATGTTCATTAAAGATTATCTCTATGTGTCATGGATCATCCGTGCACACTGAAAGATGATTCGTACACACTTAGATAGTCTATGCTCACTTTAACCCTTTGCCAAACAGTCACGAGTTTTTAACGACCCGGCGGAAGAAGGCTTTTGAAAACATTGTAGGAAAAGGAGAAAATGCTGGTACTCAGGTTTTCTTTACTTTTCTCATAATGTTTCCTACCCTTTTTACACATAGATTTTCTCTTTTGAGCTACATTTAATTTGTCACCTGCAAATGCTTTCAATGTGTACGAGTCCAAAATTATTTAGTTATGTAAAAGATTAAATGACCCTGCAGCTTTATATGCTATTAGATTGAAACAGGGCAGTGTCATACGATTCGTGCGTTAATTGGTTAATCCTACAAAACAATACCGAAACGACCTTAAGATATCAGACATTTGAAAATATTGTGGATAATGGACAAATTGCCATCTGCAAATCTTTTCAAGTATGAGTCTATAGGATGTTGCCTTGTGGTAAAAAGTTGTTAAATCAGAGAGATGTTTTAAACCTCGAAACGAAGGAAAAGCAAATTTTTTTAGAGTCCAAAAAATGACAACGCAATTCAAGAAGAGTTGTTTTTGTTTTCTGAAAAAAAATGAGCATGTCCTTTGGAAAACATGTCAGTTTTGTGGATAATTCATATAGATTTATAACTCGACCTAATTTCTTGGATTTCTCGTACCCGATTTTTCCCTCAAGATCTGTGCTATAAAACTTAAAATCGACGGTACTGTGTATAACATGGGTTGATACTTGGTGGTATCAGGATCGTAGCTATGGAGGTATTAACAAAGTTCAATTTGTAAACAAAAAACAAAACGAACCAAAAAAAGGGCAAAGTTTGTCACATTTGAATTTTAAGAAAAATGACAACGAAATTCAAGGAAACTGCCTCATTTCATCGACGAATTAAAAATAGTGAGTTTTTCAGTAAGGGACTGCATTGTGGGCCCAAAATAAGGAAAATAAAGGACCCGTTTTTCATCGAAATACGGAATAAACATACGAAAGAAGTTGTGGACATAGAGGTAGGTAAATTGCACCTCGTTTCAACATATTATATAGCTAGTATGTTCGTGTGTAATATCAATGATTATTATACTGCAAAGAAATTTCTCGTGATCTGATTGGATATTATGCTCCGAACATATATATCATGTACACTGGCAAAATCCATGTGAAAGCAGTTTCTCTTTGGGGAGCCTCGTATACATAACTACGCTTTCAACATAACATCCAAAATGGCGGCGTCGATCGATACGAGCCGCCCACAAGACAAACGTACTGTGTAGCCTGCACCATATTATTACTAGTTTCCCTTGATGGTTGTCATTAAAACGGAAAGAATGGATTATTTTTGAAGATAAATGAATATAGTTACATATATTATCGTTTGATGTCAATCTAAAACAAATACACGTGTAAACGAGCCATCCCTTGGTCAGGTAAGCAAATTGTGAAGTGCCGAAACTCATACAGTGTGCATAACGTTGAAAAAGATAACCATATGGTCGATTGAGACAAGTAATGGTCGTTTACTTTTGCCTACAAATCATTAAAATTCATAGTTACTTACCTTGAAGTTGTTTAAATCCATGTTTAAATAAAAATACGTCGAATGTCTATCGCAGTGACATCATCAAGATTATGCACCAAACTGCACGTTTTACCAAGATTTCAGTGACGTCATTTCCCAGTGACGTCAGTTTTCATTGAATTGAGGCACTCAGAAGGGAAATTCTATTTCGTCAACGTACTTAATTCGTGATACCATAACATAGGGAAAGTTCGTTTAATACACGTTGGAATGATAAAACTTTGCAGTATAATAAATTCATTGTACGGTCAGGTGGCAGGGGACTTGGAAACTTGTTCACGGCTGTGGTAAATCATGTCGCCACCTCGCCTTCGGCTCGGGGCAACATGATTCACCACAGCCGTGAACAAGTTTCCATGTCCCCTGGCACCTGACCGTAGAACTAATATTGTATAGAGAATAAATAGAACAAATCCTTTTGTCACCATATTTTAAAAAAATGCTTATCGGGTACAAAAAAAAAGGATAGTTCATATTTACCAAGTATTCAATTAGACTGATTAATCAAATAAGCCATACTCTGGCAAAAGCGGGTTTAAAGGGTCTGCATGATGCATTATAACATCCAAGTCATCACATGATTATACATCCATAGTATCCATTTTGTCGAACAGCCGACCGAACCATGAGGTAGAATGGTCCCTGGGCATACAGAAAATTAACCTAAATCAAAGTGATTCGACACAGGTCAGCCTGCTGTCAAGACTAGCTATCAGTTTCGCAAAAACACAACATCTCGGCTATTTGGCTGCTAAATACAGTCTTTGAATCCAGAGTTAGAATTTATTTTAGAATGGAAGACCAAGCGTTTGCTATCCCGGTACTCATACCCGCACAAAGCTCGAACCACATTTTTATTAACAGAATGTATAATCCGTATTCCTTTTTTCAGCTGCTTATTTACACATTTAATGAAATAGCTAGAATCAGCGTACACGTATCAAAAATAATATGAATATTGTGTTCATTTCGATACAAACGTCATACCTTTGGTGTCTTTGACTTTTAAGTTAGGACACAGGTGTTCATGCATATAGATCTCGCCAATAGAATTTTTTTTTTTTTAAAGTATTGTCAGGCTAGCGAATATGGAATGAGCGGCCTTGATAAAGATAAAACCCGATCCGGTTCGGTCTGGTGACTTCACCCGTCCCCCATAGCCTTCTACTTGTTACAATAGGAAACGCCGTGAAAAAGTTCTGTTTGTTGATCTTTGACTGGAAAAAAATGAAGAACATATTCATTTGATGATTTGGCATTTGAATACTTTCCAGAGTTTAAGGTTTTCACTTTCCTACCGGTTGGACGATCTCGTAGCTAGACGAGAGGGTACAACTCCCATTAAGAACACGGGGGTGAAAAAGGTTGCGTTGGGATAAGTAAAGATGAGCCTAATGTGCATAAGTTACTGACTTAAAGTTAACATAATTATAAACACCGTGTATCTTATCGATGACATCTTGGTCATTCTGTGACTCTGTTAGTAGACATCGTTCCAATTGCAGGTGGTACAGATATTTGTACTATTGTCATATTTAACAGAATTACGATTCCTAAGATAAAACTGTTTTTGTGGGGCAGTATGGGGTAGTACTTGACGACTGCTTTTTTCTCTACATTTGAATCTGGATCACTCTCAATGGCAATAGACTTTCCAGTTATATTGAATAAGTGACTATAACATTGAAAGTTCCAGCATTCGGTGATGAAAAAAACTTTATTTCGTAAATAATCTAGAGAAACATCATAAAATAAACTACTGGAAATTCTAACGATCTGGATGGAGGCGAAATGTGACATCTCGTGGCTCGAACAAACTTTATATATTTCTTAAAAGAAATGGCAGTTATCTATTTGACACATTGCTCATCATCTTATCATCTAGAATTGTTGGTTGTTTATCAAGCGTGTCACCCTTACGGTTAAATACAACTAAAATCATCGAAAAAAGGAAACTCATATTTTCAAAATACGTATTATGCTCCTTTCATGTTAGAGAGAGTTTGACTTTTTTTTTTCGATTTCATCTCAAAAGTTAATAGCACGTATAAATGGTATGCCGCAGGCCAAACATGGCATCAGCAATCCAATATAATCTTATCTGACACTTGAGAACCGGAAAACCAGTTAACGTCGTAATGACTTCCGGTGTTGTCTAGACCAACTGTCGGATGGGTTCTAATTATCGGACAGGAACTTGATAATTATTGTCATCGTTTGCTTGTTGGTCTGTAGGCATTTTCTTAAGCTTTCATGTTGCTCATTTGAATTACTTTTTTCTTTGTCGAGGTTAAATGCTTCATTTGTTTTTTGAAAGCTTAATACATACCACAGTCAAGCGACGTCTTTCTTCATACAGGAGCTCATTTTAAGGAGACATCTCTACAGCCAGAGAGTAAACAAACGCTGTTAAAACTTGACGGTGTTGTCATTTAGTCATCTGTATAAACGTAGATAAAAATCAATATAAGGTGTATGGGGTAAAGAAACTGTAGGGATTTGTCTTCGATTTACATCGGAAACTGTGGTTGTTATGTCTATTTCTAGCCGCAATAGAATGAAATGCATTTTCTATCTGCCGTAATCTGTGCAACCCTTGCAACCATCAGGGTCAATATTTGGCATGAAGATACAAGAGTGATTATAGTTTCATAAAATAAAGAAAAGAAAACGGTTAAAAAACTGGATGAAAACGAGTAAAGATGCATCTTTAAGCATAAGAAGAAAACTTTTTGTAACGAGAAATTTGCAGCAGTTTCCTAACCCCTTTTTTTAAACAACAACAGTTTAAACCTGTCCAAGTTGAAAGTATTTAAAGACGACAAAAATAAAGGTATCTCAAAATTTGAAATTTGTTTATGGAAGGGTAGAAAACATGGTGGGAAAAGGAGAAAATGCTAGTTACCGGCATTTTCTTCTTTTCCCTCAATTTTTTTCAAAAGGCGTCGTCCCCAGGGTCGTTAAAACTCAACATCGTGTGGTAATGGTTTAAAACACTGCCACCTTGTTTTTTTACGACCTTGGTTTGTGCTTTACATCACTTGTCTCTCATAAAGGTCTACTGTGTTTTGCATAACCTGGGTCCATATTCACCGACCATTCTTAAGAACATTCTTGGTCTTATTCTCCAAGATTTTCTAACTTTGAATGTAACACAACCTCTGATTGGCTAAACCATTTGGATTAGCCAATCAGAGGTCGTGTTACTAAAAAAAAAAACTGAAAAATAAGACTTAATGAGGTATTGCGAACAGTCAGACTGCACAGAACGTGCAGTCTTATTTTGAATCTACACTGTCCGATTTGGAGACATCTTTACCGCAAAAATACCTTTGAAATTGCAAAATTTGAGTTTTTACTATCGGTTTAAAAGTTTCAATTCACTTATTTAGCAGGATAAGGGTTTAACTCTTTACCAAACGATAAAATTTTAGACTTGTCCAAATTGAAAGCATTTGCAGACGACAAAATAAATGTGATTTAATTTTCAATTTTGATTTGGGAAGGGTAGAAAACATTGTGGGAAAAGGAGAAAATGCTGGTTACCAGCATTTTCTCCTTTTCCCACAATGTTTTCAGAAGGCTTCTTCATAGGGGTCGTTAAAACACGGGATTGTTTGGGAAAGGGTTAAAAACACAATTGGAAAAGAAGAAAATGCTGGCAACCAGCATTTCTCCTCTTCCCACAATATTTTCAAAAGTCATTTTCCCCCTCAGTATCGTGAAAACAAAAGAGACAATAAGTTATCTCACTACGTGTTAAAAATCCGCCATGTTTGATTTTCCACGTGTGAGAGATATGTTTACCTCGTTACGTGGGGATCTTTCAGGAAGTCGACTGCCATAAACATAGAGCACACACTGTAGATTTCCCGCGATAATTACTTCTCAACCAGACGACAACATTTGTACTTGTCTATTTTGAAAGCGACAAATCAAAATTAACGTTGTTAAAAAGACGATTTTTTTTCAAGGATAGGAAACATGTCTTCAAAATTGAGTAAATGCTGGTCACCACCATTGTCTCTTTTTCCTCGTTAATTTTCGCCCTAAATTGTTCCTGTTCTCATCGTCGTAAAAGTGTGCAATTCGCTTGGTTAAGAGTTCTGCAACACCATTGATTTTTATCATTGGTTATCGAGCTTGAATGACAAGATAGAAATATTTCAGTGTTTTTTTCTGAGAAACATCGCCCTTCCTCCGTCTCTCTGTTGCTCTCTGTCCTCACGTGGCAGTGTCATTGTGCAAGGGAATTGCCAAAGAAACTAAGTTTTTTTTTTTATATATATTTTTTGTACAAAAAGGGTCGTTTTTTATGCTGTTACAATACTCGGCCCACCCTCTTTCAGTGCTATTTGGTGAAAATAAATGTGTTTAAAAGAAAACAAAAAACAAACCTTCTAGGAATGTATTTGTAGGCTTCAGGTCGCCGTTATTTGCCTGGAACTTTGTGAAAAACAGCTTTAAACACCAAATAAATAAAGAAAATCCTTATCAACCTATCACCACTCAATTCTGTCTTTTAAATCACAAGATTAAAGACTTTAAGAACTAGAAGATTGCCCGGGGGTGACATGTTAAGCTGGACTGGTATCAGTCCGTTTAATAGAGCATATTCAAAATCATTGAAAAAAGTCATCACATGAAACTGCAAAACAAATACACTTATGTAATGTTCTCATTGTCTGATTACAGATGGAGGGCAAGTAACAACAAATATTTCTGTGAGTTTACTATAGTTCTGTACCTTGTTTAGTAGAATGACTCAAATGCAGGGCCTGAATACCAGGCTACATGTTGAGCCCGCCATTGGCAATTTTAAATGGCACATCTGCTCATGAAGGAGAATAATTGTGCCAAACTACATTGAAATTTTTCCAAAACGTAGAATTTATGGCTCTATCAATGAAAATTTGACCTTTCAGTGTGACCTTGAGCTTGGACCTACCTGAACAAATGATTCAAATGACACTTGTACTGGTAAAGGAGGACACTTGTGTAAAATCATTTTTAAATCCATCGATAAATGTAGAACTTGTAGCTCGGACAAGCTTTGATTATTACAATTCCAGTATTTGACCCCTAAGTGTGACCTTTGACCTTGAACCTACCAGAACAAATGATTCAAAAAGCACTTCTACTGGTAAAGGAGAACGCTTGTGTAAACTTATTTTTAAATCCATCGATAAATGTAGAACTTGTGGCTCGGAAAGCTCCATTTATGACAATTTTGTCGTTTCACCTTCAAGTGTGACCTTGACCTTGGTCCTTGCCTTTTTACTCATAAAAGAGAACAACTGTGCTAAATTATTTTGAAATCCATCCATAAATGTAGACGTTCTGGTCCGGACAAATACAGACGGACGGACGCACACACGGACGGACGGACTCGCGGACGGACCCACATACACCAAAGCGATATTGTTACAACTATGCCTCGCTCACTGCAAGCGGACTCGACAAACAAGAGGGCCAAGATGACCCTGGATCGCTCACCTTAATTTTTGAGAGGACCATAGCCAATTTTTTTTGAAGTATTGAAATTTGGAAACAAAATCATTATTTTGCAAAGCAATTTTGAAAAGGTCACCTGTAAAAATCATTTCAAAATCTGTCACCACCCCTACAATCATCACCACAGCCATGTTTTTGACGAATCAGAATTCTGCATATAAAGTTTGTTTGGAATTCAGAAAACAATCCATCATAAAGTACAGAAATGGTGATCAGCAAAGCGGTTAACACCCAGATAGAGGCCCTTTTGATAACTGGTGAAATATTATGCATGTATTCCAAAGATAACAGTCTTATATTACCTCTTGCAATACATAGCTATCAAATACATGAAGCAGAAAGTGTACATATCAGCATTTCTCACCAGTACACTCACTTATCTGGTATAGGTTGACGTCTGCAAGAGCCCTTTTCATCAAAATACCTATACAGTCTTTTGATGAAAATTAAAAGGTCACCAAAGGATCATTTCTGTGAAATTATTTCAAAATCTGACCAGTGGTTTCAAAGAAGAAGAATTTTTAAGAATTTCTTCATGTCCGTATAGTGCAAATAGCCCCCCACCACCACAGCCATGTTTCTTGACGGATCAAAATTTCGCGAACACCTTTTCAAAAGGGGCACCCAAGCAACATTTCTGTGAAATTATTTCAAAATCTGACAAGTGGTTTAAGAGAAGGAGAATTTCAAAGAATTTCTTTAAGTCCATACAGTGCAAAGAAGACCCCCCCCCCCCCCCCCAACCACGTCCATGTTTTTCGACGGATCAAAATTTCGCGTACAATTTTTGAAAAGGGTCACCCAAGGAACATTTCTGTGAAATTATTTCAAAATCTGACCTGCGGTTTCAGAGAAGAAGATTTTTAAAGAATTTCTTAGAAAGTTCCATTTGGTTGCCATGGCAACCAGAGTTTTTGAGTGAATCAAATTCTGTGAACAGTTTTTAAAGAGGACCTCCCAAAGAAAATTCCAGCCAAGTTTGGTCCAAATTTGCCCAGCGGTTTAGGAGCAGAAGATGTTTAAAGAATGGCTGACACCGCACGACACAAAGAGGCCACCCACCACCACGGCCATGTTTTTGGACGGATCAAAATTTTGCGAACACTTTTTGAAAAGGGTCACCCAAGGAACATTTCTGTGAAATTATTCTAAATTCTGACCAGCGGTTTCAGAGGAGAAGATTTTTAAAGAATTTCTTAGAAAATTCCATTTGGTTGCCATGGCAACCAGAGTTTTTGATGGAATCAAATACCTCCAAAGGAACATTCCAGCCAAGTTAGGTCCAAATTTGCCCAGCAGTTTAGGAGGAGAAGATGTTTAAAGAATTGTTGACACCACACGACGCAAAGAACCCCCCCCCCCCCACCACCACAGCCATGTTTTTCGACGGATCAAAATTTCACGAGCACTTTTTGAAAAGGGTCACCCAAGGAACATTTCTGTGAAATTATTCCAAAATCTGACCTGCGGTTTCCGAGGAGAAGATTTTTAAAGAATTTCTTAGAAAATATCACTTGGTTGCTATGGCAACCAGAGTTTTTGATGGAATCAAATTCTGTGAATAATTTTTAAAGAGGACCTCTCAAGGAACATTGCAGCCAAGTTTGGTCCAAATTCGCCCAGCGGTTTAGGAGGAGAAGATGTTTAAAGAATTGTTGACGCTGCACGACGGACGACGCACGACGGACACAACCTGATCCTAAAAGCCCCCCCCCCCCCCCCCCCCCCCCGTTTTATCATCCTATCAAAGACAGATTTTACTTTTAAATCACATTTTTATCAACAGTTTTTGGTCTTCAAATTCAGTTTCAACAAATCTGTTTTTTTTGTATAATGTCAAAGAGAGAAGGCACAGTGAGTACTCATTGAAAGTTTCAATACTGGCATGTCGAAAGTACATTTCGGTCAAGACCTTCATATCGAAAATAGACATTGAGACATTTCCGTGACACCGTGAGTTTTTCAATTATCTCTAAAACCCTTAGGATGTTTAGCGTGACCCAGTGCGCTTTTTCGGACAGTGTCGATCAGGATCAGACTGCACAGAATGTGCAGTCTGATCTTTGATCTACACTGTCCGTAAGCGTGAATTCTTTTTTCTGTTTTCCTAAAAAAAGAGACGATATTTGAAATCGGAATTCTTGAATTCTGACAACTTGGTGGAAATGTTCATTTAATAAGCTTAGCTTTAATAAGGACCATGAATTTGAACTGACTTAATCTGAGTTACTTGAGTAGCAGACTCTGTAGCAGACTACTGTTGCAAACATTGTGGCTCAAGGAGATATCGCGTGTTACGGGCGATTAAAACTTATTTACCAGAATGCTTTCACGTTTTTTAGTTTATGAAACCTTATTTCATGTTAAATATTTACATGTATATCTTTGAAGGACGTTTTTTTAAGGCGCCTGTTGCAAATGTGTTTCAGCAGGTAGTGGACAAGTTAATGAATTAACAGACGATGAAATTTTAGACTTGTACCTATTGAAAATACGTTTTTCGGTAGGTCAAATATAACTCTAAAACTGAAATCTGCCTGGTTAGAAAAAAGAAGACAGTGGGAAAACGAGAAAATGCTGGTTACCATAATGTCCTCAAAACATTTTTTCTTGGTCATTAACGGTCGGATTGTTCGGCATAGGGTTAAAGTACATTCGACAAATGACCGGATTAAAGAACATTCGGCCTTATGTAGAATAAGATTAAATACTAACTGGGCTATAAAAGTCTCGAATGTCGTCATTAACTGGACATAAACTATCTTTCACGGTCGAAGATAAAAATCAAGGAGAAAAAATGCAATATTTCTACTACATCGATCTGTGGTAAAGCAGCTGGATCGGTGTAACACGCGCTTTGTGCTCGGCTCGACCAAATTTTCCATGTCAGTTCGTAAGAGTGGTTGCTGGATACGGACCCAGGTGTCCAAAGCCTTGGAAAATATTGTCGGACAAGAAAATCAATGTCTGATTCAGGGTTGCGTCCAGGGCGAGCGACCGCGCGAATCTCGCTATCGCTCGTACACTTTCAATCCCGTTAATTTTGATTTTTCTCTTTTTTTTTGGGGGGGGGGGTAGGGTTGATAACTCTCGCGGAAACGAAAAAGAATCCCCCGAACACAAATAGGATGTGCACAATAGAATTAAATTTTTACAATAAAACTACTGCAGACCTCCAAGGATACGATTAAAACCATGTATAAACAAGTAATTTCGTTGAAATTATATCCCCCGCCGAAAAAGGCCTTTTTTGATAAAAACATATAAGAGGTACTGTGTTTTGCAAGTACATGTGGCCTTTTTGTTATCGGTCCATGATGAAATTATATATTAAGCCCCATTTTTCAGTGACATGCCATTCTATAAAACTATATCCCTCCGCCTTCTGCGGGGGATAATAAATAATCCCCTTGCTTAGAATAGTAACAAATGTAGTTGTGAAGATACCTTTCTGAATATTCAAATTTAGAGACCGTGACGTAATTAAAAGACGGAAGCTGCCGAGATTGGCCGAATAGCGTTTACGAAAACGTCGATTTTTACTGATTAGTTAGGCGTCGTAATCCTTAAAATATCCGGAGGAGTATTTCCTAAAGTATGTAGCATCACAGACTTTTTTCAAGACGGGGGTATTTACTAATAATGCTAACTGAAATTGAGGGTGAGTAATTAGCATATTTGAGGCGGTAGCATTGTGGAAAAGTAAGAAATGGAGGGTATTTGTTTTTTTCGGTGAAAGAGCGAAATTTATTTCATCGAGTGAACATCATCGGTAATATTTTCTCGAGTGGCGCAAACAAATATTCTATTTACATGTATTTCATGCTTTTAAACCTTTTTTGGGGGACTTACTGTACAAACCAAAATTTTGCTGATTTCACTAGTATTTTTTGGGGAAAAATATCTCCATATCGGACAGTGTAGATACAAGATCAGACTGCACGTTTCGTGCAGTCTGATCTTGATCAACACTGTCCGCAAAAGGTCTTTAGGTCGCGCTTAGCAGCCTAAGGAAAAGGAATTGTTTTCTTTTCCTCCTCAATGTTTGCAAATGCAACAATTGCAGCTTTGTGAATTGTGGTATTTATTTCATGCTTTCCTGTAGGTTATCGAGAAATATCGGTGAAATATTTTTCGATATTTCATGGTTACGACGAGTGAATATACCGATTTTTATATTCTAACTCTTCAATTGAAGGCGGAAACAGTTGTTCCCGCGCTCTAGTTACCTAGGTAAAATGCGCGTGTCTCACAACCAGATGGAAATATGACGTAATTTACCTTACATTTCTCGCGCTTGACGTAATATTGTAATGCGTTGCTATGCGGAGGGGGTACGCCACGGGGAATAACTGAAACGAACTGTACTGGATTTTGATTAAGTTCCCCAGAAAGGGTTAAAAGCATGAAATAAATAGAATATTTGGTTTTTCTTTCGGTGAAAGATCGAAATTTATTTCATCTCGTGAACATCATCGGTAATATTTTCACGAGTGGCGCAGCCACGAGTGAAAATATTACCGATGATGTTCACGAGATGAAATGAATTTCGATCTTTCACCGTAAAAAACAAATATCCTCTATTTATATGCAGTACCGGATTGAGTAGAAAACGCCACTCCCTCTTCATGTTTCCTTCCGGATAACCCTTTGCAAAACAATCCCAAGTTTTAACAGCTCAGACAAAGAAAAACTTTTGAAATCATTGACGGAAAAGGAGAAAGTGCTGGTAATCAAAATATTTTCTCCCATTAAAATGCAAATTTCATCATTCCATCATTTCCCAAAACATTTTTCCCATTAAAATGCAAACTTCATCAATTGAACCACGTTATATAAGCTTTCAATGTAGAAATGTAGAAAAAAAATGTCATGTTGTGAAAAAGTAGAAACACTACGGATTGCACGTGTTTTTTTTACACACAATGTTTCCAACGGCGACAATTGCAGCGTTGTAAAATGTGGTATTAATACAGAAAGAACGTTGGGTAGGAACGCAACTCCCTCTTCATGTTTCCTTTCGGCTATCCCTTTACAAATCAATCCCAAGTTTTAACAACCATTAGGAAGAAAATGCCTTGTAAAACATTGTCAAAAAAAGGAGAAAATGGTGGTAGCCAGCATTTTCTCCTTTTCCCACAGTGTTTTCCACTATTTCAAACACAAATCCCAGCATTTGAATTACGCTGAAATTGTCGTCTTCAAATGCTTTGAAATTGGACGTGTCTACAGTTTTGTGGTCTTGTAAAAGAGTTTTAGCGGTTACATTGCTGACGTAGATTGATGCACATTCTCAAACCGCTCTTCTTTAAACAGGAAATGAAAAGGAAAGAAAAAACATTTGCTAGATTTATATCCTGATAACTCCTTACCAGATAACGAAATTTTGGACTGGTCCAAATTTAAAACGTTTACAGACGACAAAATGAATGTTACTCAAAACTTGAAAATTGTCTTTCAAGATTAGAAAAACATTGTGGGAAAAGGAGAAAATGCTGGTTACCAGCATTTTCTCCTTTTTCCACATTTTTTTTCAAAAAACTGTCTTTCTCAGGGTCGTTGCAAGTCCGGATTGTTTTGTTGAAGGTTAACTCTTTCCCAGACGACAAAGTTTTAGACTGTCCCATTTTGAAAGCATAATATTGTGCAGACGACCAGTTAAATATGGCTTAAAAACTGGATTTCGTCTTTCGTCAGAAATGCAGAAATTATTTTAATATTCCTTCTGTTTTTATGACGCTTTCAAAAGCCTCTTACTTCAGGGTCGTAATTCAAGAGATCGTTTGGCAAAGTGTTTAACTTTTTAGCAGATGACAAAATTATAGAAGTTGTCAAATTCAAAGCATTTGCAGAAGATAAAATAAATTTTACTCAAAAGTTGAAGGGTACCTTTCAATGGGTAGGCCTAGTAAACATCGTGGAATAAAGGAGAAAAAAAATATTGAATACCATTTTTTTTTCTCTGTTTCCAAAGACGTTTTTTAAAAGTCCTTGCTTTTAAGTTGCGAAACACGGCATCGTTTTGGTAAAGTAAACAAGTTCGACGTAAAGATTGTAATAGATTTCTTAGCATTAGTTTTGTCTCTTCGTTCAAGTTCTGTCAAGATCAGACTAGAACCAACGGTCAGTCTGATATTGATCTATACTGTCAAAACTGTCCACTACCTTATTACATATTCAGGCAAAACTATGTTTAAAATAGCTGCATTTCGGTTGGGTTTCTTTCAAAATTGAAGCCCGGTCGGGTAGCTCAGTGGTTAGCGTATCTGACTCGTGACCTGGAGGTTGCGGGTTCGATACCCGGTTACGGCGAACTTTTTTTCCTGCGATTTTTCGCCTCTCACCTCTGATGCATGTGAGAGAGGTAGTCAGTGGCTTTGGAAAGAAAATTGTGTCTGTGCTGGTGTGAGAAAGCCAGGAAACACATGGGTGCGTCACTGACCGTCATGATATGACCTAGGCTGTTAACATGGCGTTAAACTCCAATACAAACCAAACCAAACCAAACCAACTTCAAACGGTCCATTTCTATTAAGTTGGCGTTCTGAGGGCTAATTTCTTCTACGACATGGCAACGTTTAAAATCAAAGTTGTAAAAGTACTGACAGGCTTGCAAATGTGGAAAAGGTGGCATTCGTAAAGCTAAGATGGAAGAAAATTGGTCCAATCCTGTTATTAAGTCCAATCCGGTGCAATCTGGTTACTGAGTCTGAGCCGGTTCGAATTTTACTTTGAACAGGTAGAAAACATTCTGGGAAAAGGAGAAAATAGGCATGTTCTCCTTTTTCCAAAGTATTTTAAAAACAATCCTTTGTTATATACGTTAAAATATGAAATTGTTTCGGTAAATGATAAAGTGGTAAACTGCTAAAGAAAATTAAACATGAATTACAAATAGCTTCTGTTGCATCGACCAGAACATAACTTAGAATATCGGGTTGCGTTGAAAAAATGATCAGAAAGCACGATAAAGGCCAGTCTGATTTTGAACTACCCTGTCTGGACATCAATAGCGTATTTACATTTAACTCAAATAATCTCCTTTTATGACGACATAGATGGATAAGGCTTTTGAAAACGTAGGAAACTGGAAAAAATGCTAGTAGGCAGCATTTTCTCCCTCTCCCACAGGGTTTTCTACTCTCATATAGACAGGTCACATAATTTGGACCACATTTTGTTTGTCGCCTGCAAGTGTTTTCAGATTGGATAAGTTTGAATTTTGTCTTCTGAAAGCACTTTATCACATAACCTCCTTTGTTTTCAGTGTAATATACCCATTACGAATTTTCTTATCTTATACACGTTTGATATCACAATTGTGTGACGTCATTTTTGACGTCATTTTGTACGTATTTCATAGAAGTGAATGGGTTTTATGGATATTACCGCGGTTGCATCTATAGATGGTTTTGCATCTTCTGATCTATAATTTGTAAAATATTGTAATGTGATAAAAAGAATCTGGCATTTGTTGGCGTTTGAGATAAAATTTTATTAAACTCATCAAGAAAAAATGTTATTAAGCTCGCCAAAAGGCTCGTTCAATAACATTTTCCCCAGACTAGTTTAATAAAATTTTATCTCAAAAGCCAACTCATGTCAGATCCTATATGTCTGCATTTTCCGCAATGAATTTCTATCCCTTTAGAGACAAATTCCATCACTGGAGTCAGATCTAATTTTCGTCAGGATATGCTTCCAATCGTCTCAGTCTAGATTACCGGTATTTTCGTCTTGTAAAGGATATGCCCTTGAAAAAGGGCCGTTTGTACCGTAGTTATAATTAAGTTTCCTCTGATGTAATTAAATTTCGCTACAGGTTTTAGACACTTCAACTCTTAGGCTGCTAAGCGCGACTCGCTTACCTTTTGCGGACAGCGTAGATCAAGATCAGACTGCACAGAACGTGCAGTCTGATCTTTGATCTACACTGTCCGATAAGGAGATATCGTTCCTCCAAAAATACCTTTGAAATAGGAAAATTTTGCTTTTTACCATTGGCTTGAAAGTTTTATTTCTTTTATTTAGCAGGGCAAGGCTTAACTCACGGTAACAGCCGCGCGCGCATGTGTTGGTGCAATCAAGTTGCAGATTTTGTATACTGGTTATTTATAGAGTAACAGGAGATAATTCAAGGAATTTTGTGTGGTTAGGCGTTGAAATTTTTACGGGAAAAAAAACCGAGGGGATTTTTTTTTTCAGATAGGTGACCATCTCTGTTATTAGGAAGTGGATTTGCTAATTTGGTAACAGAGGATAAAGGGAGTTTTTTTTTTCTTTCCGGAATTTCTGTGGGGTTTTAGTGTTTAAATTTTGATAGGGTATTTTTTTTTCTTTAGCCGTTGCCGTGGATGCAAGGTTTTCCGAACTGGATTATTAATTATAATTATAATAATAAAGAAGTTGAGATAATCATGATGTTTTTGCGAATTTTAGTGCAGTTATATGGTTAAATATTGAGGAAGAAGGTTTTTTTTTTTTGTATTTGGTGTTCATATTGGCAGGAAGCTTTCAGAATTGTGTAGGCCTACGGAAGAGTAACTTCAGGAAATTTTCTGGTGTTGATAGTTCAAAATGACAGGAGCCAAACGCTGTAAAAAAAGGGGTTCAATGAATCTGCGAAAAGTATCGACCCATGTCAGCCTGCGCAGTCCAAGCAGGCTGACATGTGTCGAAACTTTTCGCTCTTTGTAAATTTTCTGCATTTCCGAAGACCATTCTACCTCATGATTCAGCCAGTTTGTTAGATAGAGAGGATTTTAGGGATCCATAGTTATATGATAACTTAGTTGGTATAGTGCATCGCGTAGATGCATTATACCCCCTTTTGCCAGAGTGCGACTCAAATAAAAACGACGGATCTTCTTTTAACGTATCCTGCGTGAAGCGACTTTTAATATTTGTTATTCAGAGGATAGATCGAGATCAGCAAGTGTGTCTTTGTCGTCTGATCTCAATCTGCATCGTGTGATACTTAAGTTGTATGTACAGATTTAAAATACCCATGCTAAATCAGTGAGTGGACAGTCATTAATTTGACAGAATGGTTAATTTCCTTTATTAGATTTTATTGCATAAACGTAACGAGATATTTCTTCTTTTGCCACCGTGTTATCACATTTATTGATGTATTAAACCTTTACCAGACAATGAAATTTTAGACCTGCCAAAATTGAAAGAATTTGCTGAAAACAAAGTGGTAGTAAACATTTTGTGAATAGAAGAAAACGCATGTTACAAGCATTTTTTCTTTTTTCCCACAATTTTACAAAAGTATTTTGTCTGATTTTTGGGATTGTTTGGGGAAGTGTTAAAACCTTGATTGTTGTGGAATATACATGATGTACTAGTATGCTTTTTTTGTTTGAAGTTCCCCTTCATAGAATTTGTGTCAGGGGGTCAGCGGCTAACTCGGTAGGATAAACTTTACAAACTTTTGAACTTGGAATTTAGTTTGAGTGATTACTGATGGATTCTTAAAACTGAAGTTTCTTTTACACCTTTTACACGTGAAAGTGATGGTGGAGACGTTATGTGAATTCTTTAACTCTTAACTTGCTAAATAAGTTTTAAAAAATCTTCAACACGGGTCTGTATTCACCTACGATTCTTGAGACTGATCTTTGTGTTTTTCTTTAGAATTTTTTGAATTTGAAAGCAACACAAATTCTGATTTTCTAAGTCTAATTTTCTAAATTTGAAACTAAGATAACTTCTGATTGGCTAAACCACAGTTATCTTTAGGGGAAAAATATATATATATCAGACAGTGTAGATCCAAGGTTAGACTGCACGTTCTGTGAAGTCTGATCTTGATCTACACCGTCCGCAAAAGGTCATTGAGTCGCTGAAATGGTTTGATTCGTCTTGAAAGAAAAAAGGTGGCAGAAAACATTGTTGAAAAAGAAATGTTGGTTTCCAGCATTTTTCCCTTTTCTCTTTTTTTTAAATAAACGCTTCGTTATCGGTGTCTTTAAAACTAGAAACAATTTGGTACATGGCTAATTGGTTCAGTTCTTTTACTAACTACTGATTGTTTTACCGGAATTTTGAAGGCGAGAGGAGACCAAGACTTAAAGCGACTCGCAACAAAGGTCCTTATTTTCTAACCGTTGTACAATACATTCTTTGTCTTGCTTTAGATGAAAAAGGTTACACAATTTCTAATTGACTAAACCAAATGGTTAAGCCAATCAGAAAAACGTTACTTTGAAATCCAGAAAACTCTTCAGAATTAGACTAAGAATATAAGTTGGAATGAATAGTGAACAGTAATACGAGTCCATGCTTATTTAAAATTTCCCCATCTTTAGATGATATTTGATAAGGTAATATCATTAGGACGTAACTGATTTGTCTGCACGTGGAAGAAGGTTAACTGAAATAGGCTTTTTAATTAATTTAATCTAGGTGTTAGTAATTTTAACTCTGTAGGGTACATAGGCATGAAGTGGTTTTTAAATGACACAGTTTTTGTTCTATATCCTGTTTGCGTAATTTTTGAAATGTGTGGGACGGCAAGATATGAGCTATGGTGTATGAAAAGGGAGCTTAATGCATCTGCAAAAAGTATCAACCCATGTCAGCCTTCGCAGTCCACGCAGGCTGAAATGAGTCGATACTTTTTGTTATTTGTAAATTTCATGCATGTCTAAAGACCATTTTACCTCATGGACTAGCCGGTTGTAAGACAAAATGGATTTTATTGATCCATAATTATGTGAAAACTTGCTTGGTACGAGTATAATGCATCATGGAGATGCATTAAACCCCATTTTCACAGAGCATGACTAATATGTGAACCACGCTCTAAGAAAAGGGGGCTTAATGAATCTGCGAACAGTATCGACCCAGGCCAGCCTGCGCAGTCCGCGCAGGCTGACCTGGTCCGAAACTTTTCGCTACTGGTCAATTTTCTGTATGGCAAATGCCTGGGCTACCTCATGATTAAGTTGATTTTTGAAAAATATGGTTATTATGGGTGCATAAGTATGTGATTGCTTGCTTTGGTATCATGCATCACGGACACACATTAAGCCCCCTTTTGTCAGAGCACGGCTCATGTATATCAAGTGAGCAAGGGAGCTCATGTGTGAACTAAACATACTGGCACTATACTTGTTTGATTACGAGGTATAACTAAAACAGAGTGATAAAAGGATCACCGAGACATGTCTCTAAAAGTGCGTGCAAACGGATCAATCAAAACCCAGGTTAAAAATAAATTATTTTTCACGAGGAAAATTGACTACCCGCAACAAAGAGCCCAAAACGAGCCGAAAACACGTAGGATTAAGGATCCTTTTATTATACAAATACGGAATAAACATACAAAGGAACTCGTAGATATAGAGGTAAGAGTTGTCGGCCTTTTTGGACTTCGTAGCATAAGATAGACGATGATTGATTGATTGACTGACTTACTGATTGATCGATTGATTGATTGACTGATTGATTATATGGTGCAGTCTAACGCCGTTTTCAGTTATATCGCAGCTGCACCTTCCATGCTTTCCTGGAATTTCTTTGACCAGTACTCCGCACAATAATATTTCCAAGCCACTGGCTGCTTTCCCACATAACCATCGTTGAGACAATGGTCGGTGGTGAGAGAGGAATGAATCCTTTCGCAATGACTACCATTAATCCTCGGAAAGAAATCAGCCGAGCCGGGGATCTAATTAGCGATCCCCTGTTCTCAAGTCCTGTACGCTACCGACTGAGCTACCAAGGCTCGGTGCTTCGTAGTATAAGATGGAGGATTATAGGGTTTTGTTTGTTTGTTTGTTAGTTTGATGTGTAACACTTTACCTGAGACAAAATTTTAGATTTGTCTTCGTTCAACACATTCGAAGACAACACGTTAAACTTGACTCAAATGATGGAATTTGTCATTAAAAGAGTAGAAGACATTGTAGGAAGAGGAGAAAATGCTGGTTACCAGTATTTTCTCCTTTTCCCACAATGTTTTCAAAAGTCCTTTTGTTCAGGGTCGATAAAACTTGGGACTGTGTGGTAAAGGTAAATTTTTCAGCCGCCAAGTATCCAAACTCGACCACTTTCGTCGGCTGAAAATACAATGCAATGAAACCTGGGAAGATTTTTGATCTTATAATCTTGACGAAACAATCGGATGTATAGATCCAAGATCAGACTGCACGTTTTGTGCAGTCTGATCTTGATCTATGTCATCCGCAAAAAGTCTTTGATTTCGCCTAATGGCGCTTATAGGATTAAATCTCTTTCAAACAACAGATACATGTATATCTATTTGTCCGAACTGAAATTATCTGCAGATGACATGTTAGATTTGGCCGAGTTTCTGTGATTTTTATCGTTTTGAAAGGTAGTAAACATTGTGGAAAGAGAAAGTCTGGTTAGATTTGGCCGAGTTTCTGTGATTTTTGTCGTTTTGAAGGGTAGTAAACATTGTGGAAAGAGAAAGTCTGGTTCCTGGATTTAACCTGTTCTCACAATCTGAAAAGCATATTTCTCGAGGGTCATAGAAACATGGAATCGTTTGGTAAATATAGAACGTCTTGTTAAATTATCAATGATTTCATAGTAGCTTGTCCATCTTTTTGTATGCCAGTCTTGAAAATGGTGTGGAAAAAAGAAAGGAGGAAATGCTAGTAATCAGCATTTTTTCACATTTCAAGCAATTATTCCTACCATTTCAAAGACTAATTCTATCATTTGAGTAACCTTTAATTTTTCGTCTGCAAATGTCTTCATTATGGACAAGTCTAAAATATTTGTCGTCTGTTGAACAGTGAAGGAAAAGAACTCCCCTCCGCGCTTCATAATATGTTAGGTGTTTTGTTGTTGATGCTGCTGTTAGTGTTTTTTAACCCTTAGGATGCTAAGCGCGACTCACTGACCTTTTGCGGACAGTGCAGATCAAGATCAGACTGCACAGAACGTGCAGTCAGATCTTTGATCTACACTGTCCGATAAGGAAATCTTTTCTCTCGCAAAAAATTACCTTTGCAATAGCAAAATTTTAGTTTTTACTATCGGCTTTAAAGTTTCGTTTCATTTATTTAGCAGGATAACGACCCTGGGGAAGAGGGCTTTTGAAAACATTGTGAGAATAGGAGAAAATGCTGATAGTTTCTGTCCTCTCGAAGATGAATCCTATAATCTGATGCACATCTTATTTGTCGTCTGCAAATGCTTTCAAATTGGACAAGTTTATAATATTGACTTTTGGTGACGAGTAATACTCAACCCATAATAGTATTAGATAGTTGAAACTAACATTTTCATGAATTTATTGAGAAATGCTTTGCCTCTAAGAACTATTTTCATATTGCTGCCAAAAGCTATTTTTTTGCATTAATAATAATTTCTCATGACGGGACTATTTTCGTCCAAAGTACTGCGTAATAATTCATACGTCATACTGGGGGAGACAGAATTCCCATGCTTTACAAAACTGTCTCGTAGTTTTGCGACCTTGAGAAAGAAAAGTTTTAAAGAACTCCAGGGAAAAGAAGAAAACATCGGTAACTAGCATTTTTATTATTATCATTATTATTATTTCGTAATTTTGCTATTTAAGATAGAACAACTCTCCAAGAATTACTTTTTGTTTTACACATACTTTCGATATCGACTAGCCTAAAATGTTGTTGTCTAGTAAAGAGCCAACCCTTTACCACTCAATCCCGACTTTTAACGACCCTGAGAAAGAAGCCTGTTGAAAACATGGTGGGAAAAAGGAGAAAATGCTGGTAACCAGCATTTTCTCCTTTTTCCACAATGTTTTTTGACCCCTTCTCAAAACAAAATTTCAAATTTATATTGACATTTATGTTGTCGTCTGCAAATGCTTTCAATCTGGACAAGTGTAGAATTTTTGTCGTCTGGTGAAGAGTTAAAGGAGACTGACGAGAGTCTAGTCAAAGGTTAATGTTGGAAGCCATTATCGTTCATATAGCTCTCGTCGAATAATGAGAATTCCTTTCCATATTTGAACTGCCCGGCCATTTAGCGATTTGGCTTCATATCTGCTCAGTAATGGACAGCCTCAAGTTCGGAAATTATCCTGTTCATTCTCTGGTATTCAGTGTATCGATCTTTGCCGTTTTGCGCAATCCGGTGCAATCCGGCGAGCTGTGTGAGGCTGGAAACGTCCCGTGCAAAATAGAATCCATACTTTGTTGCGAGAATCTAAAATCATTATGGTACATTTTAGCTCGACTGTCTTTGAAGAAAACGTGGAAGTATTGTTGCAGCCTTAGCGACGTTGTCTGTTTCGTCGATGTCGTGCAAAAACTTTGACATTTTCAAAAAAAAAAAATGACACTTTGCAATATCTCTGTTATTACTGAAGATATTTACCCGAAACTTAGACAAGTTATTCACTATCAAAACGAGAACTCAAACAAGAAGGGCAGGTAACTATTAAAGTATTTTGACACAGTTATGCCCCTTTTCGACTTTGAATATTTTCATCGAAAATCAAGCCACTGCAGCCGTGCATTGGCACGAGCATACGGTGCTCTTGTTAGAATTGTGCCAGGTTTTTCCCCAGATAAACCTCGCTTTGAAAATCTGACAGCAAAATACGTATACTGAGGGACGAAGTAATCCAGAATCTTAAACCTGGGTCTGTATTCACATACCATTATGAAGACCTTTCTTAGTCTTATTTTTCCAAGATTGTCTAAATTTGAAAGTAACACAACGCCTGATTGGCTAAACCAAATGGTTTAGTCAATTAAGAGTTGTGTTACTTTTAAATTTAGAAAATTCTGGAGAATAAGTCTAAGAACGTTCTTATGAATTGTTGTTGAATACAGACTCTCATCTTAAATCTGTCTCTCTTACCTATTTTTAAAATTCTATCTTAGAAAAACTATCTGTAAGAAATACGATAGTATGACATCATTACATTGCCAGAAGGATAGTTTGACTTGCGCCTTGATTCATATAAAGATTTACCAGTTTTTTTTTTTTTGGGGGGGGGGGGATTAAAACAGTTCAATTACACTTTTGATTTTCGTGTTTCGTTAAAACTCGGGATTGTAGGTTAAAGGATTTGAATTAAACAGACGTATCGAAATTTTAAGGTTTTTTTTCTTTATTCAGAGATTAAACCGACTAAATTTGATTAACTCTTTATTACACAATTCCGAGTTTTAACGACCCTGGTGCAAAAAAGGCTTTTGACACGTCGTGGGAAAAAGAGAAAATGATGGTCTCCAGCATTTTCTTTTTCTTCCCACAATGTCTTCGATCCTTTCAAAAACAAGTCCCATCATGTTAACAATATTAAATTGTTGTCTGAAAATAAATGTACTTAGAACTGGACTGGTCTAAAATTTAATTTTAAAGAAACATCCATACACGTTTTCAGTCAGCTTTTTTTTAGCCCATTTCATCTTTATTTTAGTTGTCTGCAAATACAGGTACTAAGAATTTGGACTGGCAGTCTAAAATTCTGTCTTAAAGATACATCTATATACTCGTTTTTACCCCAGTTTTTATTTTTATTTCATCTTTATTTTTATTAAACTTTGACCATTATTGTATCATCGTGTTAAATTTTGTCCCTGACGGTTGCAAGGTTGCATAGATTACGACCGATAGAAATTTCATTTCATTTTCTGGAGGCCATCAAAGAAATCACTGCTGTAGACGTTTCCGGTTTTGAATCAAAAGTTTTCGATAAATGTATTTATCCTTTACACAATATATATTGATATTTTATCTCTGTTTACAGAGCTGATTAAATTCCGAACCATTCTACAGTCTTTCAAATTTTAACAACGCTTTTTACCTCTGGCTTTAGGGATGTATCTTTAAGTAATCTACTATTTTTGGAAGTAAAAAGTTTAGAAAGAACTCACAGGGTCGTTGTATTGATTACGTTTTCAATTTGAAATAAAGAGTAAAGGTTTGATCTCTAGAATAAGACGTTCGTTTTCCATTATCTTTTTGTCATTGCGCATACATCGTTGCACCATAATTAACCCTTTACCAGACAATCCCGTGTTCTAACGAGGAAGACAGACATTTGGAAGCATCGCGAGAAAAGGAGGACACGTTGATAACCAGGGCTTATATTCACCAATCATTCTGAAGACCAGAATAGGCGCTATATCTGAAATTTTCTAAATTTAAAAGTTACTTCTGATTGGTTAGACCAAATAGTTTAGCCAATCAGAAGTTGTGTTATTTTTAAACGTAAAAAAATTCTTGAGAATAAAACTGCGAAGTCAGGGCTCGTATTCACCAACCATTCTTAAGAACTTTCTTTGTCTTATTCTCCAGAATTTTCTATATTTGAAAGTAACACAACTTTTGATCGGCTAAACCATTCGGTTTAGCCAATCAGAAGTTATGTTACTTACAAATTTAGAAAATCTTGGAGATTAAGACTAAGAATATTCTCAAGAATGGTTGGTGAATACAGGCCCAGAAATCAGAATATGTATTAGTTTCAAATTTCGTAATTTCTTGTTGGTGAATACGTACCCAACATTTTCTCCTTTTCCCGGAGATGTTTTCCAACCTATAAAATACAAAACCACTCATTTTAGCAACATGTATTTTGTCGTCAGAGAACGCTTTCAGTTTGGTTGATTGATTGTATGGTGTTTAACACCGTTTTTAATATTTTACCAGTTGTATCACGGCGGCCAGTGCACCCATTTATGCTTTTTTGGGGGTTTCTTTTACTATAGTTCTCTGCACAATTATTCTTTCCATGCCACTGGTTGCTTTCCCACATAAGCTTTCAGTTTGGACTCCTCAACGAGTTTGTCGTTTTGAAAAGAACTTCAGATATTTCCAAGTGATGTATCTATATTTATAAATCACCTGCTATTTTGGGTGTCAATATGTTTAGAAATATCTCACAGCCACGTTGTATTGATTAAGTTTTCAATTTAGAATAAAGAGTAGAGGTTTCATCTCTAAAATAAGACGTTCGTTCTCCATTATCTTTTTGTCATTGCTCGTACATCCCTGCAACACGTAATTAACTTTTTCGCTCCCAGAATTATTCTGCGTTGAACTCTTTACCACACCACAAAAATGATGACGTGTCCAAATTGAAAGCACTTGCAGACGACAATTTAAATGTGGTGCAAACACTGGAATTTGTCTTCGATAGAGTAGAAAACATGTGGGAATAGGAGAAAATGCTGGTTACCAGCATTTTCTCCTTTTCCCATTATGGTTTCAAGAGTTTCTTTTTCGCGGTCGTTAAAACTTGTGATTGTGGGGTAATGGGTTAATCGAGAATGCAACTTGAAGATACTCACGAGTATGCCTCAGTGTAGATTGATTGGTTGCATGGTTTTTAACGCCGTTTTCAGCATTGTTTCAGTTATGTCGCGGCGGCCAGTGCATCTTTCAATGCTTTCCTGGAGTTTCTTTTACCAGCACTCCGCACAATATTCTTTCTAAGCCACTAGCTGCTTTTCAACATAACCATCGTCAAAACAATGGTCAACGGTGAGAGAGGAATGAATCCTGTCGCAATGGCTATCATCAGTCTTTGGATGGAAATTTACCGAGCCGGGGATCGAACCAGCGACCGCCTGCTATCAAGTGCCGTACGCAACTGAATGAACTACTGGGGCTCTGCAACCCTCAGTCTAGAATTAAAAAGTGAACGGTTTAGATCAAACATGTAGACAGGGCAGGAAACATGGTGTGTAAGCACCTGTCTGATTTTCGTCTACACTGTGTTAAAAACTTGTATCCTTAGAGTTAAGGGCTCTCAGCTCTTTACCGAATGACAGTCGGCAAATTAAAGCGGTATAAAAATGGACTTTTTCCTTAAAAGAGTTGAAAACATTGTGAGAAAACAAAAATGATAGTAACCAGCATTTTCTTCTTTTGCCATTATATTTTCAAGCACCTTAAGGAACCTAAAGGAACTCAAAGGTAGATCAAGATCAGACTGCACAGAACGAGCAGTATCCGACAAGCAGATATTTTTTCTCACAAAAATTTACCTTTGAAATAACAACTTTCGGGTTTTTGTTTACGGCTTGAAAGTTTCATTTCATTTATTTATCAGGTTAATGGTATGGATATAGGGATTGATGCATCTCTGCACTGTATAATTAAGAGTTCTGGGGTCATATTAATCCGTTGCGCACCAAATTAACCCAACACACATTTTTAGTGTAGAAACAAGACCCAAATAATCTCAATTTCATGGCTGTTTTTGTCTAGAGTGTTTCAACAGAGCCAACAGTATAGATCAAAGATTAGGCTGCACGTTTCGTGCAGCCTGATCTTGATCTATACTGTCCGCAAAGGCAACTATAGTCGTGAGAGGTGCTTAAAGGGTTAGCGCATTTCTCTAGGATTGATTCAAGGTTTCCAGCACAAAAATGCTATCAAACTCCGCCCACTTTTTATCACATGATACATTAACGCCCTTTGTTTGGATCAGGTGCCTTTTTTCGGCGTAGTTGAGTGTGCTGGCTTTTGACTTCTTTTTGGTACTGATAAAAAATGAATAAATAGAAATTTGTGATTGGTAAAAAAATGTAGACATGTTTATTTTAAGGGCCCCTGCCTATTTGCAGACAAATTTACGCCGTCTGTCTATTTGTTTTTAAAGATATTTCCTGTCTGTATTACCCTCTAATGTAAGTGAATGGCACTCTGAAAAAAGGGGGCTTAACTCTTTCAGTGTTTTATATACACGAGTATATGAATCATGCCCTTTGGAAAAAAGGCCTTAATGCATCAGGAAAAGGTATCGATCCAGGTCAGCTTGCGCAATCCGCGCAGGCAGACCTGGGTCGAAATATTTTGCTATTGGTCAATCTTCTGCATGTCAAAGGACCAGTGTACCTCATGATTCTGTTGGTTGTAATACAAAATGGAGTTTATGGATCCATAACAATGCGATGACTTGCTTGGTATCATACATCACATAAATGTATTGCATCCCCTTTTGCCACAGCATTGTTTGAATATTAATTCCACCTCTTTCGACGCATGGAAAAACAAACTTTCGAATCTCGGAAACATTTTTACCTCGTACAAGATTGAATAATCAGGCGGGCGGTAAAGATCCACAATCAGACTGCTAACGTATGATACAATGACTTCAATACGTTTGTAACGTAGTGAATGTAGCTAAAAAATTCTATCTTTGCTATAATCATAGATGCATCTCTGCAGTGTAAAATTAACACATTACAACTACCAGGCGAGTCTTGAAATCATCTTTCTATTAGACTGCTTATTTCAAGGCCCAGGAAAGGCCAAAATACCGAAGCAGGTTTCATAATAGATTTAAATTTAAATCGTACCATTTGAAAGTATGAAAAATATTGTGGAGATGACAGCCTTATATCGTGTGGTCGGGCCTTATGTTAGTCGCTTGCAGAAAAAAGAATTTAAAATCAGGCAAAAAGTAGACAAAAGACACAGCTACCTGGCAGTTTTTAACCTAGTTTTGAAGTTAACTTCTGATCTCTGTCAACAACTATCACTTTGACCGACCGTACAATGACAGATTGTCATCTTCACAATAATTTCCTTACTTTTAAATGGTATGATATAAATATTAATGCATTTAAACACCCGCCTTGTTTACTTTTGGGCTTTATTGTTACTTTAAAGTATGGCAAAATGAGAGATTGCTCGTGAAGAGCAGTAAATCATTAGCCACAATCTCTTCATCTTTTCTTTTTACATTTTTCCCATCGTGTTCGTTACCTGAATTCTACATTTGAGCCATTAACTGCCAAATAGGGGCATAACGCATCTCCTTGATCCCATTATACCAAGCAAGTCATCACATTAATGGAGATCCTTAAAATCCATGTTGTATATTGACTGACTGAATTACTAGATACACTGTCCTTAGACATGCAGAAAATTGACCGATAGCAAAAAGTTTCGACCCAGGTCAGCCTGCGCTGACCTGGGTCGATACTTTTTGCAGATGCATTATGCCCCCTTTTCACAGAGCATAGCTCTTTTTTTTCTCATCGTGTTCCTTACCTAAATTCTGCATTTATATATGTTTAAAGTAGTCTGTTGCACATTTGTTACGGAAGGTGATGACAGGAAGTACTAGGGTTATTAGTTTTATTCACGGATTCCTACGCAAAATGCGGGAAAACTCCGCCCCCTTTTTGTCACATGATACATTAAGGTACGTGACTGGTTATCCGTAAATTCTAATTACCGCGTGTTCTTAGTCAGCATTAATGACATATATGTTGGATGAGTGAATGATAGGGACTTGATCTGTAAAATTAACCCTTTTCCCAGCCCACTAATAACTTGGACTCATCCATATTCGAAGTATTTAGAGACGACAATATATATTATGTTGCTCAAACGATGGGTTTGGTCGCCCAAAGCAACGAGAAGGTGGTGGGAAAGGGAGAAAATGCTGTTTATCAGGGTTTTCTGCTTTTACCTCAATATTTCTAAAGCTTTTTCACAGGGGTCGTGACAACACGCGATTGTTCGGTAAGTGATTAATGGCATTTCTGTGTCCCGTTCATGCTTGGACATTGTATGGCTTACTTATGATGTTACTAGTATCAAGCGTCCAAATATATCGATTTTGTTATAGAAGGATCGATTGCATTTGACCCATACTCTGGCGGCAAAAAGGGGGGGGGTTGAATGCATAGATCCATGATGCATTATACGAGGCAAGTCATCACATAATTATGGAACCATCTAACCCATTTTGTCTAACAACCGACTGAAGTCCTGGGTAGACTGGTCCTTTGACGCGCAGAAAGTTGACATGTAGCAAAAAGTTTCAGCCCAGGTAAGCCTGGGTTGATACATTTAGCAAATGCGTGAAACCCTAATTGCTAGAGCATGTCTAATAATTTAAACTTTGCTCTCATAGGCAGAATCCTCAAACAATTCTATTATTTTTCTAACTTTTTCTCTTTTATCTTCCATGAATGCTTCTTTGATTTCGTAGTTTGGAATGAACGCTTGCAGTGAACACAGAGATGAAATGTACAGAAAATAGCGTTTGGTTCGTCATAAAGTAGTACCATCAAATCTTATAAGCGGAACGATACAGTAAAGTGCATGAAGTTTGGTTACTCCATTTGCTGGTTAATAAATGAAATGAGTTTTTTTTTATTGAGTCGGATACATTTCTACAGTCTGATCTTGATCTACTCTGTTGGCAAACTGTCCTTGAGTTGTGCTTAGCAGCCTGAGGGTTAAGTATTGCTTTCAAAGTCTTTTGCAAGGATTCCTTTGCAAAGTACGGGGAAGCTCGACCTTTTCTCTGTCACATAATACATTACGTTACGTGACTTGGTGTCCATAATTTCTAATTAACCGCTTGTGTTCTCTGTCACATAATACATTACGTTACGTGACTTTGTGTCCATAATTTCTAATTAACCGCTTATGTTCTCAGTCACATAATACATTACGTTACGTGACTTGGTGTCCATAATTTCTAATTAACCGCTTATGTTCTCAGTCACATAATACATTACGTTACGTGACTTGGTGTCCATAATTTCTAATTAACCGCTTGTGTTCTCAGTCACATAATACATTACGTTACGTGACTTGGTGTCCATAATTTCTAATTAACCGCTTGTGTTCTCAGTCACAATAATGACTTTCATGATATACCTATAAATTTTCCGGCACAAATACAGATGTCGCACGTGGATAAAATATTGCACACGACAAAATAATCCGTATCTACACAGTGTCAAAAACGGTTCCAAGTATGGTATGATGTCGTATATCGTGTACGGAATATGCATGTATTGTGATTTGCGATTTGATTTGTCAATATGTTACGCTGTAATATTCATCCGCCATTCATAAAAGGAAGTAATTTCTGCTTTGTCTGTTATTTGTTTTATTTTGTTTACCGTTTTTAAATAAATTGTCAATAATTGCAAATTTTTGTCGTTGAAAGCTGTGGGTGTATAATTAAAGGAATATTACGTTGTAGTAACTTTCCTTGTGCTTGTAAATGTTCGTTGCAGTGTAAGAAAATTTTGACATCTCGTTCGACCTTCGGTCTCGCGCGATATCAAATTTGCTCACGCTGCTCGAATCAAATACAAGGCCCACGAAAGTTCCTCCAACATAATATTCCCGATATATGTTAGATAATGGCCTGATTAGAGCTCAGACCTGTACGAGGTACTGACAATTTTGTTTCCCGTTTATGGTGTGATATTGCATCACTTAGCGATGATATTCAGGCCCGTATTCTAAACAGCATTTTATGTCGAATTTTAAGTTTGAAAATTAACACAATCTCTGATTGGCTTGAACTTTCGGTGTGGCCAGAAATGATTGAGCCAGTAAGAAAATGCATTATTTTGGAAATTAGAAAATTCTAGAGAATAAGTCTGAGAATACTATAAGAACGCTTGGTGAATACCGACCCAGCTTGATTTCTAGTACTAGCTAGTGGAACCTATTTGTGCCATTCGCAATATAAGATATAGACAGAGAAAGAAACAAAGACAGAAACAATAGATCCCTGCTCTATCTGCAGTGGGCTGATCTGTTTCGAAAACAGAGTAAAACGGCAAGCAGTTACGTGTACATGTACCAATAGAAGCTACATGTTACCTTTCCCATATCATTATTTCTTTTTGATATGTCAGTTACTGACTGTAATAAAAGCTTTAGATTTATTACAGTGGATAAAACCTTTTTACAGCTCATTCATTCGTTCATTCATTATCTCACATTCTGCATGCATCTAGGCACCATCTCTAGAAACAAACAGACACTCTGTCGGCCTGTCTGTCATTATTCGACACATTGTCTGTCTGCACTATTCCTAGGAACAATCCTAAAAGAGGCACTTGTTGACTTTGTACTCTGAACACAATTAGTAACTACAATTGAATTATCCGTCATACGAACTCCGACTGTCCCTGGCTTTATCCTTTATCTTGCTATATAAGTGAAATGAATCGCTCAAGCCGATAGTTAGAACCAAAATTTTGCTATTTCAAAGGTATTTTGGGAGAAAAGGTATCTCCTTACCGGACAGTGTAGATCCAAGATCAGACTGCACGTTCTGTGCAGTCTGATCTTGATCTACACTGTCCGCAAAATGTCCCTGAATAGTGCTTAGCAGCCTAAGAGTTAATTATGTTATAACAGTATCATACTGTGTTTTCTTCCCAGAAGTATCACAATTCTTCACCAGGCAACATCAATTTTTACTTTTCCACATTGAAAGGATTTGCTTGCCATACATTTAATATGGCTTACTTGGATTATTGAAAAAAAAAAATGGTTGGAGAAGGAGAAATATGAAAGTGCTAGTGAAAGGGCTTGTAACCAGCAGTTTCCCCTTGTCCAACAATGTTTGCTGAAACCTTTTTTGTCATGGTCGCTTGAACAAGTTTGGTTACGTTTAAAACCGAATGGTGCCGGAAATGTACTTGTAGTGTAATGCCTAAATCGTTTAACTGAACGAACGTCAACTAAAAAGAGAATTAATTGTTGATGTCTTGGATTTGAGAAAGTTTATCGGACGTGGCGTAGTCTAAATTTTATCCGGTAAGACTGCTGTATCACCAAGACTCCGGGTTAACAGTTGAGCCTGGAAAAGTCGAGCCCCGGTAGCTCAGTGTGAAGCGTACAGGTCTTGAGAACAGGGGATCGCTGGTTCGATCCCCGGCTCGTCCAATTTCTTTCCGAGGATTGATGATAGTCATTGCGACAGGATTTATTCCTCCCTCACCTCTGACCATTGTTTCGACTATGGTTATGTGGGAAGGAAGCCTGTGGACTGGAAAAAATATTACGAGGAGTAAAAAAAAAAAAAATCCGGGAAATAATGGATATGTGCACTGGCGGCCGCGATATAACTGAAATAATGTTGAAAACGGTGTTAAATGCCATTTAATCAATATAATCAATGAGCCTGGCAAGACCCTTAACTAAACCTAACTGCCAGATCATATATCGTATGACGATATGGCCTTCAACACGCGAAAAGGATCATTTGGACATATGCGCACAGTGTCGTCTTGGATCATCCTGCGCAGTCCGCGCAGGCTCATTCGAGACGGCACTTTATGACTATATTAGATTTTTCTTACAGTAGACTTGCACAAAACAGAAAATTACATAAGAACGGAAAGTGTCGTCTCGGATCAGTCTGCGGGGAATGCGCAGGCTGATCCGAGACGACACTTTACGCAAACGTCCGAATGTACCTTTTCGCGTGTTGCAGGCGATATCTCTTCTGGAAAGCAATCAACACCAAGAAAAACAAAATAAACAGCAAAGAAAATTTCAGTGACAAGGTTTAATAATGGTTTGCCACCTAATCATACTTTGGAACCCGAAATCAAATTAAAGAGGACGAACTAACAACTTACAAGATTAAAGTTTCGCAAGATTGAACAGTATCTCTGCTTGAATCGATCACTGTTCAGTATAATTTTAGAAAACTCAAAACTATGACAATTTACTTAAAAAAAAAAGCCTAATACATGAACAATTATTAAAAAAAAAAATATATCAACTTTCAGCTGTAACAAAAGACTTCGGGAAACAGAGCAGTCGCTTATTCATTTCCTCTTTTTTCAGGAATAAGATAATTATTTTAAAACTTGATTACCTCACCGACATAGAAAACCGTATTTGTACAGAAACCTGTAAATGATCGCCCTCGATAATCAAAGTAAATTCTAGTTTCAAGGGTAATTACATTATATACAGAAAACCGAATACAATTAATTTATACAAAAGAAATTGATAAAGAAAAGCTGGTTATCTAGAATTCTGCTCAAATTCAAAGTGATGACTTGCTTGGTATCATGCCTCACAGCGATGCATTAAGCCCCCTTTTGCCAGAGCATGGCTGAATTATGTCTTATGATCGTTAACAAGGGATTGTATAGTAAATAGAGATTAATCTATGGGACCACGGTATTAAACATTTTTTTTAAGTATAGAATTTAAATATCCAATATTGTAGACAAAATGAATAAAAAGCGAGAAATATTTTATTAATCCGTTAACGACCCCGATGAAAAAACCTTTAGAGACCATTGTGGGAAAAGGAGAAAATGCTCGTGACCGGTATTTTCTCCCTTTCCCGCAATATCTTCTACCCTTTCATACACAAATTTAATCATTTGTGCTAAACTTAATTTGTCGTCTGCAAATGCTTCCAACTTGAAGCTGTCTAAAATTTTGATTTGATTTAGAGTTATAGGCCCACTATCGGCCAAAAATCAATGCATGTGTTAAAATGCATTTAAATATAAATCATACCATTTAAAAGTATGGAAAATAGTTTGAAGATGACAAATTGTTATTGTGTGGTCGGTCCAAGTGTTAGTCGCTGGAAGAAAAATGAATTTTAAAATCAGGCAAAACAGTAAACAAAAGATAGAGAGACCTGGCAGACTTTATCCTAGGTTTGAAATTAATTTCTCTGGCAGCGACTAACACCGGGACCAACCATAATATAGCGGATTCACGCTTTCTGGTGGTTTATCGAGAAATCATGGTGGATTGTGGTTTTTTATATTTCATGGTACGACCAGTGAAAAATACCGATTTCATAATTATTATCTAACTCTTCAATTGAAGGCGGTAACAGTAGTTCCCGCGAACTAGTTACATACTAGTAGGTAAACAGCGCGTGCCATTCAAGCAGAAGGGAATGTGACGTAATTTACGTGCATTTACCCTACATTTCTCGAGCTTTACGTGATATTGTAAGCGTTCTTATGCGGAGGGGGGGGGGTATGCGACGGGGAAAACAACTGTACTGGATTTTGACGAAAGTGCCAACAAAAAAGGGGTTAGAAGCATGAAATAAATAGAATATTTGAGTCTTTCCCCCCCCCCCCACAAAAAAAAAAAATCAAAACAAATATCCTCTATGTTATCGTCACAACAATTTTCATACTTTTAAATGGTACGATTTAAATTGAAATGCATTTTAAAGACCGCGTTGCTTACTTTTGGCAGCTATTGTTACTTTAAGAGTGGAAGTGTTCTTGGGTGTTTTTCCCCATCCCAAGTTATTTGTAAACAAAACGGTTTGGCAAACGTTGTCTCACACTTCACGAAACGATGATTGGTTATGTCATCGATAGCTTTCTCTCAATCCATCCCTCTGTCTGTCTCACCCATCTTTAAATCTATACCACACAATCTCGACTTTTAACGACCCTGAGAAGATGGCTTTTAAAAACAATGTTGGAAAAGGAGAAAATGCTGGTAACCAGCAGTTTCTCCTTTTCCAACAATGTTTTGTTCCTGTCCTAAAGCAAGTTTCAATTTCTGAGTTCCATTTTGTCGTCTGCAAAAGCTTTAAATTTGGACAAGTCTGAAATTTTGTCCTTTGGTGAAGAATAAACCCATTACCATTGCAGACTTCCTCTTTTGTCTTGCAGCTGACAGCTTCTGGAATACATCACGGCAAAAGGAGAAATTGCTAGTTTAGAACAGTATCACATTTTCCGGGTAGCTCAGTGATTAGCTTATCTACCTGTGACCTGGTGGTTGCGAGTTTGTTACACAGTTGAGGCAAACTTTCTTTCCGGCAATTTTTCGCCTCTCACCTCTGATGCGTGTGAGAAAAGTATTCAGTGGCTTGGACAGAAAGTTGTGTCAGTACTGGAAACATATGCGTAGGTACATCGGCCTCCGCTGTTGAAAACTTGTTACCAGATGTGTTGAAATTTGATCGTGTTGTTTAGACTATGGGAAGTTTCGATTGAAAAGACTGAGCCATGCTCTGTGAAAAGGAGGTTCAATTGCATCTGCAGATATTATCGACCCAGGTCAGCCTGCGCAGTCCGCGCAGTCTGACCTTTGCCAACCCGTTTTTGTTCTAATTTTCTGCATGCTCAAGGACCATTCTACCTCAGAATTAAGCCGTTTGTCATACATAACGGATTGTAGTTTATGGATCCATAATTATGTGTTGACTTGCTTTGTATCATGCACCACCAAGATGCATTAAACCCCCTTTTGCCAGAGCAAAGCTCAATGATATTTAAACTGGTGGAGCTGTTGGATTTTAGATAATCGTATGAGAAGAGATCATAAAAGTTTCTTTTTCATTTATTTTTTTTTTTCGAATAATTGCACTTTAATTGCTCGAATTTTAATCCCTTGTTGATATTTTATACGAGTTTATTTTAAATTGGTGCGGAATATTAACTTAAAATATGAGGAGAACGGATTTTTGCTCACTTTTTTTCACTAGATACTACATAATATTTTCTCTAGTTTCCCTTTATGGGACCCCAGATGAATTTAATTTAATTATCTAAATTAAATCTTTCTGTTTTATCGAACTCTTTTGGTCATGTTATAAATAGTACCTTACAGTCGTGTTCAAGTCATAATGAACTTATCGAACTCGTCAGCGTAAATATGATAGAAACTCGGTAAGCCTAGTGAGATTGGCTGTTTTCGAAGAAAACGTCCAGTTACTGGCGTAGCCCTGGCGTCGACGTAGCCATCGTCATCTGCATCGTCGTGGTGCAAAAACTCTGACATTTTGTAATATCTCTGTTATTACTGAAGACACTTACTTCAAACTTGGATAAGTTGTTTACTATTGCAAGAAGAGCTCATACAACAGGGGTAGGTAACCATCAAAATATTTTTTACACAGTAATTCCTTTTCCGACTTAGAATTTTCACTGAAAATCAAGCATTCGCAGCCGAGCGTTGGCAGCCGCATGCGGAGCTCTTGTTTTAAAACTGTTTTAGATAACTCATCCAATAAATTCATGAACGCTCATGTAAGATCTACTATATTATCTATGCTACTTTTTGACACTTACTTTGCACGACTTTGAGTCAACAGACTGAGGTCGCCAGATTCACAAAGTAAAAGTTTTGAGTTCGAGCCTCATGATGGGACTAGGCAGCTTTAGTTTGTAGGAAGCATACATCGAATTCTACTGATATAATTTATAGATATTCCCTTGGCAGATTATAGTCTGGTGCCAGTCCGGTTCACTGATCTTCTGTGAAATTTTAACCCTTTAAGCGCCCTAGGAGAAAGCAGGGGCTTTTGTGGACGGCATAGATCAAGATCAGGCTGCACACAACGTGCAGTCTGATCTTGGATCTATGCTGTCCGCTTGCATAGTCAAGCCTACACAGTAATAATCTATATAGGTATCAGTGGATTGTATTTTCAGTGGTCAAAAGACGGGTAAGGTTTCTTTATTAGGCGCTGAAAGAGTTAACCCTTTACCAACCAATTCCGAATTTGAAAGACCCCCCAGAAAGAATGTCTTTTGACAGCATTGTGGGAAAGGGAAAAATGCTTGTAACCAGCATTTTCTCCATATCCCACAATGTTTTCTATCATTCCAAAAACCTAAGTCATCTTCTGAGCTACCTTTATCAAGTAGTCTGCATATGCTTTGGATTTGGACAAATCTAAAAATTTTTTAGGTGTCAAAGAGTAAACAGAAGCCCTATTACCATGTTCACTTGTGCAGAAGCAGTTTTCATCATTATTTTACGGCGAAGCTGAATGTGTATGCTTTGGACCTACTTTTTGGTACTAATGATAAATGAATAAATAGGAAATTGTGATTGGTCAAAAAAAGTAGACATGTTTATTTTACTGGTCACTGCCTATTTGCTGGCAAATTTACGCCGTCTATCCTTTTTTAAGATATTACTTGTTTCCTGATTTAGTGACAAAGCAACGGTTAGAGGGTCTTTGTTGGTCTGCATCGGTTCCAAGCCCTATATTCACCATTCTTAGTCTTATTCTAGAATTAGAAAGTAACAGAACCTTTAAATTAAGCTACTTTCAAATCTAGAAAATTCTTGAGATTTAAGAACAAAGAATATTTTTAAGATTGGTTGGTGAATACGGACCATGGGTCTATAAACTACACAGAATGTGCAGTCTGATCCTGGATCTATACTGTCCGATAAGAAGATATTTTTTTTTCTCCAAAAACAACTTTTAAATACCAACATTTGGGATTTTGCATTTGGCTTGGAAGTTTCACTAAGCTCACTTAGCAGGTTAAATGAACGATTTTCATGGTTAAATTTCCGAGAGAAAGCTTTTCGTCAAGGATGGTATTCAAAACTGTTTATTTCTAGCCAGATGTACCCTATCAGTATAAACTTTGTAAATCAGTGTTAAGAGAGCATCGCCATCGACGGCTTTGTTTATCCTCGCCCTTCGGCATTATGCCATGCGGCGAGCAGGCAGACTTGATGCTTGCTTTCAAACAGTGTAAGTTAATCCTAAGACCGCTAAGCGCGACTCAAGGACCTTTTGCGGACCGTGTAGATCAAGATCAGACTACACAGAATGTGCAGTCTGATCTTGGATCTACACTGTCCGATAAAAAGGTATCATTCCCCCCATAAATACCTTTGAAATAGCAAAATTTGGGTTTTTACTATCGGCTTGAAAGTTTCAGTTCACTTATTTAGCAGGACAAGTTTTAACCCTCTGCCTCATAGTTACGAGTTTTAACGACCCCAAGAAAAAGGACTTCTAAAAACATTGTGGGAAAAAGAAGAAAATGCTGGTTGCCAGCACTTTCTCCTTTTTCACACAATGTTTTTACTTTTTCAAAGAAAATTTTCATATTCGTGCAACATTAATTTTGTCGTCTACAATTGCTTTCATTTTTGACCGATCTAAAATTTTGTCGCTCGGTAGAGAGTTAAGAGCAGACTGCACAGAACACGTAGGCTGATCATAGCCTTACTCAGTCCTTTAAGGTGAGATTTTGAAATTGCAAAGTTTTAAGTGTCGGTTGGATTTTTTTTTTTTTAACTTCTTTAGCTGCTAGATTGATTGAGTGAATGGTGTTTTACGCCGATTTCAACATTATTTACATGGCGACAGCTCGCTTATTTATTTATACTGGGTTTCATCAGTACTAGGCTACAGCTCTGAAGTGTGTTGCCAAAGGACACTCCCAAGAAAAATCCAGTGCTTCTAGTGAGGCTCGAACCAAAGACCTCCAGGTTACGATTCCTAGACTTCCCCACTGAGCCAGGCAGGTCCACTTAGCTACTTTTTTTAAAAAATGGTATTTCCCTCAAGTTAGATGTTAATCCTTTGACTCTCTTTCGGAGTTTTTATTGGGTCTGATCTTGATCTACGCTGACTGCAAAAGCTCCTAGTGTTATCAATGGTTGGGAAAGGTAGTAAAGGTAAAGAATCGTTTATAAATTCCGCTCCTAGTTTTTACAGCGCCTAGCAATGTACAGATAACCTCGGTTTTGAAAGCAGTGTCTGGTTTGAGTGAATTCCCTTCCTCTACGGAATGATTCTTGAACAATATCGATAACTTGATAGGAAATAGCAATGCTTATCATCAGAATTCACTCCCTTACTAGCATCCCTGTTCGAGTCACTGTTCAACATATCTTAGTGCTCATCTCTGTTAAACGACCTTTCTTTTTGAAGAGGTCAACATTTAAAGGCCCAGCTTTGGTCAAAAGAAAACAATACGGATGATTGATTAAATGTATTTAAGTTTAAATCATACAATTCAAAATTATGGAACTTTTTGTGAAGTCGACAATATGTATCGGTACGGTCGATCAAAGTTTTAGTCACTGGCAGAAAAATGAATTTTAAAACTACATAAGTATTCGGAAAAAATTGCCAAGTCGCTCTATATTTTGTTTACTTTTTACCTGGTTTAGAGCGCCGAATAAATCCAAGGGGCTTTTTGATTCTCCAAATAAGATTCTTACAATTGCAATGCCAAGATTGTTATTGTCCTGAATGTCTCAGCAAACCGGACAGTGTAGATCAAAGATCAGACTGCACGTTTTGTGCAGTCTGATCTTGATCTTTACTGGCCACTAAGGCAACAATAGTCGTGAAAGGCGCTTTAAGGGTTAAAATTTGATGTTTCTGCTAGTGACTAAAACTTCGACCGATCGTACAATAACATATTTTCATCAGACTAGGGGTAGATGTTAACCATGTTTAGATGAACACATACGAGAAGGACATGTAACTTTGATATGTTTTAACACGGTTATGCCCTGTTTCGGCTTCGAAATTTTATTGGAAATAGCAACAGTGTACTGCAGCCTAGCATTGCCACCCTCTAGATTGGTTACCTCCTCTGTTACAGCAAAGTGTATATCTATGTATGTACATAGGGGACCAGTTTGTGGCACCCACATGCGGTGCTGTTGCTATGTATGGAGAAAAGTGAAATTGTTGAGACTGCCACACGAACAGAATAGCCAGAGTACGAAAATATATACGTGTAAGGGAAAAAAGGATCAGAGGTGCTTTCAATAAAGCCCCGATTCCACTGGACGGCGATTCCACTACGCTTTAAATTTTTGGTCGAAACGCCGTGAATCGTAGCAAAAACGGCAACAGCGCAGTAGAAACGCCTTGAGCGTAGTAGAAGCGTATCGGAAACTTCATGATCGCCACTTTAAAACCTCCATTCCACTGAGCGGCGAGTCGGTTTCGCTTCGAAGTTTTGGTAAAAGCGCCTTGAATCGTAACAGGAACGGCAACAGCTCAGTAGAAACGCCTTGATCGTAGTAGAAGCGTATAGGAAGCGTCATGATCGCCACCTCTCGGCGCTTGTTTTGACCTTGCTTGAAACTTAAGCCCCTGTCACACTCAGACGAAGACCACAAAGACCGTACTGCGTTCTTAAAACTTGACAAACGCAGGGAGAACGGGATGAAATGCAGGAAAGAAAAAAACAGTTTTCAAGTTGGTTCTACGTCTTTACTACGCCCCTGCCAGGATGTCACTGCGACTAACACGTCCCAGCTAAGTTTTGTCGCGCGCCTGATAAAGTACGCACCACGTCCTTTGCGTTTTTATTACGTTCTTTCTAAGACCTTTCAGATCGCACCACGCGCTTACTGCGCGTTTATTACGTTCTCACTGCGCCCTTCGTGATCTTATAAATTCAAGTCCACGCACTCTCCGTTCTCATTCGTTCTGCAAGTTTTCTTGAGTGAACAACCTGCATACAACTATGCCTCCAAAAGGTTGTGTGAGAAGACAAAAAGGCCAGAAAATGGGTAGCACTTCACAACTTGGCCCCAGTGTTGATGCCGGGCTGCCGATACAGCAGAACCACCAGAGCCTCCTGCAGAGCAGCTTGAAATTACCAAAGTCTGTAAGAGTGACGAGGAGATGATTGATGTAAAATGTGCGAGTCAGAAGAATAAAAAGCCGAAGGTCTGGGTGGATCTATCCAAAGAAGATGAACAGCTCATGGCCGAGTGGTTGGAGGCGAACTAAATTGCTGGACGTGACATGGACGCTATGAGAACTTGCTGCAAGCGTACAACGGACGTGCTAAGCACCGAACGAACGTGTAACAAACGTAATATTGTTATGAACGTGTTATGAACGTACCTTTGCCTTTGCAGAAACGTGGAACGGTCGTGGTGGGTACGCAATTGTCGTGGTATGAACGCAGTAATAACACAGTGCAATCTTTCCCGTCCATACCAGGTTTGTACTTCGTCAATGAAGACCATATTAGGTTCATGCCCCGTTGGTACTACGTTAATGCCTTGTTCCCACGTTCTTATTGAGTCCTTACTGCGTCCTGATTGGACCAGGTCCTCGCTACGTTTTTTTTAACATGTTCAAAATTCACCCACGTCAGCCAAGACCATAAAGATCGCATTTCGTCCTTATCGGTTTCTACAGCTTTCCTTCTGCGTCGTACAAGTTCGTACTGCGTCGGACCGGTTTTACATTGACGTAGTGGGAACTTGGTCTAGAGGGACTGGGGTTTTACGTAGCGGGATCGCGGTGGGCTCGAAGCGCCCCATAAGCGTAGTAAAAGCATAGCTGGAAATTCGTGGTCGCAGCAGTATCGTAGCGGCAGCGCGAGTAAGGTAGCGAAAATGCAGTGCATCGAAACAAAAGCAACATCCAACCCTTTCAATCAATTGTTCCTAATAGCAAGCTGGAGCACAACTGCAGCAATTCGATCCATTTTAGCTCACCTAAGCAAGAAGTGCTCAACGTGAGCTTTTGTGATCGGGCTGTGTCCGTCGTCGGTAGTCCGTTGTCCAGGCGTCAAGATTTACATTGTGTGCACTCTAGAGGCCACATTTTCAGTCAGTTACGTATGAAACTTGGTCAGAATATTTCTGTTGATGATGTCTTGGACATGTTTGAAATTGGGTTATGTTTGCTCAAAGTGAAGGTCACTTCGCCAAATCTGGAAAAAAAACTTGTTTGCACTCTAGGGGCCACATTTTCAGCCTGATACTTATAAAACTTGGTCAGAAAGTTTATCTTTTTGAAATCTCAGACAATTTTGAAATTGGGTCACAACAGATCAAAAAGAGGTCACTTTGCCAAATCTTAGAAAAACCTTGTGTCCAGTCTAGAGACACATTTTTCAGTCTGATTCTCATGAAACATTATCAGAATGTTTGTCTGGATGATATCTCTGACAAGTTAAAAAGTAGGTCAGTTGGTCAAAAAGTAGGTCACTTACACGCATGCGTTTTACATCATTAAAACCAGGATATCTTCAGCTTTATCAACCATAGATGACTTTACTCAGGTGAGAGCTTTAGGGCCAATGGCCCTCTTGCATTCGAAAGTCGATGTGTAACTGCTGCTATATAGAAACATTCCAAAAGCGCAACAGAAGCGCAGATCTTATGCATAGGTCGTAGCAATGTCGCAGCAGCAACGTAGTTAGCCTGAACGCCCGTGCCGTAGTGGGAGCGTAGTAGAAGCGTCTTGGAAGCTCCGTAGAAGCGCAACAACGGCGAGACAGGATCGTGACCAGCGCAGCGAGATCGTAACGGAAGCGTTCGATAAGCATACTGGAAATGCACGAGTCCTATGATGTTGCACGTATCGGCGCTTCTTCGGCATTTCGGAAGATTTTGGAGAAGCGCCATGATCGCCATGAGCGCAGTGGGATCGCCGCCCAGTGGAATGGGGGCTTAATCAAGTTGGGTTACAGCTAGAATAAGAGGAGAATAATCGCGGCAAAGCAAAACTCGATAAATATCCTGATTCTATTACAATGGCGGAATCCTTTTCGCCCTGACATCGCCCTAGGCGATGAGAGGGGCTTTTGAGGATAGCAAAGATCAAGATCAGACTGCTCAGAATGTTTAGTTTTGATCTTGAATGTACATCCTCCGCTCTTAAAGTCCAGCCTATTTGAAAAAAAGAAATCTGATTATGTTCTTAATTGTATTTTTAGCCGTCGAAAGACGTCGCGAATATTTATTTGGCGCTGACAGAGTCAACTCAATACAAACGGCAGCCGACCTTTTCCTTTGTATAACTCTTTACAAAATTTTGGACTGGTCCAAATTCAAAGCATTTGCAGACGACAAAAAACTGTGATTCAAACATTGAAATTTGTTTGTGGAAGGATAGAAAAGATTAGATAGAAAAGGCAGCCGACCTTCTCGATCGTTTAACTTTTCGAAACAACACATTCTTAGACTGGTCCAAATTCAAAGCCTTTACAGACGGCAAATTGAATGCTACACAAATAATCGAATTTGTAACAAATATATTAGAAAACATTGTGGGAAAAGGAGAAAATGCTGGTTAACAGCATTTTCTCCTTTTCTCACAATGTTTTCAAAACCTTTCTTCTGTAGAGTCATTAAAACTCAGGAATGTGTGGCAAAGGGTTAACAGCATAGCTTTGAAAATATTGTTGCAAAATGAGGGTTGGCACCTTAAACGAACAAGTTCTCCTTTTCCTGTAATATTTTCACTTGATTTCAAGTATCAGCTTTAATTTCTTGGTGATTTTCCATTTTTCACAAGGATATTTCCGTTGTCGTGTGTTGTGAAGAAATTTGTCCCAAGAAGTAACGGGTTTACTGTGGGTAATCAATCGTCTATTGTTGTACTGACAGAGGTAATAGGATTGCATATATCCACTTGTTAGTACATGTCAGTACATGTCAATACAGCCAGAAAGGCTTATTAGCACTTTGTAAATACACAGGTCAAGGTGATAGGGAGATCTGCTTCCAGTAAATGTATCTGTAATTTACAACTCTTAGGCTGCTTCATGGGGCTAAACGCGCTATTTCGGACGATGTAGATTAAGTCAGAGTGCACAGAAAGAGCAATCTGGTCTTGGATCGGCATACTCCAATACAGGGAAGTTTATTCGACCGATAGAAATTTAAAATTGCAATATTATGAAATTTTCATTCAATTTAGTGGTGAAAGAATTGACCCTTTATCACACAATCCGGAGCTTTACCGATACTGAGGAAGAAGCCTTTTGAAAACATTGTGAGAAAAGGAGAAAATGCTGGTAACCAGCATTTCCTCGTTTTTCCACAATTAATTCTATCCTTGTCTGAACAAATTTTAATTTTTCAGTCATATTTTGTCACAGTAAAATGTTTTCAGTTTTGATTAGTCTAAAACTTTGTCATTCTGTCTAAGTTAGTAGACCTACTGCAAATTCGTAACCATACAGGTATTTTTTGTTCTTATCAAATAGATTACTTTTATTATTAACTACAACATTTTTAGCGATAGAATCCTAAGTATGGAAGAAAGTCTGTGAAATAGTGCATTTTCTGAAACGTAGGACTGATAAGCAAAGTACACGGATATATTGTGTCTGATATAAGTTGGCATTTGAAATATAGAAGATCTTATATTAATGTTCATGTTTAATTAGATTTATTAGAGGAGTAATCAAAAACAACAAAAAGTGTGTACTCAGGTCAGCCTACGCAGTCTGCGCAGGCTGACCTTGGTCGAAACGTTTTGCTTTTGATAAGTTTTCTTTTTGTCAAAGGACCAGTATATGATGCTGGTACACTGGCTTTATGAACTGGTACACGTACTCTTTGATCTCCCATTAATGGGAGCGCTAGAATGCACTGAAATCCACCAGATGTATGATTGTTGGAGTGTGTAATTTGCCGACCCTGTACATAATGTTTCTTGTCTCTTATTTCATGCTTTCCGGTAGGTTATCGAGAAATAACAGTGAAATATTTATCGATATTTCATGGTTACGACCAGTGAAAATATCGATTTTTATATTCTAACTCTTCAATTGAAGGCGGAAACAGTTGTTCCCGCGCACTCTAGGTAAAATGTGCGTGCCTCTCAACCAGATGAAAATATGACGTAATTTACCTTACATTTCTCGCGCTTGACGTAATATTGTAATGCGTTGCTATGCGGAGGGGGTACGCCACGGGGAATAACAGAAAAGAACTGTACTGGATTTTGATTAAGTTCCCCCCAGAAAAGATTAAAAGCATGAAATAAATAGAATATTTTTTGTTTTTTTTCCGGTGAAAGATCGAAATTTATTTTATCTCGTGAACATCATCGGTAATATTTTCACGAGTGGCTGCGCCACTCGTGAAAATATTACCGATGATGTTCACTCGATGAAATAAATTTTGATTTTTCACCGTAAAAAACAAATATCCTCTCTTTGTTCTGTTTTGAAAACGCGTATGATATAATGATTCGAAGAGTTATTGCATGTTATTTCATGTGTTCACAATGATCTTTGCTTTGACGAATATTCTAGATCAAGATAACACTGCTCACTCTGATCTTTAATTTGCATTGTATACAACCTGTAAGGCTGTCCACAGGCTACTATTTCATATGAGAAAAGTAGTCAGTGACTTGGAAAGAAAGTTGTGTCAGTACTGGTTTGAGAAGGCCAGGTGCACTGACCGCCATGATATGACCTAGGCTATTAAAACCAGGTTAAACGCTAATACAAACCGAACAAACCAAACCACAGGCTACTAACGCACGCATGCGTGTTTCACCATGGTATGTCTGGAACTCCATACCCCAGTCCATTGAAATAGTAATTGTATTTTTCGCCCGAGCGTAGAAAGTATTCACTCTGTTTGGTGCGACTGGAGATCGCTCATTAAACAATCAACGGAACATTTGGAATTACTTTCTTTGTATCCTTACTGTGAGTGATATGATTTCTTAGTGATGCTTCTTTTTGTCTGCGATAAACTTGTGTGTTTAATGTATAGAGAAATACTTATTTTTACGGATGTTTGGCATTAACATGTGGTGTTTTGATATAAAATGTTCTAGTTTTTTCCTGGGATTAAAAATATGTGGATCCATTCTAAAATTAAGAGACCATACAATTTTAGGCTTGTCGAAGTGAGAGCATTTGCAGACAGACTATCAATACCTAAAATCATGGAGTTTTTCCTTGGAAGGATAAAAAACCTTGTTTAACCCTTAGGCTGCTGAGCACGAGTCACTGACCTTTTTGAGGACGGTGTATATCAAGATCAGACTGCACAGAACTTGCAGTCTGATCTTGGATGTACACTGTCCCATAAGGAGATCCTCCCCCTCCCCCCCCCCTCCCCCCCAAAAAAAAACCTTTGAAAGAAAAAAGCAAAATGTGTCTGTTTCTATCTAGTGAAAATATATGCATATTTCTTTATTTGGAACTTATTCTGTTAAGGGGAATAAATTTTCATGTTGTATGGGTGTGCACATTTTTTCCGCTTTGTGTAACAATGTTTTAGTTGATATTTGCACAGTCATAATTCATTGGTAATAATTTATCCTAGCAGTGATATAAATGACGAAATGTCATGGTCATTGGAGCTTCTTTTTTTTAATAGTTTGTTTTAGAGAAAAAATGGAACGAAAATATCTCCAAAAACCAAATAAAGTCATTTTTTTACATATATATTTTGTTTTCAAAATAGAATAAGTACTCTCTCCGATTTTGAAGCGAATTTTCATACTAGTATATTTTGAAATATTGAAATTATGGTTAAAGAGCGATTTCTCGATTTGCCTATTGTTTGACTAGGCGCATCGTCAATTTCCCAAAAACCACTCGATTCTAACGCTTGCAAACAATGATGAACATAAATGGGAGACCTCTCTCTCTCTCTATCTCTCTCTTTTTCTGTTTCTGGCTCTTTGGCTCTCTCTCTCTCTCTGTCGCTCTCTCTATCAGCGCTTGCCTTGCTTTCAATGCCAAGACGCGCCTCTTTCTGCCTGTTTATCTGTATTTCACATGACTACTAGCGAAGCAAAGGTTTCCATGTAATGTGCTCATTTCCACAAACTATCAGCAGATGTAGTTAAGAGAGCGAAACATTTTTCCCAATGGGGTCATATTTTCCTCGCGGTTAATTTCCTTAGGACAATTAGAAGCTAATTCTTTTCCTCAGAAATTGCTCTTATAGTAATACAGTTTTAAATGTCGATAGAAAATCGAAATCGTACCGTTTTTCCCCAGTAACATTTGATCTACGGCGTTGGCATAGAGGCTGCAAATACATCAAGTCGAGGAATGCTTTCTACTGCCGCACCGAGACTAACTGCAATGCATACAGGGTCTTCGTCTTGTGTATCGCTATAAGTGGCTGTATAGTAGAATTACATCGCAAGTTTATATCATTTCTTTTCAAGAAAAAAAAAAGGATCACTTTTTTTTTTTAAATTTTCGACCAACAGACTTTATTAAGTAAGAATTTAGAAAGATAGCGCTTACCTGGTCGCTTTTGGCGTATGAAACCGTCCCGGGCGCTTACCTGGTCGCACTGGTGGCATATGAAACACACCGCCCCGACGACCGCATTCCATACGCCATGTAGGTACCTTGAAGCTGGCTTTGAGCTACATGGACGGCCGTCGTCAGGCATTACCACGTTGAAGACAATGCAATAGTGACAACTTTATATTGCATTATTACTCATCGTTATAGTGAACGAAAATAAGTGCTACTGGGTTACAAGATACCTCTTGTCCTGATATTCAACCCTTAACTTGCCCAAGAAGTTAAATTGATGACGCCAGAAACCTAAATATTCCAAGATCGATGGTTCGTATTCACCAACCATTTTAAAGAATACCTTTGTCTTATGCTGTATAATTTTCTAAATTTCAAAGTAACACAACTTCTGATTGGCTAAACCATTTGGTTTAGCCAGTCAGAAATTGTGTTACTTTCAAATTTAGAAAATTCTTGAGAATTAGACAATGAATGATCTTAGACAAAGAGAATTAGACAAAGAAAAGTTTGTGCATTAGGACCCAGAATTCTTTTCGAATTTTGTCCCCAAATCTGACACGTTCTGTTGCAGTCTTATCTTAAAATACTTTGTCCAAAAAAAATCATTAAGTCGCGGTCAGCAGCCATTGGGTCCACGCATAGGTCAGCTAGAGTTCGATAGAATGTCATTCGACTCAAGTAATAAGGTAAGGTAATAACAGGTAATCAGTTAATCAAATATCAAATACAAAACTGACCGAAAGTTAATAATTGTCGGACAATCGAACGAAACACACCATCAAGAATCACGCTTTCAAATTCAATTTATGAAAACAAAATGTGTGTATACTCATTTTCCTGGTTTGTTCCGGATTAACCTAACAACACGACTGTTGTCGAAGAAAACGTCGAGGTTTTATCATAGTTTTACCATCATCTGCTTCTGCAACAAGTGAAAACTTTGGCATTATGTTATATCTCTCCTGTTACTGAAGACATTGTTCAAACTAATTGTTAGGTACCAAAGGGGGAGCCCATATTACCCGTATGGCGGCCCGAGGAATGATTAAAGTTTCTAGAAAGTAATTATCGTTACAGATTACTACAAGTTGGGTGAACTCATCCGATATAAAATAAAACATAAAAAAAGAAAAGTTTTAAACTTCAATCATTGTTTTAAGATTTTCTCCGTTGTTTTGAACGCACCACTGTTTGACCAGTCCATGGGAGCTTAAAGGGTTTTACTAATTCTTTTGAGAGAAGACAGAGTGTGTAACAACAGGAGAAATACGATAAATGCATTGGACTCCAAAATATTCACTTACAGGTTCTGTCTTATATTCAGGTTTGAAGGGCAGATGATTTAGATTCGTGATTATTTACCATTCCATCTTTTATAAGGGGTTGATAAATTCGAAATTACGCTGAACCTGTAAAAAGTCAAAAAGGTTGATGTGCAATAGATATATGAAATAGCAATACTTATTTTTGACTTAGTTCAGTAACTTTGAATGGATTAAAATGAATTCTGCCGCTGGCGCATCCAATGTTGTCGTGGCGGTTGACTCCGGAAGTGCTCGACAAAAAACTACAGCTAAACAACAAATCGATTTGGAGGTCAGTAGTTTATTTATCCGTCTGTTTGTTTTCTTTACTATTCGTCTTTTTCTTCTTTTTCTTCCTGCTCTCTTTCTCCCTATTCTCTCCCTCTTTCCCCTTTTTCCCTCACAACATCGACAGTCTTTTCAAGCCGTTTGCTGATCCTAAGATTCTCAGCAAAGGTATTGGGAAAATAGCATTATTTTGTCACAAAAGTTGGCGTTTTCAGTATATTTATGTTAAAATGATTTACGTGGCTTGCAAAAGCTGGTAAACGTAGTTTTTGCCGAAGAGAAGTTTATGTTAAGGAACATTGTAACAGAGAGAGAGATAGAGTTTGTAACTCATGCTTGTTTTTTGACAAACTTCACCTTAAATCAAGAAATACAAGACAATGTGTCCAACTGTGTTGCATGACGGACACGACCGCAAGTCATTTGTCAGTATGCTTCACATATTTCTTCACTGAATAATGTCCTTTATGCATATTAAGATCACACGTAATACTTCTTAATTCAACCCTTTTACTATTATTAATGTATTCAAACCTTTTTAGTTTAAAAAAAAATCCACTTTTATTATCTTTTAACACAGATATGCGCTTTAAATGACCAAAGCTGTCGATGCGCCATAAAACAACATTCATTCATTCACATATTTCTTTCCTGAAATGGAAAAAAAAAAATAACGTTTCCGTATTTCAGAGAAATTCTTCTTCCAACTGTGACACAGAACTGAACAAATGGATGAATGTTTAGAAAGCTATTACTGTCGAAAATTTAGAGGCCGGCAAAATATTTCTTCTCTTTCCATCGTGAAATGGATATTTTAACACCGTGGTAAATATTTGAATAATTCTGATTGGTTTATACTGTTTTTGGAAGCTCGTTATTATTTCAAAATAGGATCGCTAAAGTTTCATTGATCAATCGTATTCATTAAAAAAATTGTGGAACGGAGGAAGTGCTGTACACTAGAAGTTTTATTTCATAGCGTCGTTGTGAAACGGGATTGTGCATTATAGAATTAACTCCTTACCAAAAAAATCTCGTCTTTCAACGACTCTGAAGAAGAAGGATTTCAAGGACATTGTGCGAAAAGGAGAACATGCTGCTAAATGAAAGGGCTTTTGAAAATATTAATGGAAGAACTATGTTTTGTTTACCCTTAAAGACAAATCCCATCATTTAGACAAAATTTAATTTGTCGTCTTCATAAGATTAAAATGTCGTTTGGTCAAAAGTTGAAGAGTATGGATTGAGCTTTCATTTCCTACAGACGCCTTGTTGCGTTTTGTGGCAGACTGCTTTTTAAAAACTTAGTGAAAAAAGGAGAAGATGCTCGTGATAATCTAAATGATGGAGGTTTCAATCATTTTGGTTAAGGACACTTACATGTATTAAGTGTAATAATAATAATTATAATAATAATAATTATTATTATTATTACTATAATAATATTATTTAAATTGCATTTAAGCTTAAAGTCAAAGCTGCACATATCCTTTTTGAACGGCGAAAAAATCCTGCAAGTATGACAGATTTATCTCAAGAAGGCATATTATGACATATCTGTTTTAAACAAGGCTTGGCTTCGTCCATGGACCGTTTCTGAAATTGACATCATTTTTGCGATAATCTGACCCATCGAGAATTCGATACGCGATAATTCGAATCTCGGATCTCTCAAGAGTATTTAGAATCAAATTATATCGATATGTGTAATACTCAAGAGGGGACTGATTACATTGTTAAGTATCCTGATATTTCACTTTCTGTTTTAATCCTTCTACATACAATACGTGTCCAGTAGTATGTGAGCCATGCTCTCTGAAAAGGGGGTTTAATGCATCTGCAAAAAAGTATCGACTCATGTCAGCCTGCGCAGTCCGCGCAGGCTGACATGGGTCGAAACTTTTTGCTTTTGATAAATTTTCTTTATGTGCAATGCACAGTGTACCTCAGGAGTTAGCCGGGTGTTAGGCAAAATGGATTTTATGGATCCACAATAACTATGTGTTGAATTGCTAGGTATAATGCTTCACGGTGATGTATCAAACCTATTTTAACAGTGCACGGCTCATGTACTTCTATGCTAGACAACAAAATTTTAGACTTGTCCACATCGAAACCATTTGCAGACGAGAACAAAAAGTTGCTCTAATGAATGGAATTTCCTAAGATAAGATAGAAAAAACTTTGTTGGAAAAGGAAATAATGCAGGCTAGAAGCATTTTTAGCAAGGTTGTTTTCGAAGATAATGTAAAGGTATTGTCATAGCCATGTGGTCGTCTGCGTCGTGGGCGTGCAAAAACTTGGCATTTTTTTGATATCGCTTTCATTACTCAATCTCGGAATTGTTGTTAATTATCAAAAGGGAAACCCATACCAGTACGGCAGGTAACCATCAACATAATTTGACACTGTTATGCCCCTTTTTCGATATAGAACTTTCACTGAAAAATCAATCTATTTCTAAAAGCAAATACAGTCGAGTGTTGGCACCCTCATGCCGTACTCTCGCTTCCTGTTTCAACGAGTTTTTTTTTTTTTTCATTCTTTTCCCCAGGGTTTGTTTCTTTGAGAGTTAAATTTAGATGACACTTGAAAGCAGAAATAATTCCATCTGTCATGTTACTCTTTCACCTTTATAGTCCGGTATCATTTTTGGCTAGGGGCCAACGGCGCCTAGCCTTAGTAACCACGTTTCAGACTTTTGCATGAAAGCTGCAACCACTCTCAACATCATGTATAAATGTGCGCTATTTGCTGTCTCTGATTTGCTGGAACTGCAACTTCCGTTTCTAATTGGCTTGAAACGACACACCCCTCAAAACCGCCTTACACCTTATGAGTTATTCATCCGTGATGTAACATAGAAATTAAAAGAGGGTTCGGTGTCTACATTTACCGAGAAAATGCCAAAGAAAATATATTCAAAGCAAAACTTTTTTACGGTGTTTGTTGGTGTGATGAATTTTAAATGGGAACGCATAAAACAAAAAGAAATTTTCTAGTTAATTTCACCAAATACTCATGCAGAGCATGACACAACCAACACCAGTGGGTCGTTGCTGTGTGCACACCTTTTGATGCAGATGGAACGTGACGAAATTGACATTTGATTGATAAGTCTTGTATGGTGTGTATCCACGTATGGCGTGTAAACAGACAAAACCCTTTACCTTGTCAGCCGTAATACATGTACCAGTAGGGCAGTTGTTGATGAGTCGGTGTTTTCCTGTTCAGGGAAACACCGGAATGGACCGGGACGGACTGGATTGGACCGGAATGGACTTCAAGATACGATGTAAACTCTTGTAGCAACACTTTACTTATTTGACGATGGAATAGGGGAAAACCTGAAAATACTCATGTGAGGGAAAATATGAATTTGCAAGAAATAAGGCTATAATATCTCTGTCATCAATAAAGATATTTACTTCAAACTGGGACTGGTGTTAGTTATTCAAAGGGAAACCCATAGAAAAGGGACAGTTATTCATCGAGGTATTTTTCAAACTTTTATAAATTCCCCTTTTTGACTTTGAATGTTCAAATATTTTGATATTTTATTATATATTTGTCATTACTGTCATTACTGAAGACATTTACTTCAAGCTTGAAGTAGTTGCTAACCATCATATTTACTTCAAACTTGGGCTAGTTGTTAGCTATTATAAGGGAAACCACAAATCAGGGGCAGGTAAACATCTAAATATTTTTGACACAGTAATGCCCGGCTTTTCGACTTACAATTTTCACTTAAAGCAACTGCAGCCCTTAGCCATCAGTGCTTTCATTCCAATGTGTTATGGGTCACCATTGAGATGAACGTTATCTTTAACACCTCTGTACTTGTGGAGAGTAAAATGCTTGATTAAATGTATCTATGATTTTCGTAACTCTATTTTAACACTGGCTCTACAAATTTTGCATCATACACGACAAAGTATTTAATGATAGATACAGTAAGTAGATTAATACGCCGTTTCCCGGCAATTTCTCATTCGCGAATAATTGCTACCGTATACACAGTCAGAGTAGATACTAATTACGATGTTCTCGGCACCAATTACCCCATCGTCTGTTACCCTGCAGACTTACGTTATACCTCATCTCTGCCTATGGAATATTTGATTGAAGCATATTGTTTTATGAACAGAAAAAGGATTTATGTCATAGGTTTATTTGTGACGCTATGCTGTAACTTTTAACCAATGAAATGAAACGTTACTAATACTTCCACTTAACAAAAAAGGAACTCGTTTCCTAGGTATGTATTTAGAAATAAAACAGCATCGTGTTTCAGACTATAATGTCTAGGCTACAGATCGCGACGTCTATGAGACCTCGTGCTTAAACTTCCGGTTTAGACAGCTACACACTTCCCTTGACATATTAAGATAGACTCTATAACCCTTTACCACACAATTCCGAGCTTTTATGACTTTTTGAAACATTTTTGGAAAAGGAGAAAATGCTGGAAACCAGCATTTTCTCCTTTTCCCAAAACGTTTTCTACGCTTTCAACAATAAGTTCGAACGTTTGAGTCACATTTAATTTGTCATATGCAAATTCTTCCAATTTGGACAAGTCTAAGATATTGTCGTTTGGTGAAGAGTTAATCTCCTTACCAGATAAAATTATTTATATTGAAAGCATTTGCAAACGACAAATTAGATGTGTCTTAAGTAATTAGATTTGTCTTTGAAAGGAAAGACAAAATTGTGTGAAAAGGTGAAAATGATGGTTTCCTGAATGTTCTTCTTTACCAGCAGTGTTTTCAAAAACTGACTTCTTCATGGTCGTGCCCGCCCGGAAAACTCAGTGGTCAGCGTATCGGACTCTTGACCTGGTGCTTGTGAGTTCGATATCTGGTTGAGGAAAACTTTGTTTCCGGCGATTTTTTCGCCTCTCACCTCTGTTGTATGTGAGAAAGTAGTCAATGACTTGGAAAGAAACAGTACTGGTGTGAGAAAGCCAGGAAACACACGCGTAGGATCACTGACCGCCGTGATATGACCTAAGAGATTAAAACGGCTTTAAACTTCAATTCCATCAATCAATTAATCGTCATGGTCATTGAAACACGGGATAGTTTGCTAAGTGGTTATGATGGAAACTAGTTATTCACTGCATTCTCCCTTTTCAAGACTTTCTGGACTTTGATATTGAAGCTTACAGATTAAGGAGGAGAAAGAGTACTGAGGAACACATTTTACTATGACCTGGCTGGTGTTAATGGCCCTCAGGGACGGCAACGAAAAAATTAGAAGCGATGGATTTTTTTCAGCATCATTTTTCCAGTTTCCGGTTCCGCCCTAAAGAGACCGGATGTTGCGTGCAAAAATGTTATTTACTAGATACCGGTAATTGAGTTTTTTTTAGTTCATCGTTCACCCAGGGGAGACGTGGTATAGGAGTCGGTCAAACTATTCCATTCTTCTTCTCTCTCCTCAACACATCATGATGAAAAAAAGTGTTTACATAAACAATTGTTTGTCTGTCTGTGCTGTCTGTCTCTGTATGCCCGCATGTGCCTGTAGATCTGTTGTTCGGTTTGTGAGGCAGATTCTGAGTTTGCCTGCCCTTTTATTCTCTATCTCTTGTCTCTTCCTCTCTCTACTCTCATTCTGTCTCTCTCTCTCTCCAAGACTCGTCTCTCTTTTTTTCCCTACCTCCTGTATCCCCGTCTCTCTCTACCTCTCACTGTCTTTATCTCGCTCTTTCTCCCCACACTTTCTATCAGCTCAGAGTCTATCTAACAAGTATATTATAATACTGGAACATGCCTCGACTTTTCCGACTTCATTTGGACACTTTTGCAATTACAAGGACCATCCTTTCTAAATTACGTCTCAAATTTATTTGAAGAAACGATTGGTATTTTCCATTTTCGTGAACCTTGGTAAGTTTGTCCAAAAACTGCACACACAATAATCAGTTACTAGTAACTCAATCTTTAAATGAAAATTGCACATTTCGTGCAAATTTCCTTTTGCCACAAAATGTTGTAAAAGTGGTATGTTTTATGACAAATGAATGGTAGTGTAACGGTGATATTGTATGAAGCTTTAACCCTATACATAAGATAATACCGAAGAAAATGGTATTTTGAAAACATTGTGAGAAAAGGAGAAAATGCTGGTAACCAGCATTTTCTCCTTTTCCCACAATGTTTTCTATCCCATCAGAGACAGCTTACAAGATAATCCCGAGGAAAATGGCTTTTGAAAACATCGTGAGAAAAGGAGAAAATGCTGGTAACCAGCATTTTCTCCTTTTACCACAATGTTTTCTATCCTGTCAAAGACAACTTCTTTTATCTGAGCTACATTTATTTTATCATCTGCAAACGCTCTTTTAGTCTGGACAGGTCTAAAATTTTGTCGTACTGTAAAGGATTAAGTACATGAGTTCAGTACAAAACAAAGAGGATTCTTCTGTACATAGTTCAATGTATTGATAGTTTATTAATTATTTATATCGGCAAATATTTACTGTCTTATACGCTCTAATTAATAATTGACAGAAATGGACAGAACTTTGACCTACAAAGAAATACATGAAGGTATTATTATATTTTCTCTCACCCAAGATCATTGCCTTCAGCATCATATTGCGTAGGGGATGTCACATGTTTATAGGGTTTTTACTCTTACTAAACATTAAATTTACGACTTGTCCAAATTGAAAGCCTCTGCAGACAACAAACTGAAGAGGGCTCAAATGATGGAGTAGTATAATCCACCATTATTTCCCGATAAATTATCGAAAATTACTAAATTTGTAAACTGTTTTAAACCAATTCCCTTATTTTACAGGCAGTGGTAGTTATTTTCCAGACCCTTATTTTTGCCTACTTCATTTAACCTGATCCTGACCTTTATGTTGAATACATAAGTAGGTATATAAATAGAACTCCGACTATTATTCGGGAAAATATACACGGGAAGGTACAGGTAACCAATTCAATTCGTGCATACCGTACGGAATATTTCCGTGACCAATCGGGACAAAACCGAAGGCAGTCCCATGTGTTGCCGAGGGTAAAAATAGAATTTTAACCTATGTAAATGATGTTGACCTGGGTCAGGTTAAATGAAGTAAGTAATACCTATGTTTTATGAGGTGTAAAAGGCAATTGCATTTACGTAAAACGCCTGTCCTCCTTGTGCTACTACGTTTTAAAAAAGACAATAATGTTTACCCTCTACTAACAAACCAAGGTTTTATGAGGTTCAAAACGCATACGTCGTGCATCAAAGCCAATTGTAAACTGGTCCCCGTTGTGCAAAAATACGTTGATTTTATCAGGGGAGGTAACCAATCTAATTCAGTTGATGCTTTATATATGAGCCATGCTTTATGAAAAGGAGGCTTAATGCATCTGCGAAAAGTATCGACCCAGTCAGCATGCGCAGTCCGCGCAGGCTGACCCAGGCCGAAACTTTTCGCAATTGGTCAAATTTCTGAATGTCCATGGACCACTCTTCCTCCAGATTCAGTCATTCATTAGATTTAGTGGATCTTAAGGGTCCCTAATTATGTGATAACTTGCTTGGTATCGTGCCTTATGGAGATACATTAAGCCCCCTTTTGCCAGAGCATGGCTCATATTATTTATGTCCTGCACCAACATCCATGATTTTATAAGGTTGAAAATGAAAGTTATTCACTTTATAATGTTGTTTTATAATCTTTTTAAATGCGATGACACTTACTATCTTCTCCAGAATTCATTCTTTAGAGGTTAGATATGCAGTTGCGTCAACCCTCAGGCTGCTAAGCGCAACTCAACCACCTTTTGTCGACAGTGTGGATCAAAACCAGACTGCACAGAACGTGCAGTCTGGTCTTAGATCTACACTGTCCGATAAGGAAATTCTTCCCCCCCCACCCATTTGAGTTTCTTACAATCGGCTTGAAAGTTTCATCTCACTCATTAAGCAGGATAGGCATTAACAATCTTTTTGTCGTAAAGAAGCAATGCTATGTTGATTGATCGATTGAGTTTATGGTGTTTAACGCATTTTTCAACATTATTTCAGTTATATCGCGGCGGTCAGTGAACCTGTCCATGCTTTCCTGGAGTTTCTTTTACCAGTACTCCGCACAATTTTCTTTCCAAGGCACTGGCTGCTTTCCCACATAACCATCATCGAAGCAAAGGTCAGCGGAGGGAGAGGCATGAATCCTGTCGCAATGACTATCACCAATCCTCGAAAGGAAATTGGCCGAACCAGGGATCGAACCCGCGACCCCCTGTTCCCAAATCCTTCACGCTACCGACTGAGCCACCCGGGCTTGGCAGCAATGCTATGTGAAAATACTCGTCGTATTAACTCTTTCAGCGTCAAATGTATAATTTGGTTATGTATTGTTTAAGGCCGCTTTCAAAATTATTTCTGTCATATCACGGCGACAGCTCACATATCCATGTCTATCCTGGGTTTCACTAGTACTAGGCTAGGGCTCTGAAATGTCTTGCCCAAGGACACCCCCACAAAAAACCCAAGGCATCCAGGGATGCTCCAACCGAGGGCCTCCAGGTAAATAGTCCAACACTTTACCACTGAGTCAGCAAGGAATCCTGTCAAATGTATAAATTCGATCTTTTTCGACGAATGAAAAATCAATCGAATCAAACACAGAAAGATTTTTTTATCTTATAGGCTTGACCAAACAAGCGGACGATATAGATCCAAGATCAGACTGCACGTTCTTTGCAGTCTGATCTTGGATCTATACCGTTTGCAAAAGTCCAATGATTTCACCAAAGGCGCTGTTCTTCAAAAAGGTCTAATGAAATTAGAATTCCGAATTCCAGACCTGATCATACGACTATAAAAAAACATCGATTGTCTGGCGTTTTTGTCTATGAGTCCAATACGGAGTACATTTTTATGCGTTTTCGTCACGCAAAATGATGCATGTGTTTTGGAACTGTACCTTTTGATTTGTCAAATAAATGACGTGGTTACAGTCAGTCAATCAACTCCATCACCCATCTATCAAGCTATTCCAATTTGAAGGCTGGTTTTGGAAGAAAGACTTTAAAGAAATACCCTTATGGTCAGAGAGAAAAAAAAAAATAAACGTTCTAAGAAATTTGATAGACTGTAGAATGGTTCAAAATTAAGTCAGCTGTGTAAACATAAATAAATTACTGATATAAATGGTGTTATGAATAAATACATACATGTATGTCGGAAATCTTCGATGTAAAACCGGAAACGTCTCAACAGTGATTTCCTTGATGACCTCCTGTAAATGAAATGAACTATCTTTCGATCGTAAACTATGCAACCTGGCAAGCGTCAAGGGCAACATTTGGCATGAAGATACAAGAATGATTAAAGTTTTATGAAATAAAGATGAAATGGATCAAAAACTGGCTTAAAACGAGTATCGATGTATCTTAAAATGAAGACAAAAGTAGATATAAGACCAGACTTCACATTCTGTGCAGTCTGACCTTGACCTATACTTTTCTGCAAAGCAACTTGCTCTATGTACTAGAAAGGTTATAACACGTATTTAACACTTTACCACAGAACCTTTTAACGACTTTTAACGACCCTGAGGATAAAAGCTTTTGAAAACATTATGAGAAAAGGAGAAATTGCTAGTAACCAGCATTTTCTGCTTCTTCCACAATGTTTTCTACCTTATAATAGACAAATTCTATGTTTTAAGTTACTCTTGATTTGTCGTCTGCAAATGCTTTCAATTTGGGCAAGACAAATTGGTTTTTTTTTTCATCTGGTACAGAGTTCATGGTTGTCTATATACAATGTTTTTCTGGCTAGACAATTCCCATACTGCTCATCTTTTTTGCAGTTAGCCGAACACATGTTTTAACCCTAAGGCTACTAAGCGCGATTCAAGGAACTTTTGCGGACAGTATAGATTCAGACCAGACTGCACAGAAAGTGCAGTCTGATCTTGGATCTACACTGTCCGATAACTAGATACTTTCCCTCAAGAAGTAACTGTGAAAAAGCAACAATTGAGTTTTTACCATCGGCTTGAAAGTTTCGTTTCACTTAATACGGTTAATTCACTTTTGCAGGCAGTAACCTTTTTATCTCCTCAGACGAAAAATGGGCTTTTGCGGACGTCATAGATCAAGATCAGACTGCACGGTCTAATATTGGATCTATGTCATTCGCTTGTTTAGTTAATTGTTTGTATGTTTGTATTGGAACTTAACGCCGTTTATAACAGGTTAGTTCATACCACGGCGGTCAATGCACCTACGCATGTGTTTCTTAACTTTTTCACACCAGTACTGACACTACTTTTCTCTTCATCAGAGGTGGGAGGCGAAACACCGCCGGAAAGAAAGTTTGCCGCAACCGGGTGTGAAAATGTAAAAGTTTCATCATCTGAAAATGTTGCATAGTTTTACCCTCTAAAAATGTAAAAGTTTCACTATCTGAAAATGTTGCAAAAAATCTTTTACTCAACTGTTTCTTTAATTATCTAATTTAGGACATTCGTGTGAAGCGTCTGACAACACTGTTTTTCTATATAAAAAGTGTCAAAGGGATTTTAACCCTCTAACTGGTGGCATATTAATCAAATGAAACTATCAAGTCTATAGTTTATCAATTGACTGTATGGTGTTTAACACCGTTTTCAACGTTATTTCAGTAATATAGCGGCGGCCAGTGTACATATCCATGCTTTCCTGGAGTTTCTTTAACAAGTAGGCCTACTTCGCACAGTATTCTTCCAAAGCCACAGGCTGCTTTCCTACATAACCATCGTCGAAACAGTGATCAGCGTTGAAAGAGGAGTGGATAATGTCGCAATGACTATCATCGGTCCTCGGACGGAAATTCGCCGAGCTGGCGATTCGAAATAGCGACCACCTGTTCTCAATTCCTGTACGCTACCGACTGTACTACCGGGGCTACATGCTCTGTGAAAAAAAGAGCCTTAATGCCTCTGCAAAAAGTATCGACCCATTTCAGCCTGCGCGGACCTGGGTCGAAACATTTGCTGTTGGCCAATTTTCTGTATGTCAAAGGATCAGTCCTCTTCATGATTCAGTCGGTTGTCAGACAAAATGGATTTTATGTATCATACATCACAGAGACGCATGAAACCCCCTTTTGCCAGATCTTGACTCTCTTTCATCAGGCCCTGGCAGGGAAAGGGTTCTTCAGAAAAATGATAAGATTCCTCATTAAACAAAACTCTTCAATCCATCTAGATTTCTAGTATTTCAACCCTCATCCTGCTAAATAACTAAAATGAAATTTACAATTCGATAGTAAAAACCTAAATTATACTATTTCAAAGGTATGTTTTGGGGAATAATATCTCATCGGACAGTGTAGATCCAAGATCAGACTGCACGTTCTGTGCAGTCTGATCTTGATCTACGCTGTCCGCAAAAGGTCAGTGAGTCATCTTCGTGATGCATTATACCAAGCAAGTCATCACAATATGAAATCCATAAAAACCGTTTAGTCTCACAAACGACTAAATTTTGGGGGAAATGAAAGGTCCGGTGACATGCAGAAAATTTACCAATAGAAAAAATTGTTCGACCCATTTCAGCTTGCGCAGACTGACAGACTGACATGGGTCGATACTTTGCAGATGCCTTAAAGATGCACCCTTACAGCCAGAGAGTATACAAACGCTGTTAAAACATTACAGTGTGTAGACTCTAGATAGCCGTGTAAACGTAGATAAAAAATCAATACAAGGTGTATGTGATAAAGAGACGCCAGGGATTTGTCTTCGATTTAAACCGGAAACTGTGGTTGTTATGTCTATGGCTAGCCGCGATAGAATGAAATGCATATTCTATCCGTCGTAATCTGTGCAACCTTGCAACCGTCAGGGGCAACATTTGGCAGGAAGGTACAAGAATGATTATAATTTCATAAAACAAAGATAAAATTGGTTACAAAACTGGATGAAAACGAGTAAAGATGCATCTTTAATCGCCTTTTTCACAGAGCATGGTTCACATGTATATCGCTCCGACGTTTGTTTCTTTATTTATTCCCCATCGCTTGTTTATTTTTTCTGTGTGCTTCGTTCGGCTATTTATTTATCTCTCGGTTTCAGTACCGGCTTTCTAGAAGAGACAATGATTATTGTAGTGTGTACGCAAACCATAGGCTTAATACTTATCCTGCGAAATAACTAAAATAGAATTTTCAATTCGATAGTAAAAACCCAAATATTGCTATTTCAAAGATATGTTTTGGGGAATAATATCTCCTAATCGGATAGTGTAGATCCAAGATCAGACTGCACGTTCTGTGCAGTCTGATCTTGATCTACACTGTCCGCCAAAGGTCAGTGAGTCGCGCTTAGCCGCTAAGGGTTAACTCTGTACCAATGAATCCCGAGTTTTAACTACCCTGAAAAAGAGGACTTTTGAAAACATGGTGGGAATGGGAGAAAATGCTGGTTACCAGCATTTTCTCCCTTTCCCACAATGTTTTCTACCATTATAACTCTTTACCACACAACTCTGAGTTTAAACGACCCTACAGAAGAAGACCTCTAATAACTTTGTGTGAAAAGGTGAAAATGCTGGTGGCCTATTTCTCCATTTAACACAATGTTTTCTACCCTATAAAAAGAAATCATCATTTAAGCTGAATTTATTTTGTGGTCTGCGAATGCTTTGAAACTGGTTGAATGCAAAAGTTATTCGTTTGGTATTAAAAGCAATTTTCAATATTTGAGTCCAAATATTGTCTGTGAATGCTTTCAATTTGGACCAGTCTAAAATATTGTCGTTTGATAATGACTTAAAGGAAGATCTGCTGAGAAGTTACACTTCGAAGTAAATACACTCTGCTGATCTGTAGTTCTCCATTTTCTTCGTGTTCTTTTTAGCGCAGCTGACTATGCTGTCTGTTCACCCTTTTTGTAATATTGATATACGTGTATGAATGAATAGTTATCTGCGAATGGCATTTAGAAGAACCACGAAAGATGTAAATTCATCTGTTCTGATCTCTTTTACACCCCTTGTATTTACTTTACGTGTGACCGCATCAGCTACATGTATTTCTCATTCCTTTATCCTGTTATTATGCGGTATCGTTAGGCCTTTCATCATACGAATCCTTGTTCCAAGAACCCTATGGAAGAAAGGGGCTGAAAACCATGTGGTGCAAAAGGAGAACATCTTGAGTAGCAGCATTTCCCCTTTTCCCAATTTTAGCTCGGCTGTTTTCGAAAAAAACTACGAGGTATTGTCGTAGCCCTGTCTTGCTTGGTCTGCGTCCTTTTTTGCGTCAAAGTTAAAAAAAAACTTAAATTCGATATTTTATAATATCTCTATCATTGCTGAAACTCGGACTAGCTGCTAACTATTAAAAGGGGAACCCATACAACAAGGGCATGTAACCAGCAAAAGACTTTCGACACAGTCATGCCTCCTTTTTTCGATTTAGAATTCTCACTGAAAATCAATTTTTTTCTAAAAGCAACTGCAGCCGAACGTGGGCAACTGCATGCGGTGTTCTTGTTTTCCTTGCCTTTTGGATACAAATTCCATTTTTCAAATTTTATGCCTTCAATTTCGGCCAGTTCAAGATTTTATCATTCTGGTAAAAAGTCAACCCAAAACCTTATGAAACAAAATAGCGACTATAAAATTATCCATGTATAATTTGAATATTTAGCATTCTTAATGCGACAAAGATTCTGTTTTCCTTACGGTCTTATTTTTTTGTCACAACGTGTCCTTAACTTGTCTGCTGTCAGAGAGCCTTCCACACTGGTTCACTCTTCTTGGGCTAAATATATAAACTCGACATCTTTTGACGACAAAACAATCTACCGAAACAAATAAAGATTTTTATCTTACAGGCTTGGCTAACAATCGGACGGTGTAGATCCAAGATCAGACTGCAGTGCAGTCTGATCTTGATCTGTGCCATCCGAAAAAGCCCCTGCCTTCAACAATAGCTCTTTGAGTGTTGAGGAGTCACGCTCGTATCGTCCTCTAAAACTAAAAGAAAAAAAAAAAGAATTTTATCTTAAGGCTTGGCTAAACAACGGTGTAGATCTAAGATCAGACTGCACGTTCTGTGCAGTCTGATCTTGATCTACGCCGTCCGCAAAAGCCCCATCTTCAAGTGTTGATATGTCATGCTCGTATAGTCCTGGCATTGTACCAATACATCCAAACTGTATCTGTTCAAAAGCTTTGCGAAAGCTCACGTCAAGCACTCCAATACTAGCATTGTTTGTCATTACTTACAACATTCTCACCGTCTACCTAATTAAATCCACATTCTTTGTCTTTGATCCACGGAGTCTTGTTTGTGCCATCTTAAATCTCACTTTGACACTTTACCAAATTATCTTGAACCTACGCGACCTTGAAAACGATTGCCTTGGTAAAGATAGTGGGAAAAGGAGAAAATGCTGGTAACCACCGACGACATTGAACAAAGCTTTGAAGCCAAGGGATGATACTTCAAGCTCTGACTCAAAGTCAAAAGTTTAAACGAGGCTTTAGTGGACCACTTTTATTTAGTGAGCACCATGTCGGTATTAAGCAAGCATGTTTTGCTATCCCAGAGGAGGCAATTATATTTAATGTGGCTGTATTAAGCTGGAATCCGTCGTAACCAAGCACATTCTGGGTGTCTGTTAGTTGCTTGCTTAATACTCTCTGGAATGTACAATGCTAAATTGTGTCCGCAAACAGTCACAAAAATTGGCCTGGCAATATCTGGGTTTCACATCTTGAATATCTCGCTTCCATGGCGTAAGTATCTCGCTCCTTAGGCTCTTGTTTCATCGGTATAAATATCTTGTTTCCTTGTTATAAGTATCTCGCTTCAATGGAATAACTATCTCGCTTCCAAGGTACCCGTCCGGGTAGCTCAGTAGTTTGCGTATCTGACTCGCGACCTGGTGGTTGTGGGTTCGCTACCTGGTTGAGGCAAACTTTCTTTCCGGCGATTTTTCGCCACTCACCTCTGATGCAAGTGAGAAAAGAAGTCAATGGCTTGGAAAGAAAGCTGTATCAGTACTAGTGTGAGAAAGCCAGGAAACACAAGCGTAGGTGCACTGACCGCCATGATATGACCAAAGCTGTTAAAAGGGCATTCAACTCAAATACAATACAATGCAGTTCTCTATTCCAAGGCATAAACATCTCACTGCCAAGGCATAAATGCATTGCTTCCTGGATATAAATTAATCCCTTAAACTGTGCAGATATCTCGCTGCTACGGTACAAATAATTTGCTGATAGAGCATTCATGTTCTCGTTTCCACACTATACACATCCTTCTTCCCCTGTATATATATCTCGCTTCCATGGCATATATTTCTTACTTCCAAGGTAAGAATAGCTTGCTTTCTTAGCATATATATCTTGTTCAACAATTTAAATATGTCGCTGCCATAGACATCTCCCTACAAAAAGGCTTAAAAATCTCACATCCTAATGATACATATCTCGCTTCCTTGGTATAGGTACGGTATATCGCTTCCTAGGCAAAAATATCTGGCTTGCCGCGGCATGAATATCTCACTAGGTTTCTCACAAGGTTTTGAAAATTACTTCCATGGCATAAATACCTCTTGTCATTAATATATGGGTTCCACAGTATAAATAAAAAGCTTCCGTGGAAAAAAACATATATTGCATCCATGATGTAAATATTTTGCTGCCACAGCATAATTATTTTGCTCCCTCGGCATGAACATCTCGTTCCAAAGTATAAATATCTTACTTCCTTTGTATGAATGTCTTGTTTCCACGGCATAAATATTTCTCTTTTTAGAAAAAAAATTATATAGTTTTCATAGCATAGATAAATGGCTTCAATGGAAACAGTGTATCGCATTCATTGTAGAAAATATCTCGCTTCTTTAACATGAGTGTCCCGCTCCAAGACATAAATATCTCGCTCATTTCCGCGGAATAATTACATCGCCTCCACGGCAAAAGTATCTGGATTGCACGGCATTTACATATCATAAATATTCTGCTTCAAAGGCATAAATACCTTTTTCCTACGGTATAAATATATCACTGGGGAACAATGGTATCAATACATCGCATCCATGGTATAAATATCATGCTTCCACTGTAGAAATATCTTGCGTCCATGGTAAAAATATATCGCTTCCTCAGCAATGATATCTTGCTTCTTCCGCATGAACTTCTCTTTTCGCTCGGTACATACTGCTTCCGTGGCACAAATATCTCATTTTCTCATAGAAAAATATCGGGTCCACAATATTTATATCTTGCTTCCACTGCATAAATATCTCACTTTTAACGTAAAGATATCTCATTTCTACGGCATAAATATCTGGCTTTCTCGGTATAAATAAATTGCTTAAGAGGCATAAATATATTGCTTTCGCGGTATAAAAACCTCATTTCTCGATAGAAACATGTCGCTTCCACTTCTGAAATATCTCACGAATCATGGTATAAATATATCATTTCCTCGGTATAAAGGTATTTCTTCGACCGCTTAAAAATCTAGCTTTCTCGATATAAATATATTGCTCCCATAGCAAAAATACCTCGCATGCCACTCCATATACATATTGGTTCCATATTATAATTGTCTTGCTTCCATTCATGAATACATCTCTTCTCGGTATAAGGATATCACTTCCACAGCATTAATATATAGCTTCCATGGTATCAAAATATCACTTCCTAGGTAAAGATACATGTATCTTGCTTCCTCCACATGATCATCTCATTTCCTCGATATAAATAATGTGCTTCCATGGCATATATATCTTGTTTCCAAGGCATAAATACCTTTCTTCTCGGTATAAATACACGTGTAAGTTGACACCCGCTCCCGGGTATCGAACTCGTGACCTTATGATTACGAGGCCGACGCTCTACCTCACAACCACGGATACTACACAATTAAGTGGTAATTAAGTGTGGTGTGTATTCTTACCTTATCGGTACAAGGATATCACCTCCACTGCATAATTATATCACCTCCATGGTATCAGCATATCATTTCCATGGAATAAATATCGTTAGTTAATGCGAGATTACGTCGTCGGAACGTGGTTATTATCTTGTGCAAATGCGAGATTTCGTCGTAGGAACGTTGTAATTATCTCGTGCAAATGCGAGAGGTCGTCATGGGAACCTGGTAATTATCTCATGTAAATGCGATATTTCGTCGTGGGAACGTGGTATTATCTCATGCAAATGCGAGGTTTTGTGGTTGGAACGTGGTAATTATCTCGTGCAGTTTTGTCGTGGGAACGTGGTAATTATCTCGTGCAAATGCGAAATTTCGTTGTAGGAACGTGGTAATTATCTTGTTCAAATGCGAGATTTAGTCGGAGGAACGTGGAAATTATCTCGTGCAAATGCGACATTCTGTCGTAGGAACGTAGTAATTTTCTCATGTAAACGAGACATTCCGTCGTAGGAATGCAGTAATTATCGTGAAAATACGATTTTCGTCGTAGGAAAGAGGTTATTACCTCGCGAGAATAAGATTTTTTTTTCTTCTCATGTCCCCGTTCCACTTCCGTACAATAGTTGTGTGTTTACTCTTTTTTAAAAAAAAATCAGACTTGTCAAAATTAAAACCGTTCGCTGAAGATAAATTTGGATCAAAGGACAGTATTTACTATTGAAAGGCTGGAAGGCATTATTGAAAAAGGGGGGGAAAACTGGTTACCAGTATTTTCTCCTTTCCCACAATGTTTTTCCAAAACCTTTTCAGTGTTGTTCAAGAGCAGGATTCATTTGTAAATGGTTATAACAAAGAACACATAAAGCTTCAGGTACTTTGATCCCACGTCGCAGTTCCAGCCTAGTGTATAATCTCTACACATCTGTAACTCTCTGTGAAATTGACATTAGTTGGACATAAATAGTGCAGAACTGTTGTGTCAGACATCTGTGTGTTGTATATGTCGTGGTTAATTAGAGTGTTGAGTCGCTGGCTTCAGAGCTGTGTGTGACTTATATATGGCTTGCAGTTGATTGTATGGTGTTTAACGCCGCTTTCAACATTATTTCAGTTGTATCGCGGCGGCAAGTGCACCTATCCTTGCTTTCCTGAAGCCTCTTTTACCAGTACTCCGCACAATCTTCCTTCTAAGCCACTGGCTGCTTTCCCACATAAACTTCGTCGAAACAATGGTCAGCCGTGGGAGAGGAATGAATCCTGTTGCAGTGACTATCATCAATCCTGGGAAAGAAATTTGCCGAGCAAGGGGTCGTAGCCAGGGATCGAACCCAAGACCCCCTGTTCTCAAGTCCTGCACGCTACCGACTGAGCTACCGGGGCTTGGCTATGGCTTGCAGTCCGCGCAGGCTAAACCGAGACGGCACTTTACGACTACATTAGATTTTGTGCTACAGTAGACTTGCGCAAAACAGAAAATTACATAAGAACGGAAAGTGTCGTTTCGGATTAGCCTGCGCGGACTGCACAGGCTGATCCGAGACGACACTTTACGCAAATGTTCAAATGCCCCTTTTAGCGTGTTGCAGGCCATATAGGCGACACTCTAGGAAAAAGGGACCTTATTGCATCTCCGTGATGCATTATACCAAGCAAGCTATCACATAATTAAGGATCCATAAAATGCATTTTGTTTGACAACCGACTGAATCATGAAGAGACTTGTCCTTTGGCTCGCAGAAAATTGCCTAATAAAAAGTTTCGACCCAGGTCAGACTGCGCGGACTGCGCAGGCTGACCCGGGTTGATACTTTTTGGAGATGCATTAAACCCCCTAATGCCGGAGCATGACTCATATATTAAGTTCTACTTTGTCATACATGTATAGATCTAAATACATTTTCTTTGAAAAAACACAACTTCTGTTCCATTCGGCCGCACGAGTTTACACAACAATGCTGATAGTATGAGGGGGAGTCAGAAAGTTCGTAGAACGAGGTATATATTTCAGCAGCAGACTATATATTGTATTATTGTTTTTCGATATAGTCCCCATTTACTTCGATGCACTTAGCCCACTTTTCTTTCAAACTGTCTATACCCTTGAAATAGAAGTCTTCGGTTTGGTCCTCAAACCATGCCTCTGTGGCAGCCTTGAGTTCATCATCATCACGAAATCTGGTTCCCCGCAAATGGGATTTCAAATTTATAAATAGGTAATAATCACTGGGGGCCAGATCTGGACTGTAGGTTGGGTGATTTAGTTGTTCAAACTTACATTCGCGAATAGCAGCTTGTGCAATCCTTGACTTGTGCCCTAAACTCAACATTTTGATTTTCCATCATTGCTTTATGGTCAGTAACTTGCAATACCTCCGAGAATCACACAAATATGTTGTGACAAGTGAACTTGAATGTTCAAAGTGGTGATATGTTGTGTTGTCAAAATACGGAAAGAAATGTTGTGTTACGCTTGACCAAATACGCTGTTCTATGAACTTTCTGACCCTCCCTCGTATTTTCTTAGTATGAAACGCCTTTTTGCCACATACGAATCAAATCCCATGTTAGGAAAGTACCGCTTTTCAACTGTATGGGAACATTGTTGACAAAAGGTGAGGATGTTTGCTACAAGAAATTGTTCAGTATTTCGTACAGCGTTTTCAAGATAATAACAGAAGCAAAATTCCGCGCTTGTACAGGATGGGAACAACTCATATATTTAGAAGGGAAATAACTCTGTATAAAAAAAAGCTGGAATTTGTCAGATTTCTTTCCCTTGATTTCTGTGCCGCGCTTTACGAATCGGTAAGTTTGTTATCTTTAATCAGAAGGTGTGGAGGAAACACAGCGTTTAAATTGTTTTTTAAAAGAGATTGAACGATTCCACGACATGCCAGTTTTCATCAACATACTGGCTCCTGAAACAAATTTCTAGATAACGAGTTAGGACAGTTAGTAACATTAAGATTTATAGCCATACTCTGTGAGCTGGGGGTTTAAAGCATCTGCAATAAGTATCGACTGAGGTCAGACTGCGCAGTCCACGCAGGCTGACCTGGGTCGATTCTTTTCGCTATTGGTTAATTTTCTGTATGTCAAGGGACCAATCTACTACATGCTTCAGTCGGTTGTAAATCCAAAATGGATTTTATGGATCCCTTATTATGTGATGACTTGCTTGGTATTATGCATCACGGAGATACATTAGACCCCCTTTTGCCAGAGCCTGGCTCCTTTTTTTCCCCTGAACTGCAACGTAAAATAGTTTCTAGCAGATATTAATAACCAAAGCATTGCGATTACAAAGTTCATTATTGCTGAAAAATCTCGCCTTCTAGGACAGCACAGATTCACGGTAGGACTTCACATTTGTACAGTCTGATCTAGATCTCCAAAGCGAATTGAGTCGTACATAGCAGCGCAATGGTTGAGTCTAAATATTGGTCAACCAGATATTCGTTGATAGCATTTTACCCATTTCCACTATATAATTTTTCGAGATTCTTCTCCATGGTCGTACAGGCATAGGACTCTTTGGTGAGCGAGAAGCTTTATTCTATAAATCATTTCTAGTATATCATTTCTTGTAGACAATTTACCGGAGTAAAAAAGTAAAAGGTGATCTTTTCTGTCCATTGGAGCATTGAAAGTGATGTTTGAAAAACTGCCATTGACAGGAAAAAAGAGAGAGAGAAAGGGGCAGGGAAAAAGGGGAGCATGCCTTAGATGAAAATTTTAGTTGATCAAACATCTACATCAGTTTGTTTCAAACTGGTTTCAAGGCACTGTGTAATTTTCTCATTTCTCCCATTTTTCTCAACGGCTGTGTGCTGCTGCTGGGTTGTATAGAGTATTATTTCATGCTTTCCGGTAGGTTATTATCGAGAAATATCGGTGAAATATTTTTCGATATTTCATGGTTACGACCAGTGAAAATTCCAATTTTGATATGCTAACTCTTCAGTTAAAGGCGGAAACAGTTGTTCTCGCGCACTAGTTACCTAGATAAAATGTGCGTGCCTCACAACCAGATGGAAATATGACGTAATTTACCTTACATTTCTCGCGCTTGACGTAATATTGTAATGCGTTGCCATGAGGAGGGGGTACGCCACGGGGAATAACCGAAAAGAACTGTATTGGATTTTGATAAAGTTCCCTCCCAGAAAGGGTTAAAAGCATGAAATAAATAGAATATTTGTTTTTTTTCGGTGAAAGATCGAAATTTATTCTCTATTTATTTATCTTTTATATACTCGTATAACGTATATAACGGATTTGCAAAATTATCCGAACATGCACTGATTGTAACGTCAATATCTCTGGAATAAAATGAAAGGAATTTGATCCTTTGTCAAACAACTTCGTTGAAACCGGCACTTTCTCCTCTTTTGTTTTTCAAAACGATTCCCACCCCATACACACGCAATCATCCGAGGCAAATTTAGTTTGGCATCTACGAATGCATTCAATTTAATCAAGTCTAAAACTTTGTCTCCTGTTATATATTTTATTTTCAGTTTTCCCCTCGCTATCACGCATTTTAATTCCTTTTTTATTCGACGATTTTCATTTCACTCAGATCAAAGGATTAGAGAATAATATGTTTCAAAGCACCAATCTTTACGGTGTTTGCGTGAGAAATGCAATCTTTGTAAAGCTGACTTGTGTCCCCGGGGATAATGCTCTCTCAATTATTGGTTGGAAATGAACATATTGTATCGACTGGCATCGATTTTCAGGATTTCTTTTGGTTCTTTTTAGCGGCTTACGTAACAAAGGCGGGAAAAGTATTTTGTAACCTCTGGTCTAGGCTGTCAAACGGCTCAGTGCGCCATTGCGAATGGTGAAAACATAAAGGAGACTTTTTTTCGGAGAAAGATCGAAATTTATTTCATCTCGTGAACATCATCGGTATATTTTCACTCATGGCACCATGAGTGAAAATATACCGATGATGTTCACGAGATTAAATAAATTTCGATCTTTCACCGAAAAAAGAAACCAAGAATTCTATTTCATGCTTCTAACCCCATTTTTGTCAGGACTTTCGTCAAAATCCAGCATAGTTGTTTTCGGTGATTCCCTGTGGCGTACCCCCTGTACATAACAGCGCATTACAATATTACGTAAAGCGCGAGAAATGTAGGAGAAATGAGCGTAAATTACGTCATATTTCCCTCTGGTTGAATGGCACGCGCTGTTTACCCAGGTAACCAGTGCGCGGGAACTACAGTTCCCACCTTCAACTGAAGAGTTAGAAAATATGAAATCGTTTTTTTTTCACTGGTCGTAACCATGAAATATCAGACCGTAATCCACCATTATTTCTCGATAAACTATCGTCTGTCGACAAGCATGAAATAAAAAGTTCAGAGGATACAGAAAGAATGTCCTGATTAAATTTTTAAGATGTACATTAGAGCTGATTCTTTTTTTTTTGTGGGGGGGGGGGGTTCGAGGGCAGCAATATAAATTAGCCTTTGACCAACTTTTTGGTATTAGTCTCAACTGTATAGATATTAATTTACGATCGATACAAAATGTGGACATGTCTATATTCTGCGGGCCGTTTAGCGGGTCTATTTACGGGCCCATTTAGGACACCAACTTAGTAGGGTTCTGACGTTAATCGATATCACGCGGCGCTTATTCACGCCTTTGTAAATGGATATGAAGGGGGAAATCCGTTGAATTTTCTAGTAAGAATTCGTAAGTGAGTGTCTTTTTATGCGTTTCCATAAAGCCGATTACTGGACAGCCTATGTGTAATTTCAGACACAAGCGGTTTAGAAGCAACTTCTCCTTCTCCAAGGATGAGTTGGGTTAACATCAAATCTTGAAAAAATATATCCTAGATATATCTGCAAATTTACTTTCTATACTATGTAAAACAATGAGAGAAAAGGGGCAATTGGTGCCGTGATTGCCATTGTTTTTTCATAAGATTGAACGACAAAGGGTCTCAATTAGACTGGTATCATTCCGTTAAATAGAGCATTTTCATGAAAAAAGAATTTAAATGATAAAACTGCAAAACAAATACACTAATACACTGTTCCCTTTGTGTTTGTCTGATTTAAGGTGTATTTTAGATAAAGGGCAAATAACAAAACACATTTCTGTAGGTTTATTATAGTTGTGTACTTTCTTTATTAGAATGACTCAAATGCAGGGCCTGAATGCCAGGCTAGGTCCCAATATTCATATTCCAATACCTCTAAGCTTTCTATCCTTTTTTTGTTTTTTTAAAGGTCGTTCTTGTTTACAATAAACTGGGTTTTTATCTGTTAATTATTTAGCCGATTGAAGGTCAAATTTACCCAAAAGGAACCAACTGTCAATCAATTACACAGTAAGGCTAATTCAATATGAAACAGCAAGCTATTTAAACATAACAGTGATGTGTTTGCTCGGGCTTTTACTTTTAGACTTGACTATTGCGATCGTTATTGTTATTAAAACTCTGAAGTACTCTGTCAATATTATTTGTTTCGTGAGCTTTCATCATACGATGGGTGGGTTTAACCCTTTACCACACGCCGAGCCCCGGTAGCGCAGTCGGTAGCCTACAGGATCCAAGAACAGGGGGTCGTGGGTTCGATCCCCGCCTCGGCCAATTTCTTTCCGAGGATTGATAATAGTCATTGCGACAGGATTCATTCCTCTCTCACCGCTGATCATTGTTTCGACAATGGTTATGTCGGAAAGCAGCCAGTGGCTTAGAAAGAATATTGTGCGGAGTACTGGTAAAAGAGATTCCAGGGAAGCATGGATCGGTGCACTGGCCGACGCGATATAACTGAAATAATGATAAAAGCGGTGTTAAACACCATACAGTCAATCAGTCAAGCAACCCTTTACCACACAATCCCGAGTTTTAACAACCCCAAGGCAAAGGCCTTTTTGAATACATTGTGGGAAAAGGAGAAAATGCTGGTAACCAGCATTTTCTCCTTTTCCCACAATGCTTTCTACCCTTCCAAAGGTGAATTCTATTTTTGATTCAGTTAATTTGTCTCAGCATGGGGTAATAGATCAGATGTTTATGCCGATGAAAAATCTGATGTAATTGTGGATGGGTCCATAAATCTGATGTTTTTTGTGGATGGGTCGATAAATCTGATGTTTTTTGTGGATGGGTCGATAAATCTGATGTTTTTTGGATGGGTCGATAAATCTGATGTTTTTTGTGGATGGGTCGATAAATCTGATGTTTTTATGGATGGGTCGATAAATTTGATGTTTTTTTGTGGATGGGTCGATAAATCTGATGTTTTTGTGGATGGGTCGATAAATCACATACTTTTGTGGATGGGTCGATAAATCTGATGTTTTTTTTTTTTTTGGATGGGTCGATAAATCTGATGTATTTTGTGGGTGGGTCGATAAATCACGTTTTGTGGATGGGTCGATAAATTACATGTTTTGTGGATGGGTCGATAAATCACATGTTTTTTGTGGATGGTTTAATAAATCTGATGTTTTTTGTGGTAGGGTCGATGAATCTGATGTTTTTGTGGATGGGACGATAAATCTGATGTTTTTTGTGGATGGGTCAAAAATTTGATGTTTTTGTGGATGGGTCGATAAATCTGATGTTTTTTGTGGATGGGTCGATAAATCACATGTTTTTTGTGGATGGGTTAATAAATCTGATGTTTTTTGTGGGTGGGTCGATAAATCTGATGTTTTTGTGGATGGTTCGATAAATCTTATGTTTTTGTGGATAGGTCAATAAATCTGATGTTTTTTGTCGATGGGTTGATAAATCTGATTTTTTTATTATTATTATTATTTTTTTGTGGATGCGTTGATAAATCTGATGTTTTTCCCTTATATTTGATAAATCAGGTTATTTTGTGGATTGGAGTCGATAAACCAGATGTTATTGTGGATTGGTTTATAAATTAGATGTTTATCTGGATATGTGTCAACTCAAATGCCTTCGACGGCTGAATATAAAATCCACCGAAAATAAGAAATGAATCATCCTTTGTGAAAAACGGGTTTAATACATCTGCAAAAAGCATCGACCTGGGTTAGCCTGCGAAATCCGCGCAGGCTTACCAGGGTCGAAACTGTTTGCTATTGGTCAATTTTATTCCATGCCAAAGGAGCAGTCTACCTCATGATTCAGTTGATTGTTAGACGAAAATGGATTATACGGATCCAGAATTATGTGATAACTTGCTTGGTACGATGCACCAAGGAGATGCATTAAAGTTCCTTCTGCCAGAGTATGGCCGAAATGTATATACATGTATATATTTTTTTTTTTTAAATTTAATAGGCGTGACTAAATACGCGGACAGTATGGATCTAAGACCAGAGCACGTTCTGTGCATTCTAAACTTGATAAATGCCGTTGGCAAAAGCCCATGAAAAGGTTAAGGATAAACCAGTATAAAGAACCTGCTGTGGTTTAGTGCTATATACCTGTAGTTTCCGTAACAAATCCCTCAAAGTCACAGCTGTGTTTTATGTTAGAACTAGAACAATATGCTGAAAAATTCTTTGAAAAGACTTGCTATTGAAACGACCACCTGCCTGGGAGTTCTTTTTTTCTTTTGTTTAATGTTACTAAACAAAGTACTCTGTGGGACCCGACCATGGACATCTCCGAACGACCAGTATCCTGCACATAGACATCTCAATGCTACCAGTATCCTACTCAATGACATCCCTGCACGACAAGTGCAGTGCACTGCTCATGGACTTTCCTATACGATTAGTACCTTCCCTATGGACATCTCCGCACGACCAGTACCATGTACATAATATCCCCGCACGACCAGTATCCTGTTAAATGACATCACTGCATAATCAGTACCCTGCTCATGGACAGCCCTGGACAACCAATTCACTGCTCATGGACATTTCTGTACGACCATACCCAGCTCATTGACATCTCCACACGACCAGTACCATGCACGAGTACATAGTCATTCCTGCACGACCAGTATCCTGCTTATTGACATCCCTGCATTACCATTACCCTGCTCAGGGACGTCGCCGCTCGACCATCCCGTGTTCATGCACATCACCCCACAACTAAAACCCTGCTCATTGACATTCACGTACGACTAGTAATCTGATCATGGACATTCCCTCACGACTAGTTCACTGTTCATATAGACAGCCCTGCCCGACTAGTACTCTGCTCATTGACATCACTGCACGACTAGCACCCGACTTATCGACATCCCCGCACGACCAGTATCCTGCTCATGGACATCACTTTCCCTCACGACCAGTACGGGACATCACAGCACAACAAGTACAATGCTTATAGACATCCCCACACGACCCTTTTCCGGGTCATAGACATCCCCGCACGACTAATTCGCTATACATAGACATACCCGCACGCCCAATAATCTGCTCATGGGCATTCCCTCACGACAAGAACACTGCTCTTGGACATCCCCGCTCGACCAGTGCTTCCAGAGCATCTGGATAGTTGAAGCGTCTATCTAATCAGTTAGATTTCAGTTCTTTAAGATATCAACAATGCAAGAGACTTTGATTTATCTGTGGATATCATTGGTATGAAAGCTTCTCCTACAATGACATGGCCCTTTTAAGGTCTACGACCCCTAACGCTTCTAGTGCAACATGGAATAAAATTTCTTGTTAGTTGGTAAATAAGGATTTATACTGATATAATACTTTTGCACATTTTTAACCGACCAGAAATTCCTTTGATGTCTATCTTGAAATTATTCGTTGATACTATTGTTAGTTTCCTGTAAAGGGAGGTCATTATTATCTCCCTTTGTAATGAGAATATAGTAGTTTTAGATTTATAAATGATTATTCTAAGAAGGACAATAATACTCATTTTTAATCATAGCAAATTTTGTAGGATAATATTAAGGTGGAAATAGCTGTTTTCCTTTAGGGGTCGTAGACCTTAAACGAATAAATAGATCTATGCATGTAACTCTTAGCTAAGCAACATTATTTCAGACTCGTTGATATGGAAAGAAATCAAATTAAGTATTGTTTAATATTGAAAACGTAATTAAATGCGGTTCATACGATGGCAGTTGTCTTTGGAATAGCTGAATACACAAACATAATAGGCAAAGAGGAGAATGCTGGTTTACAGCACCTTTTTTACTAGAATGTTTTCAAATGACTTTTTCATAGGATCTGACATATGTTGACTTTTGGGATAAAATTTTATTAAACAAGTCTAGGTAAAATGTTATTAAGCGAGCCTTTTGGCCATTTTTATCTCAAACGCCAACGAATGCCAGATTCTTTTGATCACATTACAATATTTTACAAATTATAGATCAGAAGATGCAAAGCCACCTATAGATGCACCCGCGGTAATTTCCATGAAACCCATGAAATACGTACAAAATGACGTCAAAAATGACGTCATACAATTGTGATATCAAACGTGTATAAGATAAGAAATTTCGTAATGGGTATATTACACTGAAAACAAGGGAGGTTATGTGATAAAATGCAACCCTGCATTTGCGACTAAATTAGTATTGCTGTTGATATGTCTTGAACACTGGTTATAACGAGAGTTCGCATATTTCCATTTAGAATCCTCCCCTTTTTGTGCTATTTGTCGAAGACAATACCACTATGAGTTCAATATTGAATTTTGAAGACCATGTATCGTATTTTGTGCAAAGCCGAAGGAAATAATCCCAATTAAACTCAATTTTTCTAGGACAAATGATTTTTTCGGTCGCACTTCGATATGTAATTGGAAATGGCACGTTAAAACACACTGAGTGAGGCTATCGGTCGTGGAAATACTAATTTTTGATTGAAAATAGCTTCACCCGCTCATAGCCTTCTATTGGCGCAATGATATACACAAAATTTGTCTACTGATCGCTTAGTCCTGTGCTTTTTCGTTCCAAAACCAGTTCGCACCTTGGCTTGTTCGTCCTATGATTTCGCGCTACTCCATTTGATTGTGCATGAATATTTATAGATAGAAATAATCAATTGTAATGTTGGGAATTAAATCTTTACGGCCAAAGATATTTCAAAATCATAGTTTTCAGGTAAAAACTTAATTTTATTCGATATATTTACTTGGTTTCTCTCTTTATCCATCATGCATTCTACTGTCAAGGGACGTTAATCCTGACTCCTCCTAATGATCAAAGGGAGACCACCAATACACAAATGATCCTAATTTTGTCATGAGTACTGTCCCTTCAACCAAAAAGGTATTCATTTGCTTGGTAGGTTGAATTTCAAGCAAATATTTGGAAATTTTTTCTCTTTTTCTTTCAAATTATTAATTCCCGACAATGGCTTCCGTGACAAATATCACTCCAGCGTTTTGAACGCTTTGATTTTTATATCTAATGTTATTCAGTTCATTGGGATAATTCTTTATTGTATAGTTGTTGAGTCTAAAAATAGATCGTGTGGTAATGTCAGGATGAGGCCAATAGTTAACGTTCCTTGACAAGAACAAACCGCCAACATCAAAATATTGGAATATTGTACAAGCCGTTAGTGAGTCAGATCGAGAAAGAAAGAAAAAAACAGCTTCCGTGCGATCCAGACTTGAATGTTTAAAACACATTTTAACGAATTGCATCTCAATTATGCTGTTCCTCTCAGGAGAATAGTGGAGTTTTTCTTCAATATATTTACGAATTGGAACGTTAACGTTTGGTAATTGAGTTTGTTCAAAATTGGAGTTTTATTTGTGTTTTACTCGGAAATTCATGACGCAAAGAAATATAGATATGCTTAACAGCTGCGGTGACTAGACTTACTCGACTATTGGCTAGCTGTAAATAACCATTAAATATGTTCGGAGATCCGGTTTGTACATTTTCTTTCTTTCTTTCTTTCTTTTACTGTTCCACAATTCACCCAGGCTTACATTCTCTATCTGTCAGACTCTTTTTTTCTCTCTGTTTCTGCCGTCTGATATGTCCTTTTATTTCTCTGTTTCTTTTGTCGGCTTCTTTTTTCTTTTGTCAAGATTGATTGTCAGTTTGAATGTTTTTTTCTTCTTCTCTTTCTCCCATGAATCTGTCTGTTTTTCAGGTTGTTCTCTCTCTCTCTCTCTCTCTCTCTCTCTTTTCTGTCCACTCTTCAGTAAGCTTCTACAGAATCTTTGTTTCTTTTGGATGCAAATACATGTCACGTAAGATCAAATACCATGTAACAGGTTCAAACTGATGGTGAAAAAGAAAATGTTGTAAGCAGCCGAAAGGCTACAGCCGATGATTCAATTCAAATGACAAGAGTATTAACTTATTGTCTTTATGTTGTCCGGGAAAGGTCAATTAGCGTCTAAAACTAGGTCAATAGGTCAAATTGTGTGATCTACGTTTACCAGTTGCTGTATAAAGCTCATTTTAGCCCAACCTTTGTCAATGACAAGTATCACAGATGGCAAAATTTGAAAAAAAAAAAAGAAAGTAATATCTTTTCAATGGATTCTGAAATCATTGTGGAAAAAGGAGGAAATGCCGGTTACTAGATCTTTCTTCTTTTTCAACGATATTTCCAAAAGCCCTCTGCCTCAGTTTTGTAAAATGAATGTATTGTTTGGTAAAGAGTTAAACGCCATTTTGTTATCCAAGTTTTGTGAAACTTTCTCTCGGAGTCGGTCTCTTGATCTATGCCAAAGGCGTTTGAACCGTGCTCTGGCAAAAGGGGGTCTAATGCATCTCTGTGATGCATGATACCAAATAAGCGATCACATACTGGTGGATCCATAATAGCCACATTTTTGAACAACCGACTTAATCGTGATGTAGACGCGGCTCTTGACATACAGAAAATTTACCAATTAAGAAAAGTTTCGGTCCAGGTCAGCCTGCTCGGACTGCGCAGGCTGACCTGGTTCGATACTTTTCGAAGATTCATTAAGTCCCCTTTTCACATTATTATGGCTCATTTCCAAGTGGTCCATTTATTGTAAAACAAACTATGTCACTATATTAACTTGATGAAGATTTACGTAAATCAGTGTTCCACAACAATATTTTGTCTTCGGACCACTCTTGTTTCCTTATACTGTTTCTACATTTTGGGACAAATCAAAGGCAACCATTTATACATCATATGACAAGTATGTTTATCACATAACTTCCGTTGTTTTCAGTGTAATATACCCATTACAAATTTTCTTCTCTTACACAAGTTTGAGAAACGCATTGTGTGACGTCAAATGTTACATGATTTTATATTTCTATACGAGAAATGAATCGGGTTTTATTCATGGAATTAACCAGACGTGGATGTATTGTTTTTGCACATAATCATTCTGATCGATTATTCATGAAATATCGTCATGTGATTTAAAGATACATCCTTACAGCTAGAAAAAATAAATAAATAAATAAATAAAAATAAGAGGGCCATGATGGCCCTGAAGTCGCTCACCTGAGTCTTTTGACCAAATATGACCCATTTTCAATCTCTTTTGAGATATTATGACAAACATTCTACCAAGATTTTCATGAGTATTTGACTGAAAAAGGTTTTTTGAAGATTTGACTCAGTGACCTAGTTATTGACCCGAAATGATCCACTTGCAAACTGGTCCAAGAAATTATCAAGACAAACATTCTGACCAAGTTTCATGAGTATAGGAGTGAAAATGTGGCCTCTAGAGCATACACAAAGTTTTTCTAAGATCTGACCTAGTATCCTAGATTTTGACCCGACATGACCTTTTTTCAAACTCATCCAAGATATAATCAAGACAAATATTCTGACCAACTTTCAAGAGTTTTGGTGTGAAAATGTGGCCTCTAGAGTCTACACAAGGTTTTCTAAGATATGACCTAGTGACCTAGTTTTTGACCTAACATGACCCGTTTTTGAACTTGTCTGAGATATCATCAAGGCAAACATTCTGACTAACTTTCAAGAATTCTGGACAGAAAATGTGGCCTCTAGAGCGTACACAAGGTTTTTCTAAGATTTGACCTAGTGACCTAGTTATTGACTGGACATGACCATTTTCAAACTCATGCAAGGTATCATCAAGACAAACATTTTGACTAATTTTCAAGGTTTTTGGACTGAAAATGTGGCCTCTAGAGCGTACACAAAGTTTTTCTAAGATTTGACCTAGTGACCTAGTTTTTGACCCGATCTGACCCTTTTGCAAACTCGTCTGAGGTATCATCAAGACAAACATTCTGACCAACTTTCAAGAGTTTTGGGCAGAAAATGTGGCTTCTAGAGCGTACACCAGGTTTTTCTAAGATTTGACCTAGTGAACTAGTTTTTTACCGGACATGATCCATTTTCGAACTCATTCGAGAAATTATCAAGACAAACATTCTGACCGACTTTCAGGAGTTTTGGACTGAAAATGTGGCCTCTAGAGCGTACACAAGGTTTTTCTAAGATTTGACCTAGTGACCTAGTTTTTGACCCGACATGACCCATTTTCAAACTCTTCCGAAATATTATCAAGACAAACATTCTGACCAAGTTTCACGAGTATCAGACTGAAAATGTGGCCTCTAGAGCGTACAAAAGGTAAAAGTTGACGACGCACGACGGACGACGTACGACGGACGACGGACACAGCACGATCACAAAAGCTCACCTTGAGCACTTGTTGCTCAGGTGAGCTAAAAACGCTGTTAAAACTTGAAAGTGTTCAAAATCGCTCAGCTGTATAAACAAAGATAAATTACAAATGTATATGGTGTAAGGGATAAAAAACCCAAGAATTTGACCTAAATCGGAAACGACAACAGCGATTGCTTGGAAGGCCTCCAAAGCATGAAATGCATTTTTCTATCCGTCGTAATCTGTGCAATCCTGCAGCCACCAGGGGCAACATTTGTCATGAAGATACAAAAATGATTATAGTTTCATGAAATAAGGATGAAATGGGTAAAAAACTGACTGGGAACTGCCAGAAAAAACGAGTAAAGATATATCTTTAAAGAATCTGACTTTCGTTGGCTTTTGAGATTTTTTTGTTTTGTTAAATTCCTCAACAGAAAACTTCAGTGTCATTACGCTCGCTAGATGCTTCCTTAATAACACTTTTCTAAAATCGATTAATAGAATTTTTTCTTGAGTTCCAACTCATGTTAGATGCATATATAACATTAACTGGAGGGTTTCAGTAATTACTTACAATGTCCGATTCACTCAGGAATTATGCATTTTTACCTAAATTTTCAGCAACTATGTATAATCATTGAAATTTCAAAAGTAAAACTATACATATTTACTCAAATAGTTTGAACATTTGAAATTAAATTGTACTTGTGAAATCAGTCTGAATACTTAGATTTATCTAAATTGTACTGTCCGTCCTTCAATTTCAGGAAAAAAATATCCAGCGTGCATCGTTTATGGACATATTTAACTTCTATTTCTACAGAAACTGAACATAAAAAATTATATTCTTGCCCACGAAAGAACAGGTACCAAACGAGTTTACGATAGAGATTTTTTTTCCCATTAATATTGTATTTAATTATTTTTTCACATAATTTATGGCCAGCAAGTTAAATATTCTTGGGTAAATTCCGATGGTAATTTGCTCACGCCATGCCGTTTTGAATCATATTAACTTTTCAGTAATTGCATAATTTACATATTTTGTGTAACATACGTATATAAGAAATGTCTCAGGTGAACGGTATAGGATTATATCATCCTCTCCTTTTTCATACAATGTAATTTTCCCCTTTTTACTACCAAATGAATTAAACGAACAATTCAAGCCAATATTACCAACAAGATCAGTGTAATTTCGAAGTTTCTTTGTCGTAAAGTATCAGCTCTTCATACAGTGTACATCTAAGATAAGGTTGCGCGTTCTGTTCCTAGTGGGGATTAAGTTACTTGCAGTAGACCTACGTTACGCCAGCATTGCTGCAACAAAGAGCAAATGAGACAAGATAGGCAAATATAGTCTAGCTGGAACACACAATGGAGACAAACAGACTGAGGCAACCGCCATTTCAGCTTTGAAGAGCTAATATACTTACACAAGCACCCTAAAACTTCTCTGAAGCCTTCTTCATTTGCATGAGTTCAAGGGAAGTAATTATGCGAGCCAAAACACATATCTAACAGGTGCTTTTAAAGTAACAATTACTTTGTCCATAGTTTCGTAAAAAATATAGAGTGAAGAGTTCATAGAGTGAAAATACATTACGCCTTTTAAGAAACGCGGGGGGGGGGGGGGGGGTTCTGGAGGTCCTTTCCAAACGCGGGTTAAAGAGTATTTGTTTGTTTGTTTGTTTGTATTGGCGTTAACGCCGTTTTAACAGTTTAGGTTACCATGGCCATTGCACCTACTCATGTGTTTCCTGGCTTTCTCACGCCAGTACTGACACAACTTTCTTTCCAAGCCACGGTTAAAGAAAAAGGACGCTTAAAACTTTGGAGTGTTCGTTTGTTGCAAAGTGCCTACCCCTCGCTTGACAGAAACACGAATAATCCTTTTTAACACGAAGTTTCGTTATTTTTTTTTAATGTGTGTCGCTATTTTCTTTTTCACACCAGACACTTGGTATTTCTAAAGGTACTCATTCGCCTACGGAGATATGTCACGATACACCCCTACACATACGTGGGGTGATCAGAAAGATCGTGGACCACCTCGTTATTTTGAAAACTACTACACTTAGGATTACACAAATTTGCATAGATGAGCATTAATTATCTGGTAACTGACTCACGCTTTCAAATGTTGTCATATTAAAGTAGGTAAAGTATGACGTCATTTTAATGACGTCATATACTGTATTAGTGGTCCAAAATATCGGACGACGTTTTATTTGAGCCGAGAGTAATCATAAAGTTTTGCGTCAAACTCGGAAAGTATTAATCGGAAATCAAAACCGATTTAGAAACAGTTTAAGGGGACTCTGCACTCAAGGATCGGACCGGTTTAGACAAGGGTGCGATACTGTTAAAGATACCCTAAATCTGGCCGTCCATCAACATCAGTCATAGACAAAATCATAACGGATGTAGAGCAGCATGTAAAACAAGATCGCCGAGATACTGTCAGGAAAATAGCTGACACATTTGACATTTCATATATAAGTACTCAGGAGATTTTGACTGAGAGTCTTGGAATGTCGCGTGTTTGCACAGTGTGGGTACCTCGGCAACTGACGCCCGAGAAAATGGGGGTTAGAGTCGAAATCTGTTAAGAAATTTCAGAACGCATTAGGGTAGAGGGTCAAACTTTACTGATCGTATTGTAACATGCGATGAAATATAGGTACACTTTACCGACACTGAATCTAAACGACAAAGCAGCGTATTGAAACATCCAACATCGCCTTCCGCTAGTAAAGCCAACCTTTTTAAGTCACTTGGTAAAGTTATCTACAACAAGTATTTCTGTTCTCCTGTTTTTCTTCTAAATCATGTTGTATCTTTACATACTACAGTCAATTCTGAGTTTTATGCCCACATTATTTAAATAAATTTCACGAACACCATACGAAAAACACAGCCAGAAGTCCTGAGGAGTGACGTCAATTTACACCAAGATAACGCCCTAGCTCACAAAGCCACACTTGTACTGGAAACTTTGCAAAAACTAAACAAAGAAACACTTGCCAACGCTCCTTGTAAGTTAGTCTTGACTCCATGTGACCTCTGACTAGTTCCTGTTTTGAAGGATTTTCTATGTGGCATACACTACGAAAGCAGAGAGGAGCTAACCATCGCTACGACCGGGTCCTTCATAGTAACGTCACGTGACGCGCTCCCACACGTGCTTCGCGCGTCGAAATCAAGAATGAATACATGCATAGAACTCAAAGGATGAAACTTTCAAAAATAGTGAACACTCAAAGTTGTTTTTTATAACAATATTCAGATACCGGCACTGGTCCACGTTCTTTCTGATCACCCCTCGTATGTACATGTACATAATATGAAATTTTAATTTCAAAGTGAAAAATTGTACGGGAATTATTTTACGAGGAGCTTTCCATTAGCGCGTAAGAAAAACAATCAAACCAGGTTATGTAAACAGCTTGATGGATTTTAAGACATGGTCTATAAACATCTTCACCACCAGGTGCATTTATTACTTGTTCTAAGTATATGGGTCTTTAAACTATACTAGTGGAAAAAAGTCCCTGTGCATTTCATAATATGCTACAAAATAGACTTGTGTCGGTAAGCAGCGCCCAAACCATTAAATGAAATTGACCTCAATTACAGACTTGTCAAATCATGTGTCAGTTCTTCCGGGGAACCACACGATTGTTTCTCAGACTTTAGTCTTGAAAATGCACATTTCACGTCCGGTCGCTAACTTTCCCAGTATTTTTATCATTCTGATCACTGGTAGTCTTTGAGTACCTTTGTGAGATTCAGAAAAAACAAAATTGTTTTGGTTATTTATGCAAATGAGAGATGCTACGTCTATCCGAAAATAAACGTTTACGTGCCGTTGGCATGTTTGAAACAGGGAAAGCACGGATTGAGGCTGCTAGACGATTCTGAGTGCACAGAAACACTGTACAATCTGTATGGAGACGTTAACGAAATTCAGGCAGCGTTCCAGTTGCTTAACGGTCAAGGCGAGCACCTGTGACATCCACATACGCCAACAGCACCTTAGGAAATGTTTTCAGAGAGCAGCATCTAATGCCCTTAGTATGCTTAATCCACGGCCAACCAGTGGACGAACTTTTAAAAATTGACAACAAGAGCATGGTATACACCCGACCCGCCCTACCATGCGTCCTGTATGACCCGTCACCATCGAGCAACACGTTTTGCGTTGTACAGACGACGTATTCGATTCAGGAGACAAACTTCCGCAATTATCCTGCTTTTCCTTTAGTCTGGTTTCCATTTAGGCAGTAAAAGTGGCCGGCAGACGTCGTGTCGATCGACTTCCTGATAAAAAAAATGTTTAGACAACATGTTGTTCAACGCATGCTTTTTGGCAGGGTATTTGTGATGTTTTTTTGGGGTGGGGGGAATAGCTGCGATTCATAGACACTAACTGTGCATTGTTTATGGTAACTTAATGACACGATACGCTACGGTACCGAGATGTAATCATCATTCACTTCGTTTTGCCGTCTCTAAAAAGCATGCGAACATCAAGTTCGAGCGATACAACTGTTGTATACAGGTTGCTCGCGTTAGGATGAGTATTTTTTAGACAAAACAACGTTCATATCCTTCCTAGGCCTGCTATGTCGTCAGATTTTTTACCAAAAGAACCTTTGTAGGACACAATGGAACGACGTCGCAGGCGTCTTCCTAACCAATCGATAACCGTGCTTGAGCTGGAAAAAGAACTGTCTCAGATATGGACTGTTATTCCACAGGCTACACGGACAAACTTGGTGCGATTCATGCAAAATCAGTGCGTAGAATGCATTGCAACAAAGGGCGGCCACACAAGACACTGGTTTGTACTCAACGTTTAAACGTCACGTCATTTGACAGGCTGTAATACCTTCGGATGTTTTTGTAGCGGTAAATTTGCTTTATTATCAAATTGTTCAAGCCTAAATACTTACTTAATTTCAATAGATAGGCATCATCCCCCCTTTCTAATTATGTTATGTGCAAAACAGCAATGCACAGGAACTTTTTTCCACTAGTATATATCACGCTTGTTTTTGCTTTTGCAGTTAACTGCTTTTAAATAGGCTACATGATATTGCAAGAATTAACTTTTTTTCCTGGTACCTAGTCATTTCTTCTTTTCTCAGAGCTCTTGCTATGTCATAAAAAAAGTATTTTCTATCCCTTATTCCATAGGCTACTAAGTTTTACTTACTGCGCTTTTGCGGACAGGGTAGATCAAGATCAGATTGCACAGAATGTCCGATACCGTGTTTTTGTCCGTGGAACTGAACATTTCAAATTGCAACATGGCAACTTAAAAGTCCGCTGGCTAGAAGGTATCAATAAGTTAGTTTAACAGTTTAACCCTTAACCACAAAATTTCGAGTATTAACGACTCTGAAGAAGAAAGCTTTCGCAAACATTGTTGAAAAAGGAGAAAATGCTGGTAACCAGCATTTTCTCCTTTTCCCACAATGTTTTGTACCCCAGCAGAGATCTTCGACTAATTCTTACCACTTTTGAATTCGTCATCTGCAGATGCTCTCAATTTTAGTGGGGTCCTGCGTGGCTCAGTGGTAAAGTGTGGGACTCGTAACCTAGAGGCCCAGGGTTCGAGCCGCACTGGATCCACTGAGTCTTTCGTGGGATTGTCCTTGGACAAGACACTTCAGAGCCCCAGCCTAATACTAGCAAAACCCAGGAAACACGAATATGGGAGCTGTGATACGACTGAAATAATGTTGAAACACCATAATTATCATTCTATCAACTATCTCAATTTTAGTCAAGTCTAAATTCTGTCGTTCTGTAAAAGGATTAAGAGTAACAAGATCCGACTTGTATTGGTTATGTCTGAAATTTGATATTAGAAAGGCACCGACTGGTGTACAAAGTTTCCACTGCTTGTTGAGGTAATCCCTATGTGCTTCAGCCCGTGTTATGTGTTTCCCTCGAAATTTCTATTCATCAGCAAGAACAAAATGTTCTCAGTCGACCTTGTCACATCGAGACCCAATAAATCCTAGAAATCTAATTTACTCTTGATACAATAAACACTAGATCCGGGGTCGTTGTCTCCCGGTTTATTGCCATAGGCAAATTTTATCGATAAAGTTGTTTTCTGGATTACCTGCTAGCTTGTTTCTATGTTCTCTTTTCTGGGTACCTCTGTGTGACTGTCTGTGCTCCCCGCCTCTGTATCTCCCTCTCTCTCTATCTGTCTTTCTCTCTGTTTGGATGCCATGACTTACGGACATCAGATAAGCACTCGACTCAGGGTAGTTCTCTACAGGTTTATTGGGCACCATTGGCAATTTTTATCGATAAAGTGTTTCCATAATAACATATCTTGTTTCCCTTCTCTGCGTTGTCGTCTGCGTCGTCGTTGTCGTCTGCGTTGTCGTTGTCCCTCCCCCCGCTCTCTCTCTCCGTTTCTGCGTTTATCTCTCTATCCCCCTCTCTCTCTCTCTCTCTCCCTCTCTCTCTCTCTCCCTCTCTCATTGCTCTATTTCCTCCGTCTCTGTGTTGGAAAATAAGTAAATGGTAAATGCTTGATGCTTGTCACAATGTAAATTGTAAATTGACTTCCTTCTTAAGCCTCTACCATACAATATCGAGTTTAACTATACTAATAAGGGAGGTATTTGAAAACATGGTCCGAAAAGGAGAAAATGCTGGTAGCTAGCATTTTCTCATTTTTCCACAATGTGCACTTTCAAAGACAACTCCCATTATCAATTTAGTCGCTTTTTATATGTTGTCTGCAAACACTTTCAGTATGGGTGAGGATGTAGTTTTGTCCTTTTGAAAAGAAATGTTTAACACCTTTGGTCGAAAGATAGAAAAACATTTACACTAGCTTTATAAGATGGAACATTGATTCTGAAATGGTGTTGTTCCGTTTGAAATTTTGACAGCAAGCACTGTTAGAACCACTTTTGTAATAAAACGGCTCTTTTATTACAAAAATTCGTTTTATTACAAAAGTGGTTCTAACAAAGCACTACTACTGCACTGTTTTATCAGATAAAAATGAAAGGACAGGTCTTCAGTGTGTTTCAGGTATTGATATGATCATTTCTGTAGAAAATGAGTGCAATTTGTTATTTCTATAGAAACTGTTTTCTGCCTGTACCCATAGAATGGAATATGGTCTACCACCCGAAAAGGCCTTTTTTCATTGTATTTTTTCCAGGGTAATTGCGTTTAAGCTGCAGAAAAAAGTCGGCTGAAGTGTTTCTTTTAGCTTGGCTGTTTTTTGAAGAAAAAATCAATGTATTGTCATAGCCTTGTCGTCACCTGCGTCGATGTCTGCGTTATCGTTGTCGACTGCGTTGTCGTTGTCGTCTGCGTTTTCGTTCTCGTTGTCGTCTGCGTTGGCGTCTGCGTTGTCGTTGTCGTTGTCGTCTGCTTTGTCGTCGTTGTCGTCTGCGTTGTCGTCTGCGTTATCGTTGTCGTCCGCATTGTCGTCGTTATTGTCGTCTGCGTTGTCGTTTGCGTCGTCGTTGTCGTCTGCGTTGTCGTTGTCGTCTGCGTTGTCGTCGTCTGCGTTGTCGTTGTCGTCTGCATTGTCGTCGTTGTTGTCGTCTGCGTTGTCGTGTGCGTCGTCGTTGTCGTCTGCGTTGTCGTGTGCGTCGTCGTTGTCGTCTGCGTTGTCGTTGTCGTCAGCGTTGTCGTTGTCGTCTGCGTTGTCGTGTGCGTCGTCGTTGTCGTCTGCGTTGTCGTTGTCGTCAGCGTTGTTGTCGTCTGCGTTGTCGTCTGCGTCGTCGTCTGCTTCGTCTTCTATGTTTGTCGCGTCGTCTACGGCGTGGTCATCTTGGTGGTGAAAAAACTTTGGCATTTTATAAAGTTTCTGTCATTACTTAAGATATTTACTTTAAACTCGGATATTTTGTGAAGTATCAGAAGGGAAACCCATACAACAGGGGCAAGTAACCGTCAAAATATTTGCGACACAGTTATGCCCCATTTTTTGCTCTTCACTGAAAAGCAACTGCAAGGGCGCGTTGGCACCTGCATACGGTATTCTTGTTTTAGCTTCTTGTATAGGCCATTGGACATATATTTGATATACACAAACAGCAAAAGCTTTGAGTTTGACAATCAAAGTACAGCCAACAGTCAAAGATGGTGAATTTCATCTATTTTCAAAGTAGTAAAAACCCAGTGATGTGACATTCTGGGTTTTTACTATTTTAAAAATAGGTGGAATTCACCATCTTTGACTTTTGGCTGTACTTTGATTATCATACTCAAAGCTTTTTGTGTGTGTGTGTGTGTGTGTGTGTGATGCTTTGGCAAAAAGGGGCTCAATACATCTGCGAAAAGTATCGACCCAGGTCAGCCTGCGCAGTCCGCGCAGGCTGACCTGGGCCGAAATTTTTCGCTTTTGGCAAATTTTCTGTATGCTCAAGGACCGGTCGACCTCATGATTAAGTTGGTTGTTAAAAAAGTGGCTATTATGGATTCAGAATTTTGTGATGGCTTGATTGATATAATGCATCGCAAAGATGCATCAAGCTCCCTTTTGCCAGAGCATGGCTGATATATAATTAGAGCAGAAATTGGTTATTTGGCCGAGTCAATGATCTCACTTCCGGTAAACATATTCAGGTATCCCCTTGAGACATTTTTGCGCGATAATTTTTTCACAAACAACGAGATTAAACAGCTTAGATTGAGGTGAAATGTCATATTTCTTGGCTAATTGACTTGTCGGTTTAAACTGTCAAGCACTTTTCGCTGGTATTTTTGCCTTTTCGGCCATTGTAAATCAATATCAGACTACACAAAACGTACATGATCTTTGATGTAATTTGTCCCCATTGTTTAGACAGCCTAGACGGTGATAACATTAAAACTGCTGTTGTTAGGTTCATATTTACAGAATGGAAAAGTCCATTTGGTACATTTGGCACGCTAGGGATTAATATATTCGGTTGAGGACTCGGGTCCGTATTCACCCACCATTCTTATGAACGCTCTTTGTCTTATACTCCAGGATTTTCCAAACTTGAACGTAACACAACTTCTGATTGGCTAAACCATTTGGTTTTAGCCAATCAGATGGTGTTTACTTTCAGATTTCGAAAAATTTGGAGAATAAGACTGAGAATGTTCTTAAGAATGGTTTGTGAATACCGAACCTCGGTCTGCACTTACAGCGTGCGACAATGATAACTTCCTGCTCCTAGAATCATGACTTTTGTATTTCGTTACCTTGTACGGGGTTTTACACCGCTTTCAATTATATATCTGTCTCATTACAGCGAAATTTTATTTCCTCATGTCTTTCGTTGGTCTTGAAAGTACTACGTTTTGGCCTTTAGTGTCTCACCAAAATGGAACTGCCAAGCGACAAACAGCACCAGTTTCAATCCAATGGTAAAACTAAACAATTTAACGGTTTTAAAAGCCTTTTCCCTAGACAAAATTCTATCGGACAGTGGATTTAAAATGAAACCGCAAGATTGGTATTCTCTGATCTTGATCTATCTCGTCTGTGAGAGTGTTTGAAAGGGTGCTTAGGAGTCTTAGAAGGGTTGTATTTTTTTTTTCATTTCCGCGAGAGAAATCTTTCGTGAACAATTTTACGGCGTATCTAGGTCATTCTATCTACAGGGTAGAATCAGACACTATATAATGACGAGAAATATGGTGGTCATCGAACCTTCGTTCTCACTTCCTGTAAACATAATCACTCCGAACTTTTCCACCCCTGGGAAATACGCCGGCGATAACCTCTTAAAGACATAGAGTTGAAATGTCAGTTTGAATATGATTATGTTGTGCAGTTTCTACGATAGGCTCGGGGAAAATACTAGTTGTCATAAAAGACCGAAAATTTTTATTTACCAAATCATTTATCTCACTTCCGGTAAACTTATTGCAGCATTCCATCGGGAAATTTTGGACGATGATCTTTGACTTTTGTTTGTTTTTAAAAATATTTCAGTTACATCACGACGGCCAGTTCACCTATCCGTGCTTGCCTAATGATACATTAATCACTACTGGGTACAACATTTATTTCAAGTCACTGGCTGCTATCTTACATGAAAATCGCCGAAACAATGTTCAGCGGTGAGAGAGGAATGAATCCTGTCGCAATGATTGCCATCAATCCTTGGAATTTGGCCAAGCCGAAGAATCAAACCACTGAACTCCGGGGTCCATATTCAGCAACTGTTCTTGAGAGCATTCGTAGTCTATTGATAGATTTAGAAAGTGAAACAACTTCTGATTGGCTAAACCATTTGGTTTAGCCAATCAGAAGTTGTGTTACTTTCAAATTAAAAAAAAAATCCTGGAGAATGATACTAAGAATGTTCTTAGAATGGTCGGTAAATTCGGACTCTGGTTTCAGTCTCGCTACCAGGCTAGGTCAAAGATATCAATGGCTTGTTGAAGATATCGATATAAAAATGCTATGTTGGAGATATTGAGACAAAATATGTCTTTGCTAGCCATGATGTCATTCATTAGGTGCTTCAGGTGATTTTGGAAACTTCCCTACAAAATATGGACAACCAATATGAACAGTGTTTTACCATATGAATGCAATCATGTGAAAACAGTGGAAAAGGATAATGTGTATGGCGCGAGCGATTTTTTGCATTTGCTCACTCTTTCCTCAATAGAGTTCTGTTGAACGTCGTACAAACAATTACCTGTAGGTAGTATATCAATTGCTAGGTCCTTTTACGCTATCTATTATTTATAGGAATTTGTAAGTAGGAGAACATCCGCATACCCACTTTCTCCGAAAAAAGTGCAAACTAGAAAACTGGCTCACAAGTCTAAAATTCTTTCGTTTTGACTTAGAGGCCCAGTGGCAACCGAAAGTAAACAATGCGGGTGTTAAAATGCATTTGAATTTATATCACACAATTTAAAAGTTTAAAAGTATGGAAATAAATATTGTGAAGATGACAATATTATGTTATTGTATGGTCGGCCTAAGTTTTAGTCGCTGGTAGAAAATTGAATTTTAAAAGTAGGTTAAAATTTGCCGGGTCACTCTATCTTTAGTTTACTCTTAAATTATCTGATTATAAAATTCATCTTTTTGACAGCGACTATAACCCTTGGACCGACCCTACAGTAACAGATTGTCATCTTCAGAATTATTTCCATACTATTAAATGATATGATATAAATTTTAATGCTTTTTAACACACGCATTGTTTACTTTTGACCTCTACTTAGCCTTTAACGCTTTACCAAACGATAAAATTTGGGACTGGACCAAATTCTAAGCATTGGCTGACCGCAAAATAAATATAGCTCAAATGGGGATTTCTGTTTGTGAAAGGGTAGAACACATTGTTGGAATAAAGAGAAAATACTGGCTACCAACATTTTCTCCTTTTCCAACAATGTTTTTAAAAGCCTTTTTCATCAAGATTATACGGGTCGTATGTGTGGTAAGGGATTAAAGCCAATTTTGTCATGTTTCTGTCAGTTTTGTCGATTTATTCTAAACAGGGTTACCACACTTCAACTGTCTTCACGCTTTACCCAATAAATACGTGGTTAAACGATTTTGAGACAGCTGGCTTAAAAGATACATCTGTACTCGTTTTCAGGCAGTTTTCAGCCAGTTTTTCACCAATTTCATCCTTACATCATAAACTATAATCATTCTTGAATTTTCATGCCAAATGTTGCTTGTCCCTGATGGCTGCAAGATTGCACAGTTTACGACGTATGCATTTAATGTTTTGACGGCCTTCAAAGCAATCGCTGTTGTCGTTTCCGATTTTAAATGAGGACCAATCCATTGCGTTTATCAATGCCTCACATCATCTATATTGGTAATCTATTTATGATTACACGGCTGAGCAAATCTACACACTTTCAAGTTTTAACAGCGTTTTTTTTCTAGCTGTAATAATGTGTGTCTTAAAAAAATCAAGCAAACAGAACACGCATTCGCTCCTTTTCAACAATGTTTACTATCCCTTCAACGACAGATTCAGTCATTTTAGCCACATTTCAAATGTCGTCTGCAAACGCCTTCAATTTGGACAAGTCTAAAATTTTGTCGTCTGGTAAAGAATTGACTTGCCTTAAGGATGCTAAGAGTGATGTCAGCGTCCAAAAAACGTCTGTCAATAATGCATGGATTCTCAAAACGGTTGCTATGGAAACGGTTTCTCCTTGTTACAGTTGTATGTGTCTTGTTTACGGGATGTAAGTTCGGATACCCTTCGTTTTACGTCTTAGCATCAGAAGACGCTGTACAAGACAATGTAGATCAAGATTAGACTTTTCGCATAGGTGCAATCGGATCATCGATTAACCTTTACTACATTATCCTGAGTTTTAATGACCCTGATAAGGAAGGCTTTTGAAAACATTGTGGGAAAAGGAGAAAATGCTTGTAAACAGCATTTCCTCCTTTTTCCACAATGTGTTCTACCTATTCAATAATAAATTGTAGTCTATCAATTACTTCAATATGGACGGGTCCACTAGTATGCCGGATGGTAAAAGATTTACCCAGTTGTATATTTTGTGAGATATTTTGGTCGTAATATTCTTGGTATTGATACAAGTAAGTTTTGTCACCTGGCTGAAAATATATAAGCCATGCTTTGTGAAAAGATGATTTTATACATCTGCAAAAAGTATCGACCAACGTCAACCTTCACAGTCAGGGCAGGCTGACCTTGGTCAGAACGTTTTGCAATACACTGTAAGTAATTGTTCTGCTTGTCAAATGACCATTCTACCTCTTTTTTTGACAAATGGATCTAAACTCATGCGTACACTTACTTGTCATAATGCATTATAAAGATGCATTTAACCCCCTTTTCTCGGAGAGCTCCGCTCATATGTTTCGTTTTCGTAGCTAACTAATAGTAAAAATTGTAAATTGACACATTTGACATGTGACAGAAACTAAGGGCGGAGGGTATCTGTTGTTATGGCTTTTTTTGATATGGACCATACGTCTAATGCGAAATGCAGTTTTAAGCTGGGCGTTTGTACTTCAAAAAGTTCTTGGCATCACAAGCAAAAAATCAATAATTATAGATATTTTTTTAGTACAATTGTGATGTAGGATATTCGTAACTTAATCCACTAAATGTGGTGTATCTGCTGCGTTTTAATAGTCAGATGATACAAGTAATACAAATAGGGTAGTGATTTCGACTGTGTTCCTGCAGGACAATGCCCAAGTCCACCTGGTGATGCTCCTTACTTATCGGATCTTGTCAGTTTTCTACCATTTTCCTTGATACTGAAATATCACCCTAACGGTACTTTCAAAGTGCAAAGAATGTCGTTAATACTGTGTCGGAGAATCTGGGATGTGTATTCATCATTCTTAAGACCATTCGTCTCTAATTCAAGAATTAGAAAGTTACACAACTTGTGATTGGCTAAACTGTTTGGTTTAGCCAAATACAAGTTGTGTTGCTTTCAAAGATAGAAAATTCTGGCTTGGAAGCACAAGATGAAATTTTCTTCCAAGAAAGGTTTGAAAAGCTTGAATATCGATGGGAAAAGTGCGTTGAAATTCATGGAGAATATCTTGAAAAACAACAGATAAATTAATAATGACTTTTCATTGGCGTATTCCTAAGGAGGCCAAGATTCTTTTGAAGATCCTTCTATGTCACTTGTAAAACAGAATCCAGTCCACTTATTTATTTATTATGCTTTTATGTTTCCAAATGCGGTCACTTGCAAAACAAAAACAATCGTGTGCAGATGGTTTTGTACGAAAGAGTAGTAAGGATTTTTTCAATTCTGTATGAAAATCGGTTAAAAACCGTGTTCTGCCAGCGCTATCAGTGCTTTGATTGTGATTGATTCCACACTTTGTAGAGTTAAGAGACTTGTTTTATCCAAACCTCTGAGATATTTATAACCGTTACAGCCGAATTTTATTTTGATTAGACTCATCAGCTGCCTACCAAAGTTTTTTCGATAAGATAATTAGCTACATAATTACCAAAATATTTGTTCTAACCTTTTGATGTTCTTTACCTCATCGGAATATACCTAGAATAGTTTTAGATGTTTACCAGTTTAAAAGGCTTCTGTACACAGAGCACTGTGCACACGGTGATGACCTTTAGGCCGCTTAACGCGATTAGACGACCTTTTGCGGACATTGTAGATCAAGATCAGACTGCACAGAACGTGCAGTCTGATCTTGGATCTACACTGTCCGATAAAGAGATATTTTCGCTCCAAAAAATAAACACGAAATAGCAATATTCGGGATTTTACTGTCAGCTAGAAAGTTTCATTTGACTTACTCAGCAGGTTAAGGGTTAAAATACCTGTGTTCCGTCATCAGTCTGGATGCTTTTACAAAGGAAGTGTTGAAATATATCATCTTTTGTTGTAAAGGTCAAACTTATCAGCTCCATAGAAGAAAACATGGGCTTTTTGCCGGAACATGTATCAGATTCTTTCTATCACGTATCTGTAGCTCAAGAATTAACGTTCTAAATGTATTCAAACATAAGCCTACATGTACATGTGTGGTGAAATTGACACGAAGCCTGTTTGCGTCTTTGGCAGGTGTATACATAACGGACCCCCCCCCCCCAAAAAAAAATAGTTCCAAAAAAACTTGCATTGTAATCATTCAGTTTTGAATCTTAAAGACGTATATAACAATTTTTTTCTAACGGACAGATTTTTTTAAAACTTTGCACATACAAAGCTCATCATGTCTGTAGGAGATTACGGTAAAAAAAGATACAGGTCACCGTGCTCGTTTCTGAGAAATTTGCCTTTGGAAAAGGTATATAAAGTTCCAAAATTCAACTTGTTTTGGATTTTCTTTCATAGTCAGTTGAACAGAAAAATTACCGGAAGAATATACAAATATACATCATTTTAGCGAAAATTCATTTAGTTTTGCACAAAAAATATTTAAAATCCTAGTTTTGAGCATGGTAAATTTACAAACATGCATGTTATTTATAGAGCATTGAGTTAAAAAGGGAGATAATTTACCGAATTAAGGGTAAATTTTTAATAAATACATACTTTCTAACGGACATATATTTTTTTTAAATTTCCACACTTAAAGTATTTATAATTCTTAACAATAAGAAAAAAAAAATGGCACCTATCCGTGCTTATTTTGTCAGAAAACAGGGATGAAGGTCACTGTTGAAATTAATTTTTTCAAGGAAAAAAGTAGGATAAAAGCTCAGCACACACAGTGGGAAAAGGAGAAATTGCTCATAAGGAGCGAATTCTCCTTTTCCCACAATAATTTTCAAAGTGGAAACAGCTATACCTACACAGCTGTAAATTTCCCGCTATTGTTTGCTTGTTTGGTGTGTAACGCCATGTCAACAGTATTTTAATTATTTGACGGTGACAGTTTACAGATCATTTTTTTCCCCCTCTTTTCTAATTCTACCCGAAGAAAGTGTTACTCATTTCAGTGCACCAATAGTATTACCATATGTGCGAAAAATACATAGGTGCACTTTTAATTCGCTATCCTTGACAAAAACACATGCGCAGTAGGATGCGCGCGAATGTTTGTTATATACGTCGTTAAGATGATAAAATGGACAGCTTTATCACGAGCATCAATTTTGACAGTTAATTTTTCAGAGAAATGTGGGTTAACAATATTTTCTTCTGCTTTTCCTGTTTCTACCCCTGAATCTCTTTCTGCTCCTGTTTATGCAAACCCTGCTCTCTATAATATTCTTGCTGCTCCGGCTGCATCTAGTCTGCTGCTGCTCCTCCAGCTACTCACCCCTTCTCGTGCTCCTTCTTCTGCATTTATTTCTTTTTCTGCTCCTCCTGTGTGAAGCTGATGTTCTTCTAAACCCTCTTCTCCCCACGCAACTATTCGTCCTTCTGCTCCTGATCCTCGTGCGACATATTTGCTCCTACTGCTCCCTATCCTGCTCCTCCTCTTGCATCTTTTCCTCCTCCTGTTCCTCCTGTATATATTCCTCCTGCTCCACCTGCATCTATTCCTCCTGTTACTGCTGCTGCTGCTCTCCTTCTCCTCCTCTAACTCCTCCTCCTGCTCTTCCTCTTGTATAATTCCTCCTGCTCCATCTGCATCTATTCCTCCTCTTACTGCTCCCCTTCTCCCCCTCTAACTCCTCCTCCTGCTCTTCCTGCATCTATCTCCTCCTGCTCCTTCTCATGCATCTATTTCTCCTCCTACTCTATATCTTCCTGTCCCACTGCTCCTCCTCTTGCATCTGCTTCTCTTCTTGCTCCTTATCCGCCTCCTAAATCTTTCTCTCCCAGCATCTATTTCTCCTTCTACACTTATTCTTCCTCCATATATTCCTACTTCGTATGAACCTGCTCTTTCTCCTCCTTCTCCTCCTGACATTTTTCCTCATCTTGCATCTGCTGCTCTTCGTGGTGCTTTTCCTGCTCCTGCTACTGCTAGTTATCCTTTTTTGCATTATTTAATTTTCTTTAGTACAATAATGATGATAATAATGATGAAAACACAGTTACGCAGGGATTTCTTTGTATTTTCAGGAACTGGTTGGTAACACGCAAGAAAAGAGAAACTGGCGGGGAATAATAATAGCGCTACTTGTAATTTTGACTGTATTGGCTTTAATTGTAACAGCAATTATACTTGTCACGCCAAGTAAGTGAAAGGTTTGGATAATTTATTCTCTTTTCTCGAAAAATCTTCCTTCCTCAGTTACCCCTTTACCAAAGAAAACTATTTTAGAAAAGTCGAAATTGGAAGAATTTCCAGACGATACACCAAGTGTGTCTCAATTGACACAGACAAGGTACAAAACGTTGTGGGGGAAGGAGAGAAAAAATGCATTTATCCCTTTTCCTACAATATTTTGAAAAACCTTCGGGGCCGTTAAAAGTCGAAATCGTGTGTGAAAGGGTTGAGTTCCATAAAGTGTCGGCTTGAATCACTACACGATGGCCATATTTTATCCATGTAAGCCTTGAGAAAGATTCTGCTGTGGCTTTGATATGACAAATACTGTTGAAAGCTGTGTAATATACTATTCAAGAAAATCTACAAGGAAAAGTGCTTGTCCATACCCTTTAAGTCTAAACTCCAAAGCAGCGCCAACCAAATTAGAACGGAACCTCACTTTTGGTTTGGTGTTCAAAATTAGTTTCAACATTATTTAAGTTTTATCGCGACGACCATTGCACATACCCATGCTTTAGTATTCTCTTACAGTGCTTCGCAAAACCTTTCCAAGCCACTTGCTGCTTTCCCACATAAACATCATCGAAACAATACTTACCGATGAAAGAGCAATAAATTATATCGTGTCGAAATGACAATCATTAATCCTCGGAAATAATTTGGCTGAGCCGGGGTATCGAACCAGCGGTCCCTGGATTTCAAGCCCTGTAAGTTACCGACTTAGCTACGGGGATCAGTAAATTGTACAGAATACAATTCTTTAATTATAGAACGGAATAATGACAGTCTTTAGGTCATGTTATATTGGACACTGACTGTCCATTACTGTGTCACTGCCAGATACAATAATTTGACTATTTTTCGAAGGCTAACAGTGGATTTCCACCGCAGCTGACCAAAGATTTTAATTAGTCTTGTTTTAGCAACAAAAAGCGGAGGGTGTAGACCTAAGATCAGACTGCACGTTCTTTTCATTCTGACTCTAATCTACACCGTCCGGAAACGTTCTTTGATTTGCAATTCGCGTTACAAGAGCTTAAATTAGCTATTTTCTTCTCCCCAGCGTGTTATTGTCATATCGATCGATATTGAATCTCTAGCGGATTTGTCGTTAAACTCTTTACCACACGACAAAAATCTTGGACTGGTCCAAACTCAAAGCATTTGCAGACGACAAATTGATTGGAACTGTTATTAAAAGAATAGAAAACATTGTGGGAAAAGGAGAAAATGCTGGTTACCAGCATTTTCTCTTTTTTCCACAGTGTTTTCAAAAGCTCTCCTCACAATGGGTCATTAAAACTCGACATTGTGTGGTAAACAGTGAAACAATTGCCCCCTTCTCTGTCTTTGCGTGGGATAGTAAATTAGGCTTGCGGTAATATGAGAACTAGTAATTTCATGCTTTTCGGTAATTTATCGGGAAATAATGGAGGATTAGAGGGTTTGATTATTCATGGTTACGACCAGTGACTATCTCTGTAACTCTTCAATTGAAGGCAGAAACAGTACTTAGTTTCAGCGCACTGGTAACCTAGGTAAACAGAGCTTGCCATTCAACCAGGCAGAAATCTGACGTATTTTACGCGTATGTACGCTACATTTCTCGCGCTTTAGGTAATATTCTAATTCATTTCATGCTTTCCGGTAGGTTATCGAGAAATATCGGTGAAATACTTTTCGATATTTCATGGTTACGACCAGTGAAAATACCGATTTTTATATTCTAACTCTTCAATTGAAGTCGGAAACAGTTGTTCCCGCGCGCTAGATACCTAGGTAAAATGCTCGTGCCTCACAACCAGATGGAAATATGACGTAATTTACCTTACATTTCTCGCGCTTGACGTAATATTGTAATGCGTTGCTATGCGGAGGGGGTACACCACGGGGAATAACCGAAAAGAACTGTACTGGATTTTGATTAAGTTCCCCACAGAAAGGGTTAAAAGCATGAAATAAATAGAATATTTTTTTTTTTTCGGTGAAAGATCGAAATTTATTTCATCTCGTGAACATCATCGGTAATATTTTCAAGAGATGAAATAAATTTCGATGTTTTACCGTAAAATACAAATATCCTCCATGTGTGTGTGTGTGGGGGGGGGGGGGGGGGGGGGAGGAAGGTACGCCACCGAGAATTACCAAAAACAACTGTACTGGATTTTGATGAAAGTACCAACAAAAAAGGGGTTAGATGCATGAAATAAGTAGGATATTTTTTTTTTTTCGGTGAAATTTATTTCATCGAATGAACGTCATCGGTAATATTTTCACGAGTGGCTTCGCAAATATCCTCTATATACTCAAGTTTGAACTCTTGGCCAGACGACAAAATTTTAGACTGGTCCATACTGCAAGCATTTCCAGATAACAAATTAAACGTTACTAAGATAATTTGATTTGTCGTTGAAAGTGTAAAGAAAAAATACGAGAAAAAGAGAAAAATGTTTGGTACCAGCATTTTAATTTCCTGCGTGGCTCAGTGGTAAAGTGTAGGACTCGTAACCTGTGTGCCCCGGGTTCGAGCCTTAATGGACGCTTTGTATCTTTCGTGGAAGTGTCCTACGGCAAGACACTTAAAAGCCCTGGCGTAGTACTGGTGAAACATATATAAGTATGTAAGATGACACTGTGGTATGACTGAAATAATGTTGAAAGCGGCGTTGAACACCATTCAATCAGTCAACTTCAATAGCATTCTTCGTTGGGTTTTGAAAAACATGACTGTTAGGCACAGGATTAGAATTATGTTTTGGCGCTATTATTTTCTGTGTTTAAGTACCTTGCCGACACACACTTCTAGGTGATAAGTGGCCTGGTCGGGGAGATCGAAAGAGGATTTTGTCTTATTATAATTACATTGATGTTTACCACTAAACCTTCGCGGACTCCACCCCTCCACACCCCATTTCCCACACACATACACAAACATGAGAAAAGAAATATACCCGTTACCCTTCGACTGTTGATTAGATTGAAATAAAAATTTTCAGTCGAAATACAAAAATTGTGAAAATTGTGACTTCAAAGTTGTTTTAATTTGAAAGTCGTATCGCATCAGACTATGTAGATCCAACAACAGACTGCACGTTCTGCAGTCTAACCTTAATCTGCACGGTCGGCATAAGTCGCGCAAAATAGTATGAGAATTAACTTCCATATTTAGTGAAATACTCTAATGAACGTCTCCTCGACTATGTTATGCTTTAGTCCTCCTTACAGAAAATGTTATTTCCATTTATGTGACAGTTTTATGATTAAATAACAAAAACATCTGGGTCTTGCTCTGGCAAAAAGGGGTTTAATGTACATGTATCCTCGAAATGCATTATACCAAGCAAGGCATCACATAATTATGGATTCCTAAAATCTATTGTGTCTTACAAATGGCTGAATCCTCAGGTAAAATGGTCCTTGGACATGCGTAAAAATTTACCTAAAGCAAAAAGTTTCGACCCAGGTCAGCCTGCGCGGACTGGGCAGGCTGGCCTGTGTCGATGCTTTTTGCATATGCATTAAAACCCCTTTTCACAGAGCATGACTCATCTCGTTTATTTTTTTTCTTTTTAATTTCAGAATCTCCTAATGAACCTCCACTGGTGAAGATAGATTTTAAGAAATTCATGCGCAATGAATACGAGCCTAAAGTCTTCCGACCAATTTGGCTTCCAGGTAGTAAATAACATATTTATCACGCAACTATCCTTGTATTCATTGTAACATAGCCAGTATGAATTTTCTTATCTTACACACGTTGGATCGAAGGAAGTAGCACAGTCATTGTTTAAAGTAACAATAAAGCCCAAAAGTAAACAAAGCGGGCGTAAAATTGCATTTGAATTTATATTATACTATTTAAAATATGGAAATTATTGTGAAGATGACAATCTGTCATTGTACGGTCGGTCCAAGTGTTAGTTGCTGATAGAGAAATTAATTTCAAAACTAGGTTAAAACCTGCCAGGTAGCTGTGTCTTTTGTTTACTTTTTGCCTGATTTTGTTTTCTTTTTGCCTGATTTTGAAATTCTTTTTTCTGCCAGCGACTAACATATGGCCCAACCACACGATAACAGACTCTCCTCACCACAATATTTTTCGTACTTTTAAATGGTGTGATTTAAATTTAAATGTATTATGACACCTGCTTTGATGTTTTGGCCTTTACTGGGTCTTTAAAGTTCTTTGATCAGCGCCTCATTTCAATGACTGACCTAGGTTTTACTGATGTAGCTGTCAAGACCGATAACTGTAACAAAATTTCAGGTCACAAATTAAGTCATTATATGTAAGCCTCTGAAGAACTTTTTTCGTCCGGCTCCTACACGCAGGCATAGACACCTCTAGAAAGATTCGAATAGCTCTCACTTATGTAAATTTTATCACACATGAGCCATGCTCTATGAAGAGGGGGATTAAAGCATCTGCAAAAAGTGTCGACTCATGTCAGCCTGTGCAGTCTGGGTAGGCTGACATGGGTCGAAACTTTCTGTTTTTTGTATTTTTTTTTTTATGTCCAATGACTGGTCTTACTCATGATTTAGTTGCTTGTTGGACAAAATAGATTTCATGGATACATAATTATGATTGACTGAATTTGCGTTCATTTATTGTCTCATCGGTTACCCATATGGGCGACGCCCCCTGAAGACTGTTAGTTTTGTTACGGAGGATAGTGCAGATACAGGACGAAACCCATCCTTAGTAACGTCTGGTTATTTAACGTGCTCGTTGTATAGCACCGTAACACGGAACCTCGGTTTACCGTCTCATCCTAGAGACTATTAGTAAATTTAGATGGTCAGTCGTGGGAATCGAACTCACACCTTCAAGTGACTCCTGACTTAATATTTACAAGTCCTACGCTCTACCACCTGAGCTATGCGGGCTAGTCAGACAAAGTGTCGAAAAACGTTAAACAATATCACGGTTTCAGCCTCAAATTATATACCTACACATGCAGCTAAACACTGGTCTAGCCAATGTTATTTGCATTCATTAAAGGGAGATAAATTAATTTTGTAAACCAATACAATAGTCTGTAACGATATTAGCGGAAGAGGGGCATTGGGGCGTCAAACGTCGTATAAGTATGCGGCTTATGTGTTTATCTGATTTTTTTCATGTTTTTTTTTTTACCCAGGAGAGGAAGCTTTTTTGTACAGAAATAATGAGGGTCCAGTTATACATTATGATTGTGAAAGTAATTCATCCACCGTGATTATGGATAACTCTACTTTTGTAAGTCCATATATTTGTTTAAAAAAGTCATTATCAACTGTTTGCCTGATCATGGCTCATTCCTATTCTTTGATCACTTGAAATGATTGGAAAATTTTACCTCTCTACTCCTAAGGCGACAGGTCTTAAAGTATTTGCCCAAACCGTTCTCTCAGTTGGTAACGAGCAGGGCTTGAGTCCTAGGGATCACTAATTGATTGTCCAGCTAGGCAGAATTCTTTCCAAGGATTGATGAAAGTCATTGTGATAGGATCTATTCCTCTTTCTATAGCTGAACATTGTTTCGTCGACGTTAATGTAGGTAAGCAGCCAGTGGCCTGGGAAGAATGCTAGAAACCTCAAAAGCACTAGCTACTGCATGCGATTTAACTAAAACAATTTTGAAAGCGGTATTAAACAGTAAATACCAAACAAATAGACAGACTTTTGTATTGATATTGATACATTTAGAGACTGCGTTGGCACTTCGTCGTCTTTCATTACTCTTGGAACAACTCGGTTCGAATCCCGTATCATGCCTTGGTTATCAAGTATAAGGACTAAATAGTTGTTTGTTCATTTTCAGAGTGCCCTGGACACGGAATTATTCAAGCTATCGGCGGATAAAAAGTATGCTCTGTTTCAATATGACATACATCACGTAAGTAGGAAGATTTTACAATTGAAGCATTTTATCCAGATTCGACTGAAAGAGTTGGCCATTAACAAGAGATCGAATTAGGTTTAATCCATGTTGGAGAAAACTTTTGGAGTATTTCTTGGATTTGAAATTTAAGAACTTTTTCTCAGTTTGCTTCGATGTTTCAAAAGTGTTGTCCTGCTAGGTGAAAGAAAATTGAAAATCGTCCGCATGAAGTTATTGGGTTACAGAGCTTTATGCCATAATGTTGTTGTACTCCCATATCAATTTGGAATATAACTAAATGGCTAAATCTCATACATGAAATGTCACTGAGTATGCATGTGCTCTTAACTTAATGAGGGACTTAATGCGTCTGCAAAAAGCATCGACACAGGTCAGCCTGCGCAGTCCGCGCAGAATGACCTGGGTCGAAATTTTTTGCTTTGCTCAATTTTCTGCATGTCAGAGGACCGATGTAGCATATGATTTTGTCGGTTGTTATACAAAATAGATTTATGGATCCATAATTAACATGATTAAATACAAGCGTCTTACAATTGGCCTGCAAGAGGCCAGATATGACGTCATTGTGGTTATTTGAATACGATCCCAATTGGCCTGCAACACGCGAAAAGAGGTATTCGGACATTGGCGTAAAGTGTCGTATCGGATCAGCCTGCGCAGTCTGCGCAGGCTAATCCGAAACAACACTCTGTTTTTATGTAATTTTCTGTTTTGCGGAAGTCTCCTGTGTGACAAAATCAAATTTAGTCGTAAAGTACCGTCTCGGATTAACCTGCGCGGACTGCGCAGGCTGATCCGAGACGACACTTTACGCAAATGTCCGGATGACCCTTTTCGCGTGTTGCAGGCCAATTGGGATCGTATTCAAATAACCACGATGACGTCATATCTGGCCTCGAAAAGTAGACGGAGTTCCTTATTCCGAAACAATCATCACATCATTTAAACGCCAAGTTGTACCTTTTTACTGAATTCACCCGTCCATATTCTTTCCTCTTGCATAGAAAATACATTATCTTCCGCTAGGTGGCATTTTTCAAATACACATCTATCTGATTTGAGCATTTTTGGTACAGGACCGGACTACTATTCAAAACGAGAACTGTTACTTTGAATTTCAAAATAAAACAAACGTTTAGTGAATAAAACGCTACCTAGTACGATTCATTCAGCTATGGTCGGCTTGCATGGAATTTATGCACTGGCCATTTATAAAAACAGCCCCTACAGGCTTGGGTAATAGCTTCGGTATAAGCCCAGACTTTTCTTGTTGATATGTTTATGGATAAGCCATGCACGAATCCTGGTTTCACTAAATTCTATATTTAGAAACTGTATTCAAAGACGTGTAGTAAAACAAGAGAATCTGTGAAAACTATTTTTCCCTTTTGAAATAATTAAGTTTTCAAGATATTTGGAGCGAAAAACAGGCTACATTTTTCCACTTATGTATTGTTTATAGCAATTTTCTCCATTGCTACTTTATTAGCGGCGTATTCATATTATCCTGTGCAGGATGTTGTGATGCATCATAGCAGACAGGTCGAATCTTCGAAGAAAGTAACAAACGCAGACAACGTAGAAAATATACACCATTTTTGTACACATTTATAAGAAATTTGGTTCGCAGCAAAATGTCTAAATATGCCTCCTGAAGGATTTAAAAATTCTAAATTATCTAAAACAAATATAAAAAAATCAAAATGTGTTCCTTCTTTAGAAAAAGCACACGTGCTGTCCTTTATTTTTTTTTCCTTTATCATCGTTTTAGGTACATCGATATTCCACGATAGCAAAGTATCAGATATTAAATCTTGAAACCAAGTAAGTACGCTTCATCAAATTCCATTCACTGTTTGCTCTTCTTTTTCTGCTCTTAATTTCTCTGATCCGTGTGATAAACATAAACAAGAAAATTATAGCAGAAAGTTCTATGAAAAGCCTTCCGATAACCTCTTGTAACCTTAGGTATGTTAAAGTCATTATCAGTGATGTTGGACGTTTCACATTTCATAACACCTGAACAAACACACAGAAAGCGATCTTCTTGTGTTGTCTGTGAGGTCGATGGCTTTCTACAGGGCTAACCTTTTATTTATTTCTTTGAAATGTCATGCGTGCGCTTCACGGTATCTTACAACAAGGGCGTTTTGGTGATCATCTGATCACTTATTCTCTTGATTGATTGATTGTATAATGTTTAAGGCCGTTTTCAACATTATTTCAGTTAAAAAATCGCGGTGGCCAGTGCACCTATCCATGCTTTCCTGGAGTCTCGTTTACCAGTACTCTGCACAATTTTCTTTCCAAGCCACTGGCTGCTTTCCCACATAACCATCGTCGAGACAAAGGTCAGCGGTGGGAGAGGAATGAATCCTGTAGCAATGACTATCATCAATCCTCGGAAAGAAATTAGTCGAGCCGGGGATCGAGCCCACGACTCCCTGTTCCCAGGTCCTGCACGCTACCGACTGATCCACCGGGGCTCGGCACTTATTCTCTACATAGTTTTTGTTTTAAAACTTATTCTCTACATAGTTATTGTTTTATAGAATACTTCAGAACAAGTACAAGGTAAGATTTGCCTTGGTCTTAGAAAAAAAGAATGCTAATGAGAATTGAGTCGAGCCAAGTAGCGCAGTCGGTAGCGTACAGGACTTTAGACCAGGGGTCGCTGGTTCGGATCTTCATCTCAGCCATTTTCTTTCCGAGGATTATGATAAATGATAGTCATTGCGACAGAATCATTCCTCTCTCACCTCCGATAATTGTTTCGACGCTGGTAATGTGGGAAAGAAACCAATGTCTTGGGAAGAACATTGTGCGGAGTACTGGTAAAAGAAACTCCAGGAAAGCATGGATGGGTGCACTGGCCGCAGTGATATAGCTGAAATAACGTTGAAAACGGCGTTAAACATCATAGTACAAACAAACAAACAAACAAATAAGAATTTTGTCTCATACGATTTAAAATCTTTTACTGTTTTTTAACCATCCATAACGAAAAAGGTCATTAGATGTTCAAAGAGAAATATTACCTTTTGTCTTCACTAGAATTCATTCTATAGGTACTCAGCAGAATTGTCTGTCGATATAATAATTCTAATAATTACCCACGCCAGTTAGGATTAGAGTACACCCACTTTACTTGACCCATAGTAAATTTTATTTCAGAGGACCCCCGTTTGACTTGATAGGTCCACTTGCAGACGAATTCCATTATGTGACGTGGGCACCAACAGGCCATAGTCTAGTATGTTTTATTTTCATAGTTTCTTTAAAATTTCCTTTACAATCACAGAGAAGGTAACTAAGACGCTCCATGCACGAACATTGATGTTATAGTTGTTTTATGCATTAAACATTGTTTGAAAACAAAACCTTTGTTCGAGCGGGCTATTGAAGCCACCCAGTACTATCGTCTGGGAGTTGTCTAAATTGTTGGTGGAGCCTACAGTTTATGCAATGCCTTTCGTTCTGAGAGGGACTTTCTTTTCTCTTGACCTTTCAAATCCTATTTAAGTTTTGCTGAAACGAGAGTAAACAGCTCACAAACAAACAAACAAAAAACAAACAAACAAACAATCAACAGAATTTTACTTTATATTTCAGGTATTTGTACAATATAACGATATATTTTATGTACCGGACCCGGAGACAATGGAGGCCGAACAGTTAACGTTTGACGGGTCTGTAGAATTCGAGAGGATATTTAACGGGGTACCAGACTGGGTTTACGAAGGTAGACTGGCTTCAGACTTTTTCCCGAAGTGTGATTGTCAAATAAGTATTGCTTTCCAGCCATTGTAATTTGATTCATTCTTCAACCGACACTTAGTTTGGTTTCACATGAGAGTGTCCTTCTGGCAAGGCACAAAATAAGTCCAAGCCTAGAACTGATGAATTTTATGAAAACAAAAAATGAATAAGATGTAATATCATTTATCACATAACGACCTTTGTTTTCAGTGTAATATGGGCATTACGAATTTTTTTATCGTACACAAGTCAGATATAAGTCATCCTCGGAACCCAGGTTTGAAGCATTACGTTACTCTGATGCATCACCCCTGGGAAAATTGACTAGCAAATCGTCGTTTCTTATGAATATTAATATGATCGGGAAGTACCCTAATAGCCAATCGAAAGATCGATAACATAATGATACTCTCTTGTACAGAGGATAATTTCATTTCTTCCGTTACTAAAAATATCCCTGGAAAAAACCCGAGGTTGTCAACACATATGGCGGACGTCGGCGTGCTTGTCTCCTGTGAGATATGCCATTCTGCAATACAGGGACGACACTGTCGATCTTTGTGTACGATTTTAACTGACAATCTTTCGCCAGAATCTCTTTTAAACACTTCTCGATTGTGGCGCTGATGGGCGCCACCATATTTAAAGTATCGCTAAGCTTGATTTGCAACGAATGATGTGATTGGATATCGACAAGTAAAAAATAGAAATGACGGCGTATTTGTGATAAAAATAGTTTAAATTTTCTCAAAGAAAAACTGAGATCACTAATCAAAATGCTTCATGAATAATTCATGAGAACGAGGAAACGCCGGCGAATATAACGCAGGGGCGATTACAGAATGAATCGAAACTGGGTCACCGAGGATGGATATAAGCAGATAGCATCATTTTTGGTCCACGCTCTGTAATCATAACACTTCATTTAGAATTAATGATCGTGACAAAGCTGCTACTTTTATCATTTCTAGATTTTAAACAAAATCATTACTCGCAAGTTTCTTTGGAATTATTTTTTTGTCCGTGATGTACACAGCTGTCAAAGAAGCGAGTAGGATTCATGTAAATTTCAATACAGTCTGATCTTGATCTACGCCGTCCGCAAAACCTACTCAAATTGTCATTAGAAGTGAAAGAGATAATATTTCATGAATATACCTTACAGAGTAAATTCTCCAGTCAGATAACGCTATTTGGTTTGCGCCAAACGGTAAACATTGTATTTGGCGAAAAAAGTTCTATAAAAGTTTTCTAGCGAGTACCAGCTATATAAGTTAATGCATAAGATATAAGACAATTATTTATCACTTACCTATTCCGTTTTCAAAACAAAATCATTATATGCAAGTTTCTTTGGAATTGTTTTTCGTCCGAGATGTACACACCTGTCAAAGAAGCGAAAAGGCTACATGTACATGTAAATTTTAGCACTCATGTACACGTAGGCCTGCCCGCCCATGTTGCTCAGTGATAAGCGTATCTGATTCACGACCAGGTGGTTGCCAGTACGATACCCGGTGGAGGCAAACTTTCTTTTCGGCGATTTTTGTCTCTCACCTCTGAGGCATGTGAGAAAAGTAGCCAGTGACTTAAACAGAAAGTTGTGTCAGTACTGGTGTGAGAAAGCCAGGAAACATGCGTAGGTAAACTGACCGCCGTGATATGATCTAAGCTGCTAAAACGGCGTTAACTCCAATACAAACAAACACGTAGGCCTATGTTTTAACACATCATGAATATACTTTTACAGAGGAAATTCTCCAGTCAGACAACGCTATTTGGTTTGCGCCAAACGGTAAACACATGTTGTATGCCAAGTTTGATGACACGCTCGTACACACGTACGAAATGACCATATATGGAGATCTAACAGATAAATACGTCTTCAATAGACATTTGAAATATCCAAAGGTGAGGAATTTGTTACTTGTAGAAGGAATACAGATAAGTGGGGAATCAAAGGCCAAGATCAGTACAGGCCAGAACAGAATAGAATATATAGAGAATATTTGTTTTTTACGGTGAAAGAGCGAAATTTATTTCATCGAATGAACATCATCGGTAATATTTTCACGAGTGGCTGCGCCACTCGTGAAAATATTACCGATGATGTTCACGAGATGAAATAAATTTCGATCTTTCACAGAAAAAAAAAAAACAAATATTTTATTTATTTCATGCTTTAACCCTTTCTGAGGGGGAGCTTAATCAAAATCCAGTATAGTTCTTTTCGGTTATTTCCCGTGGCGTACCCCCTCCGCATAGCAACGCATTACAATATTACGTCAAGCGCGAGAAATGTAAGGTAAATTACGTCATATTTCCATCTGGTTGTGAGGCACGCCCATTTTACCTAGGTAACTAGTGCGCGGGAACAACTGTTTCCGCCTTCAATTGAAGAGTTAGAATATAAAAATCGCTTTTTCCTTGCTTGTAACCATGAAATATCGAAAAATATTTCACCGATATTTCTCGATAATCTACCGGAAAGCATGAAATAATTAACCATATACCACACTATTCTGAGTTTTTGATCCAAAGAAAGAAGTCTTTTGAAAACATTGTGAAAAAGGGAAAAAATGCTGGTAACCAGCATTTTCTCCTTTTTTCGAAATGTTTTCTACTCATCCTAAAACAAATTTCAATTTTTGAGTGACATTTATGTTTTCGTCGTTTACGAACAACTTATTAATCAACCGACCCCTCCCCCATCCACCATAGAAAAAAAATTCTTACACCCCAACAAAAATATTGCCCGAGTCCTCCACTGAACCCACGTTTTGGGTACTTTTTAGATCTGTCTTATTGAGACCATGCCAATGGGTAAAAATATTTGAGCCATGCTCTGACAAAAGGGGGCTTAATGCATCTCTGTGATCCATGGTACCAAGCAAGCCATCACATGCTTATGGATCCATAATATTCACTTGTTTAACAACCAACTCAATCATGAGATAGACTGGTCCTTGGGCATGCAGAAAATTGACCAATGGCGAAAAGTTTCGGCCCAGGTCAGCCTGCGCGGACTGCGCAGGCTGACCTGGGTCGTTACTTTTCGCAGATGCATTAAGCCCCCTTTTCACAGAGCTATATCAAGCAAATCATCACAAAATGATTTATCCATAAAAAGGATTTTGTCTGACAAACAGCTGCATCATGAGGTAGAATGGTCCTTGGACATGCAGAAAAATTACAAGTAACTAAAAGTATCGACCCATATCAGCCTACACAGACTGACATGGGTCGATACTTTTTGCAGATGTATAAATTAAGCCCCCTTTTAACAGAGTATAACATAAATAGAGTATTTACACTGTTTGGTTTCTTGATAATTGTTATATAAGCAGGAAAGAGATGAAAGGTAGAAAAACTCAATTTCTAATTACATTTCAGCCGGGCACCAATAACCCAAACGTCTCACTGCACGTGATCAACCTAGACACCAATATCACACAAGTACTGATGCCACCAAAAGAACTTAGAAGCCAGTAAGTTTTATTGACATAATACTGGCAAAACCGCACCATTATACAGTTCTATGCCTATGTGGCACTGATTTATGAGTGAAAGATAATAAATTAATGAACTTTTTAGTTTCATTCTGTTGACCGACATTGTATTTGATGTATATGAAATGAATCCGTAAACAGGAATTTTTCACGCATAATATTGATTTTCATGGGTTTTCGCGATATAGTGGTGGGGAGTTACCGGTATTATGCCGTTTTATTTATTAGCATAGGTATCGTAAAGGTACTGAGTTTCTCATTTCACTTTCAGAATGTGAGTTTCAAAAAACTCAGATAGTCTAATGATCCTTTTTCAGAACAGTGTGGAGTTTGAATAACTGTACGGTCGTTTTGCAAAGATAAACTCTATTTTTTTGAGATCAAGATAACACCGTCGTGCTTATTTGCACAGCACCCTCCATGAGTCATTAATATTTTCTAGCACGAAAGATTAAAGAACAATAAGAAGCTATGTATCCCATTAAGGAAATACCACGAAATTTTGTTTATCAACAAAAAATCCTTACTTTTGAAATCAAGAACTAAAAAGCTCGGCCGGGCAGCTTATTGGTTAGGGTATCTGACTCGTGACCTGGTTGTTGCCGGCTCTAAACCCGCTTGAGGCAAACGTTCTTTCCGGCGATTTTTCGCCTCTCCCCTCTGATGCATGTGAGAAAAGTAGTCAGTAGCTTGGAAAGAAATTTGTGTCAGTACTGGTGCGGGAAAGCCAGGAAACACATTTTTAGGTGCACTGTGCTATGACCTGAGGTGTCAGAACGGCGTTAGATTTCAATATAAACAAATACAAACAAACATAAGAACTATGAACAAAATTTAGAATGGTTGATAAATGCTAAACCTGAATTCGAGTCCTGGTAGTCATGAATGAACTAAGAATGGTCGATGAAAACGGCCTTGAAACTTACGGTATTAGTTTTGTCCCTGTCTTGAAAGCCGTCTTTCAGGATAGATATCTAAAAGTAAGAAATGGGCCATGCTCTAGCAAAAGGAAGTTTAATGCATTTTCGTGATTTCACTGTACCAAGAAAATATATAATTGTGGATCCATAAAATTCATTTGGTCTAAAAACTGACTTAATCATGAGGTATACTGGTCCTTAGACATGCAGAAAATTGTCCAATAGCAAAAAGTTGCGACCCACGTCAGCCCTCGCAAAGTACGCAGGCTGACATGAATCGATACCTTTTTGCGGATGCATTAAACGCCCTTTTCACAGAGCATGACCCAAGTATATTTAATTAAATATTGTTTTGTTATTGTCTTGACTGATATTTCTTTTTATTTTCAGATCTTTTTATTTTACTGCCATTTCCTGGCGAGATAACAATACGGTGTGGATAGCCTGGTCAAACAGAGCACAAAACATGTCCATTTTTACAGTGTGTACGGCCGTCACTGGCAAATGTACAAGAGTAAGTATATATCTGCAAATGATTAACTTCAAATGCCAGTGATAAACGATAAATGTCAATTTATACAGTTGAGCTATGCAACATTAAAAGAGGGCTTTAATGCATTAGTAAAAACTGTTGATTTATGTCAAGCTGCGCAGTCAGCACGGGCTGACATTGGACGAAACTTTTTGCCGTCTGTAAAATTTCTGCACGGCAAAGGAACATTCTACCTTCAGATAGAGTCGATTGTTAGACTAAATGGTTGCAGACCCAAGCCAAGTACTAATGACACAGAAGAAAGACATGAATTAGTGAACGAGCGCCGCAACATAAGTGAACCACTTTTGTAAACCAAACCCGTTTCAAACAAATATAATTATTTATCGAAACGCGGTAATCGAAAAGTTGTCCTATTTTTTTTTCAGAATCACAGGGTGCGGGCTGAGGGCGGTTGGCTTGAAATCGTAAGCTCTTTCTAGTTTTACACTAGTAATGTTGGTTTATTTACGAAACACTCAGCTGTGTTATTGTTTTAAATGGCTTTGGGATTATTAATGACACTGTAAACGGAACAATCTCCCGTTCATGTCATATTTAATTAACCATTTACCTTAATGATTGGAATTCGTGACCTTTAAAACAAGCTGTGAATTATACTGATTAGGCAAGACTTACTAGATTGGTTTATCTTGGTTTTCAAAATGAATTTTGTCAAAGATCGTTCTAATACAATGCACATTTGTCATTTGGAGAGAAAGTCGTTTACTTGGAGACCCTCAGGGTGAAGCTTTGTCACAAATGTACTTTCGCGCTAATACGTGTTTTATTATTTAATGTAATTCGGGTTGAAAGCCGAAAACACGCACAAACAGACTTTTACAACTAAATTATGTCATTTTAAAAATTCTGTCGGTAAAGACGCAATTCAAAGAAAACGAATTGGCTGCGAACACTCCCTTTTCCAACAGTATTTTGCTTACTATCTGATTTTTTGTAATTACTCTTATAGACAAAGTTTATTTCTTGTTTAAATATTTTGGTCTGTCAGGAAATATTTTGTGTAGTACCTGAAATTTTATTCGCAATTGTACTAGTGAATCGTCGCAGGAAATGAAACAAACACTTGGGGTTATAAGACACAAAAAAGCATCTTTGAAAGATCTCTGAAATCATCCGACATTGAAGACTAAGATCAAAATACACATTCTAATCAACCTGATATTGGTCTTGCTCAGTAGCCTAACATAAATTGCACATTAATTTAAATACAGGATGTCATAATCAACTTTCAAAACACGAAAAAAATTTATGCAAACGTTTTCAAAAACCAAAGGCGAGTGCATTAGAGCTACAGAAGAATGCAGTGTTTCTGTTCAGTTTTCTAAACGGTATTTATATTTTTAGACAAACCTATGTCGTTGGTACTCATGTGATTTGTCTCGATGAGATCATTCATACGAGAGGTCACAATATTTTCTTTCTTGTGTGTGTGTTCTTTTATTTAAGAAGAACTCACGAAACTAGAATAATAGACAAAACAAAAAAAACATAGTTTCTTCTTCTTCTTTTGGAGTGAATTACTATAACTATTATTGTTGCCATTATGAAAGTAGTACTACTACTTTTGCTAATATTGTTTCTATATACCAACAGTTCAAACCGGCAATGTTTACTCCAAACGGTGAAGCCTATTTTATAGTTCTACCACACAAGGATGGGTCAGCTGGGACCTTTCAGCATATAGCAATGATCAACTCATCAGAGGATCTAGATGTAAGATCTATGTTTTTATAAGTAGTAGTGTTTACAGTTTTAAATAATTATCCCAGCAAAGATGGGGGCAAGAGAAAAAAAGTCTTGTCCCCTCTATGTTTCTATACACATAAGCTTTAATTAAACACCACCCAGAATACTAGACACATTACCTTGGCCTGCAAGAAACCCTGATCTCAACCTGATCGAGCTTTTGTGGGACCATCTGGTGCGTCAAGTTTAAGCAACGGTTTCACCCGTTCAAAATCTATAGGAACTTGCCCAGGTACACTTCATTAAGGATGGCAGAGGATTCAAACGATGCGAATTCAGCGTTTGATTTCCAGCATGATGAGAAGGGTTGCAGCAGTTAATCGTACGAGTAAAGGATACACCAGATACTGATGTCACCATTGCTGATGCCTCAGGCATGAACACTTAACGTTTTTTTTTTTTTTGAGAATTTCTTGTACATCAGACCACTGAGCTAGTCATTGTGACCTTAATTTTGGACATGACCATTTTCTGACGTTTTCAGTGTCCCGATCTGACTGTTAATCAACTACAGCTGAAAGTAGAAGCGGTGTTGATAGTTGATGGATTGACACCTTGGAGTATTCCGTTAACGTATTTATCATCAAGTTTAAGGTTTCGATATCATGAATGACAACTGTATTGTGTTGAACATAGCCTTATAACACAAAAATTTATGGTGCTTAATCAATGCTCATGTGTATGTATGTCTTGTTATGTACAATCTTATTATATTGTAAGTTATCAGGTCATCAATCCATTACCAAATGCCGCAGAACGAGTGTAAGGTATAATCAAAAACAAAACAAATACACAAAAAAACCCCACTCAGATACCAGAGTTGTGTCTGTAGCTTGTTAAAGCAGTTTTTTTCCTCTGACGTATTTACAGTATGTACCCTTAAGCACTCTTGATATTTTTATTGTGATTTGGTTTAATTTAGTATCGCTAGTAATCATATAGGGTCTTATTTTCCAACTATTTTTGAGCATTATTCATATTCAAAATTTCAAGAATAGCAATCTGATTTGCTGAAACTTTTTGCCTCAGCCAATCAGATACTTAGTCCTGGGAATATAGAGTCAGTATTCAGAATTGCTGATGAAAAATGCCCGAAATCTTTCGTGTTTTACAGATTCGCCATGGAGACGGCACTAAGATATTCCTGACCGCTGGAAGATGGGACGTCACAAATATAGTAGGATATGATGACGAGTCGAAAACTATGTAAGCACATCAAACATCTAGATATTTTGGATATCATTATTTCTAATACATCTTTTCATTAGCTGTCTCGCTGTAAAATATGTTTTCAAACAAAATATCTCTGACGATGATAATGTTGTAGATTGCGATCACATTCAGACTCAGCTTTTTTAGCTCTCTCCCAAAGAAATCAAGAGCTTGCGGTACAAATTTTATCACATAAAAATCCTTATCTTCATCATAATAGAGTCATTACGAATTTTCTTACCTAACACACGTTTGAAATAAACAATTAGTGCCGTATTTGTTCAAAGCTCAGTAATAATATGCCTCATTTCTAAGACATTGCTGACCCAGAATTCTCTGTCAGAGTTTGCGATCGTATGCATGTTTTATTAATTTTTTTAACTGATGACAAATGTCAAGGCTCTTCATATTGAATTTTAGTTTGCATATGCTTATCGAATTTTTCAGCTTACTGACATTTCGAATGAAAAAACATGTATCTGTGACACATGTTTTGTACATAACTTTTAAAAGCTTAAAAGGATTTTCGCCATACTCTATGAAAAGGGGGTGTCATGCATCTGCAAAAAAGTATCGACCCATGTCAGCCTGTGCAATCAGCGCAGGCTTACATGGGTCGAGCCATTTTTGCTACTGGTCAATTTTCTGCATGTTCAAAGACCATTTTACCTCCAGATTTGATCGATTGTTGAACTAAATGGATTTTATAGATTCATTATTACGCGATGACTTGGTTGGTATAATGCATCACAGAGATGCAGTAAACTCCATTGTGCCAGAGCATGGCTTATTTAATTATGCTTCTGCGAAGTTTTAGGTTTTTTTAATTCTATCAGATCATTGGACACTTAAGGTCGCTTTCAATAGCCTAAACGGATGTATGTGTGTTTCATTTTTGTAAAATTCTACTTTGAATACTATGTATGCTTTGCAGATATTTTATTGGAACAAAGCCTGGTGATCCAAGAAAAAGACATTTATTTAGGTTTGAGTATACCTCCTCTGTCTGTCTGTCTGTCTGTCCTCTCTCTCTCTCTCTCTCTCTCTCTCTCTCTCTCTCTCTCTCTCTCTCTCTCTCTCTTAGATTTAGAAATATACCTATTGAAAGCATGCGCAGCAAAAAACTAATTGTAGCTGAAATAATTGGATCTGCCATTGAAACTGTAGCAAACAGTTCGGGAAAATAATTTCCATTCTCTTCTTTTTTTTTCCTTTGATGTTCGCCTCTTACATTTAATTTTGTTTTTCGAGAAAAACATCAGAAAGGAAAACACCGACGTTCTTCTCAGTGAACTGGATCTCCCAAAGAAGCAGCAGCTTGATATGAAATTTCTAAAACTCCCTATTAAAGAGTCCCTGATACTAATTTTCAGCCAGTTTTAACTCATTTTGTCTTTATTTTATCAAACTATAGTCATTCTCATATCTTCATGCCAAATATTGCGCCTCACGGTTGCAAGGTTGCTTAGATTACGGTCGATAGAAAATGCATTTCGCCTTCCATGTAAACAGACTCGTCGTTTCCGGTTTTTGAATCGAAGATTTCGATATGTCCGTTATACACTCGGGTAGATTCGTATGATGATCATGCATTCTGTCACGTGACTATATTTGACCTTCGCCCTGTGTCTAATGAGGTAAACGAAGGAAAATGGAGGCTTCTCTGTTGCAGCCTCGATTTTCAGACGGAGGTCGCGGCCTATGTATGCAAATTACACCGTATCCGACTCTAGGTGGAAACCAACGATAAATTTCCGTGACGCACCGCCATTGTTTACAGCTCCGATCGTCAGCCAGTTTTCTTCTGACCAATGTTCGGTTTCTAAAACAAATCTCTGTGTTTCTTTTTTTCAAGTACACCATATATGTCAGTAATTTATCCATGTTTACACAAAGGACTGATTTCTGTACCATTCTAAATTGTTTGAAATTTAACAGCGTTTTTGCTCACCAGTTGTAGACGGGCATCTTTAAGTGAAACAAAAGACCAGGTTAATATTCACTTAACATTCTTAAGAACGTTCTCAGTCGTATTCTTTGAAATTTTTTTAATTTGAAAGTAACATATCGTCTGATTGGTTAGACCATTTGGTTAAGCCAATCAGAAGTTGTGTTACTTTCAAATGTAGAAAATCTTTGAGAATTGGACGAAGAATAGTCTTTAGAATGGAAGGTGAAAACGGACCCAGTGTGTGTTGAATAATAAGGTAAATATTGCTAAGACATCCATCGCATATGCATTAATCAAAAGTAAAACGTAACAAACGATGATTTTGAGCTTTTCTTAATACAGTGCCACATCTGTCAAAGACAGCGCCAATTTCCGTGACGTCACGTGTATGTCATGTGACATTGGTAGCCACTGTACGTACGTCGACGCCTCGTTCACGCCGACCGGGAAGTATTACGTGTTAGGCTGCAAGGGTCCTGCCGTTCCTTCATATCATCTGTACTCAACGGAAAGTGGTTTTGGTAAGTTTTGTGAAGACTTAGGTTTATTTCATGCTTTTCGGTAGTTTATCGGGAAATAATGGTGGATTATAAGGTTTGATAATTCATGGTAACGACAAGTGAAATTAACCGTAAATGTTTCCGTAGTTCTTTAATTGAAGGGGTTAAAAGTAGTTCCCACTCACTAGTTACATGTACCTAGGTAAACAGTGCGTGTCATTAAACCAGATGGAAATATGGCGTAATTAACGTACATTTACCGTACATTTCTCATGCTTTACTTAATATTGTAATGCCATGTTAGGTGGGGGAGGTACGCCACTGTAAACTACCGAAAACATCTGCACTGGATTTTGATGAAAACCCCAATAAAAAGGGTTAGAAGCATGAAATAAATAGAATATCTTTTTTAAGAGAAAGACTGATGTTCTTGTGAACATCATCGGTAACGATTGGCGCAGCCACGAGTGAAAATATTACCGATGATGTTCACTCGATAAAATAAATTTCATTTTTTCACCGGAAAAAATAATATCCTCTATGTATTTCATGGAGTGAACGTCATCCAGAATATTTTCACGAGTGGCTGCGCCACTCGTGAAAATATTACTGATGATGATCAGTCCATGAAATAATTTCGATCTTTCACTTGAAAAAAGATAAAAAAAACCAATAATCCTCTATTTAATCATGTTCCAAACAATCCTTTGTTTCAACGACTCTAAGAAAGAAGCCTTAAGAAAACTGCGTATGAAAAGGAGAAAATCCTGGTAATCATTATTCTCTCGTTCTTTCCCCACAATGATGTGTACCCTTTCAAAAACAAATCCCAATAAAAATAAGAAACAAAAGTATGGAAATTATTTTGAAGATGGCCATCTATTATTGCAAGGTCGGTCCCAGTGTTAGTCGCTGGCAGAAAAAGTGAATTTTACAAACAGGTGAAAAGAACACAATAGACTTGGCAAGTTTTCACCTAGGTTTAAATTCATTTCTTCCAGCGACTAGTAATTGGACCGACCGTACAATAACAGATCGTCATCTTTACAATAATTTCCATACTTGTAAAATTTAGTGGTATGATTTAAATTCGTTTACCACCCACATTTCTTACCTTTTGCCGCCTCTGGGCTTTCAACTGATTACCTGTCAAAAGAAAGTGCATGAGATGCCTTTAATTTGAAAGACGGATAATGCATACATTGAGGTGTAATATGCATGTGAACTTCTATGTGGTAAAAAACAGAAATGCTCGATATGAGTAATTTCGCCTTTTGCATCTTTTTTTTTTTTTCTAAAGTAGTCGAATGTAAGACAAAATCACTCTTTCGCAGAAGCTTCATGTTAAATAACACAAATGGTACTTTTACTTTGTAGTGAAGACGTTTGAGACGAACGATGCACTGCGAACAATGCTGGAGGACGTGGCTCTCCCAGTGCCCGAATATCTGGAAATACCTCTGTCACCAGATAGTACACAAAGTAAGTTCATTTAACTTATTATCACCAGTCCGATAGAGTTATCTCTCTTTCCAGCACTCTTGTGCATATAAGTTATGAAAATGAACGAGTCTCGTGATAGCTCGATTTTACTCTTACCTAAACGGGGCCCGTTAAGTAGCCAAACTGTTAATCAACACATAACAGGAAAAGAAAATGAGAAATTAATACCTTGATAAAAGTATCAGACATTGCATCGCACTGAAATGTGCAACCCGCCAGTACAGATTACTGAGTTTGATTGTACCTCATATAATGATGAAACTGATTTTTGTTTACGCGTGGTCCCAGTAGTAGGTCTAAACGTACCTTTAAATTGAAGAGTTCCACTGATAGAAATAAATAGTATTAACCTATTAGCATACAAATCATTCCTTTACCTCACAATTCTGTGTTTTAACGACCTTTGGGAAAGAGACTTTTAAAAACATTGTGGTAAAAGAAGAAAATGCTGGTAAACCAGCATTTTCTTCTTTTCCCAAAATGTTTTCAGCTCAATTCCGTCTTTAACGGGAGTATAGGAGGATGTTTCTAGAAAAAAAAAACATTGTGTGAAAAACAGATAATGGTGTTTACCAGTATTTTCTCCTCTTCGCATAGTGTATTCTATCTATTCAAAGGCAATTCTCACCATTCTAGCCACGTTAAATTTGTAGTCTTCAAATGGTTACAAGTTGGACAAGAACAAACTTCTGATGTCTCGTAATGAGTTTATTCGGTCAGTGTGAACAACGTAAATAACTTATTATCCGGCGTAAAATGGCTGTCAATATAGCAAGGGAGAGAACTTACGTATAACAAAAGGGCTGCGGTTTATGTCTCTCGTATGTTAATCTTTATATGAAATCTGGTGGGACGAGCAGTTTCCCTTTGCAAAACATGTTTTACAGCTATAGATCATTCGACGTCGTAAAACTTTGTGGCAAATCTTTGAAATTGTTATACAAATAACAGTGAGCAGCAGTCTGGGAAAAGGGGTTTGATACATCTCTTGGATGCATTAAATCGAGCAAAACATCATATGAGCCCAGCTCTGGCAAAAAGGGGGCATAATGCATCTTCGTGATGCATTATACCAGCAAGTCATCATATAATTATGGACACATAAAATCCATTTTGTCTAACAACTGACTGAATCATACGCGTCATATGGCCATTCGGCTAGCAGAAAATTTAGAAATCGCAAAAATTATCGGCCCATGTCAGCCTGAACGGACTGCGCAGGCTGACAAGGGTCGATACTTTTTGCAGATGCATTAAACCCCCTTTGCATAATATAACTCCAGAAAATTGTCACTCTGAAACATATATTGCTTTTCATTTCAAATCTTTCAGAAATGTATGCAAAGTTGCTGCTTCCTCCAGTATTGAAGAAACAGGAAATAATAACGTACAATTTGTTGTTCAAAGTGTGAGTAAACCCAGACGTATTTATCACTGTTTTCAATAACTAACATTGAATCAGTGTTAGACTTTTGCTCCGCAATAGAAAAGTTCCCCGGTGGTTTGGAGTTTGGATCATTATTTGACCTTGGCCTTTATGGAAGCCAGAAAGTAAAGTCAAGTGTATCAAAATCAAATACTCTTATCCTGCGATCTTTCAGAAACCAATTAAAGTGTTTATGAAGTCATTACAGGCTCCTTTTTTCCAACGTGAGTAAGCTTGAATAACGGTTAAACTGATGTTTTATTCCACATCCGCATATTTTCCTCTAAAAACAGATGTCGTTCCATTGGCCCAACGTGTTTTTATAGAATCTGGCTATATATTCATTAGGCTGCTAAACTAGGTTCAATGAGCTATATGGAATCATATAAGACTGCAAAGAACGTGCAATCTGATCTTGGATCTACACCTTACAATACTATGAGATTTTCTGGCGAAGAGAATTTTTAAACCTCCATGTTCCAGTTTCACTATCGGCTTAGATTGCATGATTTATTTAACAGTTAAACGTTAAAATCTACGTACCATGAAATAGCATTCAAGAAACTTTGGTTTTTTCAAAAACATCCTCATATCAATTTTACATGCGGAGCTTGAGAAAAGTGGATGGCTGGTTCGAATCCCAAGCAAATTTCTTTCTGATGATAGTAATTGCGACAAGATTCATTCCTCTCACACTGCTGATAATTGTTTCGACGATGGTGACGTGGGAAAGCAGGCAGTGGCTTGGGAAGAACTTTGAGCAAAGTACTGGTTACAGAAACCGCAGGAAAGCTCGGATATGTGCACTGACTACCGCGGTGTAACTGAAATAATGCATGAAAACGGCGTTAAACTCCATACAATCAGTCAATCAATTCTATATAATTATGCATTCAGATACGGTGGACCAGGGACTCAACTAGTGACAGATGAATTCAGCCTTGGATGGGAACATTATTTGTCCAGTGAACACAATATTATTATAGCCTATGTAGATGCTCGTGGCACTGGAGGACGTGGAAACAAGTGGATGCATTCTAACTATAAACGTTTGGGAACTTTAGAAGTCACCGATACAATAACAGCTGCAAAGTAAGTGTTTTATTTCGTACATGTAGCCATAACTCTTAGACTGTTTAACGGTTCCATGAATGAATATTGCGGAGCGTGTAGACTAAATTAGCGCTCACATACCTGCAGCCTGATCTTGGTCTTCACTCTGCTTATTTGCTTACCCGCTAACTTTTGAAAACATATGGCCTGCAAGACGCGATAAGTGGCATTCGAACATTTGCGTAAAATGTCGTCTCGGATCAGCCTGCGCAGTCCGCGCAGGCTAATCCGAAACGACACTTTCCGTTTTTATGTAATAAATTCTGTTTTGCGCAAGTCTACTGTAGCACAGAATCTAATGTAGTCGTATAGTGCCGTCCCTGATTAGCCTGTGCGGACTGCGCAGGCTGATCCGAGACGACACTTTACGCAAATGTCCGAATGTCCCTTTTCGCGTGTCGCAGGCCATATCTGCAAAAGGCGAATTATTTTAGCCATGCTCTCGGAAAAGGGTCTTTAATGCATCTTTGTGATGTAAGTCATCACTTTATTATAGATCCATTAAAATTCATTTTGTCTGACTAAAGACTGAATCCTGAGTTAGAATGGTCCTCGGACATGAAGAATATTGATGAAAGGCAAAAAGTTTCGACCCAGATTAGCCTGCACAGACTTCGCAGGCAGATCTGGGTCGATACTTTTCGCAGATGCATTATATTCCCTTTTCAGAGAATAAGTGTGAAAACATAATTTACCCGAATGAAAAATAGTCTGTGTTTCCCTTTGTTATCATCTTTTCAAAAAGTGCTGCAAGGCGAAAAGTAAAACTATTTATGTTTAGAGCTGATGAAAATTAATTGTACAAGTACATATTTAAGAATCTGATAATTTTTGTTTCTAAATGGTTTCAAAAATGATATTATGGTTGAGGGAAAATTGCTTACAATGTCTTATTATTGAAAAGAGAGAGAGGGAGAGAGAGACAGACAGAGAGACAGAGAGACAGAGAGAATGTGAATGTGAATGTTTAAAAACATTTTTCTAAAGCAACAGCTTATGTCATTGAGCGATCTTGAAATTGTACAAATACATATATTTCAAGAATGTAGAAATTCTGATTTTTTGTAAAAATAGTTCAAAACTGCGAATATCGTTTGAAAAAAATGACGAAAATATCCTAGAATTGGAAAAAAAATTGTGAGTGAATGTTTGAAAACATACATATGTATTTCCAAAGTACATTTACCTGGGAAAAACATGCAATAAAAGTGTAACAAGTTTTACACACGTATACAGTTGACGACAATTTACTCTCTTATTTTCTTATATGTATGACTTTCTATATTTTAGTCACATCAACAGACTCGAGTATGTTAACGAGAGAACAGCCATATGGGGTTTGGTAAGTATTTGTTAATCTTTGTCAATTTTTTCTATTTATCTTTCGTTTGTTCGTTTGTTTGTTTGAACATTTAAATAAAGGCAGCTCACCTAAATATATCTTTCCTAGCTGGGTCCCGATGTGTCTTTCATAATGACACTTTGGCGAAAGATAATGAGAATCGAACCTAAGGCCTCTTGTCGTGCATTCTATCTTGAAAAGGTCAACCTGTGTCTCACATGGCTATTAAACGTCTAAAGAAAGGAAATAAGTTTATACCAACCATCAGCTATGCTTTAGTCCTTTTTGAAGGATAACCGAAATAAGTTAAACCAATTACCTTCCTTTAACCGGTTACCCCATGCAGGCGACTTCGGTCGTCTTTTAGAAGATCACTGCTAAAAAAAAAACAGAAAGCTTTGTTTCTTGATAAAATGAGTTGATATAGGACACTGATTGATAGCAGACAGAATACTTCTTTACTAAATACCAGCTGTTTTCACTACATTTCAGTCATACGGTGGTTTTCTAACAGCCTCGGTTTTAGCACGAGGTGCAGAATCGCCATTTAAATGTGGGGTGGCGGTGGCACCGGTGACTGATTGGAGATACTACGGTAAGGTCAAAATATCAAATTCTCTGTGTATCTGTCTGTCTCCCTCTCTCTCTCTCTCACTCTGTGCCCCCCTCTCTCTCGCATATCAATCGATATCAACGTTATTCATCTCTGATCCATACAAGCCCCCATTCCTCTCCTTTTCTAAAAACACCGTTTTCCTACTTTTTAACCCTCATGCTGCCAAGTAACTAATATTAAACTTTTAAGTCGATAGTAAAAAACCCGATTTTTGCTATTTCAAAGGTATTTTTGAGAGAAAGATATCTCCTTATCGGCCAGTGTAGATCCAAGATCAGACTGCACGTTCTGTGCAGTCTGATCTTGATCTACACCGTCCGCAAAAGGTCAATGAGTCGCGCTTAGCAGCCTAAGACACATTTCTTTATTGCAGCTGTAATTAAGTGAAAGTCATCAGATGTCTGTTACACCGTTAAACGAATAACCATTGAAACGTCAATGAGGGAAAGCTCAGTTATCTTCCTTTACATTTATCTCGTAGACACTTTCTGCATTCAACTCAACACGTCATTGCAAGTTTTAAATACGAGTATCGTGACAAATTAAGATCTTACAAAGTGCGAGCAATTTCTCTGCGTGTGATGGTGTTTTGCTGACCCTTAACATTAACTAGTGACTAACTAAATCAAATTTACATATGACCTTGTAAAAAAAAGACCAGCATGTATAGCTCATTTGGTAGAGCGTAGGACTCGTGAACGTGATGTTTCGGGTCACTTGAGGGTATGAGTTCGATTCCCACAGCTGGCATCTAAAATCACTTATAGTCTTTCGGATGAGACGTTAAACCAAGGTCCCGTGAGAAGGTGCTATACACCCGGCACGTTAAAGAACAAGTAGTAACTTAAGATGGGTATCGTCCTCTATTTGCACTATCTCCCTTAACAATACTAACAGCCTTCAGGGGGTGTTGCCCATATTGGCAACCTGTGGCGACGATAAATAAACGCAAATTCAATCATGACCTTGTAAAAATAAAGATTGATTAACAAATATAAAAGTTTGACATATATTTAAATGTAAAATGTCGTCATAAGTTAGTAATTGTTTCGGTGCCTTTTATTGTTTTCATTGATGTGTCACTTGATTGCTCAAATACAGCTTATGAAGAGGAATTGTTTTATTTCTATACTACATTTTTCAGCGAAGACCGAACAATACAAGAGAAACATGTGGTGTCCTCATTCTCTCTTGAAATACGAAATTGTTTTTAACAAAATAAGCAACCTGATTGGCCAAGACGTTCTGTCTCGGCCAATCAAATGGCTAACTTTTGTAATTAAACAAGTAGAACAATATTCAGAATGGGTGATAAACATTGTTCCGGAGGTACGAGTCGTGATTATTTATGTACGAGTAGTTTATTTATCCTTATAGATTCTGTGTATACAGAGCGTTATATGGGTTTACCAACAGCTCACGATAATTTGGCGGCTTATAATGTAAGTATTGTAACGATTCGTGGTATCAGGGGTTTATCTATACTTTTGTAGTAAAGATTCAGATTTAACGCATATACTTCCTTTTACTGTTATCACACTAGTATCCATTATGAGTTTGTGTACCGTACACACGTTTGACAGAAGCACTGTATTCTCATGTTGTAATTTCAAAACAAGGCTTACCTAGAATTCTATGTCTTTGGAATATTAATAACCAATAATTATATCAAAGCAAAGATTGATTGTAAACTCATATCCGAAAGTTGTTTGGATTCTCTTTTTTTATCCCACGTGATCACTCCTGTTTAAAGAGTGACTTGGTTTCACGCGTATAAATTTCAACACATACATGTGCGCATTTTTTTGTGACTAGTTACTCAAAACGCGATGATTCTTATACTAGTTTAACCAATAATAGGGTTGGTGTTCTATTACGGATTGAACTTTTGCTTTTCAGTTGTTAAAAAAAAAAAGATTATGTCTAGGTCGAATACAGCGTTTGAAGAAACATCATGGAGATATAGCGCCAATCCAAAGAATGAATAAGGTCCACCGAGGGCGGCTTATAATAAAATTTATGGCTTTTGCCCCGATGGTTGGGTAAAATTCAATAATGAAAATAAATTTACTTTGTACCTTTTATCATTGCTGCTTTCGGTTTAGCATTTTATAACTTAAATATGTTTAATACAATGTCATATGCTAAGTATTTCATATACGGATATATTTAGATTCGGCCTTTCAAGTGTTAAGTAATAAAAAAGTACCAATTGGTGGACTATTTGACCCACTTTACCCTTGTTAACGACGTATATCACAAATTTCTCAAACAGACAGATTTTTTAAAAACTTTTCACATACAAAGCTCAGCATGTCTCTATGAAAGTACAGTAAAAAAAGAAACGGGTCACCGTGCTCGTTTCTGAGAAATGTGCCTTTGAAAATGGTATTTACAGTTCCAAAATTCGGCTCTTATTGGATTAACACGCTTTTCTCTAATACTCAGTTACACAGGAAAATTTCCGGAAGAATATACAAATATACATCATTTTAATGAAAATTCATTTAGTTATGCACAAAAAAATATATAAGGGCCTGGTTTTGAGCTTGGTAAATGCTACAAATATGCATGTTATATAGACAATAGAGTAAAAAAAGGGAGATAATTTGACCCAATTAAGGGTTAGTCTTTAATATATACACTGAACCAAAAAAGAAACTTCCCCTGTGTTTAAGTGTAGATATACACAAATATGAAAATCAGGATTAAACTACATTTATATGCATTGAAAGAGTATTTTATTGCGACTTTGTGTGAAAAAAATTATTGCTGAGGGTTTATCCAAAAGTAGTGAAATGGTAGTTAAAATGCGGAAGGGGTTGCTCACCAAAATCACAAATTAATACCGGGTATGACCACCTTCAGCATGAAGGACTGCCTTGCATCGTTGGCGCATAGAACGGATAAGTGTATTGATTTCGGCTTGTGGAATGTTGTTCCATTCCTGAATTAAGGCTTGTCTTAGCTGAATGACGTTTGACGGTGGAATAGGGCGACGTCTAACACGCTGGTTCAAATTATCCCAAAGGTGTTCAATGGGATTCAGATCAGGGCTTTTGGCAGGCCAGTCATCAATAAATGCAATGTTATTCGCCCTGAGGAAATTCACATTGTCCCTAGCTGTATGGCTTGTGGCATTATCATGCTGAAAAAGAGTGATATTGGCAACAGTCTGCATAAAGTTCATTTCTCCTACGGTATACTCGAACCCTGCCATCACCTCGATGAATGGAAAACCTCGACTCGTCAGAGAAAAGAACGCTATTCCATTGTTGTCTAAGCCAGCGTTGGTGTGTACGTGCCCAATTAACACGATTTACGCGGTGACGTCGCGTCAAAACACAACCAACGTATGGACGACGTGCACGTAGCCCACCTTCGCGCAAGCGATTGCGCACAGTTTGGGCAGATATACGGTTGTTATGTGTACCAGGGGTGTTAGCAGCAGTGGCTGTGGCAGTTTGGAAGCGATTGCGCAGGTGGGTGTTCCGAATATAGCGGTCTTTGCCGCGCGTCGTGACGCGAGGACGTCCACTACGTGGTCGATCTTCCGTCCGCCCTGTTGCTTGAAAACGTTGCCTAAGGTGTCGAATAGCACGAGTAGAACATCCAATATTCATAGCAACAGCATTCATCGTCATACAAGCATTAAGCATGCCAATGGCACGTTCGCGTAAATTTTGAGGAATTCTAGGCATATCAAAAATAAAGAAAACTAAAAAGAATTTAATTTTTTTCAACGTCTTTTTCTTATTGACATGAAAGTCTATAAAATCAGACTGAAAAGTTTCAAAAAATATACACGAATTATACTGCACGTATGCACGTGAAAGTCGCTTTTAGCGGGTTTCTTCTGCAAAATGCTTTCAATCGAGTTAAATTTTGTTTTATCGGACACATAATCGTTCGCCCGAATATATGTAGGTCATCTGACATTTTGATTTTTTCAAATAACATTGCATTTGCACTTGAACACAGGGGGAGTTTCTTTTTTGGTTCAGTATACATACTTTCTAACGGATAGATTTTTCTTGAAATTTCCACACTTATAGTATTCACGATTCTAAACAATAAGAAAAAAATATAAATGGCACCTATCCTTGCTTATTTCGTCAGGAAACAGGGTTGAAGGTCACTGTGGAAGGGAAAAAATAGGATAAAAGCTCAGCAGACATAGTGGGAAAATGAGAAATTGCTCATTAGGAGCGATTTCTCCTTTTCCCACAATAATTTTCAAAGTGGAAACAGCTATACTTCCACAGCTTTTAATTTCCTACTTTTGTTTGCTTGTTTGGTGTGTAACGCCGTGTCAACAGTATTTTAATTATTTCACGGTGACAATTCACAGATCCAATATGTATTCGGCAGTTAAACTACGTATTAGAAGCTGTAATGATTATTCAGACTTTTTCGAATGTGCAGTCGGTTTAAAACAAGGGGAGGTAATTTCCCCATTATTATTTTCTCTATTTTTGGAAGATCTCGAGCTATTTTTAGCAGACGATGTTAATTCTGGTATTACAATTGATGAAATCATGTTCATTCTACTTTTATTTGCAGATGATATGGTTATCCTCGGGAAAAGTCCTGAGGATATCCAGAAAAGTTTGGATCGTTTAAACTTGTATTGTCATGAATGGGGATTAACTGTAAATGTAGAGAAGACCAAAATTGTTGTATTCAGGAAAAGAGGATTGTTAAGAGAAAACGAGAGCTGGCATTTTAATAATAGTTATATACAGGTCGTAAATTATTTTAATTATCTAGGAACAGTTTTTAATTATACTGGCACATTTATTTTAAATAATGAATTCATTACTGGAAAAGGCTTAAAAGCCCTTCATACTCTTATAGCAAATACCAGTAAATATGATTTTAAAGTGAAAATTTTATTGCAGCTTTTTGACACCTTTGTGGGATCTACTTTGAATTACGGATGCGAAATAACTGGTTTTTCGAAAAGTAAACAAATAGAAAGGGTCCATCTGGAATTCTTGAGATATACTTAATGTCAAACAATCAACATGTACAATAAGTCTTTATGGGGAACTAGGACGATACCCGCTTTATATTTCCAGAAATGTTCGAATAATTAAGTATTGGTGTAAAATATTAAAATCTGAAAATATACTTTTACGGCAAATATACCAAGCTATGTTAATTGATTGTAATAATGGTCTTAAAAACTGGGCATCGAATGTTAAGTCCGTCCTAGATACTACAGGCTTTTCTGACATATGGAATACACAGTCAAGTGCTAATCTCAAATCGTTCCCTCCAATCTTCAAAAGACGAATTATCGACATGTTCATTCAAAATTGGTCAAATAGTATAAATAATAGTCAATCTACCAGGATCTATAAAGATATTAAAGAAACTTTCTGCATAGAGGATTATATTACACTTTTACCTAAACACTTATATAGATTTATTGCAAAAATACGATTGTCCTCTCATATTTTAAAGTAGAAACGGGAAGATATGGCTCTCAACGAATCGATTATAATCAAAGAATTTGTTATCAATGTAATAAAAATGCAGTTGAGGACGAGTTCCATTTTATTCTTATTTGTCCGGCATATTCTGACATACGTAATCAGTATATTAGACCATACTATACAAATAGACCAAGCATGTATAAATTAGTTCAGTTATTAAAATCCAGTAATAAAACAATTTTGAAAAATTTAGCCCAGGGTCCTGAAAGAGGCCTTTAAGCGCAAAATAACGTTCTAAAATGGATAATCCACTTTATGAGTACTTTGAATAACTGTCATCAATTATACTACAGTCCCGACATGTTTTTCTCTCTTTTTTCCAAACGCCAATTCTGTAAGATAATTTTTCTGTTTTTTCTATTTATGTATTTGTTGTTTCTTTTTGAATTTAACTCTCTCTGTGCGTGTATGTGTGTGTGTGTGGGGTGTGTGTGTGGGGTGTGGGTGTGTGTGTGTGTGTGTGTGTGTGTGTGTGTGTGATAATGTTTGTTTGTCTGTGTTGTTGTTTGTTTGTTTGTTTGAACGACCTTGTGTATAAACTGTATTACTTTCATATTGTGTAACTAGAAACTATGTATAGTTTACGTTACTTCAATAAAGTATCTATCTATCTATCATTTTTTTTTTCTCTTTACTAATACTACCCGAAGAAAGTGCCACTTGTTTCAGTGCACCAACAGTATTACCATAAGTGCGAAAAATACATACGTGCACTTTTGATCCACTATCCATGACAAAAACACATGCGCAGTAGCATGCGCACGAACATTTGTGACATACATCGTTAACTTATATTTCAGACCGCCAACGTGTCTAAATATGCTTCCAATTTTAAAACATCGAGGTTCATGCTCATACATGGAACAGGGGACGGTAAGAAACCTTTTTATACATAAGCTAAGATCTGTCAGAAGGAGGGCTTAATGCATCTCCGTAATATATTATACCAAGCGAGTCATCACATAATTATCGATCCATAAATTCCAATTCGTCTAACATATGAATTAATCTGAAGATAGAATAATCTTTTGACATGCAGAAAATTTAACAAAAACAAGAAGTTTTGACCAGTATCAGCCTGCACGGAATACACAGGCTGACATGGGTCGATACTTTTTGCAGATGCATTGAATCCTCTTTCAAAGAGCAGGGCTCAATTTAATTTACTTGTTACTCTTTAATTTATTTATCACTATAAGAGATGTTTTTAGACGTAACGGAGAATTACTTTCTATCTGGGACTGTAAAGACAAATATATGTAAGGGAGATATAAATATTGAAAAATTGGAGCCATTTTTTTAGTTTAAATTTCTCAAATAATATCTGACTAGGTAGATTGAAAATGAGATTACACATTGTGTGCAGTTTGATCTTAATCTATATTGTAGGAGAAACTTTATTTAAATGCCATGAGCTCTGTAAGAGTATGAAGGTCATGTTTTTAACGAATGAATTCTTAACTTTATTTTTCAGACAATGTCCATTTTCAAAATTCTGCTCAACTTATAAAAACATTAACAGAAAACGATGTGTATTTTAGATCTCAGGTAGGGCTGGATTCTAACTCTCTGTCTCTCTCTCTCTCTCAAAAAGCTATTTTGTAGTTTTATATTTATAGGTATTTCGGTTTGTAAAAAGACTTGTATGTTTGAAATACGACATAGGGTAAATAACATTTACGAAGTGAGCAGATTGACTTCCTAGGTAAAACAACATTATATAGATTGCACAGTCGAAAAATAGAAGGTCCCTAATAGAAAAAGGACAGTTAATTCCTGTAGTTGTTTTTTAACTATACAGCATTGTTTAATATGGAATTAAAATTTACTATAAGATATAGAAGATATTTGTTTTTTTTTTTTTTTTTTCGGTAACCCCCCCCCCCTCAAAAAAAAAGTTCTATTTTTTTCATGCTTCTAACCCCTTTTTTTGTTGCGAGTTCAAAATCTAGTACAGTTGTTTTCGGTAATTCCCCTTGGCGTACCTCCCCCTACATAACAACGCATTACAGTATTACGTAAAGCGCGAAAATTGTAAGGTAAATTTGAGTGAATTACGTCATATTTCCCTCTGGATAACTAGTGGGCGGGAACTACTGTCTCCGCCTTTAATTGAAGTGTTAGAAAATATGAAATCGGTATTTCGAACTGGTCCTAACCATGATATATCAAACCATAGTCCACCATTATTTCTCGATAAACTACCGAAAAGGATGAAATAAGTCTGTATCTTTTCAATGCGATTTCAGTTTGCATTTGGAAAAAAATAAATGCAGTTGAAAACAGGGCCATTTGACGATAAAGTATCTGTTTCCCGAAAATGTGTGCAGACACCAATATTTTTGTGCAATATACATTCATTTTGTAGATATTTCATATCTCATACTTTTTTTATATCTACGGCAGACTTTGTTTGACAGACTAGAGTTTTTTTTTACACATGGGATACTTTATTTTTTCTATCAGTTGCAAAAGATTGATTTTGAAAAAATGAAGATAGTATTTTTTCCTGCTACCAATGATATGATTACATGTTAAGAAAATACCACTTCATGACACTCTTGAAAAAATAAAAGCCTTAACTTTTATGTAGAATACTTATTTTTGTAAAGAAATAGGGGTATATCTCTGTAGATTTCCCTTCAGTCTGATCTTGAGTTACAATGTTCAATAGTTTGACAAATATTGTAGCCGGTAAAAGTCTTGAAATTGATAACAATTGTACTATTCATACTTACATGTACTGTAATTCTAGAGAGTTAAAAACACGGAAAATTTGTCAAAAACCGTTTTGTTACGACCCTTAGGAGAAAGACTTTTGAAAACGTTGTGCTAACAGGAAAACTTGGTGGTTACCGGCATGTTCTACCTTCCCAACAACTTTTCAATGCTTTCAGGGACAAATGATACCGTGTAAGCCACAATTAATTTGTTGTCTTTTACCGATCTCAAATCTTGTCGCTTGGAAAAGAGTTTGGAAACAAGGTCTTTTTTTTTTCTAAGGAAAGTGTTCCTTGTCAGAGCTGTCTACAGTATACACGTCAAAAATCGTAATGTAATATTAATACAAAAGCTCAGAATGTTAATGTAAAGAGTTAAGTGTGTCTTTTCTTTCAGATATACACAGATGAAAATCACTTTCTTAATGGTGCCAACACGAAGACACATTTATATAATACAATGGAAGACTTTATCATGCAGTGTTTTGGCAAGCCAACAAGTTTTGACGATTCTGTTGAAGACTTTAATTCAGATACAGATGTCGAGATAGCAGACGAAGGAGAATATACCACTAGATAAATAGAATTATTCCAAAATGAATATACTAATGGACCTACACTTTGTATTTTCAATGAAGTTTCCAACAAGTTGTTACGGCTGAATCGAGGATTTTGATTCAGATCAAGACATGGGAGCACAACAAAGAAATCCGGATTTCTTATCTAGACTACCACATGAGTAGGCATTTGCTATCAGATTCGAAAGACAGTTAGCTTAATCTGCATTTGCAAATAAGCCATGCTCTAGCAAACAATGCATCTCCGTGTTGCATGATACCGAGCAAGTTATCACATAAATATGGATCCATTAAATCCATTTAGTCTAACAACCGGCTGAATCCTGAGATAGAATGGTCGTTTGATATGTAGGTAAAAAGCAAAGAGTTTCGATCCAGGTCAACCAGTGCGGAATGCTCACGCTGAGTCGATACTCTTTGCAGATGCATTAAGCCCCATTTTTCAAAGAGCATGGCTCAAGTTTTTATAACTGATTTTAGGATTTTGATTCGGATAAAGACGTGGAAACATACACATACAAAAAAAATAAAAACCCTGATTTCTTATCTAGACCACAACATGGGTACCCACGAGCTATCAAGTTCGAGAGAAAATTACCTTAATTTACATTTCCAAATGTAATTACACCGAAAAACTATGACGATCTTATTAATATTTTAAGTTCTAGCAGAGCATCGAAACAGCAGATGAATCGAAATTCTAATACGTAGAACTTTGTTTAACTACAGTGGACTCTTACAGATTGAAAGAAAGGATCCACATATTGACTTTTCAGACATGTTTTAAAAGCCAGCTAGTCTAGAATTAGATAAACAAAGAAAATTAAAAGAGAATGACCAATTAAAGCTTTGTTCGGGTGTTTGCAAAGGAGTATTGTCGACTCTGTAAGGGATTTAATTCTGATAGTAGCGTCGAAAAGGCAAAGGAATCAGATTCTTAAACTTTAGAACACTTCAGTTATCCGAGTCTAAAGAGGATACCCACACTTTGCGGAGAATTATGCACTTGATGAAATGATCTCCCTAGGTTAACAAAAGTGTCCGCGCATTTTTGTAAATCTTTAAGGCGAGCACGAAGGCACTGAACACATTTGTCGATGCTAAAGCAGAACAGATATATTTTTGTAACTGTCTGTTGGGCACTAACTTTCAATTATTTTTGACAACCTTTCCTCGCACAGAGAGAGATTGATGATATAAAGGTCGATTTTATTTTGCAGATTTACAGTTGATTTGTTTCCGAGACGTCTGATTGTTTGTGATTAAGATTGCTACGTCCAATGAAATCCCTACTTTGAAGAAAGATTTTTTTTTTAATTTACACTTTACAACACTTAATCGACAAGGTGGCCATATACATTTGTAATTTATTGTTAGTTTATTTTATCCATTTGTCCGTTCTTCTGTTGGACATAAATTATATGGATTTGTTTCTCATATTTCTTTTTTCGTTCTTAATCTTTTGATCATACATTTTTCAATTTACATACTAAGTATTTTTTTTTCTATTTTTTATTCCCAATGTCTAGTCAACATTTGATTCTTTTTTTTTGGAAGTGTTCGGTCATATGCAATGTATTGATTTTTCGTTTATGTGAATCAATGTGCGTTCACTTATCAGCTATAATTGTTCATCATGGTCAGTTTTGCAATATTTTATTGTCTATAAATCTTCAATTTTTATATTGATGCCTTTAATTCTTAAATTGCTGTGTAGCATTAAATATATACGGACTATTATATTGCAGTGACTTTCCTGGTACTTGTATTTACTTCGAGCAGCGTGAGAAAATTTGGTATCGCGCGATAAGTAAATACAAGCATCAGGAAAGTCATTACAATATTATGTTCCTTTTATTATATACCAACACCTTTTCAACGACAAAATATTGAAAATTATTGAAATTTTAATCGATTACGGTAAACAAAAAAAAAAAAAAAAACAAATAACGGTGCAGTAGCCAGTTACTTCAATTTTATGAATGGCGGATGAGTAACAAGCGTAAAATTTTGACCAATCAAATTGCAAATGACTACATACATAGAGAATAGATGGTTGGTGTCTTGGATGGGTTAAGTTTATCGGGCAAGGCGGAGGAATTTATCTGGTGAGCCGAAGGCGAACCGGATAAATTTCGGAGCCGAGCCCGATAAACTTAACCCATCCAAGACACCAACCATCTATTCTATTTATCCTGTCACTCACTGTAACGGAACAAAACAAACAAACGGAAAAAAAACATTGATAAAGACCGTACCTTCAATAAATTTCCGGAGCCGAGCCTGATCGACTTTCTTAATCCAAGACACCAACCATCTATTTTATTTATCCTTTTTCTCAATTATAATCCAAAAATCCGACTAAATTGAAAATTTCGCTCGAAATAAGGCACATATTGACATCTTTCTCACTAGATCTATGAGAAACTTGAAATGAAGAACCGTGTTTACATAACCCTCTGGATATGCAGCTGTAATAATGACGTCATGAATGATATTGGCTACGTCATAATTATCAAACGTGACGTATCTCCGCAGAAAAATATTGTGGCGAAGAAGACAATGTGTTTTAACATAACAGACTATTAATTAAACGAGCAAAAGTATTCGCTAGCGATTGATTCATTCATTACGGCAGTAAGACGCTTGGTTGAAAATAGTCCCAGTCAGCAGGTGCGCACTTAGCGGTCATGTGACCAACTGACGGATAACAAAAAAAATATACGGCACCCTGTTATCCGTCAGGTAAACCCGGAAGTGACAGGATAAAAAAAAAGAAAGGTTTAATCCCTCTGATGATAATAAAAATAAATGAATGAAAGGGATCAAATTCCAAGTATTCTTTTTGAAAATATTATTTTACTATTTTATTTCAACATAGCTTCATACAATTCCAGCCAATTAAAATAAAATTTTTGGAGTAATTTAAAAGCTGTTTTTATCGAAATAGCTCTCAAAATATCGGACAGTCGCATAACTCAGATCAATGCCAAACTGAAATTTCTTTGCAGACTGAAATTGGAAAAGCTTGGCTGCGAAAGCACCTCATGTTTGCCGTTGGTATTTTGGAAGTCTATAACAATAAAATAATTTATGTTCCTTTCAAATTGCCAAATGTTTTCAAAAATACGTTTATCTTCTCCTTCGTCTCCTTAACTTCATTCCATTATGTAGGAGTTATCGAGGGTACACAGTCATCATTTTAGTCAAAATGTTTATGAACCATTCATTAAAGGTTATCATTCATTAACCTTCGTTCTTTTTCTCTTTTTATTTATATTCGTCTCTTTCTCTATTTATCATATTGACTTCACATTTCAATTTTGCCTTTGCATTTACTGTATATGGTAATTTTTTTTCTCTTTTACGATATTGATCAAACTGTTGATGTTGCATTGATATTCTTTTTTGTGTAAAATATCCGATCATACACCATTGTGTTGTTATCGTTCATTTAGGGCCTTATTCAACAACTATTTTAAGATCATTCTTGGGCTTACACTCCAGATTTTCTAAACCTGAAAGTAACACAACTTCTGATTGGCTAAAACCATTTGGTGTAGCCCATCAGAAGTTGTGTTACTTTCAAATTTGGAAAATCTTGGAGAATAAGACTTTGAATGTTCTTAAGAATGGTTGGTAAATACGGACCGTAAATCATTTGTCCGTTCAGTCATTGGCCATGCTTGTACCTTTTAGATGCTCGTGTATTATTATTATCATTATTATTATTATTGTTATTATTAATTATTATTTCTTGCAAATACAGTTTTTCTTAATTTAGTACTTTCCTGCTTCAAATCTTTGCAGAACAGTTTTTGTTTCTTTTATATCACCGAATATAAGAAAATACGCTTTTTATTTCAGTAGGATTGTTCCCATATTTAAGCTGTACCGTCTCTCGCAAATAATTCGAGCAGATTTACTCTTTCAGATCATTCTCAAATGATCTAGGAATAACGTTTTTCCATTGTAGTTTCAATATTGAATCACCTTTTTTTATATTTTTTCATCGTTATCATATTTTATTTTCCTTTTTTATTCCTACCAACGTGTCAGGAGACTTCATTCTGATTTTTATTCTTTTTTTTTTCACTTTCACTTCCTAAACTCTATTGTTGTTGCATATAGAAATGTACATGTATGTATCCTGACATTTTATTTTTGTCCAGAAAACCTAGTTTGACTTCGACTTTGAATCGTCACTTTGAATTTACTATTCTGTTAACAGATAGAGTAGTGCTCTGGCGTAATCAATATTAGTAATTTAACGTAAGAGATAGATGCGTTATACGCTGGACTCGAAATAGTTGTCGAAAAAACAGTTGTCATTTCAGCTTCTCTTTTTGCGGTTTTTGCAGTGTGTAACTACAGAAATTGATGGCGGTATCATTTGTTCTTTATTACGAATTATTTTATAGGTCTAGTCGTTCTTTAGCGTCTTTTTACTTGTTATCGATATTGTTCCAGTTGTTGTTATCATGAACATTATGATCCTTATCAAAAATGATGTTCAATTTAACATTTACTATTGTATCTTCCCAATTACAAGCATTCGTGTTCATGTATTTACCACTCTTAATCATTCTATGATTTATTATTAGAAGGCGTTGTTATTTACATGTATTATGATTTCACTGAAATAAACCTGATGATATTTTTCCTTTCTTTTCTTGTATTCTTTAGCTACTGGCTATACGTCATCTCTTGGCTGTCCCTCGGTATGTGCGTGAAGTTTTATATTTCTAACATCTTCTTTCCTGAAAATCCACGATAACAAAACTGAAAAACTGAAAAATTGCATGCTGACTTTCTCTATTTAGTTCGGGTAGACATCATTTAGGTTTCAAAATCTTGATCCGTCAGAAGCATGATTCCTAATGGTGTTGCCCTTTATAGCAACAATTAAGCAATCTACAATGTATAAAAGTCTCATGATACATTCTATCGGACAGAATTCATATATAGGTAGCGTGAATGGTCCCTTGATTTTTTTCAATTTCTTGAAGGAATATCGGTCTGTCAAAACCATTTACTGCATGTCAAAGGATCAGTGTACCTCATGATTGGGATGGTTGTTGTACGAAATGGACTTTATGAAACCATAATGATACCAAGACTGGCTATGTATCCTGCATCACTGTGATGCATTAAATCCTCTTTTGCCTGAGTATGGCTTATTATTGCATAGAAGATTATTGCATTTTCATAAGAATTTATACAAACCTGATAATGAGAGGTCTCTAAACTTATCTGTTTCAGACTTACTTATAGAAAGAGCGTGGCTGCTCAGGCCTAATTCTGTTTTCTCTACCTAAAAGATGGCTATGATGGAGGATGGCATTGAACCATTGTTACGGCAATTAAATATCTTAGCAAATACATGTAATCCCATGGTTTTACGTGTCGCCTTTTCTCACAATGTCTATCACTATTATTAATAGTTCTATCAAGATGTTTCCATTTTGAGCGAGTCTAAATGTTGCATACTCCGTTTTAGGAACAACTTAGGTCTATCTATGCAATGAACTATATTTTGATACATAAAGATGGGTACAACCTTTTTTTGGTTATGCTTTTTACAGGTTGCGTCGTTTTAAATATGGAAGAATCAAGCCCCTCACTGTTTAGGCTAATTCTTACCAATGAACAATTAAAATATAAAAATTGTTAAAAGGGGAACGCTTGAAAGACGGGAGATACTATTTGATTGATGTAAAAAATATAGTTGTTTGGGAAATTCGGAGATCAACTACAAGGTCGTTAGAAGTCACATTTTGTACAACAATAGGTTAAATTTGTTAATTAAGTCTTCACCAAACGACAAAATTTTAGACTCGTCCAAATTTAGACTACATGTATTTTGTTAAGACAAATAAAAGGTGACTCAGACGATGAGTCCTAAAAGGATCAAAAACAGAGCGAGAAAAGGAGTAAATGCAATTACTTTTTACAAGTTGTTTTCAAAAGCTTTCTACCACAGGATCGTTTAATCTCGGGACTGTGTGGTACAGGGTTAAGTATTAATTATCTTTTCCCACAGAGCAATTTCAAACGATGCCATTTCTCCGGGATTTTTCATGAGTCTGCAAGGGCTTACACGTAAATGATAATTATGCAGCATGTAACTTTTTAATTCACTGTTAAAGGAAAATTCTCTTGTTTTACCCCCTTTTCCCACTATACTCATAGTCTGTGTCAACTTTAATCTATCAGATCTAGTATTGTCATTCTTTTTACGGTTAATACTCTTTGCAGAAGAAACTGATTGAGTGATGTAGAAAAAAAAAATTTTTTTTTTTTTGAAAAGTAGGAGATAACTTGTAAAAAGTTATTGCGCCCGTTTCCATATTTTATCCTAAACAGTCAACCGCAGGGTCGTTAGATGTCGTACTTGTACAGTCACAGGTCAAATTTATTATAATTCATATCGATTTTTACATGTCCGCGAAAGTTGGCTATGGTTGTCCGTTTTCAAACGTAGTCTGCCGTAGTAATATGCCTACTATACGGTCAATTAGGTTGAAGTAAGTTGGAAGTAGGTTCAAAATTGGCAAAAAGGGGAAACATAAAAAGTCTAAGGAGGTTGAGCTACGTGTAAGTACGGTCAACTACATTCAACTGCGAGCAAAGTGGCTAGGATTAACTAGGGTATCACTAAGTCTAACTACGGCTAACTATGTTACACTACGTATAAACTACCATGGTCCTAAGTACGCGCAAGTACGGTTAGTTAGTGTCAACCTCGTTCAGCTACGGTAAAAAGTTGTGGCTGCGCCTGCTCAGTACGGGTAAGCTAGTCGTTGTGCTGTGGGAAGTTGATGAGCCAGAAATTGCTGATCACTTATTCAGCCATGCCGCCTTGGAAGAAAAGATGGTTTCCAAAACTGCGGTCACCTACAGCACGCACTACGGTTAAGTACGGTTAATTACGGTAAACCATAGCCCTCTGAAACTCCATTAGTCGATCAAGGGATAACGAAATTTTCATTATCGGACACCGTTACTATAAATAGCACATTGGGGATTCCCACTGTATCGTATATAGTAAGACTAGAAAGGGTGTTAATGAAAATTTGAGTATATTTCGTGATGTACAGGCGATGTACCAATGTACTATATGTGTTCTATGATCGACCAAGGAAAATTTTAGTGTTCCGTGATAGACCAATAGAGCTTCAAAGGCCTGTGGGTTAACTAAGGTCAACTACGGTCTCGGTAGGGACACAACATCGTAATTAACCGTAACTTATTTTTGAACATGTTCAAAAATTATTAACTTACTACTGAAAAATCATAAGTTCAAACTACGTTAATTACTACGTTGAACTAGGGTTATGTAAGTGTAACTACGTTCAACTACTTTTAATACGTTCAACTACGGCCAACTATGGCCATTTCCCACTACGTTCAACTACGTAAGGTGTGACCACGGCTTTACTGATAACGAAAACTTTTGCCAGCCTTTTAATCCTTATGATGCAGAGTGGGACTTAAAGCGCCTTTGCAGATAGTACAGATCAAGATTAGACTGCATAGAACGTGCAGTCTAAGCTTGGATCTACATTATCTGATTGGCGCAACCATTTGGTTTAACTACTCAGAACTTGCATTTCTTTAAATTTTGGAAAAGTCTTGAGAATTGGATAAGAATAGCATTAAGATTGGTTTGTGGGGACTCTATCCAAGGTACAGCTTCTATATAGATCTAGATCTATGTCTTAATTATCCCTCGTGTGAATGTATATTATAGGCCCCGAATTCGACCCTTAACTACGCCCTAACTCTGACCTCTGTCTACGTCCTGTGAACTAGCACTTGGTACATTTACCATGATAATTTCCCTAGAAGCTTGATAAGTGTCGTCTGTGTCCAGCCGGTCTTTGACTCGTTCATGTAAGTCAGCTTCAAGAACAGTATCTAATACACTTTCAAATCATAAAAAATATGGCTTTTGAAGTTGTGAGGTAGAGTATTGTCCTCGTAACCGTAAGGTCCCGAGTTCGATACCCGGGAGTGGCTATCAACTTCGGGACCGTTTATTCGCTCACACATTCGGTGCGAGTACTGGTGTAGTTCCCAGGAAGCAGAATCGAGAGAAATTAGTATAAGTTGCAAGAACTTGTTTCTCAATCGATGTAAAATAAATAAATTTAAACCAAATCATAGAGAAAAAAGTTCTGCAACTTATTAAATGCTTCATTGAGCACTAGATAAACAATTTCGTAGCGACTGTTAAAAAAAAAAAGTTTGCGTCAATAATTAAGCCGTCTCTGGCAAAAGGGGGGGGGGGTTTAATGCATCTGCGAAACGTATCGACCCAGGTTTGTCAGCCTGCACAGTCAGCGCAGGCTGACCTGAGCCGAAACTTATCGCTATTGGTCAATTTTCTGCAAGTCCAAGGACCAGTCTACCTAAAGATTAAGTTAGTTGTTAACAAAAAGAATCATGTGATGGCTTAAAACGTCACCAGAAAGGAATACTATAGACCAAAATCAGCCTGCACAGGCCTATTTTGTTAAACATTATCCCGAGTCAGCTTTCCCCCCCCCCCCCTTCCCGCTTCAACCACCATATTTGCAGACTTTCCACGTGCGTAATCTGGACGTGTTTTGTATTCACTGTTTAGTGTGTTAGTCTCTTGTGTAAAATTCTTATTTAAGATGAGACATTGTTTGATTTTACTTATGATGGATTACTAGTAGGCCTATTTAATCAATAAATAAAGTCTGGAATTACTAAACATCGAGGTGGGTGAATTTATTGCTGTGGTCTGCCTTTTCTCCTTTTTTATTGTCACTTTTTGACCAGATCATCATCATACTCTCTGTCGTTGTCTATGTCACCTATTTTACCCCACCACGTACCTAACAAGGTTAAATGATGGTCGTCGTGATGTATTCAGTCGGTAATATGCAGTGCTAGAAAATTTAGGGGTTGTGGGTTTGATACCGAGCCTAGTAGCTCAGTTGGTCACAGCCGGGATTGAAAATAGGAGTTGTGGGTTTGATGTCGAGCCCTGTGGTTTAGTTGGTGACGTAAAGTCGGTGTGAAAAGCTCAACAGAGCTTGTGTTTCTTGTTATATGTTCCCGACTTTGTAAATAAAATTTACTTGACTTGAAAATGTACGAGTTCCATATCTAGCTTGGCCAAAGGGTGTCAGCTTGGCCAATTAGTTTAGGCGTAGGATCCATAGTCCACCAGTCACCGGTTCGATCTCTAGGAGAGAGATTTGGGTTTTGCGAGAGTTCCCAAGGGCAAAACACTTAAAAAATCTGTCCTAGTATCTGTGAGACGAAGGAAGTTATGAAACAGGAATAACTGATCAGCTGTCGCCGTGATATGACTAAAATGTAACCTCAAGTTCGAGCCTCACTGGAAACACTGTATTTTCGTGGGAATGTCCCAGAGCAAGACAATCTAGAGCTCCAGACTAGTACTGGTGAAACACAGGAAATACATGAATATGTAGGCTGTCGCTGTGATATGACTGAAATAATTTAGAAAGCGGTATCAAAACACAATCACCTTAAAAGTTAAATAATTGCCACTGTGACAGAAATCGTTTCTCGGAAAGCAGCTGATAACTTCATCACCATAGACATCGTTTCAAACTCTGTATCAGACGACAAAATTTTAGATTTGTCCAAATTGAAAGCTTTTGCAGACGATTAAATTTTTGAGATTTATCTGAGAAAGAACGGTAAATATTTTGGACAAAGGCGAAAATGCTTTTCACCAGTACTAGACTGGGGCTTTGTAGTGCCTTGCCCAGGAACACCTCAACAAGAACAACCTTGAATGCGTGGATCGTTCAAGAATTTGATTGTTTCAAATCCAGCACCGTAGCCTTTTACCAAACAATCTAGTGTTTGAACGACCACGAGAAAGAAAGCTTTGGTAAATATTGCGGTGAAAGCAGAAAATGCTTTTCCCACAATATTTTCAAGTCTAATGTGGACAAATACTATGTTAGCCATATCTGAATTGTCGTCTGCAAGTACTTCCAATTTGGACAAGTCTACAATTTTGTCATCTGGTAAAGTCATCTGGTAAAGAGTACGTTAAGGGGAGCGATATATAATTTAGAGATTCAGGGTCGATCCTCACCGGCCACACTGGGTTTTCGTGGGAGTGTCCTTTAGCAACGCGGAGTACTGGTCAGCCTATTAGTCAAAATGTTCATGAAACACGTAGCATACAGTATGGATCAAGATCGGACTGCACATGACAGCTAGTCTGATTATAGTCTTGAAAAATCTCATAGTTTTCATTTTTCTTTTTGCTTTTAGTTGGCGATCTAAGTTTTGATACACTATATTGCTACATGTAATTTCTTTAATCGTATTTGTGTATTTTTTTTATGCTTCTCAGCAGGGATTCTGTATAATTATATACGATCCCTGTTCTCAGATAATGAACATCTATGTAAGTTTTTGTTTTTCCCTATCGTAGTTGTCGTATACATTGCAAGCTATAAACATGCAAGTGCGGTTTTATGCCGAATAAAAAAAGTTATATGTACTTGTTCTTTTGAAAACGGCATAACGACAGCCTGGGTTCCAGTCTGATCATTTTTCTCATACTATTTGACGCTACTTAGTCAGAACAGGGATCTTATATACATGTGTATATACGATCCCTGGTCAGAAATGACCAAAAAAAGAAAAAATGGTATAGATATGCAGATTATGTGTAAAGATCTATGTAGACCGTGATAGGGACTCAGAAATTGTTAACGCCAGGACCCGAACTGAACAGTACCTTTTGTCACTAGCTTTTCACGTGCGTTCATATTTTTTATCGTCACCATCAGTATTTCACAAGGATATTTTCAGTTATTTGCTGCGTTAGTGTTTGATTGTAGCAGACGACAAAAATTAAGAATCGTCCATTATAACCGCCAGACGAAAGATCAAATGTGGCTTAAAAATGGGATTTTTCTTTGAAAGTGAAGAAAACATTGCGGGGACAGAAAAAATGTTGATTATCATGATTTTCTCCATTTTCCACAATGTTTTCAATATTCTTCTGTCAGTGGTATTAAACACGGACTAGTTTGATAGAAAGTTTTGCTTGAAGAATTGAACTCACCTGGCGTTGATAGCGAGACTTCCGGTTGATTTTTTTTTTTATGTTTTTACAAGACATTGTATTCAAATATAAACTACAACCTCAATCCTATAGGCTCCAAATTGGCCTAATGGTTAGGGGAGTCGACCTGGAACTCGGCGAACCGAGATCGAGACGCCACCGAAACCCAGAAAAAAAAAAAGCACAGAGAGGGGGCGAAAAGAGAAAGACAGCCGGATAGAGAAACGACAGCCTGACAGAGAACGGGCAAGAAAGACACTTGGGTAGGCGATGGTGGGACACAGGGAAATTACCTTTTACTACTCTGTGTATTTGAAATTATCATTTTTAATACAGATGTGTTTAAAATATCAAATAAATTTACAGAACTTGTTTCTCTGTACAGAGATCAAGTTTAAACAAGAACAACGAAATATAAAAAGAAAATATTTTAATACTCAAAATGATAAGTTCACGACTGTATACAACATATTACCCAAAGATCAAATTCATCAATCTTAAATTAAAATGGCTATAGAAAACAATGTGGAAAAAGGAGAAAATGCTGCATACCAACATTCTTAGACTGGTCCAAAGTCAAAGAAGACAAATTGAATATAGCTATGACCATGGAATTTGTCTTTCATGGGGTAGAAAACAGTGTTGAAAAGAGAAAATGTAGATTACAAGCACATTCACCATTTTCCATAATGTTTTAAAAAACATTTTACATCTTTTTCTCTAACTCTTTTAACAAAAGACAAACTTTTAGACAGGTCCAAATTGAAAGCAATTGCAGATGACATACTTGAATTAGCCGAAATGATAGCAATTGTCCATGAAAGTGTAGAATACCTGTTAGAAAAGGAGAAAATGCTGGTAACCAGCATTTTCTCCTTTTCTCACCATGATTTCAAAAGCTGCCTTCTATGACAGGGTTGTTAAAACTCAGGATTGTGTGGTAAAGGGTTAACAACAATGGCTGGTACGAGAAAAAGTTAAAATAAAGACAATAAACCTCATTACAATACAGAATATTTCAACTCTTTACCAAACAACAAAATTTTAGACTTGCACATGTTGCAAGTACCAGTATTTGCAGCTGACTAATTATATGTGGTATAAATGTTGTGATTTGTCTATGATCAGGTAGAAAACATGGAGGAAAAGGAGTAATTACTACTTACTAGCAGTTTCACCATTTTCCACAATGTTTTCAAGAACCTATTCAATCATGGTTTTTTAAACAATGACTGGTTTTTATACAGGATTAACCGTTTACCACATAGTTATGACTTTTAACAAGCCTGAGAAAGAATGCATTTGAAAGCATTGTGATAACAGGAGAAAATGCTGGTAACCACCATTTTCTCCTTTTCCCACAATGTTTTCTAACCTTTCATAGACAAATCCAATCATTTGATTCACTTGTAACTTTTGTTTAAAAACACTTTCAATTTGGGCAAGTCTAAAATGTTGCCATGTGATAAAGGGAAAGAATAAACACCAACTCATCAAACTAAACACTATTGTAACTTTTTACAAAAAAAAAAAGTGACAAAATTTTACTATTGTCCAATTTGAAAGCATCTGCAGATAACAATTTCAAAGTGGCTCAAATGGTGCAATTTTTCTTTGATAAGGTAGAAAACATTGTTGGAAAAGGAGAAAATACTGGTATTTTACAGCATTTTCTCCTTTTGCCACAATGTTTTCAATAGACTTCTTCCCCAGGGTTGTTAAAAGTGGGTATTGTATGGTAAAAGGTTAAAGCGCCCGAATAAACCCAACAGACTCTTTCAGTCTAGAAATAAAACCCAATTAATTGCAGTTTCAAGGTTGCTTTTGTCAGCAAAGTGGACAGAGTAGATCAAAGATCAGACGGAACATGTCTGATCTTGATCTAAACTGGCCACAAAGGCAACTGTGGTTGTGAAAGGCTATTTAACTCCTTACCACGCAACAAAATCTTAGACTGTACCATACTGAAAGCATTTGCAGATGACAAACAAAATTAATGTGACTCAAATATTGAAACATGTTTTGGAAAGGGTAGAAAACTTTGTGGGAAAAGGAGAAAATGCTGGTTACCAGCATTTTCTCCTTTTCTCACAATGTTTTCAAAAGCTTTCTTCTTCCGGGTCGTTAAAAGTCGGGATTGTGCGGTAAAGAGTTAAAGATTAACTTTTTACAAAACGACGAAATTTTAGTACTGTCCAATTTGAAAGCATCTGCAGAAGACATAATTATGAAGTGTTGCTCAAGTATTTTCCAAGAGATACGAAACACAGTGTAAAAGGAGAAAATTAATGCTGGTATTAAGCACTTCCACCATTTTCAACAAAGATCTCAAACACCTACTACATACAGTTTTAAAAAAAATTGGTTTTGATAGAGGGTTAAAATCAATACAATAAACTCATCACAATACAAACTGTTTAAGTTACCAAATGACAATATTTTTGACTATGCCAAAGGAGGGGTGTCCATAAGGCTGTTTTCATGGCCACCACCCACTTTCTTTAAACTTTGTACACTGAAACCTATATACATGTTGGCTGTAATATTATGCAATATTGAATCAATTGGTAAAGGTTTGTAGGGTGTGTGCTGGTTCAAAGTGGGTGGGGTAATTCTGATCTGAAGCGGGGTCTGAACAGCTTATGCTGAAACTTATGTAAAATTCTTAAACTGAATGTGTTTTTACCAGTATGTCTCCTCAGGTTTTTCTCTCGAACTGAAAAAAAAAATCAATTTGGTAACCTATTATTTGTTTATGTACGAATAGATCTTCCAATGTCAAGTCAAACATCGGGAAATCATTTTACCTTCCTAAATACATGTATCTATCGCTTGGTAATTTTAAAGCTTGCAATTCTAATTAAATCATTGAGGAACATAGTGAGGACTAAATGATGAAAAAATCTGTGTAAGGGAAGTTTGAACTTCGAAAAAAAAACTTATCTTTGTACAGGTAAAAGATGAATTGTATTAGCAGACCGATGATTTTAGGACATGTTTAGGGAGTACTAGGGAGTAATAGATAAATGTATAAAATATCAAATGTAAGAGTAGTGAGACTGCGTTTTTCAACTGATTCCTAGATAAACCAGCCTCTATTTCAATTTTTCACTCTTATAACGTAGAAAAACCTGATCCAGAAGATGTAAGTGCCTTTTCTTAAATTACTCCAATGCTTATTTTATCTAGAATAATTATCTTATAGTAGAAACATCTCCCGATAACTTGCACATATCTCCTAGCTAAGCCCTAGTGTCCGGGTTGTTTGTCTAGGTATCTTGATTCGCGGACCACATGACATCAGTGAGAGGAGTGATCTATCGTCTGTTGTTTGGTTAATTGATTCAATATTGCATAATATTACAGCTAACATGTATAGGTTCCAGTGTACAAAGTTTAAAGAAAATCGGTAGTGGCCATGAAAACAGCCTTATGGACACCCCTCCTTTAAACCTTTTGCACATGACAGTTTAGCTGTGGCTTAAAAAAATGACAGCTTAAACAAATGCATTGGTCTTTGGCACACTAAACAAGAGGGCCATGATGGCCCTGAAGTCGCTCACCTGAGTCTTTTGGCCAAATATGACCCATTTTCAATCTCTTTCGAGATATTATGACAAACATTCTACCAAGCTTTCATATATATTGGACTGAATATTTTGTCTCTTGCTTGTACACAAGCTTTTTCTAGAATTTCTCTCAGTGACCTACTTTTTAGCCAAACATAGCCCATTCTCCAATTGTAGATATTATCAAAACAAAGATTCTGACCACCTTTCATAAGTATTGGACAGAAAATGTGGCCTTTAGAGTGTACACAAGGTTTCTCCAAGATTTGACATGGCAACCTAGTTTTTTACCCAATGTGACCAGTTTTCAATTTCATCATATTGATCATCAAGACAAAGAATATGACAAATTTTCATAAGTATTGGACAGAAAATGATGACTTTAGAGCTACACAAGCTGTTTTAAAGATTTGACCTGTGACCTAGTTTTTGACGCAATGTGACCTATTTTCAAGATATCAATATGAAAAACATTCTGACCAACTTTCATGAGTATTTGACTGAAAATCTGGCCTCTAGAGCGTACACATGGATTTTTTAAGATTTGACCTAGTGACTAGTTTTTGACCCAACATAACCCATTTTCAAACTCGTCTGAGATATCATCAAGACAAACATTCTGACTTACTTTCAAGAGTTTTGGACTGAAAATGTGGCCTCTGGAGCATACACAAGGTTTTTCTAAGATTGACCCAGTGACCTAGTTTTTGACCCAGTGACACGACACATTTTCAAACTCCTCTAAGATATTATCAAGACAAACAATCTGACCAACTTTCAAGAGTTTTTGACTGAAAATGTGGCCTCTAGAGCATAAACAAGATTTTTCTAAGATTTGAGCTAGTGACCTAGTTTTTAACCCCACACAACCCATTTTCAAACTCTTCTGAGATATTATCAAGACAAACATTCTGAACAACTTTCAAGAGTTTTGGACTGAAAATGTGGCCCCTAGAGCAAACACAAGGTTTTTCTAAGATTTGACCCAGTGACATGACCCATTTATCATCAAGAAAAACAACCTGACCAACTTTCAGGAGTTTTGCACTGAAAATGTGGCCTATAGCATGTACAGAAGGTTTTTCCAAGATTTGACCTAGTTTTTGACCTGACATGACCCATTTCTACACTCATACGAGATATTATTGAGACAAACATTCTGACCAACTTTCTGGAGTATTGGTCTGAAAATGTGGCCTCTAGAGCGCACACAAGGTTTTTCTAAGATTTTACCTAAGGACCTAGTTTCTGACCTGACATGACCCATTTTTGAACTCATCCGAGATATCATCAAGACAAACATTCTGACCAAGTTTCACAAGTATCGGACTGAAAATGTGGCCTCTAGAGTGTACACAAAGTAAAAGTTGATGATGGATGACGGATGACTCATGACGGACACAGTACAATCACAAAAGCTCACCTTGAGCACTTTGTGCTCAGGTGAGCTAAAAAAGTATTGTCAGACTAACAGAAAATGCTGGTTATTAGTAACTACCATATTCTCCTTTTACCCAAATAAATGTGGCGCAAATGTTGGGATTTGACCTTGAAAGTCTAGAATACATAGTGGAAAAAGAAGAAAAATGCTGAATATTGTTATTTTCTCCATTTCCCACTTTGTTTTCAAGAGTCTTCTTCCTCCAAGTACACAGAGTTGAATCTTAAGGTATTACCATCCTAACGCTTCTAGTGCAACATGGAATAAAATTTCTTATCAGTTGATAAATAAGGATTTATACTGATATGATATTTTTGCTCATTTCTAACCGACCAGAAATTCATTTGTTGTCTATCTTGAAATTATTTGATGATGTTTTTGTTAGTTTCTGAAAAGGGAGGTAATTATTATCTCCCTTTGTAATGAGAATAGAGTGGCTTTAGATTTATAAATGATAATTCTAAGAAGAAAAAAATGGAAAAAGTGGCTCGGTCAAAGTATTACAATAGTACTCATTTTTAATCATAGCAAAATTTTTAGGATAATATTATTGTGGAAATAGCTGTTTTTCATTAGAATGGTACTACCTTAAGTCATACAGCGGCATGTACAAGTGGCAAAAAGGATAAATTTTGTAAGGAAACTACGCATAATAGTTTAAAGCCAAATATTGTGATTTCATCCTTTTCCTTTTCGATAGAATATCCCACTGTACAGGTTGATCAAGATTAGACTGCCCGTCCTAAGCAGTCTGGTCTGTGATTTACACTGCCGCAAAAGTGTGTGACACTAAGTCTTATCAGCCAAAGGGTGAAATAGCACTCTTGATTCGGAGTGTGTAATGATTCTGAACCCGTGGTTACGCATTTGTTATTTGATACGTCACCTGCAATACCTATTATCACCATTCCAATAGATTTATCTCTCTTTTGGGCACTCTTGTGCATACATAAAATATATATGTTTTTTTCCGTGAAAGGTCAAAATTTACTTCATTAAGTGAACATTCTCCATAATATTTTCACAAGTGGCAATGATGTTCTCTTGATGAAATAAATTTCTGTTTTTCACTGAAAAAAAAAACACACAAATATTCTATTTACGCCATTGGAAATTACCAAAAAACAACTGTACTGGATCTTGATGAAAGTCCTAAGAAAAAAGGGGTTAGTGGCATGAAATAAACAGACTATATTTTTTTTTTTGAATGACTGAAATTCATTTCATCAAGTGATACGTCATTGCTAATATTTTCATGAGTGACACCACCACTCCTGAAAATATTACTGATGATGTTTACTTGATGGAATAAATTTTGATCTTTCACCAATAAAAAAAAAAACATCATCTACGAGGGTTGTCCCAAAATGCCGTAGAATCACATTTTATCACAAGAAATAAAGCAAACTTTCATTTTAATTGGTGGGCGTCCTGTAGGGAATTAATTTTCAGACATATCACTGACATTTCATCACATTTCGTCAAATAATAGGTAAATTCTCCAGAATTTACTAACATTAGGTATAGCCGTGTGGCCCACTAAAGGTTAACGTCGTCACTAACTTGCGACATTGCGTAACCACAATTTTTCAAAGTACTTCCCTGCATGTTGCACACACTTTTCGCGCCTCCTAACCCAGTGCTTGAACACGTTTTCAAACCACTGACGACTAAGCGACCCGTTAAAGGCTTTCACAGACTGCAGTATATCCTCAGTATCATTGAATCTGCAGCCTTGTAGACTGCCTTTCAACATATGAAAGGAGGCAAAGTCCAGTGGTGCCAAATCTGGCGAATAGGGTGGATGCGATAGCCTCTGAAACCCTAGAAGCCCAATTTCTAACGCTGGACATACGATTTACTTATTCCGATAATATCAGCAATTTCTCTCACTGAGAGTCGTTGATTTCCTCTGATTACGTCAGATACAGTTTGGAGAATATTGTTGTTCAACTCCTGTGGCCTGCCATTTTTCACACCGCTCTCCTTCCAATCTGTGGTATAACGTTGGTGCGATTTAAAAATGAGCTTCCTACTTACGGCATTGTATTGTTTAGTTGAATTAATTTCTTCGATGGTTTGCCCTGGTGCCATACTGTGCACAACACAGTACTTGATGTCAGACCGCTGTGCCGTAACGTCGCTGGACGTCACCATTTTCGAAAGTCTGATCGCGGTAGCTTCGTTATAAAACATCAAAAAACGGTCACATTTGACATCATTTCTATGAATCGTCGTACGACGTCGCGCCAAAATTTGGCAATTTCGTCTATATAACTTTGACTGGATTTGATCGAAATATTTATGTTAGCTCTTGCATTAAACAGAACTATCTAAATCCAATTAATCATTATTTTTCTGGTGGGCCGCTAACCCTTACCATGGGTTACAAATTTTTCTACTATAATACGCAGCGAAAGCTGACATTCATTTAAGTGTGTAATTATTTGTACAACAGTTGCAGCTATTTCTGTGTGGAGTTTCAAGGCTGTATCGTTCTGTTTGGCCTACTTTCTAAACGATTCTACGGCATTTTGGGACAACCCTCGTATGTATACCAAAATTTTGTAGGCCTAAGCCCTGTTGTTCAACTCTTTACCAGACAAAAAAATTCTAGACTTGCTCAAATTCAATGCATTTGCAGACAACAACTCAAATATGGCTAAAATGATGAAATTTGTCTTTGAAAGGAAAAAAAAAGCTGGATAGCCAGCTTTTTCTCCTTTTCCCACAATGTTTTCCAAAGCTCTCTTCTTTAGGGTTGTTAAAAGTCAGGAATGTTTGGTAAAGGGTTAAGAAAAGACAATTCTTGAAGATCTGCAAAATTTCAAATTACAAGTCCTTTTTTTCTGGCAGTAACAGGTTTAACTCTTCACTCCAAGGTCCAATACTCCTTGCTGAAAGGATTCAGTCTGATACCCATCTCTACATCACATTGTCTTCCTGAAAATAGAAAGCAAAATTTATATTGATTTCAACTCTTCTTTAAAACCCTTCAAGTGCCTTTCAAACAATAGTTACCATTTGCAGTCAGTGAAGATCCAAGATCACATTGCATGTTTACTGCAGACTGACCTTGGATCTACACCAAACATCATGTTCATTTTATAAGTAGTTTCACAACTATAGTTACAGATAGGTAGTTTCACAACTACAGTTACCTTTCCAGACAGTGAAGATCCAAGATCAGACTGGATGTTTACTGCAGACTGATCTGGGATCTAAGCTCACCACTATGCAGAGACATTCTCTCCGATAGCAGTTTTAAAATGGCAATTTGTTGGCTCATTTTCCAAACAGAAAATCTCAATTTGTTTACTTCGCACTTGCAGGGTAAATGCTTTACCAGTATTTACAATGTAAACATACCTTAAGCACACAAAAATCAGTTGAGAAATAAAAGACTATGATGCAACCGATAGTTTTACTGATTATTTCAAGCTTATCACAGCAACAGCTCTTTCAAGTATGTCCTGGGTTTCAACAGCACTAGGTTAGGACTCTGTAATGTCTTGCTCAAGGTCCCTCAATTTCAAAACCTCCACCCTACATCAAATCTGAAGTCTTACATTAATTTAACTATACCAGTTTGTAAAAAATCAAATCAATAATTGACCTTTCTGCCGATTTTGATTGACAGGTCTTATCTGCCAATCAAAACGCAGCTCTGAGTGTCATGTAAACAAAAAGGTTAGACACAATTTGTCATAACATGAGATAATTTGATTGTATCTATTTAATTATCAAAACAGCAATTGTGTAATTGGTCAATAAAAATCTGTGAAATGGTGAAAAGGTGTAGTTACGGATTCTGCGACACTGATAATCGTTATCCAGTCAATTAACAAATCTATATCTTCAAAACGTTCCATTCCCTGGGAAAGTGTAAACTGTGTAAAGAATGAATATGTAACATAAAGCCTGACGTTCTCTTAGACATGTTGCACCTTTGTCTCGTCATGTACTGTAACAGAACATGAGGTGATTATTGTGCACACGCGTCCGCCATCAGGTTATAAAACTTGTGCATTTTATACAGTGGGATTCTCCCATTTGCAATTTTGAAATCGATATCAATATATTTTTTATTTCAACTTCCTTTTGTACCACTGGAACTTCCTTTGTCATTATACGCAAACCAGTTTGTTATATGACCACCCAATCTCATATTGTACTGTATTCATGTAACTGAGAGAAAATAAAGTATATTGTATTGTATTGTACTGAGATAGAATGCAGAACGGGGGGGGGGGGGGGGGGGAAGGGAGTTAAATTCGTCCCATTTTCAAAGCCAAAAACACATCTCGAAAAATGTATTCGGTGGACAAAACTATGTAGAAGACCTCGTGAACAACTTCATCCATCATGGATCAATAAGAATCGTATGTACATGTATGTACAAAGGTATGTATAAATGTCATTTTAGGAAGTGCTTGCAAAACAAAAAACAGGCATAGAAAAACCCCATCTGAGAAAATTGCTGTTTCAATCGCCAACAAGGTCTGTTGGATAACTACCTCCCAAATTTATTTTGCTTAACCCTTTAATACAGACCCTCAGGAGGAGGGCTTTTGAAAACATTATGGAAAAAGGAGAAAATACTGGTAACCAGAATACATGGATCCGTAGTGATAAGATAAGCCCACTTCCTCGTTAACTTTAGAGATGCTTTAACTAATTTACACAATGTTAAGTACAAAAAGTCTGAATTTCGGGGGTGAAGGACAGTGTAATAGATTTACATGCTTCAGCAAAGTTTTGTACATCAATGAGAAAGAATGAAACACCTAAAAACTTAAACATACCTCAGTTTTGCCAAAGAATAATGGAATTTAAGATGCTTATTGATTTTGTGAGGCTAGTTAAGTCGTCTCAACATCATATTCAATAATAAATTACACCGAATAACATGCATATCGAATATTCATAGATTGTCTGATTCAACAAAAAGTTTTAATTTCGGGTAAGGGAAACTGGTTGTTTGATGATTTTAAAATGTCTTAAGTGTGCCATCAATTAACAAACTTGTTAATATCATTGACGGCTGTTTGTTTTGCACTTCAATGATATACTGAGACAAAGATGGTCAAGTGGATTAGAGCGGCAATTTTGGTTTGCAATCAAACACACATCCTATCAAATTTACAGTTTACCGACAAACCCTTTGAAATGGCAGATGTGCTAATCCACTTAAATATGGCTAAATCAAAAGTTGATTTGATTAAGGTAAGTTGCCTTTTAAAATGAACTTCTAAAACAGAACAGAATAGAAGTAAGACCTTAAATCTACTGTAAGTATGCTTAAAAATGTAAGTAGCAGATGGTTTAATTCCAAGACCAGGATGCATACTATTTGCAACCAGCCCGCATAGCTCAGTTGGTAGAGCGTAGGACTCGTGATCATGAGGGTGTAGGTTCGACTCCCATGGCTGGCCATCTAAAAGTACTAATAGACTTTCGGATGAGACGTTAAACCGAGGTCCCATGTGCTATACACCGAGCACGTTAAAAACCAAGTGTAACTTAGGATGGGTTTCGTCCTGTATCCGCACTATCCCCCGTAACAATACTAACAGCCTTCAGGGGGCATCGCCTATATGGGAAATGGGTGGCGACGATAAATAAATGCGAATTCAATTCAATACGATTTGCAATCTGATCTATATCTACACACTCAGCATATTCTTCACGCACCAAGGGTTAAAATTAATGCCAAACTGGAACATTCATGACATGTGCCACTTTTCGGATGTGTAGAGGTTGTATGGAATGTGTAGAGGTTGTATTTTAAACTTAAAATACTATTGCACCTCTCAGACTCAAACAGGTATAGAGGCAGACCTCCAGATAGAGGGAGTGATTCTAATTTCAAAATTGAAAATATTAAGTATTCTCCACTAAACCCTATGTTATGGGTACTCATTAGAATTGCCTCATCGAGACGATTCTAATGAGTATCCACAACATAGGGTTTGGAAGAGAAATAATGGATTTAGAATACCATCACTCCCTCTTATCTGGAGCTCTGTAGAGGTGTTAATTAACTCTTAACCAGACAACAAAACATTAGATTCGTGTATTTTGAAAACGTTTGCTATCGAAAAAATTAACTGTTGCTCCGGTGATGAGATATATTTTTGAAAGGGCAGAAAAAAGCCAAAAAAAGAGAGAAATGTTTTCAAAAGTCTCCTTCTTCAAGGTCGATAAAGGACGGGACTGTGTGGTAAAGGGTTAAATTGTAAATCCTTTTCCTATATTGTTTAGTCAAATTATGTTATATACTGACGAAATGTCTTAAAAGCTTATGCCCCTTTTAGTAATTATACTCATACTCTTTATTAAAGCTTTAAAACACTTACAGTGTTTCTAGCCATAACATTACATACATGATGTAACAGACATCTTATAAAAAGGTCGATAGATCTAGTTTGAAAATTACAATAGACAAGGCATACTACATGCATTCTAAATATGTTCAACAGACTATTTTTTGAGGGAAAAAAAGTTAACCCTTTACCTCCAAAATAAGCGAAATAAAAAATTTCAAGCGGATAGTATAAACCCAAATGTTGCCATTTCAAAGTGATTTTGGAGAAAAAATATCTCCTTATTGGGCAGTGCAGGTCCAAAATCAGACCGCATGTTCTGTGCAGTCTGATTTTGATCTGCACTACCCAACGTATAGTCAGGCTCAACAGCATCAGGCTTATCAGACAACAATAATGAAAATAAAACCGGAGCATTTTATTGAACTATGAGCTGCTTCTTAATTTATTTGTGAACTATATATATTTAGAAATTTCTTTCATAAATAAATAAATGATCGCTTTTTTCGACATCATTAACGAATAGAATTTGCCCTCAGATGGCCATCTGCAGTATTTTTTGCTAAGATATTTCCGACGTATTTGAGTGTACTTTGGGCAAACTAATAACAAGTGGTACTCGTTTTCGATCATTCTCATATTACAATGCGTACAAAGACGTTCTTCACAAGGGATATTATCAAAGCTACCTCTCTCAATATTGAGATCATGGGATGATGTTCTGAATCTGTTAAGCGCAAATTTATCTTTAAAATTGATATTTATGTTGTTTTGGTAGAACTATGTGTAACCTAAACCGTTCTGGTGTAAAATATCTTCAATTATGTATGCCCAGTTACTCCCACTATACGTATAACCATTTTCACAATCATTTAGCAGAGAGAAGTAGACCGTTTTAACGAGGGAGTTTTCTGGTTGCCTAAGGATATGGATCCAGTACCTTGACATACTGATCTTTCTACTTACAATAAGTGGCATTTGACCTGTTTTACCATATAAGGTTACTAGAGGTGTAGATCTCCTCACATTTAAGATTCTACGGATAAAATTAGAATGCAGAGCTTCTACGCCTTATGCATCATGGCTACCCCATATTTCTGATGCAAAATTAAGAACAGATCCTTCTAGGGAATCAAAAAGAGAACATTTTTGCGATAAGGGTAAGTAAATATTTGAGTTCAAGTTTTAACCCTTTACCACGAAATCCTGAGAATTAACAATCCTGAAGTAAAAGCCTTTTGAATACATTGTAGGAAAAGGAGAAAATGCTGGTAACCAGCATTTTCTCCTTTTCTTATAAAGTTTTCTATCCTTCCAAAAACAAATTTTAAATTTTGAGTCACATTTGCCTTCAGTTTCAACCAGTCTAAAATTCTGTCATTTGGTAAAGAATTAACAGCATTTTTTTCTCTCTAGCTGTAAAGATGTACCTTTAAATTCATATGGCTGCAGTTCTCATCAAAATATATTCATAGACAAAAAGCCATTTTCCTTACTGTTAATAGAATGTCCATGACAGACCGTATACGTGTATATATATACGTGTGTCAAAAAATTTGGGAATTACTGATGACAGGGCATTTGGCATATAGAAATGTTTGCAAAATCAGTTATTTTTTGGTACACTTGTATTAAAAATATGTCAACAGAAAAGTTTGCGAATTTTTTGAATTTGTGAAATTGCAAGAATTTCCACATAGCAAAAATTTCCACTTGTACAGTATTTACAGATGGCAAGGATACTATATGCCACCTGCATTTAACCCATTAGATTAACCACACAACTTTTAACAACCCTGTTGGAGAAGACTTTTAAGAAATTGTGGGTACTGGAGAAAATGCTGGCTCCTTTTCTCAATGTTTTCTACCCTGTCAAAGAACTTCAGGTTATTCACATCACTGTTGAAATTGTTGTTTCCACTTGGACGAGTCTAGAATTTGTCGTTTGGTAAAGATTTCAAATGGCAAGAGCATCTCTAGCACTTTGATTATTTAGAACAAAATTTGTAGATGTAAATGTACCTCTGTCTAACATTCATCTTTAATCAGTCACAGATTTGACCCCATCTGGTGTATTACACTACTTTCAGCAGTATATCAGTAACGCCATGGCAACAGCAAACTTGTTCATCTATTTTCTATGTTTCATCAAGCTTAGACTAGGGCTCTTCAATATCATTCCCCAGGGTACACCCATCAAAACCATCACTGCAAGTGAGGAACAAACCCAGGACCTCTAAATAACAAATCTGGAAATATGTTCACACTGTCACCTGTAAGTAAATAAGATATATAACAGTAAATAAACCCTACTACTAAACAACAATTAACCTCTAAAGTGCCTTTCATGACTATGTTGCCTTTGTGGCCTGTGTAGATCAAGATCAGGCTGCACAAAACATGCAGCCTGATCTTTGATCTACACTGTCCACTTTGCTGAAATACTGTAGACAAAAGCAAGCATGAAATTGCAACTATTTGGGCCATATTTCTAGGATGAAAATGTCTGATAGGTTTTTATAACATAACCTCCCTTGTTTTCAGTGTAATATATCAATTACAGATTTTCTTATCTTATACATGTTCGATATCACAATAATTACCGTGTGACATCATTTTTGACCTCATTTTGTGCATATTTCATAGTAGTGAATAGCTTTTATGAATATTACCACAGGTGCATCTATTGATGGTTTTGCATCTTCTGATCTATAATTTGTGAAATAGCATTATGTGTTAAAAAGAATCCAACATTCGTTGGCATTTGCAATAAAACTTTATTAAACTCGTCAAGAAAAAATGTCATTAAGCTCAGCAAAGGCCCCCTTAATAACATTTTCCCTAGACTCGTGTAATAATATCTTATCTCAAACCCCAACTCATGTCAGATCCTATAAATTCGGCACACTAAGGGGTTGATGTTGTTACAGTTATTACAATAGAAAGAATTTGTAAACACAATGCTGATCAAATGTAGGTTTGCTTCTTAAAGAGTCAAAAAAAAAAACCAACTGCAGGAAAAAGAGAAAAAATTGTTATGATAATTGTTTTTTCCTTTTTTCCACAATATATTATTAACCCTTTACCACACAGTGTTCCCACTAGCTTTTTATTTCAAGGGTACACTTATCCCCTGAGCTGTAACACTGGGGGTAAGATTTCATATTAGTGGGTATGACAATAATGGTTCCCAACTAGAGGTAAAGCAATCCATATTGATGATTTAGAGCAAAAATGTCCATTATATTAAAATAATTACGTAAATCTACTGCTTAAAGTCATTAAAAAGCTGAAAAGGCACTCTGAAGTGACTCTGATTGGACAATGTCGAAGAGACACTTTGTTGTGTCATGGGTTTCTGTGTATTTTGCACTGATCAATTTTTCATGTCTGTTACTTTCTGGATAGGTATGCATGCTTTGAAAAAAGATTGTCAGTAAGGGTAACAGGTAACTTCAAAACTTAACATTTTACACAAAATAAGCAAATAAATGCCTTTTTTGTCCATGTATTTTCTTACGTGAGGTCTCACATGTAACCAATATTTGTTACATGAATTTCAATTCCATAACATGATTTACGCAAGAATTTGCGCAAGTGGGAACACTGCCACACAATCCTGAGTTTTAACGACCTTGAGGAAGAAGCCCTTTGAAAACATTGAAAAGAGAAAATGCTGGTAACCAGCATTTTCTCCATTTCCAACACTTTTTTTCTTCCCTATTAAAGACAAATTCCATCGTTTAAGTCACAAACATATTGTCGTCTGCAAATGCTTTCAATGTTGCCTTGTGGTAAAGAGGAACATCCTCTTTCAAAGGGTCTTAAAACAGAGAACCACCTAATAAATGGTAATGAAGTTTCACTAGATTTGCACAAAGCACAATTTTTGAACGTAACTATGGCAGCCTAAGTAAACATTCTGGAGAAATTTGTGGTCTTCATTCCACTACCCAATAAGTACATGTGACGAAAATGTATTTGATGTACCCTTCACCTTACGAGTCCATGCTATCCCGAGACTTGAAATTGTAATAGGGAGAGAAGAAACTGGCTTGCATTTTCTCCTTTCCCATAATGTGTTAAACTCTTTCAAAGACAAATTCCATCTTTTGAATCACAATTTTTCATCTAAAATTACTTTGAATGTGGATAAGTTTATGATTTATTTATGAAGAGCAATACTTCCAACCACCCATGGGACTCGGCTCACATGATGAAGATGTGTTCACTTGCTACTGGAATTTTCAACTGTAACCTTCATTTGCTCACCTCAACCCTCAGGCTGGTAAGCATAACTCATTGACTTTTTGCGGACAGTGTTGGTCAAGATCAGACTGCATAGAATGTGCAGTCTGACTTTGCATCTACACTGTCCGATATGGACATATCTTTTCCCAAATATTACCTTTGAAACTGCAAAGTTTGGGTTTTTACTATCACTTTGAAAGTTTCATTTCACTTTTTTAGCAGCATAAAGGTTAAGTTCATCAACTGATTATCATACAAGATCAATAGATCTAGACATTAAAATGTTGAGCTATTATCATTTAGACAAAGATAGGACAAAGAACTCTCATGCTGGAATGAAAAGGCTTTTTCGTCCCTGGGCTTGTTCGCCTGGGCCTGTTCTTCCAGGCCTGCTCTTCCAAACTCAGAGGATTTTCTGCCTTTCCTTTGGGGCCAAATTCAAAAATGGCATTAGTTTTCCCCAATTCAAGGATTTTTTCCAAAACAAAACAAATTCACCTTGGATTCTGATGCATTGGTCAGTGCTTTTATGAAGCAGATGTAGATGTAGTATACCTACCTCCTGAAAAATCTCAAAAATGTCAAAAAAAAAATGGAAGTTTTTCGTACATCCAAAATTTAACAAATGGAATCAAAGGTGTTAATGATAAACTATCTATCACTGATTTAGTCCAAATATTTAGACGTACACATGCTTGTTTATCGTTCAACATTTATCTATCGGACATTTCACATTTTACTTTTCTTTTGCATGTTACCTATGTACATGATGGATGTCAAAAATAACGTACGTTGGGTCTTATAAATAGGACTATCACTGATTGTGACAAGTGTGCGAAGGTCTTTACAAACAATAATATTCCAAACTACATGTATGTCATAAACAAGAGCCTTTAATTGTGGAAATATTGAGTATTTGTGCATATTTCTTGAGCCAGGGTTGATTCAAAAACGAAAAAAGCCCAGGTAAACGAGCCCAGGGACGAATAAGGTAAGGGCCGAATAAGCTAAGGGACGAAGAAGCCCAGAACCGAACAGAAAAAGGAGTGGGTCTGTGATGAAGGCTTGTTCCTTTTTATTTCAAATTGTTTGTCATCTTTAATTTACTATCGATCCATCAATAGGATTTGCATACCTTTCGGACTGTCTCTATTTGATCGTGTAGGTCTTTTTTTTTTTTGGACTTAAGAAACTTTTTAAAAGGCAGGACTCTGCTCGTGCAGGTAAGAACGTGTCCACCAACGTCATTTCCGTTTTAGCTGGTGCCTGGTTTAGGTGCGGCGCGGAATTCCGTTATTTCCCTTATCTATACAAGTCTTTCCCAAAGCTTCCCCAAAAAGACCAGAATGCATATATTTGTGCAGTCTGATCTTCATCTACACCATTCGCAAAAGCTATCTGGGTCATTCTACCGAAAACGTATAGATCTATATCGCGTCCCGTGCATTTTCTCTCAATAGAAATTATTATTCCTGAAACTTATTCCACCTTTTTTTTCACCATATAACATCGCAATCCAGTCTGGAACAAATACGTCATTTGAATTCAAAAGAAAATAGATCTAATATGAAAATACATGTAGGCAAAGCCTAGAAATGGGCGAAAGAGACTTTTTCCTCAGACATATGAAAACAATTGGTACAATAACTGATATTCATTTGACCCTGCCAAGCAAATGTTTGATTGCAGAAGATATCTGCAGACAACAAATTCGAAAGTGATACAAATATGACAAAAGTCCTCAACAGGGTAGCATTTTACTGGCATTTTATCCTTTTCCCGCAATGTTCTCAGAATCCTTCTTCAGGGCCGTTTGAACTCGGGATTGTGTAGTAAAGGGTTAACTTGTGACGAAATTTAGCCCTAAATTATCAGGAGTCGCTAATCCCAGCTGGACTAGTTTTTTTCCCCCCAAGAATCAATGATAATCACTGCGACAGAATTCATCCACCTGTTATCGCTGATCATTTGTAAGATGGGAAAACAGCCACTGGGCTCGCATATCAACAAATCGATGAAAATAATATCATACGTAAAGGTTCGGGAGTTTCCGGAGTTTAGCGAACTTAAATCGTGTATATTCGATAGCTCGGAGCGATAAAAGATAAGAGAAACGTAACATTACGTACGAGGGTCTTCCAATAATGAGTGAGACTGTTGTCATATCTCAAATATTGTCTGACAGATTTTAATGAAACTTTGCACATATTAGCAACACAAAAATTACGCCAAATGACGTTACCTTATGACGTCACAATTATGACATCACTTCCTGTGACACAAACAACTGCAAAATGGCCAGCTTCACAGTAGAAAAACAACGTGCATATATAAAAATTGAGTATTATAAGGGTAGCACTGGAACAGAGATTTTTCAACCCTTACAAAAAGTTTGCCGTGGGGACCAAGCTATTTCTCGTGCAGCAGTGTTCCGTTGGATTGCACAGTTTAAGGAAGGAAGGAAGGACTAGTGTGCTGAAGCAACCCAGCCCAGGTCGGCCAACAGAAGCAACAAGCGAAGAAAATATCCAAAAGGTGAAGGCTGTAATGGAGACTGATCGAAGATACACGTGCGAAGAAGTAGCCAATGAAATTGGGATAAGTCATGGGTCAGTACATACAATTTTGACAAATAAGTAAAACATGCGACGTGTTGCTGCAAGGTGGGTACCGCATGCACTGAGCTTGGAGCAGAAACAGGCAAGAGTGGATGTTGCCAGTCAATTACTGGAAAGATACAAAAATGAGGGTGATATGTTTCTTAACAGGATAGTGGCAATAGATGAGACTTGGATACGAAGTTATGAACCAGAACTAAAAAGACAATCTTCAGAATGGCACACGCCGGGGTCCCCACGACCCATTAAATTCAGGCGAAAACAAGGAAATTTGAAGATGATGATGATTTTTGCCTATAATAATCACGGCATATTAGCTGCAAATCATTTCCCGATCGGGAAAACAGTCAATCAAGAGTATTATCGTACATTTCTGATGTCTGTCTTGAGACCTGCCATTCGCAAGAAGCCACCGGAGCTGCTTTGAAACTACACCATTAATTCTGCATGACAACGCCGCCTGTCACAAGGCAGGTAGGGTGACGTCACTTTTGACGCTCTATAGGCTAACTGGGATATTTTACCGCACCCTCCATATTCTCCAGACATGAGTCCTCCAGACTTTGATCTTTTTCCTAAGTTGAAAGAACCATTGCGAGGTGTGCGTTTTGAGGATTTAGACGCCCTGGAAGTAGAGGTGGCCAGTCAAATTTGACGCATTAACTCTGGTTGCCTAGCAACGGGAATAAGAAGACTTCCTCACCGATGGAATTCTGTCATTGAAAAGGGAGGAGCCTATATTGAAGGAATGTAGGAACATTGGATGAGTATTAGTTCAGGTATTTCTTCAATAACTACAGTCTCGCTAATTATTGGATGACCCTCGTAACAGTAGCCTGCTTCAAATTTACCATCCTTGCCTATGCTGTATATCTGCCATGGCGTTTCATTTTTTGGATTTCAACCTTAACCCTTTGTCTGCTACAACACAGTGTAGCCCTTGAAGATCAGTACTATCAGACTGCACATAATGCGCACCCTTATTCAGGGATCCTATATATACGATCCCTGCCCTTATTAGACTCGACAGAATATTGGACTTACACCGCCAGATAAAGCGAGATTTTTCTTGAGAAAAGAACATTGAAATTGTTATATTTCAGCTTTGTTTGTCGGTTTGTAATTCATTTATCCTCAGCTTAAGGGTTAAGTTTGGATGCTCTGAAACATTAACTGATCCCTGCTGTTCGGTCTTTAAACTGCCCTGTGCGACTAATTGCACTGTTTGCTGACAATGTAGACCAGAACTTAATAAACTGCACAAAAAAAAGTAGTCTGATCTTGAAATCTAATCCGTCCAAATGCACTTTTGCTGACACTGTAGACTTATAACAGGCTGCACAAAACAAGTTGTCTGATCTTGGACCGAATCGATTCTACAAGTCGAAAATTCTTTTGGTTAAAAAAAATCCTTGATATTGCAAAATCAACAAGTTGCTGAATTCAGCAGAAAATTCGGCGTTTTGAGAGTACCGGTTTAACACTAAAGTTATCATACTCCCCGGAGTCTAACGGACCTGAAAGAAAAGGCCTTTGAAAACTCTTGGAAAGGGAGAAAATTTTCTCCTGTTTCTACAATGTTCTCTACCTTTTCAAAGACAGACATTTTCATTTGAGTTGCATTTAATTTGTTGTCTGCAAATGTTTTTAATTTGGTGGTGTCCACAATTTCGTCATTTGGTAAAAGGTTTAACTATTGACGAGAAAATCTGCTTTATGTGGCAGTTACATTACCAATCCTATGGTCGGTTTAACGACCCTGAGAAAGAAAGCTTTCGAAAACACACGGAAAGGAGAAAATATTTGTGATGGGCAATTTCTCATTTTCCCCAGGGATCGTATATAACATGTTATCTACGATCCCTGTTTTCCCACAATGTTTTCTACCCTTTCAAAAGCAAGTTTCATTATGTGCCGCATTAATTTGTCGTCTGCAAGTGCTTTCAACTTGGAAAAAAAAAACCTAGTAGGCCTATATGTTGTTGTCTAGTAAATAGCTTATGGTTATATCTTGATTGGGTAATTATCTTTTGTGTGTGTGGTTTGATGGTTTTGATTTGTATAATTTCCGCTTCCTACGATTTAAAACATAAAAAGTTTGGAAGGCGGAGAAATAAAACTTAGTTATAGCACATAAAATAATTTCAACTACTGCTCAGAACCATTAGAGTAAATGTACACGGTTTTATGCACACGAAAAGTTACAGATTCAGCATATGAGCAAGCGTCCATTTAAAGTTGGTTTTGATCGAACAAAAAGGAGAAAATGGTCTGTTCCGAATACTCCATGGACAGTGTGGCGCCGATTTCTATTTGGTAACGCTTTTGCTTAATGAGCGATGTCGCCTTTTCTTACAATGTCTACTACTATCAATAGTTCTATTAAAATGTTTCCATTTTGAGCGAGTCTAAAAGCTGCATACTTCGTTTTTCGGAACAACTTAGGTTTATCTATGCACTAACTATATCTTTATACATATAAGTAGGTCCAAGCTATTATTATCTCACAAGTTTAAAAAACGCTGCCGATGCATTATATATGCTTAATACTCCTTTCATTGCATCCGAAATGGGGGGGAAAAAATGTGCTCGAGACGCAACAGAAAGTTATGAAAAAGTTCATATTGAAAAGCATCATAACAGATCAGCACTTGTGAACTGATCCGAAGCGACACTCTAGCGCCGCCTACAGGCAGGATAAAGATAAATCGTATTTCTTCCTCCAAAAAAAGATACGTATTACGCAGACAGTGTCATTTCAACTAATCATCCGTAGATTTCACCAGCAAGCTGTGTTAAAATTCGTAATACTAGGTTGATTAAACACAATCTCTTGAAACTAATAAATAATGATTATGCAGCAGCTAACTTTTTAAGTCACTGGTAAAGGAGAAGTAGCTTGTATTATTCCCTTTTCCGTCTACATGCATAATCTACGTCAATTTTTATCTTTTGTTCACTCTTTTAGCGGTTATGCTTTTTGCAGTTTGCGTCGTTTTAAATATGGAAGTATCAACAATTAGACCCTCATTGTTTAGGCTAATTCTTCCAATGAACAATTAAATTATTAAAGTTGTTAAGGGGAATATTTGAAAGAAGGAAGTTGTTAAAGGGGAATATTTGAAAGAAGGGAGAAACTGTTAATGTAAAAAAAAAGAGTTGTTTGGAAACGTTGGAGATCAACTGCATGGTCGCCAGAAGTCGTATTTGTATAAGTTAAATTTGTTACTTAACCCTTTACCAAACGACAAAAATTTAGACTTGTCCAAATTTAGATTATTTCCGTGACTAAAACGACCAAATTTGTCTCTAAAAGGATCAAAAACATTGCGAGAAAAGGATTACATGCAGATTACCAGCATTTTCATCTTTTCTCACAATGTTTTCAAAAGCCCTCTACCGCAGGATCGTTAAATCTCCGGACTTCGTTGTATAAGGTTTAATATTACCTTTCCCCACAGAGCAATTTCAAAACGATGCCATTTCTTCGGGATATTTCATGAGTCTATACAGGGGCTTACCCGTAAATGATAATTATGTAGCAGCTAAATCTTTAAGTCACCGGTAAAGAAGAATTCGCTTTTTTAAACCCTTTTTCCCGCTATATTCATAGTCTGTGTCAATTTTAATCTATTAGATATAGTATTGTCATTCATGTTTTTACGGCTAATACTCTTTGCAGGAGAAACTAATTGAGTGATATAGAAAATATTGTTGAAAAGTAGAATATAACTTGCAAAAAGTTAATGCGCCTGTTTTCATATTTTATCCTAGACAATCAACAGCAGGGTCGTTAGATGCAGTATTCATACAGTTACAGGTTAAGTTTGTTATTTGAATCTTTACCAAAAGACAAATTTTCAGACTCGTTCAAATTGAAGTAATTTTCTTAAGACAAATAAAACATGACTGAAACGATGGAATTTATCTTTCTAAGAGTTAAAAACATTGCGAGAAAAGGAGAAAATGTTGGTAACCAGCGTTGAAACCTTTTTCTTCAATGTTTTCAAAGGTTTTCTATATGATGTGAGAGATCAAAAACCGGTTTGAAAATAGTAAGGAAACATGAATTTGTGAGCTGTGGCCAGAAAAAACTCTAGATACGGCATTAATATCTAAAAGTTGAAGAGTGGAAAAAAAGAATTAGCAAACGTACATTTTCTTATTTCAGATCTTAATCTTAATGATTGTAAATGGAAATAATCTCATAAGTATCAAATTCTGGTCTTTTATTAGATCTGTAAGATACATAATAAAATATTTTAGGGATACTGTCATGATCAAACAACCCGGGTATAAATTGCAGTATATAATCATGTGGATACATGTATATCATAAACATAGCAGGGGGTCCGTTTATCATTATAACATTACGTAACACAGTAAAGATATCCAGGCGGCTTATCAAACAGTAAGACTCGGCCAACATCGGCAAATTCCGGCATATTCCGAACGTTCACGGAAAAAGAAAAAAAAAAAAAAAGGATAGTGGTATTAAAAAACTGTAAAAAGGACCAAAAGTTTATTTTTTTTAAATTACTCAAACTTATACCATTTCATAGAGAAATGAATAAGCTGAATGACTCCACTCGAGATAATTTTGACTTTTCAACACAAAGAAAGAAAATTCAACAAATATTTCAGTTTTTGACTTCGGAAAATGTATTTTTCCTCTTTATTCTATATAAACCATACCTACAATTTTTAAGTTAAAAAAGGACCAAAAGTTTCTTTTACGAAATTTTTAAAACCAAGTTCATTTGAAAGAGAATAAATTGAATTTTCTTACCTCACTTGAGATGATTTTCAATTCTGAAAATATATGAAGTTATAAGCGTTTATTTACCAAGGCCCTTCATAATTCTATATAAAAAAATACAGGTAAGATTGGCCGATATCGATTTTTCCATGTCCGCGAAAGTTGGCTATGTTATATGATATTTACGGATGAGTTAGTAAGTCTACGGCCCCTAACTCTCATATTAAAAGACGGAAGCTGCCGAGATTGGCAGAATAGCCTTTACGAAAACGTCGATGTTAAACAATATTTACCGAATAGTTAGGGGTCGTAATCCTTAAAATGGCAAAAAGGCTTTACATCATTAAAAGTTGAATTCTTCAAGGGGGAGTGTTGTGGCGTAAAATTACCTCCCTTGAATTAATTCAAATAAAATACGCTTTAAACAAGTGGAAACGATGCTTTTGTAGATATATCAGCGACTGCTTCTGTCATAACAAATAAACCAGCCCGCATAGCTCTATTCAGGAAGTGGTAGAGCGTAGAACTCGTGAATGTGACGTTTCGGGTCACTTGAAAGTTTGGGTTCGATTCTCCTGGCTTTCGAATGCGACGATAAACCGAGGTTTCGTGTGACGGTGCTAAACACCGAGCACGTTAAAGAATTAGGGCTTAATTTAGTATGGATGTCGTCCTGCATCTGCACTTTCCCCCGCAACAATATTAAAAGCTTGCCGGGAGTGTCAGCCACATGAGCAGCCGGCGTCGACGAGCATATTCAATCAATCATATCTATTTAAATGATGTATTTTCTTCAGTCTGTTCGTCCACAGTTTATGCTCCAGCCAGTTTCTTTAGGCATATTTGATAGGAATGCAGAACAAGGGGACCAATCTAAAATTAGGTCCATTTGTCTCCATCTATCAAAGCAGATAATGAGAATACATTTAGAAAGCAACTGATCCTTGGCCCAACAACGCTTGAAATGTCAACTACAGAAATGTTGATCCTTTGGCTGTTGGGAGAGACCCAGTGCACTTCTGCAGAGATTGTAGACCAATATCAGACTGCAGTTATCTTGCTGTTTGATCTTGGGTATACACAGTCTGATATTTTCTCATTTTTCCTAGGTAAAGAATAATGGGAAAACATAATTCATTTTCACTTTTGGACGGATATTGCCATTAGATATTGAATCCTTTACCACACAACCCCGAATTTAATGACCTTGAGGAAGAAGGCTTTTGAAAACATAGTTGGAAAAGAAGAAAAAGCTGGTAACCAGCATTTTCTCCTTTTCCCACAATTTTTTCTACCCTACCAAAGACATATACATGTACTATCATTTAAACCACGTTTCTTTGTCGTCTGCTAATGCTTTCAATTATGACCAGTCTAAAATTCTGCAGTGTGGTAATGAGGTGTTGCTTGTCTGTGGATTAATAAATAGAGTTTATTTCATCAGCCTGTGGTTAATATGGGGAAATATTTGCCTCAAAAGGGAAAGGTCCGCGAAAATAACTCGTGCCTTACGGCACTCGTTATTTTCGCATACCTTTCCCTTTTTCGGCAAATATTTTTCCGTATTAACCACAAGCTGATGAAATAAATTATATATTATATTTCCTCTGATTATTTTGTCGACGAATGCCACTTTTAAAACTTAAAAACTTAAAAAACTTAAAAAAGTAGTTCCAGATTTTCGGCAGGAGGAAAATATTCACTGTGACGGGGAAATAATTCCCCCCAGCTTAAATTACGACATTTCTTTACCCATAACATTTCTAAAAATAGACACATGAAATATAATATAGAGATATAACGGTTCGAAGAAAAATACTTTTTATTAGTTAAACATATGGTTCATGTGGTCAAGCGACTGTTCCAGAATTCTGTTGCAATGACCAGCACCCATCCTCGAGAAAAACTTCGGTCCAGTTTGGATAAGAACTCATAATCCCAGATTCCAAGTCGCATTTCACAAATGAATAACCGGGTCACGGCATCGGTATGGCGGTGCCCTTCGTCAAACATATTGTATTAATTGATTGAATGATATTTAAAAATACATCTTTACAGCCAGAGAGAAACACGGTGTTAGTACTTGATATTTATAGAATCTCGTCAGATGTGTAAACATAGATAAATAATATATAAGGTGTATGGGATAAAAAAAAAAAACCTCTAGGGATTTGTCTCCAATTTAAAACCTGAAACAACCACAGTGATGTCTTGGATAGCCTCCAGAAAATGAAATGAATTTTCTATGCGTCGTCATCTGTGTGACCAAGTTTACAACCATCAGCGGCAACATTTGGCATGAAAATATAAGAATGTTTATGGCTTCATGAAATCGGTTAAAAAACTGGATGAAAACAAGTAAAGATGTATCTTTAACGCTGTTTTTCAACATTATTTCAGTTACATCACGGCGGCCAGTGCACCTATCTATGCCTTTTACCAGCATTCTGCATAATGTTCTTTCCAAGTCATTGGCTGCTTTCCCACATAACCATCGTCAAAACAATGGTCAGCGTTGAGAGAGGAATGAATCCTGTCGCAAAGGCTATCATCAAACCTCGGAAAGAAAATGGCCGAGTCAGCTCGTCAAATAGAGGCTCTTGATTTAATGTACATTCATAGCGAAGTTCGGGTAAAAATGTCTTTAAGCAAGGTTGAAATCTGGTCCAGAAAAGAGGAAACCCATAAAAAAGTGTATTATCTCCATGATTTAATCACATTATTGTTAATAGTAGCCTAAGCAACCGTTCAAATAATACAAACAAACTTGCTGGAACATTGTGACGTTCGTTTGACATTGACAAATAAACGCCGACTACTTGTGACATGTCATTCCACAGAGGCACAACTTTGCAATCAATACAAAATATAGACGTTTCATTCTTTCAGAGCCAGTTATATAAAGAGCCGTGCTCTGTGAAAAGGGGGCTTAATGCATCTGCGAAAAGTGTCGACTCAGGCCAGCCTGTGCAGCCATGCTCTGTGAAAAGGGGGCTTAATGCATCTGCGAAAAGTATCGACCCGAGTCAGCCCGCGCATTCCGCGTTCACCGGCAGCTAGTGCGCATATCCATGCAATTCCGGGAGTTTTGTTTATTAGAAGCCCGCTTTGCACAACTTTCTATCCAAGCCAGTGGCTGCTTTTCCACATAAACATCGTCGAAACAATGTTTAGTGATGAGAAAGGAATGAATATTGGCGCAATTATCCATCCGAGGGAAGAATTTCGTTGAGCTGGTAATTGGAACCGGCGACCCAATGCTTTTAGGCCCTGTATGTTACCGATTGAGACATCTGGCTTTGGCAACTTGCAAAGCTGTAGCTGAAGCTGTAGAACGAGACCAGATTGAACAGTTTGACAATTGGAAATCCAAGCAAAAATATAAATTAGCACTGTAGACATTATATGTTTCAGATAATTCATTTACTCTTTCGTCACATACTTCATAACTTTAACCTTTTTCAAGCCTGAATCTGTATCTTGTTTCGACGGCAGAAATAACTTGCATCTTTTATATCTTATAGACTTAACTAAGCAGGCGGAGGGTATATTTTAAAACCGATAAATGGACTATAGTTAGCACTAACAAGGGTTATAGAGAATAGATGGTTGGTGTCTTGGATGGGTTAAGTTTATCGGGCAAGGCGGAGGAATTTATCTGGTGAGCCGAAGGCGAACCGGATAAATTTCGGAGCCGAGCCCGATAAACTTAACCCATCCAAGACACCAACCATCTATTCTATTTATCCTGTCACTCACTGTAACGGAACACTACAAAACAAACAAACGAAAAAAAAACATTGATAAAGACCGTACCTTCTATAAATTTCCGGAGCCGAGCCTGATCGACTTTCCCAATCCAAGACACCAACCGTCTATTTTATTTATCCCTTTTCTCAATTACAATCCAAAATCCGACTAAATTGAACATTTCGCTCGAAATAAGGCACATATTGACATCTTTCTCTCAGATCTATGAGAAACTTTGAAAAATGAAGAACCGTGTTTACAAAACCCTCTGGATATGCAGCTGCAATAATGACGTCATGAATGATATTAGCTACGTCATAATTATCAAACGTGACGTATATCCGCAGAAAAATATTGTAGCGAAGAAGACAATATGTTTTAACATAACAGACTATTAATTAAACGAGCAAAAGTATTCGCTAGCGATTGATTAATTCATTACGGCAGTAAGACGCTTGGTTGAAAATAGTCCCAGTCAGCAGGTGCGCACTTAGCGGTCATGTGACCAACTGACGGATAACAAAAAAAATATACGGCACCCTGTTATCCGTCAGGTAAACCCGGAAGTGACAGGATAAAATCCATAATCCGCTAAATAAGTGAAATGAAACTTTCAAGCCAATAATAAAAACCTGAATACTGCAAAGCTATTTCTTGGAGAAAAAATATCTCCATATCGGACAGTGTAGATCAAAGATCAGACTGCACGTTCTGTGCAGTCTGATCTTGATCTACATTGTCCGCAAAAGGCCACTGAGTTGCGCTTGGCACCCTAAGGGTTATATGAAGTTTGGAGCCCACTCTTTCCCAATAAAGACTCCTTAAACAGTTACACCGTAGTCAACGTGTTATAGTTATTCTATAAAACGAGCGACAAAGTTGAACGGCGTGTTATTGTCGTTGTTGGAATTGGCTTGTGTCAGAGAGAAACTGAAATGGAACGGGAATCGTTAATATGATATCGTAAGATGCCTGTCTGTCTGTCTGTCTGTCTGTCTGTCTGTCTGTCTGTACTTTCATCCATCTGTGCGTCTGTCTGTCAAAGTGACTGTCTGTCTGTTATGAATGTCCCTCAGTCTGATCCTATGTCAACACTGTCCTTAACCTGGAACTTTTGTCTGAATTTTTTTGACGCCACTTTCATAATTATTTCAAATATATTATTGAAAAAGCAAGACCAGTCGATGTTCTGTGAAAAGATGCTTTAATGTATCTGCAAAAACTATCGACCAAGGTCAGCTGCGCAATCCGCGCAGGTTGACCTTGGTCGAAACTTTTTGTCTTTGGTTAATTTTCTGCTTGTCAAAGGACCTGTGTACCTCAAGATTCAGTATGTTTTTGACGAAATGGACTGCCGCTCATCAAAAATATAGCTGCCGATTATTTCAGATGTTTCGTAGATTTGAAAAGTAAAGGATATTTGATGCTCCCACCACGGTATATGAACTATATGTTATGTTACTCTGGTGAAAGCGTTCGAAGCCACTGAGGGCAAAATCTGTCAAACACAATACACTACTACTTTCCTTGTCACACATTCTGAGAAGATATACCAATGTTTTTGAAAGGATACTTGATTTGGTTGGCCCCCAGTTGGTGCGCATTGCCTTTACTCAAATCCGATTCGCCAGTGGACTGATATCCGAACTGATTTAATTTTGTCTTCTTTCTCAATAGCTCAGTAGGTAACGCAGAGGACTTGACACCTAGGAGAGGCTACTTTGATTTCTAACTGGGTCAACTTTTTCTCCTAGGATTGGTGATAGTTACTGTGACAAGATCCATATCTCTCACCGCTGAAAATTGATCGTATTATGTTTAAGACGGAAAGCAGATAGTGGCTTGAAAAAAACATAGAACCATAGACAGATGCACTAGCCACTGCGATATAACTGAAAAACTATTAAAAACGGCGTTAAACAACTTGCAAACAACTAAATAAGTGGGCGTGTCCTGTTTGCTTGGCTTGTACACTCGTCCAAACTTCTTTCGTTTTTATTTTACTAGTGCTTCGCATAACTTTCTTTTCAAACCACTGGCTTCTTAAGACCTAGGCTAATAAGCGCGACTCACTGACCTTTTGCGGATAGTGTAGATCAAGATCAGACTGCACGGAACGTGCAGTCTGATCTTGGATCTACACTGTCCGATAAGTAGATATCATTCCTCAAAACATAACTTTAAAATAGCAATATTTGGGTATATACTATCGAATTGAAAATTTTATTTTTAGTTATTTAGCAGGAGAAGAGTTAACAGGATGAACAAAGTCGAAAAAAAAAACCATTCAATGTCAAGTCAGGAGTGATGCATGTCAGAACTAATTACATAGGTCCTCAACTGTAATTTTGTACGGACCACGAGTTCAATTTGTTTGTATTGAAGATTAACGCCGTTTTAACAGCAAAGGTCATATCGCGGCGGTCAGTGCACCTTCGCGTGTGTTTCCTGGCTTTCTTTCACCAGTACTGACACAGCTGTATTTCCAAGTCATTGACTACTTTTCTCGCATGCATCAGAGATGAGAGGCGAACACTCGCTGGTAACAAATGTTTTCCTCAAACGGGTCTCAAACCTGCAATCATCAGGTCAAGAGTTCGATGCGTTAACCACTCAGCTAAACCGGCCGGGCTTAGGTTCGAACTGCTTTCGCCATGGTTGCTATACTTGCACTTAGAGCTCGTTCATAACACCATACATTATAAGCGTTATCGTATTGTTCCAATCGTTAAAAGCAGATAAATCAGTAGCAGAAACAATAGTGATTACATAGGAAACCCATTACGGATATAATGTCCGCAGGGAGTTTTCAACCTTTATCATGCTCGACCCTTAAACACACGATCCGGAGTTTTGATAACTACGAAGAAAATGGCTTCTGAAAACATTGTGGGAAAAGGAGAAAATGCTGGTAACCAGCATTTTCTTCTTTTCCAACAATGTTTTCTGTCCTTTCCTAGACAAAATCTATCATATGATCTACCTTTAATATGTTGTCTGCAGATGGTTTTAGCTTGGACAAGTTTACAATTTTATCTTCTGGGAAAGGATTAACTCTTTGCCAGAAGAACAAAATTTAAACTTTGTTTTTATTGAAAGCATTTGTAGACGAAACGTCAGAAGCTCCTAGAAAGAATAATTAATGCTTGAATGGTGTTTTAAGCTGTTTCCAACGTTGTTCAAGTCATATCACAGTGACAGGTCACATATTCATTTATGTATTATCCGTGGATTCAAAGTTGCAGGGCAAGAGCTCTGACGTGTCATGTCCAAGGACACTGCTCAAATAATGGAATTTGTCTTTGTGAAATGGTAAAAAACATTGTTAGAAAAGGAAAAAAAAAAACTGCCGATAACGAGTATTTAGCATTTCCCAATGGGGTTGCCTGCTTCAATGATTCACTGTAGGACTCGTAACCTTGAGGTCCCGGGTTCTACCTCACTGAAAGCTTTGGGTTTTCATGGAAGTGTCCTTGGGCTAGACACGTCAGAACCCGAGCCTAGTACTAGAAAAAAACTCTAACATGAATATGTTAGCTGTCAATAGCTACCGTGACATAAGACAGTATAACCATAAAGCGCTGAATTTATGAGAAATAAAACCTCAACTAGGAAGTTTGAAAAGAAAAATCACGAAATAGTGTTATTCAGGGTTGTATTGGCAAGGATATGTAAACAAAGCAGCGGGCAGTCTAGATGTAAGATCAGACTGCACGTACTGTGCAGTCTGATCTTACATCTACAGTGTCCACTAATGCAAGTTAAACCTGTTTCATCACTTGAAAACCCTAGGAGTAGTAAAGGAAGAGAGTATGGGATCTACCCAGGCCGGGGGTAGATCCCATACTCTCTTCCCTGAGTGCCCTATATCACCGTCCCTGGCAAAAAATGTGTCCCTATATGCTGTCCCCGAAAGAATTTTTTTTAAAAATATCCCATACTCACGTCCCTGAGAGGGATTTAGCATTCAAAATGGCGGCCTTGGGGAGGACATTCTGGGGATGTGTCCCTAGGCTCCCGTCCCTGAGCGGAATTTTTTGCAAAAAAGGGAAAAGGGGGGAGTTTTTCCTAGGCTCTCTACCCTGAGAGGGATTTAGCATTCAAAGTGTCGATCTTATGACTGACAGGCTGGGTAAAAAATGGTCAGATCACTGAGTTGGACTTAGTTTTTTCACCCTATGGATGATTTTTTTCTCTTTCTAATTGCCTGACCATTGAGTTGGACTTAGTCTTTTTTCTACACCTATGTATGATTCTTACTCTTTGCAGTATAACTCTCTGGAGTGTATCTCTTCTAAAAGAAAGATATAACTTTCATGGTAGATGGTTAGTCCTGAAAAGGACTGTTGGGTTAGCCCTGAAAAGAGCTGTGACAATTTGAAGAAATGACAACTTGAAGATAGAACTTTCGTCTGACAGCTTGAAGATAGAACTTTCGTCTGACATCTTGAAGATAGAACTTTCGTGGTAGATGGTTAGTCCTGAAAAGGACTGTTGGGTTAGCTCTGAAAAGAGCTGTGACAATTTGAAGAAATGACAACTTGAAGCTAGAACTTTCGTCTGGCAGCTTGAAGATAGAACTTTCGTCTGACATCTTGAAGATAGAACTTTCGTGGTAGATGGTTAGTCCTGAAAAGGACTGTTGGGTTAGCTCTGAAAAGAGCTGTGACAATTTGAAGAAATGACAACTTGAAGATAGAACTTTCGTCTGGCAGCTTGAAGATAGAACTTTCGTCTGACATCTTGAAGATAGAACTTTCGTGGTAGATGGTTAGTCCTGAAAAGGACTGTTGGGTTAGCTCTGAAAAGAGCTGTGACAATTTGAAGAAATGACAACTTGAAGATAGAACTTTCGTCTAACAGCTTAAAGGTAGAACTTTCGTCTGACAATTTGAAGAAATGACAATTTGAAGAAAAGATAGAACTTACGTCTGACAATTTGAAGAAAGGTAGATCTTCCGTGGTAGATGGTTAGCCCTGAAAAGGGCTGTTGGGGTGTCCCTAAAAGGGATCTGGTTTTGGAGGTTGTGTTTTTAAGCACAACCTCCAACCTTCCTGCAGACTGGACAGCTACTTGCTGCCCGCCTCTTTAGCCTCTTCAACTCCCGTTCATCCAGGTCAAAGTTTAGCGAGAACGAAGGCTCAGCGTCTTCGTTCCAATCTTCGGTCTGGGGCACGACGAAGTCCTTCTTCTTGTCGTCCATCTTTTTTCTGGATGATAGCTGGGCAAGGTCCCAAAAATCCATATCTCTTAAAGCACATTCCATTTTTGTTGTAAGCCGGAGAGATGAATGATGTGCGGGAAAATAACGCTGGGTTTTATAGCTTTACAGGAGGATTGAACTAGTTGACCCATGACGTCATTTTCTCCTATGTTTTTTCCCGCGTCGGCGTTTCATGCTGTTTTGGCTCCAAAAATTAATGTTATCCAATCAGATTCAGCGTTTTATTTCTAATACTAAATGTTTTATTGTTGACCAACCCGTGGGTTTGTTACATTTTCTTGTTTTGGGATTTTTATTGTTGACCAATCCGTGGGGGTTGTTACATTTTCTTGTTCGGGTTAGAAAAAACTAGAGTTTAACTAACCTATGACTTTTTTTGATTATGAGTCTTCTGATAAAATGAAAAGAAAGATGATTATTTAAGATAGCTAACCCTGAAAAGAGTTGCTTTTTGTACAGAATGCACTTTTTTATACCCCTCTCTTTCTTTTGATTGATTCCATTTTATCTACCATTTGCATCAGATGTTCAATTTCATGTCTGATATATCTGAAACGTTCTCTTTCTTCTAACCAGAAGAGCAATAAGAGAAAAATGTTAATCCAAATATTGTACGATACTGGTTCAGGTTTTACAAAAAGTTAATGGTGAATGAGAAAAAATAATCAAGAGTTTAGTGTTTTATATGTGTAATGGATCACTTTTTAGTTTTTCATCCTATGAATGATTTTTTCTCTCTAAATGGAATTTGTCCCTATATCGCTGAGTTGGACTTAGACTTTTTTTCTACATCTCTATGAATGATTTCTAAATGTCTGAGCACTGAGTTGAACTTAGACTTTTTTTTACCCTATGTATGATTTTTTCTCTAAAAGGAATTTGTCCCTATATCAGTGAGTTGGACTTAGTCTTTTTTTACATCTATGAATGATTTTTCTCTTTCTAAAAGCCTGATCATTGAGTTGGTCTTAGCTTTTTTCCCCTATGTATGATTTTTTCTCTCTAAAAGACTGAGCACTGGGTTGGACTTAGTCTTTCTGATTTTTCTGCATCTATGAATGATTTTTTCTTTCTAAAAGACTGAGCACTGGGTTGGATTTAGTCTTTTTTCTGCATCTATGAATGATTTTTTTTACTCTTTGGAGTGTAACTCTCTGGAGTGTGAGTCTTTGCAGTGTAACTCTTCTAAAAGAAAGAAGTTTGACAATTTTGAGTTTTTTTTGACAATTTGAAGAAAGATAGAACTTTCGTGGTAGATGGTTAGCCCTGAAAAGGGCTGTTTTGAGAAGAGCTGATTTTATGAAAATGTTTATTCAGTATCAGCATCAGTCGATTCACTGTCTGACTCACTCCTTTCAGTGGCGATTTGCGCACGGAAAAGACGGGTCACCTGCTCAGTTTTTAAACTGTGGTTTTTTGACTACAGAAGAACTCGTCTCGTCATCGCTGTCATGGTTCAACTTACTTTGGTAAGGCTGAATATAGCATTGATGAGAAAAGTTAACAATTCTCTTACAGATATGACACCTTTTCTTTCCATTGCAAACATGATTTTTCTTTCTGATATGATATTGTGCACCGCATTTCGAGCAGAGTTTCACTAATTCACAAATGGGTTTCTTTTCTTTACCATTTACAGTTCTGTGATTTTCAAAGCATTCAGCACTAAAAAATCGTCTACTGCAAACACTGCAAACATATTCTTTTGATTCTGATGGACATTTTCCTTTGCGATAACAACCTTTACAGATATTTGAACAAGCATGACTTTCCCGCTGAGTGTAACCCACATCACAGAACTCACAATAATATCCACAACTAAGAAAACCTTTGATAGATTTGATGTAGTCATAATGGTTTTGATGAAAGTACAAATGTATGATCTTACTATTGGCTTTCACTTCTGGATGTTTAAATATTTTTTCCACTTTTGAATGCTGCTGGTGAACTTTAATGACATAGCCTTTTTCATACAAGAATGTTTGAATTTTTTTGTATTTATCAATTCCTACAGACTGTGTTGGTGAAACTCCAGCTTCATGTAACAATTTCTCAGCTTCAGTCTTTTGAAGAGGACATTTTGAATGACGAATACGATCCCATTTTCTATTCCATGCCTCGGTGTTTTCACGCTCACTGTAGCAAATTCCCACAACAACAGCTCTCGCGAAACATAGTTGGTCATGATTGTCAATTTGAATAATAGATCGCTTCTTCTGGGCAAAAAACTTTGAATCTAATTCTGATGATCTATATTTTGGTTTTCCGCTACCACTTGGTGGTGTTGTATGTGTGATGTCAAATGTCATGAATCCATCGTTCAAGACGAAATCTGTATTCGATTGTAAAACTCGTTCAATTTCATTCAGCATAGTTTCACCTTGTAACTGATCTGCAGCTAAAAAAGGAATATGGATTCCTATTTCCAACGAAGGATGATTGATGGTAATTCTAATCATGTCCGTCGGGTTGGCATTTAACTTTTGAATGATTTCACGGGTAACATCGTCAAATAATCCAAGGAGTCTCTGAGGTTTTAATTCTTCAAATTTCTTAAAACTCAGCATCAGCACATGTGATTCTGTTTTAAATTTTCTTGACCTCTTATTACCCTTTTCTGTTAAATCATATAGACTTTTCATGTCTAAGTTAGAGTTGGTACTTTCATCGTCGCTATCATTTTCTTCTTTCAACGGTTTAGTTTTTTTCTTTTTTGTTGGTGGAAGCATCTCATTGTCACTTTCTTCTTTCAACGGTTTAGTTTTTTTCTTTTTTGTTGGTGGAAACACCTCATTGTCACTTTCTTCTTTCAACGGTTTAGTTTTTTTCTTTTTTATTGATGGAAACACCTCATCGTCACTTTCTTCTTTCAAAGGTCTAGTTTTTTTCTTTTTTATTGGTGGAAACACCTCATCGTCACTTTCGCTGTCTGAATAGGTTATTATTCTTTTTCTTTTACCCATCGTTTTAGCTCTGACTGAAAAGACAATAATACAGAAGTGAGAAAAAACCAGCAATTTATATACCCTCTCCGTTGTAACAGTGTATAAATAAGCCGTTAGTTGTGAAAATCTATTCATTCGCCTACTCGATCTCAGTCAGTACAGCTGATAAAAAATATGAGTGAGTTAAAGCTGCAAAATACATCACCACTTAGTAAGAGGGTGTATCTGTATGTTAATCCATACACCCACGATTATGAAATCAGCAATATACCATCAAAGTATAATGTTAAACATATCGGAAACTATGTGGGATCATTTTTTTCCCAGCAACATTTAGAAGAAAAAGATGTCTACCGTACTACCAGCTACAGAGTTTTGGATCAAGCGATGATTGACAAACGATATGGTGCGAATGGTGTGAGAACAAATATTTGTTTCACATGCAACGAAGCAGGACATTGGGCCAAAGAATGTCCAGAAAAAGAAAATCAGCTAGGAAGATTTGTTTTTGTCTACGTGAATCCACACAGTCACGACATTGAGATTTCACCATCATTTTACAACGTTGATGGTCTCAAAGATATAAAATTCGTCGGGACACTATATTCATGCTGCAGTGAAAATAAATGGAAAAAAAGTTCACCACAAGCTACATCCTCATCGGATGAAACTCAGATCGTAGACATGCAGAGCGATACAGCGGCTAACAGCGATTCAGAAATCTGCAAAATAACAGAACAGACAGAGAAAAAAATATCTACAAACGATAATCTAAGAAAACAACAAACTTTGGATCTAAAAAACGAATTTTCTGCAGAACCGGGTTGTTCGTACGGAAAGGAAAAACAGCAAAACATCGAAAAGAAGAAAAAACGAGTAACAAAGAACTATTTCTTTTACAAATCAACAAAACATGAGGACAAAATCTGTCCAGATGTGGAAATAAAAACCAACGATAGGAAAAGAAAACGTAAAAACAAATGTGAATCTGACATCTCAAAGAAAAAGAAAAAACATACTGAGTGAAAAAAAGATTTCAATACAATATTGATTATAAACAAAAAAAGACTGACTTGATTTTTTTCATTCATTTTGTCTTTTACAGTTCATTCATTTTTTGTCTTTACAGTTCATGATTTGATTTTTTCATTGTACATAAGTTCTTTTTGAAATAAAAAATATAAAAATAATTACTTCTTACTTTTGACTTTTTTTAGTTATGACTGTAAGTCTTTTTTTTACTTTTGACAATTTGAGAAGAAAGATCTTTCGTGCTAAATGGTTAGCCCTGAAAAGGACTTTTTTGAAGGATCTCACATTGACATTCAGCTCTACGATTCTTCCGCCCGATCCACTGGGATGATTTCACATCCACAGTGTTCACAGCAAATCGTCGAACCTTCATCATCATCATAAAATCCTTCATCTGTATCTGGACAGTTATGCTTCTGCCCAAGATACTCGAGTATGGAAAAACATTTCCCACACTCTATCAGACATCTGTTTGCACAGTGAGGACATACAAGAATTCGAACCATTCTGGAACAAATATGATTTTTTATGTAAAATATCACTGGGCTTTATAGCTTTACAGGAGGATTGAACTAACTGACCTATGACGTCATTTTCTCCTATGTTTTTCCCACGTCGGCGTTTCATTAACATTGTGCAATCAAATCGATGGTTATATCGGTGTTTTTACCACTCCTAATTCGGTGTCACACAGTACAATACCGGTGCTTTCCGCCAGGTCCGCCCTCTTTAAAAATTTCAATCCTCTGTAAACGTATAAAACTCAGTGTTATTTTCATACATTCACCATTTCTTTGATTCTCAGCTAACGATCACTTCGGAAGTAGTATCAATATTCAGAGGCAGTTACAATATGAAGCACAACTTAGATGAAATCAGCTTGGACGATTTTCCATCAGTGGAAAACAATGGAGACGTTCTTTCATCAGTTATGAATTCGACAATTATCAATCCACCACCGGAGTTAAATTCGACAACCATCATTCCAGCGACAGTGTTTGACAACATTTATGAAGAGGTAAAGCAGCTAAATTTGAAACAAGATAGCATGATGATCCGAATCATAGATCAGCTGGAGACTTTAAACAGGCATTTGGAGGAAATTAAAACTTTAACCGTAAGTACTGATCACCTCAGTAGAAATATCGAGGTTCTACGTCAACAGGATCAGCTCATTTCAACACCTCCTGTGAAGATTCCTGTGGAGTTCGAGTTTGATAAATCCAATCTTCACAACTTAGTGGACTCTATCGTAAGTGTTGTGAAGAAAAATCAACCAAAGAAAAATCAACCAAAGGAAAAACAACCAAGAAAAACAACAAAACGGAAATCTGAGGAAGATGGTAACCATCTCCACAAGAAACAGCGAGTTGATCAAAAACCAACTATACCAATATTGACAGGACAGGGTAAATACGGGAAAAACATTGACAATCACGTTGATTTCAAGATCCCGAAAAAACCAAAGACAGAACGAAAACAACCAAGAAAAAACAACAAAACGGTAGGAATATGAAAAAAATATGAAACTGTGGTGTTTGCGAATTTGCATTATAAAAATTTGTTATATACTGTTTTTGCGATTAATTCATTGTAAATAATTCATTGCGAAAAAAATAATTCAGTGTGTTTTTTTTCATCGTGATCAAATCGTTGTGAATAATTCATTGCGAAAAAATAATTCAGTGTGTTTTTTTCATCGTGATCAAATCGTTGTGAATAATTCATTGTGAAAAAAATATTTCAGTGCGATTTTTTTATTGTTAAGAAAATGTTTTTTCATTGTCAAGAAATTTTTTATGATGCATTGCAAAAAAATGTTTGCTTGTGATTTTTTTTAGTTGTTAAGAAATTTTTTCATTGTCAAGAAATTTTTTTATGATGCATTGCAAAAAATGTTTCATTGTGATTTTTTCATTGTCAAGAAAATTTTTTCATTGTCAAGAAATTTTTTTATGATGCATTGCAAAAAAAATGTTTCAATGTTTAGTTCTGTTCAGTAAATAAAAGTTCAATAAATAAAAGTTCAAAAAACAATAGAGTTCTTCATTCTGTTTTTCCCCAAAAGACTTGTTCTGGTTACATTTTTCCATACAACGTCTCATAACTGTTAGTTAAACTCTAGTTTTTTCTTACCCGAACAAGAAAATGTAACAAACCTATGGATTGGGTAACAATAAAAATCCCCCGAACAAGAAAATGTAACAAACCCACGGGTTGGTCAACAATAAAAACAATTAGTATTAGAAAAAAACAACGCTGAATCTGATTGGATAACATTAATTTGGAGCCAAAACAGCATGAAACGTAGCATGGAAAAATGTATGTGCTTTCTACCAGATCCGAGCTCTTTAAAAAATTTCAATCCTCTGTAAACGTATAAAGCCTGCGTTATTTTTCATACATTCACCATTTCTTTGACTCTCAGCTAACGATCACTTCGAAAGCAGTGTCAATATTCGGAAAAAATATCAATATGGAAGAGGTAAATCATCAACTACGTGAGGCTCTCCAAGAGTATCTAAATGCAGGGCAGCAGTTATTGCAACTAACCACTCGTCTCTTAGGAGAGGAGGAACAAAACCAACTGCAACGTATAACACAGCCATACAAAGATCTCGGCGAAAGATTAGTTCAGCTATTATTAAAGACAACACCGGATATCATTTTGGTTGATATCGAGTTCGGGAGGAAGATTACAGCATGCCCCATTTGCCAAGCGAATTTCGGGTGCTGCCATTAAAAGTGGAAAAAACACAGCCTCCAAAAAAACAAAACAGCCCTTTTCAGGGCTACCCATCTACCACGAAAGTTCTATCTTTCTTCAAATTGTCAAAAAAAAACTCAAAATTGTCAAACTTCTTTCTTTTAGAAGAGTTACACTGCAAAGATTCACAATCAAAAAAGTCATAATTAGCCAAACTCTAGTTTTTTCTAACCCGAACAAGAAAATGTAACAACCCCCACGGATTGGTCAACAATAAAAATCCCAAAACAAGAAAATGTAACAAACCCACGGGTTGGTCAACAATAAAACATTTAGTATTAGAAATAAAACGCTGAATCTGATTGGATAACATTAATTTTTGGAGCCAAAACAGCATGAAACGCCGACGCGGGAAAAAACATAGGAGAAAATGACGTCATGGGTCAACTAGTTCAATCCTCCTGTAAAGCTATAAAACCCAGCGTTATTTTCCCGCACATCATTCATCTCTCCGGCTTACAACAAAAATGGAATGTGCTTTAAGAGATATGGATTTTTGGGACCTTGTCCAGCTATCATCCAGAAAAAAGATGGACGACAAGAAGAAGGACTTCGTCGTGCCCCAGACCGAAGATTGGAACGAAGACGCTGAGCCTTCGTTCTCGCTAAACTTTGACCTGGATGAACGGGAGTTGAAGAGGCTAAAGAGGCGGGCAGCAAGTAGCTGTCCAGTCTGCAGGAAGGTTGGAGGTTGTGCTTAAAAACACAACCTCCAAAACCAGATCCCTTTTAGGGACACCCCAACAGCCCTTTTCAGGGCTAACCATCTACCACGGAAGATCTACCTTTCTTCAAATTGTCAGACGTAAGTTCTATCTTTTCTTCAAATTGTCATTTCTTCAAATTGTCAGACGAAAGTTCTACCTTTAAGCTGTTAGACGAAAGTTCTATCTTCAAGTTGTCATTTCTTCAAATTGTCACAGCTCTTTTCAGAGCTAACCCAACAGTCCTTTTCAGGACTAACCATCTACCACGAAAGTTCTATCTTCAAGATGTCAGACGAAAGTTCTATCTTCAAGCTGCCAGACGAAAGTTCTATCTTCAAGTTGTCATTTCTTCAAATTGTCACAGCTCTTTTCAGAGCTAACCCAACAGTCCTTTTCAGGACTAACCATCTACCACGAAAGTTCTATCTTCAAGATGTCAGACGAAAGTTCTATCTTCAAGCTGCCAGACGAAAGTTCTATCTTCAAGTTGTCATTTCTTCAAATTGTCACAGCTCTTTTCAGGGCTAACCCAACAGTCCTTTTCAGGACTAACCATCTACCATGAAAGTTCTATCTTTCTTTTAGAAGAGATACACTCTAGAGAGTTATACTGCAAAGAGTAAGAATCATACATAGGTGTAGAAAAAAGACTAAGTCCAACTCAATGGTCAACCTTTTAAAAAGAGAGAAAATCATTCATAGATGCAGAAAAATCAGAAAGACTAAGTCCAACCCAGTGCTCAGACATTTAGAAATCATTCATAGAGATGCAGAAAAAACTAAGTCCAACTCAGTGATATAGGGACAAATTCCTTTTAGAAAGAGAAAAATCATTCATAGGGGAAAAAAGTCTAAGTCCAACTCAATGGTCAGGCAATTAGAAAGAGAAAAAAATCATCCATAGGGTGAAAAAACTAAGTCCAACTCAGTGATCTGACCATTTTTTACCCAGCCTGTCAGTCATAAGATCGACACTTTGAATGCTAAATCCCTCTCAGGGTAGAGAGCCTAGGAAAAACTCCCCCCTTTTCCCTTTTTTGCAAAAAATTCCGCTCAGGGACGGGAGCCTAGGGACACATCCCCAGAATGTCCTCCCCAAGGCCGCCATTTTGAATGCTAAATCCCTCTCAGGGACGTGAGTATGGGATATTTTTAAAAAAAATTCTTTCGGGGACAGCATATAGGGACACATTTTTTGCCAGGGACGGTGATATAGGGCACTCAGGGAAGAGAGTATGGGATCTACCCCCGGCCTGGGTAGATCCCATACTCTCTTCCTTTACTACTCCTAGGTTGGCGGCAGAAAACATTGTGGGAAAAGGAGAAAATGCCGGTTACCGGCATTTTCTCCTTTTCCCACAATGTTTTCAAAAGCCCTCCCGGTCATGGTTGTTAAAATTCGGGATCTGTGCAGTGAGATTTTGATCTACATTGCCCGCAAAAGCCAGTCAAGCCTGTGTTCTAGCTTAAAATGTTAACTTTTATCCTGCTAAATATCGATAATGAAATATTGAATTCGATAGTAAAAACCTAAATATTGCTATTTCAAAGTTATGGTTCGGGGAATAATATCTCCTTGTCGGACTGTGTACGTTTTATGCAGTCTGATCTTGATCTACACAGTCCGCAAAAGGTCAGTGTGTAGCGCTTAGCAGTCTAAGGTGTAACCCCAAGGTCAACAACCAAAACAAAGCAACATATATAACAGCGAAAACATCAGGAAAAAGAAGGGTTCTCGTACAGAACTATTACCATAAATCAATAGAAACTCTATTTAATATCTCAACAACTTCATAGGAGAACGATATTTGTTACAGAGAAACAATACATTGGTTTTGAAATTACGTACTCGCGTTTTTTTTTTCCTTTCCTTAGATAAAAAAAGAAATTTCTCCTTTCCTCAAAATGTTTCCAAAAAATATATAAATAGAAACTCCATTTACTGTCCCAGTAATTTTATAGCGGAACGATATTTGTTACGGAGTAGGCTAACAGTTAATTTAATTTGCGTTATTTTTCCTTCAATTAAAAAAAAAAATATATTTTCTCCTTTTCCAAAAATGTTTTTAAAAAATAACTTCTTTCTCAAGGGCGTTAAAAGTTGGGATCGTTTTGCTAAAGGGTTAAATTTTTACATTATGACGAAATGTTAGACTTGTCTTAATTGAAAGCATTTGCAGACGACTAATTGAATGACACCCATACGTTGACATTTGTCTTAGATATTGTAGAAAACATTGAGGAAAAAGAAGAAAAGGCTGGTTACCATTATTTTCTCCTTTTCCCACAATGTTTAAAACCTCTTTCTCGGAGTCATGAAAACTCGGATGTTATGGTTAACGGTTAGAAGAAAGCATTTGCAGACGATCAAATAACTGTGACCCTGTGACATTTGTCCGGGAAATGGTAGAAAACATTATGGAAAAAGGAGAAAACGCTGGTCACCAGCATTTTCTCCTTTTCGCACAAGGTTTTTAAAAACCCTTCCTTTTCAGGGTGATTAAAAATCGGGATTGTTTAGTTAGAGGTTAAGAAAAACGAAAAAGAAAAAAGAAAAAACGTTCACGGAGTAACTTATTTAACGACTTAAAAAAAAGTTCTCCTGTAATTTCACATCAAAGAATCCCCTCGTTTACAGCTTTCCTAATCGTTTCCATGGCAATACTTTTTTCCACTCAAAGTATAATAATCACATTCTATCAAAAGACGTTCGGTCCTCGAGGTACTAATGTTATATCCTTTGCCATTTTTGCAATTGCAAGTTCTGTAGTAAATCGCATTTCAAATCATTGCTATAAATGGGAAAATCGTTCAAAATAAGCGATAACAAGTTTACACAACGTATTTTTCCCCCCTCGAAAGCAAGGTTTTATTTGTGCAAATATGATGTTTTTTCCACTCGAATTTTCCCGGACCAATATCGTTCCACTTTTTTTTCTTTTATATTCATAATGGGCATAAGGTTCTTGGAGACAATTGCAGGAATTTATCTCCAGGGTTCCATGGCAACTGGTCAGGTGTTTCTTAGCTGTATGACTTAAAACCTTTACCACACAATCAAGACTTTTAACAACCACTACGAAGAAGCCTTTTGAAAACATTGTGGGAAAAAGAGAAAATGCTGGTAAGCAGCATTTTCTCCTTTTCCCACAATGTTTTTACCCTATAGCATCTGATCAGGTGTTTTTTAACATAATGACTTAAAACCTTTACCGCACAAATCAGAGTTTTAACGAAAACTATAAAGAAGCCTTTATGAAAACATTGTGAGAAAAGGAGCAAATACTGGTAACCAACGTGTCCAAACTGAAAGCATTTGCTGACGACAACTTAAATGTACCTCAAGTGATTGAATTTGTCTTAACGCCGTTTTAACAGCAAAGGTCATATCGCGGCGGTCAGTGCACCTTCGCATGTGTTTCCTGGCTTTCTTTCACCAGTACTGACACAGCTGTATTTCCAAGTCATTGACTACTTTTCTTGCATGCATCAGAGATGAGAGGCGAACACTCGCTGGTAACAAATGTTTTCCTCAAACGGGTCTCAAACCTGCAATCATCAGGTCAAGAGTTCGATGCGTTAACCACTCAGCTAAACCGGCCGGGCTTAGGTTCGAACTGCTATCGCCATGGTTGCTATACTTGCCCTTAGAGCTCGCTCATAACACCATACATTATAAGCGTTATCCTATTGTTCCAATCGTTAAAAGCAGATAAATCAGCAGCAGAAACAACAGTGATTACATAGGAAACCCATTACGGATATAATGTCCGCAGGGAGTTTTCAACTTTTATCCTGCTCGACCCTTAAACACACGATCCGGAGTTTTGATAACTACGAAGAAAATGGCTTCTGAAAACATTGTGGGAAAAGGAGAAAATGCTGGTAACAGCATTTTCTTCTTTTCCAACAATGTTTTCTGTCCTTTCCTAGACAAAATCTATCATATGATCAACCTTTAATATGTTGTCTGCAGATGGTTTTAGCTTGGACAAGTTTACAATTTTATCTTCTGGGAAAGGATTAACTCTTTGCCAGAAGAACAAAATTTAAATTTTGTTTTTATTGAAAGCATTTGTAGACGAAACGTCAGAAGCTCCTAGAAAGAATAATTAATGCTTGAATGGTGTTTTAAGCTGTTTCCAACGTTGTTCAAGTCATATCACAGTGACAGGTCACATATTCATTTATGTATTATCCGTGGATTCAAAGTTGCAGGGCAAGAGCTCTGACGTGTCATGTCCAAGGACACTGCTCAAATAATGGAATTTGTCTTTGTGAAATGGTAAAAAACATTGTTAGAAAAGGAAAAAAAAAAAAAAAAACTGCCGGTAACGAGTATTTAGCATTTCCCAATGGGGTTGCCTGGCTCAATGATTCTGTGTAGGACTCGTAACCTTGAGGTCCCGGGTTCTAGCCTCACTGAAAGCTTTGGGTTTTCATGGAAGTGTCCTTGGGCTAGACACGTCAGAACCCGAGCCTAGTACTAGAAAAAAACTCTAACATGAATATGTTAGCTGTCAATAGCTACCGTGACATACGACAGTATAACCTTAAAGCGCTGAATTTATGAGAAATAAAACCTCAACTAGGAAGTTTGAAAAGAAAAATCACGAAATAGTGTTATTCAGGGTTGTATTGGCAAGGATATGTAAACAAAGCAGCGGGCAGTCTAGATGTAAGATCAGACTGCACGTACTGTGCAGTCTGATCTTACATCTACAGTGTCCACTAATGCAAGTTAAACCTGTTTCATCACTTGAAAACCCTAGGTTGGCGGCAGAAAACATTGTGGGAAAAGGAGAAAATGCCGGTTACCGGCATTTTCTCCTTTTCCCACAATGTTTTCAAAAGCCCTCCCGGTCATGGTTGTTAAAATTCGGGATCTGTGCAGTGAGATTTTGATCTACATTGCCCGCAAAAGCCAGTCAAGCCTGTGTTCTAGCTTACAATGTTAACTTTTGTCCTGCTAAATATCGATAATGAAATATTGAATTCGATAGTAAAAACCTAAATATTGCTATTTCAAAGTTATGGTTCGGGGAATAATATCTCCTTGTCGGACTGTGTACGTTTTATGCAGTCTGATCTTGATCTACACAGTCCGCAAAAGGTCAGTGAGTAGCGCTTAGCAGTCTAAGGTGTAACCCCAAGGTCAACAACCAAAACAAAGCAACATATATAACAGCGAAAACATCAGGAAAAAGAAGGGTTCTCGTACAGAACTATTACCATAAATCAATAGAAACTCTATTTAATATCTCAACAATTTCATAGGAGAACGATATTTGTTACAGAGAAACAATACATTGGTTTTGAAATTACGTACTAGCGTTTTTTTTTTCTTTCCTTAGATAAAAAAAGAAATTTCTCCTTTTCTCAAAATGTTTCCAAAAAATATATAAATAGAAACTCCATTTTCTGTCTTAATAATTTTATAGTGGAACGGTATTTATTACGGAGTAACAGTTAATTTAATTTGCGTTATTTTTCCTTCAATTAAAAAAAAAAATATATATTTTCTCCTTTTCCAAAAATGTTTTTTAAAAAAAACTTCTTTCTCAAGGTCGTTAAAACTTGGGATCGTTTTGCTAAAGGGTTAATTTTTTACAATATGACGAAATGTTAGACTTGTCTTAATTGAAAGCATTTGCAGTCGACAAATTGAATGACACCCATACGTTGACATTTGTCTTAGATATTGTAGAAAACATTGAGGAAAAAGAAGAAAAGACTGGTTACCATTATTTTCTCCTTTTCCCACAATGTTTAAAGCCTCTTTCTCGGAGTCATGGAAACTCGGATGTTATGGTTAACGGTTAGAAGAAAGCATTTGCAGACGATCAAATAACTGTGACCCTGTGACATTTGTCCGGGAAATGGTAGAAAACATGGAAAAAGGAGAAAACGCTGGTCACCAGCATTTTCTCCTTTTCGCACAAGGTTTTTAAAAACCCTTCCTTTTCAGGGTGATTAAAAATCGAGATTGTTTGGTCAGAGGTTAAGAAAAACGAAAAAGAAAAAAGAAAAAACGTTCACGGAGTAACTTATTTAACGACTTAAAAAAAGTTCTCCTGTAATTTCACATCAAAGAATCCCCTCGTTTACAGCTTTCCTAATCGTTTCCATGGCAATACTTTTTTCCACTCAAAGTATAATAATCACATTCTATCAAAAGACGTTCGGTCCTCGAGGTACTAATGTTATATCCTTTGCCTTTTTTGCAATTGCAAGTTCTGTAGTAAATCGCATTTCAAATCATTGCTATAAATGGGAAAATCGTTCAAAATAAGCGATAACAAGTTTACACAACGTATTTTTCCCCCCTCGAAAGCAAGGTTTTATTTGTGCAAATATGATGTTTTTTCCACTTGAATTTTCCCGGACCAATATCGTTCCACAATTTTTTCTTTTATATTCATAATGGGTATAAGGTTCTTGGAGACAATTGCAGGAATTTATCTCCAGGGTTCCATGGCAACTGGTCAGGTGTTTCTTAGCTGTATGACTTAAAACCTTTACCACACAATCAAGACTTTTAACGACCACTATGAAGAAGCCTTTTGAAAACATTGTGGGAAAAGGAGAAAATGCTGGTAAGCAGCATTTTCTCCTTTTCCCACAATGTTTTCTACCCTATAGCATCTGATCAGGTGTTTTTTTACATAATGACTTAAAACCTTTACCGCACAAATCAGAGTTTTAACGAAAACTATGAAGAAGCCTTTACAAAAACATTGTGAGAAAAGGAGCAAATATTGGTAACCAACGTGACCAAACTGAAAGCATTTGCTGACGAGAACTTAAATGTACCTCAAGTGATTGAATTTGTCTTTGATAGAATAGAAAACATTGTGGGAAAAAGGAGAAAATGCTGGTAACCAGCTTTTTTCTCCTTTTCCCACAATGTTTTCTACCCTATAGCGACTGATCAGGTGTTTCTTAGCTGTATGACTTAAACCCTTTACTACACAATCTGGAGTTTTAACGACCACCAGGAAGAAGCCTTCTTAAAAACATTGTGGGAAAAGGAGTAAATGCTGGTAACCAGCATTTTCTCCTTTTTCCCAAAATGTTTTCTATCCTATCAAGGAGAAATTCTATCGCTAGAGGTACATTTAAGTTGTCATATGTAAATGCTTTCAGTTTGGACAAGTCTACATTTTTGTCGTGTGCTAAAGAGTTAAACCCTTTCAGGCCGAAGAGATCGGCTTTTGCGTACGGTATAGATTAAGATCAGACTGCACAGAACGTGCAGTCTGATCTTAGATGTAGACCGTCCGCTCGTTTCGTCAAGCTTATTTGATATAAATCTTTCTGAACTACGGAAGATTGTCTTTTCAACCGTACGAAGAGCTTGATTGTATAATTATAATAAGCGCTGTAAGAATTATTTACATCTATTTACAGAACTAAAAACTTTTAGGATTGTCCAATTTGAAAGCATTTGCAGACGACAAAATAACTGTCACTCATACATTGAAATTTCTATTTGGTAGGATAGAAAACATTGTGGGAAAAGGAGAAAATGCTGGTTTCCAGCATTTTCTCCTTTTCCCACAATGTTTTCAAAAACTTTCTTTTTTCAGGGTCGTTAAAACCCGGGATTGTGTGTGAATGGGTTAAAGCAGTGGAGGTTTTATTTTCTCCTGACACAGATTTGGTGTGGGTGTCTTTGAGAAAACTCTTATAGTTTTTGGAGTGGACTATCGCCACAAGGTAAGATTTAGTTCTTAGAAAAAACTGTGGTTTTGTTTGTATTTTGGTTTAGGGCCGCTGATGTCATGTAACGGCCACCAGTACACCTGCGCATGTGTTTCTTGGATTTCTCACACTAGCACAGACAAAAATTTGTTTCCAAGCCACTGGTAACTTTTCTCACATGCATCAGAAGTGAGAGGTGGAAAATCGCCTGAAAGAAAGTTTGCCTCAACGGGGTGTGAAACTCGCCAGCGCCTGGTCACGAGTCTGATACGCTAACCACTGAGCCACCCGGCCGGACTGAAAAAAATGTTGGACATAAGGAAGAATTGCAATTTAATGCTTCCTGTAACAAATTTTGTGTGGAATACTTTTAAAACATCCTTCTACAGTTGGGATTTTCAATGTAAGGTAAGATTTGAGATTCGAAAAAAGAATGGCAAAATTATTAACAATTGAGCCAACGTCTGTAAAAAGGGGGTTAATTCATTTACAGAACGTATCGACTCATGTCAGTCTGTGCAGTCCGCTCAGGGTGATACGGGTCGAAATCTTTTGCTATTTGTAATTTTTTTCTGCATTTCCAAGGAGCATTCTACCTCATGATTGAGTCTTTTTTTATTTACAAAATAAATTTTATGGATCCATAACTATGTTACGGCTTGGTGTAATGCAAAACGAAGATACATTAAATTCCCTTTTCCAAGGGTGCCCGCAACTTCACTCAGTTATGTTTGCTCGTTACAAGCAATTCAGTTTGTTTCGAATGTTATATAAAGCAGTTTAGTACAAGACACAAAAGTAAGTCTTAAGGAGGTAGTAAGGCAAATGTAAATAATTTTTCCTTGTCTGGCTTTTATCCTGTAATAGTCGTAAAACTGATAGAATTGTGTGCATACCAATTCTAGTTTAAAGTTAAATAAGACAAAATGTCTGTTGCATTAAATGGAGGATATTTGGTTGTTTTTTCATATGAAAGATCAAAATTTATTTCATCGAGTGAACATGATCGGTAATACGTATTTTCATAAATGGCGCAACCACGAGTGAAAATGTTACCGCTGATGTTCACTCGATAAAATAAATTTCGATCTTTCACTAAAAAAAAACAACAACAAATAATCTATCTATTTCATGCTTCTAACCCCTTTTTTGTTTGGACTTACATCAAAATCCATTACAGCTGTTTTCGATAATTCCCCGTGGAGTACCCCTCCAACTTACGAACTCATTACAATTTTACATAAAGCGTGAGAAATGTAAGGTAAATGCGCGTGAACTACGTCATATTTCCATCTCGTCGAATGATACGCACTGCTTACTTAGGTAACTAGTGAGCGGGAACTACTGTTTTCGCCTTCAATTGAAGAGTTACGGAAACATTTACGGAAAATTTCACTGGTCGTTACCATGAATTATCAAACCGTATAATCCACCATTATTTCTAGATAAACTACCGAAAAGCATGAAATAAATGTTTTTTTTTTTTTGGTCTCTTGCTTACTCGTATTTTCTATTTCGTCGTCATCTTTCTCCTTTTCTTATTCTAATTGCCGAACCCAGTAGCTCAGTTATTTACATACAGAACTTGAAACCAAGGGGTCGGTAGTTCGGTTCCCGCTCTGCCATTTCTTTTCTAAATAAATGTATTGGTGATGGTCATTGCAACAGGTATCACTCTTCTTTATGTCGGAAAGCAGCCAGTGGCTTATAAAGAATGTTGTGCAAAGTACTGGTGAAAGAAACTTCAGATAAGCATTGATGGGTGCATGAGCTGCCACGTTATTACAGATAAATGTCGCCAAACACCAAATAAAACGACAACAAAAAATTATCACGCTGATTTTTCTTCTCTTCCTTCTTTTTTCCTCCGTCTCCTGACCTGTAACTGTTTTTTTTTTTGTTTGTATTATTTTTGTTACTTTTATCGCTGTCCCCTCTTTCTAACACAGCAAGTTCTGCCCTCCCAACACCTTATGTTTCTATCTATTACTTTTTTGCACTATGCTGTGTCTGTTTGTTTAACTGTTTGCTGAATGACGAAAATTCAGACTATTCCATATTGACAGCATTTGTAGACAAAATATCAAATAATGCTCAAATATTGGAACTTTTCTTTCAGTGGGTAGAAAGTATTGTGGGAAAAGGAAAATCCCAGCATTTCCACCTTTTCCAACGTTTTCAAAAGGCCTCCACCTACTGTCGTTAAACGCCGGGATTATGTGGTAAGGGGTAAAATGATATTTTAAGCCGGTATGAACAGTCTTCGGTTATGCTACAACGATTGACTCTTTATTCATGTCTTTCCTGGGTTGCACAAGAGTTAGGCTGGGGACATGTAGTGCCTTACATTAGGACACAATCAAGTAAACACCACTGCCAACCGCTATCGAACCACGAATACTTGAGTACAAATAAGTCTTAATTCTGTCCAGACAGCATGATTTATGACTGATCCTTTATGAAAGCACTTGCAGACGAAAAGCAACTGTTACACAAATAATAGAATTGGGGTAAAAATATAGAGGAAAAAGGAGACAAAACTTGGCCATTGGTCTTTTTTGCTAAGAGTCGTATAATCATGCGATTGTTTAGGAAAGGCATGAGGAAATCAACCAGACTGTTTCAAACAAACTTTATGAGCTATGATCTGGCAAAAAAAAAAAAGATTTTATACATATCCGTGATGCATTATAGGCTACCGAGCAAGTCATCACTTGATTCAGGATCCATAAAAATCCATTTTGTCTAACAGCCTATTGAGTCATTAAATAGACAGGTCATTGGGTATGCAGAAAATTGATTAATAGCAAAAAGTTCCGGCCGAGTTCAGCCTGCGCAGACTGCGCAGGCTGAATTCGATCGATACTTTTTGCAGCTGCATTAAACCCCCTTTTCACAGAACATGGCTCATATTTATTGTAGAAATGGCCTCAATCGAAGAAGAGCTCGTTGACCATTCAATAAAAGATGATGCCACATGTCACATGACGATCGTAGACGACCCCACAAGCACCGGAAGTAGTTGTACACAACCATGTGATCCAGGCCATGAGAGACTCATCGAAAAGAAGACTGCCACTAATGGTCTTCAGCATAGCAGGGCATCAAACCCACCGAACTACTTGTGGTTTGCAGTTATAGTAAGTTAGTTGATTGGTATAAGTCTTACTCTTTCACTCTCCAATGGAATACATTTACCGAACCACGTGACGTGTCAAACGAGGGACTCACTAAAGTGTAATCTGCTTCAAACGGTTTTTAAGCACTCAACCTGCTCAGCTTCCTGTGGTTTGCAGTATTTCTGAGTTAATGACGTGTATGAAGGTCCAACTTGCGTAATTATATGAACCAGCGCTATCGATTTTCTGTGTGTCAAAGGACAAGTGTACTTTATTATTTAGTCGGTTGTGAGACAAAGTGGATTTTATTAATCAAGAATTGTGTGATGACTTGCTTGGTAAAATGCATCCAGGAGATTCATTGAAGCCCATTTTTCCTTGTGGCTTACATACAGTCATGTACCTCGAAATAGTTACTGTCTGTTATCGAATTTTTAAGTTCGAACTTCACTGCAAATAATGATACTTCCTTCAACGCACTGTTGACAATATTAACGAATTTCCTTTTGCTTTGAAACAAATTCTTTGTGAGAAAACAACAACTCCATACTCATACAACATACAATTCATGGCCCAGTTAACTTTTTAGAAAAATAGATCACATATTTAAAGACTGTGAGGAAAAGGGCATTGAAAACTTTAAGGGAAAAGAAGAAAATGCCGATAAGCAGTTATTGGCTACCATAGACGGTCAGCTACAAAGTGAAAGAAGTCTTCTTCAGATGGTAGAGGGTAAATTGTAAAAAAATGCTGAACAAGTTTTAGGGCTAGAAGCAGTCGGTGACAGTGGCATCCACTTTGCTTTTGCTATTTGGTACTACCTCCAAACTCTCTCTCTCTCTCTCTCTCTCTCTCTCTCTCTCTCTCTCTCTCTCTCTCTCTCTCTCTCTCTCTCTCTCTCTCTGTGTCTCTGTCTCTCTGTCTCTCTGTCTCTTTCTTTCTTTCTCTCTCAAACAACCAACCTGCGTGTAGGTAGTTAACAGAGAAGGCAGATATGATGAAATACAGTAAGCATGCACCTGTCTTCAAGTCCCGATGGTGGCCAAAAGTAAAACAATGTAGGTGTTCAAATACATTTGAATTCAAACAATACCATTCAAAAGTATGGAAATTGTTGTGGATATGAAAATCTGCTATTGTACGAACGGTCCAAGTATCGTCGCTGTTAGAAAAATGAATTCCAAAAGTAGGCCAAAAGTTGTCAGGTCGCCCTATCTTTTGTACACTTTAACGTTACTTTCAAACTCACTTCTCTGCCAGCGACGTGCACTTTGGTCAACTGTAGAATAACAGAATGTCATCTTCAGAGCGATTTCCAATCTTTTAAAAGGTATGGTTTAAAATTCAAATGCATTTAATACCCTCATTGTTTAGTTTATGCCGCTACTGGGGCTTTAAGCAAGCACGTTTTGAGTGTTATTAATGCAGGTTGGATTGTATTTTTTTTTGCATTTCCTTTTACAATTCTCATTTATCTTCTTTCTAATTACAGGTATCGTTATGTAACTGTCCATTCGGAATCCTCGGAGTAATATTCGCATTGCTTTCCCGCTCAAGTTTACGCCAAAGACATTATAAAGACGCCAAGACGCGGGGAAACATAGCAAAATGGCTTAGCATTGTTGGCATCGCAATCTCGTTCGTCGTTACAGCGTTTCTACTGGTTTACTTTTTGTGCATCGATAAACGTATCGTGGATACTATTGGTGAACTGAAAAAGGAAATTCCTTTGGATGATTAAAGGCCCAGTAGAGTCCAAAATATCAAAGCAGGTGTCATAATACATTTAAATTTAAATCATACCATTTAAAAGCATAGAAAATATTGTGATGATGACACTCTGTTATTGTGTGGTCGGGCCATGTGTTAGTCGCGGGCAGAAAGAAGAATTCTAAAATCAAGCAAAAAGTAAACTAAAGACAAAGCTACCTGGCAGGTTTTAACCCAGTTTTGAAATTAGTTTCTCTCTCAGCGACTAACGTTCGGACCAACTGTACAATGACAGCTTGTCATCTTCACAATAGGTTCCCTAGTGTAAAAATGTAATGATATAAATTTAAATGCATTTAAACATCCGCTTTGTTTACTTTTGGCCATTATTGTTACTTTAACCCATATCCTGCTAAACAACTACAATGAAAATTTTAGTGGGATAGAAAAAACTCAAAACTATTGCTATTTCAAAATTATGTTTTTGGGAATAATATCTCCTTATCGGACAGTGTAGATCAAAGATCAGACTGCACGTTCTGTGCAGTCTGATCTTGATCTACAGTGTCCGCAAAAGGCCCGTGAGTCGCGCTTAGCAACCTAAGGGTAACTTCATTATCCTTGTTAGCTTCTTGTTTTCGAAGAAAACGGCGAGGTATGGCCATAGCACTATCGTAGTGGGCGTTGTCATGCAAAAACTTTGACATTTTCTAATATCTCTGTCATTACGTAAGATATTTACTTCAAACTCGGACTAGTTATTAAGGATAGGGCACCCTAATTGGATTCGTGTAACATCGCCTTTCATCGTATGGATTCGGCTAAGACTCGGGTAATCCTTATCGATGTGGGGAACCAGCATCTATCGGCCGATCGATTACGGAGTACCCGAGTCCTAGCCGAACCCGTACGTTTTTCGGTAATTAAAGGCGATGTAACAGGAATCCGCATTAGGATGCCTTATTCTTAACTATCAAAAGGAGAACCCATACGACAGTCATCAAAATAAGTTTGACGCAATTATTCCCCTTTTTCGACTTGAGTTTTCATTGCAATCTTTATCTGAAAGCAATTGTAGCACTAGCATCCGCATGCGGTGCTCTTTCTTAAAAAAAGGTCAAGTTACTTTCTGAAACAAATTTACAGTAGACAAAACCAAAGCATTCTTGATTAAACTTTAAGACTGGTCAATATTAAAGGAATCTGCAGAGGAAAAATTAAGGTCTACGGCCCCTAACTCTCATATTAACAGACGGAAGCTGCCGAGATCGGCCTAATAGCCTTTACGAAAACGTCGATGTTACACGATATTTATCGATGAGTTAGTGAGTCTACGGCCCCTAACTCTCATATTATAAGACGGAAGCTGCCGAGATTAGCCGAATAGTTTTTACGAAAACGTCGATGTTTACCGATGAGTTAGGGGCCGAAGACCTTAAATGAAGCTCCAATGTTTTGAATTGTCTTTGAAAGGTTTGAACACATTGTGGGAAGAGGAGAAAATGAAGGTTAAAAGCATTCAATATTTCGAAAGCCTTTTCCCTCAGGTTTGTCAGAACACGTGATTGCAAGAACCTAGGAAAATCATTGCAAAATTGTTCTGTATTGATGGTATTGCAGTCACGTTCGTCGTTACAATGTTTCTACTGGTTTACTTTTTGTGCATCGATAAACGTATATTGTGGATACGACTGGTGAACTGAAATTGGAGATTCCCTTAGATGATTAACCTCATTATCCTTATTCGAAAATAAGATCCAGTTACTTTTTATCTTATTAGTATTTAATATCTATATATTTGAGCCGTGCTACGTAAAAAACGGGGTTTAATACATCTGCAAAAAGTATCGACCCATGTCAGCCTGTGCAGTCCGCGCAGGCTGACATGAGTCAAAACTTTTTTGCAATTGGTTAATTTTCTGCGTGTTAAAGGACCAGTCTACCTCATGATTCAGTTGGTTGTTCGACAATATTAATTTTATGGATCCGTGTACATATATGACTTGCTTATTTATAATGCCTCACGGAGATGCATTAAGCCCCCATTTGCCACTGCGTGGCCTATTTATTTACAAACCTTTTCATGTATTGTCCAAGAAAGGAAAAACTTAGAGTTATACATTCTTATAACAAACATACGCATATAATACTTCAAGAGAAGTTTGTTAAATGATATTTTTACCGTGTGGACATGTTTTATGAAGGAGACAAAAAATGATAATGAATAAACAAACAAATCAGAATGCCAGTACTGTAAGTAAAAAATTTGGCCAATTTGTCTCATATGCTCCCTTTGAAAGAGTAGAGGATTGAAAACAAGATTAGCCTGCATGAATTTGCAGATTTATCACACTCTACTTCATCATTGAAATATAACGACAATCACATACGGCAGGATTGAAGTTTATGCACGAATTGATTTTTCAAGCAATGTATCATCTATAATTAAATGTATATACTTTAATCTCCTACACGTTTCATAGTCAACGTCGTTTCTTCTTATTTATTAGAACCATGCTATGGCAAAATGGTGTTTAATGCACCTCCGTAATGTACTATACCAAGCAAGTCATCATATAACTATGGATCCATAAAATCCACTTTGTTTCACAACCGACTGAATCATGAGATAGACTGGTCCTTTTACATGAACAAAACAGACCAATAGCAAAAAGATTCGAACCATGTCAGCCTGCACGGACTGCGCAGGCTGACATGGGTCGATACTTTTTGCAGATGCTTTAAGCCACTTTGTCATAGAGCATGATTGATTTTATATATGTATTTTATTTTTTTTCCTATATAATTCTTATAACCTTCAATATCAGTGAATCGTACATTTCTTTAATTTTTTATTTCACTACTTTTCTTCTTCTTATTATTATAAGGTTACGTGTTGTTTGCTGTTGTAACATGAAAAACAAATTGTGATACCTCCTTTTGTCATTGTGAGACAGAATAAAACGTTTATTGATACTCCACAGAGACAGAGATATTGTTGTTAACCCAATATATGTATATATACGGTGAATCAAAAATAAGGGAACCATGGTATTTTATCTGAAGGATAGGGCGCCCAATGGGATTCGTGTTACATCACTTTTCATCAGCGCCGAAAAAAACCTGCGGATTCGGCTAAGGCTCTGGTAATCCGTAATCGACCGGCTGATAGACGTTGTTTCCCCTCATCGATTGAGGATTACCCGAGTCTTAGTCGAATCCGTACGATTTTGGCAGTGTTACAAGAATCCATTAGGGTGCCCTATCCTTAAGATAATAGAATCCAAGTCAGTATTGGGTGTGACTTCCATGTGCAGTATGGAATCCAAGTCATTATTGGGTGTGACCTCCATGTGCAGCAACACCTGCATGACACCTGGCGAGAATACTGGAGATGGAACTGTGTATCGTTGTTCTTGGAATCTGCTGAAATATTGAGAGTTAAAGTCACCCTGTTACATGTATTTCATGTCAGAAGAAACATGTAATAGGGTTCCTTTATTTTGGGGGCTATGTATACATACATACAGCAATACAGGCTTAGATCTACCTACATCTGTGTCAAGTTGAAATATATATTTTTTTTAAGAACGGGTGAGTCTTCGATTTGGCCAGTGTCAGACTGCTTCATGACAACCAGTCATCGCACAAGGCGTCTATAATGCAAGACTTTCTGAAGCAGGAAAAAGTCGTTGTGCTCCCCCACCCTCCGTATTTATCTGACCTTGCCCCTTGTGATTTTTTTCTTTTTTTTTTTTTTTCCAAAAAAAAAAAAAAAAAAAAGGAAAAAACTTTCAGGTCGAAAATTTATTCAGCGCAAACACCTCGTTTCTGCACTATCCCAGTGTCTTCGTAGATGCTAGATGTAAGTGATGTTACGAGTTACCCGGCAAATTTCCATCCCAATATTTCCAATATAAAAAATAAATTGGTCCATACACTCTACACTTTCGAAATTACGCCAATAGACCTTTCTCGTATCACTGGTGATATATACGAGAGCATAACACAAAGAAAAGTCGACATTTGAGGAAAAGCAGCGTTGTCTGCGCATGTCATATTCTTTGAAAATTCGACCCGTCTGCTATGACGCATCACACCATCCTGTCCAAGATAGTATTAATACGCCGCTATTGAAGTAGTTATGGAGAAAATGGCTATAAACAATACATCAGTGGAAGATTGTAGCCCGTTTTTCGCTCCAATTATCTTGAAAATTGAATTCTTTCAAAAGGGAAAAATAGTTTTCACAGATTCTCTTGTTTTACTGCACAGTTTCCAAATATAGACTATAGGGAGACCAGGATTCGTGCAGGGTTTTTCCACAGACATACCGACAAGAAGTGTCTGGGCTTATACCGAAACTATTACCCAAACCTGTAGGGGCTGTTTTTATAGATGGTCGGTGCATGGATTCCATGGTAGCTGACCATAGCTGAATGAATCGTACCAGGTAGCGTTTTATTGAGTAAACCTTATTTTATCATGAAATTCAAAGTGACGGTTGTCGTTTTGAAAAGTAGTCCTGTTCTGTACCCAGAATGCCCAAATCAGATAGATGTGTTTTGGAGAAATGCCACCTAGCGGAAAAAAATGGGGAAAGCAGCCATATCTAATAAACCGTTGAAAAACGAATCGAGAACCAGGGGTTGAAATAAAAGAGATTTGTGTGTTCTTCAACTCTGCCCAATAAAATAAAAAGGTGTGAGTATAACGAGTTGCACAAAAAGCGGTAAACCCCTTTATGGCTTTTGGGCCCGCCTTTTCCTCAACGGCTTCATCATAAATGACCATGACCGTTTTACATGTATGTAAGAAAGGAGTTCTCTCGGCGATTAAACCACAGACAAGAACAAATGAGCCATGCTCTGGCAAAAGGGGGCTTAATGCATCTCCGTGATGCATGATACCAAGCAAGCCATCACGTATTCATGGATCCACAATAGCCACTTTTTTTTAAACAATTGACATAATCATGAGTAAGTCAAGGCCTTGGACATACAGAAAATTGACCAATAGCGAAAAGTTTCGGCCCAGGTCAGCCTGCGCAGTCCGCGCAGGCTGACCTGGGTCGATACTTCTCGCAGATGCATTAACCCCCCTTGTAACCCCCCTTGTCACAGAGCATGACTCAAATTTATGCACAACATTAAAGTCGCTGCGAATAGTAAGGCCGAAAAACTTTGTAGCCTCGATGAAAATTACCTTAAACTGCCAGTACATAATTATACCTTGTTGTTAGCGAAGATAGAGAATTGCATCTATGTAAAGATATTTATGAATTTGGAAATGTAATCGCCTGATTTACTGTGTTAAGTTTAAAATGGAAATCACATGGCTTGTTTTATATGTATATATATAGAGAGAGGATAATCAGCTGGTTGTGTGTGATATTAAAAATCTGTCACTCGAATGGGGTGTGATGCTGTTCAAAAAACGAGTTCGAAGGATAAGTTTTTTAACCGCATCAAACCCCATTCGAATTACAGATTTTTAATATCACACACAACCAGTTGATTATCCTATTTATTATATTCCTAATTAACCCTTTTGTATTCTAATAATTATCTAATACATTATGTCACAATATGAGCAATATAGGAAAAAGGTAGTTCTGGCATACATTCTAAAACTATATCGTCACTAGTGATGATACCATAATTATCATCACTAGTGGTGTAATTCACTCTGAAGTCCAAGTAAATCACTGATAGGAATATAGTAAAAATTGACTTTGTCCTATCTGGCTGAATTGTTCACTCGAATTGGATTGAATAATATTATTTTCCAATGATAACTTAAACAACGTACCGTTCAGGAATACTACACTTTTTCACTAGACCTAGCTATATTTTACCCAAAGTTTTGCGAAATTTTGTTTGAAAACTCGGATCCCCCCCCCCCCCCCAAAAAAAAAGAAAAATAACTTTCACGTAGAAACACAAAGAATCAGCAAGGGAGGCATAATTAAATTTGTGTTTCAAAAAGTATCAAAATGAAAAAAAAATCAACTAGAGTTTACGTTAACGATTGATTAGAAATAGAGAGGATAAATTGTTTTATTACATACCTGAAAGTTATCCAGGGAAAAAACATGGGTCGCACGTGAATAAAATATTACACAGGACAGGAAAAAATCCCGTATCCACTCACAGTGAAATACGGTTCCATATATTGGTATGATGACGTCATGATGACGTACTCACGCGCGATATATAGAGGATAATCAATTGGTTGTGGCATTCGGCATACCTCGGGAGACGGTAGCCATCAAATCCCTCGGCTGTATCTGGTAGCTTGATATGCACCTACACTGTACATTTCAAAGCCGGAAATACGCCGGTTCACCGAAATTGTAAGTGAACAAGAAAATTTTCGCAAGAAAATTTTGACATCTCGTTCGACCTTCGGTCTCGCGCGATATCAAATTTTCTCACGCTGCTCGAATCAAATGCAAGCACCAGGAAATTGACTACAGTCTAATATTCCGTATTTATATCATTTTGGCTATTAATCTTTTACAAAGATGGTTTCACAGTATTCTACAGAAAGTTTGTCTGAGGAGATGTTCGCTTTGTCATTTTGATACTAAGGGAGATAAACTTCGTAAAAAAGACCGACAGGCCGTTCAAGAGTTTTTTCTTCTCGAAAAGGTATAGCCAAGGAGGGTAATTCTAAGTCTATGTCATGAGGCTATATAAATTTTTCAGCGTGGCTGAATGCGCTGGCTTTTGACCTACTTCTTGGTACTGATAGAGAATGAAATGATAATTTTTTGCGATTGGTAAAAAAGGGGCACATGTTTATTCGGCGAGCCCTGCTGCAATATTTCCTCGCATTTATGAAACCTATTTTTTTTTTACACCGCTTATCGATACAACGAGGCCTTGATTCATACCATAGTAAATTAATATGATAGAAAATGACCTTTTCTTGTTCGATTGGGAAATTCAATATTTTTATACACGTTACCCAATAACGCGATACTACTTTTCAACAAAATGAAAAAATGTGAAGAAAAAGAGGCAACTGCTCGTGAGTATAACTTTTCATTATCTTACTTCATCTTGAGCCACAAAAGAGTTTCAATTTTCATATTCCAGTATCTCATGCGCCGTCTATCATTTTTAAAGACATTTCTTGTAAAATCTTACGCTGCTGAGTATGATTCAGTGGACTGTTGAGGACAGTGTAGATTGACTAGCTGTGCAGAACATGCAGTCTCACTCCTGATCTAGCCCGGGTAGCTCAAAGGTTAGCGTCTCTGACACGTGACCTGGTAGTTGGGCGTTCGATACCTGGTTGAAACAACTTTCTTTCCGGCTATTTTTCGCCCCTCACTTCTGATGCATGTGAGTAAAGTAGTCAGTAGCTTGGAAAGAGAACTGTGTCAGCACAGGTGTGAGAAAGCCAGGAAACACATACTTAGGTGCACTGACATTCGTGATGTGACCTAAGCTTTTAAAACGGCGTTAAAATCCAACATAAACAAACATTCCGTATCAACACCGTCCGATAGGAGGATACTTTCCATACAATATAAACTTTTAAATCGAAGTATTAGGGTCTCTACATCATTTAAGTAACAAGTTAACCCTTAGGCTGCTAAGCGCGACTCACTGACCTTTTGCGGACAGTGTAGATCCAAGATCAGACTGCACAGAACGTGCAGTCTGATCTTGGATCTACACTGTCCGATAAGGAAATAATTATTTTCCAACAAAAAAAACCTTTGAAATAGCGAAATTTACTTAATAGTTTCACTTCATTTATTTAGCAGGATAAGGGTTAAATGGTTATTTCAGAACTTCCTTACCAAACTCTTTGGATAGTGCTCTAAAGAGTCAATTTGACTTTGATCAACAGAGACTGGGTAAAAGTATGACAGGTATAGGGGAGAGTGATGAGAGAGAAGTGGAAGAGAGAGACTGGGTGGAAGTGGGAGAGATGTATCAGGTGAAAGCAGGAGAGTGATAAAAGAAGGGTGAGTGAGAGTGTTGAGAGAAAGTGAAGGACGTGATAGAGGGGTGAGACAAAGAAAAAGAAGAGAGAGACATGAGGAATAAAACAGTTAGCCCGTTGCCCTGAGTTTTCGACCCCTCAAGCATTGATTATCGCGCATGCATATAAGAATTAGCCGACTTTTCATTATTAAAACTAAATTGAGCCATCAACTTTCAAAACCGTGGACAAAAATAAGATGCAAAACACATAGAAAGTAAAAATATCGGTACCTAAACTGATCGGGTCACTGCTCTGGATCACTCAAGTTCTTGCTTTGTAAATTCGACCCCTCTGATTGGTCTGATGAAAAAAAAGGTCATGGTGGCCGTATCGCGATTAAACCATAGTGAAGTTCAAATTACCGGTATATAGTCTACGTAATAAAATGGGAACACTTTCTATTGATTTTCGATTCTTTAAAACGTTTTTGTTTTAAATAAATATTAAAACCAAGTGTTTAAAAATGAGTAAAAAGGATAGAGCTGACATACCCCAACCCTATATTCATTTGAAAGTTTAACTGGCTACACAATGGAGACAGTGAAATTTACTCTCTTTCATAATTGTTTTTTCTGCTGTACAGAAGGTGTGTGTACCCAGTGCTCGCAATAATCGCATTTTGCCCATTTTACACATTTGAAATAAGACAGGTCATTCAATTCTTTTGGTTCATAACGTTTACAAACACAGCATTTGTCATTATCAAGAAATTCCACTCGTTGAAAAAACGAGTCCGAAGGATTAGTTTTTTAACTGCATCAAACCCCATTCGAGTGACAGATTTTTAATATCACACACAATAGTTGATTGTCCTATTTATTATATTCCTAATTCACCCTTTTTTATTCTAATAATCATCAAGAATGGTACAATATGAGCAATATAGGAAAAAAGTAGTTCCGGTAAACATTCTAAAACTACGAGTATCGTCAGTAGTGATGATACCATATTTATCATCACTAGTGGTGTTATTTAGTGTGAAATCCCAGTAACTCACTGATAAGAATATAATAAGATAGTATTATCACTCTGTGAAATATTCCTAGTTTGTGCTGGGGCAATTCTAGAATTGTACTGCGGAAATTGGGAGTTCGTTTAGCGTGTAAAGTCGTTTTCGAACACCTCCAACGCTTTCACTGCATAATAATCATAATTCGATGAAAATTCAGACATTCTGGTTTCATTGCTTTTGTCACCTCCCAAAACATCTCAAGGGCAGTATCAAGTGAACATCGTGCAGCGTGTTCTATGCATCTACATAGCTCGCAGAAGCAACTCAAATCAAGCTTAGCACTGAAAGAAAGGTTGAAACGAGTGCATCAAGTGCATTGGCCCATCCGTGTAACCAGTTTTACTGACATTCTTTGCAAGCTACTGGTCTGTTTGGTTTGTATTGGAGTTTAGCCCCACTTAAACAGCTTAGGTCATACCATGGCGGTCAGTGACGCACCCATGTGTTTCCTGGCTGTCTCTCACCAGTATTGACACAGCTTTCTTTCCAAAGCCACTGACTACTTTTCTCACATGCATCAGAGGTGAGAGGCGAAAAATCGCCGATAAGAGAGTTCGCCGCACCCGGTAATCGAACTTGCAACCTCCAGGTCACGAGTCAGATACGCTAACCACTGAGCTACACGGCCGGGCGCAAGCCACTGGTCACTTTACAAAATAGAACAGTTTGTTTCATACACTTTGTGGCATACAGAGAAAAAAATCTTTGCAAGCCACTGGTCACTTTACAAAATAGAAAAGTCAGCGCAAGCTGACCTGGCATGAAACTTCTTGCTATTGGTCATTTTTCTGCATACCAAAGGACCAGTCTACCTTATGCTATCAGTCGTTTATTTGACAAAATGAATTTCATGGATCCATAATTATTAATATGATGACTTGCTTGATAGCATGCATCACAGAGATGCATTAAACCCCCTTTTCAGACAGCATGACTCATTGATAAGTGCACTGTCTGTCTTGCATAGAGAACATGGAAAGCAAAGCGACTTTTATTTATGAAATTCATCATTCTAGAACGAATTAGAATCTCGAAACAATTTTTCGAAATGAATAAAAAAGAAACGAATCAAAATTGTTTTATTTCTCAATTGTCAATTGTCAAGAATGCTTTGGCATTGCAAAATGACGAAATTTTAATGCAAACACTAAATTAGGATCTGAAAACTTCTGAGGGTTCATTGATTGGCTACCCATGATTCACAAATTGTTTCTATGGAAACGCTAATGGAGTTGTAGAATGCTAGTATCACTTCAATTTCGTTATTTATTCATTCAATTTATAATATTGCCGTTCAAATACATTACAGCTGATTTTAAAATTGACTTAATCAAAGGAAAGATCGTAATGGCAACCGATTGCAAAATCTTTGGAAATTTGACGTTTTCGTAAATAACTTTATATTAGAAATGATTCATACAAAGTGTAATCAATTGAGGTCCTTATCTTTTTACCAAACAACAAATGTTAGCCATGTCCAAATTGAAAGCAATTGCAGACGACAAATCTAATCTTATTCAAATGATTTGCTTTGCTTCTGGAATGATAGACAGCATTGTGGGAAAAGGAGAAAATGCTGGTTACCAGCATTTTCTCCTTTTCCCACAATGTTCTAAAAACCTTTCAAAGGGTCTTTGAAACTTGGGATTGTGTGACAAAGTGTTAAATTCTTGAGTCTTTGACAAAAAAAAAGATGCGTTTCTTTGTTTTACAAGTATTTTCAGATAAAATTTTTATTCATTTTACACTGGTTCAGATAGAAGTTATTACAAATTATGATTAACCCCCTTACCACACAATCCTGACATATAACGAGAATGAGAAAGAAAGCTTTTGAAAACATAGTCGGAAAAGGAGAAAATGCTGGTCTCTTTTTCCCACAATGTTTTCCAACCTTCCAAAAAATGAATTTAAATTTTTGAGTCACATTTATTAAGTCGTCTGCAAATGCCTTCAAGTTGGACTGGTCTAAAATTTTGAAGTTTGTTACAGAGTTGATAAGGGAAAGCAGCCAGTGCCTTTTGAGAAACATTGTGCGAAGTACTGGTAAAAGAAACTCCCGTGGGGTTTTAGTAATGTCGCTACAGCCAGTGCACTTGTCCATTCATTCCTGTGATGTATCTTTACCAGTACTACGCATAATACTTTTTCCAGCCACTACCAGCTTTCCCACATAAAGAAAGTTGACACGAAATTCAGCAGTGAAAAAAAAAAAAGAGTTTTGTGGCAATGACTAACCTTAATGTTGCCGAAGGTAGATTTTAGGCAAATACGCAATTTAAATTCACAACCGCTGCATCAATGGTCCAATATTTTCCTGCCCAGCAACCAGCACTTTGCTCGTTTTGGGCCATCCGAATGTGTGGTTTTTTTTTTGCAAATCCTAAAGAAATTCTATCAAAGCAGAATCTCTATCCTTAATCTGCTTGATAAAACAAAAATAAACTTCCACTGAACTGTAAAACTCGAAATATTGCAATTTGTAAAGATTTGTTCCCCGGGACAAATCTCACCGTATCGGACAGTGTAGATCCAAGATCAGACTGCACGTTCTGTGCAGTCTGATCTTGAATAACACCGTCCGCCAAAGCCCACTTGAGTCGCGCTCAGCTGGCTAAGGGTTAATTGATATTATATTGTATTTTTGGCCCATAAATATTTTTCATTTTCTCATTTAGATCTGCAGTCTCTGAAAGGATTCTTATCTTATTTAGTTTACAATAAAAAGACATTAACGGCAGTGCACTCAAGTCACGTTTGTAAGCCTTCATGTTATTTATGTTCTTTTTCCTCTTGTTCTTGCCTTTCTTGTTCTTTTCCCCCTCGTTGTCGTCCATATTTTCGTGTTTATTTTTTCTTCCCCGTCCTCTTCTTTTTTTCTCCTGCGTCACCGTTATCATCATCATCATCATCATCATTGCTCATTTTTCTGCTTCCTCTACTGTCAAAAACTATTCAAAATTGAGCTCAGTGCATTCTGTCTGCATATACATGTATCATAGAAAAACTCTTACTGCACGAATATACAGAACTATGATGTTATAAAGTCATACTCAACAACAAGTGCGCAATAAAGTGTTGTTTATTTTCTATTATTTTTATCATTTGTCCGACCGAAATTTCGTACAGAAAGAAAAAATCATTCAAAATTTCGGAACGGAGCGTTGTAAATTGCATTTTTACATCCGCTGACTATTTGCAATATTTGTGAAAGGCATTAGATTTACACAAGTACGGTTTCGTGAAGCAGCTTGTACTTTTTTTTCCAACAATAATAAGATGATGATCGACATGTAACTACAAATGACAAACCCGTACGTGATACACGTGCTTACCTGTACCTGCATCGCAACTTTTCAAGTAGTTCTTGCAACTGACAAAGTCGTTTGCGAAACATGTACTCCAATGTACCCAAAAACCCAAATATTCAATTCTTACTTACAAATGAGCAAAATCGTAATTCATACATGTACATGAACCTACGAATAAACATTTTCGATTTATATACCTACATATCATAAATTCGTATGTGATACATGTGCTTAAATCTATCTAAGAACGCAATATTTCATACAAAATCAATATAAATAACCAATAAACAGTCAGAGAACTACATTTCATTGTACATACGTGTGCAATATTTTTGAATGGCGGATGAATATTTGCATAACAGTATGTCTGTATAGATCAGTCTATGCATTTCAAAATGGCGGTTGCTTGTTTTCTAGTAATTACAACAAAACGAGAACTGTGGTCTGAAACAATATCTGAAACTCTGAAAACCTAGTCAGTGGTTGTTATTCACAATCACTGTCAAGAAAATTACGGGTCTTTTTCGTTTTGACGAGGAGGGGAGTCAAGCTTGTGATTATTAATCGTGATTCTGAAGTTCACTAGTGTAGCATTTGGAAATACCCTTTCGAAACCACACGTTTATGTAACGGGCATTAGTATCGGACAAAATCTAGTTCCGCATAAAAACGATTTAAGAATAAAGTATGACAAATAACAAAGTATCTATAAATACACTAAAAGTTTGTTCTTCGTCATGCTAGCCGAACGTTTAGGATTTTGCTAAAAGACCCGACCGTTAATACACAGAAGTAGTCCGTGTACACGATTATGTTCTACACACGGTATTAGACTAAATACTCCTACGAAAAAAATTTCCGGTCAGTTGTAATTGTGAGTTAGATAACGCCCGTATTTTACTCAGATCACTGGTAGGTATATAATAAATATTCTTACATGTACCTACCAGCGCAATATTTCAATTTGTACCCACAAATGACAAACCAGTATGTCATACATGTGCTTAAATGTACCTTCAAACACAACCTTTCAATTTGTATCTACGACTGACAAATTCGTTTGTGATACATGTACTTAAATGTATCTTATCAACACAACATTTTTATTTATCTTTTCAATTTGTACTTTACGAATGCAACATTTCTATTTCACTTTTTAATTTATTCTTAAAAATAACAAACCTGTAAATGATGCATGTTCACGTGCTTGCATGTACGTACAAACCTACGAACGCAATTTTTTCAACTTGTACTTACAAATGATATGCTCCTTTTTGCTACATATGCTTAAATGTACCTAAAAACCCAACTTTTCAATCTGTTCTTACAAATGACAAACTTGTATGTGATACATGTACTTAAGTATACCTTCAAATGTAGCTTTTCATTACAAATGACAAAATTTTGTGTGATACATGTGCTTAGATATAATATTTCTATTAAACTTTTAAGTTTGTACTTATAGATGACAAAGTCGTAAGAAATACATGAACATACATGTACCTACGACCACAATAACTCTGGTGTGACACATGTGTTTACATAGACCTACGAACGCAACGCTTTATTTTTTTACTTACAAATGACAAACTTGCAAATGATTCATACCCTTAAATGTACCTACAAAGTTAAATTTTCAAACTAAACCTACAAATGAAAGACTCGATTGTGATACATGTACAAAATAATAACTCCTATGTCCTTACATGTTCATACGAACCCAAATTTTCTGTGTAACTTTTTAATTTGCACTTACAAATGACACACTGGTATGTTAAATGTGTGCTGACATGTACCTTCGAACGCAACAATCTAATTCTTAATTTGTACTTACAAATGACAAACTCGGAAATGATACATGTGCTTAAATGTACATGCGAAGGCAACGATTTAATTTGAGCTTACGAATGACAAACTCATGTGTGATACAGGAGCAAACATGTACTTACGTTTTTTTTCCGAATGTACCGAGGAACAAATCTTTTTTTTTAAACTTATCCTTCTGATAAGTATTCTCACAGACAAAATCGTATGTGATACATGTGCTTTAATGTACCGATAAACGGACAAACGCATTATTTCAATGCTACTTTTAAATTAGTACTTACAAATAACACACTCGTAGGTTGTACATTTGCTCACATGTACCAACGAACGCAACAATTCAGTTTGTACTTACAAATCAATTTTTGTATGTGATATGTGTGCTTACATATACATGTACCTTCGAACGCAATTTTTCAATCTTAGGTTACAAATGACAAACTCGAATGTTAAACATATGCCTACATGTAACTACGAACGCAAGTCTTTAATTTGATGGCCGTTGTTTTGTCATAAAAATACCGTTAATATGACTCCAAAATTTCACCAAACGACCCTGAATACGAAAGCACTTAGAAGTATCAGAGAAAAGGAGAAACTGTTTGTATAGAGCAATATGCTTGTTCTTCGTTTATAAATATATGCATCATCATTTCTTTTTTTTTTTCCAGATACCAGAATTTCTGCTATCATTTAAAAAATAAATGATCAACCAAATGAAAGAAGAACACCAAACAATCGCAAAAAGTGGTAAAAAATAATTATTAACAGAGTTGCTTTAACTTAATTTTTAAATATTACGCTATACAATTTTCCAGGCCTTTCGCATACAAACATGTTAAAGATAGGCTACTTTAGTAATCACATATGAGTCAAGCTCTTGCCTAAGGGGAGTTAATGTGTCTCCGTGATGCGTCGTTCCAAGCAAGTCATCACATTACAATGGATTCTTTAAAATCTATTTTGTACAACAACCGACTTAATAATGATGTACAATGGTGCTTTGACAGGCAGAAAATTGACAAATAGCAAAAAGGTTCAACCAGACTGCGCAGGCTACTTTTTGCAGATGCATTAAGCCGTCTTTTCACAGAGCATGGCTCAATTTCCAACAAGGTTGAGCACCGTATTTCTTCTGAAACATGATAATTTACAAAGACAAAATTATCAAGTTTTCCTTGTGGCTGACCAAAACTCTGTTCTTATTGGACATTTTACACACGTATACATACTCCTTTGACCGCAACAGCCATGGGGGTTGCACTATTTAATTTAATTACTTGGTATTGACTGAAACTGCCAATTTGTTAATGGCTTACTGAAATAGGCCTATACACTTTTTCTACGAGGCATTAACGAAAATTAGGGGTATGATTTTCGATCATCAGTAGACATAAATAAATTTGAAGTCATTTTGTCGTTTGATAAAGAGTAATGTACTCACATTATGTTTGCTCGGGGAAAACTGAAAAATAAGGAAAACAAGAAGGAAAATTCGAACAAATTGGGATTCATCTTAACCATATTCTTGGCTAGGCTCCTGTTTACGATCTCTTGTTCTAGATCTGTTCCAATCAATATCGAATTGCGTGAGAGGGTCCATCGAGTGTTAGAAGCACGTTATCTATTCATTGTCTTTGTCTTTATTTTATTACTGGATTTGGCCCGCCGTCATATATCATTGATGAAAGGTATTTTGTTACTTACTTTAATTGCTAATAGAGCAACAGTCTCACGAACCTTGGGGATTCAAAAGAAATCAAAGTAGGAACACAACATACTGCCATGATTCTTTCCCTTTATTCGTTCTTTGTTTTCTTGGTTTTATTTTTACTTTTTTTTTCTCTCTTGTCGTGTTTCTTATAACATTTGCTGCTGTCTATGTTTATTTTAAACCTTGGTTTCTGCCTTTTCTGTCTTCTAATTTTCTTTCTTTCTCTCTCTCTCTTTCTCTCTCTTTCTCTCTTTCTTTCTTTCTTTCTTTCTTTCTTATTTTCTTTCTTTCTTTCCCTCTTTCTTTCTTTCTTTTTAAATCGGTTCCTTTTTCAGCCAAACTCTTTTGTCTGTCTGTCTGTCTGTCTGTCTGTCTCCCCTTTCTCCTCTCTCTCTCTTTCTCTCTCTCATTCTCTCTCATTCGTTCCTTCTCTCTGTCTTTCTCTCACTACTCTCTTTCTCTCTCTCTCACATCTCCTCCCCCCCCCACTTTGTCTCTTTGTAGTCAGAACACAGCATGTAAATATCCCGTATATAAGACAAAGAACCGAAGAACACGCCATTAAAACAGACATCTCTCTCTCTCTCTCTCTCTCTCTCTCTCTCTCTCTCTCTCTCTCTCTCTCTCTCTCTTCCACCCACTTTGTCTCTCTCTTTGTAGTCAGGAGACAGCATGTAAACGTCCCATATACAAGACAAAGAACCAAAAGAACACACCATTAAAACAGACATTATTCTCGAAGACAAAATAGATTGTTAAGTAGATTGCTAAGTGGTTCAAACACGTCTGCGCCGTACTAACTCTTAACACAGCAAGCGGGACTTGCCCCTTTACCAAACGACAAAATTTCAGACTAGTCTATATTGAAAGCATTTGCAGATAACAAAATAAACCCAATGAAAAATTTTAACTTTTTTAGGGTAGAAAATATTGTGGGTAAAGGGGAAAATGCTGGTAACCAGCATTTTCTCCTTTTCCTATAACGTTTTTGAAGTCCATTTCCACAAGGGTTGTTAAAATTCGTGGTTGTGTGGTAAAGGGTTTTGCAGACAATGTAGATCGCGATCAGGCTGCACAAACCTGCCATATGATCATGGATATAAAAAGTTCCATATCTTATGAAGCATTCTGACTAACGAATAAAAAAAGTTAAAATAAATGCATCTAGATCTATGTTATTGACTGAAAACAACCTTTTTACTCTTTTTCTACATGAGAAGTTTTGAGAATTGTTCATATTAAAAAGCATTGGCAGACAACAAATCAAATGTGGCTGAAATGTTGAACTTACATTTGAAAGGGTAGAAAACATTGTGGGAAAAGGAGAAAATGCTGGTAACCAGCATTTTCTCCTTTTCTCGAGATGTTTTCAAAAGCCCTCATAGTTAAGGTAGTTAAGAGATTGGTTCGTAAAGGGTTTGTTTGTTCCTCGCTTAAAGGATTAAATCATTTCTTGCTGGAGAGAGGAGAAAAATCCATCAATTTCACCGATGTTTCACTCAAAGTGATAGCTAGACTACAACAGTCGTAGCCAATTACAATACAAATACTTATCACATGACTACCTTCATTTCCTTTGTAATACAGCCATTATGAATTTTCTTACATGTATCTTACACACGTTTGAGATAAGCAAATAGTGCCGTATTTGGTCAAAGTTCTGCAATCATACGCCTTACTTCTAGTACATTGCAGATCAAGATTTCTCTGTGAAATTAACTGTCACAACTGATGATCGTGACAAAGCTGTGAATTTGATAATCTTTATATTCAGAACAATATAAATACGAATGCAGATTGCTTTTGGAACTATTTTTAGTTTGTGATATACACATCTGTCAAAGAAGAGAATTATTTTCATGTAAATTTCACTACACATGTACATGAAGGCCTATGTTTTCAGACATTATAAATTTTAATTCTTGAGATACGAGTACAGTAATGTAAGAAAAAGAAACTCAAACTCGTTAGCTTTTTTAGGTAAATTTTACTAAACTGTTCGTCAAAAATGTTCTAAAACTCGCTAAAAGCTTGCTAAATAACACAGCTTCTGGACTCTTATAATAAACAAAAATATCCCAAATGCCAACTCATGTCAGATTATAGATGCCTTTTTTCTAACACGCTAGTATTTAAATTATAACACTTTCTCAGTGAATTATAATGTTATGATTTAAAAGCAAGAGTTTAATTCTGTACTAATACTACAAGGTGATAAATAATTGCTCCTACAATGTTTTGCATTCGTTTTTAGTATTCAAGTTTATCTTGGTGTATTTCAAGCTGGGCTCGAAAAGATGAAAAAGATTGAAATCATATTTAAGCTGTATCATGGCAAGTGCTCCGTAATTCATTTGTTTGCTGAGTATCAGGTGCCTTCCCAAGGTACATTACAACTTCACCAGCCTCGTCAGCCCTTGGGGATCTGGAACCTTACTCTGGATTAGAAATAAGAAAATAAAACTCCCACAATCATAAAGCTCTGAAGAAGCTACACTGATAAATAAGCGTCGCTCTCGGAAAAGGGAATGCATCTTCGTGATGCATTATACCAAGCAAGCCATCTCGTAATTATGGATACGTGAGATCCAATTTGTCCCAAGCAAATCCTGAGGTAGACTGGTCCTTTTGCACGCAGAAAAAAGACCGAAAGCAAAAAGTTTCTATACCGGTCAGCCTGCGCAGATAGCGCAGGCTGACCTGAGTCGATCCTTTTTTAACTGACGCATTAAACTCCCTTTTCACAGAGCATGATTCAAATATAATTAAACCTTCAATTGTTGAATAAATGTTCAGTTATAAATAGAGGATAATCAACTGGTTGTGTGTGATATTAAAATCTGTCATTAGAATGGGGTGTGATGCGGTTGAAAAAACGAGTCCGAAGAACGAGTTTTTTAACCGCATCACACCCCATTCGAGTAACAGATTTTTAATATCACACACAACCAGTTGATTATCTTATTCATTATATTCCTAATTCACCCTTTCTTTATTCTAATAATTATCAAGAAGGGCACACTGTAAGCAATATAGGAAAAACTTGAGTAGTTCCGGCAAACATTCTAAATCTATATCACCACTAGTGATGATACCATAATTATCATCACTAGTGGTGTTATTCACTGTGAAATCCCAGTAAATCACTGATAGGAATATAATATATATCGATAAATTGCAATTACAAAGTAGTCTTCGCTGTAAAAGTTCCACCATATCGGAGACTGTATATCTACGACCGAACTTCTTTGCTATTGTATTTTTTTCCTGCAAGTAAGATGACCGCTTTGCCTCATGATTCAGTCTGTTTTCAGACAAAATGGATTGATTTTATTCTGCTACTTGCTTGGCAAAATGCATAACGAAGATGCATAAATTTCTGGTAAGAGAAACTCCAGGAAAGCATGAAAAGGTGTCACCACGATATACCTGTAAAATGTTGACAACGGCGATAAACACCAAACATACTCGCAGACCCATAGTTATTATTATCTACCTCAAAGACACACAAATGAAACCCGTGCGAGTAAGGTACGAGTACAGGAGCAGGAACGTATTTTCGTTTTCTAAAGATCTGCCAGTCACACCGCTCCTTAAAATGTCATGTCTCAAAGACGTTTTAATGAGCTTGTATATTTATGACGACGTGTGTCAGAGGCAGTCGCTAGCCCCTTAACTCTTTGGCAGACGACAAATTTCAGACTTACCCAAAATTAGAGTATTTTCAGTCGTCAAATTAAATGTGGCTCAAACTTTGAAAATTGTCTCTGACATAATGAAAAACATGGAGGCTCAAATTTGGAGATTTGTCTTTCACCTGGTAGAAAACTTGACAGGAAAAGTTTGAGATTCGTTTTAGATCTGAAAGAAAACATGGTGGGAAAATCGCCCCCTTTTTTTATTTTCCTGTTATATGTTAAAAACATGGTTGGAAAAGATGACAATGCTGGTATTCAGCAATTTCTCCTTTCCCATAATGTCTTCGAAAGGTCCTTTCCTCAGAGTCGTTAAAATACGGCGTTTATTTGGTGAACCATTTGGTTTAGCCAATCAGAAGTTGTCTTACTTTCAAATGTTGAAAATCACAGAGAATAATACAAAGAATTTTCTTGAGAGTGGTTGGTGTATACGGACCCAGATGCTTCATGGGGCAACAACAACAAAACAACAACAAAAAGAAGTGCATGTTTCTACAAGGAATAGTTATTCCGATCGGGCATCATATTGTGGAAACAACTGCCTGAGGAACTGCCAGTCGTTACATCACTGATGACCTTCAAGGCAGGTATATCAGTCTCCACACATCCCTGGAATCATTATTTATCATTATTATGTTTTTTTTTTGTATTAATCTTGGCCATTCGCCATGCGTACGAGTACAGCTTTCACCACCACTGTGAGACTACTTGTTTTTCCAGGGACCGTATTAACTAACCATATTAAATTAAATTCTTAATTCTTGGTCTCTATGAATGAATGAATGAATGTTGTTTTATGGCACATCGCATACATTAAAAGATGATTAAGTGCAAATTTTTCGCCTAAAAAAGCTAAGAACGAAATGGTGTAAGTGAAAAGTGTGAAATTAATTAGAACCCTGTGTAATCTTGATACGCATAAAAAACATTATTGTGTAACATGGCAATTCCTATCTACTCAAATGCTTTAGATAAAAAACTTAGGATTGTGAATAGCAGCTACAGCTATATAAGTTAAGAAGGATTACGTGAAATCTTGTAATGTATAAAAGACATTCTTGAGTGATAGGGCAATCCATATCTATTCAAACGTTTTAAATGAAAAAGTTACGTTTGTGAAAAGTATCTATACTATATGAAAACTTAATAGTAAGAAAGTGTAGAGCTTCAAAAAATCCTGGTTTAATTCTCAAGAATTTTCTAAATTTCAAAGTAACACAATTTTTGATTGGTCGTTGTGGTATCACTGACTTTCTTCTGAAAACAGCGATAAGCAAGAACAGTCCACCCAGACCAGCAAAGAGCCGCTGTCACAAAGATCATATTCAGGCTTTACCCTTCTGTCAGTCGTCTCAAATTGGATCATATCGATCTCGTAGTCTAAAATTAGATTCAGACTTTGGAACTGGATTAGGATTTCAATTATGCCCAGACTTATAGACTTATACAGAATCCGTTTAAGAGCCATCCTAATTAAAGCAGGAATATAGTCTTAGACCAACAAATCAACCCATTACTCTACGAAATATTACTTTGTATGCGGCCTTTCTACTTTCCTGCTGTTGACACCTTTTTCGTGCTGCAGGTCATTGCTCCTTTTCCCACAATATTATCAATACTTGAAGAAAAATATTCAATCTCTTTCTTTCTGGTTGTTTCTGTTTTATTCCCCCTTTTCCTTTTGTTTGGTCCATAATAGTTGTGTTTTGGTCAAAACTGCCTGTACATATATGGGTTAAAAGGCAGAGGATTTCCTGTTTTGTGTTGATGTGTTGAAGCTTGCTTCAACATTCTTTTAGTCATGATTACCATGGCCATTGCAGTAGTCTCAGTAATGAGACGGTGCTTCTTTTCATATTTGGACATATACTGTGCATGAGGCGACCAGTCAAAAACTAAAATTTTTTCGGGGACAGTTATCGTTACTAGCCATTGCACCTACTTGTACCTATACATTCCCGGAATCTCTTTCTCCGGCTTTTAATATCTTTTCAAACCCAAAGATATTTTCTCTCATGAGCATCGTTGGGGACAAAATCGGTGAGAGAGGAATGAATCTTGTTGCAATGTTAATCGTCAATCTTCAGAAAGAGCATGGACCAGCTCGTCTTCGAACTCCAGCCCCCTGAATTATGAGCTCTGTATGTGAACAATTGGGCTACATTTTTATCACATAACCTCCCTTCTTTTCAGTGTAATATACCCATTACGAATTTTCTTATCTCATACACGTTTAATATCACTATTGTGTGACGTCATTTTTGACGTCATTTTGTACGTATTTCAAAGAAGTGAATCGGTTTTATGGATATTACCGCGTGTGCATCTATAGATGGTTTTGCATCTTCTAATAGATCTATGATTTGTGAAATATCGTTATGTGATAAAAAGAATCTGACATTCATTGGCGTATGAGATAAAATTTTATCAAACTCGTCAAGAAAAAATGTTATTAGGCTCGCCAAAGGCTCGCTTAATAACATGTTCCCTAGACTCGTTTAATAAAATTTTATCTCAACGCCAACTCATGTCAGATCCTATATATCTGGCTCGTTGAGAAGGGAGATCAATAACGATGTACATACATGTATAACCTTATTATACGAACAGGCGATAATTCAAACTGAATGGAAATTTCGATGACTTTGGAGCAAACAGACATTTATTTCGGAAAGAGTGCTTGCCATCAGAAATGGTGCTGCACGATATTTTGGTCGAAAGGTTATTTGTTTGGTAAAAAGTGGGAGACATCAGCAATAGTGTTGAATTACATTTGGTTGGAACGTTCATATCTTTGGAAAATAGTGCGATTCATCAGAATTGGAACTGCACGATAATTTGGCGCCAAAGCTCATTTCTTTTGAAAATAGTACGAGGTATAAGAACTGGTGCTGCAACGTATTTTGGTGCCAACAGTCATTTATTTGGAAAATAATGCAAACCATCAGAATTGTAGCTGCACTATACTTGGCGCGAACAGTCGTTGATTTAGAAAATCGTTTAAGCCATCAGAATTGGTATGCATTATATCTGGCGCAAACAGTCATTTCTTTGGAAAATTGCGAAAGTTATCAGAATTGGTGATGCACCATATTTGGCGCCAACGGTAATTTCTTTGGAAAATTGTGCAATTCACAAGAATTAGTGCTGCACCGTATATGGCGCCAGCGGTCATTTCTAAAATCGTGCGAGCAACCAGATTTGGTGCTTTACTATATTTAGTGTGTACAGTTATTTCTTTGGAAAGCGATGTGATGTGTCAGAATCGGTGCCGCAGCATTTTCTTAACTCTGTTTGCGCAATTTGAGTCATGCTGCGTGAAAAGGGGTCTTGATGCATCTGAAAAAAGTATTTACACAGGTCACCCTGCACAGTCCGCGCAGGCTGACCTAGGCCGATACTTTTTGCTATAGGTCAATTTTATGCACGTCAAAGGACAGGTCTACCTCATGATTCCGTTGGTTGTTAGACAAAATGGATTTTATGGATCCATAATTATGTGATGACAGAGCCCCTTAAGAAATATAACACATTAAAACTCTGTGGAAAGTGGAAAGTATAGATCCAAGATCAGAATGCACGTCTTTTGCAGCCTGATCTTGATCTATGGCGTCTAGAAGCCCCTGTATTCACGTATGGTGCTGAAAGGATTTAAAACATCATTTATCTTTCAACTAATCGAATATCCATGCGATATCTATTTTTGATATATATCACGGATATTTGTAGATCTAGAACAAGAATGAATTTTCTGCGGGTAGATGTCTCGTTATAATGTCGTAGTCAACCTATTCATGACGTTATTTTTACAGCTAATCCAAATTAGACTAACTTTAATAGATCTATTTCACTTTCAAGAGATAACGTACATATTTTCTACATCTTTTCACGATGAGTAAAATTACGTCAAAATCAATAGAATATGTACATAGTGTTGTCATATATCAAAGAAAAAAAAAAACTGACTCGGTTGTGAGAATTGATAACATGTCTCGCCAAGGCTCGACAATTATCGATTCTCCCAACCTCGTAAGAAATTTTTTATATGTATACGACAACACTATGTAGGCTACGTATTCTCTATTCATAACATGACAACTGAAGATCAAAAAAAAAAAATAATTCTGTGCATTTTGTTTTACATTGATACACATATATTTTGATCCGAGTACCAAAAAAAAGGAAGGTTGTCTTCCAGGGAGTTTCTATGGGCAAGGCAGTTCAAAATCCCAGGATAGTACTGGTGAAACCATTACACCCATGAAGCAAAAGGAGCCATAGTAGTGATATGAAATGCCGAATTTTAAAAACTAGTTCAAACACGAATCGATCAATTATTAACTAGTTCGAGTAACAGCTACATGTATAATCCTAGAATTTATTATAAATGTTAACTACTGTGACATAATCGCGAATTCAAATCGACACGAAATTACCAATAAACCAATTCGCAAACTTTCCTGACTGCAGACTGAATTAAAGACAGGAGTCTTCGTCTTAACATTTACGTCTTGTTGAGATTAGAGGCTAAAGAAAAAGCGGAAAAATGTGGCAAATTTATATTTTTAAGCATATATCACTGTCATTCAGCAGGTCCGAAAGGTTAAACAGGAATACCTTCGATTCTCTATGTTTAACAGACAACAGTTCTCTCTGGAGTTAACTAACGACGAAGCCAGAAGTAATGCTTCCTTTGAGGTCGTAAATTAATTGTGAAATGAACACAAAGACAAAATCAATCATGCAAAAACAAAAGTCTGAGAGGGAGACAAATGCCCTAAGTCCGAGTTTGAATAGATTCCAGGAAATTTCCATACATGGCTCATTTGAATAAGTTCTTGCAATTATTTTCTCTTGCTTCATTTGTCTTTTTTGTCATAAAAGCCATTACCGAAACTAATTTGTCTTTTCGTGGTCTTAGACATTAATGCATTTTTCTTTAAGAACTAGAGAGACAGCAGAATGTTGATATTTACAAGCATGCAATGCACTAAAACATCGATAATCCGTCTGTACAAGAGACAAACAAGCTATTGTAAACCTACACATTTCCGTGTTCTCGTAAGAAATCAGTCATGCTCCATGAACAGATGGTTTAATAACGCAACTACAAAAATTATCGAACCAGGTCAACCTACTTTTTGCTGCAAGTAATTTTTCTGCATGTCAAAGGACCAAACCTCATGATTCAGTCGTTTTTTAAAAACAAGATGCATCGCTATTATGCGACGAAGTGCTTGGTATAATGCATCACAAGGATGCATTGAACCCTCTTTTTCCAAAACGATGATTAACATTTCCACTATTATTTGTGTTCGCGATTTAAAGACAATCGCGAAATCATCGAATTCAAAGTATATGTAGCGTTAATCTGTATTAATAAATAGATATTAACTCTTTAACAGACGACAACATTTGGAAATTATATAAGTTGAAAGCTATTGCAGACGACAAGTTAAACGTTGGATGGGTGATCTTACTGATCAGGAGGATAGAGCACTCAACCTGGCAGGATTCTTCGTAGACAAGTGGTTGATACAAATTACAGGTGTTTGATACAAAATATTTTTTCTTATAGATTTGTCGTTAAGAATCACCTTGAATTTGGAGAAGAAACAAATAAGCTTAGTTTTCAATCTCATTTATTTCATCGGTTATTTTTGTTCTTCTATTAAATTGTCTTAAACAATTGTAATTATTTGATAAATAAAACTAAACTAAAAAATATTAGGGCATCCATGTTGTGCGATTTGACATAGGCAAAAAATGTTGGCATATTCAGTTTTGTTATATGGGTTGTGGACAAATAATAAGACCGTTTCCTATGAGTGACTCTACGTAGAATAGGGTAACAGCATTTGGTTTAACCCCAAGAGCTCCGAGTAAACTTAATAGACATTTTCACTCTAGAAATAATACAAAAATAAGTTCGATTTCCATGTTGCTTTTGCACAGAATGTCTCAGCAAAGCGGACAGTGTAGATCAAGACCAAACTGCATGTTTCGTAGAGTCTGGTCTTGATCTACACTGGCCACAAAGGCAACTATAGTTATGAAAGGCGCTTTAAGGGTTTATTGGGTTTGTCAAGGACAAAGATCTATTGTTGTAGGATTCGTCGTGGAATTCTGGTAACAGCTTGTGGGTCCGTATTCACCAACCGTACCTAAGAACGTTCTCTGTCTTAGTCTCCAAGATTTTCCACATTTGAAAGTAACACAACTTCTGATTGGCTAAACCAAATGGTTTAGCCAATCAGAAGTTGTGTTACTTTCAAATTTAGATAACTATGAAGAATAAGACTGAGAACGTTCTTAAGAATGGTTGGTGAATACGGACCCTGGTTTCGTTGAGTTTGTCGAGGGCAAGTTTTTGCAGCATTAATTTATTAAATTTGTCTAAGTCGAATGGTTAGGGCCTTAATTTCTGTAGCGTTTGTCATGAACAAGTAATTATTTCTAACAAGATTCGTTAACAAGGCGTAAATCCACTTATCTTAAAGACTTAGTCGTGGAACAACCTTAACTTTTCCACTACTAAATAAATAACCTTTACTTTTTAAATGGCCACACGTACAGTTCCGCTGCAAGATTAAGATACAGTTCATTTATAATCTAAAATAAAATAGTGGACAGTGTAGATCAGAGATCAGAGTGCACGTTCTGTGATCTTGATCTACACTGTCCACAAAAGCTTCTTGTGTCGTCAACAGTAAGAAAAGAGTTAAGAGCTCTAAGTTCTGAAGAATTTCTTTTGATCCAAAGGTTATAGCATCTAATGAACCAGGTCGACATAAAAGAAAGGAAATTTGAAACACTCTTTTTTTCAATATTTGGGCCAACGATATCTATAAAAAAAAAAAAAGATCTAATAAAAAGGGTCATTTGTCTATTGTAAAATTTCATCGCCATGTTTGTTCAATGTACATTACATGGCTAGCGAAGTATATTTAAAGTCAGGTTTTTAAAAAAAAAAATAGTATCATAAAGGCCGTAGGCCGAGATACTATAGAAAAAGCCTATTATTTATCTATTTTATCTTTTTACTCTTTATTTTTTTTATTTTATTTTTTATTGTTATTTTGTACTTTAACAGGAATTAATTAGCAGCATGATATGTCTGATGAAGTTGCCAGGATGCCGATAATGTCAAAAACAAAAAAAAAAAAGCAACAGTTATTGGTTTCCTGATACTTTGCAGTAATAAACACCGATTATTATTCTAAAAGTGCGCCTTCTGTCTGTCTGATAAACTCCAATAAAGCATTGTTTGACATCCTGGTTTTCCGATTCCAATTGAATTAGTCGATAATTACCGAGCACACTGAAATATAGAATATATTTGTGTTGGCGTGGTGTAATTTTACATCATGTTCTTTTCCCTGTCGTCTTGCAATCGGAAAAGGCACATTTGAAAAAAAAAAGACAGCCTGTTGCCTTTGTGCTGTGATTCGTTAGATTTCGTAATAAGAGCGTCGTCTGCGTTCATTATTATCGGAAATGTCAACATTGTGGAGGACTTAAGTGAGAAAATATTGGATTTTAATCTCATCATGGATTTCTTTGGCTTGATAGAAACTTAAGACTGCGAAATCTTCATGTATATTACATAAACAATACACAGCGTAATAAAAAGGGGTGAGTGTTACATTGTTGTGTGATTGAATGACAATCCATCATTTCTGCGCATCACGACCTCTCATATTTTTTGACCGTCGATCAAGATCACCCTGTGCATCCGTGCAGTCTGGTTCTGCACTGCATTCCATGGGTCCCAAGTTACTAGTGTTAATCTATGTTAAGCGGATCTAAGGAATCGTTTATTCAATTGACTATGTAAAGCCACTAAAGTGATTGATGGAAGCTGTTAATTCTTTTACCGCAAAAAAAAAAAACACACTTAAATAGCGTTTACGGACGGCGTAGACCAAGACCAGATTGCTCAGAAGGTGCAGTCTGATTTTGGATGAACGTCCGACATTTTTTTCCAAAATTTGACAAAATCATCTTCTGCGGTGGAAAACTGCTTCTAGACCTCGAAAAAGAAGAAAAAAAAAATGACTTAATTTCATACTTTTCGGTAGTTTATCGAGAAAAAATGGGGGATTATGGTTTGATATTTCATGGTTACTACCAGTGAAAAATACCGATTTCATATTTTATTTAACCCTTCGATTGAAGGTGGAAACAGTAGTTCCCGCGCACTAACTATTACCTTTGTAAACAGCGTGTGCCATTTAACCAGAGAGAAATATGACGTAATTTACTCGCATTTACCGTACATTTCTCGCGCTTTACGTAATACTGTAATGCCTATTTATGTGGAGGGGGGTACACCACGGGAATTGCCAAAAAAAAAAAAACTGCACTGGATTTCGACGGAAGTCCCAGCAAAAAAGAGGTTAGAAGCATGAATATGCTGACGACGAAGTAAATGTGTCTCAGATGATTGACATTTTCTCTGAGAGGTTAGAAAAGATTGTGGAAAAAGGAGAAAATGCTCGTTACGAGGGGTAATCAAAAAGATCGTGGACCACCTCGTTATTTTGAAAACTACTACATGTAGGATTACAAAAATTTGTATAGATGAGCATTAATTATCTGGTAACTGACTAAAGCTTTCAAATGTCGTCTTATTCAAGTAGGTAAAGTGTGACGTCATTCTCATGACGTCATATACTGCATTAGTGGTCCAAAATGTCGGACGACGTTTTATTTGAGCCGAGAGTAATCATAAAGTTTTACATCAAACTCGGAAAATATTTATCGGAAATCAAAACCGATTGAGAAACAGTTTAAGGGGACTCTGCACTAAAAAATTCTGATATTCGTACATGGATCGGACCAATTTAGACAAGGGTGCGATACTGTTAAAGATGGCCCTAAATCTGGCAGTCCATCAACATCAATCACAGACAAAATCATAACGTGTGTAGAGCAGCATGTAAAACAAAATCATCGAGATACTGTCAGGAAAATAGCTGACACATTCAACATTTCATATAAAAGTGCTCAGAAGATTTTGATTGAGAATCTTGGAATGTCGTGTGTTTGCTTAAGGTGGGTACCTCGGCAACTGACGCCCGAGAAAATGGGGGTTAGGGTCGAAATCTGTTAAGAAATTTCAGAACGCATTAGGATAGAGGGGTCAAACTTTACCGATCGTATTGGAACAAGCGATGAAACATAGGCACACCTTAACGAGACTGAATCTAAACAATAAAGCACTGTATCGAAACATCCAACATCGCCTTCCGCTGGTAAAGCCAACCTTTCTAAGTCACTTGGTAAAGTTATACATCATGTATTTCTGTTCTCCTTTTTTTCTTCTACATGATGTTGTATCTATACATACTGCAGTCAATACTGAGTTTTATGCCAACATTATTCAAATAAATTTCACAAACACCATACGCAAAAAATAGCCTGAAGTCCTGCGGGGTGACGTCACTTTACACTAAGATAACGCCCTAGCTCACAAAGCCGCGCTTGGACAAGAAACGTTGCAAAAACTAAACATAGAAACACCAGCCAACGCCCCTTAAGATTTAGTCCTGACTCCATGTGACATCTGACTAGTTCCTGTTTTGAAAGATTCTCTATGTGGCACGCACTACAAGAGCAGAGAGGAGCTAACCCTGGCTATGACCGGGTCCTTGAGAGTAATGTCACGTGACGCGCTCGCACACGTGTTTCGCGCGAGGAAATCAAGAATTAGTAAGTGCATAGAACTCAAAGGAGGTTACTTTCAAAAATAGTAAACACTCCAAGCTGTTTTTTATAACGATATTCCGATACCGGCACTGGTCCACGTTCTTTCTGATCACCCCACGTACTAGCATTTCCCTTTTTCCACAATGTTTTCAAAAGTCTTTTCCCCAAGAGTCGTTATAACTTAGGGTTTTTTTTGTATGGAGTTAAACATTATTTTGTATGAAGTGAGTTTTGAGTAAAATGAAGATATGTATATTGTCTGTTCAAGAATAAAAGTTTCTGCTTTTTAATTATAAATGAGTCATGCTCTGTGGAAAGGGGGCTTAATGCATCTGCGAAAAGTTTCGATCCGGATCAGCCTGCGCAGTCCGCGCAGGCTGACCAGGGCCGAAACTTTTCGCTATTGGTCAATTTTCTGTATGTCCAAGGACCAGTCTACCTCGTAATTAAGTCGGTTGTTAAAAATGTGGCTGTTATTGATCTATAAGTATATGATGGCCTGCTCGGTACTATGAATCACGGAGATGCATTAAGCCACCTTTCGCCGGAGCATGGCTCAAATATTTAGCCTATGACCCTTCAAGCTGTACTAAAATTACTCAACAGCATTTACACTCAGTATACTTTTTATACACTAATTTTTGAAGTAATAAAACTTTTCAAGGCTATGTGTACGTACATGTATCTACTTACTTCGTGGCTCTTTTTACATCCCGTACAAGTTTTAACTCTTTACCAAACGACAAAATTCATACTAGTCCAAATTGAAAGTATTTGCAAAAAAAATCCAGTCCTTAAATGGTGAGAGATGCGCATAATAGGATAGAAAACATTGTAGGAAAAGGAGAAAATGCTAGTTACTAGCATTTTCTCCTTTTTCCATAATGTTTTCAAAAGGCTTCCTTCATAGGACGCTAAGACACGGAATTGTTTGGTAAAGGAATAGCATAAGAACGTTATCCAGAGAAGTTAATAGGTGGTAGTATTTGTCAAGATTACGGACCTTATACACATGATAGGAAATGCAAGAAATTGGTATATATTGCAATTCAGAATTTTGACGAAAAATAATATCAATATATCTATTAACTTTCTTCCTTCATAGTATCATCTTTTAATTCATTAATCTAATTCAGCCTGGGTAAATAATAATAATTAGCCTGCAACACGCGAAAAAGGGCCATTCGGACATTTGCGTAAAGTGTCGTCTCGGATCAGCCTGCTTTGTCCGCGTAGGCTAATCCGAAACGACACTTTCCGTTTTTATGTAATTTTCTGTTTTGCGCAACTCTACTGTAGCACAAAATCTGATGTAGTCGTAAAGTGCCGTCTCGCAGGCTGATCCGAGACGACACTTTACGCAAATGTCCGAATGCCCCTTTTCGCGTGTTTCAAGCCATATGATGTCACCAGTTTTCGCTTGTCCAAGTTGAAAACAAACAGTAAGTATGGCTCAAATGATTGTTATTCTCTTTAAAAAGGATAGAAAATATTGTGGGAAAGGGAGAAAATCCTGGTTCCAATCATTTTTTTTTTTTTTTCCTTTTCCAACAATGTTTTCAAAAGCCTTCTTCTCCAGGATTGTTAAACACAGAATTATTTGACAAACTATGAAAAATACCACTCCCGGGGCGACAGCCCTTCTTTTACTGCCATTTCACCTGTTAAAGTTAATCATGAATACAAACATCTCCATTCCGAGGGCAACTACTTTGGAACCAGAATTTCGTGGCCTCCGATATTGTCTACACTGTTTATGACCGTTTGTTAAACCAAAGACGTGTTTGAATGGTATAGAAGACGACATAGCCACTTGGCTTTTGGGTTACGTTTCTTTCGAAGGACAAATAATTAATTCGTGGAAACTCAAATAAGCAAGTAAACATTTTTCAGAAGTGAAAATAAGACCCAGTCGTTGAATATTCCAAGCCTGTTCTGGTCACAGTATATTACGAAGGCAGACAGTGTAGATCTAGTTCCTAGATCAAACTGTGCAATTAATGCACTTTGATCTTGTTCTACCATGCATGCTATGTCTTCAAAAGCAATTACAACCCTTTTTGCAAATGATTCCTACCTTTTATGATTCTACAGACTCCTTTTTAAACACTATTTAAAATGGAGAAAAACCTGGCAACAATACCGTCTCCACTTCCCAAGATATTTTCTTCCCTTTCTTAAGTAAAGTCAAGCATTTCAGGCACATTTAACCAGTCGCCTGCAAGCATTTCAACACGAAAAAGTCTAAAATTGTATCATCTAACAAAAAAGTTAAAGCCGTGATGTACACTACAAAGGTCACCCTGTCACAGACAGACTGATTGGAATGTTAGCGTAATCTGCTGGAAAGATAAAGGAACTCGTTGTTTTTTCTTTTATATAATCCGAAAGTTTTATTGGTTCTTCGATATGTGTGTATTGAGCTGCACGTTTTGTGCACCCTGATCATTCAAGCTGATCATGACTGCCCGGCCGGGTAGCTCAGTGGTTAGCGTATCTGACTCGTGACCTGGTGGTTTTGAGTTAGATACTCGGTTGTGGCAAACTATCTTTTCGGCGATTTTTCGCCTCTCACCTCTGATGCATGTGAGAAAAGTAGTCAGTGGCATGGAACGAAAGTTGTGTCAGTACTGGTGTGAGAAAGCAGGAAACACATGCATAGGTGCACTGACCGCCATGATATGACCTTAGCTGTTAAAACGGCGTCAAACTCCAGTACAAATAAACATTCAAGCTATTTACAAAAGCAGCTTGAATCACGCTGTCTAGACTCACAGGCAGTCTACTTTTATTGTGGTCTGAGACATCCTAAGTTGCATTCACAGTCTTTTTCTAGATTAAGAAATACTTAACGCAATTTCTGATTGGTTTAACCATTTGGCTACTTTCACATCTAGAGAATTCTTAAGAATTCGGCTAAAAATAGTGTTCAGAATAATTTGTATTGAAGGAATCTGATCTAAAATTGAAACAAAAACTTCGGAAAATATTACATTCAACTTTAAAGGCCATCACAGGAACCTTGTGCAAAATGGATTAATTACTCAAATCAAGCAGTTTATCCATTTTTTTTTCAGTGTGTTTTTGACAGCAACTAGTGAAAGGGACTTCAAACTGAGACACTTCTAGTGAGAGATATAATTGATTGATTGCGTGTATGGTGTTTAACGCCGTTTTCAACTTTATTTTCGTTATATCACGGCGGCCTGTGCACCTATCCGTGCTTGCCTGGAATTTCCTTTACCAGTACTCCGTACTTCTTTCCAAGCCACTTGCTGCTTTCCCATATAACCATGTAAGCGGTGAGAGAGGAATAAATTCTGTCGCGATGACTTGGAATAAATTCTCGAAGAAAAAATGGTCGAAACGAGGATCGAACCGGCGACCCCTTGTTCTGAAGTCCTGTACCCTACCGACTGAGCTACCGGGGCTCTGCTGGTGAGAGATAAACAATCATGGATATTCCTGTTCTATTTTGTCTTCTATCCAGACGCCTGTTTACTATACAAATGCGGCAGTATTAGTTTTGGCAGCTGACGTGTGAAGTGTGTTAACACCTAGACCGCTAAATAAACGGCATTGACATTTTCAGTCACCAGGGAAACATAAAAAGGCAAATTCGAGGCTGTTTAAAGCGCAGTTTTTATGGTCATGGTCTGGGACCCCGGTAAGTCCCTGTAAAGTGCCTCGAACTTTGGTAAAAACGTCCAGGACGAACTCGTATTCGCCAGCTGTTCTTTAGAATACGGACAGATCACTTGGCTTACAGACCCGGTTGTCTCAGCATTTCTACACGACCGGAAGTAACTGAAACGGATCCGAGTCGTCTTGGTTAAAGCAATTGCGGGGCAATGCTCGAGCAATGTCGTTATGCACCGAGACAATTCCGGATCTTAATCCTGCATCTACCCTTATAGATGGTAACTCTGGCAACCTACCGGATCGTGCTGGTTTTTTTCGGTTTCAGCAGCTAATCAGCCCCGAACCGGAATTAGCCTGAATAGTCTGGGGTCAAAATCATTCGACAAACCTCGGATGACCCGTTGATCAAGTCCATCGGCTGTTTCACGTAGCTTGATATGCACCTACACGGTACATTTCTTCGCCGGAAATACACTGCTTTACCTTCTTAAATCGCACTTACTCCACTTACACGAAAAAAAGAAACACTAGTCACAATTTTCTTATAGAGTTTTTCTGAATACATTTCCGTTGACAAACAGTTTGAACATTTATTTTCTAACTTGGTCTATCGATTATGTAGGCATTTTTCAGCGACAGGTTGCTTATCACAGTGGCTGTTGTTGCTATTGCTAATCGATTTACATGGGCGCCGCCATGTTTAAGATCATGTGACTGGCAGTATTTCAAAGCTGGACACCCCCTTGATACAGACGAGGTTAGATGTAGGTAAGAAATCGGCCGAGTTGTGACGAGTGGGGTAAAACTACATATATATGATACAGATTCTTAACAAAGGTTATTTAAATAGGGGCAAGATACGAGGTTCAAGAATGTATACAGTTTTTGTTAAAGTAAACACCTCCCGAATCATTCCAGTGGGAGACAAAAGACAGTTACTTTCTCTTGGTAGCTCCCCACAACTAACAAGCCCCTGAATAAGGTATTACTTGGTTTTTATCCATGATACCCTTTGCACTATTTAGGAATGTTGAGGTATAAATATCTCCTTCAAAATTTATCAAACCACAAATTTGATCTACTTGATGCATTTCAATGGTAATATTGTGAAAAACTTGATCTGTATATATTATGAAGACCTTACATGTACATCATAGGTCAAATTTTATATTCGTTACATCTCATAGGACAGTAAGGATAAAAACAAAGGAAATCAAATAAAAGGACCCAGTTGCAATTCGGTTACCTTGGTTTTTATGTTACACGGGAGATAATTTGAATTTCACCTTTTTCCCCCATTTACTACTTTTAACCGGAAGGAAACGGGACCAATACCGTCCATGTGAGAACATTATCGAAGCCAGAGTCTTTTACCCGGGACTATGACTTTCTGCACACGGTGTCTTTAACTTTTTACCAAGCCCAAGTATTTTAGACTCGTCAATATTTAAAGGTATTTACGTGTACAGGTGATAAGTCACGCGCAGTTCGAATGCTTGAAATCGTCTATGGAAGAGTAGAAAGCATTGTGGGAAAAAGAGAAATAATTGGTGGTTACCACCAATGCCTCATTTCCCCACAATGCTTTAAAACAGATTATTCCCATGGTCGTAGAAAAAAAAAACGGAATAGTTCGGTTGAAGATGAATAGCAGCGAATGTTGCTTCAACTCTTAACCAAACGACAAAATTTTGGGCGGGTCCAAATTGAAAGCATTTGCAGACGACAAATTAAATGTTGCTTAACTGATGTTTTCTGTCATTGATAGGGTAGAAAACATTGTGGGAAAAAGGAGAAAATGCTGGTTACCAGCATTTTCTCCTTTTCCCTCAATGTTTTCAAAAGGTTTCTTCGTAAGGGTCGGGATTGTATGATACAGGGTTAGCATGTTAGGAGTATTCAGTGCTCTCAAGAACATGTGCCCAATTATATTTATCAATGGCGATCCCCATTGGTTCACCCGGCACTGCTTAAAGCCTGCAATTTCCTGGCTCGTTCAATTTCCTGGCTTAATGAAATGCTTTTCTCGTTTCTATCCATAGAGCCTACGATCCTAAAAATTACTATGTTTAATGGTGTCACACTCCCTGGTCTGGTTTGTATCAAACGCACCAATTTACGCCAAACAGAAGACTGTCTAACTTAAACGGCAATCATTGTCATTATAATGAATTTGTTTGTGTGTTTGTTGTTTGTTTTGCACTAAACGCCGCTTTTCAACATTCTTTTCAGTTATATCGCGGCGGTTAGTGTAAGTACCTGTGGTCTCTTGGAGTCTATTTTAAGAGTTTTGCATGAAATGTTTCCAAGCCACCGACTGATAACGCCAAAACATGAAGAGCGATGAGAGAAAAATGAAACCAGCCACAGTAACAATCAACAGCGTTAAAAAAAAATAGCTTAACATGGGAGTCAAATCTAAAGCCCCTGGATTTTAAGCACTGCACGTTATACTGATCAAAAGGTATCTTCTAAATTCGATGAGGAGATGGGATTTGTATACAGGTATTCATTCAGGTCATTGCGACAAGAGGGATCGGTTTTCACATCTGAACATTAAACTGACTTTTTATAATGAGAAAATAAGCCGGTTTCTTGGAAAAGGTCGCGAGCCTGACTTTGTAGTACAAAAGTGCAGTGAATGTATCAATAGGTTCTTTGTTCATATAGAATAGATGCAACTAAAATTCATGAATACATGTATATGTTTTTATGTAACAGGCTTGACTAAACAAGCGGACGGTATAGAATCAAGATCAGACTGCACGTTCTGTGCAGTCTGATCTTGATCTATGGAGTCCGCAAAAGCCTTTTAAGATTGTTCTGTTTTTTCAGGTGATGAGGAGTGTATAGCCGCTACGACCTAAATGACGTCATATGTCAACAACACATTCGTCAATGGTACATTGTCAGAACGAGGCTCTACGTCATTAATATGGCTACCTTACGTTGTAATAACAGTTGTGTGTGTTGTTTTATTGGCCATCAACTTTTATTGTTATCACAGGTGAAGTATTTACTAATTACTATTGCAACCAAAGGCACAGATTTTGAGAACTTCGCCTTCTATAACTTAACGACGTATATGACAAATGTTTGTGCGCATCCTACTGCGCATGTATTTTGTCGTGGATATTGAATCAAAAGTGCACCTTTGTATTTTTTGCACATAATGGTAATACTATTGGTGCATTGAAACAAGTAGCACTCTCTTCGGGCAGTATTGGTGAAGAGAAAAAAAAAAAAATGTTCTATGAACTGTCACCGTGAAATAATTAATATGCTGCTGACACGGCGTTACACACCAAACAAGGAAACAAAGGCAGGAAATTCATAGCTGTGAAAGTATAGCTGTTTCCACTTCGAAAATTATTGTTGGGAAAGTAGAAATCTCTCCTATTGAGCAATTTCTCCTTTTCCCAATATGTCTGCTGAGCTTTTATCCTATTTTTTTCCTTGAAAAAATAACTTCCACAGTGACCTTCAACCTTGTTTTCTGACGAAATAAGCACGGATAGGTGCCATTTTTATTTTTTCTGGTTGTTTATGATTATAAATACTATAGGTGTGGAAATTTTAAGAAAAATCTGTCCGTTAGAAAGTATGTATTTATTTAAGATAAACCCTTAATTCGGTCAAATTATCTCCATTTTTAACTCAATGGTCTAGATATAACATGCGTTATTGTACATTTACCGAGCTCAAAACCAGGCTTTTATATATTTTCTGTGCAAAAATATATGAATTTTCATTAAAATGATGTATAGTTGTATATTTTTCCTGTAATTTTCCTGTTTAACTGTTTAAAGACGCTCCAAATCAAATAAAAGCTGAATTTTGGAACTGTATATACCATTTTCAAAGGCAAATTTCTCAGAAATGAGCACGGTGACCCACATCTTTTTTCACTGTAATGTCCTAGAGACGTGATGAGCTTTGTATGTGCAAAGTTTTAAAAAAATCTGTTCGTTAGAAACATTTGTAATATACGTCTTTAATAATCATTACATCTGCAAAACCTATTGACCCAGGTCAGCCTGTGCGGTCCGCACAGGCTGACCGGGTCGAACCTTTTTGCTATTGGTCAACACTCTGCATGACAATGGAACAGTCTACCTCTCGAGTCACTCGGTTTTTAGACTAAATTATTTCATGGATCCATAATTACTAGTATGTGATGTCTTGCTGGGTATAATGCATTACTGGGATGCACTAAAACCCCTTTTGATACTCACATAATTGGCTGGCAACATGCGAAAAGGGACATTCGGACATTTACGTAAAGAGTCGTCTCGGATCAGCCTGCGCAGTCCGCGCAGGCTAATCCGAGACGGCACTTTACGACGACATCAGATTTAGTGCTACAGTAGACTTGCGCAAAACAGAAAATTATATAAAAACGGAAAGTCTCGTTTCGGGTTAGCCTGCGCGGACTGCGCAGTCTGATCCGAGGCAACACTTTAGGCAAATGTCCGAATGCCCCTTTTTGCGTGTTTGAGGCCAAATAAGGTGTCCAATTGCCATACACAACCCCCTATCATTTTTTGTTAGTTTTCATACATTTCTGAACTTGGATCGAAAATGTCTATCGTGTTCTACAGTAATTTATCTTAGATCTAAAACACGGAATGGAAAAAATGCATAAGTGTTTAGCGAGTAATTACGGTCGAAATCTTTCTACCTTGGGATGAAAATTTCAGTACTGCAGTGAATATGTTGAACGAATCTGGTTGGTCGAAAGTTCGAAACTGTTCTTACCATTAACACTGTTATTTCAAAGCTGATGTTCGTATTTTATCGACCAATCAGATTCATTAAAAATATTCACTGCAGTATTAAAATTTCCATCTTACGGTTGAACAGAACAAATTGTCAGCTTCCATAGTTGAAACCTTTATTACTCCATTAATACTAGCCTAATTCTAACCGATTTGTTTTGCTCTATATACAGCCGAGCACGGATAGCTCAGTCAGTAGCGTACAGGACTTGAGAAGAGAGGATCGCTGGTTCGATCCCCGGCTCGGCCGATCTCTTTCTGAAGATTGATGATGGTCATTGCAACAAGATTCATTCCTCTCTCACCGTTGACCATTGTTTCGACGATAGTTATGTGGAAAAGTAGCCAGTGGCTTGGAAAGAATATTGTGCAGAGTACTGGTAAAAGAAACTCCAGAAAAGCATGGATAGGTTCACTGCTTGCCGCGATATAACTGAAATAATGTTGAAATCGACATTAAACACCGTACAACCAAACCATCCTTTGTACCAGATTGAAGGGACAGATGAGGAAAAAACCGTCATTTTTCCCTACATGGAAAAAAATCAATTTAGACTAGTCTAAAGTTTTGTCGCCTGGCAAACAGTTAAACCGTCTGCTTATGGACGAAACAAACAGTCTGCAGAAGGTGACGTGTTCATTTCATGTGATTAACGCAATGTCAACTTTGATTTTCAACAGGAAACACAGAGAACGATACCAACGCAAAGCGGAAGTGATCGAAACACGTGAGAGGGTTCTTGAACGCCGGATGATTCTTAATATGGTGAAAGCACGTTATTTAATTCAATGTGAAGACGACAGCGATAACAGTTCTACTGATTCTGGTACCATTTTAGCCAGAACCCGCGAGTTCAATAGACTATCAAAAAATGGCATTGCTCAAGTATAACCATACTGGGTAACCCAGGCGTTATTTCTTTTGTTTACAACAGTTGTTGCCCGACGAGCCTTGTTTTTAACACGCTGGCTGCTAAGTGCAATTTAAAGGCCTTTAGCGGAACGTGTAGATCAAGATCAGACTGCACTGAATGTGAATCTATACTGTCCAAGCAGGCGATTTTTTCCCGCTCAAAATTACCTTTGAAACAGCAAAATTTGGATTTTCACTATTGGCTTGAAAGTTTCATTACTCTTATTTAGCAGGTAATGGGTTAAAATATCTCGTTAACGTTTCCAAGTACTCATGTATTGTAAGTGAGTCAACTGAATTGGTAATCTCAGTTTTTTTCTGTTAGAAAATTCAAGTTCAATTCTATCGCATACCCTGCAAAAATTTCTACTTTTACAATGCCTATATCCAATCACAAAGTAAGTTGCAAACCCAACTGATTCCTTTACATCCAATAACAGAAGGATACAAATGTAACTTAACCGAAGAGTATTGCTCTGTTACTGGCGTTTTAATTTGCTATTTACACATAGGTATTGCTTCATGAATATTCACTGGAAAAGTTTCGTTGTCCATCTGACGATAAATCAAGTTTAAGTTAATGTTTCACGCCTGGGTTACCGAAGATAAAATGTAATATACCCATATAGGCCCAGTAGCTGCCAACAGAAAACAGTGCTGGTGTTAAAATGCAAGTACATTCAGTCACACCATTTGAAAGTATGGGAAAAATTGTGAAGATGACAATCTGTTGTTGTACAGTCGGTCCAAGGGTTTGTCGCTGGCAGAAAAATGAATTTTAAAAGTAGGTCAAAAGTTGCCGGGTCGCTGTATCTCTTGTTCATTTTTCACTGATGTTAACGTTCATTTTCTGTAAGCTAGTATTACTTAGACCGCCTGCAAAATAACAGATTGTCATCTGCAGAATAAATTCCATTCTTTTGAATGCTGTGATTAAAATTTAAATGCAATTTTACATCCGCACTGTTTACCTTTGGCCGCAACTGGGCATTTAACGTTACAGGTGTTATAAAATAAGCTTCTGACGTCCTTTGTGGAGAGCAAGATAAATCTGCAAGAAGGTGAAGTCTGATCTAAGACGGTGTTTTACTATACCAGAATCGATTGTTAGGTTTATTACTATGTCAATCTAAATCGACAAGTACATGTACGTATATCCTTAACATTCGATTTTCATTAATCAACTCAAAATAACAGTAAATCCATTACAGTACTAAGTACAACCTTGTAGTTGACAGCTAAGGAAAACATTGTGTAACAAATGCGTACAAATGTTTGTATCATGTGATTGCTTCCTTCCTGAAAATGTAGTATGCCTTAGAATAGTGCAAAAATGGACAAAAACGCTTTCAAAGTGTCATTGTGCAAAATGGGAGACCTGTGCTCAACTTCTTTCATTTTTCATTATCGAATTATGGTTATGTGGCCATGTTAGGAAAGGAAGATTATTATCGTTGCCGTTGGTCTTTCAGTGAATTTTAACAAATAGTTTTATCTACAATAGAATCTAGATAATTTCAAATAAAGATGGACTAAACGATTGATTAAATAAATGAAGTATATCATCCGTTGGTTTCCTGTGTTACGCTTTTTCTAGGTACCGTTGGACATTTTCCTTGTTTTAACGACCCTGATAAAGGTTGAAAATATGGTGGGAGAAGGAGGAAATGCCGATTACCAGCATTTTCTCCTTTTCTCAAAACGGTTTCCTTCTTTTAACGACCCTGATAAAGGTTTATAATATTGTGGGAAAAGGGGAATATGCTGATTATCTGCATTTTCTCCTTTTCTCAAAACGGTTTCCGCCCTTTACAGACAAGTTCTGTTCATTTAAGGATAGGGCACCCTAATGGGATTCGTGTAACATCGTTTTTCATCGTACGAATTCGGTTAAGACTTGGGTAATCCGCAATCGATTCAGAGAACCAGCATCTATCGGCCGATCGATTATGGATTATCAGTCTCTTAGCCGAATCGGTACGTTTTTCGGCGATGTTAAAGGAATCCGCATGAGGGTGCCCTATCCTTAATCATTATTTAATTGGCCATTTGAAGGTACTTTCAAAGTGGGCAAGTCTAACATTCTATCGTTCGGTAAAAAGTTAAGGACTTCATTGGTCTCGTACAAGTTTACATTTATCGGATCTTTTGACCAATGTACTGACACATACATACACCCTTTGTACGAAAGAATTTTCCTATCTAATTTTAGTAACGAAGTTCCGTGCTTTTACAAAATCTCAACATATCATCATACTTCGTGTGGTACAGGATCTGTATTCCCCAACCATTCTGAAGAACGTACTTAGTCTTATTTTCCAAGGTTTTCTAAATTTGAAAGTAACAAAACTTCTGATTGGCGAAGTCAAATGGTTAAACCAATCAGAGTTTGTGTTGCTTTCAAATTTAGAAAATACTGGAGAATAACACTAGGAAAGTTCAAGACGACAATAGTGGTTAGTGAATACGGACCAATTTTCAAATGAACCGCGAGTTTGAATTGTTAATTTAGGTCTTCAATTTTTTCTCTCCTGGGAAGAGCGTTACTTTTCGTATCATTTGTTTATGAGAAGTAGGGTATTTTACGACGCTTTCAGTAGTGTTTTAGTCATGTCACGACAACAGTTCACTCATTTAAGTCTTTCCTGGGTACCATGAGTTTTATTTTGGTCTCTGCAGTGCTTTTTCCAAGGGAACCCTAACATGTATGTTAACAGCGCCGTGGATGGGGGTCGAACCAGGATTCCTAATTAAAACTAGTGTTTTATATACATGTAAACGGGGTAGAGATATGTCAAAAGTTAGTCAGTATTATAATCGAGAAAAGAAAGAAAAACATGGCAAAAAGTCGTGCAAAACAAGAGGGAAATGATGGCCCTAAAGTCGCTCACCTGAGCCTTTTGACCAAACATGACCTATTTTCATTCTCTTACGAGATATTATGCGAACATTCTAACAAGTTTTCATAATTATTGAACTGAAAATTTGGCCTATAACTTGTACACAAGCTTTTTCTAGATTTTCTTTCAGTGACCTACTTTTCAGCTCAACATAGCCCATTTTCCGAATGTAGATATTATCAAAACAAAGATTCTGACTACCTTTCATGAGTATTGGACAGAAAATGTGGCCTCCAGAGTGTGCCCAAGGTTTTTCCAAGATTTGACATGGCGACCTAGTTTTTCATCCAATGTGACCAAGTTTCAATTTCATTTAATTGATCATCAAGAAAATCTTTCTGACTAATTTTCATAAGTATTGGACAGAAAATGTTGACTCTAGAGCGACAGAAGCTATTTTTATAGATGTTGACCTGTTGACTTAGTTTTTGACCCACTGTGACCGATTTTCAAGCTCGTTCAAGAATTTCATCAAAACAAACATTCTGACCAACTTTCATGATTATTGAACTTAAAATGTGGCCTCTAGAGTCATTTTCAAACTCATCTAACATGTCATCAAGACAAACATTCTGTCAAGTTTCATAAGTATTGGACTGAAATGTGGCCTCTTGAGCAAAAACAAGGTTTCTCAAAGATTTGACCTTGTAACCTAGTTTTTCAATCGACGCGACAAATTTTTAAACTCGTTTGAGATATCACGAAGACATATATTCTGACCTACTTTAAATGTTATTGGGCTGAAAAATTTTCAAACTCATCCAGGATGTCATCAATCGAAACATTCTGACCAAGTTTCATGAGTATTAGACTGAAAATGTGGCCTCTAGAACGTACACAAGGTTTATCAAAGATTGGTCCCAGTGACCTACTTTTTGATCCATCGTGACCCATTTTCAAACAAAGACAAATGTTCTGACAAACTTTCGTAAGTATTTAATCTAAAATGTGGTCTCCAGGGAGTACACAAGTTTTTTTTTTTTATTGTTATTATTATTTTTTTTTAAGATTTGACTTAGTGACCTATTTTTTGACCCGGCGAGACCCATTTTCAAACTTGTTCGAGACATCGTCAAGACAAACATTCTGACCAATTTTCAAGTGTATTTGAGTGAAAAAAATGGCCTCTAGACTTTACAAAAGTTTTTTCTAAGATATTAACTAGTGACCTAGTTTTTGACCCGACATGACCCATTTTCGAATTCGTCCCAGATATTATCAAGGCAAACCGTCTGACCAAGTTTCATAAGTTTGGGACTCTAGAGCGTACACAAGGTAAACGTTGACGACGCACGACGGACGACCCACGACGGACACAGCTCTATCACAAAAGCTAACCTTGAGCACTTCGTGTTCATTTGAGCTAAAAAAAAATGTCCCCAATGCATTACAACGCGACAAAAAATAAGGCTCGTCCAAATTGTAAGCATATGCAGACCCCAAAATTAAATATGGCCCAACTGATTGAAGCTGTCTTTGTAATGGGAGAAAACATTGCGGGGAAAAGGAGAAAATGCTGGCCAATTTAAAGAAAGACCTTGTCGGAATCATCGTGTGGTAACGAGTATTTTCTGCTTGTGCACCGTATTTTTGACTCTTAACCAAGCTGCAAAATTTTGAAATAAACAAATTGAAAGCAGCCACAGACGACAAATTTAATGCTGATCAAATGATATCTGTCTTTGATAGGGTAGAAAACATTATGGGGAAAGGAGAAAATACTGGTTACCAGCGTTTTCTCCTTTTTCCACAATGTTTTCAAAAGCCTTTCTGCTCAGGATCGTTAAAATTCGAGATTGTGTCTTAATGGGTAAAAGTATTTGTTGCAATAAGGAGACAGAAAAAAAGAGGTCTGCAGAAAAGAACGTGTTCATGAGTTATTGATCTATTTCCTCGTAACTTGTTGTTTCCGAAAGAAATTAACTCTTTCGTTTCCAATGGCGACTTGATTTTTTTTTTACAGACAGCATAGATCAGGACAAGACAGCACAGCACGTGTAGTCTGTTCTGGGATCTACGCCTTTCCGCCACTGCAAACTCATTTTGGACCAAAGTTATCTTTAATTTAGTAGAAATCTATTTTTAGACTAAGAACGGTGTCGAATCTAATCAGTTGGCAAGGAAAAAAGCTGATATACATGTGTTTCATAGGAGACAGTGACTGGTTGTAATTCTATACTTTCACCCTTTATCGCATAATCCTGAATTTTACCACACTTCGAAAGAAGAAACTTTTGAAAACATTGTGGGAAAAGAATAAATTCTGGTAAACCAGCATTTTCTCCTTTTCCCACAATGTTTTCTAGCTTTTCCTAAACATATCTCGCTGTTTCAGGAACGTTTATTTTATAGTCTGTAAATGCTTTCAATTTGGATAAGTTTTAACCCTTTGGCTGATAAGCGCGACTCTCTGACCTTTTGCGGACAGTATAGATCAAGATCAGACTGCACAGAACGTGCAGTCTGATCTTGGATCTACACTGTCCGATAAGGAGATATTATTCTCCCAAACATAACTTTGAAATAGCAATACTTGGGTTTTTACTATCGAAATGAAAATTTCAAATTAGTTAATTAGCAGGATAGGGGTTAAGTTTTGTTCTTTGGTCAAGAATTAACAAATACAGGGCTGAAATAATGTAATTAACATTTTTAGTGACTGCAAAAGATGTATATACTGCAATTCACAGCTGTTTTTGTCACAATATCTGCCAAAGTAGAGGAGAGTGTAGATCCAAGATAAGACTGCACGGTTTGTGCAATCTTATCTTTATCTACACTGTCTTCAAATACAAACTATATCCGAACCCAGCGTATTAGAAGGATTAACCAAGGTTTCCAAACGACAAAAATTTCGACTGGTCCAAATTGAAAGCTTTGCAGATGGAACATCAACTGTGTCTCAAAAGATTAAATATGTCTTGGAAAGGGTAGAAAACATTGTGGGAAAAGGAGAAAATGCTGGTTACCAGCATTTTCTCCTGTTCCCACAATTTTTTCAAAACCTTTCTTCAACAGGGTCGTTAAAAGTCTGGATAATGTAGTAAATGCTTAACAAAGCTTATTTATGACGGCGGTTTGAGGTGGCATCATTAACGTTTCAAACCCTAACCATTATAGATGTTATTCGCTTTCAGCAGAACTATAGATAGTCGCTTGTATTCACTTACAATTCAAAATTGCATTCTTATTCTAATGCTGAAGAATTTTTTGCATTTCAAAGTAACGCAATTTCTGATTGACTAAACCAAATAAGCCATGTTCTGTGTACAGGGAGTTTAATGCATCTTCTAAAAGTATCGACCCATGTCAGCCCGCGCAGTCCGACTGACTTGGATAGAAAATTTTTTATGTTGGTAAATTTTCTGCATGTCAAAGGACCATTCCACTTCGAAATTCAGTCGGCTGTGAAACTAAATGGATTTTATGGATCCATAATTATCTGATGACTTGCTGGTATAATGCATCACCGAGATGCATAGAACCCCCTTTTGTCAGAGCGAGGATCAAATTGATTAGCCACATTTGCTTTAGCCAGTCAGCAGTGGGGTCATGTTTTTAATTTAAAATAAGATTAAGAATGCGATCTAGAATAGTTGACGAATACGGACTCTCTTGGAACTGACTACGCACTATATTCTCCTTGTGAGTATTTGGACGTTGATACACGGCAATCTACTACTGCTACTACTGAAATGCTGGATGCCTCGGGGTCGACCTGCAGCTAGGCGATATGGTCTGTACTTACCTGGTTGCTTTCTTCAGACTGCAAGATCTTAACTCTAAAGCTGCCAAGCGCGACTCACTGACCTTATGCGGACAGTGTAGATCAAGATCAGACTGCACAGAACGTGCAGTCTGATCTTGGATCTACACTGTCCGATTAGGAGATATTTTTCTCAAAAAAAAAGTTAAGTCAGAATGACATTTTATCACACAACCTCCCCTATTTTCAGTGTAATATACCCATTACGAATTTTCTTATCTCATACACGTGTAATATCACAATTGTGTGACGTCATTTTTGACGTCATTTTGTACGTATTTCATAGAAGTGAATGGTTTTTATTGATATTACCGCGTGTGCATCTATAGATGCTTTTACATCTTCTTATCTATTATTTATGAAATATCGTTATGTGATAAAAAGAATCTGACATTCGATGGCGCATTTGTTTATTTCATCAGCTTGTGGTTAATATGGGGAAATATTTGCCGAAAAAGGGAAAGGTATGCGAAAATAACGAGTGCCGTAAGGCATGGGTTATTTTCGCGGACCCTTCCCTTTTGAGGCAAATATTTCCCCATATAAACCACAAGCTGATGAAATAAATTATATATTTCCTCTGATTATTTTGTCAACGAATGCCACTTTTAAAACTTAAAAACTTAAAAAACTTAAAAAAGTAGTTCCAGATTTTCGGCAGGAGGAAAATATTCCCTGTGACGGGGAAATAATTCCCCCCAGCTTAAATTATGACATTTCTTTACCCACAACATTTCTAAAAATAGACACATGAAATATAATATAAAAATTTATTAAACTCGTCAAGAAAAAATGTTATTAAGCTCGCCAAAGGCTCGCTTAATAACATTTTTCCTAGACTCGTTTAATAAAATTTTATCTCAACGCCAACTCATGTCAGATCCTATATATTCGGATTTTTACTAACGGCTTGAATGTTTTTATTTATTACTTATTTAGGATATGGGTTAAGACTCTTTCAAAGGGAAAGCAGATGCAAACAACAAATTTAATGGGGCTCAAACGCCGAAACTTGTCTTTGACAGGATGGAATGCAGAAAATGCTGGTTACCGCATTGTTTCAAAGGGCTTATTCATTAGGGTTGGTCAAATACAGGATTATTGGAATTAAATGAATGAATGAATGTTGTTTTATGGCGCATCGACAGCTTTGGTCATTTAGCGCGCATATCTGTGTTAAAACATAAGAAAAGTGAAATTTTTAAACTGAAAAAGGTTGAATACATTTATAATAGTAAAAGAGTTGAATTAAGAAGGATTATGTGTGATCTTAATATGTATAAAGGACATTATTGAGTGACAGGGCAATCCCTATCAACTCAAAAGGTTTAAATGACAGAGTTAAGAATGTGATAAAAAGGTTTGAACTAAATGCTGGATTGATAGTAAGAAGTCTTTAAATGAAGAAGAAATATGTGTCAATTATAATGTGCATAAAATATGATATTGAGTGGGTGGGCATTCCCTGCCTACTCCAAAGTTTTAGATTAAAAGGTAAGAATGAGAATGTTTCTTTTCCTTGGAAAGGAGTGTTAAAACTGGTAAAGATTGGAACCTCCAATGGGATCAGTATACTCCCATTAAAGAGGTCCTGTCTCCAATGAGATAAGATGCCCCCAAGGGGCTAATCCTCCCATTAAGGAGATGTAAACTGAATATAAAACCAGTGGTAGAATCAAAAGTTTTAGATTAAAAAAGTTAAGACTACGAATCAGCTGACAAGATATCTAATATAAAGGTGTGTGAAGAATGTAAAAAGATGGGTAAGAAACTGAAGAGTAAATATCACAGTTTACTGTAGATGCCAATCTCCTTTATGAAAGCAATAATAGATTCAACGCTGACAGAATCAAAAATATTTTTTAAACTATCGACGTTGAAATATTTTGAATGAAATGGCTGAAACTCAATGCAATCTAGTAGGATATGTTTCACAGAAAAGGATGCATTGCATGGAATACATTCAGGGGCATCATCTCTTGTCAAGAGCCAGGAATGTGTGATGCGTGAATGGCCAATTCGTAGTCGTGCTATTATCACTTCTTCTCGACGAACAGATCTGTAAACGGGGTACCATTCACGAAGGGAAGGTTTAACTGAATGCAGTTTATTAAAAACATCAGCATCCCACTGGGATTGCCAAGAAGATTGGATATGTGTTAAGACGGAGGATTTAAAATCAGTGTGTGGAACTTTAAAATCTGAAATGGGAAGGTTAAGTGCAGATTTGGCAGACCTATCGGCATTTTCATTGCCTTTGATGCCTACATGACTTGGAAGTCAGCAGAACACCAATCTATTCATAGAAGAAATTTGTGAGATCCTTTCGAGTAAACTACAGATTAAGGGATTCTCAAGTCGTTGATTTGAAAGGGCTTGTAATGTTGACAAAGAGTCCGAAAAGATAATGAAACGGTTGGAATTAGAACGTTCAGTTAGATTAAGGGCAAGATCAATTGCTTTAATTTCAGCAGAGAAAATAGAGGAGTTGTCTGGAAGGCGGCACTTTAAGCTCCTTTCTCCATAAACAGCGGCAGCTGCTACAGAATTTCCCTCTTTAGATCCATCTGTATAGATTGGTTTGAAGGAAAAATAATGCTCCTTTATCTCGTTGTACCTAGCATGAAACACAGTTCTGTCCGTGACAGACTTTTTGTCAGATACAAGGTCAAATCTGAATTCTGCACTGTTTAGTGTCCATGGAGGGATTTCAGAGATTTTATAGTCGGCAATGGACTCAGTGTCTATGCCAAGGTTATCTACAATGGGCTCCATGCGGATACCAAATGCAAGAATAACATTTGGTTTCCTTTCATAAAGACGTTTATACTGAGGTTTAAAAACAACTTTATGAGTTGGATTAAAACGATTGGACTTCAGTTTTAAAAGATACTGAAGCGAGAGTGTTTCCCTCCAGTAAGAAAGAGAAGGTTCATTAGCCTCAACATAGAGACTATTGACGGGAGAAGTTCTGAAAGCTCCAAGTACAAGACGCAGACCTTCATGGTGTATAGAATCGAGAATTTTCAGGTAAGATTTACGGGCAGATCCGTATACAATAGATCCATAGTCTAATTTGGAGCGAACTAAAGACCGATAAAGCCGCAAGAGGACTTTACTGCTCCCCATTCAGAATGGGCCACAACCTTAAGAAGATTAAGAGCCTTCTTGCACTTCTTTTTAAGTGCAGAGATGTGAGGAAGGAAGGAAAGCTTTCTGTCAAAGATGACTCCAAGAAATTTAAACTCAGAAACGACTTCAATTTTAGTTTTGTCCAAAAACAGTTCAGGGTCTGGATGAACACCTCGTAGGTTACAAAGGTGCATGCACTTAGTTTTGGACTTGGAAAATTTGAAGCCATTTTCATCAGACCACGTTTGGAGTTTGTTGAGACACTGTTGAAGTTGTCTCTCAGTAATATTCATATTTCGAGATCTGAAGCATACAACAAAGTCATCAACATAAAGGGAACAGTCTACACCAGGACAGATAGCTTTAACTATACTGTTTAGTTTTACACTGAAAAGTGTAACAGAGAGAATACATCCTTAGGGTACACCCATGTCCTGTTCACGGGCTCCCGAGACAGTATTACGAAGTCGGACGCGGAAAAGCCGTTCATCCAAGAAGGCTGAAATAAAAAGAGGAAGAAGACCTCGAAGACCAAAATCATGTAAGTCTTTAAGAATTCCGTATTTCCAAGTCGTATCGTAAGCGCTTTCAAGGTCGAAAAAGACAGATACTACGTGCTGTCTATTAATAAAGGCTTCTCTGACAAAGGTTTCAAAGCGGACAAGATGATCGATGGTGCCACGTTGGCGACGAAATCCACTCTGTACATCAACGATAAGGTTGTTTTTCTCTAAAAACCAGACAAGCCTGTCGTTGACCATACGTTCTAGGGTCTTGCAGAGACAACTAGTAAGACCTATTGGACGATAGTTGGCTGGGTCACTAGCATCTTTGCCAGGTTTTGGGATAGGAATTACTAGTGCCTTTCGCCAGGACGAAGGAAAATCACCTGACTGCCAGATATCATTAAAAATATCAAGTAAAACGAGGAGAGAAGTAAAAGGTAAGTGTTTTAAAAACTGGTAATAAACTTTATCTTGGCCAGGAGAAGAATCGCGAGCTTTATTCAGAGCAGATTTTAATTCTTTAAAGGTGAAGAGTATATTATAATGATCTGAATTAGAAGAATTGAAATTAAGTTTTTTCTTTTCTTCTCTGGCTTTATTCCTCTGAAACTTTTCAGAATAGTTTTCGGACGAAGACTTTTTGCAAAAGGTGTCGGCAAGAGCATCAGCTATATCCTGGGGTGACTCCAACGAAGTACTGTAAACTTCAAGTTGACTAAGAGGGGGCTGGCCTTTGCCATTGATCTTTCTGATCATATCTCAGGTTTTTTTAGCAGTAGTTCTACTATTTAATTTAGAGACATATTGTCTCCAAGTCTTACTTTCTCTAATAGTACGACGAGCCTTTGCCCTGGAAATACGGAATAAGTTATGATTTTCTTCGGTAGGCCTGAGGTTAAACTTTCTAAGCGCTTGTTTTCTGTCTCTGACAGCCTGTTTACAATCATCATTGTACCAAGGCTTGTCAGGACGTTTTGGATCTGTCGAGGTCTGAGGGACGGACTGTTTAGCTGCATCAATGAATAGGAAAGTGAAAAGTTTTGCGGGATCATCGCAATCTCCAAATTTGTCATGTGGAATGGTCTGTTCACAGAGGGTTTCGAATCTATTCCAATTGGCTTTGGAGAGCCTCCATTTCTATGGTCTTACGCTGCTGGATGGTTGTGTAGATGAAAAGATAATAGGGAAGTGATCACTTCCACACAAATCCTCAGTCACTTTCCAAGTGAAATTGGGAAGCAAGACTGGGCTGCATAAGGTTAAATCAATAGAAGAGTAGGATCCAGTTGCTGGATGCAAGTAGGTTTTGGACTTGTTTTCATTCATGAAAGACAAAGAGTTGTTCGAAATGAAGCTCTCCAGCTGTAAACCTCTCTGGTTAGTGTTATCGCAACCCCACATAACACTGTGACCATTAAAGTCCCCAGCAAGAATATAGGGGGATGGCAATTGAGAAATGAGATCATTCAAATTGGTCTCATTGATAGGTGTGCTCGGGGGGAGATATAAAGAACATAGTGTAACAGCACTATGTAAAGATAACCTGATGGCAACAGCTTGCAAGTTTGTGTTAAGCGAGATAACTTTATGAGGAATGTTGTTATTAACAATAACAGAAACACCACCTCTGGCTTTCTCGCCTTCGGTAAAGACTTTATTGTAAATGGGATGGTATTTGATAGCGATATCATCCTCCCGTTTAAGGAGGGTTTCTTGTAGACAAACAGCAACTGGTTTGTGATCACTGATTAAAAGGGAAAGTTCGTCAAAGTTTGACTTCAGACCTCGACAATTCCACTGGATTATGGTATCTATTGTGCATGAAGAAAGTATAAAAGCTAAAGTAAAAAAAGAGGTCGTAAACCAATACATTTTAAAATAGATTGATTAAGATTTCATTACACTTGTCTCGGGTATGGACGAGTGCCAAGTGTCAGTGTCCTTGTTCCAAGGATCTTTGGAAATGGACCAGATAGAGGCTTCTGAATCTGAAGCCTCACCTTCCAGATTTTCAGCATTTGCATCCATGTCCTCTAACTCTGAAAATCTGTTGGAGGTAGGGACAGGATCATTCACTCTGACTGAAATTTCACAAGATCCATTAGCATCTCTGGATTGTGGTTTAGATTTGGAAGAAGACCTTTTAGGAGGTCGGGGTGCATGATTAGGTTTGTTATCTTTAGATGAAACATTAGATTTAGTTGTAGACTGTGAAGATGGAGGTTGGGGTTTCTTTGGCGACTGTTGTAAAGAGGGAGATGGTTTTGAAGTTTTCCGTGAAGAGATATTTTGTGAAGAGGTAGGTGGCTTTGAAGTTTTTTGTGAAGAAAAACTTTGAGAGTTTGTGGGTTTTGAGGGTGCAGAAGAGGTTGTGTTTGTTTTAGACGCAGATGGACAGTCAGGAATTAGTTTGGACAAGGTGGATGGTGGGAGAAGTTCTTTCAGCTCAGAGGCTACATCAGGGAATTTTTGAAGGAGAACTTTCGCAAGAATCTTACAAGTGCTGCAGTCGTCCTTTTCAGTTGACGAGCCAACAACACTTGCATAGCTAGGACTAGAAGAGGTTTTCTTGCGTTGTTCAAATATTTTCCTTGCTTCTGGAAAGCTAACATTATTGTTGTATTTAATGGAAAGGATTTCTTTTTCTTCCCTCCATACAGGACAATCTCTTGAAAAAGTAGAGTGTGGAGACTTACAATTAATGCAAAGAGGAGGATTTGAACATGTAGTACTGTCATGGTCAGGTCCTTGATGAGCACATTTAGAGCATGTTTCTTGGTTTGGACATTTACTGATGTGATGGCCATACCGCTGGCATTTAAAACATCGCAAGGGATTCGGCACATACACATCTACTTTTACAATTTGAAAGCCTATCTTGATAGATGTTGGAAGAACAGGTGAAGAAAATGTTAAAATGTATGTGTTTGTAAGTCTCTGTTCTCCATCTCTGCGTACGGAAATCCTCTGAACATCGGATACACCTTGCTGTTTCAGATTGTCTTTGATTTCTTGTAAGGAGTTGCAGTAGGTAAGTTCTTTATATCTAATTACTCCTTTACAAGGATTGAGAGAAGGATGTGGGGAAATTTTAACATCTGTGTCAAAGAATTTTGTGTGTTTTAAAAGATTCACAGCTTGCGGATTTGTGTGACATTCAACTAGGAGGGTCTGGGTCTTTAAGTTTTTTCACAGATTTTGGAGTTCCAAGGATACTAGAGATTTGCTTTTCTATTATGAAAGGAGAGAGTTTTGTTACAGGTTTTGATGGATCTTGAGATTTGATAACAATAAAACGTGGAGAGTGAAAGGAAGAAGGAAGTGAAGTTTCCGTTTCAGATTCACTATCTGAAAGAGGGCGCTTGCTTTCATTGAGCTTGGCCTTTTTTTGGGACGCCATGTTTGTGTGTTAAGTTTCACCACCGATCCTCCCCACCCGACACGGAGCCAAACAAGGGGACATGGTCTGGGGAAAGCCCATTCGCAGACCATGACAGGGATACATCAGTGGTATACTCGGTATGAAAGGGCTAGACTGGACAGATGCATTCTCGCGGAAAGTCCTACCAAGCTTAGACGATCATTGAGAGGTTACAAATGTCAGCCAAATACCAAAGAACTTTCACCCGATTGACCCATGAGCCACCGCCTTCTAGGGCAGAACAAGAGATATAAAATCTAAAAAGAGTGTGGAATTGATATGGAGAAGACAGTAATTTTAATTGAGAGAAGGGTGCAAGAGAAAGAACATAGATGTCCTAGGGCAAGGCATGACCAGCCGATTGATCAGGACGGGCCTTCCTGACCTCTCGTTTAGTTCAGTTCAAGGCCAAAGTGGTGTGTTGCGAAAACAGAGCTATCAAAGGGCCGAGCTCTGAATCCACTCAACCACCAGGATCCCGTCATCGAACGACACGAGTTGCAGCCCACGGCAAACAGGCAGGCACAGTGGGGGGGGGGGGGTCTTACCCCTGCTGTAGTGCGACAGCCGAGCTATTTCTATCCCCCGCCCAGCTGGGGGTTATTGGAATTAAAAGCATTTGCAAATGACGAATGATTTGAAACTTAAACAAAAGCACCACATGCAGGTGACAACGCTTGGCTGCAAGTGCGTGATTTTCAGTAAAAATTGTAAGTCAAAAAAGGGACATAACTGTGTGAAAATTACTTTGATAGTTACCTGCCGTTGTTGTAAAGGTTCCCCTTTTGATACTGAACAACTAGTCCAAGTTTAAAGTAAATATCTTTAGTAATAAGAGAGATATTACAAAATGTCAAAGTTACGTACGACGACAACGACGCAGACGACGCCAGGGCTACGACAATACCTCGACGTTTTCTTCGAAAACAGCCGCACTAATAATGGAATGTTCTTTTGAACAGATTGAAAGAGTACAAAGGCAGGATCTTGATGTGAAATTTGGTCCGAAATGGATTTGTTTTGAAATAGAGGATCTCACATGAGTGTTTATTTGTTACCATTTTTATCAAACGAGTTGACTACAATTATATGACGCGAGCCTTGGCGAGCGTCATATACATTTTAGTCAACGAATTTGATAAAAATGATAATACATAAACACGAATGTGAGATTGTATTTATCACATAAAACGTATGAAAGACAAATACATGTATCATCCATCACCACCTTCAACCTATAAACCGTTCACGCGTCCATGTTTACAGATGAAGTTTGGTCTGAAATGTGTACATGTACAAGAAGATAGCTCTGTGACATGTACATGAAAAGTAGAGTGAAACAGTTTTAATTATGGGGTAAACCGAAGTACTATACAATTTTCTTGAATTTAAATGACTTACGCTGCACTTCTTGTTTTACTGAACATGAGATTCATAGTATTTTTCCGCACGTATACATCTTAGCAACCATGACGTCATTTTTCCGCGAAATGGAGCAGTAATACAAATTCCTGCACGTGCTGCAGTTGGTTTCGCCGGTATCTTACGCTCATAACTACAAAATAATCAGAACCGGGACCCAACAAACGATAATACACTAGTGTATTATCGGAAATAAGTCATGGGTTTAATACATTACTGGAGGCAGTTTAATGTGATAAAAATAAAAGTTAACACACACGGACGAACGCATTTACAACGGACACATGATAAAAGCGCGCTGGCCTTCGGCCAGTGGAGCTAAAATATCAGCCAAGTCATTTCTTCCGCAGCCCTAGGGTCCATTTTGATCGAAGATTGTGATATAACATAATTAAATTTTCAGTCTCCTTGAAATCTAATCAGAGTCTTAATGAACAGAACCATATTTGGCTCTCACGGAAGATATCCTTGACAAATCATAAATTAACCTAATACCAGACTCCCAAATTTTATCGACCCTGAGGAAGTTGGCTTTTTAAAACATGGTGGGAAAAGGAGAAAATGCTGGCATCCAGCATTTTCTCCTTTTTACACAATGTTTTTGCCTTATTAAAGACAAATCTTACCATAAGAACCACATTTAACATGTCGTCTGCAAATGCTTTGAAATTGGACTGGACTTGTCGTTTGGTATAAGGTTAACTCACCATCTCCTAACACAAATGTGTGGCAGATGGCGTTGAAAACATACTTGTAAAATTGTCCGCCATATCTCCTTTGGCCAAATTGTTGTCAAAAAAATTAGCCGGAAAAAAAAATCATGTGAAGGTAGTAATGTGTTTGAACCTTTACCAAACGCCAAAATTTTGGATAAAATTGAAAGCATTCGCAGACGACAAAGTTATGTTGCTAAAACTAATTTCTGTGTATGACAAGGTAGAAAAAATGCGGGAAAAAGGAGAAAATGCTGGTTACCAGCATTTTCTCCTTTTCCCGCTATGTTTTCAAAAGCCTTCTCTTTCTGAGTCGTTAAAAGTTAGGATAGTGTGGTAAGCAAAGGCTTTGTTTACTATACTTCTTGGCCTTTGATTCTTCAATATTATTAGCAGAATTTGTTACTATATGCCTTTTAAGGACAAAACAGCGGGTGTCTTATTTAAAGATACATGTACATCCTTACAGCCGGAAAAAAAAAAAAAAAAACGCTGTCAAAGCTTGAAAGTGTAGAATGGCTTAGCTGGGTAAACATAGATAAATTACCAATACATGGTGTAAAGGATAGAAAAACACAAGGGATCTGTCCTCATTTAAAACCGGAAATGACAACAGCGATTGCTTTGAAGGCCTCCAAAACATAAAATGCATTTTCTATCCGTCGTAATCTGTGAACCCTTGCAGCCGTCAGATGCAACATTTGGCATAAAGATACTAGAATGATTATGGTTTCATAAAATAAGGATAAAATGGGTTAAAAACTGGCTGAAAACGAGTGTAGATGTATCTTTAAGAATTCAACGTAGTACTCTTCCATTTACCATACCTATTTCACTCTTTTTATAACAGGCCATAATTTAAGACTCGATCATATTGAGAGCTTTTGCAAACGACAAATGATTCAACTAATTAAAACTGACACTGCTAAACGCGACTCAAGGACCTTTTGCGGACAGTGTAGATCAAGATCAGACTGCACAGAACGTGCAGTCTGATCTTGGATCTACACTGTCCGATAAGGAGATATCTTCTCCCGAAATTACCTCTGAAATAGCAAATTCTTAGTTTTTACTATCGGCTTGAAAGTTTCAACTTACTTATTTAGCAGGATAAGTATTAAAGGCCCAGGGCTGCGTTCACTAAACCGCGTACGAACGAAATTTGCGTAAGCAGTTTAGGTATGCAAGTATCAAGTCTGAAAACAAGTTTCACTGAACTGTATAACTTTGTAATTCGAGTAAATATTTGTATTACTTTACGCATGCGCATATCTTCGGGTAAAGCAGTGATCGTCGACTGATTGAATGGTGTTTCACGCCTATTTCAACATTTTTCCAGTCATATCACGGCGACAGCTCGCATATTCATGTATGCCCGGTGTTTTAGCAGTACTAGGCTAGGGCTCTAAAGTGTCTTGCCCATTGGCACTCCCACGAAAAACCCAGTGCTTCAAGTAAGGCTCGAGCCCGGGGCCTCCAAGTTAGGATTCCTAAACTTTACCACTGAGACACGCAGGACTGCAGGGATAATACATGTATATGTGTATATAGAATCCCAAATGATTTGCGTAAATGTACGTAGTTCATTGAAACGCAGTCCAGCAGCTGCCAGACGTAAATATGCAGGTACCGAAATGCATTTAAGTCACAACATTTAAAAGTACGGAACTAATTGTGATGATGATAATCTGTTATTGTACAGTCAGTCCAAGTGTAGTCGCAGGCGAAAAAAAAAAAAAAAGTCTTGGAAACAAGAGAAAAAGAGAAAGTAAACAAAAGATAGAGCCACTTGGCAACTTTTTACCTAGTTTTAAACCCCCCCTTTTTTTTTTGCAAGCGAATGACACTTGAATCGACCATGCAATGACATATTTTATTTCATATCGTGAACATCATCGGTAATATTTTCACGAGTGGCGCAGCCACTCGTGAAAATATTATCGATGTTTAGTCGATGAAATAAATTTCGATCTTTCACCGAAGAAAACAAGTATCCTCTATGCCATCTTCAGAATAATTTCCATTTTCAAATGGTTTGCTTTAAATTTCAAGGCATGATATCACCCGTATTGTTTATTTTTGGCCGCCATTATGCGTTTAAGTATTATTCGCACCAAGTAACAATGAACTCTGACAAACAGTAAAAGTAGGAGAAAAACAATTTCCCTATGACTTGAATGGTAAAGTTTTTAAAGAAACAATAAAAGGAAACAAATCTTTCTTCATTTTAATATTCAACACATCATAGCATTACCATTACCATCAACACAGATCATCATAAATGAAAACTGAATGCATTCTATTTATTTCGTTGAAATGAAATCCCCTGCCGAAAAAGTCCTTTTTTGAAAGATATAAGAGGTACTGTGTTTAGCATGTGCACGTGGCCTTTTTGTTATTGTTCCATATTGGGATTATATATTAAGCCCCATTTTTCCATGATTCGGCATTGGGTGAAAAAAAAAAAAAAAAAACATTAACAACAGTATATCTGACTGTAATTAGGAACACATGTATGAAGTTTAATCAATTTTCGACAAGGATTGTAGAATATATCTGTCCAGACGGAGAGACAGACGAATTGATAGACCGACCAACGAACTAACAGTCAGGCGGATGGACAACGTGAAAAACTATATTCCTCCGCCTTCTGCGGAAGATAATAACTTTTGAATACAATACAACCATAATTGTACAGTGCAGAATGACAATCAAGAGAGATAAATGGTAACACACTATCATCAGAAAAAAACAGTAGTTACTTCCCTTGAATCTGTACCACACAATCCCGAGTTTGAACGACCCTCAAGAAGAACAGCTTTGAAAACATTGTGGGAAAAGGTTGGCGGGTTGTATTGGGGTTTAACGCCACTTTAACAGCTAAGGTCATATCATGGCGGTCGGTGACGCACATGTGTTTCCTGGCTTTCTCACACCAGTACTAACACAACTTTCTTTCCAAAGCCACCGACTACTTTTCTCACATGCTTCAGCAGAGGTGAGAGGCGAAAATACGCCAGAAAGAAAGTTCGCCTCAACCGGGTATCGAAATCACAACCACCAGGTCATGAGTCCGACACGCTCACCACTGAGCCACCCGGGCAGGCTTGTGGGAAAAGGAGAAAATGCTGGTAACAAGCATTTTCTCCGTTTCCCACAATGTTTTCTACTCGGTCATAGACAAATTCTATCACTTGAGCCACATTCAATTTTTTGACTTGTCTAAAATTTTGTTGTTTGGTAAACAGTTAAACATCATTAAGCTTTTATCACATAACCTTCCTTGTTTTCAGTGTAATTACAGGTCTTTGAAGCTCAATTGGTCAATCACGGTACACTAAAATTTTTCTTGGTCGATCATTGAACATTTACTTATTAACACAACGGTGCATCTTCTGTATATCACGGAGCACAGAAATTTTTCATTAACACCGTTCCTATAAATAGCACATTCGCAACTGCCTCTATGCTGTATATAATAAGACAAGGTGTGCAACGAAATTGAAGAAAATATGACCCCTGTCCTTTTTTAAAGATTAAATTTAACCAAAACCGGAAAAATAAACCGGGTTAGCGTTGCAGATAGGTTCACTTATGATTTTGCTTGTGTATCCTGACCTTCGAAAGTTCCAAATGACTCTTGCGATCAAGCAATGGCGCTGATCTTTAAAAAAAAAAAGAAAAAAATTAAAAGCTTCCATATTTTCCGGGTCGTCACACAATTCTTTATGACGCAGTGAATTATAACTCACGCGAATTTACCATCAAAAGCCGCACAAAAGTTTTTGGCCAATAAACGGTAAATACGCATTCGGAAACATGTGAAATGGACGATGAAATTTGTGATACTTGATTAGATGAAAATATAAAATTAAAAAAAAAAAATAATTTTATAATTTTATCAATACGTAAACAACAAATTTTTAGATCTTTGATTGAAACAAATATTTAAACTATTATTCGCTGTGGGATATAGAATTGTGTGACGTCAATGCATGGCGATCCGGAAAATGTGGAAGCTTTTACATTTTTTGTAAGATCAGCGCTATTGCTTGATTGCTTGATTGCAAGAGCCGTTTGGAATTTTTGAAGGTTAATTAGTTAATTTTACATCCAATAGGAAAAAGTACTGCGAATGCTACCGAAGTAATATCCATAAAACCATTCACTTCTATGTAATACGTACAAAATGACGTCAAAAATGGAATCACACAACTGTGATATTAAACTAGCCTGTGTTCCAGTCCATTCATTATTTTCCTTCCTAGCATTCGGACGTTACAACGTTACATAGTAAAAAGTGACGGCCTGGGACATTCGAAAATCGATCGCAGCGACATCTACTTTATTCCATCTCTCAGTGTAGTAAAGCAGGTGTCGGTTTTCGAAGGTAAATGACTAAAAATAGATACCGAAATTCCACTAACCTCGTTTTGATCACTTCCTGTTTGTGCGTCATCTTTGAAAACATTAACTTCAAAATTTCAAACGGGTTTTTTCGTAATGACTTTGGAGGATAGTTTAACAATTACAAGTGTTGTTCAAAGTCGCGACATATTTTTGATGGCACCGATAGATTCCGTATAGTCACTTGTATATGGATCTTACCCGTTATATTTGAATTAGTCTAAAAATGCGCGAATCCATCTTTTTCAACATCGTGACGTCACACGATAAACAAGTATATAATCAGATTATCTACACAATTGTTAGTCATGGGGAGACCCATGCATGTCCCCAGGCGGTAATGATAACGGAAGCGGAAAACAGATACCTACCAAAGATCTACAGCAGATCGCGATTAAGACAGACTGATTCGGAGTAATTAAGAAATTATTACTGCCTTGACCCAGACTAATATCAAACGTGTATAAGAATAGAAAATTCATAATGGGTACATTACACCATTGGCCATCATGTAGCTAATTTTCAATAATTTCTAGCGTATACGAAAACACGTAACGAACGACATTTTCAATGAAATAGCCACCCTAATCAATACCGAATTTACCCAGGTCGGCATATAGATGTAGGAAATACATATGTTTTGCTTGATTCATTCATTTAATTTGTGAAATTTTTATGTGATAAAAAGAATCTCACATCCGTTGGGGTTTGAGATAGAATTTTATTAAACTCAACAAAAAAAAAAAAAAAAAAATGTTAAGCTCGCCAAAGCCTCGCTTTATAACATTTTCCCTAGATTTGTCTAATAAAATTTTATTTCAAACGCTAACTCATTTCTGATCTTATTTATCTATTGCTTATAATCACCAATAATTAAGCTTAACCAAATGTAGCAATGTTCTTTGCCAGATCAAAATTATATGAAGCAACTTGAAAGAGGTCAACCACAGGATCTTTTTTTGCCAATGCGTAGAAACTTCCGCTAAATTTATCATGCTGGAATTTTTTTTTAACCCCCATTCCGAATTTCATCTTCGTTCCAATGAGTTTACTTACCAAACCCCTTTCCATTTTTTCTCTAATAGTAGGATTGTAAATCCCTTCTAACTCTGTTAACATATTTTTATCACACACTGCGTTTCTTGTGGCAGTGTCATTATTCTGAAGATAACAAACATCATGATGATAAGCAGCTTCATCAACGCGGTTTATTGGTTTACTCCATTTCTTTGGTGTTAAATCTGGATTGAGTCTTTTCTTTAATTTAGTGCCGGGGCCTGTAAAATTATGCCCAGGGAGATGCATTTCAAAAGGTAAATTATTTATAGCTTTATTTAGTAATGATCCGCCCTTTGTCGTCTTAACAAACTGAGTTTTAGTTATTCCACAAACCATACATTTCCCACGTTTCATATTGCTTCCATTTTTAGCAACAGTATAGTTTATGTCACTTGTATCAGTAACTTTTTTACATTTAACACAATACATTTTTTTATATAAAAATTAAAAAAGTTATATAAAATGGATATTGTAAACTTATCATGGAATGAAATAGTATCAAAGAGATTTAATCACTGCCTTTTACCAAAAAGTATCAGAGGTTTAATTATAGGTAAATCAGGATGTGGTAAAACTACTCTATTGCTAAACCTTTTACTTAGACCGGGATGGCTCGACTATAATGATTTAACTGTTTTTGGAAAAAGCCTTTTTCAACCAGAATACCAAATACTAAAAAAGGCTTTTGAAGAAAAACTACCAAAAGAATGTATTTTAAGGCTGTTTAACATGCGTGACGAAATACAAGAATTAAATGTATCCCCTACTGCTTTAGTTGAGGAATGGGTTAAATCGTTTAAAAACATATCGGATATAAATTGTAACTTTTTTGAAAATGCGAGTGATGTGCCTGATCCGAGAGAGTTAAACTCAGAAAATAAAAATTTAATGATTTTTGATGATTTACTTTTAGAAAGACAGAATAAATATGAGTGTTACTACATTCGGGGAAGACATAGTAATGTTGACTGCTTTTACCTTTCACAGAATTATTTTAGACTACCAAGGCAAACTATTAGAGAAAACGCTAATTTTATTTGTCTTTTCCGACAAGACCTAAAAAACATTAACCATATTTATAGTGATCATGTAGGTGATGATATGCCAAAGGATGAATTTAGGGAATTTTGTAAAAGGGCATGGGAAAGACCGCACGGTTTTGCTATTATCGATTTAACCAGTAAAAAAAATAATGGGAAGTATAGAAACGGTTTTGACAACTTTTACATACCTAGGTCAGTATAAATAAAAAAAATAAATATTAATTATAAAAAATGGCTCTTTATGATATATTTCAAAACCAAAATAAAGCTGTGAATGCAGTTGATTATATATTAAATAAATATAAAATAGAAAACCCAAGAGGTGCTATAGATACTTATGAATTTGTATATGTTTTCAGTGCGTTAGGGCGTTTCAGAGAAGAAGTATTAGATTTAATCCATAAGATTGGACTTACTGAGAATGATGATGATCTTGAGTATGAGTATATTAAAAAATTAAGACTAGTGTTTGAAAAGATAGCAGCGATTTCTACAAAAACAGAAAAAGACAGAAAGCATTATCTTTTTATGTTAGAAGAAAGTAATCTTACTTTTTTCTAAATATTTTCCCAGAATATAATATTTACACAGATAAATATTATATTTCATACTTTAAAAAATGGAAGCACTTTTAGAACAAATTGTAAAAAATACAGAATACAAAACATCATTTCAAATTATAGTAAGCGACAACAAAACACGTTTTAGAACAAGATTTTATCCCCCTATTCAGCTGGAAAAGGATAAAAAATATGAGATAGCTTTAGTAAACCTTGAAACTTACTACTCTTTTCCAAATATTGATGCAACAAATAACATATTCGTTTATTCTCCAGACAATGGTAATTCATGGATTAAAATAAAAATACCTGAAGGAAGTTATGACCTTGTTGACATTAATGATACCATTCACCAGGAGATGAGAAAAACAGGCCATTACGATGAAGTTAATGAAGAGTATTATATTAACATTTCTGCAAACACCAATACCTTAAAGTCTGTTCTTACTCTAGAAGATGGTTATCAAGTGGATTTTAATCAACCTAACTCTATAGCTAAAGTATTAGGATTTACTCACGCTAAATATACGCAAGGATTTTACGAGTCGGAGAATGTAGTAAACATTCTTAGTATAAATAGTTTGCTTGTTAACATAGATATTATTTCTGGAAGTTATGTTAATGGTTCAACAAAAAACACTATTTACTCTTTTTTCCCAGATGTTGCACCTGGATATAAGATAATTGAGTCACCGCTTAATTTAGTATACTTACCATTAACATTACATGAAATACATAGCTTAGAGGTAAATATTACTGACAAAGATGGCAATTTACTAAATCTTAGAGGTGAAAATTTAACAATTAGATTCCATATTAGAGAAGCGAGATAAAATAAAAAAAGAATTATATATAAAATGACGAGTTACACTACTGTTAAAGTAAATATATCTGAAAGACAAAAGGAAAAGCTTCCACATGTTGTTAAAGCTAGTAGCCCGGTAAGTATACGTTTAGGTCATGAAGATTTACAAGGTAATGATGTTTTAGCAATTACCAATTCACAAGCAAAGAAAATAGCTTAAGCCTATAAGGAGGATAAGGGTATAACTATTAAAATGTCTGTGAAACAATTTAAACATAATATGAAAATAGAGGGAGGTTTTCTCGGAATGTTGGCCGGGTTAGCTGCTAGAGCTTTACCAATGATTGCAAAAACCGTTTTACCTGCGTTAGGTATTGGTGCTCTCTCTGGATTAGCTCAAACGGGGGTACAAAAAGCAATGGGGTCAGGTCTTTATCTTAAAAAAGGGGGTTGTGTTTGTCAAGTTGAAACTGATTGATCTGGATTATACTTAAAGCCATACAAAGGTAAAGGATTAGAGTATGTTGGTGATGGTTTGTATTTAAAGCAAGGAGGAAAAATTTATGACGGAAAAGGGCTTTTGCTTGGGCCTAATAGTCCATTTGCTAATATACCTATTTTAGGAGCTATCTTATAAAAAATATTAATATAAAAAAATAATACATAATTAAAAAATGATACGTAGTAATAGTGGTGATTTTCGAATTAATGAAAATATAAAAGAAGTAATGTGGTTTCCTTTACAAAATTTGGAATATCCACCTAAAAATATAGCAGAAAATATATGGGAAGTATATTCACAAAGTGAAATAATACTACAACCTGGAGAAAGTGTAAGATTGCAACTTGGGCTCGGGTGTATTACAAGAGATTGTGGTAATATTGCAACTGTACTTAAAGATAATTTATCCTTATAAGGCCTAATGCACAAAGTCGACCCAAGATTTTGTATTGGTATGAGTGATGATATATTTGCAATTATAAAAAATATTTCTGGTAAAAAGATTACTATCGCAAAAAATGAACCTTTATTTTCAGTTTTTTATCATGATGGCTCTCATGATTTTAGAAGTAATGGTTAAGTTATATTGTAATGTTATAAATAATAATATTTAAATATTATTTGTAACAAGTAAAAATAAAAATGGATATACACAAATTTGGTATAAAACCTAATACTGCTAATCAACATAAAACTATATTTTGGAAACCTAACTTACACGTTGATTATCCTCCCATCAAGCAAGATCCTTTAAAATGGAAAATTTATGCACAAGATGACATTAAGATTCCTTCTAAAGATGGAAAAATAATATCGTTAGGATTTGGCTATATAGCTACACAGGGGGTTATATTGGTATCTGTTAGTAATAAGTGGAAAGATAGTTTAACCATCTTAAACGGGACACATCTTGATAATGAGACTAATGATATCTTAGTCTACATTTATAATTTCTCACCAAAAACAATTATAATACCTGAGGGTGAGTTATTTTGCTATCTAAAATAATTACAATCCTGAGATAAAAAATTATAATTTTAATAAAAAAAATGACAGATATAGATCAAAAACATCCTAATAAAGTCTATCCTTCGTTACCTAAAGAAAGTAATACACCTTCAGCCCCGTCTATTGAAATGATGCCATTAGATGATAAACGACATTCCTACCGTTTACAAAAGATATCCGAAGTACAGAAGTTTCTCGAGAATGAAGTTCAAAAAAGAGAAGCCCTTGCCAAGAAATATTTTAGAGCCGCGAGAGTTATTGATAATATTGATACTGCATTGATTGGGCTAACAATGGCTTCCGGTGTTGGGGGAGCCATATTATTAGGTACAGTTGTAGCGGTACCGGTAGCTTTAGGTTTAGAAATTACAAGTGCAGCAACCGGATTACTCTCAATGGTAGGTAAATATGTAGTAAGAAATTCAAAAACAAAGGGAGAAAAACACCAAAAGATTAGAATGATAGCTGATGATAAGCTTGATACAATTGCTTCACATATATCTAAAGCTTTAGTTGACAATCATATATCAGATGAAGAGTTTAAACTTATCATGGAAGAACAAGAGAAGTATAAGAAGATGAAGGATGAAATAAGAACAAAAACTAAGAAAAAGATATCTGCTGAAAATGAAGAAAGCTTAATTGAGAGATGGAGGCGTGAGCAAAGGGAGTCCTTTCGGAGGTTGGTTGAAAAACATCATGGTGGGGCGCTTGAATATTAAAAGGCCAAAAATAAAGTTTTCATGCAGCTTTAGTTATGAAACATGATAAAAAATTAAGATAAAAATTATGTTAAAAATTATGATGAAAACTAGGATAAAAAATTATTTTAGTAATTTAAAAAATGTCTTTTTTAAAAATCACTGATCCTACAAAAAGGGACTTAATTGTAAAAGAGTATCTTGAAACAAAAAAGAATATTCGGGATAATCTACTAGCAGAAAGAACAGGTGAACAGCAACTTCAAACAGATCTTTCAAAGTTTTTTAAACCTATTACAGAAACACAAAAAACTACAACAAGGGAGATTACTGAGGGGCTTAGACCTATTAAAGAAGGTGTAGAAAACTTACCGCAAGCTATTAAGTTCCCAGCCTTTCCTTCTATCGCAGATTCTGATAAACCACCAGAAGAAGGATTAGATACTTTATTTATTGGTGAAATAGCGAGTAAATTTTTAGAAAAGTATACTGATAAGGGAGAACCTGCTGATAGAACGTTTGGAATATCTCGCAGAAAGGGTAAGTTTTATATTGGAAACAAAGAAGTTAATCTTCAAGACAATGATATTATTCTGGGAAATGAGGAATATAAAGGCACGCCTGGCCTATGGGAGTTAATCACATCTAAATATCCAGATAATAGTATTTATTCAAATGAAGATTACGTCAATTACGCGAAGTTGATGGTAAAAACAAATGCTCTTCGTAAAAATAACGATCCGAATAATCCAATTCCTAAATCTTCTGGAGGTGTAAAATGGGTCACTATACTTAAACCTATTTGGGATAATAAAAGATTTTATGAAGGAAAGGGTATCGTTGTTATCCCATCTGACCCTAACGCATTAATAGAAAGACTAGATCTGTTATTGGCAAGTAAAGAAGCAGGTAACACAGGTGTAAGAAATGAGTTAGTGAGTATTTGTGATGAATTAAAAAGACAAGGTGTTTTAAATTCAGACGCTTATAAAAATTTAATGTCTATACTATAAAAATGATTGCCAATAAAAAACACGGATTTAAAAGAAGGTATTCATACGGTGGTACTGGAATCTTTGACAGCATTGCTAACTTTTTAGCGAGGCTTTTTACAAGTAGCGCGGCTAAACAAATAGCATCTTCTGCCCTTGTTGTGGGAAAGAGTGTAGCTAAGGAAGGAGCAAAGAAAGCTTTAGAGGTTGGAAAGAGTGCAGCTGTAGAAGCAGGGAAAAAATTAGTTACAAAAGCTTTAACACCAAAATCAAAGAAATTTTTACAAAGATATAGCACACCACCGAAACCCGCTGATACACCTAAAACGCAAGACATTAATACCCTAATAGAAGGAAGTGCCATTGCTATTCAAGATTTAGTTAAAAAATTAAACAGTGGAGCAGGCATTAAAGTAGTATGAAGAAAAATAAGTTAAGAAAATTATATTTATTATATAAAAAAAGAGAATGTCTATATTAAAATTTAATCGTGTAGATTATAAAAAATACAATACTAGTTCTATTACTATAGTAGGTGCATTGTTAAAATTAGAAGATTGTGAAATCCCTGAAATTAATAACACAAAATATGGTTATAAAAAAGCCATTGTGAAGTTATCTCCTGAAGAAGTAATTGCAATGAAAGAGATTGAGTAAAAGGTGAATGAACGTTTACAAGAGTGGAATATACCTCAAATAACACTTGTATACGGTAATAGAGTTTATCCTAAAACTAAAATAGTACTGCAAAAAGCATTAAACTTAAAGGTGTGTTTCTTAATGATGAAAATAAGTCTTTCACCCAGCTTTGGTTAGAGTAAAGTACACAATTATAATTTTTATTTAAAAATTATAATTGTAACAATAAAATGGACATTTTAAAAATTACCGAACCAATTTTAAAAGATGATAGTATTGTTGAGTATGAGCACCATGAGTATCAACCAATCACAGGTACACATCTCAACACCTCAGGAGGAAATATTAGGATTGACATTGAAACTCAAGATATTTCTACACATCCTAGTGAGAGTTATTTACTTATTATAGGCGAATTAGTAAGAAGTGATACTGGAGCAGTTTACGATGCTAACACCAATATTTCTTTAACAAACAATGGTCTCATGTATCTTTTTAAAAATATTAAGTATCAACTTTCAGGTATGGAGATTGAATCCATATTGGAGCCTGGCCAGGCTACTACAATGCTTGGCTTGTTAAAATACCCAGATGACTTCTCAAAATCACAAGGGTTAAACCAATTGTGGTATAAGGATACAACAAATACTGCAGCTGCTGGAAACACTGGTTTTGAAGTAAGAAGAAGGTATATTATCAGGGATGCCCTTCCAAGAGGTACCTTTAGCTTTAGAGTTCCATTAAAACATATATTTGGTTTTTGTGATGATTATAGTAAAATATTGTATGGAATGAAGCAAACTCTCACCTTGACAAGAAATGATGATAATGATGCAATCTTTCGAGATAATGCTGCTCCTGCTGATGGTAGAATTAATTTAATTAAAATATCTTGGTTTATGCCACACGTGCTACCTACAGATGGAGAGAAGATGGTACTTTATAAAATTATCGAGAAAAAAGAAAAATTACCGGTTGGATATAGAATGAGGCAGTGCGACTCTATCGCAGTTCCTCAGTTGGTTGTATTGGTTGTATTGGGGTTTAACGCCACTGTAACAGCTAAGGTCATATCATGGCGGTCGGTGACGCACATGTGTTTCCTGGCTTGCAGTTCCTCAGACAACATCATTTACCTGGAGACTTTCTAGCAAAGCATCACCTGAGGTGCCACGTTTTATCATTGTTGGCTTTCAGACTGGTAAAAGTGGTGATCAAGAGCAAAATCCAGCAATATTTGATCATGCAAACGTTAACAATATCTATGTTACGTTAAATTCCATTAGATATCCTGCGGTTGACTATAATCTTTCATTCACTGCGAATCAATTTAGTAGAGTGTACGGTGATGCTGCTCTATTTAGATCTAAGTTTTATAACATGGATGAATTGGTGTCAAACCCTATCATTACTCCCCCAGATTATAAAACCCTTTATCCTTTGTTTGTGTTTGACGTTTCCAAACAGAGTGAGAGATTAAAATACTCAGTCAGCGATATCCATATCAAGGCAACTTTTACTGAAAATGTACCTGCAAACACAGAGGCATATGCTGTTGTTATTAGTGATAAGCTAATTAACTTCCAGTCTGATGGAAATAAAATGAGTGTAGTGTATTAAGATATTTTTTCTTATATATAAAAACGATAAAGATTATAGATTTAAAAAAAATTCTTAAAGAAAATAATATAAATTTCTGCTCATACTGGGATACAAAAACGCTTAGTTGAGTTGGTGAAAGAACATGGATTGTTACCGGAGGAGTCTCCTAAGCTGCCTTACAAAGAAATAAGCGAGGATCCAAAGTTTGAAAGATTAAAAACTATTAAGCATAATCCTAAGAAAGTCAGTTTAGAAGATGTTGAAACTGGTGAAATAATAATATTGCCATCAATTTACAAGGCGGGTAAATTTATAGATCGTTGTCCTCAAACAGTTACAAAATGGAACGGGAGAACTTGGAATAATAAATATAAGATTAACATTCAATAATTTTATTATGACACTCCATAATAAAATTATTATTTTGACATTTAGTTAAGATTTTTTTTTTGTATATATAAAAATGGAAAATTATAATATATATACCATACAAGGTTTAAAAAATTTAGCCAAGTCAAGAGGAATCCGAGGATACTCAAGACTTAGAAGAGCTGAATTAATCGGGCGTCTAAGTAATCCTACACCTCATAGTCCTGCTGATCAATTCAGGAGGTTCACAGTAAAAGACTTAAAACAAGAAGCTAAAATCGAGGAATTAGAGGATACTCTACGCTTAGAAGAGCTCAATTAATTGACCGCTTACTTAATCGGGGAGCGCCAATATTAGATTATGATATTGGTAATTTTGAAGCCCCTGTATTAAAACCAACACCTTACACACCACCCCCGGTACCAACTCCACCTAAAGCCGCAGCTGAGGAGTTGATGAACTATTTAGATACTATTAGAAAAATTCCAAAAAAAATATATCACCTAGTTTAGAAGCTTTAAAAGAAAAAATAGATAAGTTATATAAGGATAAAGATAAAATAGAGATTAAAGAAGGGCCATCAGCATTTAAAGGTTTTACCAAACAATATCTTATAAAAGGTAAAGGAGCTTTTACACCTGATGATTTCCTTGATTTAGCGAAAGATAAATTAACCAATGTTATGAGAAATAATCGCCGAACAAAAGTTAAACTTATTATGAGATGTATGATGAAACACTCTATTGAAAATCGTTTAAAAGAGATGAATTTTGATTCTGGTTTTCCATTTGTTAATTTAGATGGGGATGATGTGGATGAATTATATGAAGAAATGGGGGAACAGATATTAATTAATATAGCAACTGAGGAAATGAAACAAGATTATTATAAAGTTCTTTACATAATTGATTTAAGATTACATACAGTATCATATAACCCAATAAAAGGAAATTCTTGGTTCCCAACTCCTCCTAAGATAGCAAATACAAAAAGTGTTATTAATCCAATAAATAAGAATGATGATATGTGTTTTGCTTATTGTATTCTTATAGCTTTGAACCCAACAGATAATAATCCTGAAAAAATTGATAGACTAAGACCATTATTAAACACTATAAATATGGAAGGGATTAATTACCCTGTTTCCCTTCAAGATAGAATTAAATTTGAAACCCTAAACCCATCTATATCCGTATCAATTTTTGGGTATAATGATTTCACTGGTGTTTATCCACTTAGTCTAAGTAAAGAAGTTTATAAAAGAGAACATCATATTAATCTTTTACTTCTTGAGAAGGATGGTAAAAAACATTATTGTTTAATTAAAAATATGAGTAGACTGTTATCTAAACAGATATCTGATCATAATGGTAAAACTTATATTTGTGAAAGATGTTTAAATCATTTTCAAAAAGAAGAAACTTTAAATAAACATTTAGAGTATTGTGGTGAAAAAGATGCTTGTAGAACAGACTTACCTGAAAAGGGTACCAAAATATCTTTTCAGAATTTTTATAAACAACAAAGACACCCTTTTACAATTTATGCGGATATGGAGGCTACATTAGAAAAGAAAAACGAAAATAAAGGCAATGGGACAAAATTAATTAATGAGCATAATGTTTCAGGATAATGTTTTTATGTTAAATCACTTTATGAAAATGTTTACCCTTCTAAGATCTTTCAATATTCTGGCGAAAATGCATCTAAGAAATTCGTAGAGGATTTAGAAAATGTTATAAAAGAAATAGATAGGATACCAACGAGGGAAATGATTTATAGAGTTGAGGATAAAAGAGAGTTTGATAAAGCAGAAAACTGCTGGATATGTGGGGAGTCATTTTCAAAATGTAAAGACATGAAAAAAGTGAGAGACCATTGCCATTATACTGGAAAGTTTAGGGGAGCTGCGCACAATGTGTGTAATTGAAAATGTAGAAGACCTACTTTTACACCCATATTCTTTCATAATTATAGTAAGTATGATGCTCATTTATTTATAAAAGACTTAATGAGTACACCTGGTGAGACGAGTTGTATACCAACAAACAAGGAAACATATATAAGCGTTTCTAAAAATGTGCCAATAGAATACACTGTTAAAGGGATGAAGAAAATTAAAACGCATGAGATTAGATTCCTTGATAGTTTAAAATTTCTAGGTAAAAGTTTAGATGAATTAGCTAGCACTCTAGCTAAGGAGGACAAGACTAATCTTATGAAATATTTTGAGGGGGAAAAGCTTGAATTGGTCTCTCAAAAGGGTATATTCCCATATGAATGGTTTGATAAGCTTAGTAAATTAAAGGAAACAAAGTTACCCAAACAAAGAGAATTTTACTCAAAGCTTAAATATAGTGGAATTGGGGAGGAGGATTATCAACATGCATTAAATGTATGGAATACCTTCGAGATGAAAACTTTTAAAGATTATCATGACTTATATAATAAGACTGATGTTTTACTGTTGGCGGATGTCTTTGAAAATTTTAGGAATGTTTGCTTTAATAATTATGGATTAGACCCATCTTGGTTTTATACAGCGCCGGGATTAGCTTGGGAGGCAATGTTAAAAACTACTAAGGTAGAATTAGAATTATTATCAGACCCTGATATGATTTTATTTATTGAAAACGGAATAAGAAGAGGTATCTCAACCATTTTTAAACGATTTGCAAAAGCAAATAATTCATATATGGGTAAAAAATATAACCCAAATGAACCACCTAAATTTATTACTTATTTAGATGCGAATAATCTCTATGGTTGGGCAATGTGTCAAAAACTTCCCATTGGAAATTTTAAATGGATGGATGAAAATAATTTACAAAATTGGCAGAGTTGCCCTTGTATATTAGATGTTGATTTAGAATATCCTAAAGAATTACATGATTTGCATAATGATTTCCCATTAGCTCCCGAAAGATTAAAGACGGGTAAAGTTGAAAAACTTATACCTAATTTAGATAATAAAAATAAATATGTATTACACCATGAAAATTTAAAGTTGTATTTAAGTTTAGGTCTAAAGCTTAAAAAGATTCATAGAGGGTTAACTTTTGATGAGAGTGAATGGTTAAAACCTTATATCGATAAAAATACTACACTAAGAGCAAAAGCTAAAACCGCATTTGAAAAGGATTTCTTTAAACTTATGAATAATTCTGTATTTGGTAAGACTATGGAAAATATTAGGAATAGAGTAGATATAAGATTAGTTAGTACCAAGGAAAAAGCAGAAAAATTAACCGCTAAACCCAACTATTACGATATAACTACCCTTGATGAAAATTTATGTATAATTCAAATGAAAAAACCATGTTTATATTTTAATAAGCCTATTTATGTAGGGATGTGTATTTTAGATTTAAGTAAGACATTGATGTATAACTTTCATTATAATTATATTAAAGATAAATATGGTGAAAAAGTTAAACTTCTTTTCACTGATACAGATAGCTTAATGTATGAAATAGAAACAGAAGATTTCTATAAGGATATTAGTGGTGATGTTAAAGATTGGTTTGATACAAGTGATTACCCGCCCGATCATCCTTCAGGTATTCCCACAGGATTGAATAAGAAAGTTGTGGGTATGTTTAAAGATGAGACAAGTGGTAAGATTATTGGGGAGTTTGTGGGTCTCAGGTCTAAGCTATACTCTTATAAAATGTGTGATGATGAGGAGGAAAGTAAAAAATGTAAGGGAATTAAAAGGCATGTAGTAAAAGCATTTATTAAACATGATCATTATAAAGAGTGTTTGTTTGAAAATAAAACACAATTAAGGAGAATGGTAGTTATTAGGAGCCATAATCATGAGTTGTATACTGAAGAGGTAAATAAAGTCGCATTAAGTAGTAATGATGATAAACGCTATATCCTTGGGAACATTATCGATACATTAGCTTGGGGGCACACTAAGATAAAGACGCAGATCTTAGAAAATTTACTACGTATAGGGCAGAATATATATCATATGACGATTTAAAAAATGCTGTAATTTCGCTCATATAGCTATATGGGCTAAAAATACAAATCGTTGGGATGTAGTTTAAGCAGGGGGATGGTTGGATTTGGATTTAAGCAGGGATATGGTTAGTTTTAGATTTAAGCAGGGATATGGTTAGTTTTAGATTTAAGCAGGGGGATGGTTAGTATAATATTTTAATCATACACATGGTTAAAATATTAATTAAAGCATACATATGGTTAAAAACCTAGCTCTTTCGTAGATGGTCAAATTTGTGGTTAAAACCCAGCTCTCTCCATTTATTACTACTGCTGCATGTTTAAATGGTTGCTTCTCCACAATAAGTTTCATTGCTTAGATTTGAGGGTTGCTTTTGCTACACATATCAATGATGTACAGTATTAGACAACATTAATATTTTATGCAACCTGATGTTGGTGTATGCCAAACACAGAAGATACTCGTGGTTTTGCCTTATTGTGAGTCAAATTATTCTTTATATATCGCATTCAGCCATTGCAAAATAAAGTTTTTCTCTATATCAGTATGTTTAGAATATGAGATCATTATGTCAGCTGGGGAACTAGTACATGTACACAATTAGCTTTTGTGCCATCTTTTTTTCACCCATATATGTATGTGTAAAATCTTCCTAAAAAATCTAATTAATTTTTACCTTTGTTTTATCAATCTAGATCCATGTCATGACTTTTCTTGAAGGAATTTACTGGTTGGTTGGAATAGTCACTTTTTCTTCAGCTATTTACAAAAAAAAAAAAAAAAAAAAATATTAATTTTAGACTTGTCCAAAAGCATTTGCAGATAGCAAACTAATCCTTTGCAAAGCAATTACATGCTGTAGAAAAACCCTGTGTAAGAGCACCTTTGAGAACAGTATTTGAACAGGGAAAGGCTGTTACCTGTATTTTTTCCTTTTCCCACAATGTTTTCTGTCTAATTAAAGCCCAGCATATTCTCCTTTTTCCGACAACTTTCTCAGAAGTCTTCCGCTTTCATGGCTTTAAAAATCTGGATTGTTTGGTAGAGAGTTAATCAAGGATTTCATTGAAAGAAAAAAAAAAAGGTAGAACTGGAAAACCCTAAGACGCACATGAACTAGTATTTGTAATTTCACTTTGATAGTCTGTAGAAGAAATCGATGTTAGACTACATATTACTTGTTCACATTTTCTAAAATCTTTATTTGTTGTTTGCATGCAAAAGATGAAATTCTTGCAGTTTTTTATGTATGAATAGTTCTTAATAAATGCTTACATACTGTTGCTGTTAAGTGTTTATGGATGCACTTTGCCCCGAAGATAGAATTAGATAAAACACCCGTGTTATAATTTGAAAATCACCAATACACTAGGAATAATTGCATAAAACATCAGACCTCGGAGAGACGATGCCATTAACGTCACGAGCATCTGATCGAAACCTACATTTGGTTTCTCTAGGTGCAGTTTCAATGCTGATGTCGGGCTGATGTTGACAGCCGATATAGGCCTGACATCGATAGCCGATGTCGGCCCGTTATCGAAAAGTGTTGTAAATCGATATCAGCCCGATGTCGGCGGCGATATCGGCCCGAAATAAAATGCTTGCTGGGATGCGTTTTGAAGGCAAGCTCTTGGTTTTTAAAAGCATAAAATGGAAATGTTTTAAGAACATTGCATACAGCATGAGTATGCGCCATCAGTTTTGGATGTGTTGGAAACAGTTAGGAATCCTTGGGAAACCAGCTGAAAATTACCTCTATGCTGGAGATCTAGTCAGCTGCCGAAATGAAGTAGATTTTCATGACTAGCCTGATGAGATTCAAAATGACACAAGAAAAGCAAATTTGCATACTACAAAGATCTTCGAACTGACCTTGTGATCAAAGGCCACTGTTACAGGCCTGGCTGTGTAGCTTGTTCTGGAATAAAAATGAAAAAGTACACCTGACAACCCTTAAATGCCATAATGACTCATCCAACTTATAACAATGGAAGAGTCCACCAGTATACAAGGGGTTAATAGTGTTATTTGCTGTTATTTCAACTCATTACAGTATGTGAACAGTGCAGACCAAGATAAGATGCCACATATATCCCAGCTTCTGATCAGGGTTTTCACTGTTTGCAAACAGAAATTTCTGTTAAAAATAAAAAGTAAACAAAAATTAGACCAGACATCCCTTTACCGGCTTGTATTCTAATACAGTATTGCCTTGCATCAAGGCGATGAAGGCAAACAGAGCACACCCAGATCAGACATTGCATATATTTCAGCTTCTGATGAGGGTCTACACTGTATCCTGACAGGAATTTCAAATAAAAATAGAAATTAAATCAAAGATTAGACCAGACATCCGTTCTAATGAAAAATGGACTCCTTAGTTTATTGTCATGGAAGAATCCATAGCATAAATGGTTAAACCTTCCAGACAGGACCCATGAATTGACATGTATATTTTCAGGATGTTCAGGAGTTAGAAATTGAAAAGGTCTTGTCCACTAAAACTATGGCTCCACCTTGTCTTGTTGCTGTTGGAACTCTTAATGAAGAAGTTGACAGTGTTTTCATCATTGGTGATGATACCAGAATCTCCTTAACAACTAAGTCAGTGATGGAGGCACTGTTTCTGTTATTAGACTGGTACTATATAACGGATTTGGAGTATCCAAGATGCTACTCACAACTGCTAGGTTTTTGCCAGCAGCTGCTGCTGAAACAACCATTTCAGTGCCAGAAATCTACAGTCTTTATTCAATTTCTGAATAAATTTGAAAAAGCTGTGACTAAGTCTAAAGACCAAGGCCCCGTTTTACTAAGGTAGTTACGAACAAAATTTGCTTAAGTTTTACGTAACTATAGTATAGTGGCATTAATCTGCTACGAGATAACTATCATGATTATTTTAGAAAACTATTGCGATAAATCAAAGTTTCCTGGAAATTTTATCTTTTCATTTTATCTATATTATTTTTCACTAGTTGACTAGAGCTTTTCTCACTGTCTTGTTTCAGATGATCCAGGAAACTAAATGGATACTAGATGAAGAACATCTTACACCATACCTCGATAGGATGAAGGAAATGTTTGATGTGGTTGCGACACAAAAACCGTGTGGAAAAGAGGTATACACTTTCACTGTTAAGGTTCTCTTTTAGCTTTAAAAGGAAGTTCAAAGTAAAGATTTCTTGTGTTTATAAGGTCTGCACTGCAGTATCTCAGGTATCAGTGTTGAAACTTTAGTATACACTTTTGTAACACTTCTGTTCTGGAATCATAAACTAAACATTGAATGTGATAAGAATGGTCATATTATTAATGCAAAGTTTTCATGAAGCACCACTTCAGGTAGTAACTGGGAAGTCCAGGTGATAGGCTGAAAAAATTCACTTCATAGACAAAACACAAGATCAGGTGAAGTACCCAGCCTGACAGGAAAAAGCATTTAATGAATTGTGATTTGAGTATTTGTATTGCTATTAGATCAAATAATGTTATGAGAAAAATTGTAACATTTAAAAGTAAGGAAATCATTGTGAAGATAACAATCTGTTGTCGTATAGTCGGTCCCAGTGTTAGTCACTAGCAGAGAAATTGATTCTTAAACTAGGTTAAAACCTGCCAGGTCACTCTATCTTGTTTACTTTTTGCCTGATTTTGAAAATCATTTTTCTGCTAACGACTTACACGTGGACCGACCACACAATAAGCAGATTGTCATCATCATATTTTCCATACTTTTAGATGGTATTGTTTAAATTTGAGTTTAGCTCTGCATTGACCTTTTGGCGGCTATTGACTATTAATGGACAACAAAATTTTGAAATTCTGCAGATGCTAATATGGAGGAAAGTTTACTGATCGGATAGGGAACTGTCTGGCACAAGTAATTTCTTGTTTTCGCAGAATGTTTTGATAGGACCTCAACTGCAGACACTGAAAAACATGCTTTTTTGTATGAATTAGTTAACCCTTTACCAAACCAGTGTTTTAACAACCCTGAAAATGATGGCTTTTACAAACATTCTGGGAATAGGAGAAAATGCTGATAACCAGTATTTTCTCCTTTTTCCAGAACATTTTCTTCCCTTTTCCACAAAAATTTCATCATTCAAGACTCCTTTCATTTGTAGTCTGCAGATGCTTTCAATTTTGAAGGGCGTAAAATTTTGTAGTATGGTAAATTGTTAAATGTGTGAAGAATCAGTAAATTTATAGAGCTTTTTTTTTATTTATAGTAGAGGGAGGATGCTGGTTTCACCATGTCTTCGTCTGTCGTTTGACCTAGGACCCTGAAATTTTATACATGTGTCGCTCATGACCCAAGGAGGTGCCTTATTATTTTTTGGATTATGTGGGGGCAAGGTCAAGGTCACAGCTGATATTTGTTTTAAAAGTCATTTCTGTTCTCTGATTGCTGGGGGGGGGGGTATGCGTCCACTTTGACACAGTTCTAGTTTATAAAAGAAGTCACTTTGTCTTTCAGCGTGATGATGATGTGGTATATTAAAGGGAAATAACTTAGTATGCATAAACTACGAAAGTTGGTGAGAGTTGTCTTTCCATACTGTTTTTTTGGTTCAAGAAGTTGCGATTGGGCATGAAGAGAAAAATGTCACGTTGTCAGCTGAAATGATAAATAAAAGACTTGTTTGATCTTTAGAACTCTGTATTGACTTAGTTCTTTAAGCCTGAACACCACAAATTGGCGACGAGGTAAAATACACCCACAGTGATGGCTACATATGGTCAAATTAAGGAATTTGACGACGCTAAGGAGGAATGGAGTCAATATGTAGAGCGTCTGGGACATTACTTCTTGGCTAATGACATCGATGATGCAGACAAACGGAAAGCCATATTTCTGTCCGTATGCGGAAGCAATATATACAAATTAATGTGTGATTTGTTGTCACCAGCAAAACCTGGCGATAAATCCTTCCAAGAATTGTCAGATTTGGTAAGGAACCATTTACAACCCAAACCGTCTGAAATAGTTCAGCGATATAAGTTCCATAGCTGTTTTAGACAAGCTGACCAGTCAGTTTCGGACTACGTAGCACATTTAAGAAATTTGTCCAAGGATTGTAATTTTGGTGCCACGTTAGAACCAATGTTAAGGGACAGACTTGTTTGTGGTGTCAACAATGACCGGATTCAAAGAAGGCTACTTTCTCAACGTGACTTGAACTTCAAGAAAGCTCTTGAACTTGCCCAAGGCATGGAACAGGCAGAGAAAAGCGCTGCTGACCTGCAGAAAAATGAAAGAAGTCATGTAAATTCTGTCAAGCAGTCAGGTTTTAAAAAGCAAGATAATAAAGAATTCCCTCAATCAAAAGAATGCTGGCGTTGTGGGGGCAAAAACCACACACCCAATGACTGTTTCTTTAAAGATACAGAATGCTACAAATGTAAGAAAAAGGGTCATTTAAAGAAAAAGTGTAAACAAACTGAAGAAAAGAAGGGTACAAAACCAAAATCAAAGAAAAAGGCCCATGGGACAAAACAAAAGTATCTAGAAGATGATGAGGGAAGTCCCGAATGTGACGAATATTCCTTCTATAGGATAGACAATTCTAAAGAGAAACCTATAATTGTTAAGATCAAAATGAATGGGTTTTTGACACCGCTGGAGGTAGATACAGGTGCATCCAAGTCGGTAATTTCAAAAAGTACTCTTGACCGAATTGGGGGAAAGTTAGAAACGACCGATGTGAAGTTGAGGACCTATACAGGCGAAGAAATAAAGATTCTTGGTGAAACAACATTCGACATTTCACACGAAGATGAAAATAGAAATTTTTCGGCAATCGTTGTAGAAGGAGATGGACCGAATCTAATGGGCAGAGATTGGTTATCTGAGATAAGACTGAACTGGCATGAAATTTTCACGCATTCAGGAGAGTCTGACTTACTAAAGGGCTATGAAAGTATCTTTGATGGACAAATAGGCACTTATAGAGGTGCAAAAGCAAAAATTGTTCTGAAAGAAAATGCTCAACCAAAGTATTTTAAAGCTCGACCTGTACCGTATGCATTAAAAGATAAGATAGGCTTTGAATTAGATAGGTTAGAAAGGGAAGGGATCATTAAAAAAGTTCAGTATTCAGATTGGGCTGCACCCATAGTTCCAATTGTTAAGGGTGATGGAAGTATAAGAATATGTGGGGACTACAAAGTTACAATTAACCCAGTGTCATGTTTAGATAACTACCCGATACCCAAAACTGAGGATTTGTTTGCAAATTTAAAAGGAAAGTTTTTTTCAAAACTTGATTTAAGCAATGCTTATCAGCAAATCGAACTAGAAAAAAGTTCAAAACCATTCACTACTATAAATACCCACAAAGGTCTGTATCAGTATAATAAACTGTGTTTTGGCATTTCCTCAAGCCCTGGGATCTTCCAAAGGGTCATGGACAGTATTTTGCAAGGAATTGAAGGGGTAAGGGTTAGAGTAGATGACATTTTGATTGCTGGGAACTCAGTTGAGGAACATAATTCAAGGGTACGTCAAGTTTTTGAAAGATTGAAAGAAGCAGGGATGAAATTGAAGAAAAGCAAATGTATATTCATGAGTAGGGAAGTGGTTTATTTAGGCCACAAGTTAACAGAATCAGGAGTAGAACCATTAAGGGAAAAAGTTGAAGCAATTGAGCAAATGGAGAGACCAAAAGATAAAAAGGAGCTTCAGAGCTATTTAGGTCTTATCAATTATTATGCAAAGTTCTTGCCAAACATATCAAAGGTATTATCACCGCTTTATAGACTGTTGCAAAAAGGTCAAACATTCCAATGGGGTGAAAAAGAAGAAAGTGCATGGTCTAATTCAAAGAAACTTCTGATTAATTCAGGTATTTTGGTTCACTTTGATCAATCAAAAGATATCATACTGACGTGTGATGCTTCCCATTATGGGGTGGGAGCTGTGTTGTCCCATAAGATGGAAGATGGGTCAGAACGACCTATTGCGTTCGCTTCTAGAACGTTGACCAAAAGTGAGAAAAATTATAGTCAGTTAGAAAAAGAAGGCTTGGCTATGATTTTGGGGTTAAGAAATTCCATCAGTATTTGTATGCAAACAACAAGCCTTTTTATATAGTGACAGACCATAAACCTCTGTTAGGTTTGTTTAAAGAGGGGAAAGCTATTTCAGTTATGGCCTCATCAAGAATCATAAGATGGTCATTAACTTTAAGTGCATACAATTATGTACTGGTACATAAGCCAGGATCAAGTATTGGTCATGCTGACAGTTTAAGCAGATTTCCCAGAAAAATTGAAACAGAAGAGCCACCAATACCTGGTGAAACTACTCTATTGATTAATTTCCTAAATGAATCCAGTCCAATTACAGTGAAACAAATCAGTCGTTGGACAACCAAAGACCCAATATTAAGTAAAGTGAAAATGTTCATTCGGCAGGGATGGCCTTATACAGTGGATGAGGCACTTAAATCATTTTTCAATAGGAAATTAGAGCTTTCAATTGTGTATGACTGCATATTATGGGGAACCAGGGTCGTGATACCGTCTCAAGGTCAAGCTTCAGTATTAGAGCAATTACATGAAGGTCACATTGGTATAAACAAAATGAAAACTTTAGGACGTTCATATGTGTGGTGGCCAAATATGGATAAAGACATTGAAATGACAGTTAAGAAATGCCACAGTTGTCAAGTAAGCAATAAAAAGTCAGATAATTCACCATTACATTCATGGGAATGGCCCAAAAGACCATGGTCAAGGATCCACATTGACTATGCAGGACCTTTTATGGGAGAAATGTTCTTGATAATGATCGATGCTTACTCGAAATGGATGGAAGTTTTTCCAACAACAAAATCAACAACTCAAGTTACTATTGAATCACTAAGAAAAGCATTTTCAGTTCATGGACTGCCAGACGTCATTGTATCGGACAATGCTACATGTTTTGTTAGTGATGAGTTCAAAAAGTTCATGTCATTAAACGGTATTAAGCATGTAACATCAGCACCATATCATCCTGCTTCGAACGGATTGGCAGAAAGAGCAGTACAAATATTCAAAAATGGTATGAAAAAGCAAGGTCATGGTTCAATAGAAACTAAAGTATCAAGATTTTTGTTGAGCTACAGAACAACAGTTCAAGCAACTACTGGAGTGACACCGTCAATGTTACTGATGAATAGGGAGCTAAAGACTAAGATGGATCTCTTGCGTCCAAATCTGCGTGAAATGGTGGAGAGCAAACAAAATAATCAACAAATCAATCATCCATGTAAGAGCAAGAGTGATTTCCAGGAAGGGGATAGAGTTTATGTGAAAAATTATGGGGTACATGGAGAAAATTGGTTGAAAGGCCGTGTTGTTGAGAAATTAGGGTCAATTATGTATAAAGTTAGGTTGAATGATCAGAGTGTTGTAAGAAGGCATATTGATCAGATGAAAATGTGTTATGAGGATGAGAAAATATATGTTAAGCCAGATATCAGTGAAAGTAGGTTGGAAGATGAAAGTGTTTCAGATAAGATCAGTGATTTATTTAATGAAAATAGTGAGATTGCATCAAATTCACAGAAAGAGATAGAAATTGAACCAGACAGTCAAATTCCGAAGGCTGTGAGTCCAGAAAAATCCATATCGAAGGATACAGAAGTCCAACCACAGCAACCAGCCGTAATTCGACCAACAAGAATTAAGAGAAAACCGGTTAGATTCAAAGACTATGTTTGAAGGGTTAAGAGTTTAGCCAAAAGACTGAGATGTTAAAAATATTATGTATGAGTTTAGACATTAACATTGAACAAAGTAGTTCACAGTTTTTTTTAGTATAATTCATCAACTGGTATATAAGGTAAGGGTTAAATTTCTGGTGAATAATGTCTACTGGATGTTTTCAAAAGCTAAATCTTTGAAGTAGGAATTTTTGAGGACATTGATACAGAAAGATCATTTTCATGATAGAATAAAAAGATATTTTTTACTCTTGGGTCAAAACTTTTATGCTTTAAATAAAAAAAAAAAAAAAATACATATCAAAATTTTAAGGGGGAGGATATGTGGTATATTAAAGGGAAATAACTTAGTATGCATAAACTACGAAAGTTGGTGAGAGTTGTCTTTCCATAAAGTTTTTTTGGTTCAAGAAGTTGCGATTGGGCATGAAGAGAAAAATGTCACGTTGTCAGCTGAAATGATAAATAAAAGACTTGTTTGATCTTTAGAACTCTGTATTGACTTAGTTCTTTAAGCCTGAACACCACAGATGACTTACAAGTTGTTCAGCTCATTGAAGCCATGACAGGTTTCAAACATGGAAAAGGCTCAAAGACCAAATCAGTCATAGCTGTGCAGACATTTACATGCATAGGGTAGGACATAGACATAAAGAGTGAATGGTCTTTTATGCTGTATTCAAAATTATATCAGTCATAGCACAGTGACAGCTCACATATTTAAGAATGTCCTGGGTTTCATGTCCTGGGTTTCACCAGTACATGTACTAGGCAAAGGTTCTGAAATGTCTTGCCCAAGGACACTCCAGGCACCAGTGGAACCTGTGGCTTCTAAGTCACAAGTCCCATGCTTTACCTTTGAGCCATGAAGGATCCGTACAGACATAAAGAGGAGTTTGTCTACTGTTTAAGTTTTTACAGAGAATATTGTTGCCATGGCAAGGCTTGTTTGCTTGGAAGTATGTGTGGCTACTTTGTAAGTCATAGTCAATGGGAGACAAAAGTGAAATCCAAATTATAAAAACCAAGGTAACCAAATTGCAACAAGGTCCTTTTACTTGATTTCCTTTGTTTTCATCCTTGCTTTACCAGGAGATGTTGCGATTATTATTATTTGACTGGTGATATATATGTAAGGTCTTCATGATATTTGCAAATTGAATTTCACTCACTATTACCATCTTAATGCATCGAATAGATCGAATTTATGGTTTGATAAATTTTGAAGGAGATATTTAACCCTAAACATTCCTAAATAGTGCAAAGGATATCAAGGATAAAAACCAAGTAATACCTTATTCAGGACCTAGTTAGTAGTGGAGAGCTATCAAGGGAAGTAACTTTCTTTTGTCTCCCATTGATAGGAGATCCAATCCTTGTGTCTGCCTTTATTCTTTTATTGAAGACTAATTATGTTATTGTCTATACATTTATTCCACCCCCTTGGCTGATTCAAGCCAGGCAGTTGTTAGTTTCTGGCAAAACGTTTGAGGAGAATTTTAGTTGATTAGTACATGTATGTTTAAGCTAACCAAGGAAAAATGTAGCTCCAGGAGAGCTGACTACTGACATTACTCCCATCTTTCTTTGGAGCTTAAGCAGCAAATCAACTGCTTTCATGACCTACTAAAAATGGTGCTGCTTGATGTATGGTGTTTTAAGATTCACTGGCCGAAGGCCATGGATTAATGTCTGTAATTTGTCTGTGCATCCATTAACTTTAATTTCAAAGTTATTTTGAAACTACCAACTCAATTTTTTCAGTAAAGTTCACCCTAAGGATTCTTTCATGTCACTTAGATAAATTTTGTGTGTGCTCTAGAGGTGATATTTTGAGTTTAATACTCATAAAAATATGTGAGAATGTTTTTGTTGAATTTGATGATATTTTGGTCACGTAAGTTCAAAAAGTAGGTAACTGGGACGAGTCAAAGCAAACAAGTGAGACAGCATTCGCCGTCCAACACTTATGAAACTTCAGATGTTTGTCATGATCATATATTGAACAAGTTTAAAATGGATCACATGCAGTCAAAAAAAAAAAGGCTTTGGGGGATTCTTAGGAGCTTGTGTGCTCTTTAGAAACCACATTTGAGTCCAAAACTCATGAAATTCTGTCAATGTTTTCCTTGATTAAATCGTAAACGGGTCCATAGCAGTATATAAAGATTAGGTGCATTTTTTTTGCTACTCCTCAATTTGTAGGGCAGTGGAGAGATACATGGCCATCATTGCCTCTTTTTATTATCATGTATCAAGTTTTGTTGGTTCTTGCAGGGTGTTCAAGAGTCCGAGCTGGCAAAAGTGCTTTCGTCAAAGAAGTTTGCCCCTCCTAGCCTAGTTCTGTTGTTGACAGAAGAGGGAGAGGTCAGTAAACAGTTTCTCATTGGAGATGAAACAAGAATCGCGATGGATACAAATAATGTTTTGGAGGGATTGTTCCTTCTTCTGTGTTGGTATTACGTTACTGACCTGGAATATCCAAGATGTTATTCTCAGTTTCTTGGCTTTTGCCAACAGTCTTTAAACAACCTTTCCAGTTCCAAAAATCATCATCATTTGTGCATTTTTTAGCAAGATAGACAAACTTCTGACCAACGAAGTTACCAAAGAACAACACTAAAGAGCGCAAGAAAAAGTTTTTTAGTAGTAAGAGATAAGCTTGACCATTCATTTGTGTCATTTGTCGGAGTTTTTCAATATATGTTAGGGGGATTTTTTTTTTTTTTTTTTTTTTCTCTTTTTTTGATCTTTTGAGGGTAATAGAGTAATATGTAAAGGTATATGGGTTAAATTTGCTCTTCAAACTTCTTAAGAGACTGAAAATAATGAATGATTGATAGATTGGTGTTTTACGCCGATTTCAACATTGTTTCAGTCATACCATGGCAACAGCTGACATATTAATTTTTGCCCTGATTACTAGGCTAGAGCTTTGAAATGTCTTGTCTATGGACACTCTTGTGAAAACCCTGTGCCTCGAGCGGGATTTGAATTCGCGACCTCCAGGTCACGAATCCCCACACTCTACTACTGAGACGCACAGGACCCCTGACAATATTTAAAGGTTCTCAGGTGCTAATGCCGATTTCCTGCTACCCAGCTGTTATATTTCTTTTCCCTTCTGTAAACTAGATCAACCACACTTGTCAAAATCATCCAAACCCTGGTAGCACTGGCCTCTGTGCTATGACTGAAATAATGTTGAAAACGGTGTAAAACACCACAGAAATAATTGTGAAAATCAAGATCAGTTTACAGCTGAATACATGTTGTGGATATGTACTCAACTATCTGGGCCTGGTTTCACAAAAAAAAAACTTAATTCTCTTATTCTCTTATGTTGCTTAAATCTGATGATGGAGTTGCGTTCATTATTCATATCAATGACATTAACTCTTTACCACACAATCCCAACTTTTAAAGAACCTGAGAAACGAGCCTTTTGAAAACAATTTGGGAAAAGGAGAAAATACTAGTAAGTTAATCAGAATTTTCTCTTTTAACCACATTGTTTTCCACACATCCCAAAACAAATTTCGGGTTTTCAGTCACGTATATTTTGTCGTCTGCAAATGCTTTCAATTTGGATCAGTCTTAATTCTTGTGGTTGGTACAGAGTTAACAGACATTAGTAACATTCTCAAATCCTGAGTGAACACGACGTTACAGGCTCATCTCAGCAAAATAAACTCCCTTATGTCATTTAACAGACTTCAGTTCATTATTTTGCTGAGTGCAGTCTGAAACATGTCAACTTTGGATTTTAGATTGTTAAAGAATCTGTTTATGTTCGTAAAATGCATCTCAATAACGATGTCTAGATAATGTAAGTTCTAAAATGAATCCTTCAGGTGATTTAACTCTTTACCAAACAATGTCTGGGTTTTCACGATCCTGGGAAAGAAGGCTTCTGCTGGTAACTAGCATTTTCTTCTTTTCCCAGAAAGTTTTCAATCGTATCAGAGAAAGGGTTAAGTAAATTATGAGACTAAAGTTTTTTCGTGAAACAAGGCCCTGGATTTTTTCTACGAGAAGTCTAAATTAACTTAAACCCACTTGCCTATGTATTTGTTGTCATTTGTTTAACAATATTACAGCTACTGTGTTTGCAGCATTTCCCCATTTCCGCGGGCTCTGTTATTGCAAGTTATCTGCTCTGCATTAACATATACACGAACCATAAACATGTACATGAACCGAAAACAAATTGCGCAATACTTTTTCTCCATTCCTGTAAATTTGCATCTTAATTGACCTTTGAAACCTTTGTAAAACTGTATTTGTAAACATGTACGTTTGTTTGGAAGTCCATTTTTTTCCGAAAGTATATGTCTGAACTCTTTACCACACAATCACAAGGTTTAACAACCCTGAAGAAAAAGGCCTTTTGTAAACATTGTCACTTTCTTTTTGTGGGAAAAGAAGAAAATGCTGGCAAACAGCATTTTTTTTCTTTCCCCACTATGTGTTCTTTATTTTGAAAGACAAATCTTATGTTCTGTTGTAACAATTGTTGTCTACTAACGCCTTTAATTTGAAAAAGGCCAAAAATTTATGGTAGGAAAGAGTTAAATAATAGAAATATCAATTTCATTTATCATTAGCCATATTAATGTTACAAACTTAAAACATGCATGTTTTCAAATAAAACGCTTAAGACTTTTAAAACGTGTTTTTGTGTTTTCAAATCGTTACATTGCTTAAACACGTGTAACATGTTTTTAGGCAAAACACATTTTTCACAAAACAGTGCTTTAATACAAAACACTAGTGTTGTGAAATAAAATGCATGTGTTTTCTCAAATCGGAATACACCCATGTTCCAATTTAAAACACTAGTGTTTCAATACAAAACATTAGTGATTTTCTAGAACACTTACATGCATTTTCAAATCGTTACAGAGAAGTGTTTTAATATGTGTTTGATTTCAAAACGCCTACTTTAAGAGTGTATATCAAGCCTGTTCAGTGTAGTATATTTGACATTGAACTGTAAAACACCTCGTTTCGAAATAAAACACCTTAATCCTGAAAACACGTTTTCGTGTTTAATACGTGTAACAGGCTGGAAAACACCCGTTATCCATTTCCAAATAAAAAACTGCAACAGGTGTTTTCACAAAACACTAATGTTTTCATCATGTTTAATCTTAAAACACTGGTGTTTTTGCAAAACATGAAACAGGTGTTTAAAATGTGTAACAGAAAAGGGTTTTCTACCGTGTTTGGATTTATAACACCCGCTGTTCCAATGTATAAAAAACTCGGGTGGTACCAGGTTTCATTCATCGTTCCCGATCTGCACCGACTTGTAGCGCCCACACCCAGACGCCTGCTCTACAATAATTGCTGCTGATGTGAAAGCGTCGTTAGTTTTGGCGGATGTAGCGGGGTAGAATTGCAGCACTTTAGATTATACAGCATTCTTAGAAATCAGGTATCACGCTAATTGGTCATGACCTGGGAATGTTGTATAACCTGTGTCCGGATATATATAACCAGGTAACAACCACTAGGGAGACAGAGGGGAAGAAGAGGGAGAGCAGGAAATAATAATGGTAACCTAGTCGGTTTCGCTTTGTACATAATCCTAATAAAATGTAGCTCTAGAGACTTTCTTGCACTTTGGCTATTGTTGTCACCACCTCTGCTAACCGCTGTACTACATGATGCTTTTGTGGTGCCGTGACAAAGGATCTGGGTTGTAGCTGAGTTGTTGCGGAATTTGCGTGTTGGATAATTTAATTCAGAAACTGTAAGTTGTCAGTTTCATATATTATTTTGCATAGCATAGCAGAACTACTTGATATTGCTCGTTCTGTAGAAGGGCAAATTAAAAATTTAACAACAGCAGTGGCAGTTCAGTGGGTGGCAAAAATAGTTGATGTTTTCGATGGGTCTGATCCAAAGCAATTCAAAAATTGGATCAAAAGCATTGAGAAGTATGCAACCTTAACAGGGATTACCGAAGACTCGGTTAAATACGTCGCTTATCAGGCAGCAGTGGTCCTGTTAGCAATTTCTTGAAAAGATACTGTGATCAAAATGAGGGACATGATTGGGATCAAGCTAAGCCAGAATTGAGACTCAGGTTTGGGTAGGTTGTTGCTTTGTTGTTGCTCAGGAGAGTAAAGCAAAAATATGGAGAATCAATCCAGGTATATACGGAAAGATGGCTTGCTCTGGCAGAAGACGCATTTCACGGACCTGACCAGATGCAGAGGCACTTAGTTGGGTATTTTATTGACGGGTTATTCCACAACTTCATGAAAATAAAGGTTATGCGTGATACCTCCCCCACCTTCAACGCAGCGGGAAGAATCGCCACTGGTGAGCAAAATTTACGGAAAAGGTTTACTTTAAGGTTAGGGTCACAAAAAACTCAAAATACTATAAAGGAAACTCCCATGGAAGTAAGTCATTCTAGGCCCAAATTAAGATGTCACTACAGTAAAAAGATAGGCCATTTGATAAAAAATTGCCGACTTAGAAAGGCAAGTGTAAAATGCTGCAAACGAAAAATCTCGCACACAAAAAAATTAAAAAAATATCAAGTGTTATGCGTGTGGAAAATTTGGCCACATTGCTAGGAATTGTCCCAATAACCAAAATCGAAATTTAAACCAAGACGATTCCCAGATGTAGAAGCCGATGTGGGAAAAAATACAAAAAACAAGAGGGCCATGATGGCCCTGTATCGCTCCACTGGCTAATAAGTAAAACCACTACATGCCAAACTTTACAATACTTGGCAAACTGGTTTTGAACATGAGACCCCTGAAACAGGACCAAAATTGGTAGCCCTAAGACTTATGGTCAGTAACAAGAAGATTTCTAAAGTTTTTACTGTATAAGACCATGTAAAACTTCTGAGCCCCGGGGTGGGATCAAATTCAACCCTAGGGCTATAATTTAGGTACTCTTCATAAAGACCCACTAGATAAAGCTACATGCAAAATTTGGTAACCCTAGGCTTAATGACTAAGTACAGGGAGATTTCTAAAGTTTTCACCATATATATGCCCATGTAAAACTTTTGACCCCCGGTGTGCTGGAACCAATTATCGTTAGTACTTTGATTCGTTTACGTCACTCCCGCTTCTTGTTTGATGATGCATCATTGAACCGCATTAGTCGTTTGGAAGCCATATGGTCAAGACGCCATTTGTAACTTTCTTTCATCACGTTGAGCATTGGGCTCTCTATGATTCGCCACGGTGTAAGTGAGGCTTTTTCTGTGCTTATTTCTATCTTGTTAAATTGTTCTTATGCTTGTTAGACAGTTTAAATTGCAACTAACTCATGTATTCAAAGCTATTCAACACTCGTGCATTCGTCCCCATTTGTTTTCGCCACATGTTGATATTTTGACTGAGATAGTCTGAATTTCCAGCGTGTTGCGAAAGCAGTTTAGATTTGTTAGACGTTATTTTCTAGTTGACTTAAGTTCCATAAACCTATATTTGGTGTGTATTTTCAATGCTGCGGTTGCCCCACCCTTCGAGTACTTGTCTCGTTAGCACAAGTTTGTGGGTTCGTTCCCCGACTGGTCAAGTACTAGTTGAAAGGTCAAGGAAACTTGGATTGGTGAATTGTCATGCTGTAATAATTTGTATGTCGTTGACACGGTCTTAAACCACAAACAAACATGCATTCTGGTCAGAATTTTGGAGAAGCCTGTAGAAATTGGGTGATTCTTGCGACTCATAGCAAAACATTGTGGGGAGAGGAAAGAGTTCTTGCAGGTTTCTTGCACTTTTCTCCTTTCACCACGAGGTTTTCAAAGTTTGGCCTTTTAGGACCATTTTTCTTACTAAATTAGAAAACATTTGTAAAGTTTTTTTTTTTTTTATTTACTTTCAGTTTTTACCCTTGTCCTTCTCATCCTCCATTGATGAATACGATCTTGCATACTGAACCGCAATACAGAAAACTGAAGACTAGAATAACATTTTTGTTGTTGTTACTTTCTGTGGCCATTGGGATATCAGGGTTAGCTAGCTGCGAACATGGCAGCATAGTAAAAAACCGTGTTCATAGTACAACACCTCTTTCAAATAGTCTTTGTGAGACTATTATCATGTCATTTACGGATGATGTACCCAAGAAACGGCTCAGGAACTTGACAGAAAAAGCCATGGAACAATATAAAGTAGAAATAGAAACTTTTCATAAAAAAGCACAGGACCACTGGGAGATTGTCAATTGTCTTATAGAGGAAAATAAAGATTTACAGTCTTGCAATGAATTCCGTTTAAAGACTATTAAAGCTGAGATTTTTTAAGCTTTCAACAAATATGATGAAATAGTCATCAACTTCACAAGATATTTGGAGGCTGTACATACTAGTGAAAGTGCTGAACTGTTGAGCTCTGTTTTGGAAACTCATTCAAAGAAAAGAAAATGGGTAAATGACTTTTCAGATCATCTTAATGACTTGTTATCTAAGAAACTGGAAACTACTTCAAGGTATTCAAAAGCAAGTTCTCGAGCAAGTACACGTCTGAAATTAAATGTTGCAAAGACAAAGGCGGCTTACGCTGAAAAAGCTGCTGAATTAGAAAGACAAAAGATTGCTTTAGAGGAAGCAGAAAAAATTCGAGCTGCTCAGGCATTGAGGAAAAAGTCTGAATTAGATATTGACATTAAGCTGCTTCAAGAACGTGAGGAAGTTGCGTTAGCAGAAGATGAATTGGAATTTGAAGAAGATCTTTCTGAAGATTTTAATCGACCAAATGTACCAGTATTGGACTCTAAAACCAAAACTGACAATTTTGTGAAGAATACAGTGAAAATGAAAACATCTCTTAACCCAAAAGCATTACCTTTTGCACCACAAAGTTATAGTTTAAGAACTCCACAGATGGAAAATCCTAGCATTAATGATTTTACAAGATTCTTGTTGAAGAAAGACATTCTTGTTTCACGCCTTTCTGTATTTAATGAACAGCCTGAAAATTACATGTCATGGAAAAGCACTTTTACATCTGTGACTTCAGAAATAGATGCATCTCCTGAAGAAGAGATAGATCTTCTTATCAAATGGCTTGGTCCAACATCCAGGGCACATGTTACTTCATTAAAAGCAGCCTACTCTCATGATCGAAAAGAAGGTCTCAAGAAGATATGGGACAGATTAGATGAAAGATATGGTTCAGCAGAAAACATTTATCAGTCAACTCTGAAGAAACTGAACTCTTTTCCACAATTGTCACCAAAAGATTCAGTGAAGTACTATGAGCTTTGTGACATTTTATCTGAAATAGAAGGTCTGAAACCACATCCCCAGTATGCTTCAACATTGTCCTACTTTGATTCAGCAGTAGGTGTCAGACTAGTTGTCGCTAAACTTCCAATGTTTATCCAGGAAAGATGGGCTGTAGAAGCTTTGAAGTTCAAGGAAACTTATGACGTACCTTTTCCCACGTTTTCAGTGTTTTGTAACTTCATGAGAAAGCAGTGCAAACTACGAAATGACCCAAGTCTGTCTGTCACTACTACGCCAAGTCAACAGAATAAAACAAAAGACTCCAAGACGAACAAAGAAATCAAAGCTAACAAGACAGTACTATCGTCTCAGGTGTCCACTGATTCAGGGTTGTCAAGGTGTCCAATTCATAAAGCTCAACATACGTTGAATGAGTGTAGAACTTTCATGTTAAAACCTCATAATGAAAAAACAAAGCTGCTACATGAGCTGAAAGTATGTTTCAAATGTTTAACCTCAACAGAGCATATCAGTAAAAACTGCCCCAAAAAGGTCATATGTGCAAAATGTAACAAAAGTCATGCTACAGCAATGCACATTGAAACTTCTTCCACGCCTCATGGTGGGGAGTCGGAAAAAGTTGAGATGTCGGAAAAAGGTGACGAGTCTGCAATTTCAAATAAATGTACTGAAATTTGTAGTTCAGTTCATGGCGCAGCTTCATGTGCAAAAATTGTTTTGGTTGATGTTAGTTTGAACTCGAATCCAAAACGCAAATTACGTTGTTATGCAGTCTTAGATGATCAGAGCAACCGCTCCCTGGCAATGCCAGAGCTGTTCTCTTGTCTAGGCATATTGCTCAAGAGCAGCAATACACTTTGAAGTCATGTTCTGGTACTATCGTCACCAGTGGTCGTCAGACAAACGATTGCATTATTGAAGCAATTAACAAATCTGTTTCTTATTGCATACCTAACCTGATTGAATGTGCAGACCTGCCTAGCAATAAGCTGGAGATTTGCACTCCCAAACAGGCTAGTCACTTTCTGCATCTGCGTAATTTGCCTCTACAGGATATAGATCCAGATGCCAAAATTTTGTTGTTGTTAGGAAGAGATGAAATTGACGCTCATCATGTATATGAACAGGTAACAGGTTCCTCTGGAATGCCTTTTGCACAAAGACTCGGATTAGGCTGGGTAGTGGTAGGAGAAATGTGCCTTGATGCTATGCACTCTCAGAATGTAGTTAATGTTAACAAAACAAATATTTTGGCTAATGGACGTCCATCCCTGTTTAAGTCTTGTCCAAACAAGAAATCCGTTGTAGAGCACTCAGATGAGTACTATTCTTATGATCCTGTTTTCATTCGAAGTCCGGATGATAACAAAGTCTCTCTGTCTGTAGACGACCGTAAATTCTTGGAAATTATGGATCATAGTTTTGAAAGGAATGAAAAAGGTCACTGGATTGCTCCTCTGCCTTTTCGGTCACCTAGGCAGCGATTACCAAACAATTTCAAACAAGCGCTTAGGAGAGCAAACTTATTTGAGGCCGCTTTATGTAAAAACCCTGTTAAAAGACAACACAGTGTTGACTTTATGAGCAATATTTTTGAGCATGGTCATGCTGAAATAGCCCCTACTTTGAAGCCTGACGAAGAATGTTGGTTTTTGCCCCTGTTTGGCGTGTACCACCCCAAAAAACCTGATAAGATCAGGATTGTTTTTGACTCTTCTGCACAGTTTGAAGGAATTTCTCTTAACTCTGTTTTATTACCAGGTCCAGACCTAGTGAACAGTTTACTTGGAGTTTTAATGCGCTTTCGCATTGACCAAATAGCCTTCATGGCAGATATTGAACAAATGTTCTATTCTTTTAGTGTTTCAGAAAAGCATAGGAGTTTTTTGAGATTTTTATGGTTTGAGGACAATGACCCTGAAAAGCAGCTTGTTCAATATCGTATGTGCAGACATGTTTTTGGCAATAGCCCTTCCCCTGCCATTGCTACTCTTAGCCTTCACAAGTCTGTAGAAAATTCAGATGCAGAAGTCCAAACATTTGTGAGAAGAGATTTTTATGTTGATGATGGTTTGGCTTCACTTTCATCAGTGGAATAAGCCATAGATTCATTGAACAGAACTCAGAAAGATCTGAGTGGTTATGGTCTACGTCTTCATAAGATTTCATCGAATTGTCCAGAATTGATGAAAGCATTTCCTGATGATGATTTAGCATCAAATTTGAAAAATTTGTCTTTTGACAAAAGCCAGTTACCCCAGCAAAGAAGCCTAGGAGTAGGTTGAAATTTAAATTCAGATTCTTTTTTCTTCACTGCAAATACTCGGGATCGCCCATTTACTCGTAGAGGGATTTTGAGCACGGTCAATAGCATTTTCGACCCATTAGGTTTTTTGGCCCCTACGACGATCAATGGCAAATTGATTTTGAGAGAGGTTACATCTACTGGGATTGGCTGGGATGATCTTGTATATCATGATCTGCAACAGAGATGGAGAAGTTGGTTAGATTCTCTCAATGGCTTAGAGAATATCCAGATTAGACGCCCTTATTTGGATGGTCAAAACCTGAGAACTATGACTAGGGTAGAATTGCATACATTTTGTGATGCATCTGAGAAAGCTATTTCAGCTGTATCATACATTGCTGCATCCTTAGACAATCAAAAGCATGTTAGTTTTGTCTATGGCAAATCGAAAGTTGCACCTACAAGTGGTCATACAATCCCAAGGTTAGAACTTTGTGCAGCAGTATTGGCAGTTCAACTCTCAGATGAAATTTCGGAACTTTTAAGTGTAGAATTTGGGGACAAGCAATACTACTCAGATAGTCGAGTTGTCCTTGGTTACCTTAATAATCAGTCAAGGCGTTTCTATACCTATGTTAGTAACCGTGTTCAAAGGATTATCCAATCATGTAGTCCCGATCAGTGGAACTATGTTCCAACCCAGCTAAATCCAGCTGATATTGGTTGTAGAGGAATAACCCCAGATAAATTAAGTCAAAGTATGTGGTTTCAAGGACCTCCCTTTTTATGGAAACAGAAAGTTGAGACTATCTTAACTTTTCCTCTGATAAATCCTGACCAAGACTCAGAAATTAGGCCTTGCATTTCTGCTAAGGTATCTACTGTGGGTAATTGTCAGAGACCCCAATTCTGCCTAGGTAGCAAAAGGTTTGAAAAATTCTCAAACTTTTCAAGGCAAGTTCAAGCCATCTGCATACTTCGTCATGTGGCTACATCTCTTCGTAAAGGTGAATCCTGTCATGGTTGGCATCTTTGTAATATGTCGAAATCTGTAGAATTGAAACATAAAGTTGAACAATTTATTGTAAGACAAGTTCAGCAAGAAATGTATTGGGATGAAATTTTGTGTTTGAGAGAACAAAATCCTCTGCATCGTCACAGTACTATCTTAAGGTTAGATCCATACTTGGGTGTAAACAACATCCTTAGAGTAGGTGGTCGTTTGGCAAGAAGTAATTTGTCAGATGCAGAAAAACACCCAGTTTTATTACCTGGGAAACATCACATTTCAAGGATCTTGGTCCAATTTTTTCAACAAAAAGTTAAAAATCAAGGCCGACTTTTCACAGAAGGCGCTCTCCGAGTTGCTGGTTACTGGATCATTGGAGCTAAACGGCTAGTTTCCAGTGTTATTCACAATTGTGTAATATGCAAGAAGCTGCGTGGTAGGTTTGAATCCCGAAAGATGTCCGATTTGCCAGTTGATAGGGATGAGCAGAGCCCGGCTTTTTCTTATGTGGGTGTGGATGTTTTTGGCCCATGGAAAATTGTGTCCCGTCGCACAAGAGGGGGATTAATAAATTTCAAACGTTGGGCAGTTCTATTTACCTGCCTGACAATCCGCGCAGTCCATATAGAGGTTATTGATGAAATGTCTTCGTCAGCCTTTATAAATGCTCTCAAACGGTTTACGGCCATTCGTGGCAAAGTTAAACAGTATCGCTCAGACAGGGGGTCTAATTTTGTAGGTGCCACAGACAGTCTTAAGATAGATGCTATCAATGTTGAAGATGAAAAATGTAGGAAGTTTCTGTATGATTCAGGCACAGTTTGGGTCTTTAATGCACCTCACAGCTCTCACATGGGTGGACCTTGGGAGCGCATGATTGGTATTGCAAGGCGTATTTTGGACTGGATGCTTTCTGAGGTTAGAACTCTTACGCATGATGTTCTGGTCACTCTCATGGCTGAAGTGGGTGCTATAATCAATTCTCGGCCAATTGTGGCAATTTCAAATGATACGACAGACCCAGAGATTCTAAGTCCATCTGCACTCTTGACTCTGAAATTATCTGGTGAACAGCAACCTTTGACTGATCTTAACCTTAAAAACCTTTATAAGAATCAATGGCAACAAGTTAAGTTTCTTGCTGACCAGTTTTGGGTTAAATGGAAAAGGGACTATCTTCAGTCTTTGCAACAAAGAAGGAAATGGACTGGTCAGCAAGATAACATCAAGGTGGGTGATATTGTGCTCATGAAAGACCATGAAGTTGGTCGTTGTTGTTGGCCTATGGGTTTAGTGCAAAGGGTGTTTCAGAGTAACGATGGACAAGTTAGAAAAGTAGAACTAGTTGTTGTAAAAAATGGCAAGAAAACAACTTTCATTAGGCCAATAGTGGAATTGGTGAAGCTATTAGGAGTTTAGTTTTTTCCACCATGTAAAACCTTACTGGGTAATTATGTCAGTAGTCATAGAGTATTCCTTTTAATGGAAAGTTTTCGAAAAACTTTTCATTTATTGGAATATTCTATAACTTGAAATTAGAGCATTACCAAGTATAATTACAATTTGCTAGGTTATTGGTTGTAAGTACAACAGTTCAAACATACTAAATGTTTGTCATTGGGTTTCGTTAATTTGTAATTATTGTAATTCCTGTGGGTTGATTGGGAAATATTTGGCTCTTAGGAACAACTTTGTAATTTTAGAATATGTGCAGATTCTGCTTTTCACTTACACATTTTCATCGTGTGTATTAGTAAGTGATATTTTTGGAATATCAGATGGGGAGTGTGCTGGAACCAATTATCGTCAGTACTTTGATTCGTTTACGTCACTCCCGCTTCTTGTTTGTTGATGCATCATTGAACCGCATTAGTCGTTTGGAAGCCATATGGTCAAGACGCCATTTGTAACTTTCTTTCATCACGTTGAGCATTGGGCTCTCTATGATTCGCCACGGTGTAAGTGAGGCTTTTTCTGTGCTTATTTCTATCTTGTTAAATTGTTCTTATGCTTGTTAGACAGTTTAAATTGCAACTAACTCATGTATTCAAAGCTATTCAACACTCGTGCATTCGTCCCCATTTGTTTTCGCCACATGTTGATATTTTGACTGAGATAGTCTGAATTTCCAGCGTGTTGCGAAAGCAGTTTAGATTTGTTAGACGTTATTTTCTAGTTGACTTAAGTTCCATAAACCTATATTTGGTGTGTATTTTCAATGCTGCGGTTGCCCCACCCTTCGAGTACTTGTCTCGTTAGCACAAGTTTGTGGGTTCGTTCCCCGACTGGTCAAGTACTAGTTGAAAGGTCAAGGAAACTTGGATTGGTGAATTGTCATGCTGTAATAATTTGTATGTCGTTGACACGGTCTTAAACCACAAACAAACATGCATTCTGGTCAGAATTTTGGAGAAGCCTGTAGAAATTGGGTGATTCTTGCGACTCATAGCAAAACATTGTGGGGAGAGGAAAGAGTTCTTGCAGGTTTCTTGCACTTTTCTCCTTTCACCACGAGGTTTTCAAAGTTTGGCCTTTTAGGACCATTTTTCTTACTAAATTAGAAAACATTTGTAAAGTTTTTTTTTTTATTTACTTTCAGTTTTTACCCTTGTCCTTCTCATCCTCCATTGATGAATATGATCTTGCATACTGAACCGCAATACAGAAAACTGAAGACTAGAATAACATTTTTGTTGTTGTTACTTTCTGTGGCCATTGGGATATCAGGGTTAGCTAGCTGCGAACATGGCAGCATACCCGGAGCGGGACGAAATTTGACCTCTGGGCTATAATTTGGGCACTCTTGGTAAAGACCCGCTAGATAAAGCCACATGCAAAATTTGGTAGCCCTAGGCCTTATGGCTAGGCGCAGGGAGAGTTCTAAAGTTTTCTGTATATAAGCCCATGTAAAACTTGTAACCCCCAGGGCGGGGTCAAATTTCATCCCAGGGCTATAATTTGGGCACTCTTGGTAGAGGCCCACTAGATAAAGCCACATGCAAAATTTGGCAGCCCTAGGCCTAATGGCTAGGTGCAGGGAGACTTCTAAAGTTTTCACCATATAAGCCCATGTAAAACTTGTGACCCTCGGGGCGGGACCAATTTTAATCCCAGGGCTATAATTTGAAGAAACTTGATAGAGGTCTACTAGATAAAGCTACACGCCAAATTTGGTAGCCCTAGGCCTTATGGTTTCAGACAAGAAGATTTTCAAAGATTTCCAGAGTTTTTGAAGGAATCAAATTCTTTCAACAAATTCTAAAGAGGACCATGGCAGGATCATTTCTGTGAAGTTTCATCAAAATTGGATGAGTAGTTTTAGAGAAGAAGATGTTTGAAATAAAAGTTAACGCACGGACGGATGGACGGATACCAGGCCATGACATAAGCCTGCTGGCCTTTGGCCAGTGGAGCCAAAAAGGTTGGTCTGTCGGAAAAACTATTTTTCCCTTTTTTTCAAATTAATTCAATATCAAAGAAGTCTAGCTTTTTTCTTCTCTGTTATAAGTGTATTATGTATAACGACTGCAAGACGACCATAAATTTTTTAGTCATTCCTCCCGGAGCAATAAACATTAGATGATATGTTTACAAAATTCCATGTAACATCTAGAAATTTTTACCTTGTCTTCTTTCTCTTGTCCAGTTATTTTGACTTCAGTGAACTTCGGTGATGGAGGGTGGTACAACAGCTAAATAGTGCACATGGGCAAAGTATAGACCTTTTTCTGTTACTATTTTAACCTATGAAAAATTCCAACAATCTATCCCAGAAACACTTCCAGCAGCGCAAGCGCAGTTATAGTAGGTCAAAACAATCTTGACCCACAGAGCAAATCGACTGTAAAATTATTTGACACCTTTGACACAAAGAAATCAAGATTTTATCACGCCGAGTAGTTATTGTAGCGTCGTATGTACCAATCGACAATCGAACGAAAGTTCTGTTAATTTTTTTCGTTTCCCCGAGGATGAAACGTTAAGAAATAAACGGATTACTGCGATCAGGCACGAAAACTGGACACCCAATGAACATTCCATAATATGCAGTCAACATTTCATGAAAGGTTGGTTCGTGTTTCTGTGAATATTTTTGGAAATTTCTTTCCTCCTTATTCGATCAAGCTCCAGTTCAGAGGCTTGCTCGATATATTAATGGAGCAATCTTTCAGATTAAAGTTACAGTTTAAACCTATAATTACGATCAGTGGTAAATGGCGAGGAGGGAAGGAGGAATAAGGCACTTTTATTGAAATCAAGCTATCCCAAATCCCTTCTCCTTGTCCCACAATTTTCTTCCCTTTCAGGCCTACAAATTTTATCTTCTGGGTTTTATGTAATTTGTCATTTGCAATGCTTTCAATTCAAATTAGTCTAAAATTTTGTCATCTGAGTGGGTAATTGAGTCCTAGTCCTTTTTGCAGACAGCATAAATTTTACAATTCTCGAAATATAAAAAGTTGAAGTGATGCAATTTATATGAGAAAGGCTGAAAACAATGTGGGAAAAGAACAAAATTCTGATTACCAGCACTTGTCTGTGTCCAAAAGTTTGTGTTTGCTAAATACACAAAAAGTTACAAGCTTGATATTTATTATGATTTATTCATTTTCAGATCGTCCTGTTAGAGATCCAACAGACCCAGACTTTGTTCCATCTCTGTTTTCCTTTACATCGGCCACAAAGAAGAGTGAAAGGGTGATAAAAAGTAAAGTGGACAGACATAAAAGCTTCAAGAGAGAACACACCAGAAGAACAGAAAAGTTGCAGCTGCTGCTCTTTTGAACCTGTTCAATGAAGATGAAAACACAGTGCCTGGTGTTGGTATCCAGACCAACTTTACTACAGAGTAAGGGGAGGCAACAAGACACTTTAAAACATGAAATCAGGGAAAATGGACAGGTTTTGGAAAGGCAAAAAGTTCAAATATCTGCCATGGAAATGAAACTGGAAAATATAAAAGCAACCCTGACTGAATTAGAAAAATTGAAAGAGGAAAATGAATTGCAAATTGAGAGGCCACAGACAATGACACTCTCAATTGTATCTTATCAGAAAGCAACAAAAAGATTAAGTTCTTTAAAGGTTTTTCAAACACCAGCACATTTATGACATTGTTTGAAACGGTAAAGGTTCACGCAAACAGAAAAAAAACACCGAACTTGACCATAAGGATGAACTCCTATTAACTCTTCTAAAACTAAGGAGAAACCTGGCCATGGAAAACATAGCCTACAGATTTAATACAAGTGCTTGCCAAGTTACAATGGCATTTCATCGCTGGCTAAATGCTTTACATGTTTCTGTTGGTGGTCTCGTTCTTTGGCCTGAAACTAATGTCATGGAATTACCAGACTGCTTTCAAAATGATCACTTTAAGAAAGATGTGTCATAGACTGCACCGAAATTTTTATTGACAGGCCATCTGCTTTAAAAGGCAGGGCTCAGACATACTCCAGCTACAAAAGCCACGACACTGTTAAAGTGTTGGTTGGAGTAAGTTCAACAGGAGCTGTGATCTTTTTATCAGAGTGCTGGGGTGGATTGATTGATTGTATGGTGTTTAACGTCGTTTTCAACATTACTTCAGTTATGTCGGGGCGGCCAGTGCACCTATCCATGCGTTCCTGGAGTCTCTTTTACCAGTACTTCGCACAATTTTCTTTCCAAGCCACTGGCTGCTTTCCCACATAATCATCGTCGAAACAATGGTCAGCGGTGGGAGAGGAATGAATCCTGTCGCAGTGACTATCATCAATTCTCGGAAAGAAATTGACCGAGCCAGGGGTCGTAGCCAGGGATCGAAGCTGATGATGATGATGAATAGCGTTTTAAGGCCCGTCGACAACTTAGGTCATATTGGGCGCACTTACTTAGTAAACAATAATGCGAGGAGAAAATAACATACATGTGCAACAACATAAGACAAACATGATAAATGAGGAATGGACGAAACACAAAATGATGCCCCTTTTATCGCCTTTTACCACATGCATGGGATCGAAGCTGGGGAGGAAAAGTAAGCAACAAGTAAATAACTTAATTCTGGTTTCCTGGATAAACTCCTGTCCGGGGATGTGGTACCTGCTGACAGAGGATGAAGAATTTCAGTTTAGGGGTGCAAAACTCATGGTACCTGCTTTCACCAAATGAAAAGGCCAGCTTTCCAGTAAAGAAGTAGAGGACTCCCGACTTCTCTCAAGGGCAAGGATTCACGTAGAAAGAGCAATTGGTCGACTTAAGGATTTTGAAATTATCAAAGGAAATCTGCATTGACTCTCGTAAAGTCAAATAATGAAGAAGCACAGACTACTATTGACGAAATTGTCACGGTACATGAATGACAGACTTCTTTGATATCCTTGCCGATCCCCAGTAACTGACAATCATTCAATCAATCTGTACTGGATTAGAAAAATTGTATGGTAAATAGTATGTGCATTCCCAAAGGGAGATTACCCAGTTGAAACATTTGCAGTGTTTTAATAAGTTTAAATGTTTCTGATAATGTCAAACTCTAATAAGTAAGTTGGAAACCTTTATAGGAAAACTTTTCATTATTCGATACAGCTAATCGCTTTTATTGTTCATAGAGTATCTTTGGTTGTGCAGTATTATATTCTTTTAGGAAGTTCAATTTATTTATTTTTCGTTTTTGTGGCTATTCTCGTGTGCGCCATGCAATATTCATGGAGCAATGTTGTTTAGTACTAGACACGTGGAGCTTCAGCTCTGTTTGGTATGGGTCTAAGCCGCAAGATCTTGTAAGTACAGTATAATGAAGTATTTCTTGTATTGCTATTTAACTCTATTCTGCTCTATATCGTATTGATTCAATTACAACGCTTTGTTTCGCATACTGACATTTCAATTTGCACTGGTATCTTTTGAACATGTATCATTCTGTGAATCATTTGTTTTCAAACTTGCCAACACACATTTTCTAGCATTTCATTAACTTTTAATTCGACTTGGTACAAACAGTGTTTACCAACACCAGGCCACACAGTAGATGTAATCTGAGGTTTGTGAACACTGTCTGAGCTCAATTCTTGATATTGCAGTTTTCATTATAGAATGAGGCGTTATCCATAGAAGCTATGAACTGCCATGACTAAGACGAAGCATTTATGTATTTTCAGTCATTTACCACACAGACACAAACACGAATTCAATAAACTTGGAAACGAATTCGGGTTTTGGTTTTGGTTATACTACTGTTCAAGACAGCATAGTAAAAGAAACATCCGGTAATAGACTAAGTTTTTTGTCACCACACCTACAGTTCCGTGTACAGTTTACACAGATGTCTTCCAGAGTCACGAAGCTAACTGCCAAAATGGAAAAACACTACCAAAGGACTGTAGACGTGTTACAAACACGTTTCATGACAGCATGGGAACCGACTGAGGTACTGTTCTCTACAGATTTATCTAAACTTCCAAGTACAGACGAAGTTGATACAGCCTTGCAGACAAGGTTTGACTTGTACAGTGAAGCTTTTGAGATACTTTCAACATTTCTGAATGAAACTAGAACTGAGCATTCCCTAAAGCAGCTTGATGATTTAAGAATGTTGACAACAGAACACATGAAGGCTATAACTGTTTATAGATGATATATCTAAACATGGACATACACTTGCCACTCAGCGGCCTAGCCAACCAAGCATGCTCTTCACACTCTGAATCTGAAGTAAGCAAAAAGTATGCAGAGGTTGAGGCAACTCAAACAAAAGTAAAATTTATAGAAGAGGAAGCACAGTTACTTAAAAAAACAGCAAAACTCAAGGAAAAACAAGCAATAACTAGTGCTTCGGGTGAAAGGCAAATGTCAGAAATTGAAGCAGACTTGTTGGTAATTTCAGTGAAAAAAAGAAGCAGCAGGAGCGTTAGCAGAAGCTCTGGCTTTCGACAACTTGTCATGTGCTCATAGGTCATTGAGTGATTTTAGTATAGCCTCTAGACAAAAAAAAAAGATTCATCAAACTTTTCCTCAAAGTAAATGATGAAAATATTTCTAACTTTTGTGATTTTTCAAAGTATCTATTAAACAAAGAGCTACTTTATACTAGACTGTCTCAATTTAATGACTCTCCATCTTCATATCAGTCATGGAAATGCAGCTTCAAAGATCTAGTAAAAGAATCAGGCATGACAAGTACCGAAGAAATGGACATTTTGATTAAGTGGTTAGATAATGACTAAAAAGTCAGTCATAATGTTCCATTTCCACCATTCTCAGAATTTGTGGCCTTGGTAGAGGAACAAGCCGTAGTGCGTAATGATCCGACATTAACAGTCAATGATGAACTCGGGAAACCAAAAAAAATAAAAAAAAAAAAAAAAAAAGACAAGGCACCCCAAAAAGACAAGGCACCCAAATCATCTTCAAAACAAGTGTTTGAGAGTAAAGCTGAAGTTTTATCTGTTAAGAAACCAAAAGAGTCTGAAAGTATGTGTCCACTCCAAAAGAAAAAGCAAAGTTTGAATCAGTGCAGAGCTTTTAAATCTAAGTCATTTCAAGAGAAGAATGAGTTTCTTTAAAATAAAAATCATATTAGATGAGCAAAGCAACAGATCTCTAGCAAAACCTGAACTTTTCTCACTGTAAGATATTAATATCTTCCAGTTGCCATAGCGTCATTCCGACCCTCGAGACTTTAAATTCAGATAGGAGGTAACGATTTGGACACGAAAGATGCAGATCTTGACACCACTCACCTTATTGTGTGTCGTATCATAACCATTTGAACACTATTTTCAGTATGGTATCGTTTGCATTTGGGGATGTTCAGACACAAAACAAAATGAGTTCCAGTGCATCAGTATAATGAGTTGGTGGTTGAAACTAACCGTCAGTTAAAAACAAGACTTAAAATTTGAGAAGAACATATGTTATTAGAGGTACAAAGGCTTGAAGGATGAAAATGTTTTTCGGGATGAAGTCCATTTATCTGACTCTGCTCAGGGAAAATATTGGCGAAACGTTCGTGGGGCTTTAATTCGTAAATTTAGATAAATTTATGAGATACTGTCCCAGTAAAATTGATTTCATCACAACTGTATATCTAGTATACAGATCAGACAATTTCCTTTTACTCTGCATTAGTTGTTTTTTTTTTTGTAATTGTTTTAGAATTTGGTATTTGTCAATGTCTTTTCTCTTTTAGATAACACCAGTAGAGCTGAATTGTTGTTCTAATTTTACAAACAGAATCATCCTATATTTTGCGTAAGTTTGACACATTATCTGGACAGAATGCAATTGTAGTCACATGCAATAATGCAGTGAATTCTTGGTTGCATCACAACTATAATATATATTCAGAGTGAATGGTTACTCGAAAGTGGCGCCAGATGCATCAAACTACAGATAATTTTATCTTACAACAGTAAGGAGTAATCTGTTTTGCATGGATAATCTGTTGATTGTATGACAGAGATTACTCTTATAATAGCAAGAGAGATTAAGAAGCATATACCGTTACTTCGCAGTACGATTTGTACCACATGCAACCTTGCTTTAGCCAGAAGCCCATACAATAGTATGGCACGAGTTGTTTAAGTAAAAATTTTGGTTAATAAAGTCTATACTTCAAAGATTGTCATCTCATTTGAGATTATTATATACGAGGGTTGTCGCAGAAGTAAAAGGACTTTTCTTGTAGCTGCTTTATTGTCGGGCGCATACACATATATTTTTGCTTGAATACAGTTCAGCATGTCTGCTCCCGAAATGTGTACTCCAAATGAAATTTTATCTGACATACTTTGAAATATGCAGAGTTTCCAAGGTAACGGTAAAGGTAGGCGGCGCACGCCGGTTTCAATAACTCAAAGATAACATTTGCTTGTTCAGATGTCGCTATAATTATCCTCACGTTTTGTTTTTACTCGCAAAAGTTCGGCTGCACACAATGTGGTGTTATGACGTCATTTCCTGTTTATTTGTGCGCCATAGCATTTCCGTTAGCTGAGATACAGCGTTTTTCATCACGTCAGAGTCTACGGAGAAAAAACGTAATGTCGTCCACAGGAAATGTCAAGTTGTGGGCGGTAATCCAGTTTTGTAAAGCGCTCGGTAAAACACCTACAAAGACCTACCAACTTGTTCAGGAAGCGGGCGAGTATAAATGTTGCCGTTCATTAGTGTTCAGATGGCATAAAGAGTTTCGTGAAGGCCGTCATTCCATAGAAGACCAGCAGCGATGTGGGCGCCCTGCCAATATGCGATTGTCTCTCGCACAGCAGGTAAGGGACAAGATCACGGAAGACCGAAGGTTTACTGTTCGATCCTTAGCGTTGGACCTGGGTACAAGCAAGGATACAGTTCTACGGATACTGCAAGATCTTCACATGAGCAAGGTGAGCGCACGATGGGTGCCCCGACTTCTCACGGACGACCAGAAGATCCAGCGCGTGACCTCATCGTCCGAGTTCCTAGGACGTTATGACACAGAGGGCGACAAGTTTCTAGACAAGATAATCACCCAGGACGAAACATGGCTCTGGCACTATGATCCGGAAACCAAGGCTGACTCGTCTGTTTGGAAAACTCCAGGTACTCCACCACCAAAAAAAGGCAAGAGTGTCGCGATCAGGAGGCAAACACATGTTTGTGTTTTTTATGGACAGACGAGGGATGATCTTGATCCACCGGGTTCCCGTAGGACAAACCATAAATGCTGCATATTATTCCAAGGTAATGTATGAAAATGCATAATAATGAAGTAAACTTAACTTAAATATAGATGTAACAATACAGTTTAAATATTTAAAATATCTAAAAATATAAGAAAATGTGCATGTTGCGTCCGATATGCTAAAATGCGTTTTGTCGTTTTCAGCTACTGCGCCGTGATCTTGTTCACGCGCTGCGGAAAAAGAGGCCCGGTGTTGAGTTGGCCGACTTTGTCTTGCACCAAGATAATGCCCCGCCTCACACGGCAAGTTCGACGCAGTTGGAGACAGACGTTTTGGGATTCCAGAGGCTCAGTCATCCAGCTTACAGCCCGGACCTCGCTCCTATGGACTTCCGTGTCTTCCCGGAGGTGAAGTCACGTTTACGAGGTACACATTTCAACAGTGGAGAGGAGCTCATGTTGGAAACACAGAGGATTGTGTCGTCATTTAGTAATAACTTTTATGTAGACACATTTGACAAGTTGATCGCACGTCACAGGAAGTGTGTTCGCACTGGTGGGGACTATGTGGAGAAAGTATGATAAGCGACGTCATGTTGGACGTCAGTGAACGTTATTCTGTGTGCCGGGTGGCGTTTAGAGTTGTATGTATTCTAACTGTAGTTTAGTTATTGTTATATGTATTTTGATGACTTTTGGGAGAAATAATCATGAGCTATGGCACTTAATCCGCGTTAGTTTTCTTGCTTATACGCCAAAAATTGTTCATGTTACAGCAATAGTCCTTTTACTTCTGCGACAACCCTCGTACCTTTACCTGGGCAATAGAAAGTCTAATTCACAGACTGTTATCAATATGATGGTATGAAAAATTATTATATTTCTTCTTACAATTGTAAGACAATTTTTTTTATTACTTATAATTACCATTATGTAGATATATACAGCAGTGCACAATGTATAGTTTCAAAAATGGAATATACATGGTTAGGATAAACTCAGTCATTGTTTGAATGGTATAAAAGATAAGAAAAAAAATTTAGTACAACATGGGTGTATAGGGGTAGTGCATTTCGAAATTTATCAGAACTTTATTCACAGAGTATGTTTTTTGTTTTTGATGCTGAAGAACCTTGTATATCTCATGGATGAGTCTTTTCATACAGAGCTCAGCTGAATAAACAGTTGAAAATTAGTATTCAATAGTCATATCGAGTGCCACTTTCGTGTGCCCATGTGTCACACTTGCTCAATTTCAGAGTGACATCTAAGGCCTCTCCTACAAAAAAGCGTAAAACAGCACATTCAGCTGAAGGCCAAAAAGACCTTTCATCAACCCAAGTTGAGCACTTAGTTGAAGCAATAATACCGGCAGTTACACAGGAGGTGATTTCCACTTTAAAGGACATGCCGTTTGTCCCTCCATTCGACGACATCCTCTGATACCACTCTGGCCAGTTATACAGAGCATTCTGAAGTTGCCTATGGGGAAACTGTCAAAGGTATTACTCCAACAGTAACGATACCCTCAGTTGCTGTTGAAGTTTTTAATATATAAGCCTATCTAAAACATGTGACCCCCCCCCAAGGCAGGGCCAATTTTGACTCCAGGACAACAATAAGAAGAAATTTGGTAGAGGTACAGTAGATGAAGCTACATGCCACATTGTATAGCGCTAGGCCTTATGGTTTTGGACAAGAAGATTTTCAATATTTTTCAGTTTTGTTGCAATGGCAACCAGCAGTGTTCTGCCGAGGCCGCGTATTTGCGATTTTCTAGCTAAAAAATTCAAAACGTGGCAGAAAAAATCAATAAAAGGCGATTTTTGTCGCATATCAAAAATCGCGGAATCAGCCACGTAACTATTACAATTTAGTGTTTTTCATGGGCGCCGAAAGTGCGTATATGCAAAACGAAATTTGATTGGACGCAGACCAAAAACATCAACCAAGTATTGATCGTGTACTTTACTTTCATCACGTAGTATCTTCTGCAATCTCAGTCAGAAAATGGTTTTGTCGTCACGGCGAAAAAGCCAGGTATTATCCTAAGCTTCTATGGTAAGCCAAAGCATACTAACAATCAGAGCTCGAAGTCCGATAACGTTCTGATGCCCAGTACCCCTCCCACTCAATCAACATCGTCGGAAGATAGTAAAAAATACCTGCATGACAGTTCTTAGTATTTAAAAGAATATTCTTCGTTGGAATATGATCGCGTCCGCAACTTTACGGGTTGTAAAATGAGTTTAAAAAAACTAAAAAGTACGCATTTACTGAAAAAAATGTAAAAAAAAAAAGGCAACTTTAGAACTACTACTCTACGTACGACGTGCAGAGAACGTCTATCGTAGATCAACCGTCATGGCCGAGTCTTTTCAGGGGGATTTTAAGAAAACTGTACGGTAGGGAAAATTTCAATGAGAAATAATCAGCCGTATTAGTTGCATCTAAATCCACATTTTGGCTAATGAAAGAGAACTTAGCAATTAACAAGTATTGGTATTGGGGAACTAATTTCAATTTCTTATTTTTAAACCAATTTTATGCATGCTAAATTTTGTCCCCAAATTTTTAATGATGTCTCAAACTTTTCCGGACGAGTGAGACATTTTCTCTACTTTTTAAAATCCTTGGCAGAACACTGAACCAGAGTTTTAATTGGAATAAAATAATTTGAACGAATTCTGAAGACAGCCAAGGCAGGATCATTTCTGTGAAGATTCATCAAAACTGGATGGGTAATTTCAGAGAAGAATAAAAGTTAACGCAAGCATGCATGACGGACACCATGCCATGACATAATCCTGCTGGCCTTTGGTCAGTAGAGCTAAAAAGCACAGGAGAACAATGACTTTTATGACCCCACTTTCGCTCTACAGGCTTTTTTAACCACAACATGTGCCTTGGTGAGTGAATTGCATTATTCTGGAAATTTTTTTTATTACAATTTGACAGCTTACTCTGTATGGAATAAACAGTTATTTTGTAATTTATGGAACAAAAGGCAGGGTACACAGGTATCTTGCAGAATCACAACATTTCTATTAAAAACATATAAATATCAGATTATAGCCTGGTTAAAATTTACCACCCTTGTAATCATTTCTGACCTTATTACATGTACATGCATTTGACATTTTTGTGTGTTACAGACTGAAAAGAACCAGAAAGATGTCTTTTGAAAACCAGAGGATGAGCGGTGCTATGTAGTTCACCTGAGACCATTATTATAAGCACCTGCACTCGAAAGGGGGGGGTGTCAGGATAACCTAAGTTTTAGCAACAATAAAGTAAAATTTTCTAAAAGTTCTCATCGAGACCTTTGAATTGATACCAAACATGGCTATATACACAGGCTGACCCTTTTTGACCCCATTTCGAGGTGGCGGCAGAGGCTGGGTGTGAATGAGATCCATTTAGTAATACATATAATATGCTCCTGATCTCTTAAAGACCAACAATTTGACACTAGACATCGCAAACCTTGTGATGTTGATGCCTAATGATCCCAACTGGGATCAGGGTAAGGATTACCCTTTTTACATGCAGGAAGGAGGCTGGGGATGAATATGGTCCATTTAAGTCATATAATGTCAACCGCTTCGATATTTTCGAAATGACACTTTAGTCATATTTCCTTTAAGTTCTCACCAAGACCTTCAATTTGACATCAGACATGGCTACCTTTCTCGGTTAACCCCTAACGATTCCTTTTGGGGTGAGGGTCAAGTTGAAACCCTTTTATGTAGGGGCATTGAAATACAGGATTTTTTGGTAAAAGGCGAAGTGCTAGAGAATAACTGATCATCAAAACTTTTTTCTAAGAATTGTGACAAAGCCAAGATTCAAACTCGCATTCCCCATGTGTTATCAATTTGGCTATACAAGCCCTGTGACTAGTAGACAATGAATATCTTAATCTTTTAAGAGTGCCTAATACAACCAATAACTGTACAAGTTGGACCTACTTTGCTGCTACAGTTGACAGCTTTGGAATACATTACCTAGAAAGGTGCACTTGCTTCTAACAAGCATTTGCTTCTTTTCCCTAAAGGTTTTTTATGCTGTTAAAAAAAAAAAAAAAAAAAACAGTATCTTTATGGTTCCCATAATGGCTATCCTTTGTGTATTTTCAAAAACCTTTTGGTAGAAAATAACTAGTACAATAATGGAATAATCTTACACTTTCAACTGATGAACACTATGAAAGATGAATCTTCATATGCCTCTGTAAAACCACTTTCTGTGTAAATGTTCTGCGACATATATTACATGCATAATTACGACATCCTTTATGTATATTATTTATATGCACCTGCATATTGTGTCTTAACGAGAAACTCTGTCCACACATTGGGCAATAAAAATCACGTTTTTGAGTGTGTATCAACATGTGCCGTGTAAGTTTACTCCGTTCAACAAACGTTTTTTCACATATTGTACACTTGTGGCTTTTTTCATTGTTATGGTACATCATGTGACGTTTAAATTTGTGCGACTCTGGAAACACTTTGTTGCAAATCTTGCAAATATTTCTAGGTGGGGCCCCAGCTGACTCATGTTCGTAATGGTGAGATATGTATAACACCTTCTTGTTAAATACCTGTGAAATATAAAACATTATACCATGCATTATATTTAGGTGATCAATAATCAACATGGATAGAGACATTAACTCTTTCCTTACCATAGACGACACCAGAAGCTCTTGTGGACAGTGTAGATCCAGATCAGACTGCACAGAACATGCAGTCTGATCTCTGATCTACACTGTCCACTGCTTTATTCTGGATTAGGACTGAACAGTCTCTTGATCTTGCAGCAGAACTGTATTTCTAGCCATTGAAAAAATGCAATTTTTTATTCAGTAGTGAAAGGGTTAAACTGCATAATCTCATACAGAAAATAAGCCTAACCCAACAACCATGTTTTTTCCACAAACAAAGAATGAATGATATTGTCAATGACTATAAAGGAGGTCTAATGACCAAAGGATAATTCAAAAGAAATATACAGTACTAAACTGTACTGGCTGTCTGTTTGACTGTATTGGAGTTTAAAGCCGTTTTAACAGTTTAGGTAATAGTGGCTAGTGTACTTAAGAATGTGTTTCCTGAGCTTTCTCACACCATTACTGACAAAACTTTCTTTACAAGCCACCGACTCCTTTTCTCACATGAATCAGAGGTGAGAACTCAGAAGTCGCCAGAAAGAGAGTTTGCATGCTGCAACTGGGTAATACAGCCTATCAAGACTGATTAAAGCGTATTTAACAAAATGCTAGTGATGCAAAGAATAAACATTTGCATGAAAGAAAAAAAAAAACACAACAATTTTTAATTACAAAAAACTTTGTGCAACGTGTTAAAAGCAATCGCAGTGGCAAATGGACATACCTGAGAACAAATGTTGCACACATAAGGACCGTTGTTGTTATGGATACGGAGATGGAACTTGAAATTCTCCAGAGCATCAAAAGTGTCATTACAGATTCCACATCTGTAAATTCTGTAATAGAACAAAGAGTAGTGTTTATACACATGACTACTACAAGTTGGTTTCACTGTTTTCTCCATCTGAATGGTGTTTAACCCTTTATCAAACAACAAAATTTTAGACTGGTTAAAACTGAAAGCAGCTTTTTCTCCTTTTCCAACAATGTTTTCAGTCTCAGGGTCGTTAAAAGTCGGGATTGTGTGGTATTGGGTTAACTCTTTACCAAACAGCATATTTTCAGACTTGTCCAAACTCAAAGAATTTGCAGGTGGCAAAAAAATGTAGCTAAAAAAAAAAGAAGTTGCCTTTGAAAAGGTAGAAAACATTGTATGAAAAGGAGAAAATGCTAGTTACCAGCATTTTCACCTTTTCCCTTGATATTTTCAAAAGGCTTCTTCCTCAGGGTCGTTAAAACTCAGGATTGTGTGGTAAAAATTCAACATTGTTTCAAACATTTTTCAATTACATCTCAGCAACAGTTCAATCATTCATGTATTGTCTACATTTTACTAGTACTAGGCTCAATATACTGGGACATTGTAGCACCTTATCAAAAGGCAATCCCATGCTTAGAGTATTGCATGTATGAACCTAACCAAGAACCTATGAATTAAAAAATGCTTTAGCCAGTGGAGGACAATTTAAACGTTGCTAAAATGATGTAATTTGTCGTTGAAATACTATAAAACATGATGGGAAAAGAAGATAATGCTGTTAAAAGGGGTAAATGCTAGTAACCAGAAATTACCCTTTTTCTAACAATGTTTTCAAAAGCTTTGTTCATCAGGATTGATACAACTTTGGGCTGTTTGGTCAATGATTAACACAGCATTCAACTACACAAACATACATGAGGCATACCTGACTTCTACATGTTTGTATTTATGTTTGTCAAGATCTGCAGGTTCTGTAAACTGTTGGCCACAAATATCACAGGAAAATTTTTCTTTCTCTTCATTATGTTTTACTCGATGCCACAATAACGCTGTGAATGACTTGAAGGTTTTCTTACATACGACACACTCATGGGACTGAAAGACAGAAACAAAGTGCATCAGTTTAACCCTGTACCATACAATCCCGAGTTTTGAAGACCCATGAAAAAGACCGCTTTTGAAAACAAAATTGGAAAAGAAGAAAATGCTAGTAACCAGCATTTTCTTCTTTCCCACAATATTTTTCTCCCTTTTACAGACCAATCTCATAGTATCAATCAAATTTCATTTGTCGTTTGCGAAGGCTTTCAATATGGACAAATCTATATAAAAGTATGGAAATTACTGTGAAGACATTATTTTCAAAATAAGATTAAAACCTGCAAGGCTTTTTTATTTACTTTTTCCCCCGATTTTAAAATTCATTTTTTTTTTGTCAGCAATTAACACTTGAACCAGCCACACAATGACAAATTGTCATTTTCACAATATTTGCCATCCTTTTATATGGTATGATTTAAATACATTTAACATCTGCATTGATTTTTTGGCCGCAATTGAGCCTTTCATGTTGATTCACCCTCTTTTACAACCATCTCTGATCATTTGTTTCAGGAAGATCTGTATTATTTACATTATAAGCATACAAAATGCTATGTCCAACAGGGGTCAAATTTAACTTTTTTTCCAACTAGCAAAAATTTGCTAGTGACCATTTTTTCTACTAGCCAAAATCAATTTTGTACTAGCAATATTTTAACCCATTGCCACTCAGTCCCGTGTTTTAACGACTCTGAAATGAGAAACTTATGAAAACATTGTGGCAAAAGGAGAAATTGCTCATAATGAGCAATTTCTCCATTTCCCACAATGTTTTCTACATTATTAGAGAATTAACTTTCCTTTGTACCAAATGCAGATGCTTTCAATTTGGGAGAGTCTAAATATTGTTGAGTGGGTCTCCTCTGTTTGCTCATACAATATTATAGCTCAGACTCTACACATTCTGCATGGCAAAGAAATATCCTTTGTTTGGACAAACTGTTTGATCATTAATTTATATTAAATAAATATTCCGGCGATGTCACGGAATCCGGCCTATTGCCGAAAAAAATGGATATTTTCCGCTCCATACTCTCAGCGAGGCAATGCAGACGTATAAACAACGTCAGAATCATGTACGTGCTTTAAATATCGGATACATGTATTTACAATATCGCAACAAGCGTCTCTACGAATACCGGTCACGTGGTCGGTGATACTCTCAAAGGATAGTTCTACATCGCATATATGGCAATTCAGTGTACACGAAAAACGATCGCATTTATGGATTAATTCAGATTTTTAAGCGGTAGGTTTGCCCATTTTCCGGCGCACTCGCAAATTATTTTGAGTGCTAGAATTTGGCACTCGCATTTTTTCATTTCAGCTCCCATTTTGCGAGTTTGCGACCGTTAAATTTGAACCTTGATGTCCAATTTCAGTCGTCAATGTGTTGTGAAACATATGAAAATCAATCACATATACCCCCATTTACTCTTTACCATAGTTTTAAACTTGTCCAAATTAAAAGCATTTTCCAGCATTTTCTCCTTTTCCCAGTATTTTTTCAAGGTATTTTTTCTTTTTTTTTTCTGGGTAGTAAAAGCTCAGAATCATGTGGCAAAGTGTTAACTCTAAGTTTAGGGTGGACTGGACCTACCTTGTAAGTATCTTCAATCTCATTACCCTCCTAAAACAAGTTTGCAGGACATCACTTTAAAAGTATCCATGTGACAGATAAACAATCAACATGAGTAAAAGGTAAATGTAAGTAAACATGGACAAAAATTATGGCAAAAGGAAACAAGAGGGCCATGATGGCCCTGTATCGCTCCACTGGCTAATACGTAAAATCACTACATGCCAAACATTACAATACTTGGCCAATTGGTTTTGAACATAAGACCCCTGAAACAGGACTAAAATTGGTAGCCCTAGTTCATATGGTTAGTAACAAGAAGATTTCTAAAGATTTCACTATATAAGCCCATGTAAAACTTCTGACCCCTCGGGGTGAATCAAATTCCCCCCTAGGGCTATAATTTATGCACTCTTGGTGAAGGGCCTTTAGATATAGCTACATGCGAAATTTGGTAGCCCTACGCTTTATGAATAAGTACAGGGAGATTTCTTAAGTTTTCTCTACATAAGCCCATGTAAAACTTGTGACCCCCGGGGCAGGGCCAATTTTGACCCCAGGGCTATAATTTAAGCACTCTTGGTAGAGACCCACTAGATAAAGCCACATGCAAAATTTGGTAGCCCTAGGCCTTACGGCTAGGTACAGGGAGATTTCTAAAGTTTTCCCTAAATAAGCCCATGTAAAACTTGTGACCCCCGGGGTGGGGTCAAATTTGACCCAAGGGCTATAATTTGGGCACTCTTGGTAGAGGCCCACTAGATAAAGCCACATGCAAAATTTGGTAGCCCTAGGCCCCATGGCTAGGTCAAAGAAGAATTTTAAAGTTCTCCCTATATAAGCCCATGTAAAACTTGTTATATAAGCCCATGTAAAACTTGTTACCCCCGGGCAGGGCCTAATTTGACCCCAGGGCTATAATTTGAACAATCTTGGCAGAGGTCCACTAGATAAAGCTACATGCCAAATTTGGTAGCTCTAGGCCCTATGGCTAGGTAGAAGAGGAATTTTAAAGTTCTCCCTAAATAAGCCCATGTAAAACTTGTGACCCCCAGGGCGGGGCCAATTTTAACCCCAGGGCTATAAATTGAAGAAACTTGGTAGAGGTCCACTGGATAAAGCTACATGCCAAATTTGGTAGCCCTTGGCCTTACGGTTTCAGACAAGAAGATTTTCAAAGATTTTCAAAATTTTTCAGTTTTGTTGCCATGGCAACCAGAGTTTTTGAAGGAATTAAATTCTTTCAAGAAATTCTGAAGAGGACCATGGCAGGATCATTTCTGTGAAGTTTCATCAAAATTGGATGGGTAGTTTCAGAGAAGAAGACGCTTTAAAAAAAAGTTAACGCACGGACGGACGGACGCACGGACGGACGGACGGACGCACGACGGACAACAGGCCATGACATAAGCCCGCTGGCCTTCGGCCAGTGGAGCTAAAAAATGCTAGCTTCAACAATTTCTCCCTTTACCACAATGGTTTAAAAGTGGTTTGTTGCAGGGTTATAAGTGTAAAAGGAGAAGAGGAAATGAAGTTGTATCTACTGACTGACAAACAGACCAATGGACAACCTGATTCCAGTATAACCACATAACTACCCTTTGGGGTATAACTGTCAAGGTCTGATTGCATAATAGTCTTACTGTTTTCCTTTCTATGGTCAACACCTCAGGTTCATCTGCAGTTACAGTTGAAGTGGTTTTCTTTCTAAATATGGTCCTTGGAACATCTACAGTTGAAGCATCAGTATTATCTTTACTTGGACCATAAACGTTGTCTTTATGGTTCCTGGGACCACCAACAACCTTGAATGACCTAGATCTACCAGACAGATTGATTATCAACTCAGCTTCCTGTAGTCTGTCATTAGGAATGGATTTCTTCTTTAAGGATGTATCGTTATCAGCTTCTTCAGTTTCCATTGCAAAATTTTCCTGCAATGAAAATCACACTTTCAGAAGGTAGTGAGCCATGATATATTATCATTTTTATCTCTCTCTCTATTATAATAGTGACCTAAAGACTAAAGTTGAGTATTTGCAATGCATGAAGAGGAGATATCAGATTTATGTGTTTATGGCTTTTTTTATTTCCTTTTACATCATTTTGTAAAGAAAAAGAGATGAGCCTTGCAGACTGAAACTGAATCACTTGATCCTTAAGACCAAGGAGTGAAAATTATCTGGAGCTCTTGGTATGTAAAAATAATATGTGTGTATTGATATAAATAACCCAAAGGCTTATGTCCAATTAGACACTTTTGGCTTGATTTTCATTATACCAACCTGAACAGACAATTTTCATTCAGAGGGACAGTAGCTAATATATTCTAAAGGACTCCCAAATTCTGCAGTGTAGATCCAAACCTGCATGACGTGTGTGGACAAGATGAAGCATGCAGGTTTGTTTTACCATACAATCCAAAATTTTAACAACCCTGAAGAATAAAACTTTAGAAATCATTGTGGGAAAAGGAGAAAATGCTGATAACCAGAATTTTCTCCTTTTCCCACAATGTTTTCTACTCTTTAAAACACAAATTGCATCATTTGAGCCACACTTACAGTACTCTCTGCAAATGCTTCCTATTTTGACCAGTCGAAAGTTGTGTCGTTTGATAAAGACCTAAAGTTATACATAAGGGATCTAGATATCCATAAACCTTAATGAGGTTCTTACCAGACAACAAAAGTTTAGACTTTAAAGTCCATACTTAAAGTATCCGCCAGCAATGAATAAAGTTGGGCTAAAATGATAGGATTTATTTGTGAAAGGGTATAAAGCATTATGGGAAAATACCAACAAGCTGCTGTTTAGCAGCATTTTCTCTTTGTCCCATTCAGTTTTACAAAGCTTTCTCCATCAGGGTTGTTAAAACAGTGAACTGTGTAGTAAACAACTGTTAATCTAACATACCTTAACCCTTTCACAAACAATTCCATGTTTTAACAACCTTGAGCTGATTGATTGATTGGTGTTTAATGCAGTTTTCAAAATTATTTCAGTTATATCGTGGTGGCCAGTGCATCTATCCATGCTTTTGTGGAGTTTCTTTTACCAGTACTCCACAAGACCTTCTTTCCAAGCCACTGGCTCTTTCCCACAAAACCACCGTCGAAACAATGATCAGCCGGGAGAGAGAAATGAGTCCTGTTGCAATGACTATCATCAATCCTCAGAAAGAAATTGGCCAGGCCTGGGATTGAACAAGCAACCCTGTTCTTGAGTCCTGTACTCTTTTGAAAATATCAGACTTCACGAAATACTCAAATTTTTCACAGGACAGTGGGTCTGGTAAACTTCAAATTTTTACCAGACCAAACCAAATTTTACCGGACCGAAAATATGACAACATAAAACAACAAAAAGTGATTAATTTTCTGAGATGGTTTTCGGCCTATTTCTCCGTATTGGGTTTACAAAATACCGAGCGGGGATCAAATTTTAATGATAAGCAACCCAGATTTACGTTAGCCAATCATGGAATAGAATCATTCCCGGAAGCGGGAAAATAAAAGTGGTCATTCGGATTATTCCGCGATGTACATTAGTTTACATAACCGATATATTGCCTATGTATATCTGAAATACTGCAATTATAAAGTTGGGAATTTTCCACGAAGAACTTTCGGTTTTAAAACCGGAAAACTGTTTTTGTTTACTTTTTACGGTATGTCATTTCATGTTAAGCGTACGGCTAAATTTTGTTGGTCAGTCGGTCCTGTATTCTGGTGCTTATTTATCGGACTGCTATCAATTTTACCTGACATGACCGGCGGACCGACGGTATTTCATGAAGTCTGAAATATTGTGGAAATGGAAAGAAATGTTACAAACCAGCATTTTCTTCTTTTTCCATAACGTTTTCCAACATTTTACAGAAATATTCCACCACTTTAGTCAAATTATTTTGTGGTGTGCAACGGCTAAATGAATTTTGGTCGAGTCAAAAATTTTGTTGTTTGATAAAGGGTTAATTTAATCTCCTCTGACAATTTGTACCAACAACACAGGTTTCATTTAAGCTCTTATGAAGCAACATCCTTACCTCATTTCCAAACAAAAAAATTTCAAAGTGGTCCAAATTGAAAGCAAGAGCAGAAAACAGATTAGGTATGGCTCAAATAATATGATCTATCTTTAAAAGGGTAGAAAATACTGTGGGAAAAGGAGAAAATGATGTTTACCAGCATTTTCTCCTTTTCAAATATTGTTTTCAAAAGGCTTCTTTCTCAGGGTCAATAAAATATTGTGTTCTTTGGTAAGGGTTTAAAAAAACACAACCTGCGGCTGATTATTTTTGCAGGTGACCACGTTAAACACACTGTTAACACTTCCACAGAGTAGTGCTCTTTGTGAGGCAACTGCTCCTTTACAACAAGAGCAATGCATGCAGGTGCTTGATTTTCAGTGAAAATTCTAAGTTCCAAATTCTGAAAATAGGCATAACTGTCAAAAAATATGATGGTTACCTGCCCTGTTGCGGTCCTACTATTTACCACAAAGACACCCTAAATTCCACAAAGACACCACGAAGACGCACAAAGACATAGAAAACGAAAAAATTATTAGTGTTTTGAGTTGTTTGCATTATGCTTGGATAAAAATGCACAAAATCACGCAAACACACATATGGGTCCTAGCATCCGCCGGGTCATTTCCTGCAAATTTTATTTTCCTGATAATCAGTTTATCTCTTGTAATTTAAAAGCATTGTCCTATGTTGTCTGTTCATGCCTTTTATCTGGTCGGCACCATAAAGCTTCCGTTTAGTAGCTAATCGTTATTTTCATGTGTCCGAATGGGACGAGTTGTGGACCAACAACAACACGGAGAGCAAGAATCACAGAGAGATGCATTAAGCCTCCTTTTGCCGGAGCATGGCATAATTATCTTTTTTAGTTTATAAAGCAAAGGCAGAGTTTCTGCAGTAGGCCTTGTCATGCGCTGGCCCTTAATCCTGTACCAAACAATCCCGAGTTATGACGACCCTGAAGATGTTTTTGAAAGCATTGTTGCAACAGGAGAAAATGCAGGTAACCAGCGTATTTTCTCCTTTTCCTACAATGTTTTCTACCCTTTCACTGACAAAATTCATCATCTGAATCACATTCAATACGACATCTGCATAGTTGATTGTATGGTGTCTAACGCCATTTTTAACATTATTCAGATATGTCGCGGCGGCCAGTGCACCTTTCCATGCTTTCTTGATGTTTCTTGTACTAGCGCTCTGCACAATTTTCTTTCCAAGCCACTGGCAACTTTCCCGCATTGCCATCGTCGAAACAAAGGTCAGCGGTGAGAGAGGAATGAAATGTCATCAGCAAATGCTTTCAACAAAGACAAGTGTAAAATTTCGTCGTGTAGTTAAAAGTTAATTAATTTTGTTCTAATTTCATTTATCATAAAAGTGAATGTTCAAGAGGTGAAAACAATGAAAAGTTACTTTTTAGATATGTTTTCATGTTTTTTTGTGCGTGTTTGAATTTGTGTGAAGCTTAACGATCCAGTCAACAGCTAGGGACATACTAGGACAGTCAGTTACCAAACCAAACTTTTCTTTGACAGGCTTAGACTCCTAATTGGGTTATCATTACTCAGTGCACATTTTTTCACCAGTAACTGACAAATTCCCTTTTTTTAATAAATTTATTCTTTATTACTCTCATTTACAAATAGTACAAAATGGGGAAATGTTCAAGAAAAATACAGTAACCAAAGAAAAGTCTGGTACTTAACCCTTTACCACACAGTCCCGAGTTTTAACAATCCTACGAAAGAAAGCCTTTGAAAACAATGTGGAAAAAGAGAAAATACTTGTTACCAGTGATTTTTCTTCTCTCTTCACAACGTTCTCTACCATTCAGAAACCAATTTCATAATTTGAACCACACTTGATTTGTCGTCTGCAAGTTTGAGTTTTGAGGAGTCTGATATTTTGTCGTTTGGTAAATAGCTAACAAGCTTAGCAGTGCAGAATAAAAAAAAAAGAAAACAGTAAATGATAAATTGTTAACGTTGCCTTTAAATGTGCACTTTATAGAATGTTTTCAAGAAGAAATGTAAACAAGTACATGTTTTTATCATCATTGTCAGCAGTATCATCATCATCATCATCAAACATTCATCATAGTGTTTAAGTACAGGAAATATTTGGTAGATATGAAATCAGCAGAACAAGTAGAAAGATCTCCACCTGACCCAGTGAATGCTCGAACCCACATGTGTGTTTGCATGATTTTGTGTATTTTTTTAACCTAATATAATGCAAACAACTCAAAATACTAATATTTTTTTCCTTTTTCTTTGTCTTTGTGCGTCTTTGTGGTGTCTTTGTGTGTCTTTGTGCGTCTTTATAGCATCTTTGTGTGTCTTTGTGGTATTCAGAGTGTCTTTGTGGTATTTAGTAGGACCCCCCTGTTGTATCTTCATCTTTTGATTGATAACAACTTGTCAAAAGTTGAAGTAAATATCTTCAGTAATAACTGAGATATTACAAAATGTCAAAATTTTTGCACCACATCAATAGCGTCACAGATACAAGGGCTAATGCATTAACTTGTTGATTTCTTCGAAAAACAGCTGAGCTTAAAAAATAGCTGTTATTTCACGGAAATTTACAATAAATATTTATTTCCCTTTTATTTGGGCAAAAACTACAAGTGTTCTCTGTTTCATTTTTTTTAAAAGAACCCTTCTAATTCTTTGAATACATAATCTTCGTCACTTACAGATAATTAAATCTTCAGCTTATCTTCATTATCAATGCAAACTAAAGAAAATAAGATTTGAAACATGTGAAATGTTCAAAAATATATTGTAGCGAAAACAATTGGTACGAAACATAAAATGTTGCACTTGCATGTTCCGTTATCTCCTGAGGTTGAATTGTGCGTTCTTCTCCCGAAAACAAAGAAGGAAATTAAAAAAAAAAACCGTAAGATAAAGACAAAGTGTAAATAAAGTCTAGTAAGATGAAAAACAATCCGACACAAATCAGTTGAAGCCAAAGCCATTTTTTCTTACTGAACCGCTTTCCCCAAGTAGAAAGGAAATTCGAGTAAGCAAGCTCTCAAACAATACAACTCTTATGACCTTTGCTCACTCGCTTGAACATGTAACAGTCAAACATAACAGGAACTTACATTTTCCATGCTGGCGCTTTAATGTGTCGTCCTAAATTGCAAATGGCGGTGGACAATAGTAAATGGCGGCGACCGCATTGCGCGAAAATGGCCCGTATATAAATAGGGGAGGTAACTATCGTAAATTACCTCGATTTTCGTCATGATCGATATCTTTTTTGTTAAGTTTTTCTCATTCTTCAAGAACAATCTGTACAGGATGAAAGTTTACAATACCGCACAGGCTGACCGGGTCGGTATTTTTCGCAGATACATTAGACTCCCTTTTCATAGAGCGTGACACAAGTATGATTTTTATCTGCAAATGCCTAACGCACAATAGTCAATACGCAAGGACGTAAAGGGGACACGAGGCGCTTCAAAATGTCACTAGATACAAGAAAATATTGCCATTCACATAGATGATTCTTTACCGAACAATCTCGTTTGTAACGATTTTTGGAAAGAATACTTCTGTACACTGTTGCAAAAGGAGAAATGCAAGTTTGTCCTTTTCCCACAAGAGCATCTATAGGAGCCCTACTCTTAAAAGGGGGGGGGGTGCTCGATGCGTTTTGTTGCTTTTAGACAATAATGTCTTTTACATCGATGATTCTTTATCGTTACGACCTTTGGGAAGAGTACCTCAGAGTAACTGTTAGAAAAGGAGAAATGCTGGTAACCAGCTTTTCCTTTTCCCACAACGTTTTCTATCTTTTCAAAGACAAGTGTCATTATTTAAGCTAGATCTACCGTGATTAAATTTATCCTCTGCAGATGTTTTAAATATTATCATTTCTGTAATTTTGTTAAATAGACGTCTTAACCCTTAAAGCGCCTTTCACTGCTTTCGATGTCATTGCGGCCAGTGTAGATTAAGATCAGACTGCACAAAACGTGCTGTCTGATCTTTAACTTACACTGGCCGGTTTGCTAAGACATTCTGGACAACAGGAAGCTTGAAATCAGTCTTATTATATGGCTTGCAACACGCGAAATGGGACATTCGGACATTTGCGTAAAGTGTCGTCTCGAATCAGCCTGCGCAGTCCGCGCGGGCTAATCCGAGACGGCACTTTACGACTACATTAGATTTTGTGATACAGTAGACTTGCGCAAAACAGAAAATTGCATGAAAACGGAAAGTGTCGTTTCGGATTTGCCTGCGCGGACTGCGCAGGCTAATCCGAGATGACACTTTACGCAAATGTCCGAATGCCCCTTTTTGTGTGTTGCAAGCCATATAAGGTCTTATTGATTCCTAGCATGCAAATGTCCTTTGGCTTTATTCGGCGGTCTAAGGGTTGACCCTTATCATCCTGCTAAATAAGTGAAATAAAACTTTCAGGCCGATAGTAAAAATCCAAAATATTGCTGTTTGAAAGGTATTTCTGGAGGAAAACATATCTTTTTATCGGACAGTGTAGATTCAAGCTCAGACTGCACGTTCTGTGCAGTCTGATCTTGATCTACGCTGTCCGCAAAAGGTCAGTGAGTCGCGCTTAGCAGCCTAAGGGTTAATTAGGAGTGCGTAATGATATTAAAAACTTGGTTACTGTCAGAGCTTCTATATATATTGACCTACTTTAACCTAATTCTTGACTTGTGAATATTCTTATCATTAAACCTAAGTCTTCAAGTATTTCATTACGCTTAATTATGAAAATAGTTCCTAGATGTTGAATAATGTCACTTTATCATTCAACCCTCTACCATACAATTCCGTGTTTTAACGACCTTGATGAAGAGGTCTTATGACAACAAATCTGGGGAAGGAGAAGGGGAAAATGTTAGGGACCAGAATGCTTTCGGGCTGTAATAGGCTTACTTTGAAACCTTGATACCAAACACTTTTGCCACTCTGTTTTTTTAAAGGCGTTAAAACATGATGGAAGGGTTAGGGTGTAAATATAACAGCAAAGGTCCGGATCTGTTCGGGAAAGAGAATGAATACGTCAAAGAAAGTGACTTTTCTGTCTATTTCCAAGTAACCAAAAGCTTACTGCTGTGACACCTTGCTGAGTTTTCTGCTTTTGAAAAGTTTTTTTTTAAAGGGGTGTGGGAGTCAGTTTGGGATGATCATTTGGAAAAGGTTTCAAATTCTGAGTTAGATGAGCCATTCGCTGTGAAAAGGGGATTTGTTCCATCTGCAGGAAAATTTCGAAAATTTCAATCCAGTCTGAGCAGGCCGACCTGGATCGAAACTTTGGGGGGGGGGGGGGTCGATTCTCTGCATGTGTCCAGGGACCGTTCTACCTCAGGATTTAGTCGGTTGTTAGACAAAATGGATCCACAATCATGTGATGACATACTTGGTATAATGGATCACGGAGATGACTTAAACCCCCTTTTGCCATTGATCCTATAGCGCCCATAGATTAAGAATTTAAAGATGAACGGATGGATCCTGAGTAACTAAAACATTTTCAGTGTTTGACCAGTTGGAGGAAAAAAAAAACAGGACAACACTTAAAAAAAAAATTTAATAAAATAAGAAAATATTGTGGAAAAAAGAGGTGGTAACAAGCATTTTTTTCCACGGTGTTTTCTACCCTTTCAAAAAACAATTTTAATTGTTTAGTCACGTTTATTTTTCGTTTGCAAATGCTTTCACAATTTTTTCTATACTTTTGAATGGTAGGCCTATGATTTAAATTCAAATATATTTCAACATCTGCGTTTTTGCTGCTATTGGTCCTCTAAAGGGGTATAATGAAAACAGCACAACTCTATAACCAACTTTTAATCTTTAGCCGCTTTCTGCACGTTCGGTAAAACATTATTCCAGAAATTCCAGATGCGGTTTGCAGAACCATCCACTATCGACCCGTTTGTCATGTGTGTTGTTATTTCTAGAAACTCTGGGTGGTCTGTGGCATACTGTTGCCACTCGATGTCGTATAAAGGCTTCACATTAACTGGTTTGTTTGGGTTTCTGAAAGGTACAGATCAACATTTCAAAAACAATAGGAAATACATGTATTTGAGCATTGCTCTGTGAAAAGAGGGCTTATTGCATCTGCAAAAAATTATTGACCTTTGTCAGCCTGCGCAGTCCTCGCAGGCTGACCTAGGTCGGTAATTTTTAGCTATTGGTGAATATTTCTGCCTGTCCAAGTGTAGTATACTGGTCTTTTCCACAGATAGATATAAATGTATAGCTTGTGTTTGCATAACGGGACACTTTAACTGCCTTGCCATAGAGCTAGCTTTTGTAGCAACATGGTAGAGCGTTCGCCTTGGGACCTGGAGGTCCAGGGTTCAATACTCGCCTCGGGAGGTTATTCGTCAGAACTGTTACATTTGCGCCAAACGTAAAAAACCCACTTATTTGAGAAATAGAGTAACAGTGCTGGAAGGATTCGTGGACGAATCTTCATATGCGGGGGAGTATGTCGTATACTGGTCTTTCCCACAGATAGATATAAATGTATAGAGTCTAGCTAGTGTTTGTAGAAGGGGGACACTTACACTGCCTTGCTATAGAGCTAGCCTTTGTAGCGACGTGGTAGAGCGTTCACCTTGGGACCTTGAGGTCCAGGGTTCAATACTCGTCTCGGGAGGTTATTTGTTAGAACTGTTACACAAGGATACTTCTACCTCAGGATTCAGTCGGTTGTTAGACAAAATGGATGTTATGGTTCCATCATTTTGGGATGTCTTTCTTGATACGATACATCGTGGAGATGCCTTGAACCCAAGTTTGCCGGAGCACGGCTCACTTAATTTTTCATTTCTTTGTTTGAGCATATTCATTTACATCGATTGAGAAACAAGTTCTTTCAACTTAGACTAATCACTCCCAGTTCCGCTGCCTGAGAACTGCACCAGTACTCGCGCCGATTGTGTGGGGCCAATGAACAACCCCATAGTTGACACCCGCTCCCGGGTATCGAAATCCGGAGCTTTTGGTTGCAGGGCCGACGCTCTACCTCACAACCACGGACACCACACTTTTTCATTCCTTTGAGAATTATGGTAATATAATGATGGCTTTAGTTAATCGAGGACCTTACTCACAAAGTATTCCATCTACTATAACCTTATTTCAACTCAAAGACAAGTTATCTCATTGGCTTTGACAGAACATCTCAGCCAGTCAAATTATTAGTCTTTGAATTTATCACTGGACGCGAATAGAAATTAGCATATTTGATGAAAATGGCTAACCCCTAGGCTGCTAAGCGCGACTCACTGACCTTTTGCAGACAGCGTATGTCAAGATCACACTGCGCAGAACATGCAGTCTGACCTTGAATCTATACTGTCCGATAAGGAGATATCTTCCCTCCAAATAAACCTTTGAAATATCAAATTTTGGGTTTTTACTATCGGCTCAAAAGTTTCATTCACATATTCAGCAGAATTTAAGCGCTAATAACAATTTCACCGGGAAGACCAAATTGCATGGAATGTCAGAATCGTCATACAGACGACGTACCATTTAATTTTCAGTTAAAAATAATGTTAACAGATGAAAGAAAGCAAACACTCTTTTATAGAAAATGAATTTTGACAACTTAATTTAGAAGAGCATACATCTACCATGATGATGACAATGACGGTAATATATAGAGGATACATGTATTTGTGGATTTTTTTTTTTTTTTATGAAAGATCGAAATTTATTTCATCGAGTGAACCCAGGCTGACCTGGGTTGACACTCTTAGCTATTGGTTAGTTTTCAGCATGTTCAAGGACCATTCTATCCTATGATTCAATCGGTTATTAGACTAAATGGATCTTATGGATCCATTATTTTGTGATTACTTGCTTGGTGCAATGCATCACGGAGACGCATTAAGCCTCCGTTTGCCAGAGCATGGTCATATCTGTATATGATACCAGGTACTACGAAGGCCATATGCCATGCTTTAAGATTTGGAATGGTTTTATGCAAACTGAACTCACCCAGACTTTGCAAAGTTTGACCATAGTGTCATCATGGCTTTAGATAGCTGTATTTGTTGTGGACTTGGCTGTGGAACTTGGGACGGATCATCATAATACAATTCAGTATATAGAGGCGTCATTCCAAGTACAAACAGAAGTTCGTCGGCATGGTTTGCGCTGTCCTCATGATCTAAATATGGAGGTAAATCAACCAATCTATATGGCGGCTTTGCTGAAAATCTGTAAACATAGGTCGTTGATGTAGTGTTAGAAAAATGAGCGTCAGCGGTTTTTATGGAAGGAGCTGCTAGAAAAGCATCTGTCGCGATATCTGAGAGGGTCTGCAAAAGTTCTGTACCATTGGCATGATTCGACTTGCCAATGTATTCGTCTGTCACTCTTTTCAGTGATGCGTTGGTGGGTTTATCTACTAAAGATACTTCGGTAATTCGAGGTATAAGGTGTTTTAATTGGTTTTCTGTTAGTGAGTAGTCGTTGAGGTCTGTCATATTGTACATACTCATCCAAAAGGAAAGATATACACATCCATCGTAATTGTTCCAGCCGATCATAAGATCGACTTCTCGGAAGAATGTATATAGAGGAGATCCGTTTTGGGCATTGTTTAACATAGTAGATGGTTCTTCCACTACAAAGTCTCTGTCAAATACAGGGATCCAGGATGGGTTGATATCGCTGTTATTGGTATATGCTCTCACTGCTGTTTCCAGTTCGGCTGATGACTTGAGTCTCATACAAGAAACCACACTAGCACGATCAATGCAACCAGCAGACTTTGCGAAGGACATGGAATTCGCATAAACCGAGTCATTATCAGTCAGTGCCCAAGCAGACACGGTGCCGCTTTCAGCAATTGCCCGTTTAAAAAGTCCCCTGTTTCTGGCATACAGAGTCTGAAAGATGACACTACTTGAGCCTGCAGATTCTCCAAATATTGTAATATTATCTGAATCCCCTCCAAAAGATTCTATATTGTCATATACCCACTCTATGGCCAAGTGTTGGTCCCAGAGACCAAAGTTACCAAGAGCATCGTCATTTGAGGTGGTAAAGAAGCCTAAAGGACCTAATCTATAATTAATAGTTACGACAATAACGTCAGCAAAGGCTGACAGTATTTCAGTATGATAAGATGCTGACCACCCTGTGACAAAGCCTCCACCGTGAATCCATATCATAACCGGTTTTCTTTCAATTCCTGTTCCAAACGATTTCGGAACAAATACATTCAAAGTCAGACAATCTTCTGACTGCGCTGACGGCGCAGTCGTCAGCCTACCACCTTGAGGGCACGATGGACCGTATGCAAATGCCTTAAATGGAGCCTGATAGTCGTAAAATGGTAGGGGTTTCCTAAAACGTAGATCACCAACCGGCGGTTTAGCATATGGAATACCGAGAAATTTGCCGAGGACGTATTTTTTGCCATCAAACTGAACATTTTCCTGCATGCCATGGAATTCTCCGTATCGTGTATTCACAACTTGCAGTCCATCTGGTACGAGAAAACACTCCACGAACGTGCTATAAAACAGAAGCAAAAGCAGCAAATTTATCAACATCGTCGTAAAATTTCCAGTTGTTGACATTGTGACCTTGTCTCCAACAATGGCTTTCCACTGTGCGGCAACTTTTAAACGACATTGCAACAAACAATGTAACTCTACCGATAACGTTCTTGAAGTAGTTGTGACCCCGTAGACTTTGCTGAAATCAAACCAGTTCGTTTAGATTACATGTAACGTTATGTTCTTGATCTAGTTCCTAAACATGCTGATAAAGGTTGGTGTTGTTAAATGGGACTTTCTATCAAGGTCAGTTTCGAGGTGTCTTGATGACGTTTTAGTACTGTATATCGTTAAACAGCAAGTGGAGAAAACATTCAGAGAAAAGAAGCAATGAATTATGAAAAGCAAATTTTCCTTTCTCTACCTGCTTTTGAATTATGTCTACTCCAGGGGGCATGCGAAATCTTATGTTTTTGCTATGGATCTCAAAAAAGAACAGAAAATTTATGCCTCAAAGTATTTAGGGGAAAAAAAAAAAAAAACGTTTGAACGATCCTCTGTGAAAAGGGGGTTTATTGCATCTGCAAGAAGTATCTACCCACGTCAGCCTGCTCAGTCCGCGCAGGCTTACCTTGGTCGGAACTATTCGCTATTAGTCAATTTTCTACATGTCAAAGGACCAGTCTACCTCATAATTAAGACAGTTGTTAGAAAAAACGGTTTTTATGGATCCATAATTGAGCCGTGCTCTGTGAAAACGGGGCGTAATACATCTGCGAAAAGTATCGACCCAGGTCAGCCTGCGCTGTCCAGCAGGCTGACCTGGGCCGAAACTTTTCACTATTGGTCAATTTTCTGTATGTCAAAGGACCAGTCTACCCTATGATACAGTCGGTTGTCGGACACTTTTTTTTTATGGATCCATAATAATGTGGTGACTTACATGGTATTATGGATCACGGAGATGCATTAAGCCCCCTTTTGCCTTAGCACATCTCGATTATAATATTTATAATGACTTGCTTGGTATTATCCATCGAGATGTATTAAATCCCCTTTTGCCCGAGGGCCGCTCAGTCATATATATGTATCCTGAAATATTGTGAATTTCATCAGTCATTTCAACACCACAGGCAAAAACAGAGGATCTTTCGCACGGCACAGATCAAGGATCAGACTGCACAGAACGTGCAGTCTGATCCTTGATCTGTATCGTCCGCTAATTTTGTCAAGCTTTATTGAATTAAAATCTATCTGGGTTTCAGTGGGTTGTTTTTTTCAGGCGTCGGGAGAGATTTGAGCCATGTTCTGTGAAAAGGGGGCAAAATGCATCCGCAAAAAGTATCGACTCATGTCAGCCTGCGCGGACTGCGCAGGCTGACATGGGTCGAAACTTTATGCTACTTTTGAATTTTCAGCATATCAAAGGACCAGTGTACCTCATGAATTTGGATGTTTAACCGTACTCGTGAAAGTTAAACATGTATTGCTTTGCTCAGAAGACTTGTCTGCCCCCAAAAAGGTTTCGGACAGGCATGGGTCTTTTCCCACGGTGTATTACTTTAAAATACCGCAGCTGTTTATTCATGACTTTTGCTCTATGAAAAGGGGGCTTTATAAACTTTTTTCTAGTTGTTAATTTTCTGAATGTGAAAGGACCACTCTATCTCCAGATCCAGTCGATTGTCAGACTAAATGGATTTTATGATCCCTAATGCCGTGATGACTTGAAGGGTATAATGCATCAAGGAGATGCATTAAAAGTACTTTTCACAGAGCATGGCTCACGTGTATAGATGTCTGTGTTTACCAACTATACTACTACAGGTAACATTTTAGTAATTTCAATCCTTTTACTTCAAATTTTAGTCACGTAATACTCGCATTGTGTTTGTTTACCCTGATGCTAAACTTATCGCAAAAATTGTTGGAATTCAACACTGAACAGCTCTAAAATCAAAGCACTGACAGTGCTGATGAAAGAGTATTTCGTAATTCAAATGCGGAGGTTAAGGACTGAAATCTATGAAATGAATAGCCTAATGATTGTTTGAATATTGTTTGCCTCTTTAGACTAGTCCACTTTTAAAGCATTTAGCGATGCTATAATCAAATGTATCTCCTAAAGACCAAAAGCATTATTTCTGTCAGGTCACGGCGACAGCTCTTTAATGTGTATCCAGAGTTTGACAGGTACTCAATCACTAGCCCATGGCTCTGAAGTGTCTTACCGAAGGACACTCCCAGACCAGACTCAGTACGTCGAGTGAGGATCGAACCTGGGACCATCGGATTGTGAATTCTTCCATTTTACCACAGAGCAACGAAGGACCCCTGATGCGCTAATCATACAATGAAAATTGAGCACAATGAATGAAGGCATTGCTTCTACTATTTTATGGTGTTTGGCTTGACTCTTTGAAGCTTGAACACGACTTCCCGTTCCCAACACTTTTACTTTCGGTCATTATGGCATTTAGAATTCCGATATTGAAGCAGTGTTTAACCTTTACTATTCACTCTATTATTAGAAATACTGTCATAAAACACTTGTAAAACAAGACTAATAATGTGGAAACGATTTTTTTTCCGAATCATTAACCCTTTACCACACAATCCCGACTTTTAACAACCCTTATAGAGGAAGTCTTTAAAAACATTTTGTTGGAAAATGAGTAACCAGCATTTTCTCCTTTTTCTAACAGCGTTTTTCTACACTTTCAAAAACAGATCTCATTACTGAAGTATGCTTAGTTTTTCTACCCTAAAAGCTTTCAATATGGATGAGTCTAAAATTTTGTCATGTGAATAAGGGTTAACATTTGTTTTGGGTAAAAATTCTCTTGCTTGCAGAAATAGCAGATGTACATTTACAGTTGATTGAAACTAAAGGCATGTCTATAGCATGTTGGGACAATGATGACCAAAATGCACAAACTGAAAACAAAGGACAAATTGCACTATATTATGCTTTATTTGTCACATCTGAAAATATACAGAAGATATCACAGACTTGCAAACAACATGTAGAAATACAGAAAATAAGATAAACCAACAACAATCTAATACAATAGAAGAGACTTGCTTTATGAAACGTAAAAGCAACAACTATAATCGCTTTGTTAAAAGGGTGCTTAATACATCTGCAAAAATTATGGAACCATGTCAGCCTGTGCTGTCCGGGCAGGCTGACATGTGTTGACACGTTTCGCTATTGGTCAATTTTCAGCATGTCGAAGAGACATTCTCTCTCCACATCCTGCTGATTTTTAGACTAAATGGATATCATGGTTCCTAAATTATATGATGACTTGCTTGGTATAATGTATTAAAACCCCTTTTCTCAGCAATTCCACCCCGCGGATATTTTTTGTCTTGCGGCAGACTACAAAAAAAGAAGAAGAAGAAAAAAAAAAAAAACAAGAGCCGTCGTAGACGGATTATGCTCCCCGAACATGTCTCTTTTTAGGAAAGTGAAGGCTGTCGGTAAATGGTTGGTCACGAGAGAGGAGGGTGGGGGTGAAACAGGCTACTTGTGTTTGGTCCCGTCTGCCAAACTGCATTTGCCAATGTTACATACAAAGACTGGAAAAGTACTACGCTGAAATCCTGTAAGAAATCTCTGTCCTCCTTGTAGAACCATAATAACACATTTTCAAATAATTAAATAAAGAAGGGGCATAACTCTTGGAACAGTGGAGTAAAACTTCCTGTCAATGTGAACAATCTGTAAATCAAACATTACTATTACAGTAATGGCAAGATTGTCTGAAAAAAAAAATCAGATTAAACATTTATAAACTTCGTGTTTGAGTTTGTCATTAAGCCCTCTTTTTCTATAACACAGCTTAGTATAAATAGGAAAGAATGAAATCATGGTCTGGGGCTTCTGATCAGCAACATATATCTTGAATAGACTTGAAGAAACTGGGAAATGTTTAATTTCAGAGTCCAAAAAAACAAAACCTGAAATTATAAGACATTAAGCACCCTTTTCCCGTAACATGGTTTTGCATAGATTAAAAAAAAAAAAAAAAAACATGGGCAGACGGACGGAAGGACGGACGGACAGACGAAGCGGTGACTATATGCTCACCTTTCGGGGAGCATAAAAATATTGTAACAAAGGAAGAATTTTCTAGTGTCAATCAATTTTTCAATTTAAGCAATTATTATCACATAGTGTTTTCATAATTGGCATCCATGGTAACATAAACATATCAAACGATCATGAAACATAGGTAAACAAATACAACAATGGATACTATCCTTATATATCCTGTTCAGGTCAACTTTAAATGGTTGTTGTAAGTAGAGTAGACCGAGATTAATATGCACATTCATGCAGTCCCATCGTAATCCCCATTTCTTTTTTCTAAATAACAACTTGACTTAGTAATACTTCTTACGGTTTGATGACAAATTAATAATTAAAGTTTAACTGTTTGCGCTTTGATAACAACTTAATACACTTCTTACGCTTTGATAACAACTTATTTCCGTTTTGCTTCTTTTACTTCTTACATTTTTGAGGACTAATAGATAAAATGAATGGTTTCAGTGAAAAAGAACAGGATGGTCCTGTATTGCTTACTTTGTGAAGTTGCATTACAAACCAAGTGGGAGTTCAAAAACCCTATTTATCTTAAATGAATGGTATGTGCATAATCTGAATATAAAGACATATCACACCGTATCATCTTAATAAGTTTAGGCCAATTTATTTTAGATCGATTCTGAAATAAGTTCTTACAGCTTATTTCAATCACTTTCAATGATCTCTTCCTGAAAACCTTAACCAGTACTCGCGCCGTGATGTTGGTAATTCCAAGGCTTTAACCCGCTCATTACAGGATTCAAACGCAGAACGTTTGGTGTGAGAGGCCTATGCTCAACCACTACACCACTATCGCCTCATATTTACTAATTATTGAAACAGTGATTTAGACCTTCACTTTTGACATCTGATCAAAATATATATATGATCCGCAGATCAAGGATATACACATTGCTCTGCTTACATCCATTTTTCAAGCTTGAAGATTTTCTTTTTCGTTTTATTTTACAGTAGCAGTTACATTGACCTATTCCTTTAGCCATAAAATGAGTTCATGATCATTGATACCAAATATTACTACCCTATATTTCATGAGATCAGATACGAAGATTTTTAACTTTCTTTGCTACAGAGAACTTTGAAACAACATGATACCCCTTAACCTCAGAGGTACAATTAAAAAAAAAATAAATAACAATCTTTAGTAAATAATTATCCTGTGATGCTACATACCGAAAGTTAACACTATGGGATCAATGGTTTCAGAGGAGAAGATCATTACAATTGCTTTACTCTATTAGTTGATGTAAAACATGTGATCCCCTTAGCGAGGCATATTTGGCCCTATGGATTTAATTTGAAAATTATCTCAAAGGTCTATCATCTGATGTTACACAATAGCTCTAGGCCTTATTGTTTCATAAGGGAAGGCTTTTTTTCCCATATGTCACTCTAAGTAAAACATGTTATCCAAATTGATGGCTACATAACTGATATTAACAGTGTTTGTTATATGGTTTCAGACATCAGAAATTAAAAAAAAAAATCTACAAAAACTCGATGTAAATTATTTGACCCATAATATTTGAAGACGAATGTTTGACCACACACAATCACAAATACTTCACTTCAGCAATTCACGCTCAGGAGATCTACATAAAAAGTGAGTACGTCTATTGACATCTGTTAGTCAGAACATTAAAAAAATAGCGGTCTGATCTTAATCTACATTGTCAGCAAAGGCAACTGGAGCTGTGATGTGTATTTTAGTTAAACTAAGTACACTGTAAATCATATTAGAACCTAGATGAGGCTCTGTTGATTATGTTCATATAGTTGGATAAATTTAAAACTAACTTGAAACAAATTTGAAAGCTTGTGAGCATAAATGCGATAACAAAAAGCCTACAACGATTAAATAAATGCAGTTTGGAATGGATATTTAAATTGTATAAAACTACAACAAAAAACTAGAGCTTGTTTTTCTACAAAAAAAACAGATGTCTCCCCCCTTTTTGATGTCAGAAGGATTGATATGTGACCAAGGCAATTTCTAACTGAAATAATGGTCATTTTTCTCTAACGGTTTTCGAGTTATAGAGCGGACACGAAATTGTACGTAAAATGAGTAAGGAAAATAATCAAAGGGAAATAGCTCGAAAAATATACAAGCCAGAGTTATGGTTCTTGTGCATGACACTTCGTCTCATGGTGCTTTACAAATGTGTGAAGTTTCATCAAAATATCTTAAAAGGTTTTCGAGTTATAGAGCGGACACAGTTTGTGACGGAAAATAATCAAAGGGAAATAACTCGACAAATATACAAGCCTGAGTTATGGTTCTTGTGCATGACACTTCGTCTCATGGTGCTTTACACATGTGTAAAGTTTTATCAAAATTTCTTAAAAGGTTTTCGAGTTATAGAGCGGACACGATTTGTGACAGAAAATAATCAAAGGGAAATAACTCGAAAAATATACAAGCCAGAGATATGGTTCTTGTGCATGACATTTCGTCTCATGGTGCTTTACAAATGTGTTAAGTTTTATCAAAATATCTTAAAAGGTTTTCGAGTTATATAGCTGACACGTTTTGTGTCGGAAAATAATCAAAGGGAAATAACTCGAAAAATATACAAGCCTGAGTTATGGTTCTTGTGCATGACACTTTGTCTCATAGTGCTTTACAAATGTGTGAAGTTTTATCAAAATATCTTAAAAGGTTTTCGAGTTATAGAGCGGACACGATTTGTGACAGACAGACGGACGCACGGGGAAAAACAATATGTCTCCCGACCCTTACGGGGGAAGACATAATGATCGAAAAATAAGCTATACATTCAAAAGATATCAACACAACACAACTTTACGAAACATCAAAGTTATACCTCAGATTCCAACATTTTATATATATAAAGTTTGTCCATGAAACCCAAATTGGGCGTTAGCCAGCTAAAACTGGTTTAAGCTTTATATACTTCTTTATTGGTATTTTTTCTCCTCAAATGGACCTTTTAAAACCGTCCATCAACGATAAGTATTTGTTTCTTTCACCAGAATTCACTGTTACTCTCACATATGAATGATATAGGAATGAAAGAAGTTTACGTGAGAAGAAGAAAATACAGAAACCATTTCCTTGAACTTCAAAACAAAATCAGAGTTTAAGAGCAAAATACTATACTGAGAATGATATCACAGACACTGTTAAACAATACTGTTCCTTTTCGGTGTTTCTTTTCCCACATTGTTTTCTAACCTTTTATAGATAGATTCTATCATTTGAGGAACATCTAATTCTCTGCAAATACTTACAATTAGGCTAAGTTTAAAATTCTGTTTTCTGGTAGAAACGTCAAGTACAAGACTATTTGTAGACCACTTTTATAACATTGTGATAAACGGAAACATGCTCGTATTGATTTCTGATTTTGCCACGCTTTCACATGTATTTCAGCTACGATCTGGCCAAAGGGGGCTTAATGCATCTCCGTGATGCATTGTACCAAGCACGTCATCAAACAATTATGGATCAATAAAATCCATTTTGTCCAACAACCGTCTAAATCATGAGGTAAGCTTGTCCTTTGACATACAGAAAATTGACCACAAGCAAAAGGTTTCGGCCCAGGTCAGCCTGCGCGGATTGCGCAGGCTGACCTGGATTGATACTTTTTGCAGATGCATTAAGCCCCCTCTTCACTGAGCATGGCCCTGAAATTTTAATTCATGCCAATTATCCCTATTTTACAGGAGTTGAAAGTCCTCTTCAGCATGGCTTTTATCCCACAAAGAAATGACTGAAGCATAATTATTTAGAAAGTCTAACACTGCATTGATAAGGTGAGAAACAACCATACCGTTGACCCTTTACCATGAATCCAGTGTTTCAACAACCTTGATGAAAAAGGATTTTGAAAACATCAGCAAGTTTTCCTTTCCCCCCAATGGTCTACCATCTAAGGGCAAATTTCAGCTTATAATTACAGTCCAATTTGTCGTCTGCAAATATTTCTGATTTGGACCAATCTAAAATTTAGTCGCTTGTAAAGACTAATCTCAGTACTGATTCAACTTCAACAACTCAAACTCCGGTATATCCAGCCCTAACCACTGTAACAACTCAAAGTACGAGAACACAAATGCTTTAGTAATATCCTGAGTGTGTTCCAGCCCATTAGACTCCAGCTGCAGTGATCGATTGAATCGTAGCCTAGCCTCCAACTCTGCCTGACGTCTTGCCATTTCTTCTGCCAGTCGACGAGCTTCTTCCAGGGCTCTCTGAGCTTCTTCCTCCCTGAGTCTCCTGCAAGTTGACGTCAAAGTAAATACCTAACTTAGGCAGAAAAAGGTGCAGTAAAATAGAGTAAAAGTTGCCAACTTTGATTCCAGTTTCAAGATACATTTTTCGCAATAATAAACATACTTTTTACATGGTATTAATTAATTTTGTCTGCATTTTGACTCCCAAATTGTTTACTTTTGGCCGTTAATGTGCCTTTAAGTCTGAATTGTTGTGACTTCTGCAAATGTTATCTATATTGGCAAAGTTAGATTTTGTCGTCTTGTGAAGAGTAACTGGAATCTGGAAGTATTTATATTGTTTTCAAACGTAATTCTACTTATACATAGAGAACACAGCACATGTCCATGCGTGTGCAATGTTTATGAGGTTCATGCACACAAAGCATTATCTAAGCAAGTGACCGACTTCCTTTTTTCAGATTGTTACGGGAGACCACTCCTTCATGCATGGCTTCGTCCCGATTTAAATACAATACCTAACAACTGCGTTGGGGAGATATCTCTTTGGCTCAGTGGTTATGATATTGGTCTTTTAAACCTCGAAGAAAGAGGGTATTTGTCCGCCATGGATTCGAATCCCGCCAGATGCGGTTTGTACTTGAGCCATGCATTTGTTCATTTGTTTCTTTGTTACTGACTTGGTTCGTAAGATGGGGGCTCGTCCAGGATTGGCCATTGAGCCATTTGTTGTCTAAGTAATAGACTTACTGCCTAATTAGGCTTTCTGTCATCAAAATGATGACTTTAAGAGGGGGTGTGTTACGGGAGATCACTCCTTCCTTACTGCATAGCTTTCCCGTATAAAATCAATACCTGACAACTGCGTCAGAGAGAATTCTCTTTGGCTCAGTGGTTATGGTATTGGTCTTTTAAACCTCGAAAAACTAGGATATTTGTCCGCATGGGCTCGAATCCCCCCTGATGCGGTTTGTATTTGAGCTATGCATTTGTTGCGAACTTTCATGTTCGTAAGATGGGGCTCGTCCGGGATTGGCCATTGAGCCATTTTTTGTCTAATTAGTAGACTTCCTGCCTAATTAGGCTTTCTGTCATCAAAATGATGACATTTAAGAGGGAGTATGTTACGGGAGATCACTCTTTCCTTACTGCATAGCTTTCCCGTACAAAATCAATACCTGACAACTGCGTCAGAGAGAATTCTCTTTGGCTGAGTGGTTATGGTATTGGTCTTTTAAACCTCGACAAGAGCGGCAAATTGTCGCAAGATACGCCCGTCCCACCGCCATGTGTCGAGGGGGGATAATAATCGTAAAGGGCAGGTAGAGGAAAATAGTAGTGCAGCAGAAATCATGTAAGTGATTGAAATAGGCATAAATGTCTCCTCTAATGTTAAGGAAACATGCATATAAAGTTTCAGGTCATTTCAACATGAAAAGACAAAGGTATATTGTAGAGAAGCATGAAAAGCTGTAAAAAAAAAAAAAATAATGAATAGGGAATAATTCCAAAAGGACTTTAGGTAAGGTTACGGCTCCAGTGCATTGCACTTTTCGTAACTGCAACAAACATGTTTACCAAGTCTCAAGTCAATTTGACTTGAGGTGACAATGTTCCATTCCAGACAAGCAAGAAATACTGTAAAAATGAAGATCAAAGTGGATTTACTCAAAATCTGCGCTAGGTAGAGTTACTGTTCTTGCGCACTGTACTCCGTAATATTACAACAAACATGTATACCAAGTATGAAGTCGTTCTGACTTGAGATGACAAAGTTATATTCCGGACGAGCACTAAATGCTGTAAAAATGACGATCAAAGGGAAATAACTCAGACAGCACGAGGTAAAGTTAAATTCTTGCGCACTGCACTTCCAAATATTGCAACAAATAAGCATACCATATTTCAAGTCATTCCTACTACAGATGACAAAGTTATGCTCCGGACAAGCAAGAAATGCTATAAAAATGAAGATCTAAGGGGGAATAACTCAAAATTCGTGATAGGAAGAGTTATGGTTCTTTTGCATGGCATTCTGTAATTTTTCAACAATCATGCATACCAAATTTGAAGATGTTCAGACTAAAAATGACGAAGTTGTATTCCGGACAAGCAGAAAATACTGTTAAAATGACGATCAAAGGGAAATAACTCAAAGACAGCACGAGGTACAGTTATGGTTCTTTCGCACTGCACTCCGTATTATTGCAACAAACACAAATGCCAAGTTTCAAGTCAATCGGACTGGAGATGACAAAGTTAAGCTCCAGACAAAGACCTGGACTGAAAAAATGAAGATCAAAGTGGAATTACTCAAAATCCGCGCTAGGTAGAGTTATTGTTCTTGTGCACTATGTTCCGTAATATTGCTACAAACATGCATACCAAGTTTGAAGTCGTTCTGACTTGAGATGACAAAGTTATATTCCGGACAAGCACTAAATGCTGTAAAAATGATCAAAGGGAAATAACTCAGACAGCACGAGGTAGGGTTACAATTCTTGCGCACTGCACTTCCAAATATTGCAACAAATAAGCATACCATATTTCAAGTCATTCCTACTACAGATGACAAAGTTATGCTCCGGACAAGCAAGAAATGCTATAAAAATGAAGATCAAAGGGGGAATAACTCAAAATTCGTGCTAGGAAGAGTTATGGTTCTTGTGCACTGCATTCCGTAATTTTTCAACAATCATGCATACCAAATTTGAAGATGTTCAGACTAGAGATGACAAAGTTATATTCCGGACAAGCAGAAAATACTGTTAAAATGACGATCAAAGGGAAATAACTCAAAGACAGCACGAGGTAGAGTTATGGTTCTTTCGCACTGCACTCCGTATTATTGCAACAAACACAAATGACAAGTTTCAAGTCAATTGGACTGGAGATGACAAAGTTATGCTCCGGACAAGCAGAAAATGCTGTTAAAATGACGATCAAAGGGAAATAACTCAAAGACAGCACGAGGTACAGTTATGGTTTTTTCGCACTGCACTCCGTATTATTGCAACAAACACAAATGCAAAGTTTCAAGTCAATCGGACTGGAGATGACAAAGTTATGCTCCGGACAAAGAACTGGACGCCGCCCGCCCATCCGGACGCCATGGGTGATCCCATAATACGTCCCGTCTTCGACGGGCGTATAAAAAACGAGGATATTTGTCCGCATTGGTTCGAATCCCGCCAGATGCGGTTTGTATTTGAGCTATGCATTTGTTCCGAACTTTCATGTCCATAAGATGGGGGCTCGTCCGGGATTGGCCACTGAGCCATTAATCCCATTTGTTGTCCAACAACGGACTTTCTGCCTAATAAGGCTTTGAGTCATCAATAAATGATGACTTTAAGAGGGGGTGTGTTACGGGAGACCACTCCTTCATGCATGGCTTCGTCCCGATTTAAATACAATACCTAACAACTGCTTTGGACCATTTTATATAGGATTTTTCTGATAAGTAAATCAATGAGTCGAAAGATGTTCTGGAAATACTCTTTCTTATTCTGTTTCTGGATCCCACTTTCATTTAGCTATTAAGCTAAAGATTTACTCAATGTCACACGCTTTTAAAACAATATCAGATAAAACTATCTCTAAATATGTTTAAAAGCAAGGCATGATTAATTCTTCTAACAGTTTTGGAAAAAAAAAAAAAAGAACCACCTCAGACAAACAAACAAGCAAACTTTGATTTACATACTGAAAAAAGAAGTCAAATTATATTTTTGGTCATTTCAACTGAAGAATATTAATTTCAGTCATTTTACTTAACTATTCTTACATGTTTTTTTTTTTAATTCTTTCTATGGGAGAAATATAAACAGGGTGCTTATTCACCGATACAGGACTTTTGAAAGGGAGCCAAACTTAAAAGTGTGGCTAAATGAAATTCAAGTAATTGCTTCGAGTTGTAACAATATCAAATTCTTCAGGATGCAAAACCTAATGTGCTTCATGTACATAAAACGCCCACCTTCATGGGGGAACTGATAACCTTAACACAATAAATATAACTAAAATTATGCCGCCTAGTAAAGATCATAATTTATACCATTTGATTCAGTAGGCTTCAATTAGAGAAAGGTTATTTTTCATTTTTCAAAAATCGAAACAAAAGTACAGCCTACAAAACCTGGAGCCATATTCACCAACAGTCATCGTCCTTAAATCTGAGATTTTCTAAATTTGAATGTAACAGAACTTCTCATTGGCTAAACCATTTTGTTAAGCCAATCAGAAGTTATGTTATGTTCAAATTTAAAAAAAATACTGGAGAATAATACAAAAAATGTTCCTAAGAATGTTTTGTGAATACGGACCTAGAGCCTCTATGACTTACTTTTCCTCCTCCTCCTTCCGTTTCCGTTCCTCTTCTTCCTCTTTTCTCTTTCGTTCATACTCCAATCTCTCTTCCTCCTCCATCTGTGCCATAAGCTCCTCCTCCTGTCGTTTTCGCTCCTCTTCCTCAAGTCGCTTACGCTCCGCCTCCTCTGCAAAAAAATATGCATGGTATCAAGTCATTCAAGAAATCAGTGAAAGGAGTTAAACTACCTCCATCAACAGAGAATGGCAAACCTTCGCCCTTGACAGTGGTGCCATGAAATCACAAGGCTTTAGCTTATGGGCATATCTATTGCTTACTATTATTGATCAGTTTCCTAGATCAGAAAGGTGACAAATTTAATTAGCCTCATCTCTGGGATGCGGAGAGGGCGTCCCTATGGCAAATTTTGATAGGTAAACCTGCCATGTAAAAAGCCTTTT